>JAYKKO010000050.1:0-1268310 GCA_037074685.1 Glyphodes pyloalis
CACCGCCGCGCCGCAAGCATGGCACGACGGCGACTCCTCTCGTCTAATTTGGTGCAGATACCGCCCGAAGCACCCATGTCCGGTAAGCACCTGGACCAGTCTAAAAGATAGATAGCCGTGGCTCCGGTGCAGCCATTCTTCCAGAACCGGGGCCACGGCGTCCAATATTCTTCTCCCGTATCTCGCTTCGTCCAGTTTGGCCCGCCACTGCACTACCACTCTTTCTTGGGCCTCTCTCCTGACAGCTGCGATCTCAGTTGGGGAGAGGCGCTCTCCTTGTGCCCTCCTCTCCGACAAACGCCAGTAAATCTGGGCTTGTGCCCTAGCGTCGAGGGACCAAGGCGGTGTACCGGCCAACACGCAGGCCGCGTCGAAGCCCACCGTGCGGTACGATTTGGCCACTCGTTGGGCGATGGCCCTTTGTGGTCCCCGCAGGTGGGCTGCATTCTTCCGCCGAAACAGCGCGTCCGCCCAGATGGGGGCGCCGTAAAGGGCCATGCTTCTTAGGATGCCGGCGTAGAGTCGCCGGCATTTGGCCCTTGGTCCTCCTAGGTTGGGGAGCAGACGGCCGAACGCCCCCGCTGCTCTGATGAGGCGCTGGGACAACCCCTTAAGGTGGGGCTCGAAGGACCAGCGCGCGTCCAATACTAGGCCCAGATATTTCATCTGGGCCCCCACTCTGACGGTCACTCCCCCGACGACGATGTTAGCGTTCGGAGGAGGACGGCGCTGCCGAGGCCCGAAGAGGTAAATGGCCTCGGTCTTTTCGAGCGCCACACGCAGCCCCAGACGGCTGATGCGCTCCGCTACCCGTGTGCCGCCGTTTGCAGCGCGGCGCGCGGCCTCATCATAGGTCCTCCCCCGGGCGGTGACTAAGGTGTCATCTGCATAACAGATGACACTCATGCCCGAGAGGAGGACACCCCGCAGGACCCAGTCAAAACCGATGTTCCACAAGAGGGGCCCCAAGACAGACCCCTGTGGAACACCGGACCCAACATTCGCACGCCGGAGCAACCCATCCTTCCCCACATAAACGAGCTCCCTGCCCGACAGGTAGCTGATGAGGAGACGCCGGAGATATTGGGGCACCCGATGGTAGTTAAGGGCCGCCAAAATTGTGGAGTGGGGGATCGAGTTGAACGCGTTGGCTATGTCTAATGACACAGCCAACACCCCCTGCCCCGCGTCCCAGGCCTCGCTGACTGTCTCCTGAAGGCGCGCCAGCGCGTCGGTTGTGGAGCGCCCTACCCGGAAGCCGAACTGATTTTCCGACAAGTTCGGCCCCTGCTCCCTCAGGTGGTGATTTATTCTCGCCGCGATGACCTTCTCGAATACTTTACCGACCTCATCCAGAAGTACGATGGGTCGGTAGGCAAGAGGGCTGTCTTCCGGGCGCCCCTCTTTCTTTAGGAGGACCAGTTGCCCCACTTTCCAAGCGTCCGGGAACCTCCCAGCCTCAAGGCATGTTTGAAAGAGGTCCCGGAACCTGGTCTCCATTTCGGTTAGAGCTAGGGCAACAACCTTGGCGGGAACTCCGTCGGGGCCCGGTGCCGTCTTTTTTGCTCGGAGATAGAGCGCCGCCGTGCCAAATTCCTCTTCCGTCAGTTGTGGGACTTCTTCCGCGTCAGGGTTCACCGCGGAGGGCGGGTTCATGGCTGGAGGGGTGAAGTGAGGCTCGGCCGGGAAGAGGGCCCGGACCACCCCATCCAGCAAGGCGGGCTCCATTGACTCAGCCAGGGGGGGACCGATGGGGCGCAGCTGGTTTCGCGCAGCCCGGTATGGCCTCCCCCACGGATCGGCATTGAGTCCGTCGAGCATTTCTGCCCTCGCTCTGTCTTTGGCGGCGCCTATCTCCGCTTTTAAAGCCCTCTTGGCGTCTCCATATGCAGCGTACAGACGGGCTTCTTCCTCCGCGTCTCTTCTTCTGCGTCGACGGCTCCGCTGGTACGCTCTTCGGGCAGCGGTGCAGGTCGCCCGAAGTTCCGCTATTTCCGCCGTCCACCAATAGACGGCGCGGCGGGGGGGCGGGCGGCGAGACCGAGGCATGGACGCATTGCACACCTCGGTCAGGGCTTTCCGTAGATGGTAGGCTCTCTCGTCGATGCCTAAGTGATTAGAAGGAGGCGCGAACCACTCCTGGACGAAAGCAGCCTCCCTGGCTATTTCCCTATCCAGGCGGGTTATGGCCCATCTGGGAAAAGGCGATTCGCCCGACCTGGGCGCTCCAGCGGAGCCTTGAGGGGGGGAGATCTCCCACCGGATGTAGCGGTGGTCCGAAAGAGTCTCCCCCAATTCGACGCGCCAGTTGCACACACGTGCGGCGAGAGCAGGGGTGGCGAAGGATAAATCCACCACTGACCCTCCCCGCTGTCGCACGCACGTGTGAGTAGACCCCACATTGAGGAGGGTCAACCCGGAGGCGGCCGCCCAGTTTTCAAGTAGCGGCCCGCGGACATTTCCCCTGCTGGCCGGGTTTCCCCAGGCCGTCGATTTGGCGTTAAAGTCGCCAGCCAAGATGACTTGCCGGGCATGCGATGATCGGCCTATTACGGCCCCCAGAACGCCGAGGAACAGCTCAAAGTCCCGTAGGGGACGATTGGGGGAGAAATATACTCCCACCAGGACAATCTCCCCCCATGCGGCAGCCACGTATCCTGAGCCCCTCTCCAGAAATGAAAGCGGGGGGGAGCTAGAGGCCTGTCGTCGTCCAATGGCTACCAAGCCGTCCCGGTCTCCTACCCAATTATTGGGCACCGAGTACGGCTCAGCAACGATCGCCACGTCCACCAACCACTGGGCCATGGCCTGGGACAGCATGTCCTGGGCCGAGCGACAGTGGTTGGTGTTCGTCTGTATAACGTTGCGATGTCCGATGTCTGGCATTGTTATTCGGACATCGCACCGTCTGTCGCTGTGGCCGGGGCTGCAGCTGCGGCTTTAGCAGGCGGGGTCCGCACCTGCATTCTGCCCTTCTTGGGTGGGGGGCGACAATTTCTCCCCCTCATCACATGATCCGCCGGACGTCCGCTATCTGTGCAGACTGCACATCGCGGCTTTGCGTCACACGTGGCTGCCTTGTGGCCCTCCTTGCCGCACCGGAAGCAAAGCTCTGTCCTCACGACCTTCGAGGAACAGAGCGCGCTTGTGTGACCAATCCCAAGGCACCGATAGCAGCGAAGAGGCTGCTCTTCTAGGGCCCGTATCGCCGCGGAGCTAAAACCTAGCCTAATGCGGCCCCTCTCCAGCAGGACCTTGGCCGCCGTGATCGGGCACTGCAAACGGACAGCGCCGGCTCCCCCTCTTCCGGTGCGGATTTCCCCAGCCCTAATCGTTTCCGCCGGACACCCACCGATTTCGGCCACCCTCTCAATGACCTCGGCCTTGGACACGGTGTCGTCCAGGTCGAGGATCATCAACCCCACACATTTCTGAGGCCGGGAGATGGTCGCCGCCTCCGATATCGCCTCCTTCATCTTGGAGGCGAACAGGTCCGCCTGTTTCTCGTATTCGGCCCCCGCGAAGTCGAACTTGGCTGCTCCTGCCGCCGTCCGGCGGAAACGTGGTGGCTCCAGTTCGGAGACGTCCATTAGCCCTCGTGCCCTCTCGAGGACGTCTCTGTATGTCTGACCCCTCTCGATGGCCTCGGGGGTCAGCTTCACCACGACCGCAGCTGTCTTGGGCGGGGTCAGCCGTTTCTTGGTTGCTGCGGTCTTCTCCTTCTTCTTTTGCTGGGCTGGGGTGAGTTGGGTTTTGGCCTTTCCCTGCTTACTCGTCGCCTGGGTCGCCCCCTGTGGGTTTTGGGGCTGGGGCTGGGCTTTCTTCGCCTTTTTCCCCCTCTTTACTACATAGCTCCAGCCTTCATTGGCCGGAGTCGTAGACGGGAGGAGGAGGTCCTCCTCAACTGCTGGGGGTGGCTGCGAGGGAACGACGGCGTCAACTGCTCCTGGTGCGATGGGAGCAGGGACCTTCGATGGGCCAGGTGTGGGGCCGGACTTGTTGGCCCTCTTGGGTCTTTGCGGCATTGGCGGGGCGGGGGCCCTGAAAATTTCCTCTATTTGAGTGTCCGCTGCGAGAGGAGGCCGCAACCGCACCTCCTTGGGGAGCCTGCTCTCAATCCCTGCTATGCACGTGCGGACAAATGTTCTCTCCTGCATCAGGAGCTTTTGTATTATGGCCTCAAACTCCGAAGGGAGGAGGCCATGGTTTGAAGTGGGAGCTGGGCCTGTGGTTTCAGCCGGCGCCGCTTCCGTCTCCATCTGTGTATGGGGCAGGGACTTGTTGCCGCCACCCGCGCCTGCGACAGCCGCTCTAAGGTCCGCCACTTCTCGCCTATACTCGTCGAGTTGTTTCTGCATGCGAGCAATCGTCGCATGCAGTCTTTCCGTCTCTTCCGATACGGAGCGCTTGACCAGCTCTTCCACGCCCGCCTTGGCATGGATGGCCCGCTCCTTGAACGCTTTCTGATAGGTTCCCTTCAAGTTTGAGGACTTCGCCGCCATCTCCATTATTGTGGAGAGGTCCTCCTCCACCGTGTTGCGGATCTCGGGGACGGTGAGGTCCTCAAACTTGTTGCCCAATGCGACGCCGTACCCCGCCTTGGCTTTCGCCATTCTTGCTAGGCGCTCTCTTGTTATGAGCTCCTGCTCGACCTCCAGCTGAAGGGCTTTGCGCTTCTCGTCATTCAGCCGTTTCTGCGCCTCTGCCTTCCCGACGTATTCCCCGGTGGTCGCGGGGCGCCCACGGCCGCCTCCGCGTCGCGATTTCGCGGTTTTCGGCGCCTTGGTTTGAGGGTCTGAATCGGCGCCCTCCTTCTGGCGAGTCCGTTTTGTCCCCGGCGTCCGCATAAATTGCAGATGCGGGGACTTTACAGACATGCTGTCGTCGGACGCGTTTGTTGGCGTGTCCGACTCCCCGTCTGACTGGTCCATGGCGGAACTTTCGCCATCCGTTCTGGTGATGCTGCTCGCTGACGCGCAGCGATTGAGCACCCCGATCGCCTTGCGTGGTTGTACAGAGTCCTTTTTCTCGCCGATTTTGTGGGTTTTGGCGCGTGTCATCCGAACACCCGCCTCCACCGCCAATTCACCAGAATCCAGGTCGCTTGCTAATCGTTGTCCGTGATGAGAAGCCAGGTTGTCGTTAACGTTGACCGACGCCGAAGCGCCGGCCCCCGAGACTTGAGGTGCCCCCCCCAGAGTACGGTGGGGCATGGATGCTGCCCCTGAAGGAGCAGCACCGAGGGATTCTCCCCCGGCGGAGCCGGAGGTACCCTCCTGGGGTAATGTACATTTTGTTCTCGAAGCCATTATTTTTATTTGCTCATTTCCGGGTGAGCTCCCCCCTACTACCGCCACGTGCGGTGCCATGCCGAGGTCAATGGCGGAGACACGCTCCCTCAGGGAGCGTGCCGCCGCCGCCGGTTTAACAGAAACCAGGTCGCCTAAAGGAAATCGGTGTCCAGAAAGAGTTGCCGGGTCGTCGTTCACGTCGACTAGCGCCGAGACGCCAGCCTCCGAGGCCTGAGTTGCCCCCCCCAGAATACGGTGGGGCTTGGACGCCGCCCCAGAGGGAGCGACGCCGAGGGATTCTCCTCTGGTGGAGCCAGAGGTACCCTCCTGGGGTAAAGAAATCTTTTTGCTCGAAGCCATATTCGTGTCGTGCTCGTTTGCGGGCGAGCTCCCCCTTCGCCTAGTCTCGCCCTCCACTGCTGTTCTCATTGAGAACAGCAGAGAGGACGATATTCCTAACCCCCCCAAAATTCCCCACCCCCCCATTCCCCATCCCCAACCCGCCTACCCCACCCCCCCAGTGTGTTTGGTCCGCGGGAGCTAATCTCCGACCGCCGACTGCCGTCCGCAGGGCATCCCTGTAAGCGGGAGCACCCTCCGGGCGGCAGCCGACGGCTTCCCCTATCCGCCACCGGGGGACGCGCCAGGTAGGGGTACACCTCCCCCCCTGGAACCTAACCTAACCTAACCTAACCTAACCTAACCTAACCAACTCGCTTTTTAAGCACCAAATACAGAGGTATCTCACTGTAAATTTGCACAAAATAGCGACTAATTAGGACCTACCTGTGGCCCAAAACTCGAGGGTACCCCCTCTAATAGTTTCAGAGAAAATAATTTTTGAAGTTTTCGGACTTTGAAAATTTTCAAACACCGAATTTCGTCGTCTAAAACAGCGGTTTTTATCAGTTTCTTGTCATAGTTGGGAAAATTCATATCTTAGTAAATACTAGTTTCTGGACCGGGACGCCTATAGGGCGTTTCATACCCTTGGGTACACCCTTAAGGTGGTACCATTCATTTCCATCCAACCATTATAGTCTTCGAGAAAATTTTTCGGATTTTGAATTTTCATACAAATTTTAGCTAGGCTTACGTAAACTTTTTGCAGAGTAAACCGGATTATTAAATAACAGTTTTTAATTAATATCTCGATAAGTATAATAGGTACATCAATAATTCTTTCACCGAAAATTAGGTCATTTTTATCTCTATAATTTGAAATAGTTTTGGACTTTCTACTCCCCCCCCCCCCATTTTTATTATTAAATTTAGTTAGTTTTCAGTGTTAAATCACTTTTATTAATTTAGTTAAGCTCCATTTCTTTTCTTATAATAAGATTTTGTTTACTAGTACATAGTTTAAGAATACTTGGGTGCACAAGAATTACTTGTTAACCCTTTAAGTGCATAGAATAGGTATTCATTATTAAAGTATAAAAATATAGATTATAGTTATTGTAATATTACTGTTTTAATTATTCTTTACTAATTTGAAGATAATAGTGTCTAATTGACTACTCATTGTTAACCCTTTGTGTGGCAAAAATTAATATTTAAGAAAAATTTTTTAGTATCTTTGTTTAATTAAGTATAAATCACTAAGCAATATATACTCTCGGCATCTATATAGTGAGGAATGACCCCCATCATACAAAATGGCGAGTCAACCTAAAAAGAAGGATAAGGAGATAGTGACGCTAACAGCCTTTGCATGTGATGTTAAGGACTTTGAATCATATCAGCGAACGATTAAGGCTATTTCAGATACCATAGATCGGGCACTAGATACTAGCAAGAATAACATCTACGCGGAACATCGAACCCTCATCAAGCAAGCTACTGAGGAAATAAAGAAATGCACAGAAGTACTCTCGGCACTGTTAGCCGGGGAAGCACCAATAAGTGTGACTCATGAATCGAACGCCTCATTGAAAGCAGACATTATAGAATGTGTTAAAGGTGAGCTGGCTAAATTTAAAGAGGAAATCACGGCCAAGACGGGCAAAAGCATGCATGAGAAACCCACCACATTCGCTGACATAATTCGCAGTCAGAAAGCAGATAAAAATAGCATCGCCCCCTCATTACAGCAAAAACAACTGAGTGCCTCCACTTCTAAACCAGCGATAATCGTCACCACCAAGAATAAGGTACAGGATAAACAGGAGGCTATACAGACCTGGAAGAGGTGTATAAATTTTAAATCGGTGAGCTATGCCCCGGCCCGTGTATTGCCGGTTTCAAACAACAAACTGAGAGTGGAGTTTGATAGTACATTGCAAAGAGATGAGACATTAAAGCGACTTGAGAAGTCATCAGAGATAACAGCGGAGCCATCAAAGCGTTTATTACCCATGTTCATCATTAAAGGGATATCCAAGGATGTTCCTAAGGAAGAGTTGCTTGATGTTATCAAAATGCAGAATACGGAAGTCAAGAATGCTTGTAACAGTGAAGATGATATAAAGCTTAGATTTGTTAGAGATAATAAAAAAGAGTACCTGTACAATGCGGTCTTCATGGCATCACCGTCAGCGTGGCGCGCGGCAATCGCCTTGGAACGCCTTAATGTAGATCACCAGCGGGTCCATGTGGGCGATTTCTCGCCGTTCCTGCAATGCTTCAGATGCCTGCAGTTCGGGCACACGCAGGCTCGATGTGAAGCTGAAGAGAAGGCCTGCTCCTACTGCGCAGCCACTAACCACACCGGCAACAGCTGTCCTGTGAAAGAAAATAATCAGTTAATAAAATGCTACAATTGCAATGCACATAATGTTAAATTCAACCAGAAATCTGCGACGAATCATACTGCCACTTCTAATAATTGTCCCAGAATCAAGTCAATGCGTCAGAGACTCACCTCCCGTATCGATTATAATGGATTCTAATAATAAACCCATAAGAATTATCCAGTGTAATTTAAGTCGAAGTCAAAAGTGGCAGCACGAATTCGTGCAATATTTTATGAACAGCGCATACTCTATTGCATTAATTAGCGAACCATACACAGGTACTGGCAAAACTGTTAAAAATATCTCAGGTATAGACATATATCAGCTCTCGTCGGATCAGTTAGTAAAGGCGTGCATCCTGGTTAAACCAGATGTACAATCACCATTAGGAATAATACAATACACAAGCACAAATATAGTTACAATTAAATTTAGAATAGGACATCAAAATATATATATCGCATCAGTTTATATAGAGCCCAGAGAAGACAACATAAATACAATGAGTATGGTAGATTCTTTCCTCAAAGATATGTCGGGTCAGTGCTGCATAGTCGGTGGTGATTTCAACGGTTGGCACCCCCTTTGGGGAAGCCTGCGCTTGAACCCCAGAGGACGAGCAGTTGCTGAGTTGGCATACGAAAATAGAATGCACATATGCAATACCGGAACAACACCAACATTTGAAACTATTACTCATGGACAAACGCGAACATCTATAATTGATATAACAATGATATCTGACGCATATACTGATCTAATAGACGAGTGGAAGGTGAATTTAGATGCAGCAGCCCTGGCTGAACATAACGCTATAGAATATATATTGAAAACTAGAATGAATAATATAAATCAACATACTAACGTAAATAACAACGAATCTACATATTTATATAAATCAAAGAACGCTAACTGGACAGAGTTTAATAAAATAATATCAACTAACATGGCAACTAGTGAAATACTGAATACTGATATAAATAACGCAAACAAGGAGCAAATAGATATATTAATAAAAGAAATAAATAATATAATACATGAAGCATGTAGAGAGTCTATGCCAGTCAGAGGCCAAGGGCGCAAATACAAACCACCTTGGTGGTCGGATCAGCTTGAGATACTTAAGACTGAAGTTATTAGAATACACAGATTAATAAGCGAAAACAGAAGAAGAAACTTACCAATAGACCAATTAATAGTTGAACAGAAAGAAGCAAAACAGCGCTACGCCGAAGAGATTCAGAAAACATCTACAGCCAATTTCAGAGAGTTCTGTCAGCGCCAAGGAAAGGAGGACGTGTGGGCAGTGACCAATAGACTTCTCAAAGAGGGACCATCGAAGAAACCACCTACGACATTAAAAATAGGAAACTCGTATACCAAAGACGCAGATGAAACCGCTCAAGCTCTACTGGAACACTTTTATCCCGAGGACTCTCCAGATACAACCACACATCAACGTGAACTGCGAAAGGATGTCAATCTACAATCATCAGGAGCAGATGAAGTCCCGTTCAAGGAAGCTGAGGTTCTTGAGGCCATCAAGAGCATGAATCCTAATCGCGCACCAGGTCACGACCACCTGACCTCGGACATCGTCTATGCCTTCTGCCGCGAATATCCTAGGTTTATTACTGACCTTATGAACAGATGTTTGGCGCTGGGATACTTTCCCTCTACTTGGAAACATGCAGTGATCAAAATCTTGCCTAAACCTAATAAATCGGATCCTTCTGCCCTCAGCTCATACAGACCCATCGGACTCATCCCAGTATTCGGAAAGCTGCTAGAAAAGCTATTCATTAAGCGACTTACCTATCACGCCGACAAACACCACAAACTTAATGCGAATCAATATGGCTTCCGAGAGCAAAGAACCACCACTGCTGCGATAAACGCTGCTCTGGACAAAGTCAGGCAAGCCAAATCAACAGGCAAGCAGGTAGTTGCGGTTAGCCTTGACATCAGAGCGGCGTTTGACAACGCATGGTGGCCAGCCTTGTTTAAGCGCCTTAGAGACATGAAGTGTCCCAATAATATTTACAGGCTAATCAAGAACTATTTCCAAGACAGAAAGGTGGCACTAAAATATGGAGGAGCCGAAGCAATGAAACAGATGACAAAAGGATGCGTGCAGGGCTCAGTCTGCGGGCCCACCATGTGGAACATCATCCTCGATGAACTACTGTACTTGAACTTACCTCCTGACTGTCACCTCCAGGCCTTCGCGGATGATGTTCTTCTGGTGGTCTCTGCGTCCACGGCAGCGGATCTGGAAATAAAAACAAACAGGGCTTTAGAAATAATAAGTATGTGGGGTCGTGATGTCAAACTCGAATTCGGAGCAGCTAAAACGCAGCTAGTGGCGTTTACCAAAAAGGCGAAACAGGCTAAAATAAAGATGGACCGGGACGAACTCGAATTCGTCGAGCACTTCAAATACCTCGGGGTGGTGATAGATAGCAAACTCAATTTCTCACAACATGTTAAATACATCACGGGTAAAGCAATGCGTATATTTAATAGATTGTGCTTATTCATCCGCCCGACTTGGGGAATACACTGCGAAAACGTGAGGATTATTTATAATCACGTAATAGTACCCATAGTGACTTACGCGGCGGGAATTTGGGGGCATGTAGCCAGCAAAGTTTATGTGAGACGAATATTGGAAGGTACTCAGAGACTGTTTGCTCTCAGAGCGATCAAAGCCTTCCGCACCGTCTCCACTGTAGCAGCACTTGCCCTAGCTCGATTCCCACCTCTGCACCTCAAAGTGTTGGAAGTCAATCGCCTAGAGGAGGTCAGACTCACTGGGAGGATCCAGAACCTTCCCAGCGAAACCCAGCTGGAAAGACTGGCGGCACCCAGGGAACTTCTGCCCCCTCCGGACAGAGTAGCGATTGAATTCAAAATGGCTCATAGTGATTCCAATGTAAATAACCTTTGTGGCTCCAGTTCTCTGCGGCTATATACGGACGGCAGTAAGTTGGAGGACGGACGCGTAGGAGCAGCCTTCGTGGCGTTTGATGGCGAGCATGCTCAGCCGTCCGCCACGTATAAATATAGACTGCACACTACATGCTCCGTCTTCCAAGCCGAAATGCATGCAATAGACCAAGCATGCAAATGGGCGCAGGAGCAGGAGTCAACAAGCACTGCGATACTATCCGACAGCATGTCAGCACTTTTAGCTTTAGGAGACAGAAGTAACACGAATCCTCAGGTGGTGTCCATCCATCGAAGAGTGTTCGCACTCCAACAATCAGGGATAATACAATTCATCTGGGTGAAAGCTCACGCGGGGGTGACTGGAAACGAAGCAGCAGACGCAGCAGCCAAAGCTGCGGCGGAGTCGAACTCCGAATACTGTTATGCCAAGTTTCCAGTCAGCCTTGCGAAAGGGGGACTTAGGGAGGAGACTCTTCAAAAGTGGAGAGGCATCTACCTGGCGGGACCTCAAGGGAGCCACACAAGAGGGCTCTGCCCTGAGCTGGACGATGTGTTTACTGTGGTGGATAGATGTGGCACATCGTTTAGTTTAACGCAGTGTCTGACGGGACATGGCTATCATCGTGCGTATCTACATAGATTTAGAATATCGGAAACCAACACCTGCCCGTGCGATGATAAAACAATTCAGACATTAGAGCATCTCATACAAGACTGCGATAGGTTTACCTCTAAAAGAGGCAACCATATACTTCTCTGCGAAACACACAAGGTTCCTCCTTTTAAGATCCTGGAGGTAACCAAAAAGAACGCAACTAAACAATCGTATCTTAAATTTATAGAATACATAATAAGCAATCTAAAAAGTTTTAATCAAGAAACAAATGATACAAGTTAATAAAACATTAAATAAATAAATGAGTAAACTTAAATAAATAAAGAAATATATAAAAGGCAAATAATCTTAAATAATAAAACAGTGACGCATATCAACAAACAGTAAAAGTAGAAATCCTGTATCAAATAGCAGGATTCAATAAATTAATGGAAATCAAACACTTGATAAAAAAAAAAAAAAAACCTAACCTAACCTAACCTAACCTAACCTAACCTAACCTAACCTAACCTAACCTAACCTAACCTAACCTAACCTAACCTAACCTAACCTAACCTAACCTAACCTAACCTAACCTAACCTAACCTAACCTAACCTAACCTAACCTAACCTAACCTAACCTAACCTAACCTAACCTAACCTTTTTTTTTTTTTTTTTTTTTTTTTTTTGACGGGGGGAATGCGTTGATGCACCGTACCGTCACCCCGAGGGAGGGTGACGGCGTGTGTGGGACTCCCTGCCCTGAAAAGGGCAGGACTACCCACTAAACCCCCCGGTTGGACCCTCATCGCCTAAATGGCGGCGCTGTGGGAAATCGGCTCAGCCTTTACTTCCACAGCGCCGCCGGCGGAAAAGCCGCTTAAGCGGCTCCGTCTGCTCCCCCCACGGTGTTCGGGGGGAGACTGGGGATGGCCGGTCCAACGGGACCATCCCCACCTCGCTGTGGAGACCGGTGCAATGCCGGCTGAGGTGCCCTCACACCATCAGCCGGCCGGCCCCCACGCGGTAACTGGGCGCGGTCAAATTGGCGCCGCGCCCTAAGCCGCCTTCTTCGGCGGCAGGCGGGAGCGGATGGATCGTCCTCCCGCTCCCGCTCTGCGGCCTCCTTCTGCGACATGACATCTTCGCAGAAGGAGGCCATCCCGTCCCACGCCGCCTCACTCCCGAGCATAGCCTCGACTATGCTGGGGAGTGAGAGATTCGGCCCCACCAGAGCACGCAGATTTGCGCGCTGCGCTTCCCAGGCAGGGCACACTAACAGCGTGTGCCCCGCCGTATCCTCCGCCGCGCCGCAATGGTGGCACGACGGAGACCCCTCGCGGCCGATGCGGTGCAGGTACTGCCCAAAACAGCCGTGGCCGGACAGCACCTGCACGAGTCGGAACGAGATGAAGCCCGACTTGCGCTCGAGCCAGCGAATTATTGCTGGCCCGAGCGCATCGAGGGTCCACCGGCTTGCCGGACACTCTTGGAGGCTTCGGGACCACATTTGAAGCATTTGGTCCCTAGCCTCTCGCCGGACATGCGTCAGGTCCTCCGGGTAGTATCGCTCCCCGGAGGCCTTCTTTGCGGCCTGCCAGTCATAGGCCGCAGCCTGCGCCTGGGCCTCGAACTCCCAGGGCGGCGTCTCGGCGATTGCGCACGCAGCGGCGAAGCCGACCGTGCGGTACGCGCGCGCAGCCCTTTGGGCAATCGCCCTTTGGGGGCGGCGCAGACACCTAACATTCTCTGCCCTGGCGAGAGAATCGGCCCAGATGGGGGAGCCATACAGGGCCATGCTACGAAGAATGCCGGCATAGAGGCGCCGGCATTTGGCCCTTGGGCCCCCAATATTCGGCATCAGCCAGGACAGAGCGTTAGCAGCTCTAAGGACGCGAAGTGACAGGGCCCGGAAATGTGGGCCAAACTGCCACTTCGCGTCGAGGACGAGGCCCAGATACTTTATCTGGGCCCCAACCGAGACCCGCACGCCCCCGACAAGGATATGGGCGTCGGGTGGGCAGCGCTGCCGAGGCCCTGGGAAAAATATGGCCTCGGTTTTCTCGAGCGCCACCCGAAGCCCAATGCGCTGGATGCGCCGGACCATCAACGACCCGCCCGCAGCGGCAAGACGAGACGCCGCCCCGAAGTCCTTACCCCGGGCCGTCAGGAGGGTGTCATCTGCATAGCAAATGACACCCGTGCCCGGTAGAAGGGCGCCCCGCAACACCCAGTCATAGCCTATGTTCCACAGGAGTGGACCCAACACCGACCCCTGTGGAACACCGGCCCGAACGTCATACTTGCGCAGACCACCGTCCCTATCCACGCAGGACACAGTCCGGCCTGCAAGGTAGTCCCCTATCAGGTTAATAAGATAGGGGGGAAGCCGATGATGGCGCAGTGCCCTCAAAATGGTCGCGTGGGGGAGTGTATTAAACGCGTTGGCGATGTCCAATGACACCGCCAAAACGCCCTCCCCCCTCTCCCGCGACTCTGCGACGGTGGACTTTAGTTTGGACAGGGCGTCGATGGTTGACCGCCCTGTCCTGAACCCAAACTGAGCGTCCGATAGGTCCGGGCCGACTTCGCGGAGGTGTTCGTTCACCCGCGCCGCCACTATCTTTTCGAACATTTTGCCGGCCTCATCCAAGAGCACGATGGGCCGGTATGCAGACGGGGAATCCTGCGGTCGCCCCTCTTTCCGCAGGAGACACAAGCACCCCTCCTTCCAGATTTTTGGGAACTTCTCGACTCTAAAACATGAGTCGAGGAGTTCCCTAAATTTCGGCTCCATCGTTGCCGCGGCCAGGGCCACGATTTTAGCCGGCACCCCGTCCGGTCCCGGCGCAGTCTTTTTAGCACGGAGGCCTAGTGCCGCCGTGCTAAACTCCTCCTCAGTGAGCGGAGGGCAAAATTCAGGAACAGGGCCCTGGCGACCAGATAGGCCCATCGCCGGAGGGACGAAGCTAGGGTCGCTGTCCGGGAACAAAGTCCGGACTACGCGGTTGAGCAACCCTGGCTCGAGGGTCTCGGTCAGTGGGGGACCAATTGGGCGCAACTGATTGCGTGCAGCCCGGTACGGTCTCCCCCACGGATCTCGATCGAGACCCTCCAACATTTCAGCCCGAGCCCTGTCCTTGGCCGCCCCTATTTCGGCCTTGAATACGCGTTTGGCCTCCAGGTACACCTCATATAGCCGTGCCTCATACGCGAGGTCACGGTTTGCCCGGCGCCTGCTCCGAGCGTAGGCCCTTCGGGCCGCGGTGGTATTGGCCCGAAGATTAGCAAGCTCCCCCGACCACCAGAAACAAGCGCGTCGGGGGGGCGGACGACGGGACCGAGGCATGCACGAGTTACACACCTCGGTCAAGGAGTCGCGCAGATAGGCCGCCGAATCGTCCACATTAGGACCGGCCAAAGGAGGCGAGAACCAATCTTGGAGTATAGCTGCCTCCCTGGCCACGGCCTTGTCCAGGCGGGTGAGAGCCCACCTGGGAAAGTGGGGCGACGAAGAAGCCGGCCGATTACGGCGCTGGGCGCCGGCCGAGATCTCAAAACGCACATATTTGTGGTCGGAGAGAGTCTCGGCCGGATCAACCCGCCAATCGCGGACGCGTGCGGCAAGTGCAGGGGTGGCGAACGAGATGTCCACCACGGACCCCCCCTGCTGCCGCACGCAAGTATGTGTAGCCCCCCGGTTGAGGAGCGACAAACCGGCCGAAATGGCCCAGAGGTCTAACAGCTGCCCTCGCCTATTACAGCGGGCAGCCGGGTTTCCCCAGGTCACGGCCTTGGCATTGAAGTCTCCAACGACCATGACCTGACGACCAAACGAGACTAGACGACCGACTGCCTCCTGGAGAACGCCCAGGAAGCTCTCGAATTCCCGGAGTGCACGATTTGGTGAAAAGTACACCCCGAGAATCGCGATGTCCCCCCAAAGAGCCCCCACATAGCCCTCACCCCTCTCAAGATGTGAAAGAGGGGGAGAAGAAGACGAGGACCGCCTAAAGATGGCCACCGTGCCGTCGCGGTCCCCCAGCCAACCATTGGGGACCGAGTACGGCTCGGCCACCACTACCACGTCAACCAACCACTCCGCTACAGCTTGGGACAACAGGTCCTGCGCTGAGCGGCAGTGGTTGGCGTTCGTCTGGAGGAAGTTCAGTTGG
Source organism: Glyphodes pyloalis (assembly GCA_037074685.1). Lineage (NCBI taxonomy): Eukaryota > Metazoa > Arthropoda > Insecta > Lepidoptera > Crambidae > Glyphodes > Glyphodes pyloalis. Next base: position 15,750 of record JAYKKO010000050.1, read on the forward strand.
GCCATTATTAATCGGACATCTGAACTTCCTCCACAACAGCTGCTGCTGCAGCGGTCGGCCGGGTCCGGGCCACTGCTGCTATCTTCCCTTTTTTGGGGGGAGGTCTGCAGTTCCTGCCCCCCATGATGTGCCCAGCTGGGCGCCCGCTATCGGCACACACCGAACAGTGTGCCTTCTTTTCGCTGCAGGCAGCGGCTTTGTGGCCTGCCTGCCCGCAGCGGAAACAATTCCCGTCTCGCTGGGCGGGAGACGGGCACATGGGGCGAGTGTGCCCAGTGCCCAGGCACTTAAAGCACCGGAGGGGCTGCTCCTCCAGCACACGAACAGACGCCGAACTAAATCCGACGAGGAAGCGGCCCCCCTCTAGCACGGCCTGGGCTGCAGTTACCGGGCACTGCAACCGGATTGTGCCCAACCCCATGCGCCCAGGCCGGATTTCCCCGGCCTTAATTTGGTCCGCCGGGCAGTTACCAATCCCGGCGACCTTCCCTACGACTTCGGACTTGGTGACAGAGTCATCCAAGTCCGAGATGACAACGCCGGCATATTTAATTGGCCTCACAATTTTTGCGAGGCCTTCGTCAACTGCCTGCCGCATTTTATCGGCGAACAGATCGGCCCTCTTTGCTGAGTCCGCCCCCGGGAACTCGAAAAGGCGCGCCCCTGTCAACGTGGGGCGGATGCGAATGGAAGAGGCGGACGTGACTCCGATCCCTTCCAGGTCCATGCCACCTCTGGCCTTGGTCAGGACAGACTCATATGTCTCCCCCTTGTCGGCAGCCTCCGCAGTGAGAGTTACTACTACTGCGGCTGTTTTAGGGGGAGACAGCTTCGGCTTCTTGGGTTCAGCCTTCTTATTTTTTGACACGGCAGGAGAGGTGGCAGGTCCCGTAGGGCCCGCGGATTTGGCCGCTTGCCTCCCGACCGGATGCGATTTCTTCTGAGGAGGGGCAGGGGGAGGAACCGCGGACTTCTTTCCCCTTCCCTTTTTAACCACCTTGACCCAACTATCGTTGCTGGGTGTGGTTGACGGCAACATGGAGTCCTCTATCGGCGCCGAAGCTGCAGAAGATGTAGAGGGACCTGGACTGGGGTCAAGGACAGGGGCGATGGGCACCCTGGACCGTTTTACTCGCTGGGGTTTTGGTGGCTCCGGAACTTTGAAATTCTCCGGTAGCCGTTCCAGCACCACGACGGGTTCCCTTCTTTTGTCCGACGCTAGCGGCGGACGAAGTTGCTTCGGCGGGAGAAGTCGGTCCTGGATGCCCTCAAATCGGGCATCCATCCGGGCACAGAAGATGGCCCGCTCCTCTTGGATGAGCTTGCGGAGTAGCTCCTCCATCCCCGACTCTTTTTGCTTTGGTGCAGACACCGGAACCGACTCTACCTCCATTCGTAACTCTTGAGGGCAGGAGGCAGAGGAGGCGGCTGAGACTGCCGGCATAGCAGGAGATTTACGGCCAGCCTTGGTTAATTTTGCAACAGCCGTCTCCAATTCAGCCACCCTTTCCATCTGCTTGGCCAGCTCGGTCTGCAGGCGGTCCACGGTTGCCTGCAATCGAGTGGTCTCATCCGATGTCGTACGCTTTAATGACTCCGTGCAAATTATCTTCATGTTGGCCACACTTTCCTTAAGGGCTTTTTGGAACGTGCCCTTAAGGTTAGAGGACCTAACAATCATGGAGGTGGACTCTTCCGCCTCCTTGTCCATCAAGTGTTGCAGTTCTGCAACTGATTTCCCCTCTAAGGTGGAACCGAGGGGAATTCCATATCCAGCCGCATTTCTAGCGTGGTGCAGCTGGCGCTCTTTTGCCGCCATTTGAGCCTCGAGCTCTAGCTGAATGGCAGCCTTTTTCTCATTATTAAGCAGGCGCTGCGCCTCAGCCCGGCCAAAACCTAACCTAACCTAACCTAACCTTTTTTTTTTTTTTTTTTTTTTAGTGTGGAGAAACGCTTATGCCGCCGGCCCGTTCGGGGAAACGGGGATCGGGTACGTCAGGACTTGCACCTGTCTAAAAACTCCACTAATTTCCCCCCAAACGTCTATTTTTGGTGGGGCCTGGGAAATAGCCATCAAAGCATGCTACCAGGCCCTACCGACGCGCTATGCTCGCGTTTAGATCGCGAGCGCGTCCCCAGTGCGGCAATGCCGCACCGCGGGCGTACCGGACGCTCGGCACGCCCTTCTCCTCGATCGGCGCCAGAATTCCCCGTCTGGCGCCTTCGGAATCCAAGGCCTTATGCCTTATTTCCCCCCATCTCGACGTCCCTTATAGGGACGGAGGACGCAGGCTCACTACGCAGCTTGGAGGCCGTGTTGGTGCTTCTTTTGGGTTTCGGGGCTTTGCACTGACTGCCCCCCACCCTATGGTTCGCCGTTCTGCCAGACGCTGCACAGACCGTGCAGTGCGGCTCTTTGTTACACCCGTTGGATAGGTGGCCAATTTCGCCACATCGATAGCACTGGGTGCTCCTATCAATCTCGGACCTGCACTGAATCCTGACGTGCCCCTTCTCAAGGCACCGGAAACAGCGCAGGTCTCTGGTTTCTAACAGGGTTACCTGGGCTGACGACCATCCTACTCTCAGCTTGCGGCCGTCTACTAGTCTCTTCGCTGTTGGATTTGGGCATCGTACCCAGCACGAACCTAGGCCTCTTCCAACTCGCCGGATCTCGCCGATTTTCACCGAAGACGCCGGACATTCTCCTGCTTCAGCAACTGCGGCAGCAACCTCGGTGGCGGTCACGGAGTCGTCCAGTCCGGTCAGGCGCAGTTCCGCGCACTTTTCCGGGCGGGAGACAAGGACTCCGTCCGCCGCGAGAACTCCTCTCAATTTCTCTGCGAATGCTTCGGCTCTTCCCCGGTTCTCTTGTTCGGAGCCGCCTGACACCATCACAATAAGTCCGCCGGTAATGGCCCGGCGGCACTGTATCCCTGTAATACCCAAATCCGCCACAGATATTTGGGACTTTGCCTTTTGGAGTGCCTGCAGTATCGTCATCCCCCGCTCAACGGCCTCTGGCAACAGTGTGAGTGTCACTGCCGCCGTCTGAGGGGGGCGGAGGTTTGGCAAAGGTCGTCGCTGCTGCCTCGGCTTCTTGACTGGAGGCAGTTGGGGTGTAGTTTCCGGCGCAGTCTTCTTTTTCTTCCCCCCCCTTCGGACCACCGTGGCCCACGTTGTGGGAGGGGGTGGTGGCGGGGGTGGCATAAGCTGGGTCTCCTCGTCGGGCTGGGCCGTAAGCTGGGCCGCGGGCCGTGTCGCTGACTTCGCTGTCCTTCTTCTTCTGAGCACTGGGGCATCGGGCCTCTGCGTCGCAACTGGAGTGCTGCTCGCAGCTGTTCCTTTCTTGGACCCAGTGCTCGGTTTCACCACCCTCGTCGTAGCCGTTGACGCCGTGGTTTCGTGGCGTCCTGCCACCGACTCCAACCGCTTCTCAATCTCCTGAAAGCGGGAGTCCAAGTATGAGAGAAGCTTCTCCTCACTTCCCCTACTCTTCTCTGTAGGGGAGGACGTTTGCCCTTCTACTCTCGCCTGGAGAAGAGCGACCTCTTTGCGGACTTCGGCCAGCTGTGTGGCCTGCCGCTCCACCTCTTTACGAAGCCGCTCGTTCTCCAGCTTGATGATCTTGTTCTCGGCGACGCTTTCTTCTCTGGCCTTCTTTACTGCCTCTTCCAGAACTCGATTTTCTTCAGTGGAAGTCCTTTTGTACATCATGGCAGCCACTTTGTCCCACTCGTTGGCTGCCATGACCAGGGCCTTCATGTGGGTGCCCTTGAGATTCCCCGATCCCCTCGCCACCCTCCGGACGAGGTCCGCCGTCGCCATCGCCTGTGCCGCCAGGAGGAAGGAGGGCCGGTCGCTAAGGTTCTCCGACGCCTCCTCTCGTGCGTATGTTTGGGGCGAGAGAGTACGCGAAACGTAGTCGATCTCGCCCGCATGCTGTTCCACTTCTTGAGCTGCCTTAGAGATGGACTTCTCTCGTTCCTTCTTCTTTTCCGCCTCCGCGGCTTCTCGCTCCTCACGCCGATGTTGTTCTTTGGCCGCCGCCAATCCCACATATTGCCCCGTGGTTGGCGGTCGGCCACGCCCCCTTTTGGCCCCGGTCTTCTTACGGAGGGCAACTTCTGCCTCTGCATCTTCTTCGTTGGGCCGTTTCCGCCCAGCAACAAATCCCCCCTCGTCTGAGACAGACGAACAGCTAACACCGCGGCTTTGGCCCCCGACGCGCTGTAAGCGCCGCGCTGACCGCACCGCACTCGCATCCGAAAAACTCATACTTGTCTCAGAGACTTCTGAGACATCATCCGAGTCGATCTCGCTCTCCACTACTCTCTTCCCTTCTTTGGTTTGATTTTTGTAAGAGTCCATTACTGTTCCCACGATTTATGCTGGAACTAAGTGGTCACCCCGTGCAGAGCCAGTTGCACGGGGAAGCCTATTACACACCCGGTGTCGGCCGGTGCCGGGCGGTGGGGTCGATAAGAGGAGCTTTGACCCATCTCCTCACCATCCCTCCGAGGGAGAGATGGCCCCGACGTCTCGTGCCACTCCGAACGTCGGGCTTAGGGGGTTTTTTAATGAGGTATCCTTCCTCTTGGGCCGGCCAATGAAGGCAAGCCCCCTACCCCTTCCCCCTCCCCAGGCCTACCTGGGCTACAGAGGGAAGGAACAGGTTTGCCCGATGGTGGCCCTAAAAAGGACCGCGTCTCCCCGACCACTTTGGCCAGTTTGACCCACCGAGCCCACACCTACCTATACGCCTCGCCCTCAACTGCTCTTCTCAAAACCGAGAATAGCAGAGAGGACGGTATTCCCCAGCCCCCCCATTCCCCACCCCCCATTCCCCAATCCCCAAACCCGCCTACCCCAACCCCCCCAGTGCGTTTGGTCCGCGGGAGCTAATCTCCGACCCCCGGCTGCCGTCCGCAGGGCATCCCTGTAAGCGGGAGTACCCTCCGGGCGGCAGCCGACGGCTTCCCCTATCCGCCGGCCGGGGGACGCGCCAGGTAGGGGTACACCTCCCCCCCTGGAACCTAACCTAACCTAACCTAACCTAACCTAACCTAACCTAACCTAACCTAACCTAACCTAACCTAACCTAACCTAACCTAACCTTTTTTTTTTTTTTTTTTTTTTTTTTTTTTTTTTTTTTTTTTTTTTTTTTTTTTTTTTTTTGACGGGGGGAATGCGTTGATGCACCGTACCGTCACCCCGAGGGAGGGTGACGGCGTGTGTGGGACTCCCTGCCCTGAAAAGGGCAGGACTACCCACTAAACCCCCCGGTTGGACCCTCATCGCCTAAATGGCGGCGCTGTGGGAAATCGGCTCAGCCTTTGCTTCCACAGCGCCGCCGGCGGAAAAGCCGCTTAAGCGGCTCCGTCTGCTCCCCCCACGGTGTTCGGGGGGAGACTGGGGATGGCCGGTCCAACGGGACCATCCCCACCTCGCAGTGGAGACCGGTGCAATGCCAGCTGAGGTGCCCTCACACCATCAGCCGGCCGGTCCCCACGCGGTAGCTGGGCGCGGTCGTATTGCCGCCGCGCCCTCAGCCGTCTTCTTCGGCGGCAGGCGGGAGCGGATGGGTCGTCCTCCCGCTCCCGCTCTGCGGCCTCCTTCTGCAACATTACGTCTTCGCAGAAGGAGGCCATCCCGTCCCACGCCGCCTCACTCCCGAGCATAGCCTCGACTATGCTGGGGAGTGAGGGATTCGGCCCCACCAGAGCACGCAGATTTGCGCGCTGCGCTTCCCAGGCAGGGCACACTAACAGCGTGTGCCCCACCGTATCCTCCGCCGCGCCGCAATGGTGGCACGACGGAGACCCCTCGCGGCCGATGCGGTGCAGGTACTGCCCAAAACAGCCGTGGCCGGACAGCACCTGCACGAGTCGGAACGAGATGAAGCCCGACTTGCGCTCGAGCCAGCGAATTATTGCTGGCCCGAGCGCATCGAGGGTCCATCGGCTCGCCGGACACTCTTGAAGGCTTCGGGACCACATTTGAAGCATTTGGTCCCTAGCCTCTCGCCGGACATGCGTCAGGTCCTCCGGGTAGAATCGCTCCCCGGAGGTCTTCTTGGCGGCCTGCCAATCATAGGCCGCTGCCTGCGCCTGGGCCTCAAACTCCCAGGGCGGCGTCTCGGCGATTGCGCACGCAGCGGCGAAGCCGACCGTGCGGTACGCGCGCGCAGTCCTTTGGGCGATCGCCCTTTGGGGGCGGCGCAGACACCTCACATTCTCTGCCCTGGCTAGAGAATCGGCCCAGATGGGGGAGCCATACAGGGCCATACTACGAAGAATGCCGGCATAGAGGCGCCGGCATTTGGCCCTTGGCCCCCCAATATTCGGCATCAGCCAGGACAGAGCGTTAGCAGCTCTAAGGACGCGAAGTGACAGGGCACGGAAATGTGGGCCAAACTGCCACTTCGCGTCGAGGACGAGGCCCAGGTACTTTATCTGGGCCCCAACCGAGACCCGCACGCCCCCCACAAGGATTTGGGCGTCGGATGGGCAGCGCTGCCGAGGCCCTGGGAAAAATATGGCCTCGGTTTTTTCAAGCGCCACCCGAAGCCCAATGCGCTGGATGCGCCGAACCAACAACGACCCACCCGCAGCGGCAAGGCGAGCCGCCGCCCCGAAGTCCTTACCCCGGGCCGTCAGGAGGGTGTCATCTGCATAGCAAATGACACCCGTGCCCGGTAGAAGGGCGCCCCGCAACACCCAGTCATAGCCTATGTTCCACAGGAGTGGACCCAACACCGACCCCTGTGGAACACCGGCCCGAACGTCATACTTGCGCAGACCACCGTCCCTATCCACGCAGGACACAGTCCGGCCTGCAAGGTAGTCCCCTATCAGGTTAATAAGATAGGGGGGAAGCCGATGATGGCGCAGTGCCCTCAGAATGGTCGCGTGGGGGAGTGTATTAAACGCGTTGGCAATGTCCAATGACACCGCCAAAACGCCCTCCCCCCTCTCCCGCGACTCTGCGACGGTGGACTTTAGTTTGGACAGGGCGTCGATGGTTGACCGCCCTGTCCTGAACCCAAACTGAGCGTCCGACAGGTCCGGGCCGACTTCGCGGAGGTGTTCGTTCACCCGCGCCGCCACTATCTTTTCGAACATTTTGCCGGCCTCATCCAAGAGAACGATGGGCCGGTATGCTGACGGGGAATCCTGCGGTCGCCCCTCTTTTCGCAGGAGGCACAAACACCCCTCCTTCCAGATTTTTGGGAACTTCTCGGCTCTAAAACATGAGTCGAGAAGTTCCCTAAATTTCGGCTCCATTGTGACCGCGGCTAAGGCCACAATTTTGGCCGGCACCCCGTCCGGTCCCGGCGCGGTCTTTTTAGCACGGAGGCCTAGTGCCGCCGTGCTAAACTCTTCCTCCGAGAGTGGAGGGCACAATTCAGAGACGGGGCCCTGGCTACCAGACAGGCCCATTTCCGGAGGATCAAAACCAGGGTCGCTGTCCGGGAACAAAGTCCGGACTACGCGGTTGAGCAACCCCGGCTCGAGGGTCTCAGTCAGTGGGGGACCAATTGGGCGCAACTGATTGCGTGCAGCCCGGTACGGTCTCCCCCACGGATCTCGATCGAGACCCTCCAACATTTCAGCCCGAGCCCTGTCCTTGGCCGCCCCTATTTCGGCCTTGAATATGCGTTTGGCCTCCAGGTACACCTCATATAGCCGTGCCTCATACGCGAGGTCACGGTTTGCCCGGCGCCTGCTCCGAGCGTAGGCCCTTCGGGCCGCGGTGGTATTGGCCCGAAGATTAGCAAGCTCCCCCGACCACCAGAAACAAGCGCGTCGGGGGGGCGGACGACGGGACCGAGGCATGCACGAGTTACACACCTCGGTCAAGGAGTCACGCAGATAGGCCGCCGACTCGTCCACATTAGGACCGGCCAAGGGAGGCGAGAACCAATCTTGGAGTATAGCTGCCTCCCTGGCCACGGCCTTGTCCAGGCGGGTGAGAGCCCACCTTGGAAAGTGGGGCGACGAAGAAGCCGGCCGATTACGACGCTGGACGCCGGCCGAGATCTCAAAACGCACATATTTGTGGTCGGAGAGAGTCTCGGCCGGATCAACCCGCCAATCGCGGACGCGTGCGGCAAGTGCAGGGGTGGCGAACGAGATGTCCACCACGGACCCCCCCTGCTGCCGCACGCAAGTATGTGTAGCCCCCCGGTTGAGGAGCGACAAACCGGCCGAAATGGCCCAGAGGTCTAACAGCTGCCCTCGCCTATTACAGGAGGCAGCCGGGTTTCCCCAGGTCACGGCCTTGGCATTAAAGTCTCCAACGACCATGACCTGACGACCAAACGAGACTAGACGACCGACTGCCTCCTGGAGAACGCCCAGGAAGCTCTCGAATTCCCGGAGTGCACGATTTGGTGAAAAGTACACCCCGAGAATCGCGATGTCCCCCCAAAGAGCCCCCACATAGCCCTCACCCCTCTCAAGATGTGAAAGAGGGGGAGAAGAAGACGAAGACCGCCTAAAGATGGCCACCGTGCCGTCGCGGTCCCCCAGCCAACCATTGGGGACCGAGTACGGCTCGGCCACCACTACCACGTCAACCAACCACTCCGCTACAGCTTGGGACAACAGGTCCTGCGCTGAGCGGCAGTGGTTGGCGTTCGTCTGGAGGAAGTTCAGTTGGGCCATTATTAATCGGACATCTGAACTTCCTCCACAACAGCTGCTGCTGCAGCGGTCGGCCGGGTCCGGGCCACTGCTGCTATCTTCCCTTTTTTGGGGGGAGGTCTGCAGTTCCTGCCCCCCATGATGTGCCCAGCTGGGCGCCCGCTATCGGCACACACCGAACAGTGTGCCTTCTTTTCGCTGCAGGCAGCGGCTTTGTGGCCTGCCTGCCCGCAGCGGAAACAATTCCCGTCTCGCTGGGCGGGAGACGGGCACATGGGGCGAGTGTGCCCAGTGCCCAGGCACTTAAAGCACCGGAGGGGCTGCTCCTCCAGCACACGAACAGACGCCGAACTAAAGCCGACGAGGAAGCGGCCCCCCTCTAGCACGGCCTTGGCTGCAGTTACCGGGCACTGCAACCGGATTGTGCCCAACCCCATGCGCCCAGGCCGGATTTCCCCGGCCTTAATTTGGTCCGCCGGGCAGTTACCAATCCCGGCGACCTTCCCTACGACTTCGGACTTGGTGACAGAGTCATCCAAGTCCGAGATGACAACGCCGGCATATTTAATTGGCCTCACAATTTTTGCGAGGCCTTCGTCAACTGCCTGCCGCATTTTATCGGCGAACAGATCGGCCCTCTTTGCTGAGTCCGCCCCCGGGAACTCGAAAAGGCGCGCCCCTGTCAATGTGGGGCGGATGCGAATGGAAGAGGCGGACGTGACTCCGATCCCTTCCAGGTCCATGCCGCCTCTGGCCTTGGTCAGGACAGACTCATATGTCTCCCCCTTGTCGGCAGCCTCCGCAGTGAGAGTTACTACTACTGCGGCTGTTTTAGGGGGAGACAGCTTCGGCTTCTTGGGTTCAGCCTTCTTATTTTTTGACACGGCAGGAGAGGTGGCAGGTCCCGTAGGGCCCGCGGGTTTGGCCGCTTGCCTCCCGGCCGGATGCGATTTCTTCTGGGGAGGGGCAGGGGGAGGAACCGCGGACGTCTTTCCCCTTCCCTTTTTAACCACCTTGACCCAGCTGTCGTTGCTGGGTGTGGTTGACGGCAACATGGAGTCCTCTATCGGCGCCGAAGCTGCAGAAGATGTAGAGGGACCTGGACTGGGGTCAAGGACAGGGGCGGTGGGCACCCTGGACCGTTTTACTCGCTGGGGTTTTGGTGGCTCCGGAACTTTGAAATTCTCCGGTAGCCGTTCCAGCACCACGACGGGTTCTCTTCTTTTGTCCGACGCTAGCGGCGGACGAAGTTGCTTCGGCGGGAGAAGACGGTCCTGGATGCCCTCAAATCGGGCATCCATCCGGGCACAGAAGATGGCCCGCTCCTCCTGGATGAGCTTGCGGAGTAGCTCCTCCATCTCCGACTCTTTTTTCTTCTTGTTCGGTGAAGACACCGGGACCGACTCTACCTCCATTTCTTGAGGGCAGGAGGCGGCTGAGACTGCCGGCAAGACAGGAGACTTTCGGCCGGTCTTGGTTAGTTTTGCAACAGCCGCCTCCAATTCGGCCACCCTTTCCATTTGCTTGGCCAGCTCAGTCTGCAGGCGGTCCACGGTTGCCTGCAGTCGACCGGTCTCCTCCGAGGTTGTGCGCTTTAACGACTCCGCGCAAATCGTCTTCATATTGGCCACACTTTCCCTAAGGGCTTTTTGAAATGTGCCCTTAAGGTTCGAGGACCTAACAATCATGGAGGTGGACTCTTCCGCCTCCTTGTCCATCAATTTTTGCAGTTCTGCAACTGTTTTCCCCTCTAAGGTGGAGCCGAGGGGAACTCCATATCCAGCTGCATTTCTAGCGTGGCGCAGCTGGCGCTCCTTTGCCGCCATTTGAGCTTCGAGCTCTAGCTGAATGGCAGCCTTCTTCTCTTTATTCAGCAGGCGCTGCGCCTCCGCACGGCCAACATATTCTCCCGTTGTGGCGGGACGTCCACGGCCTTTTTTGGATCGGGTTTTGCTACCCTTCGCCTCAGGACCCTCCGAAGAGGAGCCTTTATCCAGTTCAGTTAAAGGGCGCTTGCGCCCTTTAATATACTTTGTCCGCCCAGACACGGACACCGAATCATCCGACATGTTGGTGAGAGTGTCCGATTCGGAGTCGGTCACCTCACTGGGCCGCCGAAATTGGCCCGAAAAAGTGTCGCTGGCGACAGATGCCACAGATGGTGCGCGGCTTAACGTCCCAGCCCCCTCTCGCTCAACGCTGAGTGCATCAGTTGATGCACCAACAAACTCCGACGCAACGGAACAGACGGCGTCACTTGCATCCGAAGATGCCACGGCAAACTCCCCACAAACATCATTTGGTTTTATATTTTTAAAAGAACTCATATTGGATCCCACGAGATCACGGAACTAAAAGGACCACCAGGGGCAGAGCCGGTTGCCTCCTGGCTACCCTCATACTGCACGGGGGCGGGTGGTCCCGTGCAGGGAGGCCGATACCACCGACCACGACCGGGTTTAACCCACCCGGTCACCATCCCTCCGAAGAGAGATGGCCCCGACGCCTCGAGCACTCACAGCGTCGGGATTAGGGGTTTTTTATTGAGGTTTTCTCCTCTTGGGCCAGCCAATTAAGGCAAGCCCCCTGGTCTGGTCGAGCCGATAGACGTGATCACCAGACACTCGACCAGGAAACAGGTTGCCCGACGGTGGCCGAAACCTGCTGCGACCGACTGCTATTACGCAGCCGGCCGAGCCCGCCGCGCCGCGGGGATGCCCCGCCATACGCCGCTCCAAAGAGCCCGGACGTCAAAAAGGCCAACATGGCCTGGCCATAAACAAAGGCCCCGACATGGGCGAAGAAGACGACGATGTTGTAAGGACCGCCGAAAGCTTCGCACAACTAATTCCCCCCCTCCCCAAATTCCCCACCCCCCCATTCCCCATCCCCAACCCGCCTACCCCACCCCCCCAGTGTGTTTGGTCCGCGGGAGCTAATCTCCGACCGCCGACTGCCGTCCGCAGGGCATCCCTATAAGCGGGAGTACCCTCCGGGCGGCAGCCGACGGCTTCCCCTATCCGCCGGCCGGGGGACGCGCCAGGTAGGGGTATCACCTCCCCCCCTGGAACCTAACCTAACCTTTTTTTTTTTTTTTTTTTTTTTTTTTTTTTTTTTTTTTTTTTTTTTTTTTTTTTTTTTTTTTTTTTTTTTTTTTTTTTTTTTGACGGGGGGAATGCGTTGATGCACCGTACCGTCACCCCGAGGGAGGGTGACGGCGTGTGTGGGACTCCCTGCCCTGAAAAGGGCAGGACTACCCACTAAACCCCCCGGTTGGACCCTCATCGCCTAAATGGCGGCGCTGTGGGAAATCGGCTCAGCCTTTGCTTCCACAGCGCCGCCGGCGGAAAAGCCGCTTAAGCGGCTCCGTCTGCTCCCCCCACGGTGTTCGGGGGGAGACTGGGGATGGCCGGTCCAACGGGACCATCCCCACCTCGCTGTGGAGACCGGTGCAATGCCGGCTGAGGTGCCCTCACACCATCAGCCGGCCGGCCCCCACGCGGTAACTGGGCGCGGTCAAATTGGCGCCGCGCCCTAAGCCGCCTTCTTCGGCGGCAGGCGGGAGCGGATGGATCGTCCTCCCGCTCCCGCTCTGCGGCCTCCTTCTGCGACATGACGTCTTCGCAGAAGGAGGCCATCCCGTCCCACGCCGCCTCACTCCCGAGCATAGCCTCGACTATGCTGGGGAGTGAGAGATTCGGCCCCACCAGAGCACGCAGATTTGCGCGCTGCGCTTCCCAGGTAGGGCACACTAACAGCGTGTGCCCCGCCGTATCCTCCGCCGCGCCGCAATGGTGGCACGACGGAGACCCCTCGCGGCCGATGCGGTGCAGGTACTGCCCAAAACAGCCGTGGCCGGACAGCACCTGCACGAGTCGGAACGAGATGAAGCCCGACTTGCGCTCGAGCCAGCGAATTATTGCTGGCCCGAGCGCATCGAGGGTCCACCGGCTTGCCGGACACTCTTGGAGGCTTCGGGACCACATTTGAAGCATTTGGTCCCTAGCCTCTCGCCGGACATGCGTCAGGTCCTCCGGGTAGTATCGCTCCCCGGAGGCCTTCTTTGCGGCCTGCCAGTCATAGGCCGCTGCCTGCGCCTGGGCTTCGAACTCCCAGGGCGGCGTCTCGGCGATTGCGCACGCAGCGGCGAAGCCGACCGTGCGGTACGCGCGCGCAGCCCTTTGGGCAATCGCCCTTTGGGGGCGGCGCAGACACCTAACATTCTCTGCCCTGGCGAGAGAATCGGCCCAGATGGGGGAGCCATACAGGGCCATGCTACGAAGAATGCCGGCATAGAGGCGCCGGCATTTGGCCCTTGGCCCCCCAATATTCGGCATCAGCCAGGACAGAGCGTTAGCAGCTCTAAGGACGCGAAGTGACAGGGCCCGGAAATGTGGGCCAAACTGCCACTTCGCGTCGAGGACGAGGCCCAGATACTTTATCTGGGCCCCAACCGAGACCCGCACGCCCCCGACAAGGATATGGGCGTCGGGTGGGCAGCGCTGCCGAGGCCCTGGGAAAAATATGGCCTCGGTTTTCTCGAGCGCCACCCGAAGCCCAATGCGCTGGATGCGCCAACCTAACCTAACCTTTTTTTTTTTTTTTTTTTTTTTTTTTTTTTTTTTTTTTTTTGACGGGGGGAAATGCGTTGATGCACCGTACCGTCACCCCGAGGGAGGGTGACGGCGTGTGTGGGACTCCCTGCCCTGAAAAGGGCAGGACTACCCACTAAAACCCCCCGGTTGAACCCTCATCGCCTACGTGGCGGCGCTGTGGGAAATCGGCTCAGCCTTTACTTCCACAGCGCCGCCGGCGGAAAAGCCGCTTAAGCGGCTCCGTCTGCTCCCCCCACGGTGTTCGGGGGGAGACTGGGGATGGCCGGTCCAACGGGACCATCCCCACCTCGCAGTGGAGACCGGTGCAATGCCAGCTGAGGTGCCCTCACACCATCAGCCGGCCGGTCCCCACGCGGTAGCTGGGCGCGGTCGTACTGTCGCCGCGCCCTAAGCCGCCTTCTTCGGCGGCAGGCGGGAGCGGATGGATCGTCTTCCCGCTCCCGCTCTGCGGCCTCCTTCTGCGACATGACGTCTTCGCAGAAGGAGGCCATCCCGTCCCAAGCCGTCTCACTCCCGAGCATAGCCTCGACTATGCTGGGGAGTGAGAGATTCGGCCCCACTGAAGCGCGCAAAGCCGCGCGCTGCGCGTCAAATGTGGGGCACACCTGCAGTGTGTGCCCCACTGTGTCCTCCGCCGCGCCACAACTCTGGCACGACGGAGACTGCTCCCTGCCGATGCGGTGCAGGTACTGCCCAAAACAGCCGTGGCCGGACAGCACCTGCACCAGCCGGAATGAAAGATATCCCGACTTGCGAACCTAACCTAACCTTTTTTTTTTTTTTTTTTTTTTTTTTGTTAAGGGGGAGAGAATGCCTTTGCGCACCGTATCGCTGCCGTGGGGACGGCAGCGACGTGTGTGGGACTACCAACCCGCCCAGAAGGGGCGGGGACTACCCGAACTAAAAACTCCCCCCACCTTCTCATCGCCTATTGACGGCGCTGTGGGATACCGGGCGACCCATGACTACCACAGCGCCGTCGGCGGAATTGCTGCCCTACGGGGCGGCGTCGCCAAGTAGGTCCCCCCGGATGGTTGGGGAGACTGGCGGGAACGGTCGAAGGTGATAGACCGCTCCCGCGCACCTGCGGGAGACCGTGCAAGGCCGACCGGGGTGTCCCCACACCCACGGCTGACTGGTCCCCGCTAATAAGTGCAAGGGCGTCGAATCGGCGCCTTGCGCGTTTATTCGGCTAGCTAGCCTCGCCAGTGACGTCCATCGACTCAAGGGCCGTGGACGCTTGCTGCGGCTTTGGGGCCGCGGTGGTTGCGTTTTTCCGCCTGGGGGGTCGGCATTGGGCACCCCCCACCCTGTGATCGGCCCGCCTCCCAGCCGCGGCGCAAACTGCGCAGTGCGGCATCAGCTCACAGGAGCGGGCAAGATGACCGGTTTGGCCACATCGGTAGCAAGTGGTGCTACGGTCCGTCTCAGACTTGCACTGCATCCTAACATGCCCCTTCTCAAGGCATCGGAAGCAGTGCAAGTCCCTGGATTCTAACAGTTGCACCTGCGCAGACGACCATCCTATAAGGAGCCTGCGACCATCCACCAACTTTTTTGCTGCCGAAGTTGGGCAGCGCACCCAACAGGAGCCAAGGCCCCGGCCGGCTCGGCGAATTTCGCCGATCTTGATCGTATCCGCCGAGCATTCGCCAGCTTTCGCCACTGCTTCCGTCACCTCCGCGGTGGACACGGAGTCGTCCAGTTGTGAGAGGCGCAGCTCTGCGCACCTCTCAGGCCGGGTGACCTGGACCCCATCTGCCGTGAGGACATCCCGTAGCTTCTCTGCCAAAGATTCCGCTTTGCGGCGGTTGTCCTGCTCTGCGTCCCCCTGAAGCTCTAGGATGACGCCGCCAGTAATGGCTCTTCGTGCTTGGAACCCCTCTATCTCCAAGGCCGCCAACGAGATTTGGTCCTTGGCCTTGGAGATTATCGTCTTGTAAGTGAGGCCCCTCTCAACGGCCTCTGGCAGCAGCGTTAGGACGACTGCCGCTGTCTGAGTGGGACGGAGATTTGGCATTTTTGGCCGCCTCGGCTGTCTCTGTCTTTGTGACAGGGGCTGCGGTACTGCTGGGGTGTCCAAAGGAGCGGCACTTTTGTTTCCCCTCTTACCTCTTTTTGCCACTGTGGCCCACCCTGCTTCCATAGAGACAGGGGGAGGAGGCAGTGGCCGGGGCTCTTTGAGTGCCTGTGCCGCAGGATTCGGTCTCCCCCTGCTGGCTGTTGGGGGTTTGCCCTGGGTGAGCGCCGGATTTGTGGGCCCGCGGGCTACTGCTCCACCGGTGGTTGCAGGGTCTCCCAATTTAGACCCCGCATTGGTCTGCGCCAATTGACGTGCTGTCGCTGACAGAAAACGTTCCTCCAGCTTCCGGAACCGTGCGTCCAGGTGGGCCATCAGCCTTTCTTCAATCGGCTCTGGGGCCTGGGACTTCTGCTCTGCCATAGCCACTTTGAGCTTCGCCACTTCCTCTTGCACCATGGCGATCTGTTTGGCCTGGTGCTCTGTGAGCTTCCTCAGGCGCCCGTTCTCACTCTGGAGATGACTATTTTCCATCTCCAGGGCCTCTCTTTCCGCAAGTACGTCCTCTTCCTCCTTGGTGCGCCAGTACAGCTTGTTGGCTGCTTTCAACATCTCCGAGGCCACATCGGTCATCTCCGCTCGGTGGTGCTCCTCAACGATCGTAGCATCCCTGAGTACCGTCTTTATTAATTTCGTCCCCGCATCAATCAGGTACAATAGAGTGTACGACGGTCTCTCCTCTACGTTCCTCGACCTCTCCAGTATTTGGGATGCTGGGTCCTGCAGCATCGCCTCCGCTCGTTTCATTTCTTCTTCAGCCCCTTCAAACTCCACTGTGGCCTTCACTATATTTTCCCGCTTCTCCCTTTCGGTGACGGGACCCGCTTTCCTCCTCTTAGAGGAGCTGGCAACCTTATTGCCCGAAACTCCAGTCCTACCGCTGCTTCGAGACCTGTCGCGCGCTTGTTGTGTGCGTCTGGTCACCCGTACGGCACCATCTTCTTCTCTTCTTCCCCCTGCTTCCCCCCCAATGTCCATTTCGAGGATTTCCACCTCGGCGAAATCAGTTGTCCGTTGTTCGTGCGCAGTTGTCGTTTTTGCGGGAACGGATGTTCCCGAGGCCTGAGTTGCCCCCCCCAGAATACGGTGGGGCTTGGACGCCGCCCCCGAGGGAGCGACGCCGAGGGATTCTCCTCTGGCGGAGCCAGAGGTACCCTCCTGGGGTAATGCGATTTTCTTTCTCGAGGCCATTGTTCTACTTTGCTCGTTTACGGGCGAGCTCCCCCCCCATTTTTACGCCTCGCCCTCCACTGCTCTTCTCAAAACCGAGAAGGGCAGCAGAAGACGGTATTCCCCACCCCCCCATTCCCCATTCCCCAACCCACCTACCCCAACCCCCCCAATGCGTTTGGTCCGCGGGAGCAAGCTCCGACCCCCGGCCGCCGTCCGCAGGGCATCCCTGTAAGCGGGAGTACCCTCCGGGCGGCGGCCGACGGCTTCCCCTATCCGCCACCGGGGGACGCGCCAGGTAGGGGTATCACCTCCCCCCCTGGAACCTAACCTAACCTAACCTAACCTAACCTAACCTAACCAACTCGCTTTTTAAGCACCAAATATAGAGGGATCTCGCTGCTACTTTGCACAAAACACCGAGTAATTAGGACCTACCAGTGGCCCAAAACTCGAGGGTACCCCCTCTAATACTTTCTGAGAAATTAATTTTTCAAGTTTTCGGACTTTGAAAAATTTCCAATAGTGATTTTCGTCGTCTAAAACAGCGGTTTTTGGCTAGTTAGGTGGATACTTCAAAAATTCATATCTTCTTAAATATCAGTTATCCAAATTAGTGGTTTATAGGTCATTTGCAGTCTTTGGGTTCACCCTTCTGGTGGTACCATTCATATCCTTCTATCTTCAATAGACTCCGAGAAAATTTTTGACACTTTAAGATTTCATACAAATTTTTGTTAGGCTTAGGTAAACTTTTTCACCGAATCAACGGTTTTAAATTATTAGTTTTTAATTAATATCTCCGGTTCTATTATACTTACAGTAATAATTCTTTCACTTAGAAATAGGTAATTTTTTCTTCTAACTAGTCAAAGGCTTTTGACTATTACTATCACCCCCCTTCCCCCCCTAATTTGATAATTACTTGTTTTTCATAGTCTTAGTTTGGTTTAATAATTTAATTTAAGTATAATTTTTCACTTTTTACTTTCATAATTAGTTTTAATAATTAAGTTTTAATTATCTAAGGGTAACCGCGGACGCTGTTAACCCTTTTCGTGTCGAAAATATAATTTCTTCTAATTTCTTCTAATTTGACGTAAAATTGTCTACAATAATTATTCTTTCACTTTAAATTAGTTACTTTATACTGTATTAACCCTTTTGGAGTGGCATATGTTAACCCTTTGTGTGCCACTAACTGAGAGGTAGTTTATAAATTGTCAATTTTGTATCTTAACAGTTTCTAACACTTCAGAGATTACTATAAACATAAAACATTTCATTGGAATAGTATAGTAGAGTAGATATATATGGTAAAGTTTCTTAATATAAAATAGTAAAATTAAAATTCATCACTTAATATTAGTTTAAAGCTCTTAGTATCACAGTCTGCTTAATTTATAATTCTAAGACTTTGGGGAATGCTTCCCTCCCTCTGAGATGGCGGCCCAAGTTAAGAAAAAGGACAAGGATATTGTCTTCCTCACAGCGTTTGCAAGCGATGTCAAGGATTTCAGCACCTATCAGGCAACTATCAACACCATATCCGAGACAATCGAACGAGCGCTAGACTCGAGTAAAACCAGTCTGTACACGGAGCATAGGGCGTTGATTAAACAGGCGACTGACGAAATTAGGAAGTGCACTAGTGTTCTGTCTTCGGTTTTGAATGCCTCCAACAACTGCGATGTGTCTGTCATCACTGAGTTAACAGAATCGTCTGTATCCCTCAAGGCTGAGATTATTGAGTGTGTCAAGGGCGAGTTGGCCAAGTTCAAGGAGGAGATAACTCCTCAGCTCACTCGCAGGACTGATGGTCCCAGCTTTGCGGAAATCGCGCGATCACAAAAAGCCAGCGCAACCACAGGCACTAGCCGCACCTTCTCACCGCCCATCGCACCAGCATCCCGACCGGCATTGATCGTCACTACGAAACAACAGGCCAAAGATAAGCAAGAAGCAATGCAAACATGGAAGAGAAGCATAAATTTCAAGTCTGTGAGCTACGCACCTGCGAGAGTCATGCCAGTGTCGAATAATAAGTTGCGTGTGGAGTTCGACAGTACCGCACAGAGAGACGAAACCCTTAAACGCTTGGAAAAGTCGTCTGAGATCACCGCGGAGCCATCCAAGAGACTGCTACCAATGTTCATTGTCAAGGGCGTATCTAAGGACATCCCAAAGGAGGAACTTCTAGATGTAGTGTTAACTCAGAATCTAGAAATCAAAAATGCATGTGTTAGTGACAGCGACATTAAATTAAGATTCGTCAGAGACAACAAGAAGGAGTCTCTGTATAATGCAGTGTTCATGGCCTCACCTGCTGTCTGGCGTGCAGCTACCTCCCAGGAACGTCTCAATATTGACCATCAGCGCGTGCACGTAGGTGACTTCTCTCCGTTCTTGCAGTGCTTTAAATGCCTCCAGTTCGGCCACACTCAGGCGAAATGCGAGTCCGAGGAGAAGGCCTGCTCCTACTGCGCTGCAACCACCCACACCGGAACCTCCTGCCCTGTAAAAGAAAATACACAGTTAGTCAAATGTTACAATTGCAATAGTCATAATCATAAATTTAACCAGAAAACCCCCACAAATCATCCTGCCACTTCCAACGTCTGCCCACGAATCAAATCAATGCGCCAGCGACTCACCTCCCGTATAGACTACAATGGATATTAAACTTACACCCATAAAGATATTACAGTGCAATCTGAGCAGATGTCAAAAGTGGCAGCACGAGTTCGTGCAGTACTTTCTTAAAAATAAGTATACGATAGCCTTAGTCAGCGAACCTTACACAGGATCGTACAATACCGTCAAAAATATACCTGGCCTGGAGATCTTCCAATTTACATCAGACCAGCTAGTGAAGTCATGCATATTTGTTAAACCGGACATTAACTCACCAATAGGAATCACACAGTTTACCAGTCCAAACCTTACTACAATAAAAATCAAATCTGGATATCAGAACATTTATATCGCATCTGCTTATGTTGAGCCAAGAGATGACGCCAGCGAAACTATGGCAAAAGTGGACGATCTCCTAAAACAAATGGCGGGTCAGTGCTGCCTGGTCGGTGGAGACTTTAACGGATGGCATCCCTTATGGGGCAGCCCCCGAATGAATCCTAGGGGACGGGCAGTCGCTGAACTGGCATATGAGAATGGTATGCATATTTGCAACACCGGAGAAACACCTACCTTCGAGACCACCACTCACGGCCAACACAGAACATCAATTATCGATATTACAATGATTTCCGAAGCATTCAGCGATCGACTAGCAGATTGGTCCGTGGACTTGGAGGCTGCTCCTCTGGCGGAACACAATGCTCTGCAATACAAACTAATTATCGATACTACTAACACAAATACACAAAATACTGAGACTACATATTTATATAAAAACTTAAAAGCAAACTGGACAGATTTTAATAACACATTGGATTCACTCATGGCTACTACGGAACTGCTTAATATAGATATACCTAACGCTAATAAAGAACAGATCGATCAGGCTATTTCATTAATGTACAGTAACATTCATCAAGCATGCAGAGCATCTATGCCGGTCAGAGGGGGAGCTAGGAAGTACAAACCACCTTGGTGGTCCGACGAACTGGACACTCTTAAAAATGACGTGATTAGGCTGCACAGACGACTCAGTGACCTGAAGCGACGGAATTTGCCACTCGAAGACACAATAACACAGCATGCTGAAGCCAAGAAAAAGTATACAGACGAAATTCAGAAAACATCCACCAACAGCTTCCGCAACTTCTGTCAAAAACAGGGCAAGGAGGATGTCTGGGCAGTCACAAATCGACTCCTCAAAGAGGGACCGCCTAGAAAACCGCCAACAACACTTAGGGTCGGGGACCGATTCACAACTGACGCGCAAGATACAGCTAATGCTCTCATCAACCACTTTTACCCTAATGATAATACTGACAATACTGCGCATCAGAAGGAACTCAGAGAATCAGCATCACACCCATCAAATGGAGAGCCCGATAAACCATTTACCGAAGCAGAGATGTTAGAGGCAATAAAAAGTATGAGTCCTAAACGGGCTCCTGGACATGACCATTTTACAGCAGATATAGTTCTTGCCTTTTGTAAATCGTACCCTAAATTAGTTACAGAAATTATGAATAGATGTCTATCCCTAGAATACTTCCCGTCGATATGGAAAGAGGCTACTGTCAAAATACTCCCAAAACCTAACAAACCCGACCCGTCATCGCTGAGCTCTTATAGACCAATAGGATTACTCCCCGTGTTTGGCAAACTACTCGAAAAACTATTTACAAAAAGATTAACATACAACGCAAACAAAAACAACAAGCTCAGTGATAACCAGTACGGGTTCAGAGAACAAAGAACCACTACAGCGGCAATTGACGCAGCCCTGAATATCATCAGACAAGCCAAAGGCAGTGGCAAACAGGTAGCAGCTGTTAGTCTGGATATCAGGGCGGCGTTCGACAACGCGTGGTGGCCCGCGCTCTTCAATAGACTTCGAAAGATGGGTTGCCCGGCTAACATATACAATCTAATACAAGATTACTTCCGCGACAGGAAAGTCACGCTTAACTACGGGGGAGCACAGGTTTCAAAGATGATGTCCAAGGGGTGCGTACAGGGATCGGTGTGTGGACCCACCCTTTGGAACATCATTCTCGATGAATTACTACACCGCAACTTACCTCCCGGATGTCACCTCCAAGCCTTCGCCGATGACGTTCTTCTGGTCGCCTCGGCACACACTGCAGCGGACCTGGAACAGAAAATAAATAAAATATTAGAAGACATACATACATGGGGACAGGGAGTCAAACTTGAATTCGGTCCAGCGAAAACCCAACTTATCGCCTTTACAAAAAAGGCAAAACAAGCCAGGATAACCATGGACGGGATCGAACTCAAGTTTGTCTCGGACATTAAATACCTCGGGGTAATTATAGATGAAAACCTGCGATTTACCCAACACGTAACATACATTACGGCCAAGGCAACCAGGATTTTCAACCGGCTGTGTCTCTTTATAAGACCTACTTGGGGCATAAATACCGAAAATGTTAGAACCATTTACACCCACGTAATAGTCCCTATCATCACATACGGAGCCGGCATATGGGGCCACGTGGCAGGCAAGGACTATATAAGGCGAATGTTAGAAGGCATGCAGAGGCTCTTCGCTCTAAGAGCAATAAGGGCCTTCCGCACAGTCTCTACTGTCGCAGCCCTTGCCCTGGCCAGGTTCCCGCCCCTGCACCTCAAAGTGCTAGAAGTACACCGGCTAGAGGGGGTAAGACTCACAGGCAGCACAGACCTCCTGCCCAGTGATATGTCGCTGGAAAGGCTCACTCCACCCAGTAAGTTGTTGCCACCCCCAGATAGAGTCTCGGTGGACTTCAAATTGGCCCACAACGACAGAGATGTAAGCAGAATCTGCGGACCGAACTCACTGCGCCTATTTACAGATGGCAGTAAGCTGGACGACGGTCAAGTAGGAGCAGCCTTTGTGGCGTTTGAAGGCGAGCATGCTCAGCCATCCGCCACATATAAGTATAGACTGCACACTGCTTGTTCCGTCTTCCAGGCCGAAATGTACGCAATCGATCAGGCGTGCAAATGGGCGCAGGATAGAGGATCAGATAATGCCTACATATTATCCGACAGTATGTCTGCGTTGATGGCACTCGGGGATAGGAGCAATACCAACCCCCATGTTGTCTCAGTGCACCAGCGAATAAAAGAATTGCGAGTGACTGGGAATATACAATTCGTATGGGTCAAGGCTCACGCGGAGGTGACTGGGAACGAAGCGGCAGACGTAGCAGCTAAAGCTGCGGCAGAGCTTAACTCTGATTACTGCTACGCCAAGTTCCCAGTCAGCTTCGTGAAAAGGGGGCTGAAGTTGGAGACTCTCCAAAAATGGAGGGCTCTATACACAGAAGCTTCCCAAGGAAGCCACACAAGGGCGCTCTGCCCAGAACTGGATGATGTTGCTATAGTTATGCAGAGCTGTGGCACATCGTTCAACATGACACAATACCTCACCGGGCACGGATATCACTTATCATATCTTCACAGGTTCAAGATCTCCGACACCGACCGCTGCCCGTGTGACGGTAGCAGCGAGCAAACTGTAGAGCACTTGCTACAACACTGCGATCGGTTCACCCCAAAGAGGGGTGAACACCAATTTATCTGCGAACAATATAAAGTCCCTCCTTTCAACATCTTGGAGGTGATTAAAAAAGAAATAACAAAAATATCATTCATTAAATTCATTGAACACATCTTTTCCAATCTAAAATCTTTCAATAACAGTGAGCAACAAAATTAATAAAATACATCGTCAATACAATAAAGTAAATAAATATAACAGCAACAGTGAAACATAAGCAAATACAGCAAATAAAAAGCGGACAGTATCAAATCGCAGTCTGCAAAAACTTATAAATAGAAAACAAACACATGATTAAAAAAAAAAAAAAACCTAACCTAACCTAACCTAACCTAACCTAACCTAACCTAACCTAACCTAACCTAACCTAACCTAACCTAACCTAACCTAACCTAACCTAACCTAACCTAACCTAACCTAACCTAACCTAACCTAACCTAACCTAACCTAACCTAACCTAACCTAACCTAACCTAACCTAACCTAACCTAACCTAACCTAACCTAACCTAACCTAACCTAACCTAACCTAACCTAACCTAACCTAACCTAACCTAACCTAACCTAACCTAACCTAACCTAACCTAACCTAACCTAACCTAACCTAACCTAACCTAACCTAACCAGTCACGCGCCCCCCGCGGTCCGAACCGGCACGAATTTGAGGCGCTCCGCACTCGAAAAATCTAAGTGGTGGGTTTTTTGTGACAAAGTACACCGAGTCGCACATCAGGAGACGCGTCTTGGCGAGCCGCAGCCAACGGTGCTACCCCCAAGAAAATCGGAGTGCAGTGGTGGGAGTTATCCCCAAAAAACAGTTTTAGTGGTTTTCCGGAGTGAATAACTCCGGAAAACGATCGACGACGTGCCTGTTTCTTCGTGGGAACATCATCCCCCGGCGCGCCCGCACCCCTGGAGACACCTCCCAGATTTTTCTGGTGAGGATCCAGGGCACAGGAGCCAAAAAAACAAGTTCCACGTGGGAGCCAATTCAGCCGTTTCAGCCGTGCGGCTGAAACTGAAACCGGATCCACGTGGAGCTTGCTGAGGCGAGCCCGGAGGCACTTTTCCCGAAAAGATCGGACAACAGGAAGTACCCCTTTTGAATTTTTTAAAGTGACGGGCTGTGTGACAACCCTATCGGCAGGCCGGAGAAGAGTCAACCCTTACCACTATCACCATTAGACATAGACTATTAATATTAGAACTTATAAAAAATTTTTGACAGTATAATTAGTGAAATAAACCTAGAAAATAAGAAATTTAAAGTTTAAAAATTCAGGGGAGGCTGAAAACCACCCCTGAAAATATTTTATAATTACAGTAGTGATATATAGCATAGACTTAACATAATATAATACAGAATTAGTTAAAATAGTTTTAATATAGTGGGAAACAACAACATATTCGGTTGCCAAACAGCAACCCCCAAACTTGAAATAAATTTTAAAAATATAAGGGTTGAAGACAGACCATTAGTGTGGGGTATCCATAGATAGGGAAATCAACTGGCTACAACGCTAAAACCTCAAAACCCGCGCGTCGCGAAAATTCGGGAAGTTATTAAGCGGAAACTGACCCCCAGAACTTGGACTTGACCGCAAAATTAACTTTGTTCAGCCCTTAAAAGCGTTGTGGCTGGGTGAATATACCCTCTAAAATTCCGGGAGGCCTGGCGGCGGGTGGAGAGAGACTTGGACTTGGGGGAGGAACTTTGAAAAATCCATTTTGGAAATATCGAATTTCAACCCCCTTAAACTCGGGAGGGGTGGCAATTAAAGCCCCCCATAAAAATCCTCAGGCAAGACCCTCGCTCCGCCCTTAAAGCTAGACATCTTGGGATACCAAAATATTTTTTTATACTGTAAAATTGGGCACCCCTTGTGACTGGAAAAATCCAAAAGTAACCCCTGGGGGGTTGAAAAATTTACCAGGGCTATAAAAGCAGCAGAGAAACTACAAAATAAAGTTTTTGGATTTTTCCAACATTTATTGTTAATTTTAAGATTGTTTTTGTATTTTGGCACCCCCGTATGCGAAATTAGGGACGAAAATCTGGAGAACCTGAACCCGGAAAAAATCTCCAAAAAATACCCTCGTGTAGAGAATTTCACCAGCTTCCCTCCTATACTACTCAAACCCACGCGCACATATACCCGGCTTAAATATTTAGCAAAAACCCCCAAAAGGGAGCATAAATTCTTTTAAAATTCAGCAACTTTTTGTGACTAAATCCTTAATAAAATCTAGAAAATTGATATTAAAAATTTTATAAACATAGCCCCAGAAACAACCCAACATCACAATATTTTATTTACATTTTTTAGCTTTTTAAATTAATACAGTCAAAAAATACACCCCCCCTCTGAATAAATTTAGCAAACAAACTTTCAAAATTAAATAGAAACCGTTAATATTAATATTTTTTCAAAATTTTTCCAGTAAAATCTAGCCTAATTAATATACAACTAAGAACAATATAAATTAGAATTTTAGCATAAATAAATAAATAAAAAACACTAAAAATCCAGCGAGAGGGAAGATAAAATAGCTAAAACTTTGGGGGTGAATTTCTTGGACAATAGGGGTGGAAACCAAAACCGGACACCGTGGAAGACGTTTTTTGGACGAGACGAGTAAGATATAAAAAATTAGAAAATCTAGCTGTAAAATTCAGGGGGGTCATTTTCAAAATCAACTTACGTAAATCAAAAATAGCAAAAATTTAATAAAATCAATAACTCGAGAACTATCCATGCAAATTAAACGGGGTTTTTTCTGAACAGTTTAAATTTGAGAGCTCTACACGTCCCGCCCGGAAAATCGTCTCTACATAGAGCCAACAAAAATATAGAGTTCCGACCAGTAAATAAGAGGACTGAAGCGACAGCCGCAAACTGTGCCTGGTGGACTAGGCACCTTGAAAGAGACAGGAGCCAGGTAGAGTTCCAAAAGAAAATTTGGAGCTCTACATAGTCTCAACTCTAACATCAATAGAAAGAGCAGAGTGAGCCGAGTCAGAGGAGCCCTCGCACGCGGCTCTCCGACTTGTAGAACCGGAGAAATCGTCGAACAAAGTTCCGGCGGCCATCTTGGTCCGCCATCTTGGTTTAATAAAAACGGCCATAGCTCCCTTAATATAGGTCGGACAGACGCGCGGTTTCTTCTGGCAGTATCGGCGAGGCGAGCTGAAACGAACCTGCTAGACAAAATCCAAATCGGAGAGCGACTCTACATTGATAGAGCTGGTTGGACAGAAACGTAGAGTACGTCAAGTAAAGCCGCAAGGAGAAAAGCGCAGCGCTCTACGAGCAGAAATAGAGGAGAAACAGGGGCTCAAAGTTTTGTCCGCCATCTTGGACGCCATCTTGGAAAACTTCAAAGGCGGATAACTCCAGAAGTAATAGGCCTACAGGAACGAGATTGGTGTCGGAAGAAAGGGCAAGCAGAGGGCTACCAAGCACGCTAAATAAGAAGACTCTATATAGAGTGCGTTACACAAAAAATTTTGTAGAGTCCGAAAAAATTTTGCTCTTTTTCGGCCTAAACAAACAAAGCACTCGGCACAAGCACAAAAGCCGCTAACACTGTTAAAACGCTACATAGAGTAAGACGAGAGGAACAACTTACCATCAAATCCGAAGCGAAGGCGTTGAAACGGTGACTGCAAACCTCGAAGGCCCCAGGACCACCGAGAAAGCTGCAGACGACGACCGCCGGCACCGCACCTGGAACAGAAAAAGAGAAAATTAGAAATTAAATAAAATCGGGACGTACTTTACAGGACAAACTAGAATAAGGACAGTGAGCTGAGTCTTTTGACCAGCCCACTTAGGATAGGTATAAAATAGGACATAAGAACGAGTTGCTATACTAGCAACAGGTATTTTTGGACCCCGTATTGATTACGGATTTACAAGTCGACGATACTCCTGCCGAAATGTATTCCACACGAACTTCAACTAGAAAACCAGCGAAAAACGCCAGCCCAGCTAGCTCCCCGGATGACTCGGAGAAGGCAGGTCCTTCCCTACGCAAGACGCAACAGCAGAAACCAAGACCTAGCCTAGAGGAGCTGGAGGGGGAACGGTGTGCAGCGACCACGCACACGCACTCGCCAGCAAGACTGAGCCCAGGACCGACCGCGCCGCAAAAGGTGAGCCAGAGAAAGGTCCTGCCAGACCTGAGAGGAGTGGCTAGAAGGCTGTCGGTCTCTCCCGAGGCGAAGTCAATGCCCACCGACAGAGTTGGGCAGGCCCTGATCTGGCTCCGAAAAGCCAAATACTACCTCGGGGAGTCGAGAAATCTTAAGACGGACCTGAAAGCGGGAATCACACAAGCGGTGGACAAGCTGTACACACTGATCAAGGAGAGCGAAGAAGTCCATAGGCAGCCGGGAAAAAGCAAGAAATACGCTGTGGAATACAACCCTAAAAATACGGATGACGCTGGAACCCAGACAGAATTGGAGCCTGAAGAGGATGGCGTGGGGACTGACAACCAATATATTATGGCACTCTTGGAGGCAAACAACAAAATGCTGCAAGAAACAGAAAGAAAGCTAGAGGACATAAAAGAACAAATGGTGGCCCAGACAGAGACCTTCAGCAGTGAGACCTACGCGAGCGTAGTGGCGGCAGCACCAAACAAGGTACGGGAGATAGGGGGAACCGCACTACACTCCGTGGTCGTAACCTCCGAAGACGACCAGGACACAGGAGAACAAGTCCTGGAGAAAATCCGAAAGGCGGTAGATGCAAAGGAGGGATGGGTACGGGTCGAGAAAGTCCGAAAAGCAAAAGATAGGAAGGTGATAGTCGGATGTGCCACCAAAGAAGATAGGGACAAAGTTAGGCAAAAAATTGAAGCAGGAAATGCCCAGCTGGTCGTGGAGGAGGTGAAGAACAGAGACCCCCTTCTGATTCTTAGAGACGTCCTGCAGATCCACAGTGACGAGGACATATTGAAAGCTCTAAGGAATCAGAACCGGGGAGTTTTTCACTCCCTCCACGGTGAGGAGGACAGGATTGAAGTAAAATTCAGGAAAAGAGCCCGAAATCCGCACACCAACCATGTAGTACTGTCGACCTCCCCCAAAATATGGAAGAGAGCGATGGAGGCAGGAAAGCTAAAAATAGATCTACAAAATGTACATGTGGGAGACCAGTCGCCACTGGTCCAGTGTTCGAAGTGCCTAGGCTATGGTCACGGGCGGAGATTCTGCAGGGAGCCAGAGGTGTTGTGCAGCCACTGCGGAGGACCCCATCTTGTCAGAGAGTGCCCGGAAAAGGTGGTAGAGGAGGCACCAGACTGCATAAACTGCAAGAGGGCTAAAATAGAGAGCCGAAAGCACAACGCCTTTAGCAGAGAATGCCCGGTGAGACAGAAGTGGGAGACCATAGCCAGGGCAACGGTTGCATACTGCTAAAGGCGACCCGGAGAACACTGGCCAACTCAGAGCGAGGGTAAGAGAGAGCTTAAAGAAAGTGGAAGACAGTGGCGAAAGCTTCGAGCAAGCTGAACAAAAACACAGGGTCCAGATGAGTAATAGAATAACCAGAGTGGAGAAGATTACAAAGGCATACTGGGAGCAGATTCGTGGGAATCTGCCCCAGGGTATGCACGAAGCCTGGGAACTCTTAGACCCTGAAAAGAAAAATGGAAAAATACTCACCAGGCCACGACAAACCGGAAAGCACCCTCAGCCACCCATCGGGAAACGAGATACAGCACAGCACCAGCAGCACCTGAAACATAAAACAAAACATGAGGATGCAAGTAAAATAAAAACACTTAAGGAAGGGAAATCTGGGAGGAAAAGAGACAGGGAACAGACAAGAAAGGGAAACGAAGATACGACATCAAAAACGGTTACTGTTAAAATAATACTGCGACAAAAAATAAATTACAAAATGCACGACGAAAAATCTGGGATATTCTCGCCGGGCATTCAACCAAGTAGGCAAAAAACGTCGAAAAAATTAAAAGTAGGCAACTATCGGATTCCCCCCACCCCAAGTTCCAACCAAAAATGTCCCTGTTTCGCATACGGGTCCCCCAAGACAATTAAATTAGTAAATAAGAATATAATAGAATATAAGGAATGTGTAACTAGAGATAAGAAATTAGACGTAAGCAAAATAGAGATAGAGAGAAGAAAAGTACCAATAAATGTAAAATAAGAAAAGTAAAGTTTAGAGTATATTATGGAAATACACTGTTAAACTTACAATAAAATAAGATAGAATAAGAAAAACATAAATGTAGAGTCGAGCCAACCAATAAAAATTGTACTCAAAATAAACTCCCAATAGCCCACTGTATAATGTAGAGTTAAGTAGATAAATAAGATAAATAGAATAAGCTGAAAAATAAAAGCAACATAGAATAAGAAAATATTGTAAAACAAAATAAAAGTTAAATAAAGTATCACCCAAACCCCATCCATCCCCAAAATAATAGTAAAAATAGGCATAGGAAATAAAGGAAATTAGAACCATAAAGAGGAATAATAATAGAGATATAGTAGATTAGACACAAAGAAACTAAAAGTCGGAGGCAGGGATCAGTCCCCGATCCAATAAAGTATGAAAGAGATGAATGCAAGAAAGATTCGTATGAAGTATGAAAGCACCAGTAGCGTATGATAGAACTGGAATGAAAGAGTAAATACACACAAAAACTGTAACCATAGGCTCCGATTATGTTGGAGGGTAGGAGTAGAAAAAAAAAAAAAAAAAAAAAAAAAAAAAAAAAAAAAAAAAAAAAAAAAAAACCTAACCTAACCTAACCTAACCTAACCTAACCTAACCTAACCTAACCTAACCTAACCTAACCTAACCTAACCTAACCTAACCTAACCTAACCTAACCTTTTTTTTTTTTTTTTTTTTTAGTGTGGAGAAACGCTTATGCCGCCGGCCCGTTCGGGGAAACGGGGATCGGGTACGTCAGGACTTGCACCTGTCTAAAAACTCCACTAATTTCCCCCCAACGTCTATTTTTGGTGGGGTCTGGGAAATAAGCCATTAAAGCATGCTACCAGACCCTACCGACGCGCAGTGCTCGCGTTTAGATCGCGAGCGCGTCCCCAGTGCGGCAATGCCGCACCGCGGGCGTACCGGACGCTCGGCACGCCCTACACCTCGATCGGCGCCAGAATTCCCCGTCTGGCGCCTTCGGAATCCAAGGCCTTATGCCTTATTTCCCCCCATCTCGACGTCCCTTATAGGGACGGAGGACTCAGGCTCGCTACTCGGCTTGGAGGCCGTGTTGCTGCTTCTTTTGGGTTTGGGGGCTTTGCACTGACTGCCCCCCACCCTGTGGTTCGCCGTTCTGCCAGCCGCTGCACAGACCGTGCAGTGTGGCTCTTTATTACACACGCGGGATGGGTGGCCAATTTCGCCACATCGATAGCACTGGGTGCTTCTATCGATCTCAGACCTGCACTGAATCCTGACGTGCCCCTTCTCAAGGCACCGGAAACAGCGCAGGTCTCTGGTCTCCAACAGGGTTACCTGGGCTGACGACCATCCTACTCTCAGCTTACGGCCGTCTACTAGTCTTCTCGCTGTTGCATTGGGGCATCGTACCCAGCAGGAACCTAGGCCTCTTCCAACTCGCCGGATCTCGCCGATCTTCACCGAAGACGCCGGACATTCTCCGGCTTCAGCAACCGCTGCAGCAACCTCGGTGGCGGTCACGGAGTCGTCCAACCCGGTCAGGCGCAGCTCCGCACACTTTTCCGGGCGGGAGACAAGGACTCCGTCCGCCGCGAGCACTTCTCTCAGCTTCTCCGCGAACGCCTCAGCCTTCCCCCGGTTCTCTTGTTCCGAACCGCCTGACACCATCACAATGAGTCCGCCGGTAATGGCCCGGCGGCATTGGATCCCTGTAATGCCCAAGTCCGCCACCGATATTAGGGACTTGGCCTTTTTGAGTGCCTCCAGTATCGTCATCCCCCGCTCAACGGCCTCTGGCAGCAGTGTAAGTGTCACTGCCGCCGTCTGAGGGGGGCGGAGGTTTGGTAAATTTGGTCGTCGCTGCTGCCTTGGCTTCTTAACCGGAGGTTGAGGCAGTTGGGGTGTCTTTTCCGGTGCAGTCTTCTTCTTCCCCCCCTTTCGGACTACCGTGGCCCACGTCGTGGGAGGGGGTGGGGGTGGGGGAGGCATGAGCTGGAACTCCTCGTCGGGTTGGGCCGTGCTCTTTGCCGCGGGCCGTGTCGCTGACATCGCTTTCCTTCTCCTGGGCACAGGGGCATCGGGCCTCCGCGTCGCAGCTGGAGTGCTGCTCGCAGCTGCCCCTTTCTTGGACCCAGTGCTCGGTTTCACCACCTTTGCCGTTGCCGTTGACGGCGTAGTTCCCTGGAGTCCTACCGTCGACCCCAAACGCTTCTCTATGTCCTGGAAGCGGGACTCCAGATAGGAGAGAAGCTTCTCCTCGCTTCCCCTACTCTTCTCGGTAGGGGAGGACGTTTGCCCTTCCACTTTGGCCTGGAGAAGAGCGACCTCCTTTCGGACTTCGGCCAGCTGTGTGGCCTGCCGCTCCACCTCTTTACGAAGCCGCTCGTTCTCCAGCTTTACTAACTTGTTCTCGGCGACGCTTTCTTCTCTGGCCTTCTTTACTGCCTCTTCCAGAACTCGGTTTTCTTCAGTGGAAGTCCTTTTGTACATCATGGCAGCCACTTTGTCCCACTCGTTGGCTGCCATGACCAGGGCCTTCATGTGGGTGCCCTTGAGATTCCCCGATCCCCTCGCCACCCTCCGGACGAGGTCCGCCGTCGCCATCGCCTGTGCCGCCAGGAGGAAGGAGGGCCGGTCGCTAAGGTTCTCCGACGCCTCCTCTCGTGCGTATGTTTGGGGCGAGAGAGTGCGCGAAACGTATTCAATCTCGCCCGCATGCTGTTCTACTTCTTGAGCTGCCTTAGAGATGGACTTCTCTCGTTCCTTCTTCTTTTCCGCCTCCGCGGCTTCTCGCTCCTCACGCCGGTGTTGTTCTTTGGCCGCCGCCAATCCCACATATTGCCCCGTGGTTGGCGGTCGGCCGCGCCCCCTTTTGGCCCCGGTCTTCTTACGGAGGGCAACTTCTGCCTCTGCATCTTCTTCGTTGGGCCGTTTCCGCCCAGCAACAAATCCCCCCTCGTCTGAGACAGACGAACAGCTAGCACCGCGGCTCTGGCCCCCGACGCGCTGTAAGCGCCGCGCTGACCGCACCGCACTCGCATCCGAAAAACTCATACTTGTCTCAGAGACTTCTGAGACATCATCCGAGTCGATCTCGCTCTCCACTACTCTCTTCCCTTCTTTTGCTTGATTTTTGTAAGAGTCCATTACTGTTCCCACGATTTATGCTGGAACTAAGTGGTCACCCCGTGCAGAGCCAGTTGCACGGGGAAGCCTATTACACACCCGGTGTCGGCCGGTGCCGGGCGGTGGGGTCGATAAGAGGAGCTTTGACCCATCTCCTCACCATCCCTCCGAGGGAGAGATGGCCCCGACGTCTCGTGCCACTCCGAACGTCGGGCTTAGGGGGTTTTTTAATGAGGTATCCTTCCTCTTGGGCCGGCCAATGAAGGCAAGCCCCCTACCCCTTCCCCCTCCCCAGGCCTACCTGGGCTACAGAGGGAAGGAACAGGTTTGCCCGATGGTGGCCCTAAAAAGGACCGCGTCTCCCCGACCACTTTGGCCAGTTTGACCCACCGAGCCCACACCTACCTATACGCCTCGCCCTCAACTGCTCTTCTCAAAACCGAGAATAGCAGAGAGGACGGTATTCCCCAGCCCCCCCATTCCCCACCCCCCCCATTCCCCAATCCCCAAACCCGCCTACCCCAACCCCCCCAGTGCGTTTGGTCCGCGGGAGCTAATCTCCGACCCCCGGCTGCCGTCCGCAGGGCATCCCTGTAAGCGGGAGTACCCTCCGGGCGGCAGCCGACGGCTTCCCCTATCCGCCGGCCGGGGGACGCGCCAGGTAGGGGTACACCTCCCCCCCTGGAACCTAACCTAACCTAACCTAACCTAACCTTTTTTTTTTTTTTTTTTTTTTTTTTTTTTTTTTTTTTTTTTTTTTTTTTTTTTTTAGTGTGGAGAAACGCTTATGCCGCCGACCCGTTCGGGGAAACGGGTATCGGGTACGTCAGGACTTGCACCTGTCTAAAAACTCCACTAATTTCCCCCCAAACGTCTATTTTTGGTGGGGCCTGGGAAATAGCCATTAAAGCATGCTACCAGGCCCTACCGACGCGCTATGCTCGCGTTTAGATCGCGAGCGCGTCCCCAGTGCGGCAATGCCGCACCGCGGGCGTACCGGACGCTCGGCACGCCCTTCTCCTCGATCGGCGCCAGAATTCCCCGTCTGGCGCCTTCGGAATCTAAGGCCTTAGGCCTTATTACCCCCCATCTCGACGTCCCTTATAGGGACGGAGGAAGCCGGCTCATTTCGCGGTTGTTTTTTGGGTTTGGGGGCTTTACACTGAGTGCCCCCTACCCTATGGTTTGCCACCCTGCCGGCCGCTGCACAGACTGTGCAGTGCGGCTTTTTGTCGCACATGCGGGACAGGTGGCCAATTTCGCCACAACGGTAGCATTGGCTACTTCGATCTATTTCTGATCTGCACTGCAACTTAGTGTGCCCCTTTTCGAGGCACCGGAAGCAGTGCAGGTCCCTATTCGCCAACAGCTGGACACTCGCCGAAGACCACCCCACAAGAACGCGACGGCCATCGACCAGGCGTTTGGCCACCGAGACCGGACAACGGACCCAACAAGACGCCGGACCCCGCCCCACTCGACGAATCTCCCCAATCTTGATTAGCTCCGTCGGGCACTCCCCTATCCCTGCCACTGCGGCAGCCACCTCAGCGGCGGACACGGACTCATCCAGCTGGGAGAGGCGCAATTCTGCGCACCTCTCAGGCCGGGCAATTCTCACGCCGTCCATCGGGACGGCCTCACGCAACTTTGCCACCAGCTGGTCCGCCTTACTGCGGTTTTCGGCTTCGGAGCCACCGCGAAGCTCCAGAAGCCGTCCCCCCGTTAATGCTGGACGGAAGCCCAGCTTCTCTATTCCCAGTTCTTGTATGGAAAACTTCTCCTTCGCCTTGGTGAGGACCTCTATATACGTCAGGCCCCGCTCAGCGGCTTCCGGCAGTATCGTGATTGACACTGCCGCCGCCTGAGTGGGGCGGAGGTTCGGCAGGTTTGGCCGCCTCGTCTGCTTCTTTTGTGTTGATGGTGGTTTGGGCAGAGGCGGTGGGGCTTCCGTAGCCCTTTTTGCCCTTCTCGACCCCCTCTTGGTGACTGTTGACCATGCCGCGTCCATGGACGCGGGTGGAGGTGGCAGGGGGCGGGGCTCCCTTGACGGAGGGGGCTGTTTAGCGCCCTCCTTTTTTCCCTTCTTCTTCGCCTGGGGCTTCGGCTCAGGTGCTGAGGCAGCGGGCTTTCGTGTCGCAGCGGTGCTGCCAACGGGAGTCCGCGGCTTCGGCCCCGCGGCCGGATCCTTCTCTGCTGTCCCACTCTGCGGCTCTGCAACCGGCGGAAGCCGCTTCTCAAACTCCCGGAACCGGGAGTCGAGATAATTGAGCAGCTTGGTCTCATTCACGCTCTGCTTCTCGGGGGCTCTTTGCGCCCCCATGCTCGCCCGTAGCTCTGCGATCTCTGTTCGTAAATCCGCCAGCTCCTTTTCTTGGCGGGTCAGACGCTCTCTAAGCCGGTCGTTTTCGTCTGTGACCCGCCTGGTTGTCGCCTCTAGCGCCTTTGTTTCTTGATAGGAGTTGCGCTCATACAACTTCTCAGCCACCTTCTCCCACTCGTCGGCTGCCAATTTGAGGGCCTTTTGGTAGGTGCCCTTTAGGTTACCGGATCCCTTGGCTATACTCCGGACAAGGTCCGACGTCTTCATCGACTGGGCGACGAGGAGGAACGAAGGCCGGTCTTTGATATTCTTCGCTGCCTCCTCCCGCATTAGAGTTTCCGGCGAGAGAGTTCTCCCGACGTAATCAATCTCCTCAGCCGTGCGCTGAACCTTCGCGATGTTGGTGGAGATGGTTTGGTCCCAATTCTCCGCGGCCCTCTTCTTTTCCAACTCTTCCATCTTCTTCTTGTGTTCTCTTTTGGCTTCCGCCACACCCACCCATTCGCCCGTGGTAGGCGGACGCCCGCGGCCCCTCTTCGCTTGTTGTCCTTTGCGAAGGACAACATCGCCTTCTTTCCCTTCTTGACTGGGCCGTTTCCGTCCAGCCGGCGATCCCACAGATGTACAGCTGCTGCTGCGACTTCGTGTATCACGACCTGAGCGCCGTGGTGCTACCCGAGTTGTCTCCACGTCAGACAAACTCATCTCAGACCCGTCAGACACATCGTCCGAGTCTATTTCCCCCCCGATCTCTACAATCCCCAGTTGTTTTTTGATGTTAGCAGAATCCATAATTGTTCCCACGATACATGCTGGAAACAAAGGTCACCCCGTGCAGAGCCAGTTGCACGGGGAAGCCTAATACACACCCGGTGTCGGCCGGTGCCGGGCGGTGGGGTCGATAGGAGGAGCTTTGCCCATCTCCTCACCATCCCTCCGAGGGAGAGATGGCCCCGACGTCTCGTGCCACTCCCAACGTCGGGCTTAGGGGGTTTTTTAATGAGGTATCCTTCCTCTTGGGCCGGCCAATGAAGGCAAGCCCCCTACCCCTCCCCCCTCCCCAGGCCTACCTGGGCTACAGAGGGAAGGAACAGGTTTGCCGGTGGTGGTCCTGAAAAGGACCGCGTCTCCCCAGCCACTTTGGCCAGTTTGACCCACCGGGCCCTAACTCCTACGCGCCTCGTCCTCAACTGCTCTTCTCAAACCGAGAATAGCAGAGAGGACGGTATTCCCCACCCCCCCAAATTCCCCACCCCCCCATTCCCCATCCCCAACCCGCCTACCCCACCCCCCCAGTGTGTTTGGTCCGCGGGAGCTAATCTCCGACCGCCGACTGCCGTCCGCAGGGCATCCCTGTAAGCGGGAGTACCCTCCGGGCGGCAGCCGACGGCTTCCCCTATCCGCCGGCCGGGGGACGCGCCAGGTAGGGGTATCACCTCCCCCCCTGGAACCTAACCTAACCTAACCTAACCTAACCTAACCTAACCTAACCTAACCTAACCTAACCTAACCTAACCTAACCTTTTTTTTTTTTTTTTTTTTTTTTTTTTTTTTTTTTTTTTTTTTTTTTTTTTTTTTTTTTTTTTTTTTTTTTTTTTTTTTTTTTTTTTTTTTTTTTTTTTTTTTTTTTTTTTTTTTTTTTTTTTTTTTTTTTGTACCCAGGGGAAATGCCCACGCACCGTCACTCTCTGCCACGGGGAGACAGAGAGTGGTGTGTCGGACTCGAACCGACTAAAACCCCTGGGGTGGTCCTACTCAGCGCAGTGGCGGAGGGGGGCCGGGAAGCGCCATTAAAGCATACACGCTAACCCCCCTCCTAAACGCAAAAACGCGTCTCGGTGCGGCGGTAGTTGCCGCACCACAGGGCATGCCGGACCACCCAGCATGCCCCGTCCCCTCGAGCGGCGCCAGAATTCCCCGTTCTGGCGCCTTCGGGATACCCGGCCATGTGGGCCTTACTCCCCTTTCATTGTTTCATCAGGGGCGGGACGGGTCGGCTGCGACTGTTGAGTCGCTCCAGCGGGCCGCCTCTGGCTGCTTCTTGGGGCCTTACAGGCCCTTCCCCCTCCAACGTGGTTGGCCTTTCTGCCCGCAGCGGCGCAGATCGCGCAATGCGGCGCTGCGTCGCACGAACGGGCCAGATGGCCAGGAGCGCCACATCGGTAACACGTGGCGCTCCTATCCGTCTCTGACCTGCACTGCATCCTGACATGCCCCTTCTCGAGGCACCGGAAGCAGCGCAGGTCTCTGGTCTCAAGCAGCTGAATTTGGGCTGCGGACCATCCCACGGTCAGCTTTCGGCCGTCCATCAACTTTTTGCCCACTTCGGTAGGGCAGCGCATCCAGCAGGAGCCCAACCCCCGGCCAGCGCGGCGAATCTCCCCGACATTGACTGAATCCGCCGGACACTCCCCAACAGCCGCGACCGCGGCAACAACGTCGGCGGCAGTCACGGAGTCATCCAGACCGGATAGGCGCAACTCAACGCGCTTCTCCGGTCGGGATACCAGGACTCCGTCTGCCGCAAGTACTTCCCGTAATTTGCCCGCGAAGGCTACGGCTTTGCTCCGGTTCTCCTGTTCGGAGCCACCTGCGATCTCTAGTAGTAAGCCGCCAGTAATGGCCCGGCGACATCGGAGACCCGTAATCTCTAAGTCCCCCAAGACAATTTGGGACTTTGCTTTCCGCAGCGCCGCCTCTAAAGTTAGTCCCCGCTCAACGGCCTC
Source organism: Glyphodes pyloalis (assembly GCA_037074685.1). Lineage (NCBI taxonomy): Eukaryota > Metazoa > Arthropoda > Insecta > Lepidoptera > Crambidae > Glyphodes > Glyphodes pyloalis. The sequence goes on from JAYKKO010000050.1 coordinate 52,820, forward strand.
CGGCAGCAGTGTTAATACTACTGCCGCCGTCTGAGCTGGCCGGAGCCGGGGTGTGTTGGGCCGTCTCTGCTGCTTCTTTGGCGCCGGCGCCTTAGGCAAAGGCTGGGGCTGCTGGGGGGCCGTTGTTGGCGCACCCTTTTTCCTCCCCCCCTTTTTTACCACTGTAGCCCACGACGTGGGAGGAGGTGGCAGGGGCTGTGACTCCTTGCTGGGCTGGACAGCGGGCTGAGGCACAGGCTGGGCCGCAAACTGAGCCCTTGCTTTGGCCCGCCTACTCAACTTGGAAGGCGCAGGAGCTACAGGCTTCTGCGCCGCAGCCGGAGCGCTGCTCGCAGTTGGCCTTCTGCTCTCGGTGGCCGACTCCACCACCTTTGTCGAAGGAACCTAACCTAACCTAACCTAACCTAACCTAACCTAACCTAACCTAACCTAACCTAACCTAACCTAACCTAACCTAACCTTTTTTTTTTTTTTTTTTTTTTTTTTTTTTTTTTTTTTTTTTTTTTTTTTTTTTTTTTTTTTTTTTTTTTTTTTTTTTTTTTTTTTGTACCCAGGGGAAATGCCCACGCACCGTCACTCTCTGCCACGGGGAGACAGAGAGTGGTGTGTCGGACTCGAACCGACTAAAACCCCTGGGGTGGTCCTACTCTGCGCAGTGGCAGGGGGGGCCGGGAAGCGCCATCAAAGCATAACACGCAAACCCCCCCCTAAACGCAAACGCGTCTCAGGTGCGGCAGGTGGTTGCCGCACCACGGGGCATGCCGGACCACCCAGCATGCCCCGACTCCTCGAGCGACGCCAGAATTCCCCGTTCTGGCGCCTTCGGTATTCACGGCCAAGTGGACCTTACTCCCCTGTCATGATTTCATCAGGGGCGGGACGGGCCGGCTGCGACTGTTGAGTCGCTCCGGCGGCTCGCCTCTGGCTGCTTCTTGGGGCCTTACAGGCCCGTCCCCCGCCGACGTGGTTGGCCTTCCTGCCCGCAGCAGCGCAGACCGTGCAATGCGGCGCTGCGTCGCACGAGCGGGCCAGATGGCCAGGAGCGCCACATCGGTAACACGTGGCGCTCCTGTCCGTCTCCGACCTGCACTGCATCCTGACGTGCCCCTTCTCGAGGCACCGGAAACAGCGCAGGTCTCTGGTCTCTAACAGCTGAATTTGGGCTGCGGACCATCCCACGGTCAGCTTACGGCCGTCCGTCAACTTTCTGCCCACTTCGGTAGGGCAGCGCATCCAGCAGGAGCCCAACCCCCGACCAGCGCGGCGAATCTCCCCGACATTAACTGAATCCGCCGGACACTCCCCAACAGCCGCGACCGCGGCAACAACGTCGGCGGCAGTCACGGAGTCATCCAGACCGGATAGGCGCAACTCAACGCGCTTCTCCGGTCGGGATACTAGGACTCCGTCTGCCGCAAGCACTTCCCTTAATTTGCCCGCGAAGGCTACGGCTTTACTCCGGTTCTCCTGTTCGGAGCCACCTGCGATCTCTAGTAGTAAGCCGCCAGTAATGGCCCGGCGGCATCGGAGACCCGTAATCTCTAAGTCCCCCAAGACAATTTGGGACTTTGCTTTCCGCAGCGCCGCCTCTAAAGTTAGTCCCCGCTCAACGGCCTCCGGCAGCAGTGTTAATACCACTGCCGCCGTCTGAGCTGGCCGGAGCCGGGGTGTGTTGGGCCGTCTCTGCTGCTTCTTTGGCGCCGGCGGCTTAGGCAAAGGCTGGGGCTGCTGGGGGGCCGTTGTTGGCGCACCCTTTTTCCTCCCCCCCTTTTTTACCACTGTAGCCCACGACGTGGGAGGAGGTGGCAGGGGCTGTGACTCCTTGCTGGGCTGGACAGCGGGCTGAGGCACAGGCTGGGCCGCAAACTGAGCCCTTGCTTTAGCCCGCCTACTCAACTTGGAAGGCGCAGGAGTTACAGGCTTCTGCGCCGCAGCCGGAGCGCTGCTCGCAGTTGGCCTTCTGCTCTCGGTGCCCGACTCCACCACCTTTGTCGAAGGCGTCGACTGTACCGGCTGTACTGCCTCCAGCCGCTTCTCTATCGCCTGGAAGCGGGAGTCCAGGTAACTTAGTAGCGTTCGCTCGCTCTCCCTGCTGTCTGCTGCTGGGGGGGGCATTCGTCCCTCTACATTACACTGGAGAAGAGCGACTTCTTTGCGGACTTCGGCCAATTGCTTGGCCTGCCGCTCCACCTCTTCGCGAAGTCGCTCATTCTCCAGTTTGATAGCTCTAACCTCAGCGGCCCCGTTCTCTTTGGCCCGCCTGACCGCCTCTTCCAGGATCCGGTGCTCATCAGAGGATGTCCTCTTGTACATCATGGCAGCCACCTTGTCCCACTCGTTGGCTGCCATGACCAGGGCCCTTACGTGGGTACCCTTCAGGTTACCGGATCCCTTTGCTACGCTTCGGACCAAATTCGCCGTCTCCATAGCTTGGGCGGCTAGGAGGAACGAGGGCCGGTCAGCTAAATTCTCTGACGCCTCTTCCTTTGCGTACGTCTTCGGCGAGAGAGTTCGTGCGACGTATTCAATCTCTCCCGCCTGACGCTCCACCAGTTGGGCTCTCCCTGAGATGGTCTGGTCCCACTCTCTCTTCTTCTCCTCTTTTTCGGCCTCTAACTTCTCGCGCCGTTGCTGCTCTTTGGCCGCCGCCACCCCCACATATTCCCCGGTGGTAGGCGGTCGGCCGCGCCCCCTCTTGGCTGGAGTTTTCTTGCGGAGGGCTATATCCCCGCTAGTTTCCCCCTGGTTGGGCCGTTTACGCCCGGCAATATGTCCCAACTCAGCGTCTGAGACCGACGAACAACTTACCCCGCGGCTCAGGCCCCCGACGCGCTGTGAGCGCCGCGCTGACCGGACCGCACTGACATCAGAACAACTCATACTTGCCTCGGAATATACCGAGACATCATCCGAGTCGATCTCGCTCTCCGCTACTCTCTTCCCTTCTTCGATTTTGTTTTTATTAAAAGAGTCCATTACTGTTCCCACGAATGTTACTGGAAACATTTGGTCACCCCGTACAGAGCCAGTTGTACGGGGAAGCCTAATACTCACCCGGGGTCGGCCGGTGCCGGGCGGTGGGGTCGATAGGAGGAGCTTTAACCCATCTCCTCACCATCCCTCCGAGGGAGAGATGGCCCCGACGTCTCGTGCCACTCCCAACGTCGGGCTTAGGGGGTTTTTTAATGAGGTATCCTTCCTCTTGGGCCGGCCAATGAAGGCAAGCCCCCTACCCCTCCCCCCTCCCCAGGCCTACCTGGACTACAAGGGGGAGAAGCAGGTTTGCCGGTGGTGGTCCTGAAAAGGACCGCGTCTCCCCAGCCACTTTGGCCAGTTCGACCCACCGAGCCCTAACACCTACGCGCCTCGTCCTCAACTGCTCTTCTCAAACCGAGAATAGCAGAGAGGACGGTATTCCCCACCCCCCCAAATTCCCCACCCCCCCATTCCCCATCCCCAAACCCGCCTACCCCACCCCCCCAGTGTGTTTGGTCCGCGGGAGCTAATCTCCGACCGCCGACTGCCGTCCGCAGGGCATCCCTATAAGCGGGAGTACCCTCCGGGCGGCAGCCGACGGCTTCCCCTATCCGCCGGCCGGGGGACGCGCCAGGTAGGGGTATCACCTCCCCCCCTGGAACCTAACCTAACCTAACCTAACCTAACCTAACCTAACCTAACCTAACCTAACCTAACCTAACCTAACCTAACCTAACCTAACCTAACCTAACCTTTTTTTTTTTTTTTTTTTTTTTTTTTTTTTCCCAGGGGAAATGCCCACGCACCGTCACTCTCTGCCACGGGGAGACAGAGAGTGGTGTGTCGGACTCGAACCGACTAAAACCCCTGGGGTGGTCCTTCTCTGCGCATTATTGGGGGGGCCGGGATGCGCGTTTGACGATTCTACACAGTCCCCCCTAGGCGCATTGCCGCGTAATCGCGGCACAGCTCGATGCGGCTGCTGCCGCACCACGGGGCGTGCCGGACCACCCGACACGCCCCGTTCCTCGTTGGACGCCAGAGTTCCCCGTTCTGGCGCCACGGGATTATAGGCCGAATTAGCCCCCAACGCTCACGTCCATTTCACCGGCGGACGTGGATTTCTGCTGCGGCTTTGGGGCCGCAGCGACTTCCTTCCTGCTCTTAGGGATGGGGGGTCTACAATGCCGACCTCCCACCCTGTGGTCGGCCCTCTTGCCTGCCGCTGCGCAGACTGCGCAGTGCGGCTGTTGCTCACACGAGCGCGCAAGATGGCCGGTTACGCCACACCTGTAACAGGTGGCGCTGCGGTCCGACTCGGACCTGCACTGCATCCGCACATGCCCCCTCTCGAGGCATCGGAAACAGTACAGGTCCCTGGTCTCCAGAAGAGTCACCTGTGCTGAGGACCAGCCGATGAGTAGTTTTCGGCCGTCCATCAGCTTCTCCGCCACAGATATTGGGCATCGGATCCAGCACGACCCGAGACCTCGGCTAGCCCGACGAATCTCTCCAGTCCTCACCGCTTCTACTGAGCACCCGCAGGCTTTCGCCACTGCCTCACTTACGTCCCTTGCAGAGACGGAATCGTCCAGCCGTGAGACGCGCAGTTCAGCGCTTCTCTCCGGCCGGGAGATTTGCACCCCGTCCGCCTGGAAGACCTCCCGGAGCCTACTCGCCAGGGAGTCCGCCTTTTCACGGCTTTCTTGCTCTGTGCCACCCTGAATCTTCAGGATGGCACCGCCAGTGATGGCTCTTCTGTGCTGTAGCTCCTCTATCCCCAAGGCTGTCAGAGATATTTGGGACTTAGCCTTGGAGATTACCGTCCCATATGTTAGGCCCCGTTCGACGGCCTCAGGCAGCAGCGTCAGGACCACTGCCGCCGTCTGAGTGGGGCGCAGGTTCGGTAATTTGGGCCGCCTCGGTTGCCTTTTAGGCAGGGGTTGTGCGTCTGCTGGAGCTGCTGGGGCTTTTCTTCTCTTTGCCACCGTTGCCCACCCGGCATCCATGGACGCGGGAGGGGGTGGCAATGGACGTGACTCCCGGGGAGTTTGCGCCGCAGGTTGCTGTGCTCTTCTCTGCCTACTCTTCCTCCCCCTGGGAGGGTTGTTCGGGGCGGATGCTGGAGCCGTGGGCCTGCGAGTTGCAGCTATATTATTCCTCGCAGGTGTTCGGGTTCTTTGTCCAGCATTTGTCTCCAACGGGCCCTCCATTTGGGCTGGCATAGCCACTCTCCGTTCCATATTTGCCAGGAACCTTTCCTCCAATTCCCGGAACCTCTCCTCCATAAGGGAGGCCAGTGTCGCCACGCAGGGTTCAGAGGCCAGAGATTTTCGCTCTTCCACCACTGCTTTGAGCTTCATCACCTCCTCCTGTGCCTTCTTGAGCTCTTGGGCCTGGCGTTCGGAGTCCTTTCTCCTCAATTCTTTTTGGGACTCTACTTCTCGGCGGAGCTGCTTGATCACCTCATCCTTTTTCCCCAGTTCCTTTTCGAGGCACCTCTGCGACTTCGTTGTGGTCCGAAAATACAGGGCTTCGGCCGCGGACTCCGCATAATTGGTCGCCATTATCATGGCGCCCTTATAGGAGGCCTTGATAGTCGGCAACTTATTCGCCACAGTCCTTATCAGTTCGATCGATGCTATCATCTGGTAAAGGAGTGTGTACGAGGGCCTCTCCTCTAGTACCTTCTTCCCCTCTTGGGCGTTGAACTCCACTAGGCTCATCCTCTTCACGCAATTAGCATCGTCGAGCGCCCCCTGAAATTCACTCAGGGCATCGAGTATGGCGCCTTTCGCGCCTCTCCCTGTTGCTGCTTCCCCCAGTTTTTTCTTGAGTTCCGCATAAGCTGCACCCAAGCCTACCTCGTCTTCCGAATCTTCAGGACACCACATCTGTTCAACTTCGCCTTTGCATCTCTTCCCATCCTCATCGCTGGAGTCACTACTCTTCGGTTGCTCCGGATTACGCCGCTTGTGGCTCGAAGAGCCGCCAGCCTCATCACCAGAAGCGTAGGAACTACTGCTACTCTCTCCCTCCGACAGGTCCATGTTGTCATCTTTATTCTCGGCATAGTCGGTTGTCCGTTGGCTTGCTTTAGTCGTCGTTTTAACGGGAACAGATGTTCCCGAGGCCTGAGGTGCCCCCCCCAGACTACGAAGGGGCATGGACGCCTTCCCCGAAGGGTTGGCGCCGAGGGATTCTCCTCCGGCAGAGCCGGAGGTACCCTCCTGGGGTAATACTTTTTGTCTCTTGGCCTTTTTCATCATGTTATTTGCTCGTTTACGGGCGAGCTCCCCCCCCATTTGACGCCTCGCCCTCCGCTGCGCTTCTCAAGAACTGAGAAGCGCAGCAGAAGACGGTATTCCCCACCCCCCAAATCCCCATTCCCCCCCATTCCCCATTCCCCAACCCACCTACCCCAACCCCCCCAATGCGTTTGGTCCGCGGGAGCAAGCTCCGACCCCCGGCCGCCGTCCGCAGGGCATCCCTGTAAGCGGGAGTACCCTCCGGGCGGCGGCCGACGGCTTCCCCTATCCGCCACCGGGGGACGCGCCAGGTAGGGGTACACCTCCCCCCCTGGAACCTAACCTAACCTAACCTAACCTAACCTAACCTAACCTAACCTAACCTAACCACGGAATTAACCTAAACGGAATTTGCCACTCGAAGACACAATAACACAGCATGCTGAAGCCAAGAAAAGGTATACAGATGAAATTCAGGAAACATCCACTAACAGCTTCCGCAACTTCTGTCAAAAACAGGGCAAAGAGGATGTCTGGGCAGTCACAAATCGACTCCTCAAAGAGGGACCGCCTAGAAAACCACCTACTACACTCCGAGTTGGTGACCGTTTTACAACCAACGCTCAAGATACAGCCAATGCACTTATCAACCACTTCTACCCTGACGATAATGCTGATAATACAGTACATCAAAGGGAACTTCGAGAATCAGTGTCACATCCATCCAAAGGAGAGTCTGATAAACCATTTACCGAAGCAGAGATGTTGGAAGCAATTAAAAGTATGAGTCCTAAACGGGCTCCTGGACACGACCATCTTACAGCAGATATAGTTCTCGCTTTTTGTAAATCATACCCTAAATTGGTGACAGAAATCATGAACAGATGTCTATCCCTAGAATACTTCCCGTCGATATGGAAAGAGGCTACAGTCAAAATACTCCCAAAACCTAACAAACCCGACCCATCATCGCTGAGCTCTTATAGACCAATAGGATTAATCCCCGTGTTTGGCAAACTACTCGAAAAACTATTTACAAAAAGATTAACATACTTCGCAAACAAAAACAACAAGCTCAGTGATAACCAGTACGGGTTCAGAGAACAAAAAACCACTACAGCGGCAATCGACGCAGCCCTGAATATCATCAGACAAGCCAAAAGCAGTGGCAAACAGGTAGCAGCTGTTAGTCTGGATATCAGGGCGGCATTCGACAACGCGTGGTGGCCCGCGCTCTTTAACAGACTTCGGAAGATGGGTTGCCCGGCTAATATATATAATCTAATACAAGATTACTTCCGCGACAGGAAAGTCACGCTTAACTACGGGGGAGCACAGGTCTCAAAGATGATGTCCAAGGGGTGCGTACAGGGATCGGTGTGTGGACCCACCCTTTGGAACATCATTCTTGATGAATTACTGCACCGCAACTTACCTCCCGGATGTCACCTTCAAGCGTTCGCCGACGACGTTCTTCTGGTCGCCTCGGCACACACTGCAGCTGACCTGGAACAGAAAATAAATAAAATATTAGAAGACATACACACATGGGGACAGGGAGTCAAACTTGAGTTCGGTCCAGCGAAAACCCAACTTATTGCCTTTACAAAAAAGGCAAAACAAGCCAGGATAATCATGAACGGGATCGAACTCAAGTTTGTCTCGGACATAAAATACCTAGGGGTAATAATAGATGAAAACCTGAGATTCACTCAACACGTAACGTACATCACGGCCAAGGCAACCAGGATTTTCAACCGGCTGTGTCTTTTCATAAGACCTACTTGGGGCATAAACACCGAAAACGTTAGGACCATCTACACCCACGTAATAGTCCCTATTATTACATACGGAGCTGGCATATGGGGCCACGTGGCAGGCAAGGACTATATAAGGCGAATGTTAGAAGGCATGCAGAGGCTCTTCGCTCTAAGAGCAATAAGGGCCTTCCGCACTGTCTCTACTGTCGCAGCCCTTGCCCTGGCCAGGTTCCCGCCCCTGCACCTCAAAGTGCTAGAAGTACACCGGCTAGAGGGGGTAAGACTTACAGGCAGCACAGACCTCCTTTCCAGTGACATTTCGCTGGAAAGGCTCACTCCACCCAGTAAGTTGTTGCCGCCTCCGGATAGAGTCTCGGTGGACTTCAAATTGGCCCACAACGACAGAGATGTAAGCAGAATCTGCGGACCGAACTCACTGCGCCTGTTTACAGACGGCAGTAAGCTGGATGACGGTCAAGTAGGAGCAGCCTTTGTGGCGTTTGAAGGCGAGCAAGCTCAGCCATCCGCCACACATAAGTATAGACTGCACACTGCCTGTTCCGTCTTCCAGGCCGAAATGTACGCAATCGACCAGGCGTGCAAATGGGCGCAGGATAGAGGATCAGATAATGCCTACATATTATCCGACAGTATGTCTGCGTTGATGGCACTCGGGGATAGGAGTAACACCAACCCCCATGTTGTCTCAGTGCACCAGCGAATAAAAGAATTGCGAGTGACTGGGAACATACAATTCGTATGGGTTAAGGCTCACGCGGAGGTGACTGGGAACGAAGCGGCAGACGTAGCAGCTAAAGCTGCGGCAGAGCTTAACTCTGATTACTGCTACGCCAAGTTCCCAGTCAGCTTCGTGAAAAGGGGGCTGAAGTTGGAGACTCTCCAAAAATGGAGAGCTCTATACATAGAAGCTTCCCAAGGAAGCCACACAAGGGCGCTCTGCCCAGAACTGGACGACGTTGCTATAGTCATGCAGAGCTGTGGCACGTCGTTCAATATGACACAATACCTCACCGGGCACGGATATCACTTATCATATCTTCACAGGTTCAAGATCTCCGACACCGACCGCTGCCCGTGTGACGGTAGCAGCGAGCAAACTATAGAGCACTTGCTACAACACTGCGATCGGTTCACCCCCAAGAGGGGTGAACACCAATATATCTGCGAACAATATAAAGTCCCTCCTTTCAACATCTTGGAGGTGATCAAAAAAGAAATAACAAAAATATCCTTTATTAAATTCATAGAACATATCTTTTCTAATTTAAAATCTTTTAACAACAGTGATCAAAACAATTAATATAAATATATCGTCAGCACAATAAAGAAATAAATATAATAGCAACAGTAAATCATAATTAAATACAGCGAATAAAAATGCGGACAGTATCAAATCGCAGTCTGCAAAAACTTATAAATAGAAAACAAACACATGATTAAAAAAAAAAAAAAAAACCTAACCTAACCTAACCTAACCTAACCTAACCTAACCTAACCTAACCTTTTTTTTTTTTTTTTTTTTTTTTTTTTTTTTTTTTTTTTTTTTTTTTTTTTTTGTACCCAGGGGAAATGCCCACGCACCGTCACTCTCTGCCACGGGGAGACAGAGAGTGGTGTGTCGGACTCGAACCGACTAAAACCCCTGGGGTGGTCCTACTCAGCGCAGTGGCGGAGGGGGGCCGGGAAGCGCCATTAAAGCATACACGCTAACCCCCCTCCTAAACGCAAAAACGCGTCTCGGTGCGGCGTAGTTGCCGCACCACGGGGCATGCCGGACCACCCAGCATGCCCCGTCACCTCGAGCGGCGCCAGAATTCCCCGTTCTGGCGCCTTCGGGATACCCGGCCATGTGGGCCTTACTCCCCTGTCATTGTTTCATCAGGGGCGGGACGGGTCGGCTGCGACTGTTGAGTCGCTCCAGCGGGCCGCCTCTGGCTGCTTCTTGGGGCCTTACAGGCCCTTCCCCCTCCAACGTGGTTGGCCTTTCTGCCCGCAGCGGCGCAGATCGCGCAATGCGGCGCTGCGTCGCACGAACGGGCCAGATGGCCAGGAGCGCCACATCGGTAACACGTGGCGCTCCTATCCGTCTCTGACCTGCACTGCATCCTGACATGCCCCTTCTCGAGGCACCGGAAGCAGCGCAGGTCTCTGGTCTCAAGCAGCTGAATTTGGGCTGCGGACCATCCCACGGTCAGCTTTCGGCCGTCCATCAACTTTTTGCCCACTTCGGTAGGGCAGCGCATCCAGCAGGAGCCCAACCCCCGGCCAGCGCGGCGAATCTCCCCGACATTGACTGAATCCGCCGGACACTCCCCAACAGCCGCGACCGCGGCAACAACGTCGGCGGCAGTCACGGAGTCATCCAGACCGGATAGGCGCAACTCAACGCGCTTCTCCGGTCGGGATACCAGGACTCCGTCTGCCGCAAGTACTTCCCGTAATTTGCCCGCGAAGGCTACGGCTTTGCTCCGGTTCTCCTGTTCGGAGCCACCTGCGATCTCTAGTAGTAAGCCGCCAGTAATGGCCCGGCGACATCGGAGACCCGTAATCTCTAAGTCCCCCAAGACAATTTGGGACTTTGCTTTCCGCAGCGCCGCCTCTAAAGTTAGTCCCCGCTCAACGGCCTCCGGCAGCAGTGTTAATACTACTGCCGCCGTCTGAGCTGGCCGGAGCCGGGGTGTGTTGGGCCGTCTCTGCTGCTTCTTTGGCGCCGGCGCCTTAGGCAAAGGCTGGGGCTGCTGGGGGGCCGTTGTTGGCGCACCCTTTTTCCTCCCCCCCTTTTTTACCACTGTAGCCCACGACGTGGGAGGAGGTGGCAGGGGCTGTGACTCCTTGCTGGGCTGGACAGCGGGCTGAGGCACAGGCTGGGCCGCAAACTGAGCCCTTGCTTTGGCCCGCCTACTCAACTTGGAAGGCGCAGGAGCTACAGGCTTCTGCGCCGCAGCCGGAGCGCTGCTCGCAGTTGGCCTTCTGCTCTCGGTGGCCGACTCCACCACCTTTGTCGAAGGCGTCGACTGTACCGGCTGTACTGCCTCCAGCCGCTTCTCTATCGCCTGGAAGCGGGAGTCCAGGTAACTTAGTAGCGTTCGCTCGCTCTCCCTGCTGTCTGCTGCTGGGGGGGGCATTCGTCCCTCTACATTACACTGGAGAAGAGCGACTTCTTTGCGGACTTCGGCCAATTGCTTGGCCTGCCGCTCCACCTCTTCGCGAAGTCGCTCATTCTCCAGTTTGATGGCTCTAACCTCAGCGGCCCCGTTCTCTTTGGCCCGCCTGACCGCCTCTTCCAGGATCCGGTGCTCATCAGAGGATGTTCTCTTGTACATCATGGCAGCCACCTTGTCCCACTCGTTGGCTGCCATGACCAGGGCCCTTACGTGGGTACCCTTCAGGTTACCGGATCCCTTTGCTACGCTTCGGACCAAATTCGCCGTCTCCATAGCTTGGGCGGCTAGGAGGAACGAGGGCCGATCGCAAAGATTTTCAGACGCCTCTTCTTTCGCGTAAGTTTTTGGCGAGAGAGACCGCGCAACATACTCGATCTCGCTCGCCTGACGCTCCACCTGCTGGACTCTCCCCGAGATGGTTTTGTCCCATTCCATTCTCTTCTCGGTTTTTTCGGCTTCTAGCCTATCCCGCCGTTGCTGCTCTTTGGCCGCCGCCACTCCCACATATTCCCCGGTGGTAGGCGGTCGACCACGTCCCCTCTTGGCTGGAGTCTTCTTGCGGAGGACTATATCCCCGCTCGTTTCCCCCTGGTTGGGCCGTTTACGCCCGGCAATATGTCCCAACTCAGCGTCTGAGACCGACGAACAACTTATCCCGCGGCTCAGGCCCCCGACGCGCTGTGAGCGCCGCGCTGACCGGACCGCACTGATATCAGAACAACTCATACTTGCCTCGGAATATACCGAGACATCATCCGAGTCAATCTCGCTCTCCCCTACTCTCTTCCCTTCTTCGGTTTTGTTTTTATTAAAGGAGTCCATTACTGTTCCCACGAATGTTACTGGAAACATTTGGTCACCCCGTACAGAGCCAGTTGTACGGGGAAGCCTAATACTCGCCCGGGGTCGGCCGGTGCCGGGCGGTGGGGTCGATGGGAGGAGCTTTGACCCATCTCCTCACCATCCCTCCGAGGGAGAGATGGCCCCGACGTCTCGTGCCACTCCCAACGTCGGGCTTAGGGGGTTTTTTAATGAGGTATCCTTCCTCTTGGGCCGGCCAATGAAGGCAAGCCCCCTACCCCTCCCCCCTCCCCAGGCCTACCTGGGCTACAAGGAGGAGAAGCAGGTTTGCCGGTGGTGGTCCTGAAAAGGACCGCGTCTCCCCAGCCACTTTGGCCAGTTCGACCCACCGAGCCCTAACACCTACGCGCCTCGTCCTCAACTGCTCTTCTCAAACCGAGAATAGCAGAGAGGACGGTATTCCCCACCCCCCAAATTCCCCACCCCCCCATTCCCCATCCCCAACCCGCCTACCCCACCCCCCCAGTGTGTTTGGTCCGCGGGAGCTAATCTCCGACCGCCGACTGCCGTCCGCAGGGCATCCCTATAAGCGGGAGTACCCTCCGGGCGGCAGCCGACGGCTTCCCCTATCCGCCGGCCGGGGGACGCGCCAGGTAGGGGTATCACCTCCCCCCCTGGAACCTAACCTAACCTAACCTAACCTAACCTAACCTAACCTAACCTAACCTAACCTAACCTAACCTAACCTTTTTTTTTTTTTTTTTTTTTTTTTTTTTTTTTTTTTTTTTTTTTTTTTGTACCCAGGGGAAATGCCCACGCACCGTCACTCTCTGCCACGGGGAGACAGAGAGTGGTGTGTCGGACTCGAACCGACTAAAACCCCTGGGGTGGTCCTACTCTGCGCAGTGGCAGGGGGGGCCGGGAAGCGCCATCAAAGCATAACACGCAAACCCCCCCCTAAACGCAAACGCGTCTCAGGTGCGGCAGGTGGTTGCCGCACCACGGGGCATGCCGGACCACCCAGCATGCCCCGTCACCTCGAGCGGCGCCAGAATTCCCCGTTCTGGCGCCTTCGGGATACCCGGCCATGTGGGCCTTACTCCCCTGTCATTATTTCATCAGGGGCGGGGCGGGACGGCTGCGACTGTTGAGTCGCTCCAGCGGGCCGCCTCTGGCTGCTTCTTGGGGCCTTACAGGCCCTTCCCCCTCCAACGTGGTTGGCCTTTCTGCCCGCAGCGGCGCAGATCGCGCAATGCGGCGCTGCGTCGCACGAACGGGCCAGATGGCCAGGAGCGCCACATCGGTAACACGTGGCGCTCCTGTCCGTCTCCGACCTGCACTGCATCCTGACATGCCCCTTCTCGAGGCACCGGAAGCAGCGCAGGTCTCTGGTCTCAAGCAGCTGGATTTGGGCTGCGGACCATCCCACGGTCAGCCTACGGCCGTCTGTCAATCTTTTGGCCACTTCAGTAGGACAACGCAGCCAACAGGAGCCCAACCCCCGGCCAGCGCGGCGAATCTCCCCGACATTTATTAAATTCGCTGGACACTCTCCAACAGCCGCGACTGCGGCAACAACGTCGGCGGCAGTTACGGAGTCATCCAGACCGGATAGGCGCAGCTCAACGCGCTTCTCCGGTCGGGATACCAAGACTCCGTCTGCCGCAAGCACCTCCCTTAATTTGCCCGCGAAGGCTTCAGCTTTGCTCCGGTTCTCCTGTTCGGAGCCACCCGTTATCTCCAGCAATAAGCCGCCAGTAATGGCCCGGCGGCATCGGAGACCCGTTAATTCCAAGTCCCCCAGGGAAATTTGGGATTTCGCCTTACGGAGCGCCGTCTCTAGGGTCAGGCCCCGCTCAACGGCCTCCGGCAGCAGTGTTAATACTACTGCCGCCGTCTGAGCTGGTCGGAGCCGGGGTGTGTTGGGCCGTCTCTGCTGCTTTGGCGCCGGCGCCTTAGACAAAGGCTGGGGCTGCTGGGGGGCCGTTGTTGGCGCACCCTTTTTCTTCCCCCCCTTTTTGACCACTGTGGCCCACGACGTGGGAGGAGGTGGCAGGGACTGTGTCTCCTTACTGGGCTGGGCAGCGGGCTGGGCTGCAGGCTGAACCTTTGCCTTTGCCTTGGCCCGCCTACTTAATTTGGAAGGCGCAGGAGCTACGGGTTTCTGGGTAGCAGCCGGAGCGCTGCTCGCAGTTGGCCCTCTGCTCTCGGTGCCCGACTCCACCACCTTTGTCGAAGTCGACTGTACTGGCTGTGCCATCTCCAACCGCTTCTCAATTGCCCGGAAGCGGGAGTCCAGGAAGCTGAGGAGCGTTTTATCGCTCTCCTTGCTGACTGCTACTGGGGGGGGAGGGGGCATCTGCCCCTCTACACTGCGCTGGAGAAGAGCGACTTCTTTGCGGACTTCGGCCAATTGCTTGGCCTGCCGCTCCACCTCTTCGCGAAGTCGCTCATTCTCCAGTTTTATCTTCCTCGCCTCAGCGGCCCCGTCCTCTCTGGCCCGCTTGACTGCCTCTTCCAAGATCCTGTTTTCGTCGGAGGACGTTCTCTTATACATCATGGCAGCCAACTTATCCCACTCGTTGGCTGCCATGACCAGGGCCCTCATGTGGGTCCCTTTCAAGTTTCCGGACCCTTTCGCCACACTCCGGACCAAATTCGCCGTCTCCATCGCTTGGGCGGCTAGGAGGAACGAGGGCCGGTCGGCTAAGTTCTCAGACGCCTCTTCCCTTGCATACGTCTTTGGCGAGAGAGTTCGTGCGACGTACTCAATTTCTCCCGCCTGACGCTCCACCAGTTGGGCTCTCCCTGAGATGGTCTGGTCCCACTCTCTCTTCTTCTCCTCTTTTTCGGCCTCTAACTTCTCGCGCCGTTGCTGCTCTTTGGCCGCCGCCACCCCCACATATTCCCCGGTGGTAGGCGGTCGGCCACGCCCCCTCTTGGCTGGTGTCTTCTTGCGGAGGACAACGTCTCCGCCCGTTTCCCCCTGGTTGGGCCGTTTACGCCCGGCAGTAAGTCCCAACTCAGCGTCTGAGACAGACGAACAGCTGACACCCCGACTCAGTCCCCCGACGCGCTGTGATCGCCGCGCTGACCGGACCGCACTCACGTCCGACAAACTCAAACTCATCTCGGACACGTCCGAGACGTCATCCGAGTCAATTTCAGACTCTCCCACATTACCTACTAGTTTTGTTTTTTGTAAGGATTCCATATTTGTTCCCACGAGTGATACTGGTCGTAGGTGGTCACCCCGTGCAGAGCCAGTTGCACGGGGAAGCCTATTACTCGCCCGGGGTCGGCCGGTCCGGGCGGTGGGGTCGATAGGAGGAGCTTTGCCCATCTCCTCACCATCCCTCCGAGGGAGAGATGGCCCCGACGTCTCGTGCCACTCCCAACGTCGGGCTTAGGGGGTTTTTTATGGAGGTGTCCTTCCTCTTGGGCCGGCCAATGAAGGCAAGCCCCCTACCCCTCCCCCCTCCCCAGGCCTACCTGGGCTACAAGGAGGAGAAGCAGGTTTGCCGGTGGTGGTCCTGAAAAGGACCGCGTCTCCCCAGCCACTTTGGCCAGTTCGACCCACCGAGCCCTAACTCCTACGCGCCTCGTCCTCAACAGCTCTTCTCAAACCGAGAATAACAGAGAGGACGGTATTACCCACCCCCCCAAATTCCCCACCCCCCCATTCCCCACCCCCAACCCGCCTACCCCACCCCCCCAGTGTGTTTGGTCCGCGGGAGCTAATCTCCGACCGCCGACTGCCGTCCGCAGGGCATCCCTGTAAGCGGGAGTACCCTCCGGGCGGCAGCCGACGGCTTCCCCTATCCGCCGGCCGGGGGACGCGCCAGGTAGGGGTATCACCTCCCCCCCTGGAACCTAACCTAACCTAACCTAACCTAACCTTTTTTTTATTTTTTTTAGTCGAGGGGGAAATGCCTACCGCACCGTCACTCTCAGTGGGGAACAGAGAGTGGTGTGTCGGGCTCGCACCGACTAAAACCCCCTCGGTGGCCATCGCTGCGCAATTGTGGGGGAGTCGGGATTCCTTGCGATTCTACACAGGCTCCCCCACAGCGCCTACCGCCAAGCGGCCCATCTCGCCGCGCAAATACGCAGCTGCAGCGTGTCAGGCCACCTGACACGCCCCACCCCCTCGGGACCGAGGTAACGGACGCCAGGCTTACCCCACGCCTGGCATCTCCGGTCCCAGCAGCGGATCTGCTGTGCGGCTCCGCTGCCTACCGCCTCTGTGGACACCGAGACTCTCAATCCAGCTCTCCCTCCGAGAGCCAGATGAAGTCCCGAGACCCACCGGTCGCGGAGGATAGGGAGACCGGCAAACGTAATACCGTATCCTCCTCTTCCTCCGCGACCCCACCACGACGCGATTCGCGCCTCGCGCGGCAGCGCGCCACTGCCGGGTCGCGGAGGACAGGGAGGCCGGCAACGAAACACCGAGGTCCTCCTCTTCCTCCGCGATCCACCTCTGCCCTTGCGGGCTTGCCGCAGAGAGCCACCTTCTCTCCGCAGCCCAGCTCGGGATCCGTCTTGGCTTCACCCTGTGCGGTATTGGAGGCTGGGTGACAAGGCCAGCCTCAACGTCCCGGACCACAGGGTTACTGAGCCCCCCCATCGCGACAAGATGCGGAACCCAGCGGGGGGGAACCTAACCTAACCTAACCTAACCTAACCTAACCTAACCTAACCTAACCTAACCTAACCTAACCTAACCTAACCTAACCTAACCTAACCTAACCTTTTTTTTTTTTTTTTTTTTTTTTTTTTTTTTTTTTTTTTTTTTTTTTGTACCCAGGGGAAATGCCCACGCACCGTCACTCTCTGCCACGGGGAGACAGAGAGTGGTGTGTCGGACTCGAACCGACTAAAACCCCTGGGGTGGTCCTACTCAGCGCAGTGGCAGGGGGGGCCGGGAAGCGCCATCAAAGCATAACACGCAAACCCCCCCCTAAACGCAAACGCGTCTCAGGTGCGGCAGGTGGTTGCCGCACCACGGGGCATGCCGGACCACCCAGCATGCCCCGACTCCTCGAGCGACGCCAGAATTCCCCGTTCTGGCGCCTTCGGTATACACGGCCAAGTGGGCCTTACTCCCCTGTCATATTTTCATCAGGGGCGGGACGGGTCGGCTGCGACTGTTGAGTCGCTCCAGCGGGCCGCCTCTGGCTGCTTCTTGGGGCCTTACAGGCCCTTCCCCCTCCAACGTGGTTGGCCTTTCTGCCCGCAGCGGCGCAGATCGCGCAATGCGGCGCTGCGTCGCACGAACGGGCCAGATGGCCAGGAGCGCCACATCGGTAACACGTGGCGCTCCTATCCGTCTCCGACCTGCACTGCATCCTGACATGCCCCTTCTCGAGGCACCGGAAGCAGCGCAGGTCTCTGGTCTCAAGCAGCTGAATTTGGGCTGCGGACCATCCCACGGTCAGCTTACGGCCGTCCATCAACTTTTTGCCCACTTCGGTAGGGCAGCGCATCCAGCAGGAGCCCAACCCCCGGCCAGCGCGGCGAATCTCCCCGACATTTACTGTATCCGCCGGACACTCCCCAATCGCCGCGACCGCGGCAACAACGTCGGCGGCAGTCACGGAGTCATCCAGACCGGATAGGCGCAACTCCACGCGCTTCTCCGGTCGGGATACTAGGACTCCGTCTGCCGCAAGCACCTCCCTTAATTTGCCCGCGAAGGCTACGGCTTTGCTCCGGTTCTCCTGTTCGGAGCCACCTGCTATCTCCAGCAATAAGCCGCCGGTAATAGCCCGGCGGCATCGGAGACCTGTAATTTCTAAGTCCCCCAGAACAATTTGGGACTTCGCTTTTCGGAGCGCCGCCTCTAAGGTCAGCCCCCGCTCAACGGCCTCCGGCAGCAGCGTTAATACTACTGCCGCCGTCTGGGCTGGTCGGAGCCGGGGGGTGTTGGGCCGTCTCTGCTGCTTTGGCGTCTTCGACAAGGGCTGGGGCTGCTGGGGGGCCGTTGTTGGCGCACCCTTTTTCCTCCCCCCCCTTTTTCACCACTGTGGCCCACGACGTGGGAGGAGGTGGCAGGGACTGTGACTCCTTGTTGGGCTGGACAGCGGGCTGGGCCGCAGGCTGAGCCTTTGCCTTTGCCTTAGCCCGCCTACTTAATTTGGCGGGCGCGGGAGCTGCGGGCTTCTGTGAAGCAGCCGGAGCGCTGCTCGCAATTGGCCCTCTGCTCTCGGTGCTCGACTCCACCACCTTTGTCGAAGACGTCGACTGTACTGGCTGTACCTTCTCTAGCCGCTTCTCAATTGCCCGAAAGCGGGAGTCTAGGTAGCAACCTAACCTAACCTTTTTTTTTTTTTTTTTTTTTTAGTGTGGAGAAACGCTTATGCCGCCGACCCGTTCGGGGAAACGGGTATCGGGTACGTCAGGACTTGCACCTGTCTAAAAACTCCACTAATTTCCCCCCAAACGTCTATTTTTGGTGGGGCCTGGGAAATAAGCCATTAAAGCATGCTACCAGGCCCTACCGACGCGCAATGCTCGCGTTTAGATCGCGAGCGCGTCCCCAGTGCGGCAGTGCCGCACCGCGGGCGTACCGGACGCTCGGCACGCCCTTCTCCTCGATCGGCGCCAGAAATCCCCGTCTGGCGCCTTCGGAGTCCAAGGTCTTATGCCTTATTTCCCCCCATCTCGACGTCCCTTATAGGGACGGAGGACGCAGACTCATTACACGGCTTGGCAACCGTGTTGGTGCTTCTTTTGGGTTTGGGGGCTTTGCACTGCCTGCCCCCCACCCTATGGTTCGCCGTTCTGCCAGCCGCTGCACAGATCGTGCAGTGCGGCTCTTTGTCACACACGCGGGACAGGTGGCCAATTTCGCCACATCGATAGCACTGGGTGCTCCTATCAATCTCAGACCTGCACTGAATCCTGACGTGCCCCTTCTCAAGGCACCGGAAACAGCGCAGGTCTCTAGTCTCCAACAGCTCGATTTGTGCCGAGGACCAGCCGACTGTTAACTTTCGGCCGTCGATAAGTTTCTTCGCTGTTGTGTTGGGGCATCGTACCCAGCAGGAACCTAAGCCTCTTCCAACTCGCCGGATCTCGCCGATCTTCACCGAAGACGCCGGACATTCTCCTACTTCAGCAACTGCGGCAGCAACCTCGGTGGCGGTCACGGAGTCGTCCAGCCCGGTCAGGCGCAGCTCCGCGCACTTTTCCGGGCGGGAGACAAGGACTCCGTCCGCCGCGAGAACTCCTTTCAATTTCTCCGCGAATGCTTCGGCTCTTCCCCGGTTCTCTTCTTCCGAACCGCCTGACACCATCACGATAAGTCCGCCGGTAATGGCCCGGCGGCACTGAATCCCTGTGATGCCCAAATCTGTCACAGATATTTGGGACTTTGCCTTCTTGAGTGCCTCCAGTATCGTCATCCCCCGCTCAACGGCCTCTGGCAACAGTGTAAGTGTCACTGCCGCCGTATGAGGGGGGCGGAGGTTTGGCAAGGGTCGTCGCTGCTGCCTCGGCTTCTTAACCGGAGGTTGAGGCAGTTGGGGTGTATTTTCCGGCGCAGTCTTCTTGTTCTTCCCCCCCCTTCGGACCACCGTGGCCCACGTTGTGGGAGGGGGTGGTGGCGGGGGTGGCATAAGCTGGGTCTCCTCGTCGGGCTGGGCCGTAAGCTGGGCCGCGGGCCGTGTCGCTGACTTCGCTGTCCTTCTTCTTCTGAGCACTGGGGCATCGGGCCTCTGCGTCGCAGCTGGAGTGCTGCTCGCAGCTGTCCCTTTTTTGGACCCAGTGCTCGATTTCGCCACCTTCGCCGTAGCCGTTGACGTCGTGGCTTCCTGGCGTCCTGCCACCGCCTCCAACCGCTTCTCTATTTCCTGGAAGCGGGACTCCAGGTAGGAGAGAAGCTTCTCCTCACTTCCCCTACTCTTCTCGGTAGGGGAGGACGCTTGCCCTTCCACTTTGGCCTGGAGAAGAGCGACCTCTTTGCGGACTTCGGCCAGCTGTGTGGCCTGCCGCTCCACCTCTTTACGAAGCCGCTCGTTCTCCAGCTTGACGATCTTGTTCTCGGCGACGCTTTCTTCCCTGGCTTTCTTGACTGCCTCTTCCAGAACACGGTTATCTTCAGTTGAAGTCCTCTTGTACATCATGGCAGCCACTTTGTCCCACTCGTTGGCTGCCATGACGAGGGCCTTCATGTGAGTGCCCTTAAGGTTTCCTGATCCTCTCGCGACCCTCCGGACCAGGTCCGCCGTCGCCATAGCCTGGGCGGCTAGGAGGAAGGAGGGCCGGTCGCTAAGATTCTCCGACGCCTCCTCTCGCGCGTACGTTTGGGGCGAGAGAGTACGCGAAACATAATCGATCTCGTTCGCGTGCTTTTCCACCTCTTGAACCGCCTTGGAGATAGACTTCTCTTGTTCTTTCTTCTTTTCCGCCTCCGCGGCTTCTCTCTCCTCGCGCCGTTGTTGTTCTTTGGCCGCCGCCAGTCCCACATATTGCCCCGTGGTTGGCGGTCGGCCACGCCCCCTTTTGGCCCCGGTCTTCTTTCTGAGCACCACTTCCTCTTCTGTGTTTTCTTCGTTGGGCCGTTTGCGCCCGACAACAAAACTCCCCTCGTCTGAGACGGACGAGCAGCTAACACCGCGGCTCCGACCCCCGACGCGCTGTGAGCGCCGCGCTGACCGGACCGCACTCACATCCGAAAAACTCATACTTGTCTCGGAGACTTCCGAGACATCATCCGAGTCGATCTCACTCTCCACTACTCTCTTTTCTTCAGGTTTTTGGTTTTTAATATAAGAGTCCATTACTGTTCCCACGATTTTTGCTGGAACTAAGTGGTCACCCCGTGCAGAGCCAGTTGCACGGGGAAGCCTATTACACACCCGGTGTCGGCCGGTGCCGGGCGGTGGGGTCGATAAGAGGAGCTTTGACCCATCTCCTCACCATCCCTCCGAGGGAGAGATGGCCCCGACGTCTCGTGCCACTCCGAACGTCGGGCTTAGGGGGTTTTTTAATGAGGTATCCTTCCTCTTGGGCCGGCCAATGAAGGCAAGCCCCCTACCCCTTCCCCCTCCCCAGGCCTACCTGGGCTACAGAGGGAAGGAACAGGTTTGCCCGATGGTGGCCCTAAAAAGGACCGCGTCTCCCCGACCACTTTGGCCAGTTTGACCCACCGAGCCCACACCTACCTATACGCCTCGCCCTCAACTGCTCTTCTCAAAACCGAGAACAGCAGAGAGGACGGTATTCCCCAGCCCCCCCATTCCCCACCCCCCCCATTCCCCAATCCCCAAACCCGCCTACCCCAACCCCCCCAGTGCGTTTGGTCCGCGGGAGCTAATCTCCGACCCCCGGCTGCCGTCCGCAGGGCATCCCTGTAAGCGGGAGTACCCTCCGGGCGGCAGCCGACGGCTTCCCCTATCCGCCGGCCGGGGGACGCGCCAGGTAGGGGTACACCTCCCCCCCTGGAACCTAACCTAACCTAACCTAACCTAACCTAACCTAACCTAACTTTTTCAAACCTCACTTTTTTGAACCTAACTTTTTCAAACCTCACTTTTTTGAACCTAACTAATTTAAATTAGTTAATTTAAATTAGTTAGGTTCAAAAAAGTGAGGTTTGAAAAAGTTAGGTTAAAAGAAGTTAGGTTTAAATTAGTTAGGTTCAAAAAAGTGAGGTTTGAAAAAGTTAGGTTCAAAAAAGTGAGGTTTGAAAAAGTTAGGTTAAAAGAAGTTAGGTTTAAATTAGTTAGGTTTAAAAAAGTGAGGTTTGAAAAAGTTAGGTTAAAAGAAGTTAGGTTTAAATTAGTTAGGTTCAAAAAAGTGAGGTTTGAAAAAGTTAGGTTCAAAAAAGTGAGGTTTGAAAAAGTTAGGTTAAAAGAAGTTAGGTTTAAATTAGTTAGGTTCAAAAAAGTGAGGTTTGACAAAGTTAGGTTAAAAGAAGTTAGGTTTAAATTAGTTAGGTTCAAAAAAGTGAAGTTTGAAAAAGTTAGGTTCAAAAAAGTGAGGTTTGAAAAAGTTAGGTTTAAATTAGTTAGGTTCAAAAAAGTGAGGTCTGAAAAAGTTAGGTTCAAAAAAGTGAGGTTTGAAAAGGTTAGGTTTAAATTAGTTATGTTAAAAAAGGTGAGGTTTGAAAAAGTTAGGTTAAAAGAAGTTAGGTTTAAATTAGTTAGGTTCAAAATGTGAGGTTTGAAAAAGTTAGGTTCAAAAAAGTGAGGTTTGACAAAGTTAGGTTAAAAGAAGTTAGGTTTAAATTAGTTAGGTTCAAAAAAGTGAGGTTTGAAAAAGTTAGGTTCAAAAAAGTGAGGTTTGAAAAAGTTAGGTTAAAAGAAGTTAGGTTTAAATTAGTTAGGTTCAAAAAAGTGAGGTTTGAAAAAGTTAGGTTAAAAGAAGTTAGTTTTAAATTAGTTAGGTTCAAAAAAGTGAGGTTTGAAAAAGT
This sequence comes from Glyphodes pyloalis, assembly GCA_037074685.1. NCBI lineage: Eukaryota > Metazoa > Arthropoda > Insecta > Lepidoptera > Crambidae > Glyphodes > Glyphodes pyloalis. Next base: position 75,210 of record JAYKKO010000050.1, read on the forward strand.
TAGGTTCAAAAAAGTGAGGTTTGAAAAAGTTAGGTTAAATGAAGTTAGGTTTAAATTAGTTAGGTTCAATAAAGTGAGGTTTGAAAAAGTTAGGTTCAAAAAAGTGAGGTTTGAAAAAGTTAGGTTCAAAAAAGTGAGTTTTGAAAAGGTTAGGTTAAAAGAAGTTAGGTTTAAATTAGTTAGGTTCAAAAAAGTGAAGTTTGAAAAAGTTAGGTTCAAAAAAGTGAGGTTTGAAAAAGTTAGGTTTAAATTAGTTAGGTTCAAAAAAGTGAGGTCTGAAAAAGTTAGGTTCAAAAAAGTGAGGTTTGAAAAGGTTAGGTTTAAATTAGTTAGGTTCAAAAAAGTGAGGTTTGAAAAAGTTAGGTTCAAAAAAGTGAGGTTTGAAAAAGTTAGGTTAAAAGAAGTTAGGTTTAAATTAGTTAGGTTCAAAAAAGTGAGGTTTGAAAAAGTTAGGTTCAAAAAAGTGAGGTTTGAAAAAGTTAGGTTAAAAGAAGTTAGGTTTAAATTAGTTAGGTTCAAAAAAGTGAGGTTTGAAAAAGTTAGGTTAAAAGAAGTTAGTTTTAAATTAGTTAGGTTCAAAAAAGTGAGGTTTGAAAAAGTTAGGTTCAAAAAAGTGAGGTTTGAAAAAGTTAGGTTAAATGAAGTTAGGTTTAAATTAGTTAGGTTCAATAAAGTGAGGTTTGAAAAAGTTAGGTTCAAAAAAGTGAGGTTTGAAAAAGTTAGGTTCAAAAAAGTGAGTTTTGAAAAGGTTAGGTTAAAAGAAGTTAGGTTTAAATTAGTTAGGTTCAAAAAAGTGAAGTTTGAAAAAGTTAGGTTCAAAAAAGTGAGGTTTGAAAAAGTTAGGTTTAAATTAGTTAGGTTCAAAAAAGTGAGGTCTGAAAAAGTTAGGTTCAAAAAAGTGAGGTTTGAAAAGGTTAGGTTTAAATTAGTTAGGTTCAAAAAAGTGAGGTTTGAAAAAGTTAGGTTCAAAAAAGTGAGGTTTGAAAAAGTTAGTTATTAAAAAAAATAGTTTCAATATTATTAGGTTTTAATATTAAAAATTATGATTTGACTCAAGGGTTGTAATTCATTCAAAGCTTGTAGTTCATCGGTCAAAGTATCGTGTCAAGTAACCCTATTTAAAAGAGTTTCTTTTACTTGCGCTGTACACTGTGATTATTATTAATGCATATTTTGTCGCTTTTTTTGACACTTTTTATATCGCTTGCAATATTAGATAGTTAAAAAGTAAGGTTTCGAAAGGTGTAAAGTGAAAGATTTAGGTATTTAGACTATGTCCGTATCGCATTTAGCGGTGCGAGGCCGAAGGCCGAGCACCGCGTACAATACACAACATTTAATTAAATTTTGTTATCAAATTTATTTCACGTTTATTTATTTAATTTATTGGAACATAAAAATTAAAGTTTATTTATTATAGTTATTTTTTAATTTTGTATTTTATTTTAACGTTTTGATTACGAACCATTGAGATTGTTTCTATTGCACTATTTAGAATATTTTTTTCTGCGTCTTTAGACTCCAAAATTGCCAAAATCGGACTATACTACAAAGAGATATTGCCATTTGTTAACATTTTGGTAAATTTATTCCAATTTATTCCTAATCTTGATAACAGATGGCGGTGTCCCTTTTTACATCGCGGTATCATTACGTTCCGTTCATTTGCATAAGTAGTTCTCATTCTATATATATAAATCACCATCACCATCTCCATCAACATCAACAACTGAGTAGCAGTTATGTTATATTGAGATTTTTAAATTTTCCATACTTTGGAAAAATGAGATGGTGTATTTGATTTTTGCAACAGACGAGTCTAAATCATGAAGTGGCCCGTTGTCCGCGGCCAGCCGTCGCTCTGGTCCAATATTTCAATGTTGGAGGGTGTGTTCTCTGTGTGACAGCATCTGATAAGGAAGGATTTGCCTTAATTATGTTCCAAAGAGGGCAAAAAATTAACCAAAGTGTGTAAGATACTATTGAAATCCTGAATACAAAATGGTTTACATTTTGCAAAAATATTTAATTACTTTTGATCGGATTGATATTTTATATTTTTTAATTAATTCCCGTGTAAAAGTTGGAAAAGATTTATTCACATTAGTGTTGAAAAATTAACTGAATTTTGTATTTTTTTTTGGGTTTAAAGCTTTTAAGTGTTTTATTTTGTAATGTAATTGTTTTTTTTGTAAATAAATCAAAAGCTCATAAATCTGACATAAATTAACAGATGGATAAAGTGCCTTAGTATTCAAACCGGGATAAGATTCGACATATTGCGTCGGTGTGCATCGTTTGCAGAATTTTACACGTTTTTTTGGTTTAATTACGAAGTGGTCTGTACCATAACGTGTCGACTTGTGTCTGAGGAATCTGATGCACTGGGAGCTACATGTCTGCGCCTATCGAAATAAATTTTATGACATTAATTGACTCCTATTATCACCAATTTACCAAGGCGTGAACAATCAAGGAAGTTGTCGCGTTCCAATTACGTATTTACAGATTAGTGATTTATTAGAGTTAGCTAAGAAAGATTTGAAGTGTTTTGTGAAAAACGAATATTATGGGTATACTTGAGACACAATAAAGTTGAATTACCGTCTTCATACACATAGGTATTGGCGCACAACTAGAAGAGTGTCTAAATCTAGTAGGACCAGCACCAAGTTAACTAAAATAGTATTTTTCATTTGCTAAAATTAATTTCATTAGATAATATTCAGACGGTCAATATTGTTGTCATTAAGTTTTATTTTGTTTTATTATTATATTAATTTACCATGTTTGTATTCTATTCTGGTGTTTAATTTGTTGCTATTAATTATTATTATTATTTTTTGTTGTAATCTATACTCACATTTTTACTGTTACCGCACCCATAAACGAACTATCTGCATGACCTAACGGTTGACTGGTAGAGAATGCTTCTAGCATTAAGTCCGCCTTTTGTACTTTTTATTTTGTGCAATAAAGTTTTTAAATAAAAATAAAATAAATAAGTTGGTGCAAGTCCTTGTAATGTAGTCCTGTAAAAAGGTGAAGTTGGTGAACGTCGACCGCCTCGGACCAGGGACGCGGCGTCGCGGCTGCTCCTGGAACATTCACAATGCTTTAATTATTGTTAAGGACGATGGATCATTACAAACAGTGCTCTAAATCAGTATTATCGGCTGATCGTGACTCTGAATTATAAATTTACAATCTTTGATCGGCACTTCTCAATCACATTGGGGTCACTAATATGTGATACAGTTTCATCGCTGGTAATTAATTAATGAATATTTGTCATCACATGCATTATTCTGATTCCGTGGGAAGTAGTTAGCACCTAATTATAGAAATCAGAAACAACGACTGTAACACAACACCCAGACCCGAAATAATTTACAAAAGTTCGTTTTCATAGGTATTGACTTGACCGGGAATCGAACCCGTAATACATTCGCTTCTCGGCTACTGAAGTAGTCAATTGTAAATGACAAAGCACATGTATTTACTTTAGGTCGCTAGAGCTGATACCTAACCATGGCTGCGAATAGTCTACGGTAAATAATTACTAAATTATAAAGATGGGCATGCTATGACGCAATAGTGAGTTATTTTTTGTTTTACTTAATTTACTATGAAGTCTCTCCTAACAAAACGAGCAACATAAATGACAATATACACAAAGTTTTACAACTGCACCGGTTTTTCTCACAAAATAATTATTTAGCATTAAGTGCTACCTGCCATAACTAATTTTGTTTTCGCTTTAACCACATAGGGAGTAATAATTAGGTAGTTATTATTAGACGTGAATGACCTACCTAGTTTAAGTAACAATCCCATTTGGGTACATCAACCAGTTTGATACTAGGTGTATCACATCAGCTCGGATAGCTTCATGTTATGACGCGTCTTTGAAGTAATCTGTTTATGGCGGGTAACTTAAACGTCAAAGCTCATTTTGATGTTTGCTCATTAAGTAATTTAAAGAAACAGTAAAATTTAAAATTTAAGGGGAGAATATACGACACATATAACAATAACATTAATCGCCTACAATAACTCGCGGTTAGCTCAGTAGCAATAGCAGCACGTGCGATACGTGAAAGTCGAGGGACTACCACACCGCAACAGGAGATGAAATTGTGCTGTTTCTTTAAAAATATTTAATGTTCATTTATTTCTGTGGTCATTTACAAGTAGGTATACAAACCTTCACAGTAATGCGTGTATGATTGTGGACTGTGGTGAAGGTGTCGTCCGTCACGCGGGGGAGGAGGCGCGTCACACGTAGGTACTCATGGACGGTCGCCTTGGGCCGAGGAGGCGCGTCACACGTAGGTACTCATGGACGGTCGCCTTGGGCCGAGGAGGCGCGTCACACGTAGGTACTCATGGACGGTCGCCTTGGGCCGAGGAGGCGCGTCACACGTAGGTACTCATGGACGGTCGCCTTGGGCCGAGGAGGCGCGTCACACGTAGGTACTCATGGACGGTCGCCTTGGGCCGAGGAGGCGCGTCACACGTAGGTACTCATGGACGGTCGCCTTGGGCCGAGGAGGCGCGTCACACGTAGGTACTCATGGACGGTCGCCTTGGGCCGAGGAGGCGCGTCACACGTAGGTACTCATGGACGGTCGCCTTGGGCCGAGGAGGCGCGTCACACGTAGGTACTCATGGACGGTCGCCTTGGGCCGAGGAGGCGCGTCACACGTAGGTACTCATGGACGGTCGCCTTGGGCCGAGGAGGCGCGTCACACGTAGGTACTCATGGACGGTCGCCTTGGGCCGAGGAGGCGCGTCACACGTAGGTACTCATGGACGGTCGCCTTGGGCCGAGGAGGCGCGTCACACGTAGGTACTCATGGACGGTCGCCTTGGGCCGAGGAGGCGCGTCACACGTAGGTACTCATGGACGGTCGCCTTGGGCCGAGGAGGCGCGTCACACGTAGGTACTCATGGACGGTCGCCTTGGGCCGAGGAGGCGCGTCACACGTAGGTACTCATGGACGGTCGCCTTGGGCCGAGGAGGCGCGTCACACGTAGGTACTCATGGACGGTCGCCTTGGGCCGAGGAGGCGCGTCACACGTAGGTACTCATGGACGGTCGCCTTGGGCCGAGGAGGCGCGTCACACGTAGGTACTCATGGACGCTGCAGGGAGGCGTCAGCTGCGGCGATCAAACAAACGTTGTATTACGATACAGTGGTGGTAAAAAATAAAGTATGTAACTCATATTGACAATTGACATCCCGTATTTATTGATTTTAAAAATATTTTTGGGTACTTCAATGCCGAAAATATATGGACTCGACGGTCTGTTCACTTAATCAGATATATATTTGTACTTAAATGATTTGATTAATAAATATTTTTTTAGATTTCTTTGTAGCCACGCCACGTTAATAATACATACTTAATAAGTTACTTGTATAGGTACTTGATTGCCGTTTGATTTTTTAAAGGGTAAATAAAAATAGTCTTAAGAATACTTGAATATAAATTATATTTTGTCCTCTTGAAATGTCGGTGTTGCGTGCTTTGCAAGGGAAACCAAGTTAAATTGTTTCCCAGTAGGTATCAACGGTTTAGCATTATGTAATTATCATGTGAATCAAGCCTGCAATGTCCTATACAAACCTTATAACGATACTTTATACAGTGAAAGTGGTCTCCGTGGGATTCGAACCCACATCCACGCTAACTAAGATGGTCAGTAACTTACTCGAGCGGCAGCGGTCGGCGCGGGGCGAGGCCGGGGACGCTCCCGCCTGCAGCACACATGCGCGTTTATTATTTGTGCTATTCATGTTATAAACGACAGTGTTTGGGTGTGTGGATGCTTTGATATTTGCTTCTCATTCATGTAGTAACTACTTAGATTAAATAAGGTAGCTAAACAGATTAGATGATAGATAACATACTAATAGGACAGCTGAGTATATCACATGTGAGTCATGTGAACGATAGCATTCGAAATGATAAAAAACGTTAAACGTTTTAGCTTATTAAACACATTATATTATGTACCATACCGCATCCTTATAATATGACTATCAATTAACAAAATAAATTAAATGCATCGACTTTTGACGACCTCCGTAGCCAAGAGTATACTTTGGCGTCGCGTTTTCTCTGAGATTCCGCGTTCGATCCCCGGTCAGGGAATATGGGAAACGGACTTTTCTATACTGTCTCGAGTCTGAGTATTATGGTACCGTCGTTGTTTCTGATCTCTGTAACACAAGTGCTTAATGTACTTGCCACAGAATCAGAGCAATGTATATGATGTTGTTCAATTTATTAATTGTTCAGGCCATACCAATTATATTCATAAAGTGAAATGGTAGATACCTACATACCTTATAAGCGAGCACGTGGTCGCGGACGCGCGTCGCTCCCGGCCGTCGGACGGTTGCACGACAGCATTCAACAGATTGCATTCAAGGAGTGATCTGTGAATGTTACCGACTATAGGATTCTCTTGTTGCACACAGTTTCGTAAGTAGGTACCTGACACCTTAGCTATACCTAGTATACCTACGTGTCACTCAGCTCTATTATTTAACAATGATACTTAGTTGTAAATTTGCATATTGAAACATAAAGGAAACATAAATCCTGTGTTAATTATAAGTTACTTCGCTATCCGAAAATAATCAACAATAAATTTGTGGCAAAAGATATGTATGATAAATTATTTAGAAAAACTTACAAAGATATTTCACTTTCGATTTCTGTGATCCTGGATGACAGAAAGATGTCTCTAAAATATTGGCTCATCATACATCTTATTAATTTAGACTTATCGATTTGCAACTAATAATGACTACTCTAATAATGATTAATAGAATAAAAAGGATTGAAATGGTAATTGAACATTTTTCGAAGTTTGAAAATAAATCGGACCATATAAAGATAGACAAATGTGCTGTGTAAATACCAAATGAAACAGTGCATGTTTCATTTGGTGGAGAGGAGACTTGGTGGTGGTTTCATGCTGGAGAAATCAAATATTTTATATAGGTACCTAGTATTGATTACTTAATAGTACATGAATGAACTTGTATATCGACGTTAAATATAAAGTGACATCAGCTGAGCAAGGATATTGCGACAGAACTATTTATTATGCTTAGTGCATTGTCGGCTACATACGTCACGTCAGCAGCCGCCGCCGCCGCCGGGCGGGCGCCGCGCGCTACCCGCGGCCTCCGCTCGCGCGGTCATCGCGTCGCCTAAATACCTACCTGGAAAATAAAAATGTATTTTGTCTTCTGTCTAGTTGTAACAATTATCTAGGTGGATGCGTTATGTACTCTCTACTTGAGACAAGAAACAAATCGGTCCAGTCTTAATTACATAATAGGCTATGTGCATGTCCTCTCTGCTTAATTCCTTGTATTGTTTTTAAGTTAAGATATAACCTTTTACCTTACTTCTTTAATATCTACCTATTACCGATGTTTCCATACAAATTTTGAAATAGTAATATCGTATACATTAAAGTTACATAGTAGGTACTTACTCTCAGATTTTAGCAAACAATGCCATATCTCTACTTCTTTTAGATGATTATTCAAAATACAAATACACAATGAAAACAACCACTCACTCATAACTTCATAAGAAAATTATACTACCTATCTATACTCAATGTAAGTAATTTAAGCCAAATTAAATCTGGTCTCAAAATAAATATTTACAAATTATTTTATGAAATCACAACGCTCTAGACCATCAGTCTGTTGTGTTCGCGCGTTTTTTTTTTTATTCACTTGTTACAAGTGTACAAGGCAGTAAATTAAAAATGCCAAGTCACAGAGAAAACAGATGTTCGAAATTTAAAATGCAACTTTTTTTTGTGACGAGGTATTTTGTACCTCTACCAGTACCAGTCATTATAATTGTAAATATTGTTATATTGATGCAAAAGAGTGTAACTTTAATAAGTAATTATGTAGAGTATGTTTTTATATTTATTTTCTTGTAATTTCTTTTAGCCATTTCAATCGATTTTGATGTGAGTTAACGATAAAACTCACATCAAAATCGATTATGAACGTAAATTGTCAGTATTGGGGTGTAAATTTTACCTGAAAGATGTGTAGAAAAGATCGCTTTCTAGCGATAAGACCACCGAAATTGTTATTCAATGTTTCTGAAAAGCCTATATCTGTATTTTTCTATGAAAAAGGGCCTACTTAATTAAATATATCTAATTTGTGTACTAAACGATATGGAACTATAACTATATTCAGCCAGGTTTCTTCAACTAACATAGGGAGTGAAGGGACACTTCTGCCAACGGCCTCGCACTCGCGGTACTCCGGCCGGACCCGCCGCGCTGCAGCTGGTCGCTCCAGTACGTACAAAACGAGGCGGGCTCAAGGGCCTGTCTGCTAAAATAAATAATAAAATACAAGAGATACAAATCAAAATACAAAATTTATTTTTTATGCAGAAGATGGATTTTAATTTGAAATGTCTCTCGAAAGTTGCTATCCACTCGTCGCTAGATGGCGTTGCGCTACTTTAATTTGAAATGTCTCTCGAGAGTTGCTATCCACTCGTCGCTAGATGGCGTTGCGCTATTTTTTATTATACACGATAATTCACATTTTGCTATGTGATCATGGATTGATCAACACATGGAATATTAAAATGAAATAAGTAATCTTTATGTGTAAAGGTTTACTAAATTTATAATGTACAAATACAATTTTATATTATTGTAAATTAAATACAGTTATGTAACTAATCAAGGCTTCGCTTTGTTATTACAGCATTTCAAAACATTTACAGAGTAAACTAACAGTAGCTTTGTGCCAGTGCCATTCATTATTGTACGAAAGATCTATTGCGGGTAATCGAGCTCGATGGTCGGTGTTACATGCACATTGAACGTCAGCACAGAGAAAGGTCAAAGTTTGCTGCGAAATAATTATTTTCATTGTTTTGTTGACCGATTATTGGAAGCAAAACATTTTATAATTCAACCACGGCGAACTTTATGGCTAATTCTAACAGTTTGACACAAAGCTAAATCCTTATCTTAAACACCTAGGTACATTGATTCAGTAACACTTCACTCATTCGACATTGCTTCCTCGACGACTGATAACTAATCTGAGATTATTTTCTCTCATTCAATTATTTCAAAATTAGCCACAAGTTTTTATTTATGTTTTTCCTTAAATAATCAGCAACGCTAATCTTTGTTGTAATATTATTTTATTGATTTTCCTGTTCTCTAAATGTAAATACTCACATTTAATTAGTTAGATCAGGCTTTGAATACAAAATGTTTTCATTCGAGAGAAAGTAGATATTCGTAATTATATTGTTATCGTATTATGCATGTACGCAAATAATGTAATTTTGAAAAAATCTGACTGCCACAACTTTAACACTAGAAATAAACACAAGCTTGCTGTTCCATATCTAAGACTACTTGATAAGTAATTCCTTTGTGGGTTTAAGAATTAAAATATTTAATAAGTTACCTGAAAATGTTATCCAGTTGCCTATTAAAAGATTTAAGTCTCATGTTAAAAATTGTTTAATAAAAAAGGGCTACTAAAAATTGATGATTATTTAAATGACAAAAATGTATGGGTCTAGAATAACTTAATTCATGGAAATCTAGCTTTGTATACTTTATTTAAATACCTAGTTTAAGGAAACATTGTTACATTGAACAGAGTAAGTGCCCAGTCTCTTGCCGGTTCTTCGCGACATGATCAACATTCCGAACATGGCGGTATAATACCTAATTTGTACTGACGATTCATAAGTGCTTTTGTAAAGGTTACATGAATAAAGATGTTTTCTATTGTATTCTATTCTATAAATTGTATGTGGACTTTGTAAAATGAAATGTAATATTTTTTGTCTGCAAGTAGATTTACAATAAATTATTTTGCACAATCAGTTTTTTCGATTACCATCTCGACATTAGACCAGGCGATTGGTGTGTTTTTCTGGCGCATTTATTTATTATTTAATTTAAAACTTACATGTTATATCCTGCCAAGAGATTTCTGTTTTGTGTGTGAAGTCTGAGTTTTGGATGGAAAGCCTTTGTTTATTTATGGTGTTTACGTGCACACTAAATACAGTAAAAAAGTACTGAGACGTTAGCGTCTTAACACATTAGCGTTAGTCAACACATGTATTCCTTTGAAAAATTCCTTCAACTAGTCACGTGGTCTGCAGTCGTAAATAATGCGTTTTGTCTCTGCAATTGTGCACTTGTGTCAAGCTCACTCTGAAACTCAATTGTTTCTTGGCATAGGTACCAATGAGTCATTGGGGTTTGAAAAGTTAAATTACTGAATTTGAATTAATTTCCAGTAGAGTTATTTAAGATTTCAGGACCTTTCTGACGGTGGTCCCCTACTAAGCTTGAAAGTATGTGCACGGACGGGGGTCCATTGGTTCTGGAACATACAACCTATCAGTCATAGTGTCATGTCAGGGGGAAGAAAAGCGGTTACAGCCTCTGTCACGTCAGCCAGGAGTCCGTGGAGCACGGGTTAAGAAATACTGATCTTTTGATTCATTACTGTAGAATAACCTGAGACAATGCTGAGCATGCCCTCCTACATACATTACCTTATCTACATACATTTTTAAATATAAATATTGACATATAGGTAAACCTCTATAGTTATGTACACATTTTTATTACATTTTTGTAAGTGTGTTTTGTTTGGTCAACAAGTGTTTCTTTTTTTTCTTTCTTCTCTCTTAACATTATCTATTGAGCAAGATACTTTTCAGAAGATTAAGAAGGTAGCATGTAACCTATATAAATAAAACCTTTTGTGGTAGTTAGAGTATGTTTATTGTAAGCCACGATTACAAATACATTAGTTGTTTTTAGAGAACAATACAAGTTTATTTTCATAAATACATAGTCAAGCAACTTAATTTGTATACTAGACAGACGCATAATCGATTAATCAATCGAGTGAAAAGGGCTATGTGTTGTATGTGTGAGTTCATTGTGAGCTAAAGTTATTATGTCACATTATTTAGCTGAATTAGTTCTGTTTTTCCAGGAAGGTTGGCATCCTTTAATTCATCACTTCATTCGGTTCATTTGCGTCCATTCGTCAGTTCCATGAAAATTACGAGTACATGATCTTCCTCTTTTGCATTTTACTAAATATAAAGTGCTTGAAAAATTATGAGTACCTAAACTAAAAATATAACAGAAAATTATATTCCTTAAAAATTCACATTAGTACTCGTAGCATCAACATTTTACTCTTATATCACTCAGTAACTAAACTAAATAAATGAATATGGGACAGAGTAAAGCAAAGATACAGATGGTAAAGTTTGGTTCATTTAGGAACTATACTTAGTGTTGTAGTCCTTAGATCCAAAGTTTTAACTTAATAGCAAACGAGTATTAAACGCTACAACCACCAGTGCCAGAGAAGTCGGCACAAAGGTGGCTGCGTGCGCGTGCGCAGCATTACCGCAGGCGTGCTTGCCGGGGCCGAAGCAGCCGGCGTAGGCCATGAGGTGCGGGATGCGGCTCTGCTCGTAGAGGCCCGAGAACATGTCGTGGTGCGGGCCGCGAGCGAACACCGCCACGTCGTCGCCGCCGTGCGTCTCTTGCCGCAGCAGGACCTCCGCGTGCGACTGCCACGTCACCTCCTCTGAAAATAACCAATAAGAAAAAGACGGCACTGAGTCGAGCTGATCTGTTGCGATCATACCAATCATGCAGCGCTTGGACTAAAATATTGATATTTTTGTCCTGGAAGCCGGTGAAGTTATTGACATTTAAACAAACCGAGTTCAATTCATCAATATATATATCAATCAATCAATATTTTGATTGAACTTTTGAGCTGAATTGAACGAATTATTTTTTATGTAAATTTACTAGATCTTACCATAGTCCAAGTCTTGCAGTACGTTAGGACGGACACCATCTTCCTGCCGGCGCGCACCGGGGCCATTCGTATAGGACAGAGTCATCATGGGCATGCCGTCGAGATCTCTCATGAACCCACTTGGGCCAAGGATGGGATGTCCTCGCGGTGAGTACCCATTGAAGGCCATCACATGTGCGTGGTCTGACGTCACCACGAGCAACGAGTCCTCCTCGGAGAGCAGGTCGGCCGCGCGCTGCACCGCCTCGCTCAGCACGATCGTCTCGTCCAGCGCCAAGCGGACCTGGTTCTCGTGGTGCGCGTGGTCTATGCGACCGCTCTCCACAAAAAGGAAAAAGCCGTTCTCGTTCCGGCTCAGAGATTTGATTGCAATCTCAGTCATTTCCGCCAGTGTTGGCTCGGTTGTTTGGTTCGCTAGCATGCGATACTGGAGATGATTATTTTCAAACAGGCCCAGTAAGTATTCCGGCGGAGAGTCGGCTAGTTCCATCAGCTGTTGTCTGTTCCACACGTAGTTGTAGCTTGCTCCTTCAGATCGCTTGTTCGTTTGCCATTCTTGGATCAAATTGCGGCCATCAGTGCGCAAGCCAGAACCTCCTTCTTCATCGACGACATATGTAGGGAGAAATTCTCTTCGTCCCCCTCCTAAAATTACCTGTAAGTTTTAAATTTTAATAAGTTGAAGCAATCTGAGTACAACTCTCTATACGATGGGAATTTGATACTCAAACTCAAGTATTTCTTTATCCAAGTAGGTTACATTAAAACATTTTTGTATCGTCATTGAATACAAAGCAAAGTTATTCTACTGCCGGTTCAGAATCTATATCTACCGAGAAGACACCGGTAAGGAACTCAGCAGATAAGTAACAGTAGCAGTCTCTAACCTATTGCAATGTTTTAATGAGTAATTAAGGAACAATTAAGTACGTAAGTAACTATCTACTTTCGAGAGGTAAACAGGAGCAAACCAGTCCCCGGCGGTGGCACCTGTTCTCAAGCGTGACTGACGTAGTGGCACCACCCCAGTGACATAAGTATAAGTTAGACCTTAAACTTGTTGCCGGGGTACATGTTGACGAGCTGGTGCGCGATGTCGGGGCAGAGGGCGGGGTCGTGCCCGGCGGCGCGCACCTCCGCGTCGTTCTCCCAGTCGCGGTCGGCGACGCCCGCGTACGCGCCCGCGGGGGACGCGTCGGTCACGCGCGTGGAAGTCACCACACCTGCGTTTAAATGAAGATATCAATTGTGGTTAAAGCAAATGCGTCTCTGATGGTTTTTGATGACTGCTAGTTCGGTGTCACTTACGGATCTGCTTTTGCTAAAGCTTTTACAATATACTATATAGTAAATAATGTGTATTAAGTAGTGAATTAGAACCCGATTATTTCTTTTTCGAAGCGTTGGCAATGAGTCCGATGATAGAATGATCTTTGAATAATGATTGAAGTACAGGTTTTTTCAAGAACTGGTTTCATATTTTGACTTACTTTACATCAATTGGTTGGGGTTTCTTGTACTATTTGTATGTGCGAAAGGTTATCATCATGAAATATGATTGCCGGAAATAAACGTCTTACTTTAGAATACATAATAAAACACGGTGAAAGTGCATCAATGTTTAAAAATGTAGACAAGCTGAACAAGATGTAAGCGAAATTGTTGCACCATGATTATGACGCACCAGCATCTCTGCCGTCGCGCAGCGCCCAGGCGGCGATGGAGTCGAGGCGCGCGCCCGCCGCGCTGCTGGCCGCGCAGTCCTTGAAGGCGACGGAGCCCGGCACGCCGACCGTGAACACGTTCGCCTTCATGCCGCACAGCAGAGCCGTTGCGGTGCATGCTGAGTCCGCTATTTGCGTGTCTCTACAATACGTCTGAAACACACACCACATTGCTTCGAGAATAAAATTATACTATTCCCTAGATTTTACAGCAGTTCAGGTACTTAAAAGTAAAATCTAGGAGACCTAACGATCACATTTTATTCAGTCACCAAACGGCCTTTCCTCAACCTTGATGACTAATATAAACAACTAGCATCAGGTACCTGTCTTCTAAAATATAGGGTGGAGATACATGTGAGATGTGTGCCTTTACTCAAATCAACTGTTACATGTAAAGTAAATTTGGTGTATTTTCAACCTTAGTGAGTCCAGAGGAAGGGAAAGCCTCGAAGGAGAGCTGCGCCTCCTCTCCCGGCTGGTGGTTGCGCTGCCCGAGCAGCGTGCGCGCCGCCGCGAGCGTGGGCACGGACATGCCGTCGCCCATGAACAGCACGACGTTGCGCGCCTTGTTGCGGTTGTTGCGCCGGCGCACGCTCTCCTCGATGCCGGCCGCCGCCTCCTCCGCCCAGTACTGCAGCAGCTGGTCGCCCGCAGGAGCGCGCCCGGCGGCTGCTCCGCCCTCCCCCATCCCGGCCGGGTACCGGTCGCGCACTGCGGCGTGCGCACCCACTGCTACCAGCAACAGTAAACACGCTCGCATGCTCACAGTGTCTATTAAACTAATACATTTTCCTCGTTTGGCGCACGTTATATTTCTTCGTTATCTTTATCTTCTTAAGTCAGCTGAAATATTATTAAAATACTACAGCTCTGAAAAACCAATACAAAAACTTTAAGATTATAAACCGTTATTGAGTGCTCGTCACAACATTAAATCATATTAAGTTTTTATCTTCAAAAGCTCGTTAGATAACACATGAAATTATGATTGATTTTTTTTTAAATGTAGATGCAAGTAATAGAAACTAGTTTATACGCGCCACAACCAAGACTTGATTCAAAATATGTAAAGAAATTGAGAGACTAATGGGAACTCCTCATGACTAAGCCCAACATTGGTGTTGGTATAGTACGGTTGTAGCATGCTGAATTGCTGATACTGGCTAAAACCCAATAGAGGTTCATCTGTTGCGCGACGCACGTAGAGTGCTCGGGCGAGTTCACGCCGCGCAGCACCCTGTGGCGGGCGCCGAGCATGTTCCGCCGAGGACGCTCGAGCGAGCCACTCACTACGCCTGCCACCTGTCACAAGCCGCAGCCTTCTAGACTGGAAGATTATTCATTCATTACCTTTAAGAACATACAAATTGTGTATTAACCCACTTAAAAATCAGGTAGTAGGAGGTCAATTTTAAAGTGCAATTTTAAATTACTCATAAAGGCATGTGATACATTGACTTGATTATAAAAAATAATATGTTAAACTTTTGACAAATATACCAAAGCATAATAAAAAAAAATTTTGATATCAAATTAATCTAAATCGGAAGAATAGCTTTTATATGAAAAATAATGTTTCACAGTATCTTCTGTTGCCAGAAAATACTGTGAAACATTTTAATACTTTCAATTAAAAATCGTCCTGTTGCAATGTAATCATCGCGGAAAAAAATTAAAGAAATGGCAGGTAGGTACCTACGCTAATTGGCTCATACATCTAGTCAAAACTAACTGAAGAATAATATATAATATATTTCCACTATATCCATCCGATAAAATATTACTCTTACATTGTTCACCCAGAAGAATAACATCATTTACAATTCAATTCAACCAACGCCACCTAGCGGTGAGCGGACGAATTGATACATTTAATTACCATTCAGGGTTTGTATAATGAGAGCGTGTTTACATTATCGTATCCGATAAAGTTATTGGTAATGTATTCGATAACAGGATAAGATTAAGTATATTTATGTAGAGTCTGACATAGTAATGAATATTTTACAACAATAATTTTAGGACGATGTTGGATGCGCTGATGAAAATGTTATTACACCTAGGGATAAGCCTTTAACGATTCGTTAAAAGACATGATACGTTTTGACCTTGTTAACATTGAATACAAAATCGTGTTTTTTCATGATTTGTCAAAATTTTCGAAATAAGTTACAAAAGCCGATACGTGGTTATTTACGATTCATCATTTTTGAAAGACATTTGCGTATCCGTCATTTTTTACAATTTGTTAAACGTGTGAACATGGGTATTAAAAAGCATTGCTCCCGTCAAGAAAACTAACGAATCAACTAGTGTAATGAATTGAAGCTTTTTTCGTCAAACTAAACTACTGACTTTCTTACTGGTATCTTCTCCGTAGTTATAAGAGGCCTACTCCCAAACATCGGGTCCGATGACGGATAGCAATTATCAATTCTCATAAACATAACCAATCCACAAATGCGAATAAAGAAAGCATTTGCAAAAAAATATATATTTATGCAAATAAAAATTACGTTTAACTTACCGGACTTTCTAATATTATTCAATCTTTTGTTTATTTGTTTCGTGCTTAGTAGTATGCCGACAGATTCCGAACCGGATGCAGCATCATTTGGTTCTCATAGAGATGATTCATAACTCTTACTGATGTAATGGATAGATATGAATACCTATACAACTTTTGACTTTGACTTCAACTTTGCTATCACTGACCTTCAATGGTCTGCGGAGCGCAATTAGCAATACTAGTTTATGCGATTTGTCGCCAGAATTAGATAAGCAATAATCCTAAAATAGACAAAATAAACGTTTTTTTTATCTAGTACCAACTTCGGATGTGACTGATGCTTATAACAGATCGGTGCACATAATAAATCATAGTAAGCAATATAGTTCGCCCGTGCGCTCATAGATGGCATTGTTTAAGCATTGTGATGAAGTCAATACATTTCCTAATATCTAGTCACTAGACATTTGTTTCTTACTGTGCGAACGCATCATTGTATTGATTCGAGTAGTGGGGAATCCCTATCTATGTAATTAAACACCTTACATTTGCCGGGAAACTTTATTTTCCAAGTCAGTGCCATCTGGCTTCGAATTCCTAATCACTTCATCTTTATTAAGAATTAAGGCTTCCCATTAAGGCTTCCCTTGCAATTTTAACAAATCAAAAAAATCCAGTGGTTTACTGCGTGGAACTATAATTTTAGTAAACCAAACCACTAAACTAGAGCATAATCCGTGCGGTGGAAAGTATCCAGAATGTTATTTCAGTATCTCATGCGTCTAACAACTATACTTAATTCCAACATATTTTATACTTTTTGCGTGAAATAATTAAAAACAGTAAGTAATCAAATGTTGCGTAGTGATAGTTTTAAATGGAAATTTCAGTAAATAACGTTACTCGACGATGCGGCGCCACTTTCATTTCCTAAATATTTTTTTCCATCTCGTCACTAAAGATACGAGTATAATAATATTCGATTACGTTTTTGTTCGCACTAAGGATGACGGGCCTTAAGGGTTTATAAGTTAGTAAAAAAATTAAAACAGTTAACGTTCAATTATCTCATTAAGGAGTTTAAGTTTTTACAACAATTTAAGCTGAACCAATTAATCGGTCGAGATGGCAAGTCATAGTCAATGCTAGACCGTTGCATATATGTATAATTACAACATAACCACATACATTTGCAATAAGTAATCTTCGATCGAAATCATAAATTTGAACATATACACGTAGATTAAGTATTGATTAGTTATTAGACAAAGATTAAATTAAAATTAAGATTTATAATTGTATTAAGTGAGTTAATTGGTCGATAAGATAGCGGCAAAGGTAATAAAAATGATTGTCCTCATATGATTCCCGTGTAGTCCCATAAAACGATGTTAGCGGTACGCGTGTTGTGCGTATGCATGTGTGTGTGGGGGGCGCGCGGGGACCGGTACCACCCCGAGGTGGAGGACGAGACGCCGGCGCGTACCAGCGCCGTGCCCAGCGCCGCCGAGCTGACCCGGGAGTACTGGGCGAAGGAGGCGCAGGACGGCATCGAGGGCAGGGCGGCGCGCTCGGCGGGCCGCGGCCGGGCGCGCAACGTGGTCATGTTCATGGGCGACGGCATGTCCGTGCCCACGCTCGCGGCGGCGCGCACGCTGCTCGGGCAGGAGGGAGGCCGCACCGGCGAGGAGGCGCAGCTCTCCTTCGAGGCGTTCCCGACTGTCGGTTTGTCTAAGGTTTGGAACATGTACAACAAAAGATTTTTTAGTATCATAAAAAACATTTTCAAATTATAACAAAATTAACAAAAAGTAGTCCATATTTTAATTCAAGTTTCGAGCTATATTTTGCCAAATTTCAAAAATAAATATTTTCACATTTAAATTTTCATGAGCGGTATTGACGATGGGGGTAATTATTTTCCTTTATTTTCAAAACAAAAAGTAGCATGTCCGTTCTAAATGTTCAACGTTTACGCGATTGGTGGATAGATTGAAATGGTTAAGGCGTGAAAGCTGGACAAACAGACAGACAGACAGAGTTTCTTTCCCTTTAATAATATTAGTATGGATGACAATGAATAACTCTCGCTCTTGTTGTAACACTAAATACTAGTGGTCTGATTTAAGATCTCCCAAATTGGTGACCCCGACGTAGTTGCCGTCAATTAATATTTTAAGAGGGCTTCTTCAAACTGATCGATTTTTTATTTTTATAGTACTTTACGCCGTACTAGCGAACTTTAAATATTAGAAACTGAAAAAAAAAACGATTATTGATAAGTACTATAAAAATAAAAAATCGATTAAGATGCCAAGGTTTCTTCGATTCCGTGGTTTTCAAACATTTCTGCAACGAATGTAACATGGGCCGATAAGTATGTAGTTCTAAACATATTCGGCAGAGGGCACTTACCGAAGGCTAACGGTTGATACCGCAGACAAATATCATCGCCTGCGATAATTTGCGGTTAGCTCAGTTGGAAGAGCAGCACGCGCGATACGTGAAGGTCGTGGGTTCGATTCCCGCACCACAAGATAAAAATTTTCTGTTTCTAACATTCTATAAACTGCCTTCACCGCTTGAAATTTCAAGAGGTACATAATTCATATTTTTGGAGTATACAAATAGCTACTATTCTCAGAGATATCATGGCGATCCGACAAATCCGTCCCGCATAGCTTAGTCCTTGGCCGACTGTTTCCCTGTAAATCCGAGGTAACTGTGAACTCGTTTCCCCGAACTGATAAAATCATCCCAAGTTCGAACCAAAGAGGTAGTACGTAGTGTAAACAACAAGAGAGAGCTTTATTTATATAACTTTTTGACTAAGATGTGACCTACATGTGAATTATTATATAGTGGATAAGTACTTTAAGAATATCTTTATATTGTTTAAATATTTTTCGAAATATATTCCTTTAATAAACCTTAAAACAGTGGATTACGATGTGATATTTAAAATACAAACAACATGAATAAACATTTAAAATAATTTAACGGGTCAAAACGCGACACCATTTTTATTTAGTAGTTAATACGAACTACTTACTTAAATTATTTTAAATGTTTAAAATGGAACGCGAAAGTCTTAAAATTTATATAACATGAATAAATTTCCTAGCTTTTTATTCGATCATAAATGTAGTGGAATGGGAAATGAAAGAAGCAATTTAGGTATAATCCAAATATATTAAGCCAAATAAAATTAATTTATCACACACACGTCTTGCACATCGTCGTTCGTCGTTCAAATCTAACTCTGACATTCTCTTCGTTCGAATATTCAAACGTGCAGGCATCGCTCATGCACAACGTTCGGATACATCCGCTATCCCACACTCGGCCATCCTGCAAACATGTCTGTCCTCAGACATACATCATCAAACACAGCTTTCATATCTTCGTACCGTCGTTCTTACCATCTCGTCATAAGCATCTTTCATAACTCGTACGCATTTAAAACTTAAGCAAAATAAACACATAAACATCATAAAAAAAACTAAACACTTTACAACTTATAACCAAAATAACTTCTTAACTTCATCATAAAACAACTTAAAAACCAATACACAACGCCGTAACAACTAAACATAAAATCAAACTAAATATCTTCTTCAAATACAAAACAAACAAAACTCATTTTCATCTTTCTTAAACAAATAAAACCAATAAAAAACATCTAAAACTCCTCCTTTTTCCTCTTTTTAAAATTTCTTTCTAATTCCTCCTTGAAATCTAAATAATACTTATTTTCTGAACTCTCAGAAAAGAAATCATTACAAAGATGCAGTTTGTAACCTTGGTACAAAAATACGTTATCGTTTGCATAAAGAGTGTGTATATTTTGTCTTCTTACTCTTTCTTTCATCATTACATCGTCATAACATTCTGCACCTCTACCCACATCATTTTCGACTAATTGTTTCAATACTTCTTCTACTTCTAGAGGGTATCGCAATGTATTGGTAAATGGACCATTATTTTTTCAGGTGCCTCCTCCACTGTGCTCGAAAATAATGTCATACTTTCCGTCACAATAGATTTCATATAATCCTTTTCTTTCACATTATATGTTTTATTTGTAGCTGCGGCGCGCACTGGGACATTACACTTGCTTTGCGTACAGTCTCTAAAAGTCATGGCGTCCAAATACATTTCTGCCATCTCCTGAATCTTATCTTTATAATCCTCCTCCTCGGTAAATTCGTCATAAACAGCAGTCTTAAACTCATCCCAACTCTCATGTCTTTCTTCTCCACGTAACCATAACGCCGCTAAACCTGTTAGAGAGCGCCTTGCTCTTAACAGTTTTTGACGTGAGCACCATCCAAAATATTCGGCTTGTTCCTCAACGGTTTCCAGCCATTGGGATATAGGATAGGATTTATCCCGTCCGCTAAACTCTGGTAGCAGAAATATATTCATCATTTTCATACCCTTTCGTCTTTGTCTTTCTTACAATCGTCTTTATTTTCTTCAAAATCGTCTTAACGTCGTTCCGATAAAAATGTTACGTCTTCCAAAAAATTCTTCTCCGCGTAATGGCGGCCGTCGTTCCCCGTAAAAATTAGAAAATTTTGAATTTTGAATGCTTTTTCATTCCCATCCCGGACGAGTCCCCAAATTGGTAGTGGAATGGGAAATGAAAGAAGCAAATTAGGTATAATCCAAATATATTAAGCCAAATAAAATTAATTTATCACACACACGTCTTGCACATCGTCGTTCGTCGTTCAAATCTAACTCTGACATTCTCTTCGTTCGAATATTCAAACGTGCAGGCATCGCTCATGCACAACGTTCGGATACATCCGCTATCCCACATAAATTATCAGATAACAATATCAGTAACATATCAGTTGTGAAAGGTTTTTTTTTAATTCTACATCTTTTCTTGAGCAGGAAATGGCAATCACATTAATACTACAGTAATAAATAGCTTTTACTAGCGGCCAGCGGCCTCGTGCGTGTGACGTGCGGATGGTGAACCGTCCGCTGTGGAGGCCTCGTGTTGTTTTTTTTGTAATGCTGTAACGTATACCTACATTTTGATAAAAATGGGTCCTAAGTGTTTGACCGGCCCGGTTCGGTCCTTCGCTCTACGTCTCTCGCTAGTATTATATACAATACAAAAATAAATTTATAAATAAAATATTTACAAAAAATCATCTACGTAAAGCTTAAAAGTAAAGTGTTTGACAATCAATGAAAACATTTTTTTTTAATTTACAACACGCTTAGTTATTTTAATAAAGACAACGAAGCAAAGTATTTACAAGAATAACATTAAAAAACGAACAATAATTTTAAATAATTTTAAGAAATAAATTCTTAATGGACTCTGATACGACTCATTGCATCATACACGCAGCCCGTCAGTAAATACAAGCAAACTGTCATTTAACTACTTGTTTATGACATCCGGAGCAATTGAAATAGAGCTAAGAAGATAAGTAAGCCCGCAGACATGTGTGCGGCGGAGGCGTGGTTGCCGCAGGAGTGCTTGCCGGGGCCGAAGCAGCCGGCGTAGGCCATGAGGTGCGGGATGCGGCTCTGCTCGTAGAGGCCGCTGAAGGCGTCGTGGTGCGGGCCCCACGCGAACACCGCCACGTCGTCGCCGCCGTGCGTCTCCGAGCCGAGCGGAACGTCCACGTGCGACCGCCACCTTAGTTCGCCTGAAAATAAGATATTACACTGAATTTTAAAGAATACATAAATGTCTTTCTTATAAGCTTTCAAAGACACTTAAACTCACTAATATTACTTTATACTAACCACTCCTAATTTACTCAGATGGACACCAACGAGTTGATTTTATCAAACTGTTAATAATCATTATTAGCGTAAAATAACCGACTTCTCCTCAATCCTCCTCTCTCTCTCCTGTTTTTCTCCTAAATCCTCAAATGTCTTCATGTTAAAGTACACCATAGCGATATTGTGTGGTCGGGAAAACCTTACCGAAATTTGTTTCCTCCAGGACATTAGGGCGGACGTTTCCGGGGTATCGTCTCGCGCCGGGCCCGTTCGTGTACGAGAGCGTCATGTAGGGCACGCCGTCCTCGTCCCTGCTGTTGCTCGGCCCGAGGATGGGCATCCCGCGCGGCGAGTACCCGTTGAGCGACATCACGTGCGCGTGGTCCGCCGTCACCACGATCAGCGTGTCCTCCTCCGACAGCAGCTCCGTCGCGCGCGTCACCGCCTCACTCATCGCGATCGTCTCGTCCAGTGCTAAGTGAGCTAAATTTTCGTGGTGCGCGTGGTCTATACGCCCGCTCTCAACAAACAGAAAGAAGCCTTTCTCATTTCGGCTTAGAGATTTAATAGCTATCTCAGTCAGTTCTGCAAGTGTTGGCTCGGTGGTTTTGTTAGCTTCCAGATGATACTGAAGATGGTCGTTTTCGAATAGGCCGAGTAGGTATTCCGGCGGAGAGTCGGCTAGTTCCATCAGCTGTTGTCTGTTCCACACGTAGTTGTAGCTTGCTCCTTCAGATCGTTTGTTTGTTTGCCATTCTTGGATCAAATTGCGGCCATCAGTGCGCAAGCCTGCATCCCCTTCATCATCGACGACATTGGTAGGGAGAAATTCTCTTCTTCCTCCTCCAAAAATAACCTGCAGACATTCAGTTAAAAATTATTCTAGATTATCCTAAAACAACATTGAATTTGAGGAAATAAGTGAAATTGATCATCAAAAATTTCATCTACTTTCATCACAAAAAACGAACCAGAATACAACATTTGTTGCCTTGCTATCAATAATGCTTGAACACATAAATATAAAGATCACAATAATTTAATTTGCTGGAACAACCTTGAACTTATTTCCGGGGGCGTGGTTGATCAGTTGCTCGGCGATGTCGGGGCAGACGGCGGGGTCGTGCCCGGCGGCGCGCACCTCCGCGTCGTTCTCCCAGTGTCTGTTGGCGACGCGCGCGAAGACACCCGCGGGGGACGCGTGCGTGATGCGCGTCGTCGTCACCACTCCTGCACCCAAATGCTTTGATTAGAAAACATGAGCAATTTTTTTATGTTAGGAACACATTTTGGGTCACATACTATATAGACTTCAAATAACTAAGATTACTAAATAGCAATCTTAGTTATCTAGTCTTTAAAGTAGTTCTGAAATCAGAACGAGGTATTAAAAAAATATTAGAAACAGAAAAATTTTATCTCCCCCTGCGGTGCGGGAATTGAACCCACGACCTTCACGTATCGCGCGTGCTGCTCTTACCAACTGAGCTAACCGCAAGTTATTGTGGGCGATGAAATTTTTCTGCTGTATCAACCGTTAGCCTTTCGGTAAGTGCCCTCTGCCGCATATGTTTATATCTACATACTTATCGGCCCATGGTACATTCGTTGCAGAAATGTTTGAAAACCACAGAATCGAAGACACCTGGCATCTTAATCGATTTTATTATTTTTATAGTACTATACGCCGTACTAGCGAACTTTAAATATTAGAAACAGAAAAATTTTATCTCCCCCTGCGGTGCGGGAATTGAACCCACGACCTTCACGTATCGCGCGTGCTGCTCTTACCAACTGAGCTAACCGCAAGTTATTGTGGGCGATGAAATTTTTCTGCTGTATCAACCGTTAGCCTTTCGGTAAGTGCCCTCTGCCGCATATGTTTATATCTACATACTTATCGGCCCATGGTACATTCGTTGCAGAAATGTTTGAAAACCACAGAATCGAAGACACCTGGCATCTTAATCGATTTTATTATTTTTATAGTACTATACGCCGTACTAGCGAACTTTAAATATTAGAAACAGAAAAATTTTATCTCCCCCTGCGGTGCGGGAATTGAACCCACGACCTTCACGTATCGCGCGTGCTGCTCTTACCAACTGAGCTAACCGCAAGTTATTGTGGGCGATGAAATTTTTCTGCTGTATCAACCGTTAGCCTTTCGGTAAGTGCCCTCTGCCGCATATGTTTATATCTACATACTTATCGGCCCATGGTACATTCGTTGCAGAAATGTTTGAAAACCACAGAATCGAAGACACCTGGCATCTTAATCGATTTTATTATTTTTATAGTACTATACGCCGTACTAGCGAACTTTAAATATTAGAAACAGAAAAATTTTATCTCCCCCTGCGGTGCGGGAATTGAACCCACGACCTTCACGTATCGCGCGTGCTGCTCTTACCAACTCCGCACCGCAGGGGGAGATAAAATTTTTCTGTTTCTAATATTTAAAGTTCGCTAGTACGGCGTATAGTACTATAAAAATAATAAAATCGTATTAAAAAAACTTCTAAACTCTTAAAGGCCGTTATAAAGCATGCCGATAAAGTTTATTTGACCATTTACGAATCAAAAAAGAATACGTGTAGGCAAGTAGAGTAATTCCTCCGTGATGTTTTGATATTTATTTGCAATTTAGATTAAAATATCAAATATCTACTATACAAATTAATTATCTGTAAATGTATGCTGGGTACTGCTTAACTGGTTACTAGTCACTTGTCACACAAGAAAAAAAATTTTGATTCGTGATTCGTTGGCACATTGATTTATCTCAAGCAATAACCAAATAGTTAAAATAAAAAAAAATACAAAATTAAGTGGTTGAATTGATGAATCGACACAATAGGTATGAAATTTTATTTTTTACACGATTAGAATAAGTTTAGGTTAGGTTAGGTTAGGCTTACCTCCCCCCCGCTGGGTTCCGCATCTTGTCGCAATGGGGGGGCTCAGTAGCCCTGTGGTCCGGGACGTTGAGGCTGGCTTTGTCACCCAGCCTCCAATACCGCACAGGGTGAAGCCAAGACGGATCCCGAGTTGAGCCGCGGAGAGCAGGTGGCTCTCTGCGGCAAGCCCGCAAGGGCAGAGGTAGATCGCGGAGGAAGAGGAGGACCTCGGAGTTTCGTTGCCGGCCTCCATGTTCTCCGCGACCCGGCAGTGGCGCGCTGCCGCGCGAGGCGCGAATCGCGTCGTGGTGGGGTCGCGGAGGAAGAGGAGGATACGGTATTACGTTTGCCGGTCTCCCTATCCTCCGCGGCCGGTGGGTCTCGGGACTTCATCTGGCTCTCGGAGGGAGCTGGATTGAGAGTCTCGGGTGTCCGCAGAGGCGGTAGGCAGCGGAGCCGCACAGCAGATCCGCTGCTGGGACCGGAGATGCCAGGCGTGGGGTAAGCCTGGCGTCCGTTACCTCGGTCCCGAGGGGGTGGGGCGTGTCAGGTGGCCTGACACGCTCCAGCTGCGTATTTTCGCGGCGAGATGGGCCGCTTGGCGGTAGGCGCTGTGGGGGAGCCAATGTAGAATCGCAAGGAATCCCGACTCCCCCACATTTGCGCAGCGTTGGCCGCCGAGGGGGTTTTAGTCGGTGCGAGCCCGACACACCACTCTGTTCCCCGCTGAGAGTGACGGTGCGGTAGGCATTTCCCCCTCGACAAAAAAAAAAAAAGGTTAGGCTTACCTATCCTAACCTAAGCCTTTTGAATTGAGTAAACATGCGGAGCGGAGGGTGCACACTAACGTGGCTCGACACTCGGCTCGCGCTGCTCTAGTCTAGCGAATAGTTACCGGCGTCCCGTCCGTCGGCAAGCGCCCAGGCGGCGATAGAGTCGAGCTTGGCGCCGGGCGCGGTGGAGGCGGCGCAGTCGTGGCGCGGCACGGCGCCCGCCACGCCGATCGTGCCCTGGTTCGCCTTCACGCCGCACAGGTACGCCGTGGCAGAGCACGCCGAGTCCGCCACTTGCGCGTTCAAACAGTATGTCTGCAACCGTCGCTCACATGTTACGTGTGTCACAACTATTCACTCCCGTAAAAAAAATCTCATATTGCGTACATGATGTGATGACATTTGTGCAAAGATTTGAATTTCTCAACCCAGCAGTTTGGGTGTAAGACAGTTATGATATTATTATATCAATAGTGACATTTCTAACTAGAAAATTTGTCTGTAGTAGTAGTCAGTTCAGTACTAAAATAGGCCTTCCCTAAAAGACGGGTTGACGATCACAGCGTATGGCCAATGTGCAGAAATGACACTACTGCGCATCATCTGGTGGTATCTGCTTCAATCGCTTTCTACAACACCCACGAGCCGAGTGGAGAGTAGTTTTTTTTACAATTATATTAGGGAAATCTCATTTAAGTTAAAATGTATGTAAATTATATTTTGTTAGAATGAAACTCAAAACTAAGAGAGTAATGTTAATTAAACTTGATTTAGACGAGACCTTAGAGAACCCGGTGGAAGGGAACGCCTCGAAGGAGAGCTGCGCCTCCTCGCCGGTGCTGCCTCCCTTCTGGCCGAGCAGCGTGCGTGCCGCCGCCATCGTGGGCACGGACATGCCGTCGCCCATGAACATGATCACGTTGCGCGCCTTGTTCAAGTTGTTGCGCCGTCGCTCCGTCTCCGCGATGCCGGCCGCCGCCTCCGCCGCCCAGTACTCCGCCGTGTTCTCGGCCGCGGACCGCCTGGTCGCGGGCCCCCCCTGCGCCGCCACCTCGGGGTGGTACCGGTCCGGCGCGGCGGCGTGCGCGCCCACCGCTAGCAACAATAGCAACGCGGGCATCATCTTAGCTCTGCCTTCCAATTGAAGCCTTTTTCTCGATGCAAGACCTTTTTATGTTTTCATGTACTGTCTTTATCTCGGAGAACGAACCAGCAGTCATAAATTATATTAATGAGATACAAAACTTATCGTTTATAAAATCTAGCAAGGGGATTATAACATTTTCAATACAGGGCAAATACCAAAAAGAAAAATAGGTTTAACATTTACAAATGTTTTGATGATCCTCTTCTCCGTTATTATCAACTTAATTTTCAGTATTCGTGATTGCTAGTATCACCTGTGCGCCGATGATCACAATTGTATACAAGTGCAACTGTGGCTTGTGTGCACTTTAACAACTGTATCAGATTCGTCGTTGGGGTTCGTAAGTACGATCACATTTCTAGTTTTTGCAACCACCTTAAACGGCTTGCGATAAGAAAACTTTCTCCGTTTTCTTTTTTAGATTATCTGCCTGCTATTCAATATTCTCAACCATCCATTGTCTCCGTCCTATGTAAAGAAACATTTTTAATCTCTTTGTCATTCTCACGACCGGTCTCTTCGCTCCTCAGACAACCTCAGCTTAAGCATTCCTGGACATCATAGCGACTTCTTCTCCAAGACTTTCTTTGTGCAAGCCGTCTGACTTTCGAACACTCTGTCTCCCGAAACTTGTCACTCCCTGACTAAGGTATTTTTTTAAATAAGAAATCGTTATGGTATGATAACTGCTAGCACTAAGTTCACATTTTGTTCTTTTTTTTGTGAAATAAAGCTTTTAAATAAATAAATATCGTTAGGTATTCTATTTCAGCAGTTCCTCAGTCGGTAGAAAAATTGTTCTGTTTTTCATTCCATGAGAAAAATTGCATTTTAAAAAGGTTAGTTAGCAAAAATAGAAACGTTAAAATTATATATTTAACATGTTGGCGTTGCATGTATTGGTCTCATAACAAATACACATACGATTAAAGAAAGTGTGGAGAAATCTTATTAATCTTAATTTAAAATATGGACTGAGAGCTTTTAAATCTTTTACCCTGTATAATCCAATGGAACAGCGATTACTTTTGTTGAGAAATATGTCTATCAGAACTTATCTTATCAAACACGTGATATGAACACTAATTACACTTCACACGAGAAGCTCAAATAAGTGTTGGCGACAGATCTGGTAATATTAATTATTGAAAAATCTCGGTCGAACCCCGTTATCTTCTTATCTGTGGTTTTTCTGCTTGTAATGGGGTTTGACCGTAGTTCTTTGGCCTTATTATATTTTATTATTCCGATTTTGTGAATACAAACCTAAATCAAATATCGTTTCTTTCCTGGTTATCATGACGAAATTTAAAAGCAAAACCAGAGACCGCAGCTGCAGTTGCAGTTGCGGCAGCCGATCCTGAGGCGATGACTTGAACTCCGAACTTATTAGACCTAACTATTTATAAGTCTGTGGCTCGACTGCGCTTTATTTGCGGTTGCGACAAATATTTTCGTCGCAGCTGCATAGAAAGACACCGGCATATTGGCTCTTCTTCGATAATTATTAAAGCTATTTCTATTGCGCTACAGATCATTTTTGTGTAATCTGAGCATAAACCTGAAGCATCGAGCTATCTAATTACCGAGCCGACGATTAATTTACCATGTTCACAACTATATACAGGTAATATTTATACCAATTCTTAAATAAATAGCATCGAGAAACTCATCAAGTCACAAATTCGAATTTTAAGACTCAGTCTAACGATGGCGGTGGCCCGAGCGCTCCTCGGCCAGCGGCGTGGCCGCATCGAGCTTTCCTTTGAGGCCTTCCCGCCTTTCGGTTTGTCTCAGCTTGTAAGAAACAAATAAGAGATACCTCTCTTAGGTAGGGCATAGCGATTTATTGCTCGAACTGGGGGTCCACTCCCAAAAACGAAACCTATGACGAAACGAACAAACGAAAAGTTTAGTTTTTGAAGATTTATCAAAAGTTGCGAAGGAAAAACGTGGTTTTTGGTTTGCATAAATTGTATTTAGTTTTATGACAACGCTTAATTTAATTTGCAATTTAAGTGAATTAAATGTGAATAAAACACCAATCTATCGAAAACAAGATGTCAATTTATTTCATGTATTGAGCACTACTTATGTAAGCCGCGGAAAATCTCGTCATCGCGTTGTAAAGTAGTACAACGCCATCTATTGATAAAAAGTGGAAGTTTCTTCTTGGTACTACATGGTTGGTACATTTACTGAATAAACATGTGATAAAGAATTTAATGTAAAAGAATGCAACTAAACTTAAATGAATTAGGTATTAAACGATTGTACAAAATGTTACTATGGGAATTAAAAATTGCTATCCGATGTCGGATCCGACATATTTTGTTTTTGGGAGTAGACCCTCTAGAGTAGCCGGACTGGTCAAATACCTCCACCTTACAAAAGACCGCAGCCAAAGAACAATCACTTCTGTGTTGTGTTTTTGCGTGTTTGTAAGGTTTCCAGAGCTTTTGCGCGGCGCTACATTAATTTTATTTTTCCATGTAATCTCCACTTAGCTCAATGCACATCTTCCATCTGGTTTCCAACGCCTGTATGCCGGTCATAAAAAATTTTCTTCAATGCCTTCGGAAAAGTCACCCACCGCAGCTTCGACCTCCCCGATTTATTTATTTATTTGATGAACATTTTTGACCTACAAGGTGTTTTTTTAGGTTTGGGAATAAATAAAAGTCTGAAGGTGCCATATCAGGGGAATAGGCGGGATGGAGCAGTAATTCAAAGCCACAATCAGGAATTCGAGCCATAGATTCAACAGACGTGTGAACGCGTGCATTACCCTGATGGAACAACACTTTTTTGCCCAGTAAGCCTGGCCTTTTCTCTTTGATTGTTTCACGCAAACGACATAAAAGAGTGCAGCAATAAGCCAAGTTTATAGTTTCACCTTTTGCAAGGTAGTCCGCCATGATGACACCCTTAGCTTCCCAAAAAACTGACGCCATTACCTTGCCTGCTGACAAAATTGTTTTGGCTTTTTTTGGAGTCGGTTCATCTGGTTTTTCCACTGCTTGGATTGCTGTTTTGACTCTGGGGTGTAGTGGTGTACCCAGGTTTTATCCATTGTCACAAATCTAGCCAAAAATCTTGTGGCTAATGAAATGTTTGAGGCTGCTCTTCAAAGATTTCCAAACAGTCGCGAGAAATCGTGAGCCTTATTCGTTTTTGTTTAACTGAAAGAAATCTGGGTACCCACCGCGCAGATACATTAGAAAATCCAAGTTCATTGAGTATGATATTTTGTGTTCGTTCATACGAGATGCCAATAGTGTTTGCAATCTCCCTGATGGTCAATCTCCGATCTGCCAATATCAGATCACTGATTTTCCCGATGTTTTCTTCAGTCGTAGACGTCGTTGGCCGGCTGGAGCGCGGGTCATCTTCAATACTCTCGTCTACGTTTAAATTCTGCAACCCACTATTTCACAGTCGTATACGACGGAGTAGATTCCCCCAATGTTGTTGACATATCTTCTTGAATCTCTTTCGGAGATAGTTTTTTTTATACAGGTATTTGATGACTGCAACGCATGTCGCTGCACTTGGGCTCACAAAATTCAGTCTAATTTAAAAACCGATGATACTATTGCAATGGAATTTTACAATGTGACAACCAGAGAGTAAACAAATCGAATGAGGTTAGTTACATTAAAATAGGACAAGTATTTATGTATTAGTCTGCGAACTTTTCAATCCACCCACGTATTTTAATCAAAAACTAGACCGTTTTATTATAGGGTCTAAAATTACTTCGTAGGCTTTTAGGCCCAGATTCCCGTTATTCCGTGTTATTTATTATAAAATAACAAACAACTTTGGTAGCGAAATGAGCGTACCTGTGTGGCGTGAAGGCGAACCAGGACACGATCGGCGTGACGGGCGCCGTGCCGCGCCACGACTGCGCCGCCTCCACCGCGCCCGGCGCCAAGCTCGACTTCATCGCCGCCTGGGCGCTCGCCGACGGACGGGACGTAACACCCACAACACGTTCCAAAAACCCTTTATATCGCAGTCTACCTGTGCCTGTGCGTAGACATGCATGCTCTCAATGTTACTTCACATTTTGATGGCATCGCTATTCCAGAATCCCATTCGGTCAGATACTTGTATGTATCGTGCGTTGCAGCTGAGTGAGGGTGTGGGTGCTTTATAGAGTACGCAATGTGGTCAAGCCACGGGTAAATTATTCAAGATAAACTTTTGGACAAAAGACATGACTTGTATTGAATCGGAACTTTTAAAGGTTGGATCTCTTTGAGTTGAATACTTCTAATAATTTCTTCAATGCCAAACGCAATACTTGCAACATTAAGATAACATGCTATTTAAAATACAAACTAAATCAAAAAAGAACCTTTTATTCGATCACAAAGTATAATGAAACATTTACAGCAAAGTATCAGCTGATCAAATATACTTTTTCAGGAGCAACAAACGTCATGTATTTTTTTAAATAATATCAGCAAAAAAGGATATTAAACTTAATGCTCATAAAAGTATTAAAGTAATTTAGTATTAACAATATAAATAAGTACATAAATGAAATTATTACACTAATCGTCTACAAACATCTTAACAAGGAATACAGGTGATGATCTATATTTTTTATAAATGATTTGTAAAACACTTAATTATTTAATTTTAGCCAAGAACATCAAGTGATATATTTACAAGTATAACTTATATAAATAACGAACTATGTTTTTAAAATAATTTTAAGAGATAAATCCTTAATGGACTCTGATACGACTCAATGCCTGAGTTGTATACAGAGCCCGTCAGTAAATACAAACAACCGGCGGTTAACTACTTCTTTATGACATTCGCATCAATTGAATTAGAGCTAAGAAGATAAGTAAGCCCGCAGACATGTGTGCGGCGGAGGCGTGGTTCCCGCAAGAGTGCTTGCCGGGGCCGAAGCAGCCGGCGTAGGCCATGAGGTGCGGGATGCGGCTCTGCTCGTAGAGGCCGCTGAAGGCGTCGTGGTGCGGGCCCCACGCGAACACCGCCACGTCATCACCGCCGTGCGTTTCTGAGTCGAGCGGAACGTCCACGTGTGACCGCCACCCTAATTCACCTGAAGATAAAGATAGTAATAATTAATTTTAAGCAACACTCTTAAAATATACTTTTCAAAAAGCAAATATAATAACAAATGTATTTCAAATTAACTCTGACGATCACTTGCTTGTTGATATTATCTAACTGTTAACACAATCATAGCATATAGTCACTGGCATTGTTGTGTAGTTGGGAAAATCTTACCGAAATCTGTTTCCTCCAGGACATTAGGGCGGACGTTTCCGGGGTATCGTCTCGCGCCGGGCCCGTTCGTGTACGAGAGCGTCATGTAGGGCACGCCGTCCTCGTCCCTGCTGTTGCTCGGCCCGAGGATGGGCATCCCGCGCGGCGAGTACCCATTGAGCGACATCACGTGCGCGTGGTCCGCCGTCACCACGATCAGCGTGTCCTCCTCCGACAGCAGCTCCGTCGCGCGCGTCACCGCCTCACTCATCGCGATCGTCTCGTCCAGAGCTAAGTGAGCTAAATTTTCGTGGTGCGCGTGGTCTATACGCCCGCTCTCAACAAACAGAAAGAAGCCTTTCTCATTTCGGCTTAGAGATTTAATAGCTATCTCAGTCAGTTCTGCAAGTGTTGGCTCGGTGGTTTTATTAGCTTCCAGATGATACTGAAGATGGTCGTTTTCGAATAGGCCGAGTAGGTATTCCGGCGGAGAGTCGGCTAGTTCCATCAGCTGTTGTCTGTTCCAGACGTAGTTGTAGCTTGCTCCTTCAGATCGTTTGTTTGTTTGCCATTCTTGGATCAAATCGCGGCCATCAGTGCGCAAGCCTGCACCCCCTTCATTATCGACGACATTGGTAGGGAGAAATTCTCTTCTTCCTCCTCCAAGAATAACCTGCATACAATTGAATGCATTACATTTAATAATGTATTTCAATCAATTTTACTGTTGTTTGAAGGAACCACATATGTTAAAAAACAGTAACGAGCTTATTGACGTTAAATTATGTGCAATCAGAAAATATAATCTAACAATATAATCTTCTCTGAAAACTATCACAAGTATAAAATAAAGAACCTATTTTTAATTCTGTGGGTTCTGATAGTAACTAAAACTACCCGAAATACCGAATTCCTTGCCGGGATCTTCTCTGTAAGTTATAGGTTCCGAACCGGAGGTAGCGTCATTTGCATTATATAGACGTTTCATAAATATTACTGGTGTAATTTACATGAATAAAAGAATATTGAATTTAAATTTTGAATTTGAATTTGAATGAGCTTATTAATTTTTAAGATAGCATGTCATTTTATTATTAAATTATTGCTTAGCCAACCTTGAACTGGTTTCCAGGAGCGTGGTTGATCAGTTGCTCGGCGATGTCGGGGCAGACGGCGGGGTCGTGCCCGGCGGCGCGCACCTGCCCGTCGTTCTCCCAGTTACGGTTGGCGATGCGCGCGAATACGCCCGCCGGGGACGCATGCGTGATGCGCGTCGTTGTCACCACCCCTATGTGGAAATACAAGCATGATATGGAAGCTGCGCAGATATTTGTCCAAGTATGTTGAATTAGATTCATATGACATGACAACTTCAATAGGAATATTTTTCTACCACTAACTAATACTGGACTAGAGTAAGTGTAGGTGAGAGTCATAACATGGTGAAGCGAAGACGGATCCCAAGCTGGACGGCGGAAAGCAGGTGGCACTCTACGGTAAGCCCACAAGGGCAGAGGTAAATCGTGGAGGAAGAAGAGGATGCGATATTGTGTTTGCCGGCCTCCCTATCCTCTGCGGCCGGTGGGTCTCGGGACTCTATCTGGCTTTCGGAAAAAGAACTGGAGTAAGAGTCTTAGTAGGCAGCAGAGCCGCACAGCAGATCCACTGCTGGGACTGGAGACGGTAAGCCCGGGAACCGATCCCAAAGGGGGTGGGGTTCGCGGTACGCGCTGTGGGGGAGCCTGTCTCTAGACATCGACTAGTCCGCACGGGATCCCGGCTCCACAAAACTCAGTGTTAGCCACCGAGGGGGTTTTACACGGCAAAAGCCTACAAACAACGCTCTGTTCCCTTTTAAATGATGGTGCGGTACGCATTTTCCCCTTCACACGAGGGAGTGACGGCGTGTGTGGGACTCCCTGCCCCTGTACGGGAAATAATACCACCCGGTGGACCTCTACACTATACCGAAGACATCCCGGACGTCAGCCTGAACGAGATCAGAATGGCTCTCAAGCAGCTTAAAAACGGTAAACCGGTCACCGGGTGATGACGGAATCACAACGGAGCTTCTGAAGGCGGGCGGCAAGCCGGTCCTAGTGGCCCTTCAGAAGCTATTCGATTCTGTCATCCTCGGGGGCATCGTTCCAGAGGCGTGGACCAGGAGCGTGGTAGTGTTGTTTTTCAAGAAGGGTGACAAAACCCGCTTGAAAAATTATCGACCTATCTCGCTCCTGAGCCACGTCTATAAGTTGTTTTCGAGAGTCATTACAAATCGACTCTCACGCAGGTTCGACGACTTCCAGCCTCCCGAACAAGCCGGTTTCCGAAAAGGCTTTAGCACCATAGACCACATACATACGCTGCGTCAAATTATACAGAAGGCCGAGGAGTATAATCGGCCTCTGTGTCTAGCGTATGTGGACTATGAGAAGGCCTTCGATTCAGTCGAGACTTGGGCGGTGCTGCAGTCCCTCCAGCGGTGCCAAATTGACTATCGGTACATTGAAGCGTTGAAGTGTTTGTATAGAAACGCCACCATGTCAGTTCGAATCCAAGATAGAGGCACGAGACCGATCCCACTGCAGAAAGGTGTCAGACAGGGGGACGTAATTTCCCCGAAACTGTTCACCGCTGCATTGGAGGACGTCTTCAAGCTTCTCGATTGGACCGGACTCGGCATCAACATCAATGGCGAATACATCACTCACCTTCGATTCGC
This sequence comes from Glyphodes pyloalis, assembly GCA_037074685.1. Lineage (NCBI taxonomy): Eukaryota > Metazoa > Arthropoda > Insecta > Lepidoptera > Crambidae > Glyphodes > Glyphodes pyloalis. The sequence continues at coordinate 109,910 of JAYKKO010000050.1, forward strand.
AGACGATATCGTGGTCATGGCAGAATCCCTGGAGGACCTTGGCACAATGCTCAATGACCTCAGCAGTGTTTCCCAACGGGTTGGTTTACGGATGAACATGGATAAAACCAAGGTAATGTTCAATGTCCATGTGACTCCGGCACCAGTATCTGTTGGGAATGCGATTCTCGAAGTTGTCGATCATTACGTCTATCTGGGACAAACTATCCAGTTAGGCAAATCCAACTTCGAGAAAGAGGTCAACCGACGAATCCAACTCGGCTGGGCAGCGTTCGGGAAGCTTAGGCATATCCTCACGTCCAAAATTCCCCAGTGCCTGAAGAGAAAGGTCTATGACCAATGTGTGTTACCAGTGATGACTTACGGAACTGAGACGTGGTCTCTGAATGTTGGCCTCATAACGAAGCTCGAAGTTGCGCAGCGTGCTATGGAGAGGGCTATGCTCGGCGTTTCCCTACGTGATCGGATCCGTAATACGGAGATCCGTAGAAGGACCGGTGTATCCGACATAGCCCGAAGAGTTAGCACGCTGAAGTGGCAGTGGGCAGGCCACATCGCTCGTAGGACCGACGACCGTTGGGTGAAGAGGGTCCTCGAGTGGCGACCACGTACCGGACGACGCAGCGTGGGGCGGCCCCCAACACGATGGACTGACGACTTCGTCAGATGTGCGGGGAGCCGCTGGATGCAGATAGCGCAGGACCGCGCGTTGTGGCGTTCTGTAGGGGAGGCCTATGTCCAGCAGTGGACAAAAAGAGGCTGACGGATGGATGGATGGTGGACCTCATCCCCGTGATGGCGATGATGGCATCGCCATCGATGTCGTGATGGCGATGATGGCATCGCCATCATGTTCCCATGGGGGAACAAAAGTCCTACCACAGCATCACCGGCGGAATGGCTGCTAATTAAGCAGCCCCCTCATCTCCCCCTGGAGTGTTTTGGGGGAGGAGCGAGGATAGTCGATCCACTAGACCATCCACGCAGGCATTTTCCCCTGGACAAAAAAAGGCTAGCGAATAGTTACCGGCGTCCCGTCCGTCGGCGAGCGCCCAGACGGCGATGGAGTCGAGCTTGGCGCCGGGCGCGGTGGAGGCGGCGCAGTCGTGGCGCGGCACGGCGCCCGTCACGCCGATTGTGCCCTGGTTCGCCTTCACGCCGCACAGGTACGCCGTGGCGGAGCACGCCGAGTCCGCCACTTGCGCGTTCAAACAGTATGTCTGCAACCGCCGCTCACATGTTACGTGGGTCACAACCATTCACTCCCGTAAACTTTTTCTTATATCACATATACGATGTGACTACGTTGGAGCAAAGGTTAGGGATTCTCTACCCAGGAGTTTGAGTGTAAGACAATTCATGATGCTATTATATTAATAGACACATTTCTGACAAGTAATAAAAAAAGTTAGGACGTAGGACATTCACTACTAACATAGGTCATCCCTTAAAGAGGGGTGGATGATCACAGCGTGTGGCCAGTGCCCAGAATGACGGTACTGCGCATCATCTGGTGGTATCTGCTTCAATCGCTTTCTACAACACCCACGAGCCGAGTGGAGAGTAGTTTTTTTTACAATTATATTCGGGAAATCTCATTTAAGTTAAAATTTATGTAAAATTATGTTTTGATAGAATGAAACTCAAAATTAAGAGAGTATTGATAATAAAACTTCATTTAGAGGAGACCTTAGAAAACCCGGTGGAGGGGAAGGCCTCGAAGGAGAGCTGCGCCTCCTCGCCGGTGCGGCCTCCCTCCTGCCCGAGCAGCGTGCGCGCCGCCGCGAGCGTAGGCACGGACATGCCGTCGCCCATGAACATGATCACGTTGCGCGCCTTGTTCAAGTTGTTGCGCCGTCGCTCCGTCTCCGCGATGCCGGCCGCCGCCTCCGCCGCCCAGTACTCCGCCGTGTTCTCGGCCGCGGACCGCCTGGTCGCGGGCCCCCCCTGCGCCGCCACCTCGGGGTGGTACCGGTCCGGCGCGGCGGCGTGCGCGCCCACCGCTAGCAACAAAAGTAACACGCGCATTATCTCAGCTCTGTCTTACAATTGAAGCCTTCTTCTCGATGCAAGACCTTTTTATGTTTTCGTTAACAGTCTTTATCACAGTGAACGAATCGGCACTCATAAACTTATATTATTGAGATACAAAACTTATCGGCTATAATATCTAGCAATGAGATTATAATATTGTCAAAACAGGGCAATAGGTGAGATTCCTTGACAAATGGCAGAAATAAATAAAGACTTTAAAACATTTATAATAAATTAACGGGTCAAAACGCGACACCATTTTTATTTAGTAGTTAATACGAATGACGGTGTGGTGAATACGAACGAAATGGCAGATACTTTTATGTTTGTTAATTTAACTTGAACTTGTATGACACAAGAGAGGTAGGGCATAGGAATTTATCGCTCGAACTGGAGCAGCCCGACTGATGAAATACCTCCACCTTACAGAACACCGCAGCGAAATAACAATCACTTCCGTGTTTTTGTGTTCCTGCATGTGAGTAAGGTTTCCAGAGCTCCTGGGGAGTGCTACGTTAGTAGCAGGGGTCCAGCCTTCAAGATAAGGGCGACAAGTCCAGTAATATATTTATAATGGTGTACTTGTCACCCTTAAACTAAGACCTCATTACCACTTAACATCAGTTGGAATGAGGTCGATCTTGAAGTGCAATATAAAAAAAAACATTCGATGCCAGACCTTCGTCAGTATTAAATGAACCGGTTTTACATTAACCTTTATTAATCCTTGCAGAAAAGTTGAATTTTATGAAAAGTAGGTATACACGAACATTTTTTTTTATAACACACGTCATGTTGTATGTATTAAATTTTTTATAAAATATACTTACAATTTAAGTATGAATTGAAAAATTTGAAAACCTAAAATCAAAGTAGATAATAAGACATTTTAATATTTTACTTTACCGTATATGATCCAATGTTCAATCCAATCCAATATTTTTGCTGAGAAATATGTCTATTAGAAATAATCATATCAATCACGCGTTTGAAACAATAATTACGGTTCACATGAGAAAAAATATAAAGTACCTCCTCTAGTATCATAATAAGAGCAAAGTTGTATTCGAGGCCTAAACTAGATTATTTATTGGTTTAATCCTCGAATACAACTTTGAGCATTGTGTGTTGTGAAATCGTATTGCAGGCGAAATGAGGGTAATGCAATAAAAATATAGACGTTGTTAAACTTTGTTAATATGTGTACCTTTTAACCTATCATATACTACAAAGATGGATTTCGTGTAAAAATGTCTTAAGTACAAATGCTTATAGTATAACAGTAAAAAAAACATCAGACTACACGCACGCTAAAACTTTTGAAATTTTAATCTCGGAAGTGTCAAAGCATATTGATGCAAAAAGTGGATTATGAGGGGTGAAATAGTGGGTCGTAATAAAAACAATTTTTGAAGCTTTAAGTTGGAAGATATTATTTTAAGCCTTTCATTCTATAGAATCGTCGGTGGTTAAGTGGCTTTAAGTCCCGGGCCATGACACGTGGTCCCTAAAAATCTTGACTAATCTTGGCTAACATTTTTGAGCTGCGTGACTTTGTTCGAAATAAAAACGTACTAAAAGTAATATTACGTACTTATGTCGACTTCATTGATGGCGCTTATCCTAATTCATCTCACTGAGAAACACGAATGAGATGCCTATCTTATAACAAGTATTTAATGTATCTTGTTATTGCTCAACACACTCAGTAGTCCTTGTCTTGTATCTAGGGTATCGAGGGTAGTCGGAGCGGGTGAGAGCAGAGGAGGGCGGGCAGTGCCGCGGTGGTCAATACGTCCCTCGGACAAAGACGTCGGCGACAAGACTGTTGTGTTGTGATTCAATCAACGCGTCCCCGGCGACCGACTTGAGGCGGTTGGGACGCAAGGAGCGGCCTGCACCTCGATCAGGCGGCGCAGAGGGGGCGAGCGCCACACATGCACTACACCGGGTTCACTCTACGACAAACATTGACCTAAATCAATAATTTGGGTTCACGTAGTTTGTTATCCCGACATTTTCTCAAATGCCAAGGTGAAACAAAATAAAACATCTCTTTTTTTTTATTTTATTTTGTTTTTTATTTTATTTTAATTATTGCATGCCGTAGTTACCTATAATTTTAAGAACAGTTAGTTTTAAGCATTATTGTTAGTTATACCTTTACTTTGTTACTGTATCGTATGTTGGTAACTCTACACCGTTATTTTTTATTTACCAAAAAATTTAATCACGTATGTAGACAAAGGTCTTAATTGTAAAAGTGCAAACCGATTTTTTTTTCGATTAAAAATTACGCTTTGTTTTTTACTGAAATTGACAAAAAGTGTCTGGCCATCCGTCTTTTCGCACAATGAAACTATTGGCACGCAACATGTCACTGAAATACGCACATCTTGTTTCACTATCGCAGGTTACTGCCTACTACCTTACTACCTTTCTCAAAGAAAAACAAATTAACATAGAATCGGAATAAGGTTGAGAGTGCACTGACAACGCCCACTCAGCTGAGTTCCCCAAAAGGGCGCTTCCGCGCGTAAGCGTAATAATAATCAAATTAGTCAAAACACTTTCATTTTGTAATCTAACTCTCCCTTAATACTTTTTCTTGCTTAGGAAAAGCACGTTACGTTTTGCAACACGTTACGTTACGTTTTAGTTATTATTGTCGAAAATATCACGTTTTCATAACTAGGTAGCTACTAACCTACAATTGAAACGAATCTTGGCGTATTTAAAGAGCTATTTATTGTGTGCATTACTTTTGTATTGTCCTAAAATCTACACAAAATCTACCTACACGGATTTTAATAATTGTTCAAAATGTTTACCTTCATTATCAATGCACAGGCGCGCCCTTTTATGTCAGTTTCCTTTTACAGAAATAAGGATATTTTGTTGTTGTCGCACTTGGTTAAAAGCGTCTAAAATTCACCGGTTTAACACTTCAACTGTGTTTGGTTCACTAACATAAACACTTCACTTAATCTCAATAAAAAATTGACTGCAATCCGCGTAAACAGGCATTCATTCGAAAACGATACATTGGCGTTAGGATTGTTTAACAATCAATTACACAAAGCAATCCTTGGCGCTCGGTCCACGGACGTCAGCTGTTGTACTTTTTGGTAATAGTATGGATGCAAGCCGTCCGAATGAATTATTTTCCAGGCGGAGTACTGACATATGCCAAACTGACGAGCGGCATCATTAGTGCTTCCTTGTGGGTCTTCTTCGAAGTACGCAACCACGTCGTCGTACAAGTGTTGTGAGAGCGCCGGTCTTCCTCGTCCTTGAGCATGTCTACTCACGTAAAACGAACCGTGTGGCCTGGTCCACAAGAAATAATTCTCAGTCCAGTGATTAATTTCGCGCGCGCGTGTCATGTGACGTTAAGTAGGTCACAGTCAACGGTCAAGACGAAACTAGTAGGTTGCGCGGGCGCGGGGTTGAGGGGTTGCGTTGCGCCCGAGCCGTGCCTCGCCGCCCGCCGCGTCTCCCCCGCCACACACCCGCGTTATGAGTGTGTGTGTGTAAACAGGGAAACGATGCGATTATTCAATGAAAACGTAGTATTGATGCGCGCTAGTCGTAGTAAAATGATAGATTGCCTGCTATTTACTTCTTTTAAAGAGGTAAATTACTTAGTCCTGATACTGTGGTTAAATTTTTTCTGGTAATTAAAAAATATTCCTGTATATATAAATCTCGAGTGTCCAGTAAAGCGCATGCCCTTACTTAGTACTCCTATAAGCATCGCAAACAGACATTGTTTTATTGGCGAGTGAGAAAGCATGATTTATATCTGGGTTGCTGTTCAAGCAATATCTTTATGATATTTTATAGCGGTACCGGCGATCTTCGTTTCGCCTTAGAGAATTTTTACCCGATTTTCTGTTGAAATTTTTCAAATTTTACCAAGGATCCCTAATTTTGTAGCCTATGGCAAATTGGAAGAATGTAGCATTCTATTGGTGAAAGAATTGTTTAAATCGGCCCAGTACTTTTTGAGCCTATTCATTACAAACATACAATCATACAAACATACAAAAATAGGTACAAATCTTTCTTCTTTATAATATTAGTGTAGATGTGTACATAACACGCTCCGCATACTTCAAGAAACCACAGCACATTTCACTGGCTAAATATTATGCGCTCGAGGTATTTTAAATTTAAGATCTTTTTAATAACCATCTTTTATGCAAGTAAATGTTATTATATTCTATTCATTTCGAATTTCTCATTTAATCTCATATTTGAAAATTGTAAATATAATTATGTTATTGGATATTATCCAGTCCAGTCAACTATCTGGGAGCATTGCTGCAACTGATCTTAATGATAAACTATTCGCAGGACGATAGCAGCTACTTATAATTTCTTATCGGAGATATTATATTCCGACTTGAGGAGCATTATAACGAACTGTGAGGCTTCTGTGGGCAAGTGTTCTGTGGCGGGGCGGGTCCGGGCGGAGGGCGGAGGGCAGAGGTCGCGGCGGGCGCTTGCACTTGATTAGCTCATGCATACGCGCTGTCAGCCGGCACGATTGTGTTTACTGCCTTCAGCTTCCTCTCGTCTTACACAACACCTCATTCGGAAATACAAATCTCGTCCTATGTAAACTTGCTCTAAATCTAATCAATATTCTTGTTATTGACGCTTTAAATGTACTCGCAACTTGAAAAGTTTACATCTACTGATAAATGCGAGACTACAAGAATCTCTTTAAATTATCAAAAAAGTTGAGTTTTATTCTTGAGTATTCTCGTTTGTATTAAGGTATCAATTGTTGATCTGTAACTAAAAACATATGCTCATTGATCATTGAACTTTATACAATCAAACTCAGGAAATAAAAATCTTGCAAGATGACTACGTATAATGAATGTCCAATGATGTCGTGAAAATACTTACTTATTACTAGATTTTATATGCATTGGCATACTAGTACGGTTTTATTTACGTCCAGATATCATACTAAGCTGATAACGTCACCAATAAAAACTAACCTCGTATTACAAGGGACTAAGGGAGTGTCTACCCCATAAGTGGGGCATGCAGAGTAGGGCAGTGTCTGAAAGCGTGCGTTCCCCGGTACAAGTTGGTCGCCGGAGATTTTTGATCGCGGCCCATTACCCGCAGCCACCGGTAATGGGCCGGCGCCGCACGCACTGCGCGCCTCGAGACGACAAAACACGAGTGATCTGCATTAAGACGCCTTTATTCAGCCTTTACAACTAAATAAGCAATTTAAAAACCTTAAAACTCTTTCGTTAAGCGAATTCACGTTTTCATTATTGCATATTTTTCTAGATTTTAATATGTTATGAACGCGTGCTTGAAGGGAAACCTTTATCTCTCTAAAACGCAAACTCATTGATCTTTGTAGCCCGTTTTAACGTATAGGTCTCGAACTTGGCCTTTACAAAAGTTTCAGACCCAAGGTTTGCAAGAAAAATTATATGATGTATAAGAAGGATCGATAGGATTAGCAATGCCATCATCTGCCTATAACAACCTTAAGAGATGTGAGTGTGTAGACCTTGAAGCAGAAGTGAGAGTGAGCTGGACATGTTTTTGTCAAGGTTTGCAAAACCTGGCTCTAGATCGAGAACGCTGGAAGTGTATGGGGGAGGCTTTTGCCCAGCAGTGGGACAGTTTAAGGCTATATAAAAAAAACCTAACCTAACCTAACCTAACGGTGCATTCAATAGTATGATTAGCCGCATCACATTTTTTGATAATACTTATAAAAAAAAATAAACAAGTGTGTAGAATTCGTATCTAAATGTAAAAAAGGCGCATGCATAATGTTCAAGATCAAAACATTTGAAGTCGAGAGATTTATCACTTTATCTTGATCTCAGATCGTGGTATCAGACAGATCTGGAGGCGGCATCTCGTCGGCCGCTGCTCGGCTCAGTGTGTGTTCCGCTAGTACTCCACCATGCTGCGGTGCTTGCTGTTGCTTGTTGCCTTGGCGCATCCGTCTTTTGGTAATATTAGTGCCATGATGTTATAAACATGGGACTACTCAAATAATTTTCGATAACCCTTAGTGGAAGTGATGACGCTTAATTGTTTTTAAAACCAATAAATAGTTTTGCATTTTAAACTGAAATAACTTCGTCAAATCCCAAGAATACAATTACATTGTCAATAGCATTAATTTCAACGTTCGTTTTTCTTAAACTGTCTCTTTGTTAAAAGTCTTCGGTAAAGTTTAAGTTTTAAGTTAATGTGATTATCTCTGGCAAACCAAAATAAAATAAATAAAGTTTGAATCTAATTTAATTTGATGTTTAGTTTTCTTTCTGAATTTGATTTTATATACTATAGAAATAGATCTCACTATACGAATACGTAAGTGTACGCAATTAAAAAAAACACGGGTGAAAATGCGATAGTAGTGAATGTGAACTACTCATTGCCCGATGTTTCATGGTTTACCTGTGTCGTGCATCAACCGTGATTTCGATTAAACTGGCATTGTCAACTAATCAAAAGACGAGGTTGCCTTCTTCTAATCAATTAGTTGTGACAACATTGTGTTGCAGAGCGCGATGTGTACCACCAGTGGCGCGCGAGGGAAGGTACCGTCGAGAACCGAGCGGAGCTGGAGCCGTCGTACTGGGCGGAGGAGGCGCGGGCGGGTGTGGAGGCGCGCGTGAGGCGGCGCGCGCAGGCGCACGGCGTCGCGCGCAACGTCGTCATGTTCCTCGGCGACGGCATGTCCGTGCCCACCCTGGGCGCGGCGCGTGCGCTGCTCGGACAGCGGGAGGGCCGCACCGGGGAGGAGGCGAAGCTTGCTTTTGAGGAGTTCCCCACAGTCGGACTGGCGAAGGTGAACAAGCGCTTCAGTGTTCTTTGACAAAGACATATTATACCTTCTCAATAACAGGTGTTGTTAGGTCACAGAGCGTAGATGATAGAGCATCCGATAACAAGATCGTGGGCTTATAACAAAAATTAGACGAATTTAAATACAGCATTTTCTGCTATGAGCTGACTGTTAATGCATTACTCCGTGGTAATACTCAAATTTAGGTACCTTATGTTATCTTGAACCGAGATGAAAGAACCGATCTAAAACTATAACGTTATCCCTGCAGACATACTGCATCGACGCGCAGATCCCGGACTCTGCGTGCACGGCGACGGCGTACCTGTGCGGCGCCAAGACGAACAACGGCGTGATCGGCGTGACGGGCGCCGTCGCGCGCCACGACTGCGCCGCCGCGGCCGCCGACCACCACCACCTGCACTCCGTCGCCTCCTGGGCGCTCGACGCCGGCAAGGACGCTGGTACGACCTGACCCCCGCCAAATATTATAATAAGGGCTTTGTACCACCTTCATGTCCAACTAATATCTAACTACGAATATTGTGATGTGTGTTTGACTGAACATACAATTTAATAACGATGTATCAAGACAACAACAAGAAATTCGGCCTTTCTACCTAAAGTTCTTGCTCACAAGTTTGTTTCTACGGTAATTGAAATGTTGGCATTAGAAAAGGAGTCCGAATGAGAGAGGAGCATTTTAACGACGTCGAACTTCTTAACAGTATCTTATTATGAGACTCGGACTGAATTTTAGTACAACTGGTTTGAGTACCTGAACATTTGATCCTCAAATTAGTGTTTTCTCTTCATGTTCTAATAATCCGATGAGTGAAGAAATAAATATGCCTGTAAAGAGGCCAGGCACAGTACTACACTTTAAACTCGTACAGCCAACATCGTTAAGTGGATTTTTTTATTTATTGCACTTCAAGATTGACCTCATCCCACCTGGTGCTTAAGGGCGACAAGTACAGTATAATATTAGATGTTACTTGACTTGTCCTCCTTACCTTGAAGGCTTGAACCCTGCTACTAATTTAGCACCCCTCTCAGGAGCTCTGGAACTCTTACTTACACGCAGGAACACAACAACACGGAAGTCATTGTTTATTGGCTGCGGTCTTCTGTAAGAGAGTGGATTGAATAGAATCCTTGTTTCTTACTCAGTAATCATCCCAATGTAGGAAGCAGATAAATCGTTAGTTGTGTGCGCGCAGGCATCGTGACGACGACGCGCGTGACGCACGCGTCGCCGGCGGGCGCGTACGCGCACACGGCGCAGCGCGACTGGGAGAGCGACGCGGACGTGGCGGCCGCCTGCGCGCGCGCACCCGACGCGCAGAGGGACATCGCGCACCAGCTCGTGCACGCGCACCCGGGGAACCAGTTCAAGGTTACCTTTATACCTAACTATCTGTGCCTGCAACTTCTGTGTTTTACCTCTATCTCCCATAATATTCGAAACATAAAGTAGTACAAATTATAATTCAAGTTTTCAGCGATATTTGTGCCAAATTTTATATCTTTACTTACCCGAATGTTTATTTCTCGTAAACTTTCAAGGCGGTGTTACCCCCATCCGCTCTTCATCAATATAAAATTCAATGCAATTCAATGTTGTTTGGTTGTTTGTTCAGGTGATTCTAGGAGGCGGTAGACGTGAGTTCCGACCGGAGACGGTGGTGGACGAGGAGGGCACCCGCGGCCGGCGCGCCGACGGCGCCGACCTCATCGAGGACTGGAAGGCGGACAAGCGCGCGCGCAACGTCTCGCACGAGTACGTCTGGAACCGACAACAGCTCCTGAGGTGACGTACACAGTTTGAAGCTACAAATTTACGTTACCACGACCATGTACAAGTCTGCTATTTAAATATCAAACAATTGACTTCTGACCATTGAGCTGTTGAGGTTCTGGTACCTACCGGGACAAACATTCGCGAGATTAACAATTGTGTTTCTTCTGTGTTAGTGTGTTTACAGTAGATGTATTGTGCCACCACTGCTGGCTCTAAAAACCAGAGTTTTCATATCTAAATACCTACTTGTAATTTTATTTCTAGTTTTTTTAATTTTTTTTCGCATACTTTTTTTACACTCTGGTATTTGTTCAGATTATCGCTGAACCCACCGGAGTACATGCTCGGTCTGTTCGAAGGCAGCCACATGCAGTACCACATGGAAGCCGATCAGAGCACTGAGCCCACTCTAGCCGAGCTGACGGAGATAGCTATCCGCTCGCTGAGCCGCAACGAGAATGGGTTCTTCCTCTTTGTAGAAGGAGGGCGGATAGACCATGCCCACCATGAGAACTACGCTAGGATGGCGCTAGATGAGACCATCGAGTTGAGCAAAGCGGTAGCGAAAGCGGCTGAGTTACTATCGGAAGAGGATTCCTTGATAGTGGTGACGTCAGACCACGCGCACGTGATGGCGTACAACGGATACACGCAGCGTGGTGGTGACATCCTCGGCCCCTCGGACCAGCTCGGCGACGATGGCCTGCCTTACATGACGCTGACGTACGCCAACGGACCCGGCTACAAGCCTCAGGTTGACGGACAACGTGATGATGTTACGCAATATGATTACAGTAAGTATTTCGTAATTTTAATGCCTGCACGCATAAGTACTGACAAAAGTACCACTCTTATGTCTCGGGCATACGAACTAAAATCGAACGGCAAGTGTTTATTTTGATGTGCTGTTCACCACACATTTGCAGTTGAATCTCTTCTAAATATTTCGTCGAATCTGTCAGTGTTTTTGAAGGTACCATACCTAATATTCATTAATGTCCAAAGGACCGTGTTTTTCTTAATTGATTTTATACTATTTATTTTTGATGAGATAAAAGAATTTGATCAATTAGCACAAATATCACAGCTGATTCAAATGAAATCTTCGGCTACCGCCGTTATGTAGACAGTTTTTTGTACTTAATCGACATTCCTGATATCAGGACGAAACCTTTCACGGCATCGTTCATCATGCGTGGACTGGAGTGTGCTTACATACGTGTACAAATTTAAACAAGCATCTTCTGGGGAAGCACGTTCCATTGTCAACGTCATCTTGACCTTGCGTCCCGATTAATGTCAACAGCAACCTCATCTAATATACAATACAAAGAATTCATAAAAATATAGCCCAAAATGTATTTCTTATCGTAGAGGCAACAAGAAGCCATAACACATGCTTCGACGAGATAAGATGTGTTCAGATTGGCTATCAGTCAATCTAAATCATGTCACGAACAGTCAGTGTGTTTTTTACATAATATGGTTGTATTTTTTGTGGTAGTATGACATTTCCATTTAGCAAAACATGGTATTAATTTATGTTTCCTGGTTGCCGGCAGTTGTGTATTAATAACACATTATTGTATACTTTTTACCTAAACATGTATATATCTGGAGTCATTGTTATAATTATTAATTTAATAATGGTACTTGTTAAAGGAAAATAGTGCTTCTGTGTACTTCAAATTTTAGGACTTACGCGGTAAAATGAACATGGGATAACACGAAATGACATCTGTGGTTTCCTTTCAGATAAAAGATTGTTTCCAGACAAGTTAGTTGGAAGTACACAAAACCCAGCAGGTGTAAATTTACGACGACTTATGCATGAAGCATGAATATGATTTTGAATTATGGTAGCTTGCTTCGGAAAGCACTTTTTGATGTTAGACGTCAGGCTTGATCTTGAGTGGTTGTTGGGTGGCTTAAGAATAATTGTCATGTTCACCGATTGGTGTCACTTGCTATACACTTATCTCCTATACATTCCGGGATCGCGAGTGGTGCTTGTGATGTGTGAGCCCAACAGTCACTCGTATTCGACTGAGTTTCGGTATTACTATTGCATTAGTCTATACTTCCTGTTCTTTTGGATGTCATAGAAGTTTAAATGATTCAAATGAAACTTATAGCGGGGACTGACTTCCGCTACCCATCGGCGGTGCCCCTCGACTCGGAGACGCACGGCGGCGACGACGTGGCGGTGTTCGCGCGTGGCCCTCACCACGACCTGTTCACCGGCCTCTACGAGCAGAGCCAGCTGCCGCACCTGATGGCCTACGCCGGCTGCTTCGGACCCGGGAAGCACGCCTGCGCCAGGGATGACGCGTGACATGCGTCGAAACGCGACATTTGTATACCTACTCGAAATGCTTTTATAAATAAATAAAACGTAAATTAATATAATAATGCCAAACTTTTTTTTTATTGTCTGCCGTTGCCTACGTTTTGACGCCGCATTATCTTCATTGATTGGGTATTTCTCATACTTTCAAAGATAATTTTAGTAAACTGGTTTTCTTAATAAGTTGAAATGGTTCATTATAAATGTATTAGGTAATGATAATTCGGAACCTTGAAGTATTTTGAAAAGGTAATTAGGTTAATTGATTTAATATGACTTGTAAAAGGATAACAAAATGATATGAAAAGTAATATTTTAGCTATATAATTATGTAGTTTTAGCATGAACAAAAACTGTATTAAAATAGTATTGCGTAGTGAAAAAATTGTTTGCAGTGATGAGTAGCAGAACTATTTAGATCACCATACACCACTTTCAGTACGTGAAACTACTAGATTACCGATATTGTTCAAGTTAAGGGTCTGTTGATACTAAAGCATTTGATAAGATCACTTTCTGGATACACAATTCAGTTGCTACTAAGAAATAAAATTCCTGAATGGCTAGCCATCTCGGAAAAGGAGAATGCAGGAACTATCAATCAATACAAGTCGTTAAGTCTTCTTCGGACAATGGGACCTACATCTAGGTGAGGGGCGAGCGCGGGGCAAGAAGGAGGGGAGGGGTGTTTCACAAGGATGTTACCTTTGTAAACTATTCCCCGGAGTAGATAAAAGGCCCATATAATTGATACAAATTCTTAACCATGGTTCAGAATGAAAGTTTAACTTTTCTCCTCAGGGAATTAACCGAGAGAGCATGGAGTTAGTTGAATATCTATTTTCTTAAAAGCGGTTAGCCTTTGATCAAAAGTAGCCAATGTTATATCTCAGGAGTGTTTGGGAGATTACGACTTTCATGAGTCGGTTATTTTATTTTATCAGCTTTGATATTATTTTTTGAACACTAAGTAATGGTAAACTAAACAGTACAAATTCAACCATTTACACTAAAACTGGTTGGATTCGAAATATTGAATTAAATTGGTCCACATTTGCTTTTTGTCTTTAGGAGTGACTTTTAACTTATGTGGAAGAATGCACATTGCGACGTGACTTTAGTATATATACATATACATATAAGATATAAGAGTAGCCAATAATCAATCAAAAGCGAAATTATCCCTTTGTTATATGTTTGTCATTCTGTTATTTTTTAATTTTATTATTAGTCTATTTTAATAGTCTATCTATTGTCACTTAAAAGAAGGATCATTCAGGATATAGCATTACGTGATGGAAATAAATCGAAGAATAGTTTATTGAATATTCTAAGTAGGAAGTATGCACCAACAATCTGCAGAAAATGGGCAACACACTCGCTCAGGTTTCATTTATATATTACCGGATTTGTTGATCCTGCACGCGGAAGTATATCTAATGGTCCTAAAGTAATATACTTTTATACACTTATCTTACGCAGCGTTTTGGCGATAGTCGAGCCGAAGAGAGATCGGCGTTTGTTTAAAGTTATGCTACGGTACGTTCATGAGAAGCGAGCAGCAACCCTGCCAGCGGGTGTACCGTATCGACAGGCATTGTCGCGCTGACGCGGACTAATGACGCGCGACAGAGCTGCGGCCGCGGCCGGCTACTTGCGACACGACTGCACCTGCTACTTAAGTGTACGTAAGTTTGATCATATCTGAACCAATCCATTGTGATATTGGCCGATCTATCGAGAAGATAGCCGTGATATGATCTCCAATATATTCCTATACGCTAATCAGCTATAAACGACTCATTAAAATGTAGTACTTTTATACGGTAAGAGTTTTTAGTTATATATCAACCAATCCGTTGTGATATTGATCTCCATTAATCTCCAAGTTCCAACGCTAAACAGCTGTGGTCTTAAAAAGATCCACGGGATTATTTATACTCATTAAAATATCCGAATCTATTTTGAGTCTATCGTCAATATTATTAATGCCGAAAGAAAAACTCTATCAGTGGCTGATTTACTTTTAAGATAATGTGTTAGTAATAAAATTATAATTTATGAGGAGTGATAGGAGAGGACCCGCGTGCCGAGCGCAGGCCACGCGCGCTCCACGAACAGATAGTGAGACACAACAAGCAAACTAAATGCCTAGTTCATAGATTTAAAATTTCAACGATTAAATGTTTAATAATTAAATCAGTTTTGTTTCAAATAATATCACTTCATTCGATCAAATAAGTAGTAGTCGTGTAAATGATATGATCAACAGCGATGAAGGTATTATATGTATAGGAAGGTACACTTAAGGGATTTTTACTGTTACAAACGGTTGTGTTTGTTACTAGCGCAGTATTCAACGATGATGTGTAGTGTGTAGGTAAGTCTTTTATATTTAGACATAGGGCACAGTAGGTATGTACCTCCTGATAAGTATAAGATCAGGTTTTCACACTTTCTTTATTTACAATGTTTCCTATCTGAAGTAGGTATATTGAATTGACGCTTATGAAATGTCGAGAAAGGTTAAATAAGGTGGTTGTCTTCTTTTATAAATAAAATAAATATTTACAACAATCAAAACCAATATAATATAAATAGTAGTTGAATAATATTAGTTACATTTTGCGTAATATTATTAAATACAACAATTTTTCGAGAGTCTCATCTCATTAGCATCCAAAAAACTTGGGATTCAGAACAGAGTGCGTCGGTTTTTCACGCCGGACCAGCTTTGTCTTTTATATAAGACTCAAGTCCGGTCTTGCCTGGAATACTGCTTGCATTTCTGGGACGGTTCTGCCAAATACCTCATGGATGCCCTTGATAGGTTGCAGCGACGGGCTGTGCGCATAATTAACGATGAAGAGATTACTGGGAACCTTGAACCTCTTCAACTACGTAGAGACATTGGTTCATTAAGTGTCTTTTATCGGCTTTATCATGGGGAGTGTTCCGAGGAACTATTTTCCCTTATCCCACCCTCTCCTTTCCTACACAGAACCACAAGAGCCGGCCAACGATGTCATTGCTTCACCATGGAAAATATTCCACCACGAACCAAAAAGTTCGGTAACTCTTATCTTTACCGGACTATAAAGAAGTGGAACTCGTTGCTGGCTCATATGTTTCCTCCTTCCTTTGACATGGATTCCTTCAAAAGGAGCGTGAAGAAACATCTTGCGGGCCAGTATGGCGATGCTAACGGATAGGATATTACGGTATCAAATCCGTTGTCATCGCGATGTGGGTTCCTCTCTTGCTTACCATCAGGCTGGGAGGAGCCAATATACTGCGCTACTATAAAAAAAATACAGTCAAAGACATTTAACTCTTAATTTAGCTATAAATAAATAAATATGTTGTTCAATATTTGCACATAAATTACTCTGATTCTGTGGTTAGTAGCTGTGTTTCAGAAATCAGAAACAACGACGGTACCACGACACCCTATCTCGTTGTAAGTCCGAATTGAATTGTTTTGTTTTTCATGTGAGTATTATCTGAACTGACACTTATTTAAAACTAGTTGTTAAAACCGTAGCAGCATTCCAAACAAAACTAACCAACACACTAACAGAATTCAAAGTGACAAGCGTACAGTCAGCAAACACTTTCAGTTGCATATTAATTTTGATGTTTGGGCATTCATTTATATTTAAGGGTGGTATAAAGTCCTTAGTGTATAGTCTTTTAAGTGTCAGACTGTACCCAGCTAGATAAGGAATCGAATGTTATGAGTATATTTGGTTTCACTTATTTTAAAACACTCACGTGGAGCGCTAAATAGTGCAAACCAGGTTTTACAATAAATTACTTTTATATTTTTTGATCAGATGTTGGTTTCATTTAGTTATTTTTCCAAAATATTACATTATTTTTACTTTATTTTTTTTTCATGTAAACTATCCGACAGAAAATCTTTGTACTGACGGTTATCAAGAAACGAGCTTCCTATACATAAGTATGTTGACATTTACCGTACTTAGGCTGGGCTTGAGCACTTGGTTAAGGAACTCTAGACTCATCAGATAATAAGTGTCAAGCGTCTAATATGTCCCGTACTTCTAAAAACAGTACCTGTAACCAAACTCTCTAAATTTTGCAGTAGGTATTTCTACATTACACGCAGTAAATTTTTTATGACGCATGCAATCGGCCCTGTATAAATGACACGCATTCGGACTTACAGTCGCGTGCGCACGCGCCCTCTGTCACAGTGCACGCGGTGACGTCATACGTTGATAGCCACGTGACGTCATCACGCAGACCTGGGGACGGCTGGCAGCAGGTAGGGTTTACATTTTAGTCGTCTATTTAAATGAGACAAAATATCACAACTTAACGATTTATGCGTGTGTATGCAATGTAACACATTTTGAACTCACTATAACTAGAATTAACATTTTGACCTTAAACTCTTAAATATTTTTTATGCTAGAGTGCTTAGGAAACCTTATTACAGATGGCCAGATGGGTAGGTATTGTATTTAATGACATCCCCGAAGGCAGGGAAAGAAATTCAAAATCTATATAACTGATTTGTACCTATCTTCGAATAAAGAATACAGGACAGCTTATAAGAACCAAAATAAAATATTTTTCTATTCGCTTACGGCAAGCAGTATACCATTTCTTTGTTAGATAATTTGTAACATATTCAAGTGGGCGTGTGAACAGTTAGCAACAATAAAGGTATACAGCACACATATAAACAGCAATATAGATAAGTTGATTTGATAAACTAATCCGAGTGGTGGCAATAAAACTCGTTGCGCACTTTGTGTCCGCGGCAAATCGTTTACCTTGATTAGATTAGGTGATCACACAGGATTAGTGAGCATTAATTTTTGTTTGATCAAATATATTTTAAGGTATCGGAAATAGAAAAGGGCGAAGTAAAATATTCGAGCATTTTCTAAAAATGTGAAGAGTAAAAAGTTTTAATATTGAATTATCGTTCGTTATCATCAAAATGTTGGATGTTAATAATGAATGAGTGATTGTTCGACTTGTGTGTACAACTATAGCTGCGTGTTATTGGCTGTGGACTGCGGACTGCATGTTTAACGATTATTTTATCTCCCCTCAATAAAGTTTGTTTACTCGCACGCACCTGCCACGCAAATAAATGCTTATTTTTTTAGAGTTCTGGACTCAGATGTTAATAAGAGTCCTTAGTACCAGGACTCCGCTGTTCGTCAGTCGGTCTGACTGTCTGTCTTTTTCTTTCGTCAGGCTAAATCTCATGAAATGTTCACGGATGATACATTATAGTTACCGCTTAAAAATATATAAAAATATGATGAAATAAACATTTAAGTTTGTTGTGTGGCCTCCGATACAACATAATAAAAAAATGGCAACAGGTAGATGTTTAAAATATTTACAGGATATTTATTTGTTCATTAATTTCAATATGAAATGAAACAAAATGTTTTAGGCCAATAAGAGATATTTTTTCACTTCTAGAGATTATGGTCGGTCCTCTTCGTGGTCGAGTCCGTGACTCGACGGGTGGCTGAAGTGAGTTTGTGCTCACTGCTTGTCATGAGTGAATCATTTGGTGTCGGCCGCGCGCGCCCGACCGCAGCTCGTGCGTTTTTATGATCACGATAATAGCACACTTCACGGGGGACTTATGAATGAAGACATTAAATTGTAATGTTCCTATTGAACACTACTTAACCACACTCTGAATGACGTGTTAAAGGTGTTTTGAACCAAATGTGTTTAGATAGGAAGATGGATTTATGTTTACAGATTGCTGTGATAAATTCGGTATCAATAAAGTTCGTGTAATAATCCAAATATACTGATCGTTAAATCGGCCTAACTAACGATTATAAATTTTAAGACTTTCGCGTTCCATTTTAAACATTTAAAATAATTTAACGTCGAAACGAAAACGTCGGGCAGTAAGTAGTTCGTATTAACTACTAAATAAAAATGGTGTCGCGTTTTGACCCGTTAAATTATTCTAACTAACGATTGCTTTTTTACCTTGTTTATGAATGGTGAATGTACATTTTAAGTTACAAGATTGATACCGTAGGTATTCTTTGTTTGAAAATTTGCAACTTTTTGTCACTGGCGTCGATTGAAACAATTACTAAATTTTCGCTAGGATTTATTTATCACCAAAATGGCGCATTTTCCGCTAGCGACATTCTGTAGCAGCCAACCAGAGTTCTGAGCAAATAATGAAGGTCGTTTTGATCAAATCAGCTCAGAAAGTAAATGTTTTGGTTTTATATGTTTTTTAATTATATACATATTTTAAAGAAACAGAACTATTTAATGGTCTCTTGCAATGTGGTGTGCAAACACACTGCCTACTGGGCTCATGATCTTCTGGGTTAACCAAGTTTTGTTGTACAAATTTTGCTGTTATAATAACTTCTAAGTCTTCGTTTTACGCCCTCTGCCAAATGACTTTAAATATTTAAACTATTTAAAGTTATCAACTACGCGGCGCGATGCACGATAAAAATTAAAAACAGACTATCAACCTAATAATTCTCAACCAAATGGTAATAAATCTCGATTACTTACTACTTAACAACTTCTCTAAGTTCATAAACAAAAAAGACGATTATATTCATTGTAAATGTTATGGTAATTATTTCGAAAAGGTATTAGCCAATGAAATTAGTGTTGTCGTATAATGGCGAAAGTTCCGAAGCCGAGCTTAAAGGTACTTAGCGGCGGAATGGGCTGTTGCCGAATTGATTGCAGGCTCGCCGACAGCCTTCTGCGGAACCTTTCAACTGTATAGGTAACGAGTTATTTGAGACGCAATAAAAACTGTGCACTTGATATTTCGTTTTAAGCACGCCTATCAAAGATTAGATAAAATAATTTATCAGGAAGTTTTGAATGTTATACCTATTAAATATATTTGCATAATGCGTAGTACCTTTTTATATATTTCCTGTAATAAAACCAACCTTATTTAACAGTCCTTAACCCATTAATAAGAACATAGAGTTTACATATAAAAATAATCGCCATAATTTCTGCAGAATCCCTACATCAAATTATGATTTGATATTTTTATGACATATTATTATGCAGAAGTAAGAACATAATGATCTACCTTTCACATAAATGTTCATATTGAGGTCAATGAGTGAGAATGGAGTTCAAAATGGCTGCGTCAATGATGTCCTCGAAACATGAAGTCAACTCTAAAACGGGCCCTCACGTCACTATCAAATTAATCTCACTCCAGTCCGAAAGTTTGAACAAAACAATTAGAACAATACGTATTGATGGTTACGGCTCACGCTGCTTTATGGCAGCTTTGAAATACGATAGAACAACGTCTACTGCCTCGATGGCGTATTTGTTCATAATGTTGAGCCAAGAGTCTCAGGTTCAGTTCCTACTTAAGACAAACTTTGTATTGTAAACAACTGTAAATTCTGTGTCTGGTTCAGATGTGTATTTAAATACTATTTCTAGTACCGTTGTGAATTCTAGTTTCCAAAACAAGTGCTTGATTAACTGTGGGACCACTTTGGATGTGATTTATCTAATACATCACAGTTATTACTGTTTAAAAAAATCTTCAGTAATGCGTAAGTCACTACCATATTTCGCTACAATTATTAATTTCGTGATATCATTCATTTGAACTAATATAAGTCTACATACAGTTTTATCTCGAAATAAAAGTCTATCCATATATTGCAAACGTGTACATCCAATAATAATATATACACATTCCGTACATTAACATTTTGCAATTATGTACGGAACTATCACTATTCGAGATTTCTTAATGAATGCATAGTAAACAAGGCTAGCAGACTGCAGTGTTTCATACTGTGGCGGCGTCGAGAGCAGAACGCGGCCGACGACGGAGAGATGCGATTCAAATGCGTTCCGCTGCAAGTAGTGCATTAGGCGCGGCGGGGTCACGGGAGCGCGGCGGCGACGCACGCCCGGCGCGCACTTTAAATGGAGCTCCACTATTTTAAATGTACTCATATCTTGGAAAAACATTATGTATACCGTAAGAACAAGTAATAAATTTATTTACGGAATTATATTCAGCTTGGAATATTTCAGTTACAATAATAACATAATTATTTTTATATAAATTGTTAAGCAATTGTTAAATTTATGTGCATTTTATAATTGTTATTTTCAGTTACAGTGTAGAATTTTCCATTTTAGTACGTTAAGCTTGTGTTAGATGTCTAACTAATTGGTAAGCGTGAAAGCAAAAGAAATATAAACTATTCTTAATTAAAAAGCCATTCACTGTTTAATTACAACATTAACCCTTAAAGTTTTAGATTTAGATGCTAGGGTATTATTTGGTTTATGCAGTAGGCCGTACCTAAAAATCTCAGTGTAGTATCATAGCGTAAAATATTTTCTTTATGAACGAAACAAACTATATGTACATAATTACATGTGTAAAAACTAATTTAATTAATTTGTTTAATAAAGTTAAATGTAAGATTGACAGACAATAATGTAAACGTAATCATTTATCAAGACCAATATTAAACCATTGATGTGATGCTTAATTTTTTTTTCAAAACGTTTCTCGTGAAATGCCTCCGCGGAGTGATGTGTGGCTCAAATCCGTTCTTAGCGAGTCTTTTGTGAGGGTCAGGGGGCGCGCCGGCGCAGACATTAACGCGCACTAAAATAACATCCGAGGGGTACAAATGCCTCTTTGTTATTTTTATCGGAGCATTTTTAGTTAGAAAACGAAACTGCATGTGTAGACTGCTTACTATGGTTATCGCAATACTTGGAATGCCCTAATCCGATTATATTTTTGTGCCGGTTTTGAAATGAAATCTAATTACATTTGTGTAATGAAATCCTTAAAATATTACCGTAAGTGCGTAATATATTATTTGAGCTTAAAGGAATAATGCACAGTATGTTTTAATTAGAAAGCTAATTGTACTTTTAATTAAATAAATATAATAATCATGTATCCATTTGACGTAAAAGTTTTATACCAAGTATAAGTTACAATTGTAAATAAAAAGTGTAGATAACGATACTTTTTAGTAGAAATCATTTTTGTCTTCAAAATTCCTTTATAATGAGACAAAGTTGCAATAGAAATGGTAGAAAATTTAGTGTAAGTCTATGTTAAAAGTAGATCAATACCAAAATTTTAGTTCCACACCCCTACCGACCCCATTCCGATCCAAACTAAAATGTTGCATTACGAGTCATTGTCGATTAGGCGACATCCGGCGCCCCCTGCAGCAGGCCGTCCCCGCGCAGCGCAACAAAGAAGCAGTAATGGACGCGGAGGAATGCTACGAATTTGTCATAGCACTGTGACGACGTCTCGGAAACTAATGTACGAGAATTGCTTTTTTGTTCTTCCTTCTCGTTGTAAAAAGAAAATAAAGTTTCGAAACTACGACTCTATTGTTATCACTATATGCGAGAACTGCACGAGAACACCCCTGTCTACTCAATATTCACCCCAAACTAGTGGAATGAGTGCGTGCTCTCGATAAAAAACAATGGATGCTTACGATTGTGGTGACAAATGTGTGACTGACACTGACACTCAGCTAACATTTATGGTTTGCTAGCTTTTGCCCGCGGATTCACATGCGGTTTTTATAGATTTTATTAATTTTTTATGGTAAAATGTTACTTAGGTTCTACAATATGTGCTTGTACAGGACATGCATTCGTTTTCATTGTGAAATAAAGCAAACCAATTTTTAAAGTCAATTGCATTTATACAAAGTGATTATAATATTAAACTTAGATTTTAGTCTTGAATTGAGAAAATATTGCGTTTTATTATTAAGAGAGGTGGGGCATAGCGATTTAACGCTCGAACTGGAGCAGCCCGACTGGTGAAATACCTCCACCTTACAGAAGACCGCAGCCAAATAACAATCACTTCTGTGTTGTTGTGTTCCTGCGTGTGAGTAAGGTTTCCACAGCTCCTGGGGGGTGCTACATTAGTAGTAGGGGTTAAGCCTTCAAGGTAAGGGCGACAAGTCCAGTAACAGCTCTATTATGCTCTACTTGTTGCCCTTAAGCTAGGACCTCATTTCCACTTAACATCAGGTGGGATGAGGTCAATCTTAAAGTGTAATATAAAAAAAAAACCTTTTGAGTTTAAACAATATGTAAAATTTCGAAATGACATGTAATTTTATTTTAACGGTTTATCATTTTGAATCAGCTCGTGACTACATCGCGCAGTAGGTTAGGTATATAGTTCGCAAGAATTACTTGTTTGACAGATTTTGTACACATATCGACCTTAAACTTGTATTAGAATGACACAGGCAATTGTAGAATCATTAAAAATTCACCCCGTTTCGAAGAAAAATAACACTGTAAGTGCAGTGATCATTTTCCCAACTCGCACTTGTCCCATTCGGAGCGGACCCCAGCGCTGGCCGCGGGCCGCTCGATAAGACGCGATGAAAGCACTGGAATGCGCTCGCTAATTGTGACAGCGACCGCTTCGGGTTGCCGAGTGACGACGCGGCTGCATCACCTTTATAATATATCGAGCAAAAATAGAAAAATAAATCACGTTTCATGTCTTGGAGCCCTCCTAAAATAATTATTTTAATTTTGTTTTTAGTGTTTGTCGTTATAGAGGCAACAGAAATACATAATCTGTGAAAATATCATCTCCATAGCTATCACAGTTCTTGCGATTGACCCTGGTGACAGACAGACGGACGGACAGATAGCGAAGTTTTAGTATTAGGGTCCCGTTTTTACACTTTGGATACAAAAACAATAAATCGGATCGACCGTACATTTTCTTATATTTCCATTTTTTGTGAAAACTTATCATCTTAATGTGCATCGTGAAAGCTGGCTTTTTAATTTTATTACATAATAAATTCCTCACTCAAACTATTAGGTACACAATAAAATGTTTTATTAGGTAATTATGTTATTGTCATAAAATGGGTTTAGTCGTCCAAAATGTATTTCATAATTCCCCTCAATAAATACTTGTACGTATAACGAATTTAATATACCTAGTCTGGATTATTTTTAACCCCCGATGCAAAAAGAGGGGTGTTATGGGTTTGACGTCTGTTCGTGTGTGTGTGTGTATCTGAGGCATCGTATCCCTCAAACGAATACAATGCACCAATTTCGATGTTATTTCTTCATCTGAAAGTTTGGTTAACATCGGTCCAGCAGTCGGCGTTTGATAGGTTGATTGAGGTCGGCAACAACAGATTTTCTATTGTGTCTGCTTTTCTGGGTTTAAAGGGGTTTTCCTTTAACTATTGGTTTTTTATATAGGGGGTTTTAAATTCAAAAATTAAATTTTCATTATCTCTTGCTTTTGTCGAGCCGATGCTTTGCAGACACATCTTCGAGGTCAGAAGGCGAGGGCAGAAATTTATTCGGCGGAGCGTACCATGGCTCAGTCGGTATTGGCGTGTACCCATCACATGTCAGTTCTGATGCGTTAAAAATAGTAATTCACACGATTTAACACATCCATGTGCAGTTCACAAGTACTTTGAATAGAAGCGCCGAGTGATTTTGTCTAATACGCACTTCATTAAGTATGTGAATAGTATGTTGTGTGTGATATATCATAGTGACACCTAATATAAAAGGCCGTTGGTTTGTTAAAAATGAAATAAAGTAACATTTATTACTAAAGACATCACAACATTGTCATATAGGTACACACATACAGACCAAAACTGATGTAATGATTCGTCTCACTCAAGCTGTTTACAGTTTGACTACCATAAACTATTAAATTGTCTTTAACCTGGCAAATTACATAAATATTACTTTTAAAGTGGAAAAGAATAGATTAAAATATGTGTCATATTTTTGTAAGTTCTACTCATAGGTATCTAAAGAGTGTTTTTATTTTGCAACAATATCAATGCATTTGAAATATGGTACAAGGCCACTGTAGTTGGTACGTATGTCGTGTTGTAGGACATCACTGTCGGTGTGTGGCGCGCGTGCGGCGCGAGTGTGGCGCGTTATCGCGCGTGATATATCAATTATTGGCGCGCGCCAGGGCTGCCCCTCAAATAAGACCCCTATGCACGCATATCAGCTGATATCATTTCCTTATATTATATACTTTTCAGGGTTATTAAAATATTATTTTAAGGCCATAAACCATTAGAGTATATATTCCGAAGTCGATAAACAAATCCACATAATATTTTTTCCGAAAAACAAAATTCCCTTGTTGTTAGATCACTCAAGCACCCGAAGCTGGCTAAGTCAAAAATGTAATTGCTCGTCTCGGTCATACAAATTATTTCATTCCCTAGGTAACCTAGAAGATATTATGATACTGATGTTTTATTATGTTTAGCCTACAATCACATAGACATTATTTTTTCAGTGCTTTAACTCCAAATATTTTTGTGTAACTACATGTCTCAAAATTCCTTAAGTTAATTGAATTAGTACAAATTCAATTTGATGTTAACTTTTAGGATATGCTTTTCTTCGAACGTAATTTCTCTCAGTCTCATTTTGGGATAAGTTAGAAATATTATTATACAATCGATACAGAAATTCTCGCTCGTTCAAATAGCGGCCGCCGTGCCGGCAGCCCTGTCGAGTCCTCCGGAGGGAGCGAGCCATAAATCTCAACGCAAATGCGCCACCCTACTGCGTCGTGCGTGCACTCTCTTGCACTCACAGCGCGGCATCCGCTTCACCCTTACGCTCTTCTGATAGAGTTCAGTTTCGCGTGTCCGGCGTCAGTTGGTCTATTTGTAAGTGCTCATCTAGGAATGAGCTGCCAAATCCGAGGCGATGCATTCAATTGTCCGCGAATCGATCGCGCTTTAATTTCACGAGCGAGTCGCCTTCTTTATGTGCACCACATTTAGTTTTGGCACGGAACTAATCCTGCGACTGTTCGGCTGATGGGGGAGAGATGAAGACATGAGAACCGATAAATAGTTTTGTTCGGACGTTTCTATTAGAAGTATTCGTTCTAAGGATTTTCCAGTTGCCTCGTTTTATACGAGAACGGCAACCCATTTCCAAAGCGTAAATTTTAAAAGTCGATTTCTTTGAGATCCACCTTTTTGATTTGGTTATTTTGAGTACATAATTAAGTAGTCAGGTGCCCATTAGTGCAATAAATAAATAATATCATCTAGATTATTTATATTTAGCGATCCTTTGGTGGATATCACTAGGGATACCTATAGTATAAAATAATGTTTATTTTTGCTGTTTGTCCATTGTTTTTTCCATTTCCATTGTCCACCCATTTTTTTTGTATCTACGCAACAGATGCAGCTTTTTATTGGATTATTGAATAGAAAATTTAAAAAATCATGAATATATTGCACCCGTGCAAAACTACGGCGAAGCGCTAGCACACAAATAGTTCCCTTTGTCAGAGTTAAAACTTTGTCACTATTACCGCACCCATAAACTAACTCTCCGCATGACCCAAAGGTTGACTGGTAGAGAATGCCCATAGCATTAAGTCCACCTGTTGTACTTTTTTTTGTGCAATAAAGTTTTTAAATAAATAAATAATAAAATGTAAGGGTATTACTTATTAGAAAGTTGAAGGAGATCAATCTCCATTCATTTTGGTACATGTTGATATTATACTCGTAACTAAACTAATTTTTACTTAACCAATTAGATCATTTATATCTAGATCTAATTTACGTATTGGGGTCCTGTTGCGTGTGTGTCTTAACACTAACTATCGATTATCAATATTTGGATAGCGTTGTATATAGATAGTCAGTCTTAGGGACTGAATGAAGTGCCTTATTTGTGTCGCCCCGCACCGCAGATTGAAAGGCGAGCTGTACAAGTAAAGTTTTATTGGCAAAGAAGGCGAACTTTCCGCCGGCCGCATCGGCTCGACCGAAACTTCGGCAATTACACAAATTGCTCATCGCTCATTACGGCGACGCATCAGTATTCATTAAGAGCGCAATTAGCGGAGTGCATCGGGCCCGAGCCCTCGGAGGCGGCGTTCTCAAAGCGAAACATTACGAAAATGTCATTCGTCAAAATTTCCCTGAAGACTGTCGGCTCCGGGCGGTGGGGCTGCCACACGCGGTGGCAACTTACCCTACTTTTTGATTTGAAAATCCAGGCACTAAAACATTCAGTTTCCGTCTTAGACCAAGATTTAAAAAGACGTTATGATCACAATATTTTCATCGCCAAAACCACATAGCCTTAGGAATCAAGATAAGCTTCGGATGGAAAATACTAGTACACAAAAGTCTTCTAAGAATACGTCCTGTCTGTTAAAGTATATAGAGCCGTGACATGGACACTGAAGGTGTGACTGGTCCACTAATTTAAGATTGCACTGCGGGCTATGGAGAGAGCTATGCTTCAACTAACTCTGAGTGATCGCGTTTGAAACAAGATGATTCGTCTGACAACCTAAGTTATAGACATAATAATGACTCGGTGGAACAATGGTTAGCGCTTCTGCCTGTAAACCAATAAACGATAGATTCGATCCCCAAAGGAAAAATACATTCATGGCCAGATATTTGTTTGTTATGTATGTGGGTGTTGCTATAAATATAAGTAGGTACGTTACTAAATATTGTGATACACGCCACCAGGAGCTATGGTTTCCATAACACAAATCGTTAACCTACTTTGAGTTCAGGTCGATGTATTTGATTTTATCATTTAGTAATTAAACAATACCTTACAAATTAAGCTAAAGTATAGCAGGTTATTCACAACTATCGTAATAACAATAGGCGTTGCAATAAATGTTCTCTCTATGACCTTTGTTATCATAGAGAGAACATTTATTGCAACGCCTTGTCAAATTGTCAAATTGTCAAAGCTTGGAGAGCAAGCAGCTCTCCAAGCTTTGACAAAGGTAGCGCAGGACGCCCTTCAGCCAGGTGGAGTGATGATATACGCGACACACAGAGACTAGCACTTGTGGCAGAGGCCTTTGTCTGAAAGGGAAAATAATAGGCTAGTTATTACCAGCAATGATACTGTTTATATGCCAATTCTAAAGTGTCTTACTTTTGATTACTCCAAACATACTGTTACATTTTTACTAACCACTCAACCGTTTGAATTGATGCTATAGCGTAAAAGCGATTAATAAGTTACCTTTCGCCTCCTGATGGCAGCTGTCACTACGGCATCAAATTAGGTTTTGTGATACCTAAAGCCTATCCTTAGCCTAGCCCTTATCCTCTTTCTCCAGAAAACCCTAATCTAGTGACTTAAAAAGACCCTGGTACTTCACTTGTAAAATTTGTTATTATACAAAGTAGAACATTTCTTTAAAACTTTATAAAGTTTATTTCTGCTACTAACAATTTATGCAATGTATAAGATTACTGGAAAAAATTGGGTAATAATTAGGATTCTTAGGATAACTACCAAGTATCTTACCGGATTCTTTTTGATAAGATTAGGTTCTGAACCGGCTGTTACTGCAATTTTGGTTTGTATTTATATTTACTCGATGCATAAGTGTTTCCTGTAATCTGCATGAACAAATGAATTGATTATAATTAAAGCATTTGAAAGCGTCATATCAAGATGTAAAATATCCGCAAATCTGAAGCAACACCCCTTATCCCGGGTAAGTTCCCTGCGTCGGCACCGCAAGCAGGGTCCCTGGGCGGCGCGCCCCCGCCCCGGGAGCGGCCCGGCAGTCGCGAGTCGCCGCCGCGTCGAGAGCCCGCGCCCGTCGCCGCCGCGCCACAAACTTTATACGACGCGATCCCGCCTCCAGTGAACCGTTACTGCTCGGACCTTGAGCTTGCAGTGAAGTGTTGTGAACTTTCGCCCTATCGGGGATTTTGCAACTTTCGGTAGGTGGATTTTAGCGCTTTACGATCACTCCTTTTCAGGTGATGATAGCCGCAGATTTATACCTATTTACACATTTCATTAAAAAAAGTTACAATTTAACTATTTTGAATCGACATTGAAAACAATACAATGTATCTACCGGCTAATAACTTATTTCTACTGAAGATACCGGTGAAATTACTTTGCGGGTTATACTCGTTCGTTTGACATTGCTTTTTTTAAAATAAGTCACATTATATTGAATTGTAGCTTTTTCGTGCTTCCAAAGCTGCGTCTAGCTTTGTGTTTCAGGTGTATTTAATAAAAAAAATATATACGTACGTCTATTACGGCAGAAATACTACTGATATAAAATAGTACAGGTAATATGGAGGAGATCTTATTACTTTTCCTTCAGCTTTAATCGTTAGTAAGAGAATAGAGAACCTGTGATAGGAACTGCAACAGAGCTTTTTCCAGATAGCATGTTGTATACTTAAGTTCAATATTTTAAGTGGTACAAAAACTTCTCTTGTACCATTATTACTGGATAGTACTCTAGGAATGAGAGTCCCAAAACAAATCTAAGAAGGCGTTGACTTCAAAAGGGGAATCACTAATCAAAACTTGTAAACTATCATACCTTTTGATTGTAGATAGTTGGATATCAAACTCGTCATAAATTCAATTGATATAGCCATTTTTTAACTTTTCAGTTTAGAGGTCGTATTAATTTCAAATTAGTTGACTTTTAAGATAGTTGTATGTTGATGGCTTCATTTCTACAGAGCGATTTATAGTCGTGTTACATTTCGGGAATTTAAAAATGAGCTTACGTGTCCAAACGAATCGTTGCAGGGGTGAATTGTATCAACGTGGAAACTATCATACCTTTTGATTGAGTTATGAGTGTGGCGAAAGATGCGCGTATACACGATTACATTGCGTGTAAAGTGCTAGCCTGAAACATAACACAGTGCTGACATAGGAAGAATAGATTATAGTTTTTCCAATGAAACAAATTCAGTCATATTCTGCATTACTGATGAGATGGAACGAGACATACTCTAACACATTGGTCAAGTCACTGATTACCCATCCAATATGAAATCGCGGCGTGCGTAACTTAACTATGAACATAGTTTTCGAACAACGTCATAAGCGATCATACGAAAAATTATTTTCCCAACATAGGTTAGTTAGGTAGGCAAACATATTTTTCCGCCCAGTTAGAGAGTGTATTGTAATTTTATTAAAAACCGTTAGATTATGTATGACAAGATGTGTACTCATGGGTCATTGTTTAAATAATTATGGTTTATTTTTGTTTTCAACGATTTTCCAAGTTGCACTGCTAAACGGATTTTACTTGAAACTTTAAGTGCACATGCACATTAAATGTGTCCCTTTCTCGTTGGTCTTGTGGTTTAAGTACTGGGATTCACGGGTTGAGTAAAGTGGGGAATGTTCCAGATTTTTAAAATGTTTGTTATGTTGTTTTTTTTGTACTTCAGCTGATGCTGCTACTGTAGTTTTGTTTATGAGTGGTCCGTCAGCGTATCTTAAGTAGACAAATCAGAATTGTATTATTGTTCGCAAGCTGTTTTACTGGAGACAAAGCTCGATATTTATTAACTGACATCAAATTTGATCACCTGCCTGACATGGTAAATAAGCCTGTTTGATTTTAAGTTAAAATAGGATCTATGCCTTGCGGTAAGACGAAAATGGTTTTCTTTTATGGTGCACTTCGAGATTAACCTCATACCGAATGATGTTAAGTGGTAACCTGATTACCTAGCTTAAGGGTGACAAGTACATCATAATAAAGCTGTTACTGGACTTATCGCCCTTACCTCGAAGGCTTGACCCTTGTTACTAATGTAACACCCCCCAAAAGCTCTGGAAACTTTACTTACACTCAGGAACACAACAACAGTAATTGTTATTTGGCTGTGGTCTTCTGTAAGGTGAAGGTATTTCACCAGTCAGGCTGCACCAGTTTGCACTACCTCTCTTCTCTTTGGCTTCATCTATTAGTTTCTTTCTTTTGACAGGTCATTTTTGTATCCAAGTTAATACTGTGCAACCATCATAGTTTTCCCATTTGCAGCTTTTATAATACGAAATGTCTAATACATTTTTCTGTTCGCAATTTCCCAGTAACATTGTTTGATGGACATTGCACACAATACGAAGGAAACTGCAACATTGTCGATGTATGTTCCAGTGGATAATAAAAGTGGATCACATTTTCCGCTAGCAGCACGGAGTGACGGGTTGCCAGTTGTGAATAAAATATATCTCTTGTCGTTATTGCGATAATGGAAGCCTCTCCGTGTGCGTGTTGTCCTGTCACGGAGGGTAGTTGCGAGTAACCACTTCGCTCTACAGACATGTAATATATACAAACGAGGGTAGTTGTAACCGATACGCGCTACCTGACGCGTCGCGAGACGTATTGTTCGGCAGATCAGCGTAATCCCTCCGCCACTCGACACGACACCTGCTGGGTAGTGCTGCTCCCCTGGTACCTGCATGTACCAATAAATTTCTCGGTTTTAATCCGACTAAACCAGGGCCAATGGTTTTCAAATGTGGTGTAGATCGATATGACAGTAAATAAAGATGCGCCTGTTTTAAAGTAGGTAGAAGCTACTCAACATAAGCGATTGGACGGGATAGCTGGCGTTTACGTTGTGATCAATGAACAAAGATTACAAAGAGTAGACTCCGTTATCAAACTGAACATAATATCGACAAGGTACATTTGCATAAAAACGAACCTATCTACAAAAATATGGCGTTGGTAGATGTCATGTGTTAGAGATTTGGTGAAATTCTGGATATGCTTAAAAAAAATTGTTTTCCTGAAAGACAGATGTGTTCGTAAAATGATTTTAATGAACCTTTTTTTAAATACTTTAAATAATAAGCTAAGAAAATATGAAACTTGTATCAAAGCTTTAATATTATACCGTTATGGAACTGAAAAAGAAACTTTATCAAATCTTCCCAAAACAATTCAATATTTATATTTTAAAGATAAAATGCTGAACTTATACTTATTATTATCATATGATAGTTTTAATATTAGAGTGAGTAACTCTTGCTAACCCAAAAATAAAAATGATAATGGGTACAAACGTTTAGTTTTGATCGAATGTCCCGTTGGCACATTTGATTGTGAAACAGCCCTTCCAGCTAGAGACCTGCAACACATATACAATACCTACGTCTTTTCCCCTAAATTGCACATGTTTTAACAAAATTTGTGTTTGTTATGTATCCGTGCTTATTTTTCGTATTTACTGTGTACCGAGCTACTAACCCTAGAATCATGTTGTGGTATGAAGTGGACATTAACATCTATTTATTACTTTATGATTTGGACTTAGTATTTTGTATTCGGAGAAATTGCGCGGTTGATCCGATTTATTGGTTTACTAAATTTTAGTGTTAATTCTTTTTTCACTTATACGGTACTTATACGTACTAGTAATGTTGTGAGATTTAGACAAAACTCTCCCAACACTACGCCTGGTTCGATGTTAACGAAAAAGGGTGCGTTCTCGTCTCTCATTTAATCCTTGGGCCGCCACACACAGAATAACTAATTGTAGACAGATTATCATAAATCACATTGTACGCAGTGACGTGTTCAGCTAAATCTTATTTTAATATAAACTTTTTTGTGGAAATTATATGACCGACTCGGTGGTCTACTGGTTTAATTATTGATATATATTAAGTCAGGTTAGAGCTTGGTGATTAAGCCAGTACATACTGTTATAATAATGACGATGATTCAGTTTTAGTGATGGTGGATATCTATTTGCAATGTAATGGACTTGTGTTTGATAATTTTTTGCATTAAATATTCATATAAGTAAGACATTTGGTTAATTACGACAGTTCGCATCGATAACTGACTTTGAGGCTGGCAATAAACCTCAATGCCTATTATGGTGAGGATTAAAATTATTCTTCCCATCAGGTTATGGTTGGCTTGCTTTGTTTTATTAACGGGAAAGTCTATAGACAGCTAAAATATAAAAAAATCAAGTAAATTCTCGTTTCATTCCAAAAATCAGTCCTTTTTTATATTGGCTCCTCCCAGCCTGATGGTAAGCAAGAGAGGAACCCACATCGCGATGACAACGGATTTGATATCGAAATATCCTACCCGTTAGCATCGCCATACTGGCCCGCAAGATGTTTCTTCACGCTCCTTTCTAAGGAATCCATGTCAAAGGAAGGAGGAAACACATGAGCCGGCAACGAGTTCCACTTCTTTATGGTCCGGCAAAGATGTTCGTGATGGAATATTTTCCACGGTGAAATGATGACATCGTTGGCCGGCTCTAGTAGCTAAGCATTGCAAAACTTAATTAGCATTAGAACATATAACTTACTAGCTGTGCCCGCGACTTCGTTCGCGTGGACTACATCCTTTCATGGTCGGTTTTACCCCTTTCTCTTCTTATATTCGAAACAAAAAGTAGTCTATATTTTAATCCAAGTTTCTAGCTATATTTGTGCCAAATTTCATATCTCTAACTTCAAAAATAAACATTTTTCCATATAAACTTTCAAAGGTGGTATTACCCCCCCCCTTATTTTCTATTTGAAAGTAGCCTATATCCGTTCTTGAGATTCAACGTATACCTATACCAAATTTCATCAAAATCGGTTGAGAGGTTTAAGCAGGAAAGCGTTACAGACAGACAGACCGACAGACAGAGTTACTTTCGCATTTATAACATTAGTAGGGATAGTAGGGATTAGTAGGGATTCAACTGTTTTAGTACAGAAGTTTTTGAACTTAAAGAGCGTAAAGGTAAAGCGCTAGTCTGCATGCGGAAAGGTAGTTCAAAATGTAATCATGGAGTCGTTCCTTAACATCCAGCCTGACCTCTTTCCAGCCGGCTCCTTCATTACGAGGCGAGTCGGCGACCCGACCGAGTGCACCGCTGCAGCGCATTTGGCTCGCGCCGGTGGCCGCGCGCCAGCGACGCCTTGAAATTGTCCTTAGACCTGATCATTGCGCCTCTCCGACCTATCTCTCGAGAGCTAAGCCGTAAAGATGAACAAATTGCTACAGCCTACAACTATTGCTACGAGAGTAGCGCAGGGATTTGTTTAAAAGGCTACGATGAGTCTGATTGTACTACACGCTACAAGTTTTGGTAATTACTACGATATTTGATTTGTGCCACAGTGTATTTTAATGTTCCTTTCTATAGCATAATACCATTCTGTTATTTAACAGTTTAAGTTCTTTATTCACTGTTTTCTATGATTACGAACAGTATATATTTTATGTTCTATTTATCGCGCATTTTTTTTGTGTCACTGCAAAACTTTTTTCTGACTTCACTAAATTTGAACGAAAATAACAAAATTGTTCGAACAATTCTCATGTTCCACGATTAGCTCAATATATTGTACCTTCAAATGTTACTGAAATTAGTTGTATCCAGTGCAATGATAAGTATTTTATGTTTTGATTCATGTTCAATTTATAAGACATCCATTAGATTGATGGAGTATTTGTATCCAAGTGTTTCTCGGTTCACTAGTATCGCTCTCAATCAATCGAAGTGTATAGTTCGCGGTGCATCGTACCGGTGTTTGGTATAGACCACAATCCTGACAGATGAGTTATAGACGTATTAGCTTGTGGCAATTTCGGTCTCCTTCATAAATCTGAGTGCGGACGCAACTGAATCTGTGCCCGAGCCGATGTGATCGGACTCCTGCATTCCTGCCAAATGTTTACTATTACGAGTGAATTGTTGCACCATTGGTTAGTTGTTTAAAATGCGTTATACTGCGTTACTTTATTGGACTCTTCTTTTGGGATCCTGAGTTGGATTTCTGGGATGAACAAAGTGTTTTACGGATTTTAAAGAACAAAACTCGTGTTTCTATCACCGACCACAAGTACCCAAGTAGTAATTAAAAAGTATAAATGCCACATCAGACGATGACTACGTTGTTTCTTTTTTTGAAAAATGTCATTAAAACGCGATTTTAAAACGCCACAAAATTATTTGTTTATAAATGAAATTTATCGTGACATACTTTCGTATTTTCATAAAAAAAAAAGAAAACGTGTTTGACAGATATTTAGAATAAGTAAATTATCTCCATTCTTATTGCAGTAATGACTTGATTTCAACTGTAGAGTTCTTCATCTTTTAGTGGTAGATGGTATTTTGTTTAAAACCAGGTATTGAACCGTAAAAAATTAGATAAGGGACGGTTATTATTGATGAATATAAGTGCAACTCAGCTTACTCGTTAATGCTTCTTAATAATATAATCTCCAGCTAAGACCCATGTTTATTTTATTTACGTTGTTTAATTTTGAAATCATTAAGAATTAAATAACATAATCGATATCAGTTTAATCTTGACAAATGGTATTTATTGACGTACATTTTGTCTTCAGTTGGATCATTTATCAAACGAAAGCCATCAATTTTAACGGTACTGGAAATTTTTAACGATTTGTCATGATTCTTATCTAACAATTTCTTGTTTAACAGTTTGTTTGTTTGATAATTCAGTGTTAGCGGGAGGTAAAGCCTATAAGCAGTCGGTTAGTGAGGAATCATAATCTGTTCTAACTCTTGATAACCTTATTAGTTTGATGAGGTTTTGTCATTGAATTGTATACATTTGTACATGTAATTAGGCAAAACGTGATGATAAGCTGTGAGTTTTTTCTTTTTCATTATGAGATGTGAGCTCTGGTGTGGAATTTAATTAGGTAAATGATCGAACTATATTTTGAAACATGTAACCATAAATAAACAGAAATAACAAATAACTATTGGGCCAAGAAAGAATAACTTCATTAAGTACTAGGATCATTGGATAATAAAACGTTTTTCTATTAATAATAAATCTTCCAATAATAGAATTGTGTTTGATAAGAATATTATTTTATTTGCGCTGTGCTTAGTACATTATAATAGAATCAGCAGAAAATTATCTTTGTCCAATTTGCATTATAAGGTTTATTAGAGTTAAAGATTCTTATGTTAGGTAACAAATGGCATGCAAACATCACAATTTACCGATAAAACATCAGAATTTTAAATCATGCTTGATCGAGCTCGTTGCTTGAAGATCGTGGGTTTGATCCTGGTCTAGCCAATCTCGAACATGGTCTTTTATAGATAGAGATACGTAGACTTTATTAAG
Organism: Glyphodes pyloalis; assembly: GCA_037074685.1. Classification (NCBI taxonomy): domain Eukaryota; kingdom Metazoa; phylum Arthropoda; class Insecta; order Lepidoptera; family Crambidae; genus Glyphodes; species Glyphodes pyloalis. Next base: position 145,955 of record JAYKKO010000050.1, read on the forward strand.
TACTTATACAACATACAAGGAAAAGCCTGGTCAGTCAAAGTATGCAAAAAAATAATTATTTAGAAATTATTCTAAAAGCGAAACTATATAAAATTTATATATATTTGGTAGGTAGACATATAGGTAATAGATCTAAGCATACTTTGATCCCAAAATAAAACATACAACATCGCTGCATTACAAAAAATTCTTGGAAATTGTAATTCAAACGTTTTTCTCAGGCATGTCTATTTTGCTCCTCCAAGAAGGTTAAAGGAAGCTTTCGCGAGGCACTCAGGATTCCCCTGATGTGTGATTTAGTATGCTTCTGTCGGTCGCCGGTCGAGGAGGCGAGGAGGCCTAATGCTTGAGACAGGCTGCTCGGAGCACCTGGAGCGGACATGCCCGGCAAGAGGGGGGGGGGGGGGGCTAGGGATGAACTCGGTAGTGCATTAATTACGTAGTTCAGTTACAACTATAATTTTGGAGTCTGGATATTACATTGGAACTATGGCCGTGAGGCTGACTGGTTTGGATCATAGCAAGGACCAGACTCATCATGCCTTTCGAAACATAGAATCACATTTCTTATCATAAAATCACGTTGAAACCTGCAATGCTCTAACTGGACTGGGAAAAGTTCACTAAGTGAAAGTGTTTTCAGGGTTAAACAAGGGACCAGGTCTGAATCCGTTAAAATAAATGTAAAGTATCAGTTTATTTAATGTTTCCCGTTTGGCTCATGCCTCTGTCATTAAAACGAAGTCAGCGCTACAATAATGGGTGGGAACTGAATTGATTAAAACAGTATTGTAACACAAATAAAATAAGACTTTAATCGAATTGAACCTAGGATCGCGAGTACACTTAAGATACAAGACCACACATGATTATAATAAAAATTTAAAAAATGTTAAATCTTATCTTACAAATGAACTCTCCTTGAAATAAACAAATGTAACAAAATAGTCTGCACCTATAGATAAAAATTGGATACTACCAAATATTTGTTTCTAAATAAACTTTACTTACAGAAGTTACTCTATTTTACAGATTCTAATGAAAGTGATCTCAAAAAAGGCCTTTTTACTAACGAATAATCCACCAGCGCTTCCCTGGCCCTGTGAGGGGGGAGGGGGGGGGGAGGGTGTCGAGCTGAATACGTCCGCTCCAGTTTCGCGAGCGCTAAACGCCGCGTATTAAATCTAGATACAGAATGTCTCGGCGCCTAGGCCTCGTCCACAGTGGACGACCCACATATTTAAACATTTAGCATTTTTAAAATAATGAAACCATAGGTACTGCGAACGTATTTACATTTTCGAAAAAAGTAAGTGATGCCATGATTAAAAATATTTATTGAAGTATGAAGTTAACGTAGTCGTCATCGATACACTTACCAATTCTTACAAACCAGTAATTTGTATCATACTTTTTAAGATGTTTCTGCGGTTAGGTTTTTAGAAGAGGGTTAAGTGTCGAAGTCAGGCGGGCCGTATTTTTTTTTCTCGTAACTTGTAGCCCTTGTAGTCACTTGAGCTTGATTAATGAATATTAGGGAGTCCGAATTTGCTATAAATATAACCCTGACCTTTTGAATCTGATTGTCAGTACCAAGCCTAAATAAAACCAGACTTATTTGGAGAAGAACAGCAGTTAACAAGCTTTTCAAAGCTCAGAATCGTAATTTTTATCGGATGATCAGGATACTTAGTCAAATGGCATTTGGCGAACTTCTATGTAGTTTCGACAAGTTTATATTGACATTTCAAGATCACGTGACTTTTCTAAGTGAAGTATCTACCCCATACATTTTAAACTTGCCGAAACGATACCACAAATCGTCAACTGTCATTTGGGCAACCAGGTGATTCAAGTCTCCTCACGATGTAAAAGTGATCTTCGCGAGATTCGGGCTCATGGTCTCTGGGGTTTGAAGACCTATGCTTGCGAACAGTACCCAGCAGAGAAGGCTTGTTACACATCATGTTATAAAACCTAACCAAACTCGCTTGCGCCCTAACTGGGCGCGTGTAGCCGCGGCTTTAGAGGCCGCGCCGCGTCACAGTGCACCAAACACACGTACATTAAACCGGCTCACGTTTTAATCTCGCGGCTTTATGTAACCTTTCGGGACGCGCGCTGTGTTGTGTAAATGAGGTTTATCTTTCTGTTCGCTACGGTTCGTTGGCGATGACAAAGTTAAGCAGATTTTTTAATTGTGGTGCTCGCAATTTGTTAATTAAATCAAGCTGTGGAAGCATCTACCATACTCTCGGTCTCTTTGAGTCATGAGTACTGTTAACCCCTGCCCCTTTTACGATTCCCGTCGTGGATTTCCTTTGAAACTTTAATTTTATCTACCTTTAGTCGAATTTTAGTTTATTAGGGATGAACATATCTATCTCTCTTTATCAAAGCTAATAAAATGATTCCTCATCCATTAAACCGATTGCGATCATTTTTGCTCGCAAAAAACCTAATCCTCCTTCGAAAACCTCGGGTAAAAATACCCATATAACAATAACATAGCATGCGTTCTGTTTAACTCTAAAGGTGCAATTCCAACAAAGGTCCCGATGCTACCGAGCCGAACGGACGGTCCGTCGTAAACCGCGGGCGAAGTTAGTGAGCCTCGCGCCGTCGGAAAGTCGCGTCGATATTTTGCTCCCTAGAGACGCCCCGCACCGGTATTTGACTACCGATTCCCTTTAACCAATACCAATGAAACAAAAAACTCGACAGACCCCGTGGAACAATGTAGCGCTCCCGTCTGTACCAAGTTGAACCAAAGATTGTGGGTTCGATCCCCTCCCGAAGTAAACATTCATGTGATTTTCATTTGTAAATGTTCTATATTTGGGTATTTGTAAATGTATTTCTGAATGAAATTTAACAAAAGAAACTCCTGTACTTGAAATATATCTACTTCTAATACAATATTTTTCGACATTTTGTCAACGAAGCAGATGCACAATACTCTGTAATAATAAATTACTATTGACCACAAGGACCGCTATTCAGTTAGTAACGGTGTAGGTGTCAGTACCGGTATTATTCAGAACTGTGACTACTGGTACTAGAGTCGTGGGCGGGTCAGGACGCCGGTAATGGCCGCGGCGCGCATTAGCCAAAGCTCCGATAAACCGCTTACCCGGACTCCTCCGGCGGCCGCTGGGCAGCTGGCCACACGATAAGTCGACGACCAGAGAGTCGACTCCGCATACTTAAGGACTAGCGTCGGACCACTTTATTGTAATGGGCCAACGGTCTCTCAACTGTTTGGAGCTAGCGAACAAACCACTTAGCTTTTAAGAACTTTTGGCATTCCAGTATTCAAGCAGAGCCATTACAATAGTACGGTATTTGATGCGCAACTTAACATCACTAATAATGTTATCACAATCTTATGATTCAATCGCCCAGCATTTCTGATGTTGAAAGTTCTGATTTTTTTATTTGAAAAATAATTAGTTGTTTTAAAAAAGACCTTTAGGTTTAAAATAATGTTCAATTATCTTTCCGTTACGTATATAGTGCGGATGAAATATTGAAAATAATTTTATCACCACACCATAAAAAAAACAATTTTCAGCGAGGCTCATTTAAAGAACAAACTTTACTTTAAAACCTTAGTTGAGACCAGTTCATAGGTATGACTGTTCGTGCATATATAATGATAACTCTAATAAATATTCTTGAAAAATTAAGTTAATAAAAATCCATAAATGACATGACTTTCTTTCTCAATATTTTTACTATGAAACTCTTGTAGTGATAAGCGGTAATTCCCAAAAAAAAATTCTAACATCGCCACTAGTCGCCATTCTTATAAAAGGGCTCATATTATTTAGCGTATAAACCAGTCATGGATGAGCTACGCTAGAACTCTAAAATTAATTTAACGATTCAATTGGAATGATTGCCATCTGACCTAATCAATTAAAATTTGTAGCATAGCCAAAAATTACGACTTGACAATTACATCATTTTTATTGGGCAGTCAGATACTTCAAGCCTGCAATGTGCTAACCAAATAAAGATTCAAATCCACGATGTCCAAATTTAGAAAAACTGCAATGGTATTAAATTACTGTAATGTCTGCTAGTGTGTGGCGGGGCGAGACAATAGGGCCCATTTTAGAGGCACTTGCCCACTCCAATTAACCAGTATCGCAATTTCTATGTAGGCTCTGAGGCAAACGTCCCACTTCCCAACTATTGAGCGCGTCCCGCCAGCGAAGTGTGTTGCTATTGGACGTCCCATTGTTGGATGCACCATTGTCGAACCAGTTACTGGGACATGATTTCCAGCTTCTGTTATCAAGTAGTTTCATCGGTAGTGTGCTGAGTTTCAATGAAAAGTCTCCGCTTCGGAATTTTTCGCATCAATTTGCGCATTTATTTTAGTTGCACGCACTATTCCTGTTTATAAGCGTATGCTTGTACCAATGCCATACGTGCCAGAGGTAAGAATGATTAAATTGATAGATTGATAAGTGCCTAAAATTAGCTACTCAATCATGCTAACAATATAATTCCAATTACATCTTTCTTATCTAAAAACTTAGTTCTGAAAGAGTGACGGGTGGAGGTCGCACAGTCTTGTGTAAAGTTTTGTGCTAAGTTTATCGGTGTGTTCGGCACGTCAGTAGGACGGTTAGTTTGGGAGCGAAGGCAGAAAAACCTCAGGAACAGCGGAGAGGATTACCTTTATCAGTGATCGCGATCGTGACAACAGTCGCAACGATTTACAATTGATAGCGAGAATACATTCGTAGGTACCTACCTAATTTATTGTTTATTGATGATTAGCTGCCGATGTTACAACTGTAATAAAATTATAATTACGTATATCAATTAGCCAATCCATCCAGTATGTTATGCATTTGTGTGATCCGTGATCCTGAGATTTTAGTATTTGAATTGGATCATTATTTCTAACAATAGCTTTACATGTATATTATGAACGCGTACACTATCTTTATAGGCGTTTATTTAATCTAATGCGGTAGTGAAACTATATCTTCTATAGGTAACTATTATATACTTTACAAAGCCACCCTTGTGAATTCATACTGTGTCTGCTTTTGCGAAAAAAATATAATTTTTCTTCTTATATGGAAAGGCAACTTCAAATTTTGAGCAACAGATGTCTTCATTATTTTTTTATTTCCGGCCAATTTTTAATCATATTATCTATACCTACTTAATAACAGTTCTAATACTTATTTTTTTGTTCCAGGTAAAAGCATATAGTTATAAGTGGTCAGTGAAGTAGTGATGTGAGTAAGTGAACGCGTGCCGTGGTCGGGTGTGTCGCGCGACGAGTACGTGACGACAGCGCGACGACGGCGCGACGACGACACGGCCGCGACACGACATGGCCGACGACAACACAATCATCGAGGGCACCGTCAAGTTTCGCGACGGGAAGAAGGTAAACATTTGTCACCACTCAGGATCTAGTTTACAAAAAAAAAGTACCTATAATAAATCGAACGAACGAAAGGTTTCGCTTTTGAAGATTAATCATTAGCTTTTGAATTATCTTTTCCACTTCAGATAATCTCTCAGGACTATACCTAAAAAAAGATTGACTTTAATAAAGCCCACGTCGATAAGTTTAAAGAATGTATATCTGCATTATCGTTCTCCGATGTTTATGCGATAACTGATGCAAATGAAGCATTCAATGAATTACATCATTTGGTAGAATTGTTCAGTAAGTTATGCTTTCCAGAAATATTAGTCAAAACTCGCACAACATTTAAATATCAAAAGTGGCTTAGTAAGGGTATAAAGTTAGCATGCAAAAATAAGAGGCACTTATACTTTCAATACAGCCAAGCTAAGGTTAATAAGGTAGTCTTGAAACATAAGTATAAAAAATACAGTAGAATACTCAGGAAGTGTATTATCGAGTCTCAAAAATTAGAAAACCAAAAATTATTATACAAGGCAAAGAATAAATGCCGTGTTACTTGGCGGATAATTAATGATAATTTAAATAATGAAACAATGAATGGTAATATTGATATTATAAATAAAAATGACACCGTCTATTATGATCCTAATACAATATGTGAACTATTTAATGATTATTTTATTGACATGACCCCAAATAATAGTATAGATTCAAATGAGATAAATATTCCATTCTTTAATAAATCAATATTTTTAACGCCCACAACTGAGGCTGAAATAGAATATATTATCAGGTCACTTAATAACAGTAATGCGGTGGGATATGACGGAATAAGTACATTAATCATAAAGGTATGCGCCAATTATTTGTGTAGACCTTTAGCGTATGTGATAAACCTATCGATAGAACAAGGCTTTTTTCCAGATGCTTTAAAGCTAAGTATCGTAAAACCACTTTACAAAAAAGGTAATAAAAAAGATATCAACAATTGTCGACCTATTACTTTAATTCCCATTATTTCTAAAATATACGAAAAAGTTGTTCGTAATCGCATTTACAATTTTATAACTTCAAATAATTTACTCAGAAAAGAACAATATGGTTTCCGCAAGGGTAGTTCTACCACCCTTGCATGCTTTGATTTAGTGCATTTCGTTACAGAATGTCTTAACCAAAAGTGTCCACTGGTTACTATATTTCTCGATATGAGTAAAGCTTTTGATTGTGTTCCACATACAAGGTTATTGGATAAACTTGTGAGATATGGTATAAGAGGTAAAGCATACGAATGGTTGCGTAGCTATCTTTCTAATAGGAGGCAATGCACAGAAAATGCTAAAAGGTGCTCTTATAGATCCAGAGATCGTCTTCAGCCATGTGGAGTGCCACAAGGAAGCGTTCTTGGGCCGCTTTTTTTCATTCTGTTTATTAATGACCTGCCAAGCCTAACTCAGCATAAATGCTTTATGTTTGCTGACGATACCACTGTGATGATTAAATGCAATAATCTCGATAGCTTTAGTAATGACATAAATAAAACATTGACTAGTATTATAGGATGGCTAGAAATCAATAATTTGAAAATTAACATTCAAAAGACAAAGGCTATTCAATTTTTGCCGTATAATGCAAAGCCTATTGAAGCAAAAATTACATATGACAACAATACTGTAGAAATAGTAAATGAGGCAATATTTTTAGGTTTTACTTTGGATAAGCATCTTAATTGGAAGGCACACATCGACAAAATATGTATAGAACTTGACAAATTTGTGTATGCACTTAGACGACTCAGTAGTATATCATCAAGAGAAACGGCTCTGACTGCTTACCATGGCTATATATCGTCTCTTCTTAACTATGGTACCTTGTTGTGGGGCAACTCAGTAGATATAAACAGGGCACTAATAGCGTACAAGAAATGCATTAGGGCGATCTGTAGGGCACATTTTCTAGAGACTTGTAAACCTTTATTTAAACAACTAGAAATTCTACCAATACCTTGCTTATATATTAAACAGATGTGTATTTTTGTACAACAACATTCGAATTATTTTGTAACACGAGGTGAACAGAAAAACAAGCCAACTAGACATGCTAATCGAATATTACTGCCTAATGTTAGACTAAAATTATTTCAGAATAGTTCCTATTGCATGGCAATAAAGGTTTTTAATAAATTGCCGGGACATCTTAAAAACCTGCCAATACCAGCATTAAAAAGAAAGTTACATGCTTGGCTACTATCAAAATGCTATTATTCGGTCAATGAATATCTTAATGACCAATTTTAATGTGTTTTAATGTATTTTTATTATTTTATTTTATCTGTATAAATGTATTGTAGTTTTGGACGTCATTACCTACCGTTTAAAACATAGATTTGCACGTCTGCTTGCAGGCAGAATACTAACATACCTTTTATAAATATACCATCAAAATGTAAAAAATTGTATTCTTGCAAATAAATTATTGATTATTATTATTGATTATTATCAAAACTTTAGGAAATTACGATTACGTTTAATATTACGTTACTTTTGATTTTCATTAATCGTATTTTGTTGTTTGAAAACGCTTATTCGCATTTGAAGAGCATTGGATACGATTATGAGGATCAAGAATTGCCATGCCTTATCGGATCCGACAGAATTTGTGTTTGGTGTAGGTGAAGCCTTTGCCTGATGAATATTGATTATAATTTTGACATTGCTGTTCATTTTAGTTCATTCCCGTCAATCTAGTAAAAACATATTTGTTTTTGAATTAATAGACCAACTTTTAAGAAAAGTTTTCTATACGATAACGTCAATCAATATATATGGATATGACGAAAGCATTTGATCACGTCAATCACAAAATATTACTAGAAAAACTAAGCTGTTATGGCATACGCGGCAATGCATTGAGTCTAATAACTTCCTACCTGCAAGATAGAGATCAGTACACCGAGCTCACACAAGTTTGTTTGTCAAGTACAGTAGAAAAGAAATTTAAGTCTCAAAGTAGACAACTAAAATGTGGGGTGCCTCAGGGCAGTGTACTGGGGCCTTTACTATTTATAATTTATATTAATGATATAGTTAAATCGATTAAACATCCCATGATATTATTTGCCGACGACAGTACTATTTTTGTGAAGTGCAATGATGGTGATTACATAAATTATGAAAATGACATAAACCATACGATTAACTGGCTAAAACAGAATAACTTAAAGGTGAATTTGGAAAAAACAAATGTAATGCATTTTGAACAGAGAATGATTAGACCTCTTGTAAACATTGAATACGAAGGCTGTAAAATTGAGGAAACTAATCATACAAAATTTCTTGGTGTCAACATAGATAGTAACATGTCGTGGGAATCTCATTTGATCGAAGTCTGCAAAAAAATGTATAGGTTCTCATTTGCTCTTTACAAATTAGCAAAGACATCAAATCTTGATACAGTTCTGACTGCATACCATGGGTTTGTAGGTTCAACTCTTCGATATGGAGTAATATTTTGGGGTAACTCCACTTATAGGGAGATATTATTAAGGGCCCAAAAGCGATGTATTAGAGCTATATGCAACTTGAAATCTACGGATAGTTGTCGACCATATTTTAAATCAATGAAGCTGCTAACATTACCATGTATATATATATATGAACTATGTACATTTGTAAAGTCGAACTCAGAACTGTTTAAAGAAAAAGAACACATACCTTACCTCCGCCCTAGAAAATTAATGTTTAGTACAAATATTTGTAAAACTGCATTAATGCGTAAAAGTGTTATTGAAATGGCTCCAAGGGTTTATAATAAACTGCCCGAATTTCTGAAAAAATGTAACCTAATAAAAATTTAAAATTATTTTATCAAAATTACTTACTGGGAAATGTTACTATAATTTAAATGAATATTTTGTTGATAATGAATTTGAATGTAAATTGTAATGTATATTTGATTTATTCTGACATATCTACTTTTGATTTGACTAATTAATTGATTTACCAACTTACAATGTATTTAATTTTTGACTTTATTATTAATTATTATTATGCCTTAATCCTTTAATTTAATTGTAATGTGACATTGAATAATTTCGTATGCCGTCTAAGGCGCATCTTAGAGCTCCTTACTATGTCTATCCTATCAACTTGTATACCACCTTTGATGACGAATAAATAAATTTGTATTTGTATTTGTAATAACGTGAATGAAATATCACGATATCTTTCACATGCCATATCAAAATTAAATAATTTGAAAGTTTTGTAGTCTTTAATAGTCTTAAATATGAAGCAATTTGTTTTGTTAAGGATCATTACCATATACCTACGTTCTAAATACGTATTAAAATATTTTTTTATCGAATATATTAAAATAACACTTATACGGTTATACCGTAAGTACATAACCAAATTTGATAAGATTTTGAAAATCCGAGAGTTTTTTATACAAAATCGTTGCTTTTGAACATCTAAATTTTGTAAACATAGTAATTGTTAGTTAACAGTAGTGTAACTTTTGAACAATGAAATCATCTTAAATTTGGTTTCATAGTTTCTAATCGTATTCAATGCAAACAAACAAGCTCTTAATACTTATATACTCTTTGGTATTAGTTGATATAGGTAAATAACGGAAAGACGCTCGAGCAACACCAAACTGACGTCCTCTGGCTTATTCTGCGAGGTAGAAGTTGACATTTTAAACATTTCATGCATAAAGAAGTCTAAAACGTGCATAATATACAATCTAAATGTTAATTCTAGCCGTTTATGAAATCAGAGAATATCCTCTGCGGCAAACTGTATGCTGAATACACATTTATTTGAATATTTAAGTCGGCAAGTCGTGTACTAGAGTCGATATCAACGATTAGATACGACTGAGATCCGCCGATGTGATAAGCGCTTATCAAACAATCCAGGAATGTCAATGTCAACATTTCATCAATTACGTTACGGTCCGTGCGGATGTTGAGGCCTGCCCTTGGGTTCTTTTGCAATAGCCTAGATTTATGTACGAGTACAATGTGATTTTGAAATTTATTAAAAGATGCTGATAAACTTGATTATGCCTTAAGATTTAGTTATGACTGAAAATCACAAAATCAGTTGGTCTGGTAACATTTCATAATTGATATTCAATAGATGTTTGTGTAATATTTAGAAACCTTATAATATGATGATACTGTAATTTGCACCTCATGTAGTTGAAATAAAACGAGCGTGTCATGCCTATGTGGATTTTAAATTTCAAAAATAATCCGAACAAATTCGTTGCGTTATTATAGAAACATGCAAGTTGATATCACAAAATTCAATTTTATTACATTGACATTTCGATTTTGACAAAAAAAAATCTATTAAAGATCCAGTGGCGTTTTAGTGGATATGACCGAATGTTCACATTCCCTTCAATATGGTTGAGTGAAGCGATGGCTGGCACATACGTCATGCTTGTAAACAGGTGCCACCTTTGGGATCTGGTCTGCTACAGTGTAGCTCAAAATACTTCGTTTTTAATATACTCAGCAAACTAAACCTGAATGATTTAGCCTAACGTAGTTTACTGATAAATTAGGTGCTGCTCCGTACCCAGTACCTACCTTCTTGGAAAATATAGATAGGTTTCAAACCGGTAGCAGTGTGAACTCAATATATACATAATGTATTCAATGAAGTTTTGAATTAATGGATTTCGAGGCGAGCTATTTGAATAAAAATATTTTGGTGTTTAAAAGTGCAACACATAACACCCATCCTGATAATAAATAAATAAATGCGCCAGACAATCACACCAATCACCTGGTCTCAAACTAAGGTTTGCCCTTGTACTATGAGTACCAGACGACGGGTACTAACTGGGGGCGTCATCCCTAAATACCCAGACCCAAGTAAATTTAGAAAAGTTCGTTATCCAAATTGACCTGACCGGGAATCGAACCCGGGACCTTACGCGCTTTGGCGGCGTACCTTAGCCACTGCGCCACCGAGGTCGTCAATATCATATCTACCTAGCGCTAACCTTGGGAACTACGCGTTCGAATTGGAAATAAAATTTTTGTGTTTGATAGTCCATTTATCGAGAAAAGCTTTAGGCTTATTATTTTTAACTTATTTCATTAAGCTGCGACTAATCAGGGCTAGTAGAGCTATAAAAGGTGTGAATAAAAATATATTATATGAATCTCATAGCCAATAACCATAAGTAGGTATATATTATAAGTTGCTAGTTCCCCAACTCATAAGTAAGTTTTTAATAGTTATTTGAAGTGTGCATTATTGTTGCAGTGGAAATCACGATGGTGCGTGATGCGGAAGCTGTCGCCCGTAGCAGGTGAGCTCACCGATGCGAATGGAAGATATCTCTTTATGATTTGATATTTGATAAGATTAAACGTTTCTGTATTATTATAGGTGATCACATTCTTACTTTAAACATAGGCAATCATGATATTTAATATTTAACAAACTGTGGCGCAGCCAAATAGTGGAGCAGCGACACATAAGTAAAAGAGCAGACACAAAATATGAGCTTTCCGAATCAGAATTCTTTCAGGCTATACTTAAGCATTTTTTAAAACTATCCTTGTATTACCTGTAGCAGTAAGTTAAGTGTGTACGTGAAAATATTATGCGCATAAAAATTAAAAGAAAGTAAAATAATTCACAAAACTTTTGTAAAAACGTAAATAAAAACTCGTTATCTAAAATTTTAATCATTGTTTATGCGATTTTATCAAAGTAAGTAAGTGTGTTCATCATTATAATCAAATTAATTAATTAAAATAAAAATGTTTACCATTTATTGCATGCCAAAGATTAGTATCTCCTTTTTATCTTTAGGTATTGGTTTTTTCCCACTTTTAATCTACCTACTGGCATGCAGATCCGTTTGCCCGTGCACCGTGATATCCTTTCTCGGTTCGTCCCTGGATGTTCTATGTGCTGCGATGTCTTGCTACTTAGGCAGCTGATTCACAAACGTCAAACGATTCTTATTCGGAAAGTATAGACTAAAGTAAATTTATATAGATACAGTCTCGTGCAACCGCTTAGTTTAAGAAGCATAGTTTACTAATTCGAATCTTAAATCCAAAATTTGTGAAAAGGTGCTCTGCGTCCTTATACATATACAAACTTCAGAATCGATTCTGAAACGGAGTCTATATTTGTCTCTGTCTACATAATAAGTTAAGACAGATATTATATATTGTGAATTTGGGGGCTGGTGTCGATAATGGCGCTAATTTTATCTGTCTCCCACGTCAGTAAAACAGTGGTAAAATCGAAATACTTTGTAGCCTTCTTCTCACCTACAAATCACTAGAACTAGATCAAAAACACTTTTGTCGCTGTAAATTCTTAAAAACATTTATTAAAGACATTATTTTGTTGGCATGCCTAAATGTGGGGATATTGATAGTAATAAACTTGCAATAATTCTACATTCAGAAATTTATGACCACTATTCAGGCTAAAGTAGTGTATGTTAACCCTTAACCTGGCCTTGAGTATCTAAATTTTTCATTGGTTTTCATTTCACCGGTAAGTTAAAGCCATAACGTTCAATTTGAGGTGTTGCTAGGTTGTTAGGTGAACTATTTTCCCATTGCCTGCTTATTAGTAGTAATAAATACAGGTTGGTTCTGAAGGCGCGTTACGCCGGGTCGTGTTCCGCGCTTCATAATCCGCGTGTATCTGCGTTATTACACAATAATTACTACTGTATCTGCGCTCGGTTATTCATGGCGCAATAATTAATACTCGCTCGGCCTATGAATACGATCGTAGTCGGTGATCCGTCACAGGACGCCTTCTATACGAGCGTCACATTGTAGTGTGACGTCACTCTATGAATATTAGGAAATGGAAACGACAGTATCTACGACAATGCATGTGTTTATCAATGCGACAATAGTACAAAACATTATTTCTGAACGCGCTGATAATTAATAGTGAATTTCAAACATTACCCTATAAGACAGGGTTTAGCGTAAAAAGAAAATCGAATAATTTTATCAAAATAATTGTACTTTTGATTTAAAAGGTTGAAATCTTTTCTCGTGGTAGATTACACGTTACAAATGATTACAAAATGTTATTTATTTATATGAATCATCTAATATTGACAGATATAAATTAATATATACATTCAAGTAGGTTGGCGTGTAGTCGGGGATACTGAAGTAGTTCATATAATATGTAATACTAAAATACAAATGTAATACTAAACCTAATATTAAACGAATGTTAAAGACATTTAATTATCGTGATGAAATTCCAGAATACCTAATTTCAGTATTAAATTGTACACAGATAACATTACAACATGTTTGACATGCTATCACGCTCATCTGCGATGCAAAATTAATTCTCGTATCTGCCTATGAATATGAACTAGTTTCTCTGATGCTGAGATGATCTGTCATATCAGGGTTTCTACTGACTTGACGTACTCTGAACTAAACTGGTCTAAATTACAACATATCTAAGCGTGCCTAGTTGATTTGATACTTGCTTAGCTCGCGGCTTTGTTTGTACAGAAACCTTTGCTAACCTTCGAATCTGCAGATTTTTTCTGCATGACAAGGTTACGAATGAACGAAAGGAATTTATTAAGCACGGGACTCATGTTGAGTATTTCTTATTAAAAAACTATAACCAATGAAGATTTTAGAAATAAGACTGATGCAACAATTTTTTCCAAAATTTTCGTCCATATTAAAACTAACACAATGTTTCTGACCAACAAAATGTCAGATTGTGGTTTAAAATAATTAAAATGATAAGCATGATTGGAAATGATAGCCGACGGTACTCAAATCATTAAACAATAGACGTCATGATCACGGGATCCCGGGTCTGTCAAAATATATTCTGAATCTCTCGAACATAGATCCAATTTGTGATCCCAACCCGCTTTTGGCTAGCTGCGTCTTATTGTTGTAACGATGACTTAATGTCATGAAAAATAAAATGAAAATTATTTAATGTTGCTAGTAAAAAAAAACTGTTCGATGCATATGACAAAAATTGTGTATACTAATTTGTATACGTGCATATGTTGTGTGTGAAATAAGATAAACGTGGATGTGTTAGTACATTTATTATTTTTTCTAAGGTATATACATAGTTTTGTGCAATGATGCCCTCAATCTCTTCGTTTTATTATTCAAATTTATTTTTGATATTTATTTTGAGACAATGATGTTAAAGGCATTAGACCTACAGTCGAACATTTATTGTTTAAAACTTATATTACTTTATTTATACCTCGTAAGCAGCATTAACCAATAATGCCCGGTTCCAATATGTTACGATTTGTAATTTGCTAAAAATGACTATTCGTTTTCCTTCAACCGACTACGGGTCGTCAATACCGTTCAGAAATTTACTTTACCAGCAGCTGTCATCAGTGGTCTGTCGTTCGGTCTCATATAATTAGTAATCGGATAGTAATCCGTTACTAAAACGGATCGTTTTTCAAATAATGTAACCTGGTATGAATAAGCTACACAAACGGAAGGATTAAGGTGTAAGCAGTAAGCACAATCAGGCAGGCGCTGTGAGGTCGCGGGGCGCGGCGCGACTTGTAACACTATTCTGAGCAGCCATTACCGCGCGATCACCCGCGGCCCGTCCCCGCCCTGCATTGTTCAGCGAGACCATGAATAAGTAATCATACATCAGACATAAGACGCCCATACTCCGATCATGATAATTGGAAGCAACAAGGGTCTGTACTTATGATAATCAAGACGCGTTGAGATTAACTGATTTTGAAATACATATAAGTTAACGGGTTAACACGCGACAAAATACTTAGATGTTGATGCTAATAGTTAATGTCAGCCCGTGACCATGGTAGGTGCAATACAACTAAAACCTTAGGCAGTATTAGTAGTAGCAATAACTACTAAGTATGTTGATTTTGTTTCTTTGTTTAAAATATAAATGATAGTTTTGTAATACATAGGCTACCTAAGTAAGTTGATGTGGTTAGTTAAGATAGTTAGTAAATACATATACGATGATATATTTTTAGGTTCCGCGTATACTAAGTATACAACCCTATATTGTTATTATGCGTTACCTGAAAACGTCTGGGAGTCGGTTAAGGAAACTGTATGAAACAAAATTATAAAGGTATTCAAAACCTCGTAACGGTACGCTTGTACCTCAAGAAATGAAAACGATTGATGTGAAAATTATTGAAATCAGTTCTATTACTGATTCTGACCAAATAGTTTCAAGGTTTCGTAAATAGGAAGAAAACACATAATGTTGTCCATGTACATTGCCCTGTTCCTGTGGTAAATAGCTGCAGTACTAATGTTATACAATAAAACATTGACGACGACCTCCGTAGCCGAGAGGCGAGCGGGCCTGACTTTGGCGAGCGCCATCTCTGAGGTTCCGGGTTCGATCCCCGGTCAGGTCAATATGGGAAATGAACTTTTCCATATTGTCTTGGGTCTGGGTGTTGTGGTACTGTCGTTGTTTCTGATTTCCGTAACATAAGTGCTTAAGCTACTTAACACAGAATCAGAGCAATGTATGTGAAGTTGTCCAACATTTATATTTATTTATTTATTATTATTAAGGTACCAGCACCCAGACCTAGTATCCAATCAATATCTTCTCTGTAGTTATAGGTTCCAAACGGTGCTTTATATAGAGACTATTAATAAGTATTACAAATGTAATCTATATGAATAAAAAAGATTGACTTTGACTTTGAACAATCAGAAGAATTTAAACGTACACAACAATATAACAATGATATAAGGAGAGTGTCAGTGACAGAGTTCTTACACTATTTTTTACAATTCATCAACTTAAAATCCGATTTCGCACAAAACGTGACGAACTAGACGACTGCAATCACGGGCGCGTGTCGCCGTGACGTCACACACCCGCGCAGATGAGTCGCGCCAGTTCCTCCATCACGCCCGTGCAGCCTGCGCGTGCAGCCTGCGTGCCTGACGGCGGCACCTACGTTATGACACACTCATTAAAATCTCCGCGAACTGTGGAGGTTCTACTGTCCTTGTTGATTTAAAGCAACTTATGCTAGCTAAATGAACTAAACTAATACTTATATTCATTTATAATTTGATTAAAATAATAAAATATCAAAGAAAGAGAGAAGCACTTAGATGAAATTTGGTAGTAAGAGGGATGACATACTAGATAAATATATTATTATAATTCCGAAATAACGCGGACTAACTGGTCTAATTACAAATTTTAGAAATTAAAGATAACTGACATGTCCTGGTCCCAAAGTAAGTAAAATAAATACTCGTGTTTTACTCGTAGAAACAAGGATGATAGTGTAAACACATGGGTAGAAAATAAACACAAATGTAATTGTCAGTAGTAGTTCGCAATTTTAATACTAGATGGCGCTGTACTCCCAGATCCCTCCTAGATCGCGATGACACTATTTTCCTGCAGATACATATAGGGTCACGAACTAATTTGATATGTTTTAGTGTGATATATGGGGATGTGTTAGTCCATTATGTTCATTATTCGGAAAGGTATGCCGTTATCGAACCCTTGGCTCAATAGCTAGGAGCGTCGCCGTTGTGCCACCGTAAGTTTAAATAAATTTGCTCAAATACTACTAAAAATACACATCTCAGTAACATTGAAAGATGAAAAAGCAGAAACATTACATCCAGAAAGCAAACAAATCACCAGGATTCATTCAACACTCCAAACGGGAGGTTCGCCCCCTCGCTCACATATCCAAAACAGTTACATTTAGAGTGAAACACGGCCCTCGAGGTATTTCATCGAGGCAGTGACGTCACAGATTAATCACAAGTTCATCCATCACGTCGCGGCAGCGGAACGACGCGCTACAAACGCGCCACACGTCCGATAGCGACGCGCGCCGCTCGACAATTACTTGGAATATGGAACGTAAAGTTAAATATCAGCTTATTTAAAACAATTTAAGCAACTACGACGGCGATAGGATTTATTAAATTTATTTAAATTAAATCAATAAAATTTCAAAAATAAAAGTTACTTCTTAATACATCAGCTATCTGGCAGTAGGTACTTTTAAGTCGGGAAATTCCACCTCCCCTTCGGCGTGGGATTCGCAACAATGTATGTATGTAGTTCTAAGCTTATACGACGAAGAGGTTAAAACAACAGAAATGTTAATGGCCGATGAAAACTTACGGTTAGCTCAGTTGCTCGCGCGGTACCTGAAGGTCGTGGGTACGAAACTCACACAGCAAGTGGAGATTAAAAAACATGTTTCTTTAAAATGTATAAAGTTTGCTAGTGCAGTATGAAACACTATTAAACTTGAATCTATCCATAGAAGTCCCGTCAAAATTATACACAAATATACTGCTTGATTGTTTTTGTTCCAATCACATCAATATTTATTCAGCCACTTCATTATTCTGTTATTTTCCGTTCAAAGTTCGTTCGCGTCTAGATTACGCTCTCAGATGTTCGATCAATCGCACATGATTCGGTCTCGGTCATCCATCAAGCCGCTGCCTGCAGCAATGCAGTGAGTGCACATTACCTCGCGAGCGCTCAACTGAGTCGCGCCTACAATGGCGCCCGATCTGATTCACCTTTATCAACTTGCTGTTGCACGAGACGTAGTATGTGCATTGAAGTAGGTTACCTCGTGCTAATGTTCGGTCGTTAACATATCACACAACTGCAGTTCGAGTTTGATCCTTAAAACTCTGACATAAGGTCGATACTAATTCTAAACTGTGTAGTCTAGCTTTGAAAAATAAATTAACTTAATTCCGTGTCTTATATGTGACAGTAACTTGTCCAAGACTGTCTTCTTATTACTAAAATATAACAAAGATAAAAATGTTAAAAACATACGAATGTAACAGTGCACCCATAGAAAATGGATAGCACATCAAACTACAAGGAAACACTTTGAATAATGTACAGACCTTATGCAGTCAGCGTAAAAACTAAAGTTGGACTGTCGATGTTTACACTGACGCGCTGTTGACCATAAAGAAACGAATGAGTCGATGGTTAGCTCCTATCTGTTGAATCAATGATCAAAGGTTCGATCCTCAACCAGGACAAGCATTCATTTGTTTATTTTAATTTTATTTTATTGGACAACATCACATACATTACATAATTCTTTGGTCAGTAGCTTAAGCACTTGTGTTACAGAAATCAGATACAACGACGGTACCACAACACTCAGACTCGAGACAATATGGAAAAGATAGTTTCCCATATTGACTTGACCGGGGGTTTCTGTTTCGGGGATTCATGTTTGTTCTGTGTGTGTTTTTAAGTATAGCACTTTTGATTTTCATTTTCATAACACGTGTTTTTGCACGAAATACCGGCTATAGGGTCAGGTCTATGTCTGTGTATTTTATTCGTACCTACTTGTACTATAATCAATATGTAAAACTTATTTATTCATAGTTTTTGTGCAATAAAGTATATCTATCTATCTACTTATCTTTATTTATTTTCACAATATTAAGTAATTGTTTGTGCACTGCCCTGTTCTGATCCATTGAACATTCACGTTATTTGTGTCGTTTTATGTTGACAACAGCAAGTAACAAGAGTTTTCCCTCGAATACATTTGTTTTCCCTCCCGGTACGGCAATAAATACTGAGTGTCGAGCGTATTGGGTCCGTCCTGGCTACTTACATATACGTTTTAGCAATGATACCTTGAAGTGGACCGAATTAAAAACAATTTGGAGCTAAATAGCGACTGTGACCCTCACCTATCGTGTGTTATTGTGCTCCGCAGATAGACAGAGCTGTGAGTTATGGTTTTTGTAGGTAACGAATTTCCGAGTTATGATTTAACTACGTAATGAATGCTGATGATATTCAACATAGCTACTCAATACAATAATAGAGCGCATCTATGCTTGCTCCAAGACTTATACCTATATAACTTTCATTGAAAAACGTCATGTAGCCTAGCTGAGTAGCTAGGCTAAATCATAAGAGATCCTATCTCTAACAATAACAAATACGTTTCATCCATACTAATAATATAAATGAGAAAGTAACTTTGTCTGTTAGTTTGTCAGTTTGGCTTTCACGCCTGTACCACTAAAGCGATATACGTTGAACCTTTAGGACGGACATAGGCTACTATTTGTTTTTTAACAATAAGGGTGGATGGTGGAACATGCTGACCACGATCCTCAGATATGAGGGACCGACCAAAGAGAGAGATCTGGAAACTTCGATTAAACTTTTTATTGTTTAAATATTAGGGGAGATACGGGTAAAACCAACCATGAAATCAATGTAGTCAACGCAAACGAAGTCGCAGGCACAGCTAGTTCGTTATAACATAAATTTTTGGGGCGTCATGCACTATACAATTAAAATCAAAGCAAATAGCAAAGTTGTGTTCAGTTTTTCCATGCACCAATTGAAAAATGAAAGAAAATTTGACTTACAGCGAACCGTTTCATTTCATTGAAAAAACTTTTTAATAGCACTTTGGGCATTGCTCTATCAACTTAAATATGTTTAAATTGATGTATTTAATTTTAAAGAATGTATTTTCTTGTACTTGTTAAGTTAACTTAAGTTGGCCGACCTACTTTTTTCTTCTTGTACTACAGCAGCTCGCCGGCCCCGCTCATCCATCACTAAGATGTGAGGTCTGGAACTGCCGCCGAGAGCGCATTAAAGATGCGCGGGACTCGAACGAACTGATTGACAGCGGAGTAGGAGCACGTATCAATCATGAACAGGCTGCAACGAATGCGATGTAGGGTTTTTTTAACCATCCTTATAACGTTTAATCATCGAAAACGTTCGTGTCCGCCCTCTGGTACTCATAGTACAAATAATATTAGTAGCGTCATTTGCATCATATAGACGTTTCATAAATACATCTGACATAATTTAGATAGATAGATAGATATATACACTTTATTGCACAGAAAATTTACAGAAATTGGTTTTACAGACATATTTAAGTACAATATAGGCGGTCTTATTGCTAGAGAGCAATCTCTTCCAGACAACCTTTAGGTAGAGGAAATAGTAGACATCGAGAAACGGGTACAGCCGTGCAAAATGCTTGAGAAAAATACTAACAGAAAATATCAATATAAATACCATAAAAAGATAAAAATAATAATAAAAATAGTAATTTATATGAATAAAATAATATTGAATTTGAATTGGTGTAATTATCTTATATAAAGGCATGCTGGACCACATATACAGTATAGTAATAGTACAGTATAAGTTTATCTCGTGAAATATGGTTTTAAAAAAATAAATTTACGCTAAAATAAGACTAATAGCTGAAACACTGAGGGATTGTTGAACAAAAAATAAAATGAACAAATTTACTACCTACCTTACATAGATGTACACCTTCGTGGTGTGCACGTACACATTAGAACGAAAAGTAGCATGTTGCCCTCATTCAGCTGGCTCCAGGTGTCCCGAGGCGCGTCACGCGCTCGTCACGCGCGCGTCACGGTCACGGCTCGTTCGGTGCTCACCACGTCTCAGTGACATACGCACAGTATAGCGATCATATGATTTTGGCCAAAGCCAGTATGTTTTTTATATTAGCAAAGCGTTTACTGTACTGCAACAAGGGAGAGTAATTTTAAATGTAAACATCACTTAATAACTAATGTAGCTAATATATCGACAACACTTCATAAACGGATGCAATTTGAAACGTTTTCTTTGATCAAAACAGAGGAAAACTGCCTTGCAATTAAGATTTTTTGTTTTTTTTTGCTAGTCTGAGTGTCCTTGTGACATATTATATCTATTTAAAAACCAAATTATGATCCGTTGTGTAAAATATCTAAAGGTGTTTAGGTTTAAGAAAGAAAGAAAATATTTATTAGGTACTATGATTTAACTTAAACTAAAACACTGTTAAGTCAACTAAAATGGTACCTAAGAGGTCTCCGCTAAGCATATGTCATGGTGACGTTGTGCGCATTGGAAACCAGTGTTCATTGGACACCAGAGTCAGAGTAGATACGGCGACTAGCACTGCATTAATATTCGCTATTTTTTTTATATCGTTTTAGTTTATAGTTATAAAGTTATAGTTTATAAACTAAAACAAGAACATATGGAAAAGAAAGGTACCGAAAACAGGACTAACGAGTAATTAAATCCAAAATAATTAAGAATATAATTAATATAGCGACAAGACAAATTCATTGACAGCCAGAAAGGAGGTACACAAGTAGAAGAAGGTACAGTTAAGACAATATCGAGGGTTCCCTGGTCAAACCCGATAAGTGCCAAAAACATACTTCTGAGATAATCGATGTTAAAGGTTTGTAAACAGTAAAAGTGCATTTTAATAAGTAAATGTCCACAATTTTGAAGTTTATTAGTAATGATATTTCATAAAGATTTAGTTTTCATATTTATTTTACTTCTAATGCTTACAGCTTTGCTGTAAAAATTTTTTTTTTGGTAAAGGGTGCCGACTTATTGGGTTTCACCTGAGAGAAAAAAACGATTTAATAACTTAAGTTTTTATTAATTCCAAGCAAAAAACAATTGTAATTATGTTTGCATTAGGTTATTACTTACTTTTATACTCTTTTTATATACTTATTCATTGTTTAAGTTTTGAGGATAATTTTCATTTAATGTTCTATCCAGCTATGATTTTCTTCGGGAATGATTCGTTTCGTGTACATAGTTTTCGACCGATTAGGCCCATCAAACTACCGCCCTAATACCATGACCTCAGTGCTGTTCAAAGTCATGGAACGGATTATATATAACCGGTTGGTCTGCTACCTAGAGGATCACTCCTTAATTAATGATCGCCAACACGGCTTTAGGCCGAAACGATCGACGGTTGATCTTCTAGCATATGTAACGCATCTCAGGGGGGAGACAATTGCCGAGGCATTTGATTTTCCAAGCTTACGGCATATGGACTACCCACACGGCTTTGTGACTGGATTTCCGGCTTTCTGCGTGACGTAGAATTCACATCGTGTCTGACGGATGCGTATGGCAGTTTATGCGTATTTATCGCCCAAGCTCTTCCTTCTTCATATAAATGATTTGCTACTGCTTGGAAACATACATTGCTATGCTGATCACAGTACGGTCAATGGAAGAAACCTTGGCTGGCCTTCGGCTAACAACGCAGTAATGGAGAAGGTACGGGAAAATTTTGTCGCTAAACTGGATCGGGTGTTGAGCCTCATGAGCCAATGGGTTTCAAATAACCAGGTCCAGTTCGATGCCGAGAAAACCCAAAAGTGCGCATTTTCGACAAAAACATCCCAATTCCTTCCACTCCTCATTCATCAGAGTACTCCCCTCTGCCTGCGTAAAAGTAAGTAAGCATGCTTGGCATGGATATCCGCTGCAACCTTAATCAAGATCAGTACATCGAGAGTTTCATCTCATTAGCATCTAAAAAACAGGGGATCCTGAAAAGAGTGCGTTGTTTTCTCACGCCGGACCAGCTTTGTCTTTTATACAAGACTCAAGTCAAGTCCTGTCTGGACTACTGCTTGTATCGCTGGGACGGTTCCGCCAAATACCTTATGGATGGTCTTGATTGGTTACAGCAAAGGGCTGTGCGCATTACCAATGTTGAAGATGTTACTGAGAACCTTGATCCCCATCAACTTCGTAGAGACATTAGTTTATTGACTGTCTATTATCGTTTTTATCTCGGTGAGTGTTCCGAGGAACTGTTTTCTCTTATCCCGCCTTCCCTTTGCCTTTACAAAACTACAAGAGCCGGCCAACGATGTTATCGGTTCACCGTGGAAAATATTCCATCGCGAACCAAAAAGTTTGATAACTCTAATCTTTGAAAAATGGGCCTCGTTACCGGCTCATGTGTTTCCTCCGTCCAATGAATTCCTTCAAAAGGTGCGTGAAGAAGCATAATGCAGGCCAGTATGGCGATGCTAACGGATAGGATATTACGAAATCAAATCCGTTGTCATCGTGATGTGGGTTCTTCTCTTGCTTACCATTAAGGTGGAAGGAGACAATATACCGCTTTTTTATATAAAAAAAATATTGACATCTGAATCTTGGAAACAAAGGTAAAGTTACCAATAAACATCATATTATATGTATATAACATGATTTAAAAAAATTACATGTGCTGTCACCAAAAAACAAAAATGCTTGACGATACTATTCATCTGCGTGGCAATATCTTTTTGTGACTTATCAAGTTCTGACGAGAAATTGGTATTTGCTCCAAAGATAATCTTGCAAGGAGAAAGCAGAACAATATTTCACGAACATAGGTACAGTAAAATTGACCAAATTCCGATTAAAAATGTATTTAGAGCTTTGTAATAGATCACGCCACGCCCCCAAAAAGCACAGGGTCATGGCATGTGAGAAAAATAACCCTCTGATCTTGCTGAATAAATAAAAAAATGCATAATAGTATCAATAAATACTTTAAAAAAATATTAGATTTAAATTTAAACCATGCAACCAATAGTACCATTGATATGAATCTGCACATAAATGCTGCTTTTTTTATTTTCCAAGGGAACACTAAGCTGAGGACACGAAAACCGGAATTAGCATCCTCTTATTCATACGTAAAAAGTGTAAAATTATTTCAAAACCTTGTAATTATAAGTACGTAAAACAAAAATAAAAAGTAAGACGTGAAACCCAATAACTATCCTTCCATTAAAAATATTTCTAAGTACGTAAATATTGTAACCTAAATTGGTTAGAGGTAAAACACAATAAGTTCCCTATTCCGGAGTCTAGATGATGCTATTTCGTTTCAATAAACGGAAAGTATAATTATTTTGTCAAAATACGTGCAATGCAATCAAACGAAGGTCGACCCTCGCGATCCTGTCGCCACCTGTCTGATGTTATGTCTACTGTCATATCTACTTAACGGGTTCTTCACCAAATAAAATTACAGTCCAATGTTGATATCTGCTCGTGCGAGTATCCGATAAGTATGCTTTTCATATGTCATTTCTTATATTAGCTTGAAGTAAAACACTATAAGTAGTACTTATTGGGTTTAAGCTTAATGATTAAATTTGTTTGCATACTTAATATTATAATAGTAAAACCCAACAAAATGTGTTGATGGATCTTAGTTTTAAGTAAAACCTCGTTAATTCAGAATTTCCCTGGTATAAAAACCCAATAAGTGCAAATAACTTGTCTTACCTTAACTCACTTAGTTTAATTTCCTAAAATATATTTGTCTTAAAACCCAATAAATATACATTATTGGGTTCTTCATCAAATTAAATTAAAAAAAAATCCTTTAAATACACTTATATTGTTTATGTATTGGTCAAAAAGAAAAAAGTAGCACTTATTGGGTTTTTAGTGAAGCGTATCTTTGTGATAAATTGAAACTCGGCTTATTGGAATATACCATTAGAAAGAGCAAAAAAAGTACATCTTAACTGCATTTATAACTAAAATTCTCAATTTTTGTCACTTATCGGGTTTGACCAGAGAACCCTCGATATATAAAAAGACTGCTACAAAGGAGTTGATACTAGGGCTCCAGGCTCCTTTCTCAGGTTCATTCCTGAGCCAATGGACGCAGCCTCACTGCTTGACAAGTGCGCTGCGGCTGACGCGAGCGGCTCCGACGTCGCGTCGCGGCTCGTTTGTCGCGCGTCGCCGCGAGTTTGTCGCGACACTCCTGATTACATTAAGCCTCTTGATGGTAAAGTTTCTCTTCAGGAAGTTGCTAAGAAATTCATCTGAGCAACTTTGTTTCGAGTGATTTTTACAGAGAAGCTATTTTTCTCTTAAATTAAGTACAGGTTGGTCGTTATAAATCTTTTTTCCTAGGAGGACCAAGCCCGCGTGGTTAACGATGGCTTTTCTACCTCAAAATTGAAGCCTTTGCCTGGAAATAGAATGTGTATCAGTTGATTTTTTCTGCTTGTTTTTTTTTGTAGCCAAGAAGTTTACTTCTAACAAAAATAAATCTTATAATTCTAAATGATTTAAAAATAATAATAGTTAAGGATATTGAGGAATATTTGTGAAATAAAACCACGGACTCAAAGCACATACACATTCACATCTATTTTTAGCACAACAATAATACAAAAAACAATAAAAAACACGCTCGCTGTACAAATGTGATATTCTCAATTCGAAAATAGTTTAAACCCTACTTAAAGGCCACCTTGTAAGAAGGTTTTAATACAAGAACTTTAAGTAGGGTTTATAATGTCGGCAACATGCTCCCCCCCGCGACGAACAAATTAGGATGCCGACATTATGTAGGAGAAGGCGCCACCACAGCTAATCTCTTGACGGGTCGACGCAGTTCACCACCTCTAGTGGCGACATCAGCAACCCTTACGATGCCGTCTCTGCCGGGGTGTACTCGCACCACTCTTCCTTTTGGCCAGGTACCGCGCGGTTGATTACCGTCCACAACCAATACTAAGTCCCCAACCCTAAGCGGAGAAGACATATGTGCGGCAGGCCGCGGAGTGAGTTGAGGCAGATACTCTTTGACCCACCTCCTCCAAAAGTGATCGGCGAAGCGGAGACCCTTTCGCCAAGAAACACGGCGCACCAGGTCTGCATCATCGACTTCGGTAATCCTCCAATAAGGTGATGAAACGCCAAGTAGAAAATGGCTGGGTGTGATAGCTTCTTCATCCTGCGGGTCGACTGACACGTGCGATAGGGGGCGTGTGTTGACCAACGCTTCTGCCTCAGCTGGTAGAGTGGATAGTACCTCTTCTTATGGAGTTCGTTCCGCGAGGGTCGCTGCCAATGCTACCTTAATTGAGCGAACAAGGCGCTCCCAACAACCACCCATAAAAGGGGCACCAGGAGGGATGAGGTGCCATTCAATAGATAGATTTGTCGCCACCGCTTCTAGTTGTTTCCCGTACAGTGAGCGAAGAATTCTGCTGGCTCCGACGAAAGCAGTCCCATTGTCGGAATAAATTCTGGCTGGGGTTCCTCTTCGGGCAACAAATCTTCTTAAAGCCATTATAGCGGAATCCGTAGATAGGTTGGCCACTATTTCTAGGTGCACAGCGCGGATTGTAAGGCATGTGAATAGGGCCACCCAGCGTTTTTCTGATCTGCGCCCAACAGTAATTGTAAGTGGGCCAAAGTAATCCAATCCGGTGAAAGTAAATGGACGCTGATTCACTGCCAATCTAGCCGCAGGAAGATCACCCATCGGCGGATTCAAAGGTGTTGCTTTCGTTATCCTGCATCGCTGACACGTTGCGGCACATTTTTTAACTGCCGGACGTAAGCCAAATATGTAAAAACGTTGGCGTAGCTCATTAACAACTGTTTCGGTATTAGCGTGGGCACACTTGACGTGATAGTGTGCAATGAGGAGCTGCGTTATCTTGTGTTTTGCGTCGAGGACAACAGGAGTGTGGCTGAATTCTGCACTTGCTAAACCGCTAGTTCTTCCTTTGAGACATATAAGATCGTCGACTAAAATCAGCGAAAGCTTGCCAATACGACTCTTCTTAGAGGGTGAAAGATTTGCAACTAAGGCTCTGTACTCATCCGTATATGTATCCATCTGAACTTTGAGGAATAGGCTTTTCTCAGCGACAGCCAAATCTCTCGCGGATAATTTAGAATTTTGAAACGGACAATTTTTGTGTAAAAAAGACCAAAATAATTTACAAGCCAAATGCGCACGTGCGGTAGCGCGAAGTAACCACTTACTAAAATGAGCGGCATCTGCCACTACCGGTGAAGGCAGAGATGCAGTTGATGAGCTAACAATTACACTTACCTGCTCTGGTTGATTGTTCACCTGTTCCAGAGAAGGTGGGTGTACTGTTAGAGGTTGGGTAGGCCATTCAGTACGAGGCAGCAATAAGTAATCTGGTCCTGAAAGTCAGCGAGAGGGAATTTCGAATTTTGCGTTATCTCGCGTAGCGTCATCCGCTACATTCAAACCAGATGGTACGTACTGCCATGACGAAAGCTCAGTGATCTCCAAAATTTCTCCAACTCTGTGGGCGACAAATGGTTTGAACGAGCGGATGTCACCCCGGAGCCAGTTCAAAACTGTCGTAGAGTCAGACCAGGCCGCTTGTAACTCTAGCCTCGGAGTCGAAACTGGTTTTACTGGCGCTACACGAGCTTTCCCGCCTATGAGTGCCAGCTTCACGTCGCAGTCATCAGAACTAACGCGCCAATATGCAACGCACGCGTAGGCCAGTGCGCTCGCGTCTGCAAAAACATGAAGCTGCCATTCTTGAGGGTTGAATTTACTCAAGTAACATCGCGATATGGAAGCACCCTGAAATTTCACCAGCTCATCATACCAATTTCTCCATTTGCATGCAAATTTGGGGGGAAGGACATCATCCCAACCAATATTCGATTTCCAAAGTTGTTGGAAGATAATGCGCCCCCTAATGACGATCGGAGTCAATAAGCCTAAAGGGTCAAAAATTGACATTAGGTGAGTTAAAATGGCGCGTTTGGTAAACTTTTGGGGAAGCTCTGGCAGATTCCGAGTGAGAGAGAGGGTGTCGTCAACAATATTCCAGCGCACTCCCAACACGCTCACGCTTTGCGTTGTACTAGGAGCCAACAAATCTTCAGCAAGTAACGAGAGTGCTTCTTTCTTATTCGACACCCAGCCACGCATTTCCATATTCGCCTGACTATGGACATGAAAAATGTCAGCTGCTAGTTTAGCGGCCTCCTGGACAGTATTGACACTTCCCGAGAAGTCGTCCATGTAATGGTTGGAAATTATGGCTTCAGCGGCAGCTGGGTGGGCCGAACGATTTTCTTCAGCATTGCGATTTTTCAAGAAGATCGCGGTAAATGGACTAGAGACCGCACCGAACATCATTGACGACTCATCTCAGCCAATTCGTGAGTACAGGTCGCGAATTGGCTGAGATGAGTCGTCTCTCCAAAGAAATCGCTGAGCGTCACGATCGTCCTCCCTGATTTTCGTTTGCGGAAACATCTCGCGGATGTCTCCGTGTAATGCGACAAAACCTTCCCGAAAGCGCATTAAGATACTTAATAGAGGCTCCAATAGATCTGGGCCCGGAAGCAACATTTTATTTAAACTAACGCCCTGGCACTCTGCAGCGGCATCGTGTACCACGCGAAGTTTATTTTTCTGCGGGTGAATAACTCCGAAATGAGGAAGGTACCAAACAATATTAGACGGCTTAGGCGGTGCCGTGCACAGTTCTGCGTAACCTTTATCGAGCATAACATTAATATTACTAATATAGGCCTCAGCGTAATCTTTGTCCTTCCGAAATTTATTTTCTAAAGTCTTAAAACGGTGAAGAGCTAGACCGTAGCTGGGCGGAATTTTTAATTTAGAGTTGTTTCGCCAAAGAAGTCCCGTTTCAAAACGTCCCGATGCAAGTCTACGTGTAGTAGAGTTTAAAATATCTATAGCGCGCTGCTCGTCTTCGGATTTGTAGTCTTTTTTAGATATGCAAATAGCGTCCAATTAATAATTTTCTTTTATTAAAGATTCCAAAGACGAACTATCTGTAGGGACTGCGTTACAAAAATTGACGTTCATATCATCAAGCGGAACACACTTGCTTGAAAAGCAACCGTAGAGCACCCAACCCAAAACCGTGCGCACCGCTACGGGTTGCGACGATGTGCCACGTTTGACTTCGTGGGAAATTGTCAACGGCCAATTGTCAGCGCCAATGATCAACATGGGTTTAGCATCCGTGTAGCAAAGATACTTAGAAAGTTCGTCTAGATATTTAAAACCAGAAATACCCTGACTTTGTTAAGGATATTGAGGAATATTTGTGAAATAAAACCACGGACTCAAAGCACATACACATTCACATCTATTTTTAGCACAACAATAATACATAAAACAATAAAAAACACGCTCGCTGTACAAATGTGATATTCTCAATTCGAAAATAGTTTAAACCCTACTTAAAGGCCTCCTTGTAAGAAGGTTTTAATACAAGGCCTTTAAGTAGGGTTTATAATGTCGGCAACAATAAGGTAGACTTTAATCTAGATGGATTACAATCTACCTGACCATAATGCAATTGATTGCATAATCTACCATTCACAATCATCATTCACAAAAACAGGCCCACCGTTAGCTGTTTTTGCGCCCACGTGCAAAACAGATTATGCCGCCCTACGACTACTTTACTCTCGCCCTACGACTCTACGTTTTGTCAAAAAAATTACAATTAATGTTTTCTCATTGCGGTGGGGCAAAATAAAAACAACTTAACGAATATAAAATTCGTGTTCAATTGAAACTGTAGCAAAAATAACTTAGTCTTTGTTGGAGCAGTGTTGATCATAAATAGTTTTTGATAATTTTTTATTTTGAAAAGGATCTTTCACTAGATGTGACTGTAACTGGTAATGTAAATAATATTCCTAGTGGTATTGCTGTGTTCGGAAATTTTGAAATAACATAAGTCATTGGTAAAAATATATTGTGGATCACTGGACTGGTTTTACCCCAGTATTATGACAATTACTTCAATTAGATACGTGATGAGTCGCTCAATTTGCCGCCCCCCGAGCGTGCCGCCCGTGTGCGGTGCACGCTTTGCACGCCCGCTTACGGCGGCCCTGCACAAAAACAAGATATCAGATAGCAATTGCAACAAAACAAACAACATATTAAGTTGTTGTGTAAATCTTTGTTTGTAATCGGACACTTACACTTGTCGATGCGTTTGTACGATTGACAAGCTGCACTCGAATCGATGCATTCTTATCTGAAACAAACATTATGCATAACAAGACAGCGACATTGCATTAAATGCTCATAACACATCCAGGTTATAATTTCTATATTTTTTCGAACTTAGAATTGTATAAAGAAATCAACGGAATATTATAAACTAGCTGCTGTCGGCGGTTTCACCCACGTTATTTCGGGATAAAAAGTATCCTAAATGTTAATCTGGTATCTCATTTCCCATTCTGCAAAATTACATCGAAATCCGTAAAGTATTTTTGCGTAAAAGCGTAACAAATATACATACATCCAGACATCCAACAACCACATATTTTTACTAGCTTACACTCATAGCATGGGTCTCAAAATCCAATTCATTATGTACTAATATGAGTACTCATTACTAATGAAAGACATAAGCCAAGATCTAATATAAATTAGTTCATTTTTTAGATTGATCTGACCGTGAATCAAACGCGTGACCTTTCACATTCCGGTTATCGAGGTTGGCTCGCAATAATGCTACATTATCTTAACATCAAAACTACAGAGAGGAGCAGACAAACAAAATAACTATGCTCTTACAGTACATGGACATCGATACGCGGCTACATCGGATCAATTACCTAAGTACCACTTAGCCAGCTTCGCGCGAACACAAATACGCGTGTAACCAACCCCTAAGCAAATAGCTAGCATTACGAGTTAGCAATTACATCAGCAATAACGCGGTAATTACCGAAATCGCGGGCACAGCCGCACAAGTTCATAACATCGGGCCGGCGAGCGCGCGACGCCATTACGTTGCGGCACAGATTAAATAACTGTTGTCTCCAACTGGGAATAGCTATAACAATTGTAAACTTGTGCCGCGGGAACCACTGGACCAGAGATTATGTAGTTTAAGTACTCGTGTGCACGATGAATCCTCTTTTCAGGGGTTCTAAACTTCAATTGTAAAGGACACCTTCCTTGCATGACTGTTTTAAAATATGTTTGTGTGGAACTTATAAATGGGAATGATTTGATTTATTTATAAGCACAGGTTATCCTTGCATGCAAAAAATTTAAACATATCCTGAGTTATCAATGTAACTGACATGAAGTAAAAAAAGGGAGAATACAAAAAAGGACTTTATTATCACGCAATTACGATAAAAACACAATAGCAAACAATCAACTCAATATTCTTGTCAGGCCAAATGGGTCATTACGGCATTATTTCTGACACAGGCAGCGTTGGTATTCTAGTGGCAAATGACATCATGGTTAACGAAATTAATTTTAAAAGTATAAGAAAACATCACCGTACCAATTATTTAAGATTATTCACTGATTTATTATTATTCAATTCTAATTGACTGACTCATAAACGGTCAACATCCCCATGTTGACTGGCTAGTCAACTGTGATACACCTGTCAAAACACGATTGCTTCACAAGTTGATTTTTTATAAAGATAGCACGCACTGTGACTTCACAATTTCACTTAAATGAACACACTGACTATTAAATAGGGGTTTAGGAGTATTTTTTTTATGTTGCTCTTCAAGATTGACCTCATCCCACCAGATGTTAAGTGGTAATGAGGTCCTAGCTTAAGGGCGACAAGTACAGCATAATACAGCTGTTACTGGACTTGTGCCCTTACCTTGAAGGCTTGACCCCTGCTACTAATGTAGCACCCCCCCAGGAGCTCTGGAAACCTTACTCACACGCAGGAACACAACAACACATAAGTGATTGTTATTTGGCTGCGGTCTTCTGTAAGATGGAGGTATTTCACCAGTCGGGCTGCTCTAGTTCGAGCGATAAATCGCTTTGCCCTGCCTCTCTTTATGAATTATAAATAATTAATGATTTAAAAAGATAATTTGAAAAATTCATGTTGTCGATGTAACGCAAAGTCCTCTTTTGGAGCATTGGAACATTAAAAAAATATTAGTGAACGGTGTTAATATCCCAAAACTCTGTATAAGTTGAAGTTTCTCCGAACATTTTATTAAGGCGTCACAAAACACCAGGCTACCCTCGACGCGAGCGCTGCGCGGTGAGTGCAGCCCGCGCCAATTACCCTCATTAGCGAGCGAGGGCTCGTTACGACCCACACTCTACCATTTAAGATCATTTCAGGGACACAATTATTAAAAACTAATAAAAAAAATATCGGGTATCACAAATTTCTAAACAATTAATTAAAATTAAAAATATATATAATTTGATGCATGCTTTCACACATAATATTTAATTTTTGATGCCTAAGGTTGTCATACCGTATATGCTTTAATAAACAAATGGAAATAATGCCGTAACTAACGTATTTCCAACGGAAAACAGGAAAAACTATAATTTTTATTCTTTATATAAGGATTACAAAAACACAATCAACGAAGTAGATGTCTAAGTGTATGTTTTTTTTTATTTTTTACGCAAAAACGACTGAATGAATTAAGATGAAATTCATTATTAATCTTAAAATCTTTAAAGATATATGATAAGTTTCATCTCAAAATAATGCGGACAAATTGTGCGCAACATGTAGTTCAATATAAATAAAATCTAAGATACAAGTTCTTCTTAATTACTTACGTGAATGGTGGAGATAACATAAAATATATTGTGATATCGGGCACGTTACAAGAAATATTTAGTGTGCGATACCGACCGCTCGCTCTTCGAGTGTTTAGCTCGCTCGCTCATTGCGTATTCCGCTCGCTCGCTCCGCGCGAACACGCCGTCGGCTGTAGAATGCGATCGCTTATAATTTGCGTAATTATGCACTCAGAAATAATGACCGCCGTTAAAGCAAGGAACGGGAAAATCCTTATGAAAAATTGATCCACTGATATTGCTAATAGAATTAATTAGTGTAATGAAGAGGCGACGTGATTCGATTAATGACGGAAGATGAAAGTGTTTGCTTTTATCAGATTTTAGTGACATCGGACATTGAAGAGTGTGATTTTTTACGTGCTTCTTCATTTCTAAATTAAAAAATATCAAAATAATTTTTCACCTTGTAAACCATATTGTTTAAAAATAAACCTTTTTATGTTTTATGTCTGTTTGCGGGTAGCTTTGTAGTTTATTTATATATGTTTATATACACTTTTGACATTTTTTGCTAAAATGAAAATATATGATAGTG
Organism: Glyphodes pyloalis; assembly: GCA_037074685.1. NCBI lineage: Eukaryota > Metazoa > Arthropoda > Insecta > Lepidoptera > Crambidae > Glyphodes > Glyphodes pyloalis. The sequence goes on from JAYKKO010000050.1 coordinate 179,218, forward strand.
GTACCATGATAAAAAAATTGGATTCTGACTATGACATCCCAGCGAAAACGTGGGGCCGTCGGTTATTATTATAATGATTTTCGTGGTTGGCAACTTTGAAAATATCCGAGGTTTCCTGCATTTAAAAATTCAATTCATCAAATATTTTTAACGCAATGCGAGTAAATGTTTAAATGTACCTACATGCCATGTCAATTGTCTCTTTGCTGCAGTTTAATACGTTCCTGCATTCGCGTCCAATTGATTTGGGCAATTATCAGCCGTGCGCCGTCAGCAAAATTGCGCTTTAAGAGCTTAAACCAGCTGCCCCGTCTTACCTACCCCCGATAATTGCAGCGCCACGTGCCGCTCACTGCGGATCAAAGGATGCAGACGAAATAGTGTCACGTTGCAAAAGTGTAATTGGGGACAAATAAGACTCTTACGTTCAGCTACAGGTTAATCAATTTTGATCAGATCAGCAGGAGGATAAACTCAAGCCCCACGGATCAGTTGCAATGAATGTTTTTTTTATATTGCACTTCAAGATTGACCTCATTCCACCTGATGTTAAGTGGTAATGAGGTCCTAGCTTAAGGGTGACAAGTACAGCATAATAAAGCTGTTACTGGCCTTGTTGCCCTTACCTTGAAGGCTTGACCCCTGATACTAATGTAGCACCCCCCAGGAGCTCTAATTCCTTACTTACACGCAGGAACACAACAACACCGAAGTGATTATTATTTGGCTGCGGTCTTCTGTAAGGTGGAGGTATTTCACCAGTCGGGCTGCCCCAGTTTAAGCGATAAATCTCTATGCCCTACCGTTCTTATGTAAATCTCTTGTGAAAATAAAGTACTGAATTATTAGTGCCCCACGCGTGGCAAAAAACACTATTATTAGTATTTGATTATTTCCGCCGCTCCCAGAGGCGAGCGCACCGGATATTGGCATCGCTCTCTCTGAAAACTTTCCTATATTCTGTTGGGGTCTGGGCGTTGTAGTTTTCTATTAAATCAGATTAGTTTATTTCAATTTATTATTTCAATCGCTGTTTTTTTGAGATTTTGTTCGCGTTAGTTCTTATTTTTAGGATTTCGCACCCAAAGGGTAAAGGGTAAAAAACGGGACCCTATAACTCGGACTTCGGTATCTCTCTGTCCGTCTGTCCGTCTGTCACCAGGCTGTATCTTAAGAACCGTGATAAATAGAAAGTTAAAATTTTCACAGATTACGTATTTCTGTTCCCGCTACAACAACATGTTATAAGCACTATATATTAAGGGGGGCTCCCAAACAACCGACGTGATTACGTGATATAATATTGTGTCCAATGTTGAATAGATAATGGTACGGAACCCATCGTGCGCGAGTCCGACTCGCACTTGGTCGATTGTATATTTCTTAGGTTTCTATTATTCTAGTTTCGCTGCCAAATTTCATCCGAATCAGTTATAACTGAGGTTATAACATACTAGTTTGTGCTCGAAAAAGTGCCTAACATGTAAATAAAACCTATTATATATTGATCCAAACACGTCATTCAATTTCCTAGAGTACAGTCAAAAGTCTACATCTCCATACAACATACACGCTTACGACGCAGGGTTTTATTACAGAATCCCAAATGAAAATTGTCGCATAAGCTCAAGGGTCAAAATCCTACAATCTTTGAGGAGGCGTACTTCCCGACTGCAAACGAGACGAAGAAAATTAATTGGATGTCCCTGAAACATTTTCCTTTCGCAAGTGTACCGAGATTTAATCTACTTAAAAACGTTAAGAGGATAGTGTAATAACAAAGTGGGTTCGGTCAAAACAAGGAAAACGTCGGCTCCAGCCCGCGACCCGTGACCCTCCAGCGGATCTTATGGATGCCCACCAACAGAACAAATTACAGATGCTAACGGATAGGATATTTTGATACCAAATCCGTTGTCATCGCGATGTGGGTTCCTCTCTTGCTTACAATCAGGCTCGGAGGAGCTCGGAGCAATATACTGCGCTACTATAAAAAAAAATATATCTCAAATACGTAACATTTTAACTCCATGTCTTAGTCGATTTTTATATTTTTCATTGTGCTGTGCGCCGCACTAGCGACCTTTAAATATTTTAAAGAAGCAGAAAAATTTCATCTCCCTGCGGTACGGGTTTTGTATGTCTTAGTTCAAAACTGTTATAAATTTAGCTTTTTTGGTAATGTGAACTAAGGAGTCTCTAGGCAGGATTTGCTCTGTAAGTTATAGTTTCCAAACCGGAGTAGCGTCATTTGCATTATAAAGACGTTTCCCAAGTATTACTGATGTAATTTACAAGAATAATTTGAAAAAGCATAATGTTTTGAAAGAAACAGAAAGTTTCATCTTCTCTTCGAACCCACGACCTTAACGTATCGCGCGTTCTGTTCTTCCAACTGGGTTAAAAGTAAGTAGTACTATTATGGAATGTGAAAAAATTTGCTGTTTAAATAAGGCATCCAACTTCATTTCATGAATGTGGAATAATGCTCTAGCTACGTTTGTCAATTACCTTGTCAAAAGTAGTAATAAAATACTTTTACTCTTTCATACAAAAACGAATCGTTCTGATTTAAGGATATTTTATCCCAAAATAATGCTGGATACATCTACAAATACATACGTATACGTATTCTATTGTTTTAATCAAACTCATCATCATCTTATTTGTTCCTCTATGTATTAGTTTAATTTACATACGTAGCTGTATATCTTGACATTTTATATTGTCTTATGCATATGCTTATGCACAGATAGCTGTATGAAATTGTATTCTCAAATAATTGAACCTAAGTTTCCGAACATGAGAGCCAAAATATTATTTCTACATTATGACATTGGTAGCGTACATACAAATATAAGGGTAAAACATGTGAGAGGTTTCAGAACAGCCCTCCTGGCTTTTGTAACTCTGGCATGCAGTCGGCGGCGGGGCAGACGTGGTACATCCCCTGGGATGGGGTTGTCCCGGCCGAGGAAGGGTTGCAGCAAGTAACAAAGGAAAGTACGAATGCGTGTTGAAATTCAAGCGCTGGAATTTGGTTAATTACGCCTGCTCACTGATGGTCTTGTTTTTGGTTTGTGAGTTTTATTGATGTGGAAAATTCGATTTGGTATTTGTTTTTACAGCCCATCACGCCGCACTAGCCAACTTAAAATCCTTATCATTAATAGAATAATTACGTTAATTTTCCATGTTAGAGAAAATTACATCATTTAGTAGTTTTATTTTGTGATGTATGAAAAAAGAGATCATGTAGGTTTCGTATAGTATAAAAATGTTGCCCGTTTTAAAATAGTTAAAGATAGAGTATTATCATTAAAAAATAGAATTTTGTTTAATATTTTTACATTAGATCACGTATTTATTTGAAATGGATGCTAATATTTTGATAAAACTCAAAATTTTTGTTTGTAAAAACATCATCATCATCATCATCAGCCTGTTGCAGTCCACTGCTGGACATAGGCCTCTCCAAATGTTCGCCACTTCGCTCGATTTTCGGCGACTCTCATCCAGCTCCTGCCAGCCGTCCTGCACAAATCGTCACTCCACCTGGCCTGAGGGCGTCCTACACTACGTTTACCGAGGCGTGGTCTCGACTCCAGAACTCGTTTACCTGGTTTCGTTATACGTTTCGTTTGTAAAAAACGTTTATCCATATTTTAAACTACTTCCTTACCGATATCTTATTTAGATGATATTTTGCATTCGCTTTTAATTTAGAAAAAATGAACGAAAGGTTTGTTAAGTGACATGACGGTAGTATTTATAGAAGAGCAACATATAGATAAAATTGTGTCACTAAAAAGGCATTTGTCCAGGTATCGGAGTGAGTAAATATACATTGTTTAATGTTATAGTTTTCATGAAATAAATTCCAAGTCACTTCGCTTACATGAGTAAAATAACTCCACATTTCAGCACTCGTCGTGTACCGCATCGCTCGTAATGGGGCGCCATTCAATGCCTACATTTGATTGCCGTTAAAATGTCATAACATTTAGTAACGCTGACAGTTTGATTGCAGTCCATTCAGTCTAAATCCGCGATACAAAAAGGTGCCCCTTCTGACTTTTAAATCTATGGCTCGGTATTCCTGCGAGGCGAGGGGAGCTCCAACAAAGCGGGGTGGGTTGCAGTAATTGTGTAACAAAAGAGAGGTGTTCAGTGGACGAGTGCTGGTGCTTGGTTACATACACCTGTTTTTAGTAGAAAAGTGCGTATTAACTTTGATATTATTGATGTAGAAGGTTATTACAAAGTAAACGAATATATTAATGACAAGAACGTATGGTCCGCTAACTAGTCTGCGCAAGGACACATTCACGGAAAAAATACACTCAATTTCAATTATTTCTTTAATCCAGTAGGTTAACACTTTTGAATCATCATTGAATACAATGCAACGTAATTCTACTTCCGGTTCGGAACCTATATCTACCGAGAAGACACCGGTAAGAAACTCAGTAGATTAGTTACAGTGGCAGTATCTAACTTATTGCTATGTGTAGCTCACTTTGGACAAAGTCAAGATCAACAACAAAAGTTGTTATGTTATGTGATGAAACAATGAAGTACTCAAGTAAATATTTACTTTCGAGAGGTAACCGGAGCAGACCAGGCACCAAATGAGTGCCTCATTCCAATAACAGATTAAGTTTACATTAATTTAACTGTATTGATTATTATTTTTTACAATTGAAAATTATTGTTTGTCTTGGAGCAACATTAGTAATAAGTTTAGTTCTTTTTTCGTAAAAAAATCTACATAAATTCAATCGCTCTATCCATTTGTTGGCATCATCTAGACTGGAGCTATTTTAAAATGGTCCAAGTATATTTTTTGTTTGTTCGTTGACAGTATAATAGCCTAATCTGTACTAAAAATCAAGCATCAAACACGCGCTGCTCTCCCGACTCTTTTATCAGAGCTCCCGCGGGACTAGGGTCCGCGCCGAGCGGGGCTGGTGCCCTGATGACGTCACAAAGGATTCTCTCGGCTCGTCATGTCAAATGCACACAGACAACAAAGATGGAAGCTCACTTGTCTGTCAATGCTACCTGTTGTCAGTAATTGCACTTAATGCGGGGCTGATGGATGGGCTGTGAGGGCCGCTCGGTATAATGTGGAATCATATTTTTTATGCACCACGTACAAATACAATCTTATACGGTTTACTGTAAAAATAATCCAATTTTGTGTATATAATTAAAAATATTTTAATGGAATCTACTATTTCATTTGGAATGCATACAGATATTGTACTGGAAAGTGGTTAGTGTATTGTCTTGTTATAGCGCAAGATTGTACAAATGTGCATCTTATTACTTTAAGGTTTTAGTTTAGGCTAGTTTGGGTGAGATAAGAACTTGATTTGTAAGTGTTTGCTTGGCAATTTCAATGAAGCGTTGGTACCTATACACTAATCAATTAATTAAAGGAAGAAATATGTACCTACAGACTAAAACAATTTACAAGGAAAGAAACTCAAACAATGCAAATGATTCAAACAAGCTTTTTCAATATCTTCACATAAAAAGCAACACTTATTAATGAAATTGCTTGTAACAAGCACAAAGTTACAACAGTAGGCTCAAGAGTGAATAAAAATACCGGCTTCATCTACTAGGAGCAATTCTTTTAATGAATTGTTCATAGGTTACGCGGAACCCGTCAATACAAAAGAATGTAAATAAACATTGGAACATTGAAATGCTCATTTACATTATGTATTATTTGCGAGAATGTGTGGAACCTAACAAACGGGTCCTCTACTTAATATGCATGATCGGTGGTCGACAGTTTAGCGAGTCCCTGTATAGGTATAGATTAGTAATTATGGGGGATGAGTGGCAGCTTAGTGAAGGAGTATGGGCCATCAGCACGCCGAGCACGTGTGGGGGGGGGGGGGCGTGGCTGGTGAGCTGGGCAGGTTGTGTTGACTGGCCTATTGACTAACAGATGAGTTCGCGTTGAAACTCGATGAGTGTGCAGTTTATGTATAACGACGCGCCGCGGCTTTACCGCGTACTATACCCGTTTGTTTTTTTTTTTTAATCTGCTGATTCTTCGTTCATATAAAATAAATAAATTCGCCAGACAATCACACAAATCACCTGGTCTCAAACGAAGGTTTTCCCTGTACTATAAGCACCAGACGACGGATACTAACTGGGGGCGAGCTAGGATGACCCAGCACACCTAGACCCAAGTTAATTTAGAAAAGTTCGTTTTCTAAATCGACCCGACCGGGAATCGAACCCGGGGCCCTTCGCGCTTTGGTCGCCTACCTTAGCCACTACGCCACTTAGGTTGTCAACGTCGTCGGTCATAACGTGATGTTATATGGGCTACAATATATTAACTAATTTATTGAGATAAGAGTAAAAACGAGTTCATTGTAAAATACAGTCTAATCATATTTATCATAATCATAATCAATTAATGTAGGTTACAAGTAACACTTATGCATCGTCAAAATGAATTCAAAACAAAATTAAAGCTACAGCCGGTTTGGAACCTAATTCTACAGAGAATGATCCGGCACTATTAATGAACTCTATTACATATTTAAAATACATTTTAAAGAACAGTTCATGAAGTTCTAATTATAGAATTTAAGACTTTCGCGTTCCCTTTTTAAATATTTTAAAAACTAAAAAATGTTCTCGCGTTTTGTTTGACCCGTCAACTTATTTTAAATAGTCCTGACTTGATATTAACAAACTCATCCATGAGTTGCCAGTTTAGCTTGAGGTTCAATGACCCGCAGTAGAAAGATTTTTATTGGAATTATAAAGGCGTGGACACAAGTGTTATTATAGTCTGTACCGATGGAACTCCAATCACAATAAAATGCATATTTTTGAAGTCCAATAATAAAATCTAATCTGACTTGGAGAAATATTTTTTTTCTTGGAAATATCAGTTAACCGAAAAATTTAATTCTTCTTAAACAGCAACCCCACTTTGATGAATACCGTAAAATGGTTGTTTTTTTTTTAACCTTTTAATAATGACCAACAATTTAAAAATGTTAATAAAAAAACAGGTAAGTACCTACATCTTGATCACTTATTTTCATGAAGCTATGGTAAATTGTTGAATTTTTTGAGACACAAAAAGAGTAAAACTTTTACCCTTACATTTTTTTACTCGTAGGTACATGTTAATTATACGGATTGACATGATTCACTCGTTGTTGTATTAAAGTTGCAAAGGTTTTACAATTTTTATTTTAGATTTCTTGATTTCATGAACAACAGTATTCTCTAGAATACCCCTAGTTAATACGTTTTTAATTTGGTAGACCAAACTAAGATTAAAATCATTAAGCAAATAAATTGATTGACAGTATCCCATTGCTATTTAAAATTCGATTTTTGTTTCGACAGATGACTCATGATATTTCTCAATTTAATGTTTGAATGGCGATCAGTTAGCAACCCTATGGTCTGCTCCGGGCCCTCATCGCGACCCCCGGCACGTGCGACGCTGGGCTTATAACTCTTTTTACTGCAGCACAGGTTCCTTGTCACAATATACATGATACTACAGTCCAGATACGAGGATAAAAACGGCTGCTGCGACTCGAATTGACAAGCAAGCCGTATATTTTGATAATCTGCATGTAATTACAGCGATTCGTTTTCCGAAGGTTAAAACAATACAAATAAACTATTACTAATGTTCTCCGTCAGTCTGTCTATCCATCTGTCACCATGCTACATGAACCGTGATTGTTTGACGGCTAAAAGTGATTGATTGTAATCAGACAGTCAAGTATTATGATTAAGAATTAAATTAAACCGTGCCTGACGAGAAAAAGCTACTAAAAATTTGCCATAATAGAAGTCTGTAGACGAATCTTATAGCCTATTGTTTGGTTATGATTGTCAAAAAAACTGCATAACTTGCCTTAAATAATTAGATTTTGATAGTGAAAAACTATCTAGTTTCTTATCGGCTTCTTCTCAATACGATGAAGTTTTTATTATAATTAGGAATAATACATTGCGAAATAGTAAAATTTCATTGTTCTACTATAACTGGTTACTTTCCTAAGTCTACTGCTAGATTAGTTTTGGCAGTAGTTTCTAGACTGTTTTACTATTTGAACTGTGCCTTGTTGCGAATGAATCAATGAGCGGCGCGTGACACGAGACAACGGGCCCGAGCTTTTGTTTCCGTCGAAATGTTCACCGATTGACGAGGGAGCTGCACGGGTTTGTGACAAAAGGGGAAGTCTTTTAAGAAAAAAAATTATTACACTTACCAAACCGTACCTGTAACTTTTAAGGCTTTCAAAAATGATTATGAATAAAATAAAATTAGACAACATTACATACGCTGATAAGAATCAAGCTTAATAGAGTAAGATCCCAGAGCGATCAGACATAACTTGTGTGCCTTGAATAACTACATGCTTGTGAAAACTTACCGAGTGACACCTGGGCAGGCAGGCAAGTGCCAAGGTATTTAAGGCACACGAGACGCTACTGAAAACTTAAGGTTTCATTCATGTGAAAATAAGTTATGTCTGATTCTTTTGGGATCTTGGACTATAAGCACTAGTGTTAAACGGTGATGCATAATCTACACTCAAATATGTTTATAAACACCCAGACACATAACGAACACAAATGTTAATCACATGAGTTCTGGGTGAGGATCGAACCGCTAACCATTGTCTCGCTAGGCCAGTCACTATACTCGTATAAGGATTACATTTAATCTGTTTTTTGTAAAAAAATTATGTTATTTTCAAGACTAGAATAGATAAAACCTTTTAATGTAAAATCTTATAGAAGTCCGAACTCCTATATCTATAACGTACAAACCTAACACTACCATCGCAGCGAATAGTGTTTTGCGAGTATACTTATCTGAGGTTTTCTCAGCACTCTAGTGAATAATTGTGACGTGCCTGTTTAAATATCCCAAGACCTATAAGTAAATAGCATTACTTTGTAGTGTGAATAGTATACACTCAAACTAATGAATATCTGCATCCAAACTAAAATAATAATTACAACCATTATGGTATCTTAAAATAATATGTAATAAGCTAGTAGTGAAAACGTTAATAAAAATAATTGTGAAATTATTCAAACTACTCAAATAAAAACGTAACACACATCATAAAATCGCTCAAGCAGGAAAACAACACGGACATTCAATTCAAACTGAACGCGATTTTAAATTTCATTAAGTCCCGAAAGTGCGAAAGCCACATCAAGCTTTCTGTTTATTTCGATTATTCGCTGAAATTTTATTTTAAGCGCGCATCCCGTTCATCGAATCACTCGGTCCGGCTCGCCGGCTCGGCCAGTAATTGTGGGACGCTGCTAATTGTGTGATTGCAGAGCGCGTCGCGGCGCCCGGCGCGTGGCGACACACGCATTTGCATCGCGCGCAAATTACACCAACGTGCGAGTCGTGACGATCGCAACGCTGCATGGATACCTGTCCATGGTGTGTTTACAAGTTGATTATCATTATGTAAAGGCCATATTGGTTGCAGCAATGATTTTGTGTCAACTGAAACCCCAATGTTGCACGAAGGCGTATCAATAAAATAAAATATTTGTTAATACAAGTAAGTTATGTACATAGAAGGCCGTCATATATAAAAACCCTACAGTTTCATTTTAGTACTTTAAATAATTATATGTACATATTTGATACCTCTCGTAGGGAAGAACGATGTAACCCGACATTTTGTGGTGGCGGCCATCTTGGATTGTTTTCATCTATTTGGCCTAGACTAGTTCTGAAGGTGGCAACTCTTCACAAGCATGATGCCAAAAGCATATTAAATTTGACACGTTGGATTTGTACCACCCGTATTAGACATATTGTTTCTCTTTGGATATTTATTAATTTGAGGCAGCTTTTCTATTTTGTCTTCATTTGACTTAAAAAATGTCTTGATGCAAATTCACTAATGAGCTCGGCAATCTTTGTAACATAAACTTCGAAGTTCCTTGCCGGTGCCTTTTTGGTAGTTATACGTTTCAAAGTGACTTCAAATGTACTTATATATATGATTCATATTTGTAGTTTGATTTCAAGATATAGTAATAGAGTAAACTTTAGTTTGAGACAAATTAATTGGTGTTATTTTATGGTACTTAACGTTTAATTTTTATTTATATTTTGTCTTCAAAAATAATTGTAAAGTCATTTCATAACTAGGAATGTATGAAAAGATTAATATTACCGAATACAGTATTCGTTATTTTAAGTTATGAAAAGAAAACATATTTGAATTAAATAGAGAGAAGATTATAACTTTGTTTTACAGAAAATGTCGTGCAGTTAGACGAGAACAAACCTTGTCTGAAGCTGTTTTCCAGCGTATGAACATCAGGCATTGTTGGTAACTTAAGTTATACACACCTCTATCAAACTACACTTAGTCCGAATATTAGAGTACAGCATGCTACATAATAAAGATAAGACTCATCAACAGTATACGTGTTTTTAGTTGTAATTTTAGTTTATTTTTTGACCTAAAAGCGGGGTCCATAAAAATCGTTAAGAGGAAACTCCCACAAGCAGCTGTTAGAATAACAAAAGGAATTGAGACACTATTAATCAAGTCTGTGTTTCTTTTGAAGATTGAATCAATACCGTCAGATTGTTAACTAGAGGGCGAGGGTTGTACCTGCAGTAATAAGAATTATAACCCCACGGGTAAAACGTGCCGCGGGTAACAATGCCGCCCTCGCCAGCGCGGGCAGGCCCTAGGGCTCGCTACACGCAGAAACTATGTTATTATTTTGTAGAAGAACTACACTGAACTTATTCTACTATAACAAACCTATTTTATTGTATCGTTGAAAAATTAAGGGTTCATTTTCATTGTTTAACGACCTCCTTAGCCGAGAGGCGAGCGGGCTGGACTTTGGCGTTTGGCATCTCTGAGGTCCCGGATTCGAACCCCGGTCGGGTCAATATGGGACACGGAATTTTCTATATTGTCTCGGGTCTGGGTGTTGTGGTACCGTTGTTGTTTATGATTTCTATAACACAAGTGCTTTAGCTACTTACCATAGAATCAAAGCAATTTATTTGATGTTGTCCAATATTTATTTATTTATTGAGCATCAAAAAAGCTTACTTAACCTTACCTAAGCAATAGGTTTGGGACACATTTAATAAGTGAGCAACTTGGGCTTGGACGTAGGTATTGTGGCCCAGTTAGTATTTCTGTCGCCCGAACGAATAAAAAGGTGCCTGTTAATTCATTAATCAAAAAATAATAATAAACTATATCTGCGGGGACAATTACCCTTGCGGAGTTTCTTCACCTTCTTCACCTTTGCGGTCTCATAATAACATATAAATCGATTATAAAAATGTGTTTTAGGACAATCCAGCGACAACGGCGCGTTTTGGATACAAAAACAATCAGGTAATTAATTCCAAAAACAAAATAGTTAAGGCGAATGTTGAAATACTACTTAGGTACTTCTTTGATTGCAATCAAAGTAAAGATTGCAATTAAAGAAGGACACAGAAGACTTGCACTTAGGTGTCAAATAAAAATCCAAAACATTTTAATTTGGTAAATTTCACGAACAATACTTATGGATGGAAAATGATGGCTTGAAGTTTCGTGTAAAAGGCCGGTATTTTATTTTGAAACCTTAACAATTGGAGAAAAGAATTAACAGTCCGAACGTGAGCAAAATTTAAATATGTCTGTTTTCAATCGAGTCAACATCGAGCCATTACTGGACCCGATATTTTGGAACAAACTATGAAACAGAAAAGAATATCGCTTCATATATTTTGTTGAGAAGGGGACTGTATTGTATTAGAGGTAGATTGTGCAACAAACAGCATGATGATGATGTTATGGTGAATGTTTTAGTAATCAAAGTCTCAGCAACTACGCGCTGGTTATTAATCGGCTACTAACGATTGATCACTGGCACCACAGCACACAATACTTAAATACAATGAAATATAGTGGAGTCCTTCAAAAATAAATGTAAAGTAATTTTATAACTAGGAATGTATGAAAAGATTAATATTACCGAATACAGTATTAGTTATTTTAAGTTATGAAAAGAAAACATATTTGAATTAAATAGAGAGAAGATTATAATTTTGTTTTTAGTGTGAAAATTTGATCATACGTGTTTAACCTGTGTACCTTTGTTATGTTAATGTTGCATTAATATAGAGAAATGAAAATCATTTATGTAAACTACATTTGTATTGAAATACTTATTTGAGATGCATTGACTGGTCTAAAGACAAGGCTTGATAGATTTGTTCATATGTATAATGACGACTTCGGTGGCACAGTGGCTAAGGTAGGCGCCAAAGCGCGTAAGGTCCCGGGTTCGATTCCCGGTCAGGTCAATTTGGAAAATGAACTTTTCTCAATTGACTTGGGTCTGGGTGTGCTGGGATGACGCCCCCAGTTAGTATCCGTCGTCTGGTACTCATAGTACAAGGGAAAACCTTAGTTTGAGACCAGATGATTGGTGTGAGTGTCTGGCGCATTTATTTTTTTTATTTATTTATTTATTATTTATATAATTAAAAATGCAGTTAATTTACAATTGTCACTGTTTTATTTAGCTTAATTTTGACCACCACCTTGCACGTTATAAAACAGGAAACCTTTTTTTTATTAGAACATGGCTTCGTTACCAGTCAATTTATGCACGGTTGCAATATTTTACGATTCGTAACGTGTCATAAATGACAATTCGTTTTTCTCCAACTGACTACGTGTCTAGAACCGTTTTAGCTTACGCCTCGTATTATTTATTACTATCCGTAACTAAAACGGATCGTTTTTCAAATATTGGAACAAGCGGACCAGGAAACAGAAAGATAAAAGTTGCCATAACAAAAATATATTAAAATACATTAAGAGTGTTGCTATCTGAATAATGACAAATTAATTCTACAACTAAGTTAACGATTAACTTTATAATGTTATGTGCAAATAATATTTTATACACTGTCCTCTATGGTTTGAATTTATATATATTTTTTAATTTCGACACATTTACAAAAACAATATCCAATCACGTATTATTGTTTTAGGAATAGTTCTTAAGATACAATTTTATTAATAATGGATAGATAGATACAGTTTATCGCACAGAAAAATTACAGAAATTGGTTTTACAGACATATTCAAGTACAATTTAGGCAGTCTTATTGCTAGAGAGCAATCTCTTCCAGACAACCTTTAGGTAGAGGAAATAGTAGATATCGAGAAACGGGTACGGCCGTGCAAAATGTTTATTGAGAAAAATACTAATAGAAAACATAAATACTACAACGAGATATATAATAATTACTCCAGAGTCCCTTGTGATCTGTGTCGTTGCAGTTCTATTCCTCACCTTACCTGCAGTCAATTAATTCCGAGGTCGTTCAAGTGCCAACACGCCGTCAGAGGTACGCGTTTAGTTTTTATTGAATCGCCGGCGTTGGACGGGTCGAGCCGCCCGTAATGAGCGCGCCCGCCGCTAATTGAACGCAAATTACTAGCCCACTAACGATCGCTCACCGGCAACGTACCACTGCACTACTAGATGCTGGGTGTTCACGGGACTGCTCAGTTGTAAAATCTTAAATATGCGTACTTTTAAAACATGAGTTAATTTAGTACGAATTTTTGATGACTTTCACTCTCTTTTCTTTTTCTCCTAAATATATTTAAAACCGAGCAATATGATCCTACTTTGACGAGGCTAGTTATTACTGTGAAAATCAGGAATGCGATTGCCGTGTGACAATCGCATCCCTGATAAGGAGTTCAATGGCTTAACATGCCTTCTGAAGTACATAACGTAACATGCATTCTTATTGGCGATTCAAATCGGCCATGCCCTAACAAGACTGGGGTAAACTCACTGAGTGACAGTATTTCTTGCGAGATTTGAACTCACGACCTTATTGATGTTTTGTACGCGTCTTACGTCTTACTCACGAAAAATCCGTAGGTTTGGATTGCTTATTCATTTTAAACGCTTGGATAAGGAGATTTGTGTTGATGTAGTTTAGTTAAGTTATAAAATTATAGTAATTTAGTTATTGAAGACAGCGTACAAATCTTACAAATATATGATACTACCATAACAGTGCGATTCAGTTACAGGATGCGGCGACTTACGAATGTGAGTTAATCAATTCTAAAATGGCGCTGCCTACCACGCACCTCTACCAGGCGCATCACTTTGACACCAGTTTCGTTAATTTGCATCCAAAATGTAATGTTTGCGCGGAATTACGGCTGATTACTGGTTGCCGTGCGCTCGGGTCGCGGCTCACCGGTGAAAAATGGACTCATTATACACGGACAAACAATAAAATGTTATTTTAATTAACTCGTTTGCTCACCGTTACTTTCTTCTTTATTGTTTCCTGTCGCGTGCTTTGTTGATGCAAATGTTACATTAATAATTTAATGACATGGGTAATAACTATATGCTTATTGTTTTTAAGAGCCCAATAAAATGTCATTGCATTGCATTTCATTGCCCATTTTATTGTTTAACCGGAAAGTATCCGAGAAGGTGGAAACTGGCAAAGGTAGTTCCAATTTACAAGAGCAATGATAACCATGACGTAAAGAACTACAGGCCAATATCTATCCTTCCGACTATTTCCAAGGTTTTCGAGTCGCTAATCTGCCCAAGAATACAAACTTATTTTCAGAAGTTTCTGTCTAGTCATCAACATGGATTTGTTAGGGCACGATCAACATGCACTAATCTTGTTGAATTTACAGAGCATCTGTTAACAGCAATGGACGCAAACAAACAAATTGACACAGTCTACACAGACTTCAGTAAGGCCTTCGATAGGGTAACGCATAGGATTCTGCTCTCTAAATTGGCATATTATGGTTTTCATGGTAAGTTGCTTCAATGGTTCCGATCTTATCTTTCTGACAGGTCATTCTATGTCGTGGTGAACGGATGCCAATCAACTACTCACCTGATTACGTCCGGGGTTCCGCAGGGTTCACACTTAGGACCGATATTATTCAACATATTCATAAATGACCTACCAAATTGCTTTAGGTATTCATTCGTGTCCATGTTCGCCGATGATCTTAAAGTGTGCAGAGTTGTTGAGTCTCTGGATGACGTAAAATTGTTACAGACAGACGTGGATGCCCTCAGCACCTGGTGTCGAGATAACGAGCTGGGCCTAAATGTGAAGAAATGTCACCATATTAAATTCACGCGTAAACTAACAGTAGTGCCTTCAAATTACATTATAGAGGGCACAACCCTGCAAGAAGTAGACATTGTCAAGGATCTTGGAGTCATGTTGGACAAGAAACTGACCTTTAAACCACACATGGATAATCTTATAAACAGAGCATCTAAGATGATGGGGTTTGTCATAAGAAATGGTAAAGTATTCCGCAATTTATCTACAAGAAAAATCCTGTACAACAGTATGGTAAGGAGTATCCTTGAATACTGCAGCACGGTTTGGCGACCACATTTCGCCACCCACACCCTGAGAGTTGAGCGAGTGCAAAAACGGTTTGTTCGTCACCTTTCGTACTTAGTTGGCATGGGAATGCGGAATGTCCGCTACGTGGATAGGTTGAAGCGCCTGAATATGGCGTCACTGAACAAACGACACAAAATGATGGACCTTATGTTTCTGTATAAATTAACAAGAAATGGCATAGACTGTCCTTCATTACTTCAGCAAGTTAAATTTAATGTCCCACGTCGACCTCCACGAAACCCAATCAAACCCCTGATAACGCCTAAACGACGCACGGTGTATGGCAGAAATTCTCCTATTTACCGCATAAGTCGCTTACTCAACGAAATTAGCTCTTCCTCTGACGTCTTCTTAAGCTCACTGACCACCTTTAGAAGGGAGATTGCCCGCATTTGGTAGCTACACCAATGCGAACAGCCTTCTATTCCTCTTTATTTTTAACTTCGTTTTTAAGCCCTGTTTCCCGTCTCGGATTCTTGCGATCGATGTCATTGTAATATGGACTGCAGTCATTCTCTGATAATTGTTTTTGCATGCGGTGTTTACCTCTAAGAGACTGTGCATTTAGCCTAGAACTTTATTTTTTTTTTTTTTTTATGTGCTTGTATGTAATGTAACAGTTGTTGGTAAACCTAATAAATAAATAAATAAATAAATAAATTCCTTCCTAAGATCCTGAAGACTGGTGTTTTATGAGTTTAGTTTATCGTATAAGTAAAATTCTGTACATAATTTTTTTGCTTTAGAACTAAGTAGTTAGTTATTGTAGTCATTATTCCTTATAAAAAAAATACCATTTGCTAAACTATAGTACTGACTAAGATAAAAAGGATTAAAAGACAGTACAAGCTCTAAATACTGAGTATCACTCATTGCATAAGAGGCTTAGCGATTTATTGCTTGCACTGGGGCAGCGCGACTGATGAAATACCTCCACCTTACAGAAGACTGCAGCCAAATAACAATCACTTCGGTGTTGTTGTGTTCCTGCTCTGGAATCCTTACTCACAGTTAGGGCTCCTGGATATACATTAGCAGCAGAGATCAAGCCTTCAAGGTAAGGGTGACAAGTCTAGAAACAGCTATTATTATGTTGTACTTGTCACCCTTAAGCAATAAGGCCTTATTACCACCTCATTACCACTTAACATCAGGAGGGATGAGGTCAATTTTGAAGAGCAATATAAATAAAAAAAAACTCAGCATTTAGCGTTTCAATTTTAAACATTGTGGTCCGCCAAAGCCAAACCGTCTTATCGCAATTGCTAAGTAAATTACGTTAGATACTCACGCGGTCATCACGATTGCTTTCTACTTTGTAGTTTTTTAGATAAGAGGTAATTAAATGATACAATTGTTGGTATTTTAGATTTCAAGGCCTAATTTCAGGAAAGCTGATTAAACAGATGATTGAGATAGAGCCAAAAAACAAATATAATAAATATTTTAACGAGTCATGACGCGATAATATTTTTTAGTAGCTAATACGAACTACTTACTGCCTGACGTTTAATTACTAATAAATGACCCGTTGAGTTAGTTTAAACCATTGCAGTATGTTGCTAAGTCTAACACCCGGTAATAGTGCTTAGAGGTAAGAGCCTTCTGCTCCCCAGTTAGCTCGGTTAAGATGAAAAGGCCATCTTTTGGCCATCATCATTTCATTCATTTAAAGTCAGTCAGTTGGTAAAGAAACGTAAAAGTGCATGAGCGTCGTGTGCGGCGGTGAGGTCAGTTCGACGGGCGGGCGGCGCGTTTACGAGCCGCGCCTGACACGGTCACTGCGCGCACGCATCGCCTTTCAACTGGATCATTGTAACATTATGCGTAGACCACACATGCAGCTCTTACGTCCTGCTTAGCATTGATTTAATCGTTATGGTAGAGATAAAACAAGTTAATGGCCACGATGAAGTACTTCCGATTTTCGATCAAATTCGTTGTAGTTAATATTTTAAAGACACAGAAAAATTAAATCTCCCTTTGCGGTGCGGATGAAATTATTCTGTTACTTTAAACTATTAAAAGTTTGCTAGTACAGTGTAAAACACTATAAAAAATCAAAATCAGTCTCTAAAAAATTAGTCACCTACTACATTAACTGGTTTTATTTAATTGTGATAGAGAATTAAGAAAGAGGCGGATTGTACGAGTACGAATCAGTGTATGTTAAAAGTTATATTAATAGTAGCAAGTGCGATACGTGAAGGTCGTGGGTTTGGGCTGTCTCTCAAACTAAAAGCAGGTAATTTTTAACCAATTTCGCTTCCCGTTGTCGGCTTAGCGCCACTTATTTACTATTAAAATACCATCGTCATATGCATACTCTCTCTTTGAAAGCATTGAAAAGTATTTCCTCTGTATACTTTTATTGGTAAGATTTTTTTTCATATTTCTATTTCCGACTATTGCTTTGCTCGACCAGCCGCAAGAGAAAAATAAAATAGTATCATAACAGGTGTCAAATCGGTCGCACGAGCGCTTTGTGCGGGCTCAGATGATTCCACGCTCAGGTAACATATTTTTACACACAACATTGAATCATAATGGCGGACGAGATGCCGCGCCGTCAGCTGAGGGCATCGGTTTTTTACGAGCCCAATGTAGCTGGGACAAATCTTGCGCTGGCACGTTGTGCGCGGTAAATCGTAAAGTTCGTTTAGTGGAGTGCGTTTTACCTTATCTTTTTTATTTGCAAATAGGATGACGTCAATTTTGCGTGGAAGAGAATTTGACCTTTTATCGAATATTTTTAACACCGGTTAAATTTTAGATGATAATTTAAAAATTGTACGTTTAAAGACATCGTTAGAAGTCAAACGCGGTCAAATTGTAGGTCACACATTAGTACACACATTAGTTTGTAGGACTTAGATACCTCGATTGACGACCTCGGTGGCGCAGTGGCTAAGGTAGGCGGCCAAAGCGCGAAAGGTCCCGGGTTCGATTCCCGGTCGGGTCAATTTAGAAAACAAACTTTTCTAAATTGACTTGAGTCTGGGTGTACTGGGATGACGCCCCAGTTATTATCCGTCGTGTGGTACTCATAGTACAAGGGAAAACCTTAGTTTGAGACCAGGTGATTGGTGTGATTGTCTGGCGCATTTATTATTTATACATAATTTCCATTCGTCGACATAAATAGATGAAAGAATGATCGATCAGAGCTTTTTATTTGATAATTCATTGCAATTAAATTTTCGTTTCATAAATCAAGAATCGTTTTGTTATGAGTGGTAACGCCAACTAATAAGATAGGGTCTTTTTTAGACAAAAAATATTAAGCAATAATAAAAATATCGACTAAATCCTTAAGCGAGTAACTTAAGGGCATATCTTAAGGAAACTAGAATCAAAAGTGGTACTGTCGCCGTCAATCACGCAAGAGTTACGCGGACTGAGATGTGTAGCAGTCGCTAGACTGTAACACAAGTCATACGATGTTAAATATATGTTAATGAAAGATGTAATTAATAAATTATTTTAAACCAAAACTATCACCAATCCCTGTTGGCTTTTTTATTTCGTGGCTGTCATTACAAAAATAAACGATTTATAAAATTACGTATGTCATATGCAGAACTCTAATTATTTTTTCCACCAGACAGAGCGTCAACATTACTAAGGCCTTTTAATTAATTGGTGTAAAGCTCGTGACAAAACATATCGCGAGCAGACCCTCGCGTACCTGACCTCCAGACTACAGACAGGCCGTGGCATTTATTTTCGAGTCGATAAAACACGGAGAATGGCACGTGCCACTCGGACCCTCGCGGCAATCGAGCCCCACAGGACCCCACACCCCGCCCTGCGTGCCCTTATTTAGAAAGATTTAGATATCGGTACCAATAATATCTTTTGTGCCAATATAAAACTTATCTTCTCAGTCCGTAGTAATCTATACTAATAAAATGATTATGTATTACAAAGAAAGTGCACTTAATTATGTTAGTTAGATCGTGCAGACACTTCACTTCACTTTTGTGAACGGTTTTGTAAACAATTTTTTATATACGTGAAACCTGTTTTAATGGGACCTAGATAAATGAGAAATCTCTAATAATGAGAACTATTCTGAGATCCCGGCATTTAATCATCGAATTACCTCTGTTAATGGGACATTGCAAACCTGGTTAAATGGAATCCGATTTCTAAGATTTTTCGATGGTTACCTCTATAATTGGGACTCTGGAGTTCAATTTCCTTTATAAATGGGACAATTTACCAGGTTGGTACAGGTTTCGACACGTTTATACAAACATTTTAGTTACTTTCGCGCGTTCTTTGTATGCAACTAGCGATGAAATACAAACTAACATAACCGATTGCTTTAAGTCATAAACTTTACTCTATTGTATTGTTTTTTTTTAAATAAATGCCTTCATACCTTCTTATTTCTTAACCACGCAATTTATTACGTCGTTTTATGTATTATTATTATTATTAGGGGTACTTGGGGCTATGCAGTTCAGCGAACTGTGGTCACTGCGACCTTTTAGATCTATTGTGACTCGCCACCAGTTAGAGTAACTCCTTTAGCCGGGTCGATTCTAGGAAGTCTAGTATTTTCCTAGCTTTCAGGGTTTTTAATTCATCCGGTTGGGCTATATGTCGTCCCAGGTGGATGCTTCGTTTGTGGATCAGAGATTCACAGTCGCACAGGAGGTGAAGAGGTGTTTCCTTTTCCTCCTTGCAGAATCTGCATTCATCAGAGTCACTCAGCTTCATATGAAACTGGTGTCTTTTTAGTTTGCAGTGTCCAGTCAAGGCTCTAACTAGCGCACTGGCCCTAGGCCTGCTGAGTTGTAGCAGTTCTTCGGTCCATTTGCGCGAGTAGCCAACTATGAGTGTTTTTGAGTGTTCTAAGCCTGGTTGATTTATCCAGTATTTTTCCGACTCGACTTTTAGTTTTTCTTTTAGTAGTTGCATAGCTTGGTTCTTTGAAATGCCACAGAATGGTTCTGGTCCAAACTGTTGGCTTTGCGCCCCAGCTTTAGCAAGTTCATCGGCTTTCTCGTTACCGATGATTCCTGAATGTCCTGGTACCCATTTCAGAAGCACTTTGTTCTGTTGTCCCAGCTCATTCAGTTTATCGACGCAGTCTTTAACCAGCTTCGATTTTAGTGTAATCGAATTTATGGCATTCAGAGCTGCTTGGCTATCTGAATAGATGATTATGGTCTGATTTTTGTAGTTTCGTTGACGATTGGCTTCTGCACATTCTATGATGGCGTATACCTCAGCCTGGAATATCGTGGCGTTTTTACCAAGATTCACACTGTGTTTGACTCTTGGACTCACACCATATATTCCACATCCTACATCTAGTCCCATTTTGGAGCCGTCCGTGTACCAGACGAGGCTCCCTGCTTTTAGAGAGTTTTGGTTCGTTGCCCAATTTTCTCTGCAGGGAAATTCCACAGTGTAATTTTTATTAAAATTATAGTGTGGAAGCATGGCATCAGATGTCATTTCTAAGGGTTTAAGTGTGAGCACTGCTGCATGTGATGCTCTCAGTGCTTGAGAGTGCCATGTTACTTTTCCCGTGATGGTTGCTCTGTAGATACTCGCTTCAGCCTCCTTTGCTACAAAGAGGTGTAGTGGTGGCAGATTGAGAAGAGCATCAAGAGCGGCTCCTGGTGTAGTCGAAACAGCACCAGTTGCTATAAGGCATGCCACCCTTTGTAGGCTGGCAAGTTTTTTGATTATTGTCATTTGGGAGGTTTTTCTCCACCATGTGACGCAGGCATACGTTACCATCGGCCTGACTATGGCAGTGTACATCCATAGGGCTATGCTAGGTTTCAGACCCCATTTCGTGCCTGCTAGACGAGAGCATATTCCTAAGGCTATTTTGGCCTTTTGGATTGTATTGTCTATATGTGAGTTCCACGTTAGCTTTTGGTCGATTGTGACTCCCAGATACTTGGCTTCTGTGGAAAACGGTATTGTAGAGCCCTTTATAGTGGGCGCTATAAGTTTATCCAACTTACGTTTCCTGGTGAAGGGCACTACAGTTGTTTTATTCGGGTTAACCGATAGATTGTTCTCAGTGCACCAGTTTGTGATGACATTGAGCGATCTTTGAAGTATAGATTACACGGTACTTTGACAGGGGCCTATTACGCAGGCCACCACATCATCCGCATAGCCCTGTATATCTAAGCCTTTTGTTGAGGCTTCATTTAAGAGTTGGTCGACAACAAGTGACCACAGCAGAGGCGATAGTACTCCCCCTTGAGGGCAGCCTCTTGTTGTCTTGAAACCTCTTTTGGTCCCATGCAAGCTTATGCTTACAGTTCTGTTAAGGAGCATATTTTGTATCCAGCGAACAGTGGTGCTGTCTATATTTTTGGCACACATCCCCTTGGAAAGGGTATCGATAGTGACATTGTCGAATGCTCCTTCGATGTCAAGGAAGGCACAGAGGGCTATTTGTTTGTCTTCTAGAGCCCTTTCAATTCTGTCCGTCAGTTCAAGTAGGGCAGATTCTGTAGACTTTCCTTTGCAGTAGGCATGTTGTTTTGAATGCAGTGGTTGTTCGCGCAGAGGCCCATCCCGAATGCATTCATCAATGAGTTTTTCCATACTTTTGAGTAGGAATGAGGTGAGGCTAATAGGTCTAAAGGATTTTGGTTGAGAGAAATCCTTTTTACCAGCCTTTGGAATGAAACGGACTTTAACTTTAGTCCATTTTTCTGGTATGTAGCCCCAGGCATAACTTGCTCTGAATATTTTTACCAGTGTGGGGGTTAGGATGTCTATCCCTTGCTGTAAGAGCATGGGGAATATGTCATCTTCACCCGCCGATTTGAACGGCTTAAATGAGTCTATTGCCCATTTGATCTTTGTTGGCCTGAAGATCCACGCAGCTCTGTTCCAGTCATCGTTGCGCGGCCTGGAGAGGCTGTTTTGTAGAGTATTCAGTGTTTGATCATCTAATACTGATCCCGGGAAGTGGGTCGACGCCAGAATTTCTAGTGTCTCTTCCGCTGTTTCAGTGAAGGTTCCATCGGGCTTTTTTAATAGTCCCAATTGGTTGGAGGGTGATTTCGCAAGGACTTTGTGGATTCTGGCTCCTTGTGGAGTCTTTACGATGCTTTCACAGAACCTTCTCCACGATAGCCTGCGCGCTTTCCTAATTTCTTTGTTATAGGTAGTTAGGGCTTTGGTATATCGACTCCAGTCTTTAGTCAATTTAGCCTTATTGAACAACCTGCGTGTTTCCTCTCTTAGTTTAGAAAGCCGTTCATTCCACCATGGCACGCTATTGTTCCTCACGGTTTTAGGAGGACAGCTCTCTTCATAGGAGCTTGTAACAGCTTCGGTGGTTTGATCTACAGCGTATTCTAAAGTTTCAAGAGTACGTATCGTCTTGGGGATGTCCCAGAGCTTTTCTCGGAGCTTTGATTTATATAGACTCCAATCTGTGGCTTTGGCATCCCTAAACGTAGTCGTATCGCATGTGTTAGTTGTGTCTAACGCGAATTTGATAAGTCTATGATCGGACATAGAGGGTTCGTTGCTAACATGCCAGTCTGTTATTAGCCTGGCCGTGTGATTTGTGGAGAGAGTCACGTCGAGAACTTCTTGCCTGGATCTGGTTACAAAGGTTGGTTTGCACCCTCTATTGACCACATTCAGGCAATTGGACAAGATGAAATCGTACAATAACTCACCCCTTTTATTGATGTCAGTGCTTCCCCAGTAGGTGTGGTGTGCGTTGGCATCGCATCCGATTACGAGTTCAGCGTTGTGCTCGTTTGCATATTCGACCACCTTCACCAGTTCACGGGTTGGATCGCATATCCCACCGTCTAGGTATGCGGAGCAGACTATAAGGCGTCCACTTCCATTCTTGACATTTACAAAAGCTGCAATCAGGTCATCACTGCAGAGCCCTGGTATGCATAAAAAATCAACATTATTATTGAATAGGATACATGCTCTTGGCTTGTTTCCGTCGGCGTTATATATTACCTTGCCTGCGGATCCAAGTCCAGATATCGTGTTGTTGTTACTCAGCCACGGTTCTTGAATCAGAGCGATGTGAAGGTTCTTCTCTTTGAAGAGGTTTTCCAGGACTGCTGTGGCAGCCCTAGCGTGGTGCAAGTTGATCTGTACCACTTTAGTGTTTTTTGTTTTTTTTTGATTTGTGTTTTGTGTCATTTGTGTTGATGTGGTTTGTGTCATTTGTGTTAATGTGTGTTTGTATTAGTGTGTGGTGCGGTGTAGAGTGTAGCGAAGGGTCCTAAGGGGCACTGGTGGACGTGCTAGGCTTAGGTTCGTCGTGAACGCCCCTAGATGCCTTGGTAGGTCCTGCCACCTTATTTCCCTTTCCCTTAGGGTGGTCCTTTACCACCCGGCCTTTAGTCCTTTGCGGAACGTTTTTGCGCCCCGCATAAGTACCCGAGCCGGGCTGTTTAGGCCCACCTGTAGGGATCAACTGTTTAGGCAGATTCTTTATTCCAGAGGAACTAGACTCTGCCTTTTGTTTCTATATTTAGTAGTATTTTTCCCCCGGATGCGCACGAGAATCTTCTTGAAGCCAAGTTGTGGCCTGAAGTCCAGCCTCTGCAGGATCCCGACTGATTCGTCGTCGATCGAGACGGCCACTGTAGATCCGTCTTTCTCGACGACGACGTTCAGTATCCTCCACAGGCTGGTCCTCAGTCCATTCTGTTTCTCCAAAAGACGTAGTGCCTCTTTTGGAGTTTTTACTTCGGAGTTTGGGAAGTAAAATACACCAACCTTAGCCTTGGGCATCTCGCTCTCTCTCATGAGAGATAGCTCTGCCTCTGGCCAGGGCTTGATGTTCCCCACCCTCTTCTCTAGCC
Source organism: Glyphodes pyloalis (assembly GCA_037074685.1). Lineage (NCBI taxonomy): Eukaryota > Metazoa > Arthropoda > Insecta > Lepidoptera > Crambidae > Glyphodes > Glyphodes pyloalis. The sequence continues at coordinate 203,569 of JAYKKO010000050.1, forward strand.
ATTTTAGACTGCCTTCATCCCCAAGGGTGATCAGCAGCCAGCCGGATCTGAAGGTGCAACTCTTCAGTATTGGGCATCTGTCATTCCCAGTATCATTCATAATGGCCTGGAGAATGCCATACTTTACTGCTCCCATCTGTTCATTGGACATAGGTGTCTGATTGCAGACACCCACACGAACAGCAGTGAGAGCTTCTTTGAAAGAAACCCTGGCACCAGACTCATTTGGCAGGGTCGATGGACCCACCTCGGGAATCCGGGTCACGGGTGGTTTGATTAAGGTCGTTTTATGCGTCCCTTTGGTCAAATCCTCGCTTAGCCGGGTTGTCTTTTTGGCATGGTCCTTTGGTGATTCATCCTCGGATCGGGTTCGTTTGCACGTGCCCCTCTCCGTGGTTGAATCAACCGTAGTCCCATGCTCTTTTGCCTTCGCTCTGTGCTCAAGACAGAGTTTGTAGGCCTCTTCATGGCCCACTCCCTCTGCCTTAAGCCGACGAAGGCGTTTCCGGAGAGCTCCGGAAAGGTTCTTCTCCTTTCTCTCCCTTTTCTTGGCGATCGACGGTCGATTCGAGTCAGCTTTAGCCTGACTCTCGCCGTCTCTGCCAAGGGCCGGTTGAGTGGAGTGAGAAGATGTGTCCAAGTCGTTAAGGTCGTCCTCGGAGTCAAGAACTAGTTCCACTAAGTCAGGCAACGAAGCGGAAGGTTTTAGTGGTTCTGGTCGTTCGATGTCGCCCAGAAGTGTGTTTATTATTTTTTCTTTTGTATCAGGTTCCATGCAGGTCCCACGAGCAGCTAGGGAAATATAAGGTCCACTCGGGCATTGCCCCGCTTACCCGAGTAAGGCTATTTACTGCCCCAGGATCGCCATTTCTGGAGAGACACCGTTCGAGACCAAGCACCCCCTTGGCCACGCATCCCTCGGCACGGTTCGATTGACACCTTGGATTGGGTTAGGTGGGGGAAGGATTTTAGACTGGATTTACGGGTATAGGATTTTATAGGGTGTTAGGATGTGTGGATCACAGGATTGGGTAAGGGGATACCCGTCGTGTTGGAGTGCACTGACGAGATAGCGTCAATTCCCTTCAGCTACTCGGACCCCAGGGTTGATAATAATGTGTGGTGCCTGTTGAGGACCCGAGCATTACCAGGATGTGCGACGTGGACGCAGGAAGGACACTTGACGGTAGATGTGTATTGCCCAACACCACACTTGGGCACACATCAGCCGCCCTACATCCCTTTACACTCATCGTCACTACATCGTCGTTTTATGTAGGTACATATGTACAAATTGGAAAAACATAAATATCGAGTTCCATAAATGGACTCTGTGAATGAGACAACTAATTTTAAAACCTTTTGGAAAACAGGCTAAATGAAAACCTCCCTAAATGGTACAATATTCTTGGTCCCTTGAGATTACAACTAACCAGGTTTCACGTACGTAGGTACTTGTTTTCTTTAATGAATAAATACTTTACTTATCCTATAAAGCTGTAGAATTTGTTTGCTTGTTTATTTGAACGCGCTAATCTCAATAAATACTGTTTGGTTGGTTGGATAGTCAGCCAATACAATATTTTATATATAATAGCTGTCCCGGCGAACTTCGTAACGCCTATTTTTTTAGTTTCTAACCTGTACCTGTACATACAGGTACCTACTATTTTCGTTCCTTGAAGGCTGTCTGAAAGAGATAGTTTTCTTGTGATAAAATAACCTAAATCATAAATTTTCTGTACAATAAATCATGTCTAGTATTAAACATCAATATTATAAGCAACTTATCAGAATAATAACCATCGGATAATAATAAATAATATACGCCGGGAACAAAAAAAAATATATTTAAAAGAAAACTCAAAAAATATTTTTTAGCTAACTTAGCTTAGCAACTTAAGTTCTTATTTATTAAGTTAGAGACTCATGATCCCACAGACAAACTATGTAAATAGTTTTGTGAGACTACTGTCAACTTTTGTTAACTATTGCTTGTTTAATGAAATGAAATGAAATGAAATGATTTGAAATGAAATGAAATGAAATGATTTAATGAAATGATTTATTTCTGCAAGTGGATTTACAATACATTCTTTTGCACGTCAATTATTTTTTCCTACCAGCGCCTCGTCGTTGGTTCTGTTGAGAAGAAGCGCCGCAACAAACTCAACAGATATCCTCTTTTAAAATAAATGACAAACATCACAATTGGACATTAAAATATTTGAATTAATAATATAAATTATCTAGGTGCAGATGGACATTTTAACAATTCCACATATTTTTATCATTAAAAAAATCTTGTACAGTGTAATAATAAGCCTTTTTGATAAGCGATGTTTTAATTTGAGTCTTAAATCTATGCATGGGCAAGTCAATAATGCTTTGTGGTAACTTATTAAATATTTTTATACTTATCCCCATGAAGGAATTACTACTTTTATGAAGTCTGAGTTTTGGGACGGCAAGCTTTTGTTTATTTCTTGTATTAAATCTATGGGTATCTGTTTTTTTAGGAAGAAGCGTATAGTTTTTTCGTACATACAAAATACAGTCGAAAATGTACTGAGACGCTATTGTTAAAATATTAATTTCTTTAAAAAATTCCCTCAGTGAGTCACGTGGTCTAAGGTCGTAAATAAAGCGTATGGCTCTTTTTTGCAGTACAAAAATTGTCTGGATATCTGCTGCAGAGCCCCATAACAATAGACCATATGACATAACACTATGGAAATAACTAAAATAAACTAATCTTGCCGTATCTACATCAGTTAGGTTTCTTATTTTCCTTACAGCATATGCAGCCGAACTAAGTCTTCCTGCCAGGGCAACGATATGAGGATTCCATTGCAGTTTGGAATCTAAAGTAATTCCTAGGAATTTTGTTGAATTTACTATCTCGATTACTTCATTGTTCATACAAATACATGTATTTATTTGTTTGACGTTAGGCATTGTAAATTTGATACATTTTGTTTTTTTGGAATTGAGCAATAAATTATTGATTGAAAACCAGCGAACAACTTGGGAAAGAGCATTAATAAAATAAATAAAATAATTTATAAAACAAAACTTCGCCATTGTGTTACAGCCACGTTTTATAACATGAAAATTGTTCGAAGTTTTCCCGATAAGACAGGCCTGGAATCTATTGTTGCAAACGAGTGTTCCTTAATTTACGGCAAGGGTTATTGCAGCGGTCGGTGGCGCCCTTCCCTCCCCCCCCCCCCCTGCTGCTCCACCCTCGGTCCCATCTTGAAATGCAAATGGGGCAACTTAGTCGCGACAGTTTGAGTGTATCGCTTATCCATTATGCCATCTGTACCCGACGCTGTAGTTGTTGATTGCCAAAATAATATTTTAAATGATAATTTGCAATCATTTGCAAGGGTTGTGTCGTTTGAAAATTTGGTTTTAATTGTTGTGATGGCGGGAAAATTATTAACATGCTCGGAATCTCTCTTCCACAATAGATGAAAATGTTTAATAAGGTTCCGCCAGAATACCAGCGCTGCTGCAGCATTGGATCCAATGTTGTAGCAGCTCATGCTGAGGCTGGGACCTTATTAGCTGCGCAATCACTATGTTTTTTTTAAACCTTAATTTTAATTGTCGCTTTTGCACTATCCTTTATAATATAGTTGAGGTTCATGCCTTACATTCAAATATAGTACAGGTGTTTCATTTGCTTTAATTAGTAAATCATGGGTGTTGTTTACTTACGGGAAGAACGTTGCAGATAAATTATTGAATAAGAGCTTAATAAGGATGATGAAGCGGTTAAAAATAATGAGTCTATATAGTTGGTCATAAGATAAAAAAAATGATTAAAACGTATTTTTTGCTTTAGCAAATAATGGAAAATTTACGAAATGAAAGTTTACGTTGTTATTTTGTTAAAGCTGTAAGAAAAAGAGACGTCGAGTTAAATTTTAAAGCAATCCATCTTAGAGGTTTTTTGTTACTTGGTAAAACCAAATAAAAGCATGTTTCTTATAATTTTTGGTAATTTTACTTTTGGATCAAAGATAAATTTAGTAATCTACCGTATTATCAAAATGTTTCATGTTTAATAATTGTTCCAGACTGCGTCCACTTGCAGCTGTACCGGGACTCCAAGGCACGCTGGGGCGGGTCCGCGACCAAGGCGTCGCTGTCGCTGCAGCAGTACCTCGGCTGCGAGACCGGCTTCACGCTCGACAAGCACTCCAACACGCTGGCGCTCGTCTGCCGCGACCTCGTCGCTATACTCGCCTTCGAGACGAGAGAGAGGCTGATACAGTGGCAGGTGAGTACATACTGCAACTGTACCTCGGCTGCGAGACCGGCTTCACGCTCGACAAGCACTCCAACACGCTGGCGCTCGTCTGCCGCGACCTCGTCGTTATACTCGCCTTCGAGACGAGAGAGAGGCTGATACAGTGGCAGGTGAGTACATACTGCAACTGTACCTCGGCTGCGAGACCGGCTTTACGCTCCACAAGCAGTCCAACACCCTGGCGCTCGTCTGCCGCGACCTCGTCACTATACTCGCCTTCGAGACGAGAGAGAGGCTGATACAGTGGCAGGTGAGTACATACTGCAACTGTACCTCGGCTGCGAGACCGGCTTCACGCTCGACAAGCAGTCCAACACCCTGGCGCTCGTCTGCCGCGACCTCGTCACTATACTCGCCTTCGAGACGAGAGAGAGGCTGATACAGTGGCAGGTGAGTACATACTGCAGCAGTACCTCGGCTGCGAGACCGGCTTCACGCTCGACAAGCACTCCAACACGCTGGCGCTCGTCTGCCGCGACCTCGTCGCTATACTCGCCTTCGAGACGAGAGAGAGGCTGATACAGTGGCAGGTGAGTACATACTGCAGCAGTACGTCTGTACGTCGGCTGCAAGACCGGCTTCACGCTCGACAAGCACTCCAACACGTTGCCCTCATTATACCTTCTCGGGTTTCCAGTCCAGTTCCAGAAAGAAACCTACACTTATGATTGACATTCATTAAATTATTTATCCTGTTATTATTGTCATAGTAATTATGTCTACAATCCTGTATCTCAAATAATCTTGTGAAATTCTTGCTACTTAGTTTTAGTTTATAAATAGTTAAGGCTGATACCGTTACTGATGCTCGCCCTCTAGAGTGCAAGTCTTTATGAGTAATTTCAATGTAGCGAAATAAGGATATTTGGTATTCTGTCTACATTCGGTCTTAAGCAATCAAGGTCATAACGCCAAATTTCTTTGACAAGTTATCTTTTTCGCAAAGTATTTCTACCTAATCCGCATTCACAGGGCGGCCTTCATTACATCTGGTGCCAAACGCTGATTACTCGTCGCCCCAAATTGGCCGCGCTCAAAAACTGGGCGACGCCAATCGGCTGCTGTTCAGTTTTTGCTCCGTTCGCTTATGAACCGGCGTTGGACAGCGGCCAAAGCGCTTTAGCATCGACTTGTTCATGAACAGAACTTGGACAAGTCGCTACTTTTTTAAATAAACAACATCGGGTTAAAGTATCGATACAAGGGAGACGATCGCAATCATGTTGTGCTCAGACAGTTCGTTATTTTCAGACTTTGAAGATGTTCTTGTATTCTTTGTTTTTGTTTTCTCAAATAATTTTAGATATGCTTGTTAAAAACAGATTGTAGCTTAAAGTTTCTTTTGCCAATGTTTAGTTCTAGGGCTCAAAATTTCCCATTGTATTTTAATAACATGGTATTAAAACAAGTTGGATATGCGCAACAGACTAACTTTTTTATTTATAAAGAAATACAACCGTCATACATTCTTAAGCTAGTTACAAATATTACTCACTAGATGTCACTAGTAGTACGAAACAAAAGTTGTAATAGATAATAAATCCTATTTTGATACCTACAAATTTACCTTAAATACTAACACATGGGCTAAAGTCAAATTGTAATAAACTGACGCTAAATGATGAATAAATATTGTGACATCCAAAGAGACTTCACACTTATCGAATGAAGATCATTTTTCACGAAAAAAAACGTAGGAAATTTCGAATTTAAAATAAATTTCGAATTTAAAAGTTATTTAAATATTTATAATCATTGTTATGGTTATGGTAATGTGGTTTTATGATTATGGTAATTAAAAAAAATGTGAATTTGTTTCACACGGGATTATTAACGAACTTTTTTATGCATATCGTATGAATCTGCAAAATAATTTGTAAATAAAATGTTACATCACGTAAACAAGTCCAAACGGCGCTTACTACGATTTTCAACTAATTCAATTTAATTTTGTTTGCTCAATTTGGGACGTTTGGTTTCATTGTTGGCCCTTACACTTGTTAAATGCAAAAAAAATAGTAAATTTTCTACTCGTAGGTGAAAGTGAGCGCGCACCTGGGCGAGCCGCGGCACTACCTGGTGCTGGTCGGCAGCGGAGGAGCCGGCGCCAGCACCAACAAGCGCGTGCCCCCCGGACCTGCCAGGCTACACTTACATGAGAGAAGGTTCGCGCTGACGGCGGGAGTTCCACCAAAGTTGCTTGGTGTTTGGGAGCTGCAGCATCTAAGGTGACGTTTCAAATTAGTATTTCTTTGATTTGTGTTTGAGTTTCCCTTAGCATCACCATTAAGGCGATTTGATCCCCTGGGGGTTTTAATGACAGGCCTGCACTGACTAGACAGTCCTGCACATTTCTTCACCTCCCTTGGGGGACGGGTCGGTGTGTCAAGCATTACCCTACGATAAAAAAGAAAGGCTTAATTTGATGAGTAAAAATAGACGCAAGTAAAATAAATAGGCCAATACTTTTCATTTACTGCATTTAAAAGTAGTTTTCTACATTCTTACAGAATAGTAAAAAAAGTGGCAGTTTGAGCTGTAACTTATATTTTTATGTTTGTATAGGCGCTATGGAGTGGTGGAAGGGCGATTTTGCTTCGAAGGCGGCTCCCATTGCGGAAAAGGTGAAGGGCTACATGTGCTCATCACAGATCAGGCCAAGGAGTTGGCACACGACTTTAATCTCGCCTCTCAAGGTCGTTTATCACCAAAAAGAAGACCTTTGAATTCCAAGAAGAATGAAGGTAATGAACTATCTTTAAAAGATCAAGAATAAGAATATAATTAAATTTAATAGTTTAAATAAATTTACTTCATTTGTTTCAGGTACAGACAGTCCAAAATCTCATAAAGCATACAGGCCTGACACAAGGCTATCTGAGCTCAATACCATCGACCACTCTCTACCTCCGATGGACCTCCGTCTTTACGAAGACCAATGTACTGGAGAAGAAGCAGGTGCCATCTCGCCGTATTGGCCATCAGCAGAAAGAACGAACTTCCAAGACTTGGGACTGGCTGATACGGCTTCTGTCAATGAAACTGTAGAGGGAACGGAGACCTCCAACTGGAATGGGAATAGCAATGTGACTTTAGAGCGATGCATGAGCTGTATCTCGAAACTTGGAGCATTGTCAAGATCTTCCACCGCAGCGTTAACTCCTGGAGCGAAGCATTTTACACCATCGTGGACCATGGAGGCGGTTCACGAGACTCCACACAAGGAATATCTTCCAAAAGAAAACACTCAAAGTTGTGACATTATTTCTAGTAAAACTAATAAGACTGAAGATTTGTGCCGTTGTTTGGACCGGCCACCTGATAGACCCCCTAAACCCACTAGATTAGAGCTGAATCTCGTTAATAAGCCCCCAATGCCTCTCCCTTCACAATCATGTAGCTGCGCACACGTTATGACAGTGGAAGAAAACAAATCTTCCAAAGTGGGCCCGTATGAAAACTACGATGTTCCCAAGCTACCATCGGCTGAGGTAATAAATTTAAGGTTTAAAAAATATTTTTTATTTAAATATGTTGTTTGAATTTATTTTAACAGTTCCATTATTTTCTTTTAGGTTGAAGGCGAATATTATGATACTCCAAAAAGGCTCAAAGAGTGCTTGAATAGTGATTTATTTAGAGTTACAAAAAGCTCCACTACAAATACTCTCATACTAAAAAAGCCTTGTGGATGCTTGCTTAAATTTGGAAAGAGGCCAAAAGAGCCCACGATCATTGATGCCGACGAAAACTTCCAGCCCGCTAATTGCCCCTGCCAGAGAGTGACGGATTGGGCTAATAACTGGATCAAACTACCCTACTGTAGGAAAAACACAGTGTCAAGTGACAACCTGGTGCCAAATAAAGAAAATGTGATGCCAAATATTAGTGATCGAAGTGCGCTTTATGCAACTATAGATATCTCTCGTAAAACAAGAAGAAAACCGCGCTCAAACGATTGTCAAAGTGAAAACACCGCTGACTGCCAATTAAACCAAACAGTGGAAGCAAAAGCAGTGGAAATTGACGACGGTCCTCTAGCTAATTACGAAAATCTGAGCTTTGCTCTTTCATTAGAACATTACGAAAATGCGAAAGATTTGTTGAAAAAGGCTGGAGTGACTCAGACCGAATTAGATGCCATTACAGCAAACCTGAAGCCTGCGCAGTTTACAAAAGTGAATGGAAAAAATGTGTGCACAAAATGTGGACACCTTCAAGCAAAATGTGAAAATAAAGAACCATCTGCTAGCACAAGTGACGACTATTTAATGATGGAACCGAATTCAATCGAAAACAAATTTGACCATACTAAAACCTTACCAGCAGGATACACACCGATGTCTCCAATTGGTGGGTTTGCATTCCATACTCTTAAACACCCGGCAAAGAGTCCTATCAATAGACTGCTTGAAGAAAAATCAGCTAGCAATCCAACTTTATGTGGTCCTGATGAAATCAGGCCAACGGATGGTGAAGATAAATCTACGAATGAGCCACGACCTTCCCGCTCTAGTAGCGAACGTATCGAGAGAATAGAATATAGAAAGCGGTCATGTTCCGCCGATTCCTCAAGATTTCTGGAAGACGTCAAAGAATTTGAAGATAGTGTTGGCAGTCGCGGGTCGACTTCGTCTATTGAGACACTTCGTAACATTGCTCTTGACGGCGAGAGGACGTCAACTCCTTGCGACTGCGCAACGGATAATAAACATTCTGATGCGGATAGTTCAGAAGCGTCTAAAGGTGGTAGAGGCAGAGGATTGCCGCCTGCGAAACGATCATCTTCTGTTCCCGGAAAGGCTGGTGGGAATCGGGATTCGTCTAGTTCAAATGATTCTGGAGTTTCAAGCTGCTCTTTGCGGCCCGGAGGAGAATTGGTGGAGTTTGAGCTTCCATTGACAACTGCTGCCACACGTAGACACTATCGTAGTGCGAGAAGAGCTGCGGCCTCTTTCCATACTTCACTTCCTCGTCGCTCCAAATCCACAGACCCACTACGTGACGTTGCCACTATGCAGAGAGTCAGAGTCCCTGCAAAGTCTTCATCGGCTGAAGCTGAGGTGCCTGTGTTATCCGTGAAACCACTAAGAGGTAATCTTCATAATTAAGAAACTTTACAATTGACAGCAGTGACGCAATGTTAATTATAATACCTTGCTTGATAAAGAAATTACGTTTTTACGACCAAATATCATTAAATCCTGTCATTTTTCTTTAAACAGTTTATTAAGTTCAAATGAATATGGCAAATTTAAACACGTTTATATTTAACACTTTATTTGACATGGAAGAAAAAGCCCTGAGCATGATCAGCGTACCAGTTCTTTATCTTGGCTCGGTATTAACAATGATTGTTATTGCAGGCATAGTGGACACTCACAGCACGTCGAGCGGTACCTCGGACATGTCTGACTACATCGAGACGCTATCCATCTGCTCGTCACACTCGTCCTCGGACACGCCCATCACAATGCGGTTAGTGCTACCAGTTTAATTATTTTATCCCCAATTTATTACAAAAACTGCTAAATGGTTTGATCAAAACCAGGAAATGGAAGGTGATTCAACTTATTCGCGAAGATTTATTGCTAACGTCGCTGGTGTTAACTTCACACTATTACATTTCTCCTGTCTGTTAGAAAAAACATCTTGCCATTGAAATTTGGGAATTTTCAAAATCCGATCAGTGGTGCTTACAGGAGATTATTATCGGTACATTCTTATATTCGGGTTCTAATATATAATCTAATCTAATAGAAAATACAATGCCTCATACATAAGGCCGAATGTTCTATAAAAAACAGACTTAATGATTATCCGGGTCTTATAACCATATCAAATAAAGTTTAAATAGATCAGCAACCAGCCAAACATGTAGAACTTTAAAAAAGAGCAAAATGTCAAAATTAAAGGTGCCTAAATGGATTACCAATTATACTAGTTTCGCGTGAACTAATACAGGCGTGGTGCAACAATTTCGGTAAAGATGTATTTAATACGATAAGTATGCAACATTAATACAGAAACCTGCACGGTCCCGTTTATATTGTTTTTCAAGAATTACTTTTCTGGTGTGAAGCAGACACTTTTTTTGTTCTACATAGCAACAAAACAATGCTAACAATGCCTATGGGATACAAAACATTCATGTTTGAGTCTGCAAGTTGAGAGTATCTTTAAGTGTCGCACGAGCAGTTACGTCAATCCTGAGACAAAGCAGATTGTCCGGCCATGTACAGTTGTCCTTGTCATGTTAACTGTCTATCCGACTTAGCTAGGTGCGTGGTCAAAGTGACAAGACACTGAGGTGTGTATGAACTAACGAAGCTGACTGCACGAACAGTCCCCTGTTCATAAACACGTAATAGCGCAATTAGCGAGTGAGTGCAACATGTTGCCGGGAGCTGTTTGTGCCCGATACAAGGGTTCTAAATACATAGTTCGGCCATTAAATACGATTGTATGAATAGGGGTGGAAATCGATTCACTCTGATTGCATTTCGATTCATATTTGAAAATTAGAAACTCAGAACTCAGAACGTTCTTTTAGGCGTAGTGCCACAGTAGTTAATTATTCGACTGCTAATCGAAAGATTCATTTTCAAAACAATTAAACTGCAAATCTGCTTTGAAAATCATTATATTTTAAACTTTTGTTTTGAGGAACGTCGCTATTAGTTTTGAGGAAGTAATAATAGATAATTAGTACGTTACGAAGACAGCTTATGAACACTTAAATGGTCTAGTGGTTTAAGTACCATGTAAAGCATCTTGGGGTCCAAAGTAATAGAGAAAGAAAAAAACATTTATTGGCACACATTGACTCTCACACACTATTATATAAATAAATAAATATTGGACAACATCACATACATTGCTCTGATTCTGTGGTAAGTAGCTAAAGCACTTGTGTTACAGAAATCAGAAACAACGACGCTACCACAACACCCAGACCCGAGACAAAACAGAAAAGTTCGTTTCCCATATTGACCCGACCCGACTGAAGATAATGGCGCGACGCCAAAGTCCGGCACGCTCGCCTCTCGGCCATGGAGGTCGTCAAATGTCGTCAAATTATATGTACATAAAGTGGGTAAATAGATAAGATACATTTATGTGCCAATAAGGTGCCAGTCTTAGCAAGAGCTGCTGCAGCACAATGTCGTATCAGCACTGGTTTTCAGGCGAGACCTTGCGAGTGGCGTATATAAAGTAACAATAAAGTTTATTACAAAACAAAAGCATGTTACATATCTCGGGTTCGTAGTGACTAACCCTGTTATGGCTTAGGTGGTGATAAAGCCAGTTACCAATATAGGAGGCCTATATGCTTACGTGGTTCTTGGAACATTAAATAGACTGGTTCTACTTGACGGGTTCATTTTTTTAGAGATTGTAGTTTCGTAGACATAACTTAATCTTTTTTTATTATTTGGAACAGTGTGGTGCGTCAGACTACCAGCACACTGCGGCCGCGCTCCGGCAAGGAATACCAGAACCTGGACCCGCGGCTCACCTCCGTGTACCGCGCCGCTAACACCAACCTCTACACAAATCTACCCTAAGCTGCCATGCTACATAACTCTATCAGAGCTATGGGGCCCTAGTATCCGATGAGTCAAAAAACTAAAATGGTGTGTGCAAACGAGTGTGCGAATAAGTTTGTATGTAGAAAACTCTTCGAAGTTCTGGTAAAGTCACTTGGTACTGCAGATTGTTTTTAAATTTTTATGTTAAAATATTTTTATCTGATTATTGTAAGATTTTTTATCAAAATCCACTGCAAAAATCGATATGCCAAAACATCTTGAAAAGATGACAGATGACTATAGTTTATTACATTTCGCAATCATTATTTTGGCACAGACATCGGCTAAAATGCTTTAATGCATGGTGCCTACCTAGTGATACAGTACCGAATCTTTTACCAGAATTTTGAAGTCGTTACTTTTTTATGATCCCTGGTAGACAAACTTTTAATAATACTTATTTTTAAGGGAAAGTAATTTGTCATCTCTTTTCCGTCTTCTTAAAGTGGAAGTATTCAGTAGAAATGTGTATAGTTTATCTAATTCTCTATTTTTTGTCTGTTGTGTGTGATCCGTCCAGCTGATGTCTCCAATTGCATAGTTCATGTGTTATTTTGAATGCATGAGACAGTGAGACAAAGAATTAATGAAACTATGAATCTAGAAAGGATTATTACCTACTTTTTTATTATCAGTGAGCCTGTATACTTCGCGTTTTTAGGAATTAGAAATTCCGCATCCCTGAAAATTGCTAAATGTTTTGGCGAAATCGATAAAACTTTTGTCATAAAACAAGTAAAATTTGCGCACCTTTTTATGAGAATAACAGAATGAATAGTTAAAACATTATAGGGAAAACTAAACGAATTACAAGACAGGTGAAATAAATAATGATTTCTATTGCATTTAATAATGATACTCAAACAATACTAGCCTAAGATTCTGCCAAATACTGTCTTATTTCTAGTCACTTATAACTGTTAATTGTAAATATAGTCGTTTGCGGTGTGTTTCGAATGAAGTTAGATAAATATGTGAAGTTTTATGAAGAAATTCACAGGAACGTGTCATTCGAACGCACGTGCCCGCAAATAAGTCAGGTAGTATCTGTACAACTGGCATTTTTGTAAATACATGTACCTATTTAGAGCATTGTAAATTATATTATTATTAATGAAATTATATTAATACAATTATTATAGAATTTAAACTCTACAACGATTCTCTTGTCTCTACTTTGTTACGACAGTGTAATTATTTTGATATTCGGAGTTTATCTGATCGATTCTGAAGTGTGGTCCTTCTGATCGTGCGCAAGGGTGATAAGGTCTGTGACAGTTAGCTTGTCAAAAGGTCATTAACTTTTCCGTACATCTTTTAAGTACTTACTACACTAATAACGCCAATGTGGTACTGAACGTACGCATAAAACATTAAGCAATACCGTTAAAAGCTTGAAATGTAAATTGTACAAATAAGTATGTATTATGTAGTACAAGTAAGACGGTACGCAGAGTACGGGGAGGTGAATGACCGCTTTTGGCGCGCTGTCTGGCGCGGCCTATAGATGCGTAGGCGTTACTCACTATAGCAATAAGCAGTGCAAGTGCAACCAAAGGTGATCCATGTATGTAAGTTTACGATATATCTTATAGTTTGTTAGTGCGGCGCGGAGTGTGGCGTACGGTGGACTGGTTTCTGCGCGCGACTTCTCTTGCTTAACTAAACCTAGTTCTTTGTCGAAACATTTTTTATGTTTACTTTAGATGGAAACATATTTTACATTAAAAATAACATTATATTCAGCAAAATAATGGAAACATCTAAGTATTTAAAGATGCTTATGAAGCATTAAAAGTATCTTTTAAAAGAACAAATGGAGTGTTTGAATAAAAATCTCATCCTTGATTAAAAATAATTTATCGCTTTCAACAAATTAATGGATGGTCTGTTCCTAAAATACCTAACATTTTTAATTTAAGAAAACTTTGAAAAAGAGTGAATTGTAAAGCTATTTTTAACAATACAATCTAAAGTAAACCTAAAGATTAAGATTAATTTTATACATTTTAGACCTAAATAGTAACTATTCAGGGAGTGCGCCCACTATTTGGATGGCGTGTCAAGGGACTTTTAGGCAACGAACAGATAAAATTCCAACGTTAGTGGTTTTAAAAGTGGTTTCAACCATATTTTCATTGCCATTTCAACTTAACAGTAATAACTCAAGGCGCATTACTGATCGTCACATAAAAATCACGTGCTGTCTCGATACTGGGCGCAGGTCCGTGTAGCAAGGGGATGCGCGCGCGCAAGCCGCGGCGGGGCGACCCGAAGACTGGATTTGTAAGCAGGTTGTTTAGAGGTACGCTAGCGAATGAATTTATATAAACTAACGTTAACGAACTTGAATTTCTGAATAAAAACGTGGTAAAGCTCGAGTTTGTTGTTTTATTGAACTTGAACTTTTATTCCTAAACCAACCGGTCTCACTTACATTGATCTATACAGTAACATAACTTTTCGCATTTATAATATAAGCAGGATTTACCTATTGATCTAATTTCACTATTTAAAATATTTTGTATATTATGTATATGTGTCACAAGTCAGGCACACATATGCCAAAAATAAATTTAAAACTCTTACTACATAACGATTGAAAACGTTATGACAAATATCGAAAACAATCTCCAAAAACTGTGTTTTTGTTTAAAACAAAACATAGCTCATTTTAGTTGTTGAAGATCTAAACCCCTATTTTCCGTCAAGAAATAATTTTACTGTAGGGTATAAATGTTTTTTATTTTTGTAAAAGTACAGCTGTAATTTATAACAGTATTGAAAAATATTATCTGACTCGAGAATTCTAGACGTACAGAGCTGTAAACGAAACCTCAGTGAGCGCCTGAATAAAAAGTTGTTGAAGTGAACGTGTTGTTTCATTAGTGAACTAATTAAGTGCCTTGATAAAGGCGCTGGCAGAAGAATGACGCCCGGAAAAATGGAAGTACCTTACGTCACACGGATACTTCGAGTTTAAGGATAACTTTATATCTCTGTTCATTTATGGCGATGTTGATGAACTCAAAAGGTTTTTAAATTTACTGAGCGAGGAAATTAAAGAGAAAATAAATTCGTGATCCAAACTAAAGAAGGAGTAAAAGATAAAAAAAAAAAAAATTGTATAATAAACCAATTACATGGGACAGTGACCTTTTGCAGCGGCGGTCTAGTGTGAAACCTAAGTAAGCATTTTGATGATTGTAGCCGAGAGCCGAGCGTTCCGGAATTTGGCGTCGTGACGTCTCTGAGGTGCCGGGTTCAATCCCCGGTCGGATCAATATGGAAAACGAACTTTTCTGTATTGTCTCGGGTCTGGGTTTTGTGGTACCGTTATTATTTGTGATTTCAATAACACAAGTGCTTAAGCTACTAACCACAGATTCAAAGAAATGTATGTGATGTGAAAAATAAAAGGATTGAGTGACGCCGACGTACAATTTATAGTCTCACATATCGTTTCATAAGTTATTAGGCTTAACGATTGCTAGGAAAATGTCATATTTTTTTACTGTTAATAATTTTTATTTTTAAATTATTAACTTGGTTGCCATAAAAGCGTCCCAGTGAAGCCGCTCGCCCCGGTGACCGATGGGCCGCTCCTAATGACGTCGCCGTCGAAAAATGCCTTCGGCAAAGTTTTATCTTGTCAGATGACAAAGAGGAAGAGGCTTTAAAGCGACTCTTAATTAGCGAGCCTGTGTCCGGCGGAATTAATGACCGCCGTTATTGGCCACTGGTTGCAGCGGAGTCCTTGTTGGAACTGCTTTTGGCGTGAGCCAAATCGTTAATGGTATATTCAAGTAACTGCCGATGGTTTTATGGTATTGAATCATGATATCGGAGTCCTGGGTTCAATTACGCACGTGGCTTAGGTTTCTGGTCACCGACCTACATTTGGCATTTGGGATTTCAACGATGAAGACTTGGAATTTTCGCTGCAGTGGGGCACTAATTAGGTAAAAAAGGCTGATACTCTTTTTTACTATGTCTTATAAATAAAATAAAAATAAAATAAAATAAAATAAAAATTATTTATTTTCAGGTAACACAACCCATAGGATATTTTTACATTTTAATATTTAAATCAAGATAAGACATTAAGTACTAACAATATTATATTGACTACCACCACTCAGCCAGTTTACCAAACATGTCGTTTGAGAAACCGGCCGAGTAAAGTGGAGTCCACTCTCTCTCCTATCATATTCAGGACTCCGTTCGGGCTTCCCCGCACTCTATGCACTAGTGATGCTACGTTTTTGCGTATTATTGCATAAAAATCATCTGTGCTCGCGTCAGCAAACATTCCAGATGCACTACAGTAGCGTGGCAATCCGAACAGAGTCCTAAATATGTTATTATACAGGATTCTCAGGGCGTTGTAGGCACTTTGGGTGAAGTTAGACCATAGGCTGCATGTATAAAAATTTTGGCAGTATGCTCTGAACAGTGTAAGTTTAACTGGTGCAGTACACCGTGCAAACCTATGTACCAGCATATTTCCCCTCACCGCCAATGCCCTGCGCTCTCTTTCTATGTCAAAGTCATCATTAAGATTTTCCCTCACAATATGACCCAAATACTTAAATTTTGAAACTTGGCTCAGAGGAACCCCATTCAACACAATAGTTGGTATTATTCTAGGCCCCTTCATCCTACCTTTAAATAACATAAATTCACTTTTTATAGGATTGTATCTTAAACCATGTTTTACAGCATATATCTCACAAATGAGCAATTTCCTGAGGCCCCCTATTGAAGGGCTCAGCAGTACCATGTCGTCCGCATAGCTGATATTATTAACACAAAGCCCGTCTATATGGCAACCCACATGTGTACTGCTGAGCTCCTCAATAAGTTTGTTCACGTATATGTTAAACATACACGGAGAGGAGTGCCCCCCCCTGTCTCACTCCGCATTCCAACATATATTCATCTGAGTACGCATTACCCCATCGAACTACATTTAGTTGGTTGCTATACCAAAAGGAAAAAATATTTCTTAGTTCAGGTGAGACACCCGCCTCATCGAGCTTTTCCCACAGCTTTTCATAGGATACCAAATCAAATGCCTTTGACAAATCTAGGTAACAGGCATAAACAGGCGTTTTTCTTTCGATATAGTATTGTACAGTATGTTTTAGAGTGAGTATAGCGCTCTCAGTAGATAGTCCCTGCCTGAAACCGAACTGTGTATCACTAAGATGCATACTTTTACTAAGGTGCTCGTTGAGCAGTCTATCTAACAGTTTAGCAATCACAGTGGCCAGTGAGATGGGCCTATAATTATTCTTATCAGATCTATTTCCAGTTGTATTTTTCACCAGAGGCACAACTATTGTTCTCATTAAATCTGACGGTAGGTATATGTGTCGCACACAAAAAGTAAAAAACATAGCAAGCACTCTACTCAAATGAGGACCAGCATTTTGCAGGTGTTCAATGCTGAGCCCATCATGCCCCGGTGACTTACCTCTCTTCATGTCTTTAATTGCACTTGCGACTTGTCTACTCGAGAAACTAATGGGTTGTGTCACCGAGTCAGATAGGCCAGGCACATCCACCGCAGGCAAATCAGGTTTTACTTGAAAATGTTTCTTAAAAACATTAGCAATTTCCTCAGGTTCACTGATACCCTCGACACTCACAGGTAAGCTTATTTTTCCATTTAGGGATTTGGTACCCTTCCAAAATTTACTAAAATTCTTAGAGGAGTGTTGTGTTGCCAGTTTATCCATTTTAATCTGTTCTTGATTTTTTTGACAATATTTTAAATGTGATTTAAAAATTCTACGGCTTTCACACATTTTCTCAAAAATGGGTCCCGAGCTTGGTTTCCCACTTTCAATATAAACCTGATAATCTAGCCTAGCTTTCCTGTGAGCCTCTTTGACATATTTATTCCATCCATAGACACATTGCCCTCTGTAGGGCTTTTTACCTAACATTTTACTTTCAACAGATGCCCTGCATAATACATGCACTATTTCTATGTACATTTTATCAATTACAACTCTATGATTCAGAACATTGCACATACCATCAGCACAATTCTGAAAAGATTCAGGGAAATCAATATTCTTATAAATATATGCATATATTATGTATTTTAATTTAGATGTTTTTAATAGACGAAGCGTGTTCATCACGTTATTGTTTTTATCATTTAGTTTTTTTAACTTAATATTTTCTTAATTTATAATTTTGCAAGGCCAATACTATTTCTCGTTATCTTCTTTATCCTCTACCTTTTTTTTTATAATTTTACCTAAAGGTCTGGAAGAGGTAGCTTTCTAGCAAAAATACTTCCTAAACAGTATTATAGTGTGTATGTAAAACCAAAACCTGTATATTTTCTGTGCAATAATGTATCTACGAATCTGTAGTGTGAAATTACTTTTTCATTCGGTCGAAATTACTGACATTCAAACTATAATGTAAGAAATATACTAGAAGTATCAACTTACCAGTTCAATACAGGTAATTATTAAAATAAAATTAAGGCTAATGGTGATTCCTAAACCAGTACATGCAAAGAGTTTTTAAATAATGATCCATTGAGCTCATCACGCTACAACTACGAGTACTTTGTGTAAAAACTTTTTATTCCTCGAACAACTCTCGGTTCAGCACAATCGAAGCGAGCTCGCACAAGATAAACAAGCTCCGCAAATTATAGAAGCACCTCATTAAGCAGACAAGTTTTTAGAACCTCTCTTTAATTACGGAGGTCCTATGCAAGTTCATAATGACGGCGTTTACATTGACGCTTCGTAATTAGGAGAGAACATTATTTCGGTTCATTTTGTGACTTTGAGACAGAAAGGTGGCAGGTTTTTCGTGCAAAACTGCTGAATACAGCTTGTTAAATTACTTTTAATTAATGTTGCGAGTTGTTTTTGGCCTAGGGTGAATGACAACGAGGAATCCGTGATGTACACGTATAGATTATAAAGATTGTAAATTGTGGTCTGATCCTCAGTAAATATAACAACTGTTTAGTTTAAAGCTCTGAAACAGGTACTTTGAAGTTTTGGTTTAGTTTTTAGTACAAAGTAGATAACGAAAGCTTTACTCAGTACAAATAGAAGGAAGCTATTTGTGAAAGTTTTTTTCAAGGTTGATTTGACTACGAACAAATCAAGGACTTTTTACAGATAAGGCGCTTGCCTTTGAAAACATATTACACTATTTATGACATTTCATGTATTATACCTATATAAATATTTTTTGTAAAGTATGATAGTTTTGACTTCCTCTGTTGTAGTAACGAGCTCAGGCTCGTGATTTGTATGTTCCGTTTGATTCCCGCGGGAAAACATCTATGTGTGTTTCCAGTTTGGGTAGGACACTTTCAGATTGATCCCCTAATATGTCTGACAACATTAATCATTTTTCTTGTTAGGGTATGTAAATAGTTAGTCGTGCGTCTGATCTCTGTCCGATGTTTGCAATGGCGGGAGCAATAAGACCGCCTAAATTGTACTTTGATGTATATGTGAAACCAATTTCTGCAAATTTTCTGTGGAAATAAGTATATATTTCTACCCGACGTCCCATCAGATAAAGAAGGAAGAGAGTATGCACTGGTTTGTTGCGGCAACATTTGGTAACTACAGACCGAGTCCTGCCTACGTAATTAGTTGATCTCAGCCGGCTTCGTCTCCTCCGCTAAAATTGGAAGAGACGATATTATTATCAACTAGCTGTTGGCCGTGACGTTATTTCGGTATAAAAAAGTAATAAAAAATGTTTCAATAATTTCCGTTAAGTAGTTTTTGCGTGAAAGAATAACATACATAAGATATTTATTTATTTTATTTATTTAAAAACTTTATTGCACAAATAGGTACAACAGGTGGACTTAATGCTAGGGGCATTCTCTACCAGTCAACCCTTGGGTCATGCAGATAGTTTGTATATGGGTGCGGTAACATGGGAGAAAAAAAAAAGAAATCATTTTAAACAACAATAAATTAAGCATTAAAAATAACATTACGGTATCTTTTAAATATACGATAATAATACACATACTATATAAATTAATTAGAATATAATATATAAAATATGAAGGTATACTTAGATTTACATAATATTAATAATTTATATTTTGAAGTGATACAGTTTTACGTTACGAACCAACATTTATTGTTGAAAGTTAAGTGTTCAACAGTAAGTAAATACTTTGCCCTGTAAACACAAATCAGTCAAGAACGTCTCGAATAATTAGTTTCTAACTTGATTCAAACTCAGCTGCACGTCAATTTTAATAGAAGGAATACGTCTTAGTAATCTTACGTCTTGGGAACTAAGGCAATTCTTAGGTGCTTGATTGAGAGAAGTGACATAAATAAGTATAGTTCGTTTGTCCGAATATTACATAAAAACATATTAAAATATTCAAGAGCGATATAAGTGCAAATGCTTTGTAAAAGTGACAAGAGAAAAAAATATACACAAGAAAAAAAATTACAAAAGTACTTACTTAGTTTACTTTTTGAGATTTGACTTTTTAAATTTCTTTTTTTTTGTTCATTTTGCAGTTGTCTTTTTAAGTTTTATTCTATGCTAAATGAATTATTCTATATAATTTAAAGCTTTATATGCTTTTTGAATACCTACATTGATGATATTAAGAAGAAGTTGTGAATTCCTGTGTATTTAACTACTAAACAGGTATTATACTTTGTCAGTATTTTAATAAAATATTTTTCAGTTCCGTTAAAATTAAAACTGCGGGACAAACCAATTTATATATTTTTTTTTTATGGATTACGTAGATTTTTTTAACCAAACATATGGTGTCAAAAATCTGCCGTTTTGATAAACGAAATCTACCCACCTAAATCTTAGCCGCCCACCACCGGAACCACCGGCTTAACTTCCTTCCGAAGCACTAAATTATTACCCTTTTTGGCAATCAAAAATTTTCTTCTTCACTTGACTTTGGCCATTTTACCTTAATATGTTGTTGACTTTTTAGACATAAGACCGCCAAAATTATACAATAATTATAAAAAAAAATTGAAGGAAAATACAATATTATTTCATAATCAGTCGGGTGAAATACAGTTTAATAATTATTTTCCGACCACGTGACTCCGCCTAGAGATGTTGTGATATTAGTCAGATTGTTAATAATTTCACTCAGATCAGAACTTCCGTTTGTTCCACGAATCCCTCAGGAGTTATCACAGCGCCGGGATCGTTAGCCGGTTACCCTCCCCTCTCAGCCCCCTCTCGAATAGTTTACTTGGAGGTACCTTTATCAGGGTTCCTTCCATACGATTGACTGAACATCGGGACCCTTGTAAGATCACTTATGCGTCTGTTCATCCATCGTTCTTTGCCATTTGGTTCCAAAACGACTTATGTAAATGATGTAGTGTACGGTTTTGTGGCTTAAGTACCAGGCAATGATCTCGAAATCCTATGTGATCACCACTCCGCATTTGGTAAATGGGACTATCAAACCAGTACCGATTGTTATAACTAACTTGATTTCAATGGTTGACAAGACGCAGCGAGAGGGGGGGGGGGGGGGGGTTATTGATATGGTTGTACCTTTTAAAATAAAATAAACACGTTAATTGAAGCCAACACAATTTTAAAAAAGTGCTTAGTACAAGCACAAAAAGACACAAACACAAACTATATTACAAAATCAAAAAATATATGTAAGTCATCATGGAATATAATAAACAAATATATCAATAATTTAGATACTAAAATGGACATTAAAAAAATTAAATTGACTGACGGTACCATAACTACTAATCCAACAAAAATATCTGAAGCATTCAATAAATACTACATAAATTTGACAAACACTTCTATTGAACATAATAATAACAGCTCAAAAAATATTTTGCAAAATATACAGTTTCATCACAAAAGCATATATTTGACACCTATAAATGAATTTGACACACTTAAAATCATAAATAATTTGAAAACCACTAACTCTACAGGTTATGATAATATTAGAACTGACATGATTAAAAAAAGTGGGAAGTTCTTGACAATTCCCTTAACACATATTATCAATCTTTCATTGACCCAGGGTCAGTTTCCGACTGATCTAAAAAAGTCTATTGTCAAGCCTTTGTATAAGAACGACTCACACGAGGAACTATGTAACTACAGGCCAATAACTTTGATTCCTATTTTATCAAAAATTTTTGAAAAAGTTATGCATGATAAATTATATTCCTTTATTTCTGCAGAAGGATTACTTAAAAATGAACAATATGGATTCCGTAAAAACAGTTCTACGGAGCTTGCGTGTTTTGACCTCGTAAAGGAAGTAACCCTAAATGTAGATCGTGGGATGCATACACTAGCCGTGTTCCTTGACATGAGTAAAGCATTTGATTTCGTATCTCATAAATTACTTCTTGACAAATTGGAAAGATACGGAATTAGAGGTACAGCTTTGGCATGGTTTCAGAGTTACCTAAGCGACCGCCAACAATGCGTAGAAATTTCCAATTTCTGTGGACATGCAAGAAAAACATATAGGTCACCATATTTGCCAAACCGATCTGGTGTCCCCCAGGGAAGTGTTTTAGGCCCATTATTATTTCTATTATATATTAATGACCTTCCAAACATCACAAATCAAAAATGTGTTCTTTTTGCAGACGACACCACTTTAATAGTTGCTTCTAAAAACGCTTGTGAATTAGAAACACTTACAAATAAAAATTTGGAAGCAATTGTTAACTGGTTAAAAGATAATAATTTAAGACTTAATGTAAAAAAAACTAAATACATAATATTTGAGACAAAAAAAAACACATCCATAAAAGTTGACATAAAGTATAAGAATAATAAAATAGATAATATTATGACTACGAAATTTTTAGGTGTAATAATAGACAAATTCTGCAATTGGAAAGCTCACATTGACTTAGTTGTAAATAAAATTGATAGATTTGTGTATGCACTGAACAGAATTAGGCAAGTTGCATCTAAGACGGCAGCGATTATGGCCTACCACGGATATGTTTCATCTGTCCTACGATATGGTCTCATACTGTGGGGAAATTCCGTTGAGATCTCAAGGGTTTTTAAAGCTCAAAAAAAGTGTATTAGGAGTATATATGGTGCAAGGTACATCCAAAGCTGTAAGCCTATGTTTAAAGCATTAAACATATTACCGATACCATGCCTATACATACATGCAATTGGAATATTTGTACACAAACATCTTCATTTATTTGTTAAAAAATGTCAATTCGAATACAGAGGCAGAAGAGGAAATGACTTATGTATTCCGAAACAACGGCTTGTAATGTATTCAAGAAACGTTAATTGTATGGCTATCAAAGTGTACAACAAAATCCCTGACGCTTTTAAAAATTTGACCCACAATGAATTTAAAAATAATCTTTTTAAATTTCTGATAGAAAAAATGTATTATACCATTAACGAATTCTTGAATGACAAATTTTGACATTATTCTATTTGTTTACATTTGACTTTTATTTATTATTGTAATTCGACATTGAAAAAGTAAAATCTTATTAGAATATTGACTTATCCCAGCTAATTTTAAGTTTTCATAGATCATAATATATATTTTTCTGTTTAAAATTTAATTTTAAAAATATAATTTAGTAAATGTATAATTTAATATTTGCACATCGACTAATCGGTCGAATATGTTGGACATATTTACCTTTTAAGACCAATCTTGTAACCATGTTCTTGCAAATAAATGATATTATTATTATTATTAACATCTCATTATGAATGTTCCACTTAATTCTAAAGTAGGTAAGTAGCATAAAGCTTAAGCAGTTTTGTAATGGAAATGAAACAGCACAAATGTCCACATTTATGTCTGTCCTGTGTGGGAATCAAACCCACGATCCTTGTTTCAACTAGTCAAGAGCACTAAGCATTGCTCTTCTAAGCCTGAGCAAGTTATCGTTAATGAAGAAAAATGCTTAAATTATGAACCATTTCACTTTAGTCTTCACCGTGTACGGAACCCTCTCCACAGGAGCTCAACTCGCTCTCGTTCCGTTTTCGGTGCGCGCTTGTAGCCGGCTTGGGGCACTTCTCTATTTTTCGGTGTCCTGTACTGGATTTAGTAACGGGCCGTAAGGAAAAAACGCTGCTACTATTTTACCGGTCCTCGGACCGTTTTGGCAAACTTCGGGAACTGCCGGGGACTGTGTTTGGGCACACGCTCGTCAAAGGCAAACTCGATTTAGAGTCCACAGTAGTGCCACAGAAGTAGCCGTATAGGACGTTAACTTTTGAAACTGAAGTTATGGTACGAGGCCGAATACAGGACTGAGTTTGTTGAGGTCAGATTTTTTCCTTAAGTTATTGTAAACTGTGGTTCTTTCTAATTCTTATAAATAATATTCTCTGTTAGTAGTGTTATGATTAGTTGTGGACTGAAAAAGACCCTGTAAAACTGACATTGAAAGGTGTACTCTTTATCTTAAATATAAAAATTAATCGCCGTTCGTTAGTCTCGCTAAACCTCGACAACGGCTAGACCGATTTGGCAATCGGTTTATCTTTTATAATACAAATATGTACCTGCAAATTAAAGTCCTGCCAAAATCGGTAAAGCCATTTAAGAGATTAGTTAAAACCAACAGGTAGACATCCGGAGAAAAATTGTACAATAAATATGATGTGTTAAGGTACAAAACTATGCATTGAGTAATAAGAGATTTTAATATTTCAAACAGAGACTCCAATTTGTATATATCTATATTGAAGATGCGTGAGTCAGTAATGAAAAGCGGCTACGAAGCGCGCGCTACAGGTGCGCTACAGGCGTGCTACAGGCGTGCTACAGGCGCGCTACTCGCGCGCCACTCGTAAAAGGTGTAACACGGCGCCGCGCGACAGTTAAGTGTTGTTCAGACTTCGAACAGATTTGTTCTGTACAGATTTCGAACCACTGGCTCGGCCGGGAATTAAATATCAGCCTTTGCTCTGTAATCCGAGTTTTCAATGTTGGAAAATAAAGAGGGCTCTGTGAAATACGATGACTTGTGCATTGAACACTGTAGCTTCACCTACGCCAGTTGAAGGAAGATGTTCATACTTATGTATGTCCAAAACATTTTCTGTCCTGATACATACAAGAGTTACGTTTGCACGATTATATTTCAGCGACTCTTTTCATTTATAATCTATCTTAATATTTAACAATAAATCCTTATTTCCCTTGGTTACGCTACCATGCTTGAACAGCTGGATCAATTTCAGTTTTTGTTGTTATGTTTGTTGTTGTCAGGAGGTTCTTATGAAAGAAAAAAAAATTGCGCAGATTATTAGCAAATTTAAGAAAACTATTGTACTGTCGTGGGTGAAAACCAATTTAAATTGAATAGTCATCGTTAAAACAGGATTACGTCTATCGGATCAGCTAGTTAATTATAGATTATACTCTTACATCACATAAACTACTTTTTCATTAACCTAATGACAAAGTAAGCAGCTTCAGCACATGTGTTTATTTTTCTCATTATTTCTGTTATCGCACCCATAAACTAACTACCTTCATGATCCAAGGCTTGATTGATAATAATTAATAATTAATAATAATAATTTATTTATTTACTTAAACATACAGTTATCTTAAACTATGAGTGACCGATGTCCCCTTTTAAGCTTAAATTAGCCTGTGTCAGGAGACACCGCTCTTCCTTAGAATAGGTAGTTTACAGATAGTAAGTACATATTTACACAAAATTTGATAATATAAGACATAAAACGTAAGCAAAAAGGCAATAAACGTGTGTGCGTGAGTGTGTGTGTGTGTGTGTGTGTGTGCGTGCATGTGTGTGCGTGTGCGCGCGAGTGTGTGCGTGTATTTTAGTTAGTTTTATATTTTAGGTAAATTTATGCATATTATGCTCTATTTATATTATACTATTTCCATAAGTTTTTCAACATCATCATATTTTTTTAGTTGTAACCACATCCTCACCGATTTCTTGCATTCAATATAAAGTTTATTGTATATATCTAAGTCTTTATTAATTTTGTTGTATAGATGTACGGATCTTCTAGCGTATTGTCTTTGCCCAAATGCAGTACTTGTTTTAGGAGCTTGTGCTACAATGTCTTTCCTTCTCCTATTATTGTTGTTGGCATCAAAAGGTAAAGTTTTATGTTTCTTTAAAACTGTATGTAACACATAAAGCTTTCGAACTGATAAGAGGCTACTGACTTGGTAAAGCATTTCGGTTGGGAATCGTATTTTCTTGAAGTACATTACCTTTATTAGGCAACGTTGTGCGCGCTCGACATCGATAAAGTGCGTTTTGGTGGCCCCACCCCAGACTGTTATACAATATACCAAGACAGATTGAACTAAGGAAATATATATTTCAGCAAGGAGATCTCGGTTTCTAAGTGGGTTTCGTGTGCTTTTAAAACTTTTTGGTATAACATGTCTCAACGTCTTGAATATCCAAGTCATTTTCCTAAGCCTTGACGCGACGTATTCTAAATGCGGATACCAAGACAAGCGCTGATCTACGATGACTCCCAGATACTTTACATGTTCAACTTTTTGAATTGTTGGACAGTCACAATTAAAGCTATTTTGTGACATTGAATCACAATGATGTATTTTTATGCCAAAATTGTTACTTGGCTGGTTGTTGTTGTAAATACTGAAACAAATGTATTTAGTTTTTGCTGTGTTTAGTGTCAGCAAGTTGTTACCTAGCCATTTGCCTATTTCATTCAACCCAGATTCAGCAATCTCTCTGACAGATTCCCAAGATTGGGACGTGAAGACTATGGCAGTGTCATCGGCGTATGAGAAAAGGCTTGCATGTTTGATTTTCATGGCACAAAGGTCATTTATATAAATGAGAAATAGCGTAGGCCCTAACACACTTCCCTGAGGTACGCCGTATGATATCTCTGTGTCCCTACTAGTGCAAGAACCTAGCTTCACTCTCTGACGCCTATTAGACAAATAGTCCTTAAAAAGTTTCAGAGTTATCCCCCTAATACCGATAGTCTCCAGTTTATGTACAAGAATGGGGACCGAGACAGAGTCAAATGCTTTTTGTAGATCAAGAAATACTGCCAAACATTTATTACGTTTATCTAATTGTTCAACCACCAATGCACTAAGCGCTGAGACCGCATCTTCAGTTGATTTGCCTTGCCTAAAACCATATTGAGAGGTAGATAAAATATTATGTTCATTAAGATAGTGGATCAATCTGGAGTTCAATAGTTTTTCCAATATTTTTGAAATTGCAGGCAAAACTGATATAGGACGATAATTGTCAACACTGTCTCTGTTCCCAGACTTGTACACTGGCGTAATAATAGATTGCTTAAGTTGGTACGGAAAAACACCTTTCATAAAACATAAATTCGCTAAGTGTGTTATGATGGGTACAACTTCTGATCGCACATGTTTTAGGAACACTGTAGGGATATTATCCCAACCAGGGGCGCTACTAGATTTTAATGACATTAATATGCCATCAACCTCATCTTGGTCTGTGTCTATCAAAGCAAACGAGCTAGCTCTAGTTCGTAAACTTCGCAGATAAGTTTTACTTTCCCGCATGGGTGATTGTATCTGGTGTGCTAGTTGTTTACCAATATTAGAAAAATAATTATTTACGTGATCTACAGACGCGGTTGGAGTTGATTTTATACTAAGAAGTTCTGAATTAACTGATTTACTTTTATTAGCATAAGTTATATTTTTAATATTGTTCCATAACATCTTATTGTTATTAATGGATTTGTGTAATAACTCTCTCTCATATTGCCTTTTTATTTTTTTAATAAGATTGTTACAGTAGTTTCTGTATCTAACATATATTATTTTATTTATTTCATTTAAAGGGTCGTTTTTTGCTCTTAGCTGTAACTTGTTACGGTTACGTATGCACCGTAGTATTCCAGGTGTGATCCATGGTTTAATATTTCGACTGTTTCTAGGTATTTTAGTAGTGGACGTATTTTCCTTCATTGTCTCCATTATTCTTGATATCAAGCCATCTAACACTAAATCTGGACTGTCACTATGTAGCAGTTGTGCAAGATTTTTTGTTTTCAGGTCGGCTAAAGAGGATTCATAATCAATTTTCGTTCTAATTTTATGTGCAGTGACGTGGTTTTTAGTTTTAGCTATCGTAAGAAATGTCGTGAAATGGTCCGTGACACTTGTGTGTAACACAGCTATAGTTGCGCGCAATTTCTTGTTATTGATCTTTAGCATAAAGTGGTCTAAACAATTATTCAATCTAGTAGGTATGGCGTGTCCTGATAGTATGCCGTACAGTGCCAACATATTCATGTAGTTAATACGGTTTTTTTGTTCGTGAGATGGTTCATTTGACTTTAGTGTAAGATTAATATTTATATCACCAGCGACTATAATGTTTTTGCTTAAATTAAGAGTTTCTAAATGCGAACTCAAGCTATCAACAAAATTATCTGCATTTACAAACGAGGGTGACCTATACGCGCATAAAACAATATAGTCCAATATTTCCAGCTGAAGACACGATGCTTGCATAAGTTTTATTTCTTTTACCTTGTGCTTTAACGAACTTTTTACATAAATAACGACTCCGTCATTTTGGTTAAGTTGTACCTTAGTTGAATATGATACGTAATTGGACAATGTAGGAATAAGTTTACTGTTATCAATTCTGCATTCAGTAAAAACAATTACATCGGTATCAAATTTGAATTCAGTGAGATTCACTAAGAAATCATCAAAATTTTTGTAGATACTTCTTATGTTTTGAGAAAACATGGTAAAGTCATTTTTACAAATTTTTACGCGTTTTTCTAGCTCTAAAACGTCACATTCAAAAGAATCGGCTACTTCTAATGCGTCTACTTCATTAATCGTAGCGTGAATTATATCACTCATTCTTCGGTTTAGTATTAAAGCAAGTCTCACAAAAAAGCGTTCGTCTTAAATAGTTATTTACAAAAGGAATATAAACTTTAATTTTAGGCAGATAAAAGATGTTGAGCATAGACAATTTGTAGGTAGTGTACGAGTGAAAATGTGAATGTTTATATGATAATGTTTTGTATACGTTTGTTTGTGTGTTTAATAATTGTACGTTGCGTGTTTTGTAGACAGAGGAGTAAAATATAGGTAAATTGAGCAGTTGCGATAGAAACATAGGTTTGTTACAGTTGATTAATAGTGCTTTGCAGTTAGTGACCAAAAAATCATTGTAGGTTTCGTAGGCGATGTCGACGGATAGTCAGTCTTGTAGAATCAGATTGTGAACCTGATCTTCACTTCTTATGAGAATAGCTGGAGATTGTTCGTTTTTTCGGACATAAATTTTACCGTATGCGGTCCAACAAAATTGATATCCCTTAGACTTGGCTAAGTCTCGGGCTAGAAAATGTAGCCGTGAACCCTTGGCAGTCAAATGCTCCGATAAGAATATGGGTGTATCCTCATTCATCTTGAAGCCAAGATGTTTCGCACAGAGTTTTGACTTATTCTTGTGGTTGTAGGCTTTTGCCATTTTCAAGATGTCCGCCTTTAATATCGCTGAGGTAGTCTCGATTATAATAGGGGTATTTTTTTGATTTGGTTTCTTTCCTCTAAGGCGATAAATATCCTTGATATCAGTCTTGTTTATTTTACAGTCTATTGTGTCTGCCAGGCATAAGACCATGTTAATCAAATCTTGTTTGTTTTCTTTGTCCCTTTTGGGTACATTCTTCATTTCAAAATTTGTTTTTCTGCTGCCTATTTGTAAGTCTTCTATCTTTTCTTCTAGGTATATTATGTATTGCCGGTCATCCTTGATAATGTTCTCCAAGCAGGTAATTTTTTTCTTAAATTCCTCATTTTGAGATGTCAGGAACTCTATCGAACTCTGTATATTTTCATTTGATTCTTTAATTTCTTTTAGAGTTAAATTTAAACTTGTGAGTTCTTCTTTATGGGAATTAACAAAAAATGTCACCAGCTTACGTATTTCCTCTTTGAAATCTTTTAGTTGATCTGTTAGCGATTCTTCCGTATTACTCTCTATTCCTCGCTTTTGGGTTTGTGTAGTTCGTTGGGTGACAAAGTTCGGTGGGGTTCTATCCTCTTCAAACGAGATTGACATATTGTCGCGATCAATATTATGTTCATGTTCTGAGCTCATTTTGAACTGGGAGCAGGCGTTGAATACAATATAAACACTCTTGTACTGTTAGTCACTTTGGCCTTAATGAGATAACGTAGCGGTTGCGCCAATGACTAGTTTGATTAAGGATCCGCCCGTAGACTGTTCGCACAACTCTTCCCTGTAGGTAGTCGTAGTCGCACACACAGCTCGTAGTGGCCGTAACACCAGTTGCAGGTAGACTGAAGCTGGTATACTATTTCGACGCGCAACTTTCACTAACTCGTGGTACAATGGCCACACCACTCGGTCGAGACGCGTCCAGTCGCCGGTTCAAACCCGGCGAGGGAACAAAAATAATCAGCGCTCACTCACAAGAAGCAATGTCCGTCCGCGAAGTTCGGGTGCTCCGAAGTCACAAAGCAGTGCAGTGCGACAAACTCGATGAGAAGGCCCAGGGCGGAGTCCCAACAATACCCAACAATTATTTAAAAATAAATTGCAAGCACGTCCGTTCCGTATCAGAGCCACGGCGGAAGAGGCATTTAATGCTAGGATTATTGATAGAGAATAATCCTAGCATTAAATCCACCTTGTACTCTTTTGTGCAGTAAATTATAAAAATTGTGGGCTATATCTGCCGCTGAACCAATTACCGTTTAGGTAAACGAGATCAGGAGTAGAGACTGTGTCTCCGCAATCTTAGTGTAGGACGCCCTTAGACTACGTGGAGTGACGGTCAGCGCAAGATGGCTGGCAAACTGGATGGGAGAAGCTCTGAATATCTATTCAGAGCTTTCAATTCTCCTCTACTCACTTTGATCTCAAAGTGGCGATCAATTGGAGAGGCTTATGTCCAGCAGTGGACTATAATATAAACTGATGATGATGAAGTTTTATGGAATCCAGAAATACCGTTGCACAATTTAAAACACACAAACATGGAGCAAATATAAATGAGAATTACACCAAATGGATCAATTCGACTACCCTTTGTACAGCACCTAGGAGCGCTAACCATTGCGCCTTCGAGCCAGTCAATATTAGTAAAAATAGCAGACAAATAGAGCAATAGAAGTAAAGCGTGTACAGGTACTACAAAGCCTTAAACTTAGGCAAAGACGACCATTAAGTCAAAGGGCTCCAGTCATATTAGCCGGTCAATTAATCGCGGGCATCGCCTCTCATGCTAATGTCGCCATTAATGCTTTACTGCTCGTAAATGCGCAACTCGCGACGAGACAAACAACTTAACTGCCGCTTTTATACATCTTAATTTATACATCTTAAAACTTGTTTTGGAAAAAAGTGACGATTTGAGTTAAGTAGTTAAGACCACTGACCTAATTTCTTGGTTTCCTTAGCCAAATGGCAACAAACGGAACTCTTATGGTTTCATCATGTCTATGTGTCTTAAGTATGTATAATTTATAATTACGAGTACTTGTTGCTTTGCTTCAATGGGATAGGATAAATTAAAATGAGGTTGTAATTAAACTGTTGATCCAATTTCTTATAATCTGTTGCTTAACTCGAATTAATAGGGTTAATAAAAATTGAGATTACAGTCAAAGTGTTAACTTAATTATTTCCAACAAAAAATCATATTTTACGTCGATTTGATAGAAAATAAGAAAATTTAGGTTGTCAAAGTCAAAGTGTTTAGTTAATTTCTAACAAAATATTACTTATTTATTTATTTATTTACTTATTAATCTTATACCTCAATCCGATAGGGTAAATAAAAACCTCGTTAAAAATAAGTTTATCTCAAGACCGAGCTCTTCAAAGGCTAATAAACAACGCTCAAAGAGCGCTTAGTGCGAAGAATACATTAAGGCTCGTTAGTTGAAGCCTCCGAGGGGGGGGGGAGGGGGGTGTTGGGGAAGCACCAGCGTCGTAGACGAGCCTACACCCGGAGCTAAATTTGGTATGTCTATCGATCGTATGATATGAGCATTAGGGACACCACTCTTGTTCTATTTGCTGAATATAAAACGGTTTTGCGGCGAGCACGTGTCGACTCCTCACTAAGCTGAAGTGTTGCTAGGTTTATTTATTTATCTAAGGACAACTCACAAGACTTACACCAATAAATACGTATAACATGTTCAGTAAAGCAACCAAAGTGTTAATTGTTCATGCATAATTATAAATAAATATATTAATTAATGCGCCAGACAACCACACCAATCACCTGGTCTCAAACGAAGGTTTTCTCTTGTACTATGAGTACCAGACGACGAATATTAACTGGGGGGGTCATCCTAGTACACCCAGACCCAAGTCAATTTAGAAAAGTTCGTTTTCCAAATTGACCTGACCGGGAATCGAACCCTATCGCGCTTTGGCCGCCTACCTTAGCCACTGCGCCACCGAGGTCGTCATAATTATTTGAGGTTATTGATTAATTACTTTTACATCTGAGGTTTATTCTGCTTGAGTGAATATAAACAGTAATCAGTTTGACATCATTTAGCTCATGTTTTAAATATTATAAACGCGAAAGTTTATAAGAAAGTAAAGATGTCTGGGTATGATTACACTTTCACGCAAAAACTACTGAACGGTTTTCGATGAAATTTGGAAATTTGTAAGAAGAAAGATGACATACTAGATGAATACATGGAATACGTTTTATTTCGGAATATCGCGGGCAACTTCTCCAACAACAGCTAGTGTTATTATATAATACCTATGTAATTATATTATTTATAGCAATATCATCAAACTTACTGATCCGATGATATAATGGTAAGAGCTCTTGATTCATGGATCAAGAGCTGCGGGTTCGATCCCCACGTAAAACAACTATTCTTGAGATGAAAATTTATGTATGTTTTTAAATGTATTTAAGTAACCATGTAATGTGGTGTCACTGTAAATTTTATTTTCTATGACAAAGTATTGGTCGATTAGAGAAAAAGAAAGAAACATTTGTTTCTTGAATACATTACAACACAGCCATATAAGTTTACGAAACATATAGGATTGGAGATAAATAACAATTTTGGAAGCTTTGGGAGAGCTTCAAGTCATAACTAAACATTTTGTCTTAAATTACACATCCAGAATTTAAGATTAAAATTATGAAGTAACACCGTTATAAAACTGTTCAAGAAGTCGTATGAAAGTCGTAAGAAAGCAAAACATTCAAAGATTTAAAAGATCATAAAAAACTTTGAGAGCGGTTTTCGTCATCGTTATTCCTGCTCAAGATTTAAACTGTGGCGTAACAATTTAAAAATTCATTGAAATACGAGATTGCAATAAGGAAAACATCAAAGTTCCGAGACAAAAATAACTTATTAGTGGCCATTCATTATTCATACCTGAGGCGGGGGGAGAACTAGACGGTTAAATTTTAAAGTGTTTTTATCATCCAGATTTACACGCGGCCAGTTTTTCGTTCCGCTACATAATTTAAGAAGTTCTTCATTGGGAAACGGAAAGAGACTCGGAAACGGAAGTTGTTTTTGCAGCGAGTTCGTAAAGAGCGCTCACATTTGCTGGTCGGTCAGAAATCGGATTTTTTTTTAATGTAAAGTACATCAGTAATATCTATGAATCATTTATTGAACCAAATGAAGCTACAGTTAGTTTGAAATCTTTAACTACAGAGAAAATAGCGGCAAGAATCTCATTGTGTTTTTTTTTACAAAAAAAGGCATTACCGTACATAACTTATTAAATAACTGCATGTATGCTTTGCACGCGAACTGTTTCCGTTTTTTCCACACTTTCCGCTCATTGCCTTTCTTGGTAAGTGGATTTTGCAAGACAAAAATATTTTTTAAACTCAAACCTGAGTGTTCCTGAGGTAAGCGCCTTCAAATAAACAAATTCTTCAGCTTCTAATATGAGTATACATTTAGCACCCGGTTGGTTAAATGAAAAAAATATAAGCAAATATAAGTTTTATGAACAAACAAATAAAAATCTATACCTGTGTAAATAATAAATAGGTAGAACATACAAAAAATGGCAATATATAACTAAATACACGTGCAAGCGACCAGACTAATTACACATCCTTGTCATAAACATAACCTTCTACTCTGTAGTAGCCTTTTTATATCAGACAGACAGAGTTTCTTCTACATTTATAATATCAGTAAAGATTATTTCACCCTTTCCACCCAGTCTTCCAGCTTCCTGTGCTGCTGTGCTACTATCACGTGATAACATTTATGTTTTCTGTTAATATTTTATCAATTTATATTTTGCACGACCGTACCCGTTTCTCGATATCTATTATTTCCTCTACCTAAAGATTATCTGAAAGAGACCGCCTAAATTGTTCTACAAATTAATCTTTAAAACCTATTTGTGTAAAGATTTTGTGCATTAAAGTATATCTATCTAAATTTGTAGAAAAGTTGCTCAACAATGTCGTCTATCATTTTATTAGACAAACATAGGTTTTTTCACATGTATATTAATAGTAAAGATTGTTTCGCCCTTTCCACCGAGCTCCTAAGGCTTCCTGAGCTGCTACACACATGAGTGCAGTCTGCATCACCTGTGGCGTCTAAGCTCCAACTAAGTCGAGCTACGTTAATGACGCCATGAACTTTGGCCTCCGCTGCAACTTGAGATCTCGACTTAGTGTTTCCAGCCACCACCTCAGAATCTGGCCTTTGAACGAATTATTTTCGAGTAATTCTATAACATTACGTCTAAGAACATATTATTATGTTGCACTTACGAGTTGTGTTTGTTGCTTTGTAAGCAGCGAGCACAACTTTCTATTCTATTATATTTCGTTATCGGACTGTTTAACGCCCTGATGATCTAGTGATTTAAGTACCATCATGATGTTCAGACCCTAGTTTCAACTAAAAAAATTGCTATTTTTCCAAATGAGATAGGTTCTTTTACTATTCAGCGCCGAAAAATTGCATTGACAAACGTCGTAGTAGTCTTATGCAAATTGAATTAATTTTTTTATTTATTATTGGCTTGGCTTTAAAGCTAGATTGTTAGCTGTGAAGTAAAATTAAAACTTAATAAGTATAAATATTTAATTTTTATACTTTGAAATTAATTTTTTATCGCTTTTTCGGAGTCGAAAATAGCTAAGAGATTAAAAAATAAATTTGGCACAACATCACACACTTGTTCTGAGTATGTAGTAAACAGTGAAGGCACTTGTGTTGCAGAAATCGGACACCACGACGGTACCACAATACCCAGACCCAAGAAAATATACGAGTATATAAGTTTTTCGCATTGACCCGATCGGTAATAGAACTGGGGACCTCAAGAGATGACGCGATGCCTACGTCTGACCCGGTCTTCTCTCGGCTATGAAGGTCGTCAAACTCAACACGGCATGGTCAATATTTATAAGGCTGCCAATAACTGCTTAATTATCTTAAGTGAGATCCGAATATTGCACAGATTGTGACGTCAGAAGTACTGCACAGGGT
Source organism: Glyphodes pyloalis (assembly GCA_037074685.1). Lineage (NCBI taxonomy): Eukaryota > Metazoa > Arthropoda > Insecta > Lepidoptera > Crambidae > Glyphodes > Glyphodes pyloalis. The sequence continues at coordinate 239,033 of JAYKKO010000050.1, forward strand.
CTCCCTCGCTTTAATGTAGTGTCCGTTAATTCCGCACCGACTGAGGCGCAATAAGGTACAGCTGTTAGCTCCAAGGGTTGCTTTTGTAGCGCGTCATGTTGGCTGAGTCATCGGCTAATACGCATTTGATATCTCATTATCTATTTTAGGTCAAGACAACAAATATCTTAGTAAATATTGTAGAAAATTAAATTGTAGAAATTTTTATTTGAAATAGTTGACATCGCAGGCGTTGAATTATTCTAATGATGATCATAAGCCCGCGGCACCATTTGCCAGACTTGATTTTATTTCAAATCAGACAGGGACTTACTCAAACCCACGCATAAAATTTCATCCAAATCGGTTCAGGCGGATGAGTTAAATCTAATCTCAATAGTTAATCTACTTCGACGCATCAGGTCTTAGGTCAGATAGGCTATTAACCATAAACGACATAGTATTGAACTGGGCCGTAAAAACAAAATGGCGTTAATTTTATCCTGAAGTATCTCATCCCTTTTATTTATTCTCTGCGTGAAGTAATTATACCTAAATAGAATTTGCCCATAAATATATAAGGGTATAAACCGAGAAAAAGAGGAGTGATGTAATGTAGTAGTATTCTCGACAGTTCAAAGGTGCCAGACGCTGGCGACCTGCCACATTCGTTTTTAACTTGTAGAGACACCTGTCTAATAATAGCATGTTATCTATAATTATTATTATTTGTAGTAGTAGAGTTTAAATAAATAAATAAATGCGCCAGACAATCACACCAATCACCAGCTGGTCTAAAACTAAGGTTTTCCCTTGTACTATGAGTACCAGACGACGTTTGTTTGTTGAACGTGCTTATCTTAAAAACTACTGGTTGGAATTGAAAAAATATTTTTGTGATAGATAGTCTGTTTATCGGGGAAGGCTTTATATTACATCATTCTGCGACCAATAGTTTTTTTTTGTTTATTTTTCCAAAAAACAGGAATGGGAAGTTCGTTATCCAACTGTATTTTCTTATGTTGACATGTTTCAACTTCCTAACAAAGTTATTAAAAAGTAAAATTCAAAGCAAGTCAAGAACAGATTTCAAAGGTAATTTATAACCCTTTTAAGTCGTCGATTCAAAGTTAATTTCGCTTCTACCCACGCATATTCAGGAACTTGTAAGTGCTAATGGTCCGGCCTACGAAGGATCCTGAAAATAGTCTTTACTTTTTAGTCCTTAATTTAGGAAGGGTAGGGTTGCTTACATCGATTCTATTTTATAAAAGGTTTTCCATTTACTCAAGGCTTTTCGATTGAAATGTAGATTATGGAGGTATTAACCTCCTTTTAAGGCAATTTAATAAATATTTCCTCGTATCGTCTCGATTTGCAAGACCACTACACTGAAATGTCGAAGTTTACCTTTGGATATAACACTTTGCGTGTGTGAAAATTAAGAGACATTTTGAACAATTTGGGTGGGTCGACATATGATAATTATTACTAGGTACTTTACGCAAGCAAGTGTCTAGATACGAGATGAATACCTACGCCATAAATTGAATATTTATAAAATATGTGGATTTTGATTTATTTTGCTTAACTCATTGTTGGCTTAAGAGGCACAGGTGCCTATAAAGAAGATTTCATTAAAACTGATTGTTTTAAAAAGAGCATTCATTTTAGTTTTTAAATGATCAATGGATATTTAATATTTTTTTGGGTTCCTCAAAAGGAAAAAAACTATAAAATTATACTGCGAAGACATTAAATAAATAAAAATAAATAAATAAATATTGGACAACATCACATACATTGCTCTGATTCTGTGGTAAGTAGCTTAAGCACTTGTGTTACAGAAATCAGAAACAACGACGGTACCACAACACCCAGACCCGAGACAATATGCAATTAAATTAATTAATTAAATTAATTAAACTTCTAAGCCAATGCAAAAAAAAAATACCGTTTACTATTTTTTACTATTTATACTGCAACTTTCGGACTTTTTCAAGGGAATCAAAATCTATACGGCACTTGCCGTAAATTCAAAATGTTGAAATTTAGTTAGCTATAGGTATTTTGTGGCATAGATAAAAGAAAGATTATAGGTAAGATAATATATACCACTTTATAGTGACATCATATATTAGTATTAGTATTAGTTTTAAACTGTCCACCCTTCCCTATGGTGATGAATGCGTAGAGATATTAAATCGAAAACATTACTCCTAAACGTTTGTACGGAACCTCTGTTGTGCGAGTCCAACTCACACTTGACCGGTTCTCTTCTATCGCATATATGTATAAACTCTGGCCAGTAAAAACGAGTGGCCATTACTAACTCTAAATGACAGTTTGAACAAAGTGTTACCAATTTAAAACTTTTTTTGCTCCAGCGGCTTTTATTCAGCCTAAAAAGTCTAGGTCTTGAACAAAAGATACTAAAAAACTATGTAACGGCGCACGATAAGAGCGGCGATTACTCGAGTGATTGATGCCCATAATAAAGTTCAAGGGAAAACAAAAACTTGAAGGTGAAATTCTTGTTCAAAAATGAATAATTATGTAGTTTCTGAGTGTTGTTACTTCAAGCATTATCAAATTATATGTTGGTCGCTGAAACAATGGTTGTACAGCCGAGGATTGTAGGTTCAATTGTCACTGAGCACAAGCATTCGTATGTCAATGCGTACCCGCTAATATAAGATCTATGGACTATACATTTTGGCTCATTTTTTTTTCGCTAAACATTCTGTAACAAAACGCGGTTTTAAAATCAGTCGCAGAAAAAAACCAGTTCGGCCGCTTCCATTAGTTTCCCACAAAATCAGGAGGTTAAAATATCCGTTGCGGCTTAGCCGTAGTATGGCCTAAGCCAAGTAAAATAAACCAAACAAATTTATCAAAGTTCATAATTTAAAATTTAGAGTATTCTAAATTAGGTATTTAAAATTTTAAGTTTAAGACTCTAAGCTAAGTTTACTGGCTAATTGTTACAAACGAGACCATTGTAAAACCTGCAAGTACATCAAGCTCGTACTTAGTTTAAAATATGATGCATTTTCAGTCAAAAGAATAAATTTCCCACGAACAAGCATGAGCTAACTACAATTATGTCTCGTCGAGGAATGTTGTCCACTGGAAGTGAATTAGGGTTTTAAATTAGTAAGTTTTTAAATTAAAAGCCAAACATTTTAGGGTTTTGTACATTATGCCGGCAAATTAAAAAAACGGAGTTATAAAATGTTTACTATTTGTAATCCGTTAGTCAATTTTTGAGCGAAAACTAAATGAACGCGTTGGTAATATTTTCTAACAATTTATTTTTTATGAAGATATCGAACAAGTTTTTTGTTTATTTCTCGTATTAAAATGAAAACATTCTATATTTTAAAACTTCTTGTGAAAAATATATGTTAAGAAAAAGTATGGTTAAAATATTTCTTTTCAAATTACTTTTTAACTCATCTGGTATTTAGCGTTTCTAGTTATAATACATCTATCCTATCCTTTGCAAAACGCATCGCCTAATCTGCACACGGCGGCATCGCTGGGCGCAATAAAGCGCGGCGTCTCTTTGTTTCAGCACGACATATTGCCTTCCCCCCCCCCCTCGCCCCGCCTAAACTCATATTAAAAGCGGCCCTCACAAAAATCCGAGTTTTAATGAGTTCCGCTTTGTGACGGATATACAGCATTAGCGCTCGTAAGCGACGCGCTGGTCGGTAGCAAGTCAGACTGCACACTTTAGGCTTTATACCGTCCTTATGTTCGGGGCATAAGAATCAAAATTCAACTGTAATTGTTTACCGTGATGTGCTGTTCACCGTATGTAGCGCTCGCTCCGGTTTGGTAAAAGCTAATTTCATAACAAGTGTTTTTAGTTACTGTTGTGTTATGACTTGCTAGAAATTGCAACGTTAAAAGTAAATGCAACGCTTTGCAATTAATGTGTGCGTCGTTTTTATTTTATTTTTGGACAGTGTGAAATGCTTCTTATATGTAACTAATATAATACAAATATGTTTAATGTAAACCGCTGAGTCTTGCAGGTATCTTCCATGTATGTATTATAGGTTCTGAACCGTAAGTAGCTTCATTTGGTTTATATAGACGATGCATAAATAACACTGATGTAGTTAATTTCTGACTAATACTCACTATGTATTACAACCGAAATTAAGATTTGATTCTCTTTGATATCATCCATTAAATCCATTACCCATATCCATTTGATATAGGTATACGTTAAACCATGTTAAACGTAGGCTACTTTTTGTTTTGAAAATAAGGGGGGATGAGGGATTACTATTATTATTTGAAATTGTTAATTTTTAAGTGACAGATACATATCTGTCACTTAAAAATTAATTAGCTATATTTGTGCCAAATTATGTAATTTGGCACAAATATAGCTAATTAATCGCTCGAAACTTAGATCAAAATATGGCTAATTAATAGCTCGAAACTTAGATCAAAATATGGACTTACTTTTTGTTTCGAATATTAGGGGAGATAGAGTAAACCCTATCATGAAAGTGTACATATGTATATGTAAAAAATCTGTAGTCCGCGCGAACGAAGTCTCAGGCACAGCTAGTGTGCTTATAACTTGGAATATTCCTTGTGTTAAGCTTAGGATACAGTTTAACCAGATATATACATTTAAAACATTTATAATATTAGTATGGATAGGTGCTAATAATAATGATAAAGTGTCAGACGGGCACTTTTTTGGAGATTGTACAATGAGTTGTTACTTTAACAAGATTGAATAGGTCAATATAATAAGCTCGTGAACTCACTAGATCAAATTTCAGGCCCGTCTTCAATTATTGCAATTAGTGGCGGTTAAATTAATAGCCTCTTCTCTGACTCTCAGCCTCGAACTTTCAGATAATTGATAAACTATTATCGTCTGAGCCCTTTGGTGTGGCCAATAACTTTTTGCAAGGTATTTGGGATTAGCTCGATGAAGTAATAGATGAACTCTTTACAGTTTATGAAACAAATTCGCTTCCCGTCGTGTAAGTTTGCTTACAATTTTAAAGATAAAATTACACAAATAAATTCGATTAAAAACTTTAAATGCCGACTTGAAAATAAGTTATATTTATAAAATATGTAAAATAGATGTCTAATTTTCTTATTAAAGTTAAAAGTTAATTCCAAAATGTTCGAATAGATAGCGCTGTATGAATTTATAACGCGATATCATTGTGTTTCGTCCAAGAGGATATAAGCTAGATCTTTAACTCTTTTAGCTGGGCATTTTGTTATAATTATTTCCTCACAAGATCCTTGCTATACTTTTGGGCACTCTGATTTAATGTATTTAAAATGAATAAACACACATTTTATTTCATTTGCGTTTTACGGTTTTACCCATGTAATAGGCAACGTGCGCGCGAGTCGGTTTACAACCTGCAATCAATTTACCCGAGAGTGACTTAACCCTTCATTCGCCGCAAAAACTCAACCGATATTAATTTTGCGGCCGGAGCGAGCCGAGGATCAATGTGGAAAACGTGCTCATATATCTTTTATTTAAATTTCCTCACGAGACCGTGATTAATCTATGCATATATGTTAAACGATTATTTTATGTTTTTTTCCTTCCATTTCCTGACACTGGAGATGTAACACGGATCCGAAAAAAAAACATTTTAGATTTCATTCGATGCCTTGAAACATGCATGGTGAGACTCACCATGTCTATTTATTTGTCTAAGCCCTAACTAGAAAGCTATAATTTGATACTTTATTTGTATTACGCTATAAATCGGATCCTTAATGTTAATTGCTGATTATTTTTGCCGGATTCTTCGGCGTATATTTTTATTTTTTCATATCGCTTGACGCTGCTCTAGCTAACTTCAGATTGATTAAAGGAACATAACATTTTCATCGCCTCTTGATTCGAGAACCCAAGTATCGCGTGTGCTGCGCTAAGCTAACCGCAAGTTATCGTAGGCGATGATTTTTATCGGTTATATTAAAGTCTTAGCCTCAAATGCTCTCTGCCATATGAGATTATATCTACATTACAAGGGCAGATGAAATTTGTCTGATTCTTCTAGATAAGCGGTGGTAGCTTATTTTTTTTATAAATTCAATCTGACATACATAGGTAACGTGTTATTGGAAAGTTTAAATAAATTCCCTCAAAAATGTTTAAAAAAAATAATCTGCATAGATCTAAGGACCTCAAATGGTATGGAGTTAAGTTAGGCAAAGAGAGTTTTCGTTATTGAGCAGTCAGTCAGAATCTAGCGGCAAGTTCGGGAGCCAGTACAAGGCGCTTCTAATCACGTATGCGGCGCGCGGCCGCTCTTTATCGGATTGAAATAAAGCGACGCGCTATGAAAAATAGTTGCCCGGGGCACACCGGGGGTGGACCACAAAAAAGACAATGACTGTATGAGAGTTTGAGTTTTTATATTTATTACTAGCGACCGGATATAACTGGGGGAAATCGCCCAAATATGAACAATGAAGAAGAATACCTATCCCAAATTGATCTAACTGTCTATCGAAAACGGGGTTTTTGTACTTTGGATACCTAACGAGGCCACTGCGCTAATAGGGAAATAAAGTGAAATCGTGAAGCTCTATTCTTAAGCTGCTTTTTAAAGATTTTTTGTTTTTTTAATCTATGACTAACGACAAGGATGCGCCATTGAATTCAGACGTTTTTACTAAATTGTTGTTTTTGCATATTCTACAAAATATGACTGGGAAATATGCCTAGTTAAATAGTTGTCAGTTATGGGAAAATATAAAAAAATAACACATTATCACATATACAATTAAGAAAATATGAGGATGCAATTAGTGTAGTTAAAAATATATAGGAAAGTAATAAGTAAAGTAAAGTAGCAGCGCAATTCTGGCAGGACTTTACATAGACGTAGAACGTTACATGTATATGAAATCAAGATTCATAATGGATTAATTTTATAATGTTTTCGGTTTACACCAAGGACAAAATCTCACAGCAAAACACGCTAGGTTTTGTGACAGTGTTTATGGAGTGCTACAGACACATGTCAGACTATACACTTTACACAGACCTTATTTCGTGTACATAAGATCTTATATCGTACTGCAAGTGTTTACCTTAAAGTAGTGTTGACCATACATCTCAGTGCGCCACCGTCCTAACAGCATTTGTATATTCAGTTCGAGTGCGTTTGTTTGATCGCGCGGTGACGGCGCGACGCGCAGCGCGCGAGTCGCGCGACCTGCGATTACGCGCCCGCTCGCCGCGACACACTCCGACCAATGGCAGTAAAACATCTATCAATACCAGCGTTCAAACATTATATTATGGCTATGATAGATAGGTAGATGTATACAATTGCACACAAAATTTATAGATATTAGTTTTACAGAACATTTAAAAAATATATATAGTGATTCGTGCCGCATACGATACGTGAAGATCGTGGTTATGAGTCCCACACTGCTAGGGAAGATGTTTTTTTTTGTTCCTTTCGAATTTCTTTTGTGTAACACCTATAATTAATATAGCACTTAAACTGTTATATTGGTATGTATAATTTAGTATGAAATAGTGTATGTCTTGTTGGTGTTAATAAATAAATATATTATAGTACAATTTAGACGGCCTATGAAAGCCTAAAGATAATAATTAACTGATTCTGAGCTCTATTAAGCTTTTTGTTAATAAAGCGTTCAGACATTTTTTCCTAGCTTTTAAATAAACGGATAATGTTAAGATTGTTTCAGACCGTAACTTGCAAATTATTTTGTTCTTTTGAGCTCTTAAAAATCATTAATTTATATTCAGACAGATCTCCAATACTTAACACAGTTTAGCCATAACTATATGTATATAACTATGTACGTAAAGACTAATTCTCAAATAAAAAGTAGCTTATGCTCGTTTCCGAGGTTTAACGTACACCAAAACCAAATTTTATCCCCTTACCCAATCCTGTGATCCACACATCCTAACACCCTATAAAATCCTATACCCGTAAATCCAGTCTAAAATCCTTCCCCCACCTAACCCAATCCAAGGTGTCAATCGAACCGTGCCGAGGGATGCGTGGCCAAGGGGGTGCTTGGTCTCGAACGGTGTCTCTCCAGAAATGGCGATCCTGGGGCAGTAATTAGCCTTACTCGGGTAAGCGGGGCAATGCCCGAGTGGACCTTATATTTCCCTAGCTGCTCGTGGGACCTGCATGGAACCTGATACAAAAGAAAAAATAATTAACACACTTCTGGGCGACATCGAACGACCAGAACCACTAAAACCTTCCGCTTCGTTGCCTGACTTAGCGGAACTAGTTCTTGACTCCGAGGACGACCTTAACGACTTGGACACATCTTCTCACTCCACTCAACCGGCCCTTGGCAGAGACGGCGAGAGTCAGGCTAAAGCTGACTCGAATCGACCGTCGATCGCCAAGAAAAGGGAGAGAAAGGAGAAGAACCTTTCCGGAGCTCTCCGGAAACGCCTTCGTCGGCTTAAGGCAGAGGGAGTGGGCCATGAAGAGGCCTACAAACTCTGTCTTGAGCACAGAGCGAAGGCAAAAGAGCATGGGACTACGGTTGATTCAACCACGGAGAGGGGCACGTGCAAACGAACCCGATCCGAGGATGAATCACCAAAGGACCATGCCAAAAAGACAACCCGGCTAAGCGAGGATTTGACCAAAGGGACGCATAAAACGACCTTAATCAAACCACCCGTGACCCGGATTCCCGAGGCGGGTCCATCGACCCTGCCAAATGAGTCTGGTGCCAGGGTTTCTTTCAAAGAAGCTCTCACTGCTGTTCGTGTGGGTGTCTGCAATCAGACACCTATGTCCAATGAACAGATGGGAGCAGTAAAGTATGGCATTCTCCAGGCCATTATGAATGATACTGGGAATGACAGATGCCCAATACTGAAGAGTTGCACCTTCAGATCCGGCTGGCTGCTGATCAGCCTTGGGGATGAAGGCAGTCTAAAATGGCTAGAGAAGAGGGTGGGGAACATCAAGCCCTGGCCAGAGGCAGAGCTATCTCTCATGAGAGAGAGCGAGATGCCCAAGGCTAAGGTTGGTGTATTTTACTTCCCAAACTCCGAAGTAAAAACTCCAAAAGAGGCACTACGTCTTTTGGAGAAACAGAATGGACTGAGGACCAGCCTGTGGAGGATACTGAACGTCGTCGTCAAGAAAGACGGATCTACAGTGGCCGTCTCGATCGACGACGAATCAGTCGGGATCCTGCAGAGGCTGGACTTCAGGCCACAACTTGGCTTCAAGAAGATTCTCGTGCGCATCCGGGGGAAAAATACTTCCCCGGATACACACGAGAAACAAAAAGCAGAGTCTAGTTCCTCTGGAATAAAGAATCTGCCTAAACAGTTGATCCCTACAGGTGGGCCTAAACAGCCCGGCTCGGGTACTTATGCGGGGCGCAAAAACGTTCCGCAAAGGACTAAAGGCCGGGTGGTAAAGGACCACCCTAAGGGAAAGGGAAATAAGGTGGCAGGACCTACCAAGGCATCTAGGGGCGTTCACGACGAACCTAAGCCTAGCACGTCCACCAGTGCCCCTTAGGACCCTTCGCTACACTCTACACCGCACCACACACTAATACAAACACACATTAACACAAATGACACAAACCACATCAACACAAATGACACAAAACACAAATCAAAAAAAAAACAAAAAACACTAAAGTGGTACAGATCAACTTGCACCACGCTAGGGCTGCCACAGCAGTCCTGGAAAACCTCTTCAAAGAGAAGAACCTTCACATCGCTCTGATTCAAGAACCGTGGCTGAGTAACAACAACACGGTATCTGGACTTGGATCCGCAGGCAAGGTAATATATAACGCCGACGGAAACAAGCCAAGAGCATGTATCCTATTCAATAATAATGTTGATTTTTTATGCATACCAGGGCTCTGCAGTGATGACCTGATTGCAGCTTTTGTAAATGTCAAGAATGGAAGTGGACGCCTTATAGTCTGCTCCGCATACCTAGACGGTGGGATATGCGATCCAACCCGTGAACTGGCGAAGGTGGTCGAATATGCAAACGAGCACAACGCTGAACTCGTAATCGGATGCGATGCCAACGCACACCACACCTACTGGGGAAGCACTGACATCAATAAAAGGGGTGAGTTATTGTACGATTTCATCTTGTCCAATTGCCTGAATGTGGTCAATAGAGGGTGCAAACCAACCTTTGTAACCAGATCCAGGCAAGAAGTTCTCGACGTGACTCTCTCCACAAATCACACGGCCAGGCTAATAACAGACTGGCATGTTAGCAACGAACCCTCTATGTCCGATCATAGACTTATCAAATTCGCGTTAGACACAACTAACACATGCGATACGACTACGTTTAGGGATGCCAAAGCCACAGATTGGAGTCTATATAAATCAAAGCTCCGAGAAAAGCTCTGGGACATCCCCAAGACGATACGTACTCTTGAAACTTTAGAATACGCTGTAGATCAAACCACCGAAGCTGTTACAAGCTCCTATGAAGAGAGCTGTCCTCCTAAAACCGTGAGGAACAATAGCGTGCCATGGTGGAATGAACGGCTTTCTAAACTAAGAGAGGAAACACGCAGGTTGTTCAATAAGGCTAAATTGACTAAAGACTGGAGTCGATATACCAAAGCCCTAACTACCTATAACAAAGAAATTAGGAAAGCGCGCAGGCTATCGTGGAGAAGGTTCTGTGAAAGCATCGTAAAGACTCCACAAGGAGCCAGAATCCACAAAGTCCTTGCGAAATCGCCCTCCAACCAATTGGGACTATTAAAAAAGCCCGATGGAACCTTCACTGAAACAGCGGAAGAGACACTAGAAATTCTGGCGTCGACCCACTTCCCGGGATCAGTATTAGATGATCAAACACTGAATACTCTACAAAACAGCCTCTCCAGGCCGCGCAACGATGACTGGAACAGAGCTGCGTGGATCTTCAGGCCAACAAAGATCAAATGGGCAATAGACTCATTTAAGCCGTTCAAATCGGCGGGTGAAGATGACATATTCCCCATGCTCTTACAGCAAGGGATGGACATCCTAACCCCCACACTGGTAAAAATATTCAGAGCAAGTTATGCCTGGGGCTACATACCAGATAAATGGACTAAGGTTAAAGTCCGTTTCATTCCAAAGGCTGGTAAAAAGGATTTCTCTCAACCAAAATCCTTTAGACCTATTAGCCTCACCTCATTCCTACTCAAAAGTATGGAAAAACTCATTGATGAATGCATTCGGGATGGGCCTCTGCGCGAACAACCACTGCATTCAAAACAACATGCCTACTGCAAAGGAAAGTCTACAGAATCTGCCCTACTTGAACTGACGGACAGAATTGAAAGGGCTCTAGAAGACAAACAAATAGCCCTCTGTGCCTTCCTTGACATCGAAGGAGCATTCGACAATGTCACTATCGATACCCTTTCCAAGGGGATGTGTGCCAAAAATATAGACAGCACCACTGTTCGCTGGATACAAAATATGCTCCTTAACAGAACTGTAAGCATAAGCTTGCATGGGACCAAAAGAGGTTTCAAGACAACAAGAGGCTGCCCTCAAGGGGGAGTACTATCGCCTCTGCTGTGGTCACTTGTTGTCGACCAACTCTTAAATGAAGCCTCAACAAAAGGCTTAGATATACAGGGCTATGCGGATGATGTGGTGGCCTGCGTAATAGGCCCCTGTCAAAGTACCGTGTCCTCTATACTTCAAAGATCGCTCAATGTCATCACAAACTGGTGCACTGAGAACAATCTATCGGTTAACCCGAATAAAACAACTGTAGTGCCCTTCACCAGGAAACGTAAGTTGGATAAACTTATAGCGCCCACTATAAAGGGCTCTACAATACCGTTTTCCACAGAAGCCAAGTATCTGGGAGTCACAATCGACCAAAAGCTAACGTGGAACTCACATATAGACAATACAATCCAAAAGGCCAAAATAGCCTTAGGAATATGCTCTCGTCTAGCAGGCACGAAATGGGGTCTGAAACCTAGCATAGCCCTATGGATGTACACTGCCATAGTCAGGCCGATGGTAACGTATGCCTGCGTCACATGGTGGAGAAAAACCTCCCAAATGACAATAATCAAAAAACTTGCCAGCCTACAAAGGGTGGCATGCCTTATAGCAACTGGTGCTGTTTCGACTACACCAGGAGCCGCTCTTGATGCTCTTCTCAATCTGCCACCACTACACCTCTTTGTAGCAAAGGAGGCTGAAGCGAGTATCTACAGAGCAACCATCACGGGAAAAGTAACATGGCACTCTCAAGCACTGAGAGCATCACATGCAGCAGTGCTCACACTTAAACCCTTAGAAATGACATCTGATGCCATGCTTCCACACTATAATTTTAATAAAAATTACACTGTGGAATTTCCCTGCAGAGAAAATTGGGCAACGAACCAAAACTCTCTAAAAGCAGGGAGCCTCGTCTGGTACACGGACGGCTCCAAAATGGGACTAGATGTAGGATGTGGAATATATGGTGTGAGTCCAAGAGTCAAACACAGTGTGAATCTTGGTAAAAACGCCACGATATTCCAGGCTGAGGTATACGCCATCATAGAATGTGCAGAAGCCAATCGTCAACGAAACTACAAAAATCAGACCATAATCATCTATTCAGATAGCCAAGCAGCTCTGAATGCCATAAATTCGATTACACTAAAATCGAAGCTGGTTAAAGACTGCGTCGATAAACTGAATGAGCTGGGACAACAGAACAAAGTGCTTCTGAAATGGGTACCAGGACATTCAGGAATCATCGGTAACGAGAAAGCCGATGAACTTGCTAAAGCTGGGGCGCAAAGCCAACAGTTTGGACCAGAACCATTCTGTGGCATTTCAAAGAACCAAGCTATGCAACTACTAAAAGAAAAACTAAAAGTCGAGTCGGAAAAATACTGGATAAATCAACCAGGCTTAGAACACTCAAAAACACTCATAGTTGGCTACTCGCGCAAATGGACCGAAGAACTGCTACAACTCAGCAGGCCTAGGGCCAGTGCGCTAGTTAGAGCCTTGACTGGACACTGCAAACTAAAAAGACACCAGTTTCATATGAAGCTGAGTGACTCTGATGAATGCAGATTCTGCAAGGAGGAAAAGGAAACACCTCTTCACCTCCTGTGCGACTGTGAATCTCTGATCCACAAACGAAGCATCCACCTGGGACGACATATAGCCCAACCGGATGAATTAAAAACCCTGAAAGCTAGGAAAATACTAGACTTCCTAGAATCGACCCGGCTAAAGGAGTTACTCTAACTGGTGGCGAGTCACAATAGATCTAAAAGGTCGCAGTGACCACAGTTCGCTGAACTGCATAGCCCCAAGTACCCCTAATAATAATAATATATAATCTTCACTGACATATCCTCTTCGCTGTATCTCTGCGGACCCCCTCGCCAGGGAGGCGGGATGCTTCAACGATTTCATCACATTACTGCCAGACCCGTGAAAGGTCCTTCCCATTTTTTGCCTTCTCGTGATTTTGTTGCTTGGAAATGTTTTCGCTTCTTGTTTTAGGAGCTGTTCTGATTAAGAAAATGTTGTGTTATATGTGTCGCTCCTGAATTAACTTGTAGAATTTCCTTAGGCACCTTGTTCAAGCTAGAAAACAAAAGGTTACTTTACATTCAGTCGCAGTTGTACTGGCTTAATGAGGCAGACAAAACAATAAGATTGCTAGTCAATACTTTCCTAGTATTTTGATTTCAAGATACGTCACTTTAATTCAGTGCTTACAGCGTCATGGGGTAGAAATTTGTCACAAGGTCGTGGAGGTTGTGTCATTATGACCCATTTATGTATTCAAATACTGGTAAAGATTTACCATTCATTACATAATGTAGTTTTGGTTGTGTGATAACCATTTTTGGCTTGAATAATGAATGACATTTTGTATCTTTTTTTAAAATTAAATCACGTGTAATTCGAAACATTTTCATCGTACAGTCAAGTTCAAAGCGACGTTTTTCGTAAATTAATGCATTTACAAGAAGTTTAAAAAAAAAAGGCCGTGGCGAAGTTGTGGACGGTGGGTCAAAATGACCAATCCTCTTTGGCAAATGCTGAGTATTTGCCATTTTAGTGACATATTGTTTTTACATACTGTTTCATGTCACTAAATAAACTTTTCTTTCTTTCTTCTTTCTTTACATCTGAACGTAAGCTAAGCCTAGTCAGACGTATTTTAAAGGTCTGAGCTGAGAATATCTGCCAGTAAAGTAAGATAAAATTTACACATTTCTTTACCAAACCGCGTGAGCCCCGCTTGACTGAAATCTAAGACGTTTAGCAAAACTTTTTATTTTATTGAGGTTAATTTTAATGTGTCTAGATTACTAACGTAACTATTTGCAAGAGTGTAAAAGACTGCCTGCCTGATGATTTCTTTAAAGATTCTCAGTGTACTTTTGTTATTTGATTGTTCAAAGCAGTTTTCATTATTAATAAGCCGGTTCTTTAGTGCATAGGTGCTTGATGAGAGAGATTGCAGTAAAGTTTCTAACTGAGCGACATGAGGGTAGGACATCTCTGATAATGGCGCACTTTCAGTTGATGTATAATGAAATTCAGCTCTAATGAAACGTATAGCACGATAAAATATCCAGCTTAGTTCTGATTAGACTCGCTTTATGTTTAAACATAACATCTTCTTAGTTTATTTGGCACTAAACATGTCTCGCGTCTTTGTCTCTGTCGGTCGTTTTAAGTAATGCTGTATAAACAAATTTAAACCTATTTCAGTGATAATACCATTGTTAACTTAAATTTATATTGTAAGAACGCTCTGGAATTTAATTACAAACATCAAACACACTTTAATGAAAAATATAAGCACATACAAGATTGTTTGTATTTGACACATTTTTTAAATATGTTTTTATTTTAATTAAAAAATATATATAAATAAATGTAAACAATTTAAAAATATAACTTAATTATCACCATAGCTATACGCTTATGGAATTATTTACCTTTATCTATCAGATTATCTGAGACCCTTCCCATTTTCAAAGCCAGGGTTAAATCGTACTTCCTCTCACTTGATTAATGTTAAGGGCATGTTGGTTGTTAGTAAGTTTCATACACTTATCCATATTAACTTATTATTATTAATTTTTTTTAATTTTTGAGTCAAAATACTTTACTTAATTTTATATTTGATAAGCATGTGTATATATATATATATATATATTATGTTATATATCTATGTGTTTATGTATGTTTATCATGCTATACTATGAATATAATTCAAGAAATACAACTTTATTTATGTTGCATGGCCGTACCCATTTCTCGCCATCTACTATTTCCTCTACCTTAAGGTTGTCTAGAAGAGATCGCTTTCTAGCGATAAGACCGCCTAAATTGTACAATTTATAGTAAATCGATTTTATTATTTTTATAGTACTATACGCCGTACTATTCAGTAATATTTCAGTAAAGTGTTGTGCAATAAAGTATATCTATCTATCATAGCTTTTATAACACTGCGAGAGCAGCGTCCTGAACTAGGTCCCTATTAAAACTCGATAAAAAATCAAAGATTCTAATAAGTCCGTCAGTGAACTTTCAATAATACAATGCAGTAAATAATAATTGACGATATTACAGCGCAAGAAAATTTTGTGAAAATATATAGTTAGACTATTTAGTGTAATGTGGCGTCGTCGTCGTAAGAGGAAGTGTCGGGGCGCAAAGTTTAACGCAATATTTCATCTACTATATAAAAGTAAATCGGTGTTTCCTTCCTGACGCTATAACGCCAGAAAGCACGAACCGATTTTCACGGTTTTGCACTCGTTGGAATGGTCTTGGGCTCCGTGATATAAAGCAAAAAAAATCAGGAAACATTTTAACAGAAAAGCGGGAAAATCCTCTAAGGCGAAACTAAGTTCGCCGGGGCCGCTAGTTCTTACTATTTTTTTTTAATATGATAAACGACCTAATTTCTATCTTTTATTTTTTACTTATCTTCCTAAGGAACCAAGCAAATTTTTTTTTAATCACCCTACAGTAATTTTTAAATTTTACGATAAATACGTTAAATAACAAAAAAAAAATATACCTATTCCCTATTTGATAAATATCCCTAAATCTATTTATCAAAAAAGTTGTATTATTAGCTTAACCCCCACATCCCCAGAGCCTTCGCACTAATAACGTTAATTACAAACACCAGCCCACACTTCGTATTTGTCTTATCGTCTCAACTACAGCAGTCTGGCAACTGTGATAATCGAATCACGCGTCTGTTTGACTTCGCTTTTGATATCGCACAATCGACAGATTATTATTATATAACCGCGAGTTAATAATGGCGGCAGGTGTGTTTGTTAATTTGGCGGGCTTAATGCGGGATAAGTTTGCGCAGCGACAACGTTGCATGACAAATGTGGATCTGAGACGGAAGCCGCGTAAGTAATTCGACGAATTAATATTATAGAATGGCGTTAAGATTGTACACACTGACAACATTTGACAGAAGAAATAAATAAATATTTGTCATCACAATTCAAACACTTTGCAATATTTTATACTTATCGTACTATCATGCGCAATATCTCCAATTTATCGCGTGAGAAGACAAACATTATTGATTGGCTGATCGCACTCGTTTTTTCAGCTTTTATCAACATATTATGTTAACGCGATAAAATTAATATTTAATATTAATATTTAATATAAAATGGTAAATAGACTTCTTTCGCGAAGTCTGTTTCTGCCAAAGTTAAGTTAATATTGACATATTTTACGAAAGCACCTGCTTGTTTGGTATTCTATAGCATTAAAAACCCAACTGTTTAGTTAAATGCTCTGTTATGTTATTTTAAACACTAACATACCGTATCTTCTTTATTGGTTATCAACATTACTGGTCATTCTAAGTTTCGTAACTTATAAAACATCATCAGTTTACATCTATGTTCAATATGAAATATTTAAATTTATTTCTATCGGATATGTGCAAGAAAAAACCAGTTTCGAAACCACAAATAATCCCCGTGTGTAACGAGCTCAGAATGGATATAGCCTAGCTACATGTTACAATATGCTCCTCTTGTTATTTTCCTAATAAAGGACAAATGCCACAGTAGCGCCATAATGACGCGTAATTATTGTCTGATAGCACAGTTATGAACAATAAAATGTCCACCTGCAATCTTATGACGTTATAACAAGGTTCATTTTAGAATGAGGTTATTAATATACAATGCACATAACTACACATTCGCGAAATCGTTCACTTGTGTGAAACGAGTGAAATAGTTAATTGCAAGTTAAATATAATGTATTTGCCTATGCTTAAATCTATATTTAAGTCTCGTGTTAAAAAAGGCTACTACAAAATTGATGATTATTTAAACAAAAATGTATGGATCTAGAATAACTTTAATTCTTGAAAATCTAGCTTTGTATACTTTATTTAGGTACCTAGTATAAAAAACATTGTTATATTGAAAAGAGTAAGTGTCGAGTTTCTTGCCGGTTCTTCGCGACATGATCAACATTCCGAACACGGCGGTAGAATACTTCATTTATACTGACTATTCATAAGTGCTTTTGTAAAGGTTACATGAATAAAGATGTTTTATATTCTATTCTATTGTATTATTTATCTCAGTTCAGTAGGTTTTGTTTAACTAGAAAGAGAAAATTTACAGTCCTAAGCCTGTCCTAAGTATGAAGGAAAAACAATTTCAGTTATGTAATATTTTTAGTTTACCTGTAAACATTTAAACTTTTATGCAAGTGTCGCGTTGAACTTTGATCGGGGTAAATTTAATTGTTGATTAATTAAAGATATTATTTTGACATACTTTATTTTGATAAGCACATACAAAACGCGTGCTGCAAAATCTAGATTTTAATAGACTCTGCTGCTGTATCTATGAGACATGCCGCACCTTCAATAGAACAAGGCACAATTGTCAGCTGTCTTTAAAACAAAACTAATAAAAAAATACTGAATATTTTTAATACTTGTAAAACACATGTCTAAAACGAATATTGTATAATCCCTACTAATATTATAAATGCGAAAGTAACTCTGTCTGTCTGTCTGTCTGTTACGCTTTCCTGCTTAAACCTCTCTACCGATTTTGATGACATTTGGTATAGGTATACGTTGAATCTCAAAAACGGACATAGGCTACTTTTTATTAGAAAATGAGGGGGGGATGGGGGTTATACCACCTTTGAAAGTTTATATGGAAAAATGTTTATTTTGAAGTTAGAGATATGAAATTTGGCACAAATATAGCTCGAAACTTAAAATATGGATTACTTTTTGTTTCGAATATTAGGGGAGAAAGGGGTAAAACCGACCATGAAAGGATGTACTCCACGCGAACGAAGTCGCGGGCACAGCTAGTGATTTATATCTTACAAAGGAGGACAACTTTTAAGTAATGATGATAACAGAGCTAGACCACACTAAAGCAAATCTTAATGGCTCTCCTGTAAAATTGCAAAAACTGCAATTGTGCCCTTGTTCTACCGAAGGTGCGCTACGTTTATCTCTACACCCAAACTAACATGTTTATAATATTACTTTGATTGTTATTTTTTGACAAAATCACATCTGTTACTCTTATTCTGTATATGGTAAGTAGTCAAAGGAATTGTGTTACAAAAATCAGAAATAACTGTACCACACCACCCAGACCCGAGAAAATATGGAAAACTTTGCCATATGGCAAGCTGCAAGCCGATTAATCGATTCAAAAGTGTGCCTCAAACCAATTCACTACAGTTACTCCAAAGGCGATATTTTCCTCCCTTTTTTTTTTTTATATTGCACTTCAAGATTGACCTCATACCACCTGATGTTAAGTAGTAATGAGGTCCTAGCTTAAGGGTGACAAGTACAACATAAAAAATATGTTACTGGACTTGTCGCCCTTACCTTGAAGGCTTGACCCCTGCTACTAATGTAGCACCCCCCAGGAGCTCTGAAAACCTTACTCACACGCAGGAACACAACAACACAGAAGTGATTGTTATTTAGCTGCGGTCTTCTGTAAGGTGGAGGAGGACCAGTCGGCCTGCTCCAGTTCGAGCGATAAATTGCTATGCCCTACCTCTCTCTCTCCCCTCGTCCTCAAACACGCAGATCTAATTAATTTAATTTGGATGCCTTTGAGCCGCGCCGCGCGGACTTTGTCGAGTGAACAGATAAACGATTGAACACCACAGATAATGCATAGACGGATGCTTAAGGGGGAAACGATGACAAGACGGAGATGTCAATCTTAAAGGGTCGCCCAATTGGATTTCGTGGGTTTTGACGAATTTTAAATTATTACTTGAATGGCATGAAACTAAAAACCCTTGTGTGCACAATTGACTATGGTTATATAAATAAGATACAATACAATATAACCTCTCGTCGGTCCCTGTCAAAATGGCTGACTTAGCACATCTGTCAAATCCTATACGAGTGATTTATTACTTAGGTGGCGCGTGTCATTAAAATGGCAATATCTTACGAATTATGTATAAAAAGTATATAAAATAATATGTTGTTAGAATCGTGGTTAAGGAACCTAATATAATACGTATAAATATGTATGTTCCCTTTTTTGATATTAACTTAATTGGATGGGTAAAAGTGCTAGAATCGTTTTTTTTCCAGAAAGTTGAATAAAAAATTAAGTAATAAAAAAATAAAGCATTTATTTCGGTAATTATTAATTTTATATACATGAAAATAACATACTTTACAATAATGAATAAAAAAAACACATCTCTTCAAACATTTTTTGTACACCCCAAGCTCGACAAGAATGAGGGCCACTTAAGACGACCCAAAACACTTACAAAAAATGGCACATTTTTTACTTCAATATCGACGACTCCCGAAGCACAAGTGGTTCTAAATCTTAACTTACTCTATAGTTTGGTCTTTATTCTTATTATAAATTGTTTCAAATATTAAAATTATTAAGTAATTAAGATAAAAAAGAAGGGTCACAAACACTTGACAAAAATGACCTCAGAAACATGCCCTCAAACTTTTGCATTTGTAACGAACTATTTTGCAATTTATTTACATGTGAGTGTATATTCATAAATTTAATAACATTTTCTACATAAAAAAACAAAACAAAGAGAGTTCTTTCATACAAAATAATATTAGAAATTAACTACTAAAATATACAATTTCACCACAAAAAGTACCAAGAGTGACGTAGTACCAAGCTATGCTAGTATGGATATGCCCAGTGGCGACTTCTTTAATAATTGTAAATATTGTAATCATTGACATAAATAATGAAAATGAAATACAAATAAGTTATATTGTCTTTTTTTTTAATTAATACAATCTATTTTTTTAATACAATATTATTATTTAAAAATATTTCGACATTTAAAAAATAAGGAATTTTCATTTTAATAATTTAATAAAGTGGTCTTAGCCTAGTGATATCCTGCGTGCGAGACTGATAATAATGGCAATAAACAAAGTACGCGTTAGCTTGTAACTGGATGGGTGACCAGTACGAATTTTGAGGCTTTTCCAACTTATGCACCGCAACGAGCTAAGGCTTATTGCTTAGCAATAAAAAGTACTGCGTAAAAAGCAATCTCTTTCAGACAAAATTATCTATACTAATATTATAAAGTTGAAGAGTTTGTTTGTTTGAATGCGCTAATCTCAGGAACGACTGGTTCGAATGGAAAAATTATTTTTGTGTTGAATAGACCATTTATCGAGGAAGGCTTTAGGCTATATAACATCACGCTGCAACTATTAGAAGCAAATAAATAATGGAAAATACTAATATTATAAAGCTGAAGAGTTTGTTTGTTTGAATGCGCTAATCTCAGAAACGACTGGTTCGAATTGAAAAATTATTTTTGTGTTGAATAGACCATTTATCAAGGAAGGCTTTAGGCTATATAACATCAAGCTGCAACTATTAGAAGCAAAGAAATAATGGAAAATACTAATATTATAAAGCTGAAGGTTTGAATGCGCTAATCTCAGGAACGAGTGGTTCGAATTGAAAAATTATTCTTGTGTTGAATAGACCATTTATCGAGGAAGGCTTTAGGCTATATAACATCACGCTGCAACTATTAGGAGCGAAGAAATAATGGAAAATACTAATATTATAAAGCTGAAGAGTTTGTTTGTTTGTTTGAATACGCTAATCTCAGGAACGACTGGTTCGAATTAAAAAAATATTTTTGTGTTGAACAGACCATTTATCAAGGAAGGCTTTAAGCTATATAACATCACGCTGCAACTATTAGAAGCAAAGAAATAATGGAAAATACTAATATTATAAAGCTGAAGAGTTTGTTTGTTTGTTTGAATGAGCTAATCTCAGGAACGACTGGTTCGAATTGAAAAATTCTTCTTGTGTGGAATAGACCATTTATCAAGGAAGGCTTTAGGCTATATAACATCAAGCTGCAACTATTAGAAGCAAAGAAATAATGGAAAATACTAATATTATAAAGCTGAAGGTTTGAATGCGCTGATCTCAGGAACGACTGGTTCGAATTGAAAAATTATTCTTGTGTTGAATAGACCATTTATTGAGGAAGGCTTTAGGCTATATACACCACGCTGCAACTATTAGGAGCGAATCTATATACTAATATTATAAAGCTGAAGAGTTTGTTTGTTTGTTGGAATGCGCTAATCTCAGGAACGACTGGTTCGAATTGAAAAATTCTTCTTGTGTTGAATAGACCATTTATCGAGGAAGGCTTTAGGCTATATAACACCACGCTGCAACTATTAGGAGCGAAGAAATCATGGAAAACCTACCATACCAAATTTCATCAAAATCGGTTCAGAGGTTTAAGCGGGAAAGCGTAACAGACAGACAGTTTCGCATTTATAATATTAGTAGGTATTAGTCCCTACTGATAGAGTTTCGCATTTTAATCACTATATTTTAGTGCCAAGTACGGAGCAATTGCTTATTTATTTACTATAGTAACCAAGTTCGCAGAAATTGACGAAAAATAAGGCGGGAATGTTGCAACCTGGTATTTTATTTTACTGGCCCGGTACAGGGTCGCGACCCGGCATATGGGTAACACTGAACTAACTAATATCTTTGTTTGTTTGTTTGTAATGAATAGGCTCCGAAACTGGTAGACAGATTTCAAAAATTCTTTCACCATTCTTTTTTCACGTGCAATAAAATAATAATATCATGCACACACAATAAAAATAAATCAAATCAAATGAAAAAAAAACAAATAATAATTCACACCAAACATTTTCATAAAAATTATGCACACTGGCATTCCCAAAACCGTATCCATACTATTTTAGCCTGTGCACCAAAATGGCGGATTCCGTGGCAATGACCTCACGACCCGTGACAGTCCCGCGACCGACATTTGTTTCTTTTAGATTTACGAAATATTCAATCAAAATCGCACAAATATAATGAATGTTACGTTTGTAGAAAAGTATGTTAATGATATTAAAACAATTTTCACCATTCACAAAGTACTTTGCATTCAAAACAATTGAAATGAATATGAACATGGTATCAACATGGCGATCGAAATGGCAAGCAATGTTTTATAAAATGTATCAATTTATGTACAAATCCTAATCTAATGTGTTGTATGTTAATAGAAAATTATTTATTACTTACCCAGTCATGTTTATTTTCAATATTTCCTTCCAAAACCACTTTAAACACTTTAAACTTCGCGCGTAAATACGGCACACCGCGTCACTGACCGAACAATTGAACGGACTAAATGTATTATTATTTTACAGCGTCTATGGTTCTTTTAAGACGCGAGCGTGACATTATTTGCTATCTTTGTTTAATTATCTGCACAATGTACGATTTAGAGAGAGATGAATATACATTTGCTACGTCTTTTTCGATCCTAAAGTTTATAAGTCGACCGCGACCACCTCGTGGCTGTGGACAGATGCGCATTTTTTGAGCGCGACCACGACGTGGCTTTGGACAGACGAGAGGATAAATGATATAGGATATAGGAAACTCAGCTGATTTCAAATTGACCGAAAATCGAATCCAGAACCTTAGAGAAGGTGCATCGCCAAGGACCGCTCGCTTTTCGGCCACGAAGCTCGTCGAAACATAAAAAGTTTAATTAATTTTATTTTTCGTCAACCACTTTATTGCAAAAAAAAACTAATAAAAGTAAATCCTGTGTTCGTGTGTTTGTAGATAAAATCTTGGAGCGGTTCTACTACTTACGTGTTAGTAGGTTAGTGTGTGCCACCACTCCCCTTGTCCTGGAGCGCGGCAGATTTAATTAGTGTTATTAGTTCGCTTTGATCCACCGCACAATGCAATCGCGATAACTTGCTCCCTCAGAGGTCTTCACAGGGATGAGATAAGAGTCGAGATGTTACATGAGCTCGCTTTGGCTTGCGGCTGCACTCGCGAGAGATCTTTTTTATAGTAGCGCAGTATATTGGCTCCTCCCAGCCTGATGGTAGCAAGAGAGGAACCCACATCGCGATGACAACGGATTTGATATCAAAATATCCTATCCGTTAGCATCGCCATACTGGCCCGCAAGATGTTTCTTCACGCTCCTTTTGAAGGAATCCATGTCAAGGAGGAAACACATGAGCCGGCAACGAGTTCTACATCTTTATGGTCCGGCAAAGATAAGAGTTACCGAACTTTTTGGTTCGTGATGGAATATTTTCCACGGTGAAGCGATGACATCTAAAGGTGGTTCTTGAAAAATTGTGACGATTATGTGCAAATGAAAAAGGCAGTTGTATTAGAAATGATAAAAGTCGTAAATATAAGAAAATTATTGAAAACAAATAAAATAACACAGGATAAATTATTATAATACATTAATCACTTGACTGCCCCGTCGGTCACATGCGACTTACTAGTCTTGGGTATGTAGCCTTAAGCTAAAGAGAAAACTGAGCTGCCTGGGGGCAACTGTGGGTAGGAAAAACACACTACCTGAGTAATTAATATTTACACTTACAATATATGTGATACATCTCTCGTTCGTTAACACATTCGCGGCCTAGGTAGTCTGAAGCAATCGCTTCACGGCCGCGTTCCACCATCAGCCTCCTACTGAGAAATCTGGACGAGTCGCTAAGGATATGGGTTGGGTAGCTTCTTATAATTTTGTACCTAGAAGTCTTCCGTCATAGGGCAATATGAGTATTCAAATTGTTCAACGAGTACTTATATATAATAATTATGATATAATAATTATGAAAACGACAAAGATAGCTTTCAGTGGTATAGACCAGTGATTGGCATTAATATATAAGGTTAACTTGAAGATATATTATATAATAGATGCACAAACCAATCATTAGTAATGAAGGATGCACTCTCGTGTTGATAAACGTTTTTCACCTTACTATAACAAAGAAAACAGACAAATAAATATAACCAATTCGATTTTACTAAGTAGTATTTGTTACTAGGTATACGTTGACTGTAATGGTGCAAAACTACTTTTAAATTCGGTGTCTCAGGAGTCTAATACTAATGTGAATCAGATTCAAAAAAATTTAGACCACTGTTTACTTACTTTTTTGTTGTCATGGAGTTAGACTCAATTAAAATAGGTCAATAATGGTATATAACTAAAAAATATAATTTAAGCCGACATCTACCATATAAAAATAAGTCGGGTTTTCCTCCCTGACGCTATAATTCCAGAAAGCACGAACCGATTTCCACGGTTTTGCATTCGTTGGAAAGGTCTCGGACTCCGTAAGGTTTATAGCAAAGATAATTCAAGAAAATTTCCAACAGAAAAGTGGAAAAATCCTCTAAGGCTAAACGAAGTTAGCCGGGACCCCTAGTATGTAATAAAAATAATATAATAAAATTAAAAAAATTGGGCAGCCTGACAATGATCTACCAGATGGAACAAAACTTTCTTTTTTAAAAAAACGGTAACTTTAGACTTTTCTTACAATTAAAGGGATGGCAAGGGAGTACTTTATTATTAAATGTCTACAATACATTGAGCGTTATATACGCAAAACATTATTGATAATGTATGAAGATTATTTTTTTTAATATTAAAATCGTGAAATTTTGTAAGAATGTAAATGAATAGTGTGGATGTCTGACTAAATGTTTCTTACTCTTTCACGCCAAAACTACACGTATTATGATGCAATTTAATATTTAAATCGATTGAGTACTAGAATAACATAAAGGATACATCTTAAACATTAAAAATAATTGAACAGGTCAAAACGCGACACCATTTTTGTTTAGTAGTTAATACGAACTACTTTCTGCTCCACGTTTTGGTTAGGTTGCACCAACCGAGCCGTGGGGCAGCCTGCAGCTGCAGCTTTTTTAAATGTTATTTTAAATGTTTAAGATGGAACGCGAAAATCTGAAAGTTTATAAGAATTAATGATACATTTTATCCTAAAATAACGCAAACAAATTGTGGGCTAAAGCTGGTGATCAAATAAATTGAAAAATATAAATGATTCAGTTCTCTATCCACCTCTACGTCGACTGCAGCCGAGAAATTGAATTTCATTCACTGCCTAGTAGTAACCAGTACATTTATATTGACTGCCGCTGCCGATACTGGCCGATAGGTGGCGCTGCCAATGGAGCGCTCCGAGCGTTCTTTGAGAGGAGTGACGTCACGAGATGCTGATGCGATTACATTCATGGAGCCTAATGGTTTTCAGTTTTCATCTCGTATTTCGATGGTGACATCATAAGTGTTTCCTTTTTTTGCTTACTGTGCACTGTGCATTGACCATTTCTCGACTGTATTATTAAATTTGTTAATTTTTATCATTTTAATTTGGTGTTATTACACAAAAAGAAAAAACTTACATGGTTATGATTTAGAATTTATGTTTTATGTAACAGTTAGATTTCTACTTTTATCATGGAAAAATAAATTTGCAAAGATATATGACGTCGTGTTTAATTGCGCTAAAATTTAACACGATGTCACTTCTTTGTATACTTTTACGAATGAGTGACGTAAAAATACTTCTCTTTTGGGCTTTGACACGTTGCGTAAATTTAATTATTTTTGTTTAAGCAAAACATACGTTGGGTCATCATCACTATTATTAAAATCGGTTTCATAAATACTCTTTAAAGTAATCCCATTACTAGCCTTGACTTTAATTGTAACGCTGATCTTTAAGCAGCCAAAGAAGAAAACTGATCCGTCATAACATTTCTCATCCGGCACTAAACATCAAAACAGCCGTATATTGAAAAAGTTTATTTCAGATAAATAGCCGAGGAGTTCGTAACGCGTTACCGTATAATATTCAACGTCTCACTCGCCGGTTTCTTTACGACGGAGGTGCGCATCGCGCAAATCATAAAAGGGTAAACAGGGAACTTTGGGCGTGACCACAGACACACAAACGTAGAGACACGGCAACAGTGAACGGAAATAAAGTCCCTGCCGTTAAAGCTTATGGCGCCATTAATGAGTGATAAGAGGCGCGGGAGAGTTTTAGTGGGTAGTTTCCACTCTTTTTAGGACCGGAAAGTCTCATACACGCCGCTGGATTTTTACCAGACAGCTTGCAGCCAGCCCCTTAAAAAAAAGTGCACTTTATGTTAGCGCTGCCAATAGTAATGATACTGGCTTTGTTAGCCCATTGAATACCTTTTAAAATACGATTTTTCATAGATTTTCTACTAAAGACCAAACTCACGGAACTCATTTTACATATTTAAATTTATTTAAAACAGTAAAAAAAATTAATGCTTAGGTATAAATTTGGTGTTAATCTCCCAAAATCATAAACAAAAACCAATAAATCGAACAGACTATGCTTTTCCATCCATAGCCCTCCAAAGAATCCCCTCAAAACTTTTAGCTATGTGAGGTCTATATAGGTTGTTGTCTATGGCGTCCCATAAGATGTTATCCCATAAACATGCATCCATTACAGCGTCCCGGCCGGTCACCGTAACGACGCCGCGACGGCGACGGTGTTACGGCCATGGCGGCACTAACCTTACTATCTTGTGGGCGGATAAAATGTTTGGCGTTTGCTTTAAATAAATAAACATTGGACATCACATATGTATATTGCACTGGTTCTGGTAAGTAGCCTAATAGATGTGATACACAAATCAGGACATTGACAGTACCACAATAAAACTCAAACTCAAATATTTATTTATTTGAGTAGGTTATATATAACACTTTTGAATCGTCATTGAATACAATGCAAAATGATACTACTTCCCGTTCGGAACCTATATACTGAGAAGACACTGGTAAGAAACACAGCAGATCACTTTGGACCAAGTCGGTATAGTTTTGTTTTGATGAATGATGAAACAATTAAGTACTTAAGTAAGTATTTACTTTCGAGAGGTAAGCTGGAGCAGACTAGGTCCCAAAGGTGGCAAGGTGGCAATACTGAGAAAAGTTTGTTATCCGTTTCAACCTGACCGGGATTCAAAGCCGGGACCTCAGAAAATAATGAAGTAATATTCTGATGGTAACTCTTGTTGTGTACCAATACATTCTTAATTGACGATTGTTAGAATGTATGGATGTATATATTGATTAATATCTGTATGTATGTTTGTTCCTCTTGCACGTAAATACTAAATGGATTTAGATGAAATTTGGTGAAAAGATTAATATTTAATTAGAATATATGGTTAATATTTAATATTGATTTATATGATTAAGATTAATATTTAATTAGCATATAACTTTTGATCACAAATAAAGCGAACTACGTCGTGGCCATCAGGTAGGTCAAAACGTTTTATTGATGTAGGTTACATTGAAATCTTAATTGACTTTAAAACGAATTAATTTACTTTTTAAAAACTTTGTTGAATGAGATAACAAACTCATCATTTTCACGTTTCTTATATACGTAGAATTAGTACGTAGTGATTGTAGTTTCGTGCTTTCAATTTGGTTTCTTAAACATTCTAATTTGTTAGTTGCTATTTGGTCAAAAAATAGGCGGAAAGCGCAGTAAGAATTTCAAGACAATTTCAGATTTAGTTGCGTCTTCTTTTCATGAAGAGCTTTGTTGTAAAATTCTCCCACATTTTCGGGAGTCCTAAACTACCCCCATTCCTCTCGCGGCGCCTCCGACCGGCAGCGGCAGCGCGATGGCGGCGCTCGCTAACGACTTCCGCATCCGGCGCCGGACAGCGCGGGCCGTGTCCACAGACCCACGGCACACGTCATCTGATAATTTTGACTAATTGATCAAGTTTCGTCGCTAACATCGAGGAGATCTTAATGGGGAAAGTTTAATTGAAGTAAATTTTAGCTAATTAGGTCGGATAACGATTGGTTGAAGTGCCGTTTAAAATACGGGAATGGTTGATAGAATGATATGGAATATAAAATTGACTATTGCTAGCGAAACAAATATGAAGTAGTTTCAAGGTAATGATGATTGAAATTTCCTAACCAACGTCGTAAAGAAAATGTTAAATGCTTTAACTACAAAACTCATCCAAGGAAGCCATTGGACTTAAGCTTATAATGAAAATGTTCAAGTCACCCGGCAAATTAAAAAAAACAAAAGAAAATTCGTCAAAAAAAAATTGTTGAAGTTCTAAAAATATAATTTCATGCCACCAAATTACACTGGTCAACAAAAAAACATTTTTTGCGTGTAACATGACAACTTTTGTCTAGTTACGTTTAGGACAACGATAAAGATACTAGAAATAAAATTGCAATGGTTCAAATACGAATAGTTTTTTTGTGATACCGTTTTATAGCATTTTTGAAATTTGGAATTTTTACAAACAAAAAGAAGTTATTTCGACTTATTGCTACATGAATATAAGTTTACTTTTATGATTTTCGTCTGTATTTTGCTTCAAGGACGTCTCGTTGGACATACAGCAATCCGCTAGCATACGTGGGCTCCAGTTGCCCTGATATCGTTTTTTTATGGTAGAGATGACTTGATGGAATCTTTCCCCGTGTTCATGGCTGACGACGCCCAAATTTTCAGGAAAGAAATCTAAATGAGAATGGAGAAAACGTATTTTCAATGATATATTATAGCCCAAACCCTTATATGTAGATAAAAGCTACGCGATAATACATTTATAGTCACTTGATCGTTGATTTTCTAGAAAATTTAAAGTTCCTTTCATGTAAGATTCCCAAGCTGATTTGTCTAAATTAATAAGCTTTTCTTTTAATACATCATCTTTGATAAATTGCCTGATTCATTTGGAGCCAACAAATATACCCTTTTTCTCTCCTGAGGAAGCTTCTTGAAAGTCAGGATCTAATGTCTCTTAATCGACTTGTGGCGTAAGGGACAGATCGCTAGTTTGAGGTGGTTCTGGTACCGGTAGATCTTCACTATGAGGGATTGGTCGTTTAGCTGATCAGAATACTTGATTTTACTTTTTGTTTTAATTGTAATACCTTTTGTATCAGTAAGATAAAAATAACAATCAGATGAGTGGTTTGTTGGTTCCGTTCAAATCATAGGGATTGCAAAAGGCATAAATCGGGATCTTTTCGCTCATCCAGTGAGAAAACCCATTCATGTAACACAACAGAAGTGTAGAACCCACGTTTTGTCTCGTTGACCGATGACAAAACCAAATTACTGTTCATATAACTTAGTTACTAATGGTGTCAAATTCCTTCGCTGAGTTTTGAAAGTAATGTCACCACAAATTTTATGTAACAAAACATGTCAGGATCATTTTTACACTTTCTTGACATTATTGAAGAATCACTTCACTCTAAAACAGAACAAACCATTATGCTCTTCAAATAAACGAATTCGTTGAATGCGAAAGTAAAACAAAAACGGTTAATTGTTAATTTTATGGGTAGTCGCTGTAACACGAAAACTAGATCTGATGGAATCAAAATAAATATGGTTATAAAATGAGGATAGGTAGGTAATTTAAAATTAGCCAGCACCTTTCTTGTTACAAAATTTTGTTGACCAGTGTTATTGGTTCTTTCTTTAAAAAATACCACAAAGGTCTATTTCCACGTTTTGTACATGCACGATGACCAATATCGTGCACATACGAATCGTGGAAAGCCGTCCACTCGTCGTAGCGCTCCCGGCGACGTGTTCCTGCTACGAGTGCTACGGCCGCCCGTAGCCGCTATGAAACGCGCTAAATGCGACCCGGTCCGAGAAGACTCGCCTCTGTCGAATGAGTTTCAGGGGCCGGTAAAAGAAGGGAGGTGAGATTTCACAGAAACCACAATTTCTAAAGGCATTCTTAATATTTATTTCACAGTCTTTTTAAAATGATCTTATAATATTTACAAGAGAAGTTAACAAATTTTTCGAAGTCAAAGTATTTTTTATATGCTACTTTAAGATTGACCTTATCCCACCTGATGCTAAGTGGTAATGAGGTCCTAGCTTAAGGGTGACAAGTATAGAACAATACAGCTGTTACTGGACTTGTAGCCTTTACTTTAAAGGCTTAACCCCTGCTACTAATGTAGCAACCACCAGGAGCTCTGGAAACCTTACTCACACGCAGGGACAGCACCGACGTGAATGTTATTTAGCGGTCTTCTGTAAGGTGGAGATATTTCTCCAATCGGGCTGGTCCAGTTTGAGCGATAAATCACTATACCCTACCCCTCTTAAAACGTACGTATGATGATCAATGTAGTTCTGTTATTATATTTCCTTATGTCACTTTTGCGCGCTAATGTTTACCATTGCCCAAGACCATGTTATAGATAAACATTTATGATTAAGTATTCATAAATGTAGGCAGTCTCAAATATTTTATTTAATAACAGAAAAATTTATCGCCTACAAAGATTTGCATTTAGCTCAGTTGGAAGGCCAGCACGCGCGATACGAAAAGGTCGTGAGTTCAAATCCCACACCACCAGAGGAAACGATTGGTTCTGCTTCTTCAAAATATCACATACAAAATATCATATAACAGAAACAAATATTGCTAGCGAAACAAATATTAAGTAGTTGCAAATATTAGAAAATTCGTAATGATTTAACACGACTAATGAGTGACATTGTTTAAGACTACATGAATGTAGAAATTTTTAATTGAATCGAAATTGAATACTTCTATCTATTCATTATTCTATAGATTCATGCACTGGATATTATCAAATGATCTATGTCAGTATACTATCGTTACTTTTAATTTCCTCGACCATATTTACCTACAGAACCTCTGCACCACACAACATGCGCACGTTTCCACGTACCACCGGAATGCGGCGAGGGCCGCGTCGGAAGCGAAATGTTTTCATTGCCCTGCATGAATATTTTTATTGGGGCTTTTTAGCTGTTTGCATACCGTGACTAGGGTTACCAACATAGAACTGCTTGAAAGAGATTTAATGAAAATTCCTAAATTCCACGGGTGCAATTGGCAACTAGAAATATTTTTGTTTTATGTTTGCACCTAGACTTAATTGCGGAGTTCACTTTATTTCTCGATAAAAATCATAATCAATTCACTTATTAATGTAGGTTACAGGTAATAATTATGCAACTTCACAATTAATAAAAACCAAAATTTAATAGCAAACGGTTCGAAACTAACTTCTATCGTGTAGAATCCGGCAAGGAACTCATTTTCACTAGAAGAACTAGAGATAACTTAAAAATATAGCGTGCGATCGAGCAAACAATCATGTCCATTTATGTTCGTTGTAATATTCATCAAGTTTGTAGCTGCTTTTTCTCATTAGACAATACATATTATGTTGATCTTTTTGAAGGAAAGAAATGCTTTGAAAAAAAGATACGATGTATTCGGACTGCCTCGCTCTGAGAAGAGCGGAGACTGTTCACTTAAACCCCTTGCATCTTAAAAGCACCTATTAAAAGCATTTTGGGACATTGACCTGATCCCTAAATATTAACGGTGGTTTTTTTTTTTTATAGTAGCGCAGTATATTGGCTCCTCCCAGCCTGATGGTAAGCAAGAGAGGAACCCACATCGCGATGACAACGGATTTGATATCGAAATATCCTACCCGTTAGCATCGCCATACTGGCCCGCAAGATGTTTCTTCACGCTCCTTTTGAAGGAATCCATGTCAAAGGAAGGAGAAAACACATGAGCCGGCAACGAGTTCTGGGGGATGCTACATTAGTAGCAAGGGACAAGGTTTCAAGATAAGGGTGACAAGTCCAGTAACAGATTTTTTATGCTGTGCTTGTCGCCCTTAAGATAAAAACCTCATTACCACTTAACATCAGGTGGAACATATAAAAAAAACACAAAACACGGTTGTTGGTGCTCTATAGCTTCTCTAAGATTCCGTGGAGGCCAATGATCCAGTTTCAGTTCGTTTTCAGCCTCAGTCGAGGTTAAACTACGCTGTCCTTAATACAGGATAAATAGCTTGAAGGCGACACGCATCTAAATGCGGAATTATTATTTTTGTTTTTATTGAATATTACTAAACAAATCGAAACCAAATCGATACACGTTTAAATTAACTTAGTAATAAATAATAACAAGCAAATTGGATCCACCATACCTTGACTATCTATACTAGAACTCAAATATTTCTTTATTCAAGTAGCTTACATGTAACACCTTTCAATTGTCATTGAATACAATGCAAAGTGATTCTACTTCCGATTCGGAACCTACATCTACGGTGAAGACACCGGTAAGAAACTCAGCAGTTACAGTAGCAGTATCTAACTTATAGCTATGTGTAAAACACTTTGAACCATTGAATCAAAAAATCGTGAGTATATTCCAAATTATTGAGGAATTAGCATTTATATCTAGCAGAATAAATGCAAGCTAACATAATTTGCAATAATTGCTATCTTATTATTTAATAAATTATTTTATGAACCAAGTTTTAAGTCGCTATTTGAAACTGAAGCTTAGAAAAAATAAACCAAAAGTTGCCATTAAAATTTTAATTATGATTTGCAGTGGCTTATTTAACTTTGTAATCAACGAGTTGAGTATCAATTGCATGTTGGGGATCCTAAGTAAATAACTTTAATAAGTTCATCAGTTAATTGATATGGTTATGAATTACAAAGGTTGAACCATTTCGAGTTTAAGCTCATTGATATATGTAAGACAAAGAAAATAAAAAAAATTCCTTAAATTAATTAACTTTTTAATATGTTTCATGTAGGATTTTTTCAATTTTTAAGATTAAAAAAATATAACTCCCACGCATTATATTTTATTCCAGTATGATTTTCACATAACACATAAGCAAAATTACATGTACCTACATATTATAGGCTGCCTTAAATAACAATTTGTTCAAAATTTGATGAAGTACATCTACAAGTATAAGCATAATGTAGAATAAATTTAAAGCACAATCATTGTCTCCCGCGTCATAATGTACCCACATACTTGTCTGTTTATCAACATAAGCCATTACAAGGCCTAATCTGTCCTTATTAGCCCTAGTCTGTACAACAGTCTAATCAAATTTAAACCCTTTGTAACTAAGGTAATAATATTATAATTCTAAGAAGATAAATATGGAAATAAATCATTTTCGTCTTTATGTTACGCACGCGGCCACAAGCTAATGAGAGTAAAAGAAGGCTTAAGCCTTTATTTTAGGTTGCACCCATGGCAATGCAGTGGCTACAAATTCATCACGATCGACACTACTTTTTTGTTTAATTCATTACATACCTAGTCTGAATTAGACTCAGAACCTGATATTTTGTTTTGTCTCTTTTTTATGTATACTATATTTTAATTTTAGATAAAATATTAACATTGCTTTGCAAATTGCAATCCATGCAGTTGTCACTTCAACGCACTTAGTTCACTCAGTGTTATATGTGTCATTTGGTATATGCTTTTGTTGCTGGTCAATACATATAAAATAAAATATTCAGATATCATCTTGGTGAGATGAGAAAAGGCTCCATGATTAGTAAAATTTCAAAGAAGAGGAGGTAGAATGTCTTCAGAACTTAGTTCTTTATAGGTAACGTACCTTTGTAACGCTGGAGCTTAATAAATACAATTCAAGACTAATGAAATGAAATGAAATGAAATGAAATGAAATGAAATGAAATGAAATGAAATGAAATGATTTAATGAAATGAAATGATTTATTTCTGCAAGTGGATTTACAATAAATTCTTTTGCACGTCAATTATTTTTTCCTACCAGCGCCTCGACGTTGGTTCTGTTGAGAAGAAGCGCCGCAACAAACTCAACAGATATCCTCTTTTAAAATAAATGACAAACATTACAATTGGACATTAAAATATTTGAATTAATAATATAAATTATCTAGGTGCAGATGGACATTTTAACAATTCCACATATTTTTATCATTAAAAAAATCTTGTACAGTGTAATAAGCCTTTTTGATAAGCCATGTTTTAATTTGAGTCTTAAATCTATGCATGGGCAAGTCAATAATGCTTTGTGGTAACTTATTAAATATTTTTATACTTATCCCCATGAAGGAATTACTACTTTTATGAAGTCTGAGTTTTGGGACGGCAAGCTTTTGTTTATTTCTTGTATTAAATCTATGGGTATCTGATTTTTTAGGAAGAAGCGTATAGTTTTTTCGTACATACAAAATACAGTCGAAAATGTACTGAGACGCTATTGTTAAAATATTAATTTCTTTAAAAAATTCCCTCAGTGAGTCACGTGGTCTAAGGTCATAAATAAAGCGTATGGCTCTTTTTTGCAGTACAAAAATTGTCTGGATATCTGCTGCAGAGCCCCATAACAATAGACCATATGACATAACACTATGGAAATAACTAAAATAAACTAATCTTGCCGTATCTACATCAGTTAGGTTTCTTATTTTCCTTACAGCATATGCAGCCGAACTAAGTCTTCCTGCCAGGGCAACGATATGAGGATTCCATTGCAGTTTGGAATCTAAAGTAATTCCTAGGAATTTTGTTGAATTTACTATCTCGATTACTTCATTGTTCATACAAATACATGTATTTATTTGTTTGACGTTAGGCATTGTAAATTTGATACATTTTGTTTTTTTGGAATTGAGCAATAAATTATTGATTGAAAACCAGCGAACAACTTGGGAAAGAGCATTATTCACCTCGTCAAAATTGTTACATCCACGGTCAATTTTAAATATTAACGAAGTATCATCGGCGAATAATACAATCTCACACATGCCTTCGACAAAATATGGTAGATCATTTATATAAATCAAAAACAACAATGGACCCAATATAGATCCCTGGGGCACTCCCATAAGTAGTGGTGCGCCGGAATCCGGAATAATCTCGACGTGTTGTTACCCTGGAGGTATATAGGAAAGTGTAGATTCTGATATATTCCCGTTACGATTGCGCTCATCTTTTGTTCAAATTTCGGGAGCGGAATTTTAACAAATATCATTCCTACTTTATTATTGGTGATGAAATTTGGCACTCGACTTGATGGCCAGGCTCACACCAGTACAATGTGCGAGCGTGTGATTTATGATTATTGGATTTTTAATGCACAGCCATCGGTCTAAACGTTTAATTCATTAAGTCGTGCCGTTAAAAGAGGAGCTTATCCGCTTCTGTTATGGTTTCGCAAAAATGGGTTTTAAACGTTTTTTTGCATGCCGTTTATTTTGATGATATTTTATTTTTGTAATGCATTTGAAAAATATATTAATTACAATAAGATAAATTACTAAAAAAATTGGCACCGTAACAGTACATTGCAAAAAAAAAATATGACAATGATTTATTCTTGTATCATTTATGCAAATATTTACTACAAATAAACAAACTGTGCGACGTCATTTCTTTGCACAGCTTTTAAGCAATAGTGACGTAAAACAAAAACCTTGACAGAACTTTGATGTGCTGAGTCATTATTAATAATTATTATTAATTCATTGAAACAAACAATTATCGTCAGCTTATTTAATATCTAATCTGTTTATCATTCCTGTTGGGGTAAAAACTTTTTTTATAGAAACACAGTATATTGGCTTCTCTGGCGATCGCGACAACGGATTTTATACCGTAATATCCTATCCATTAACATCGCCATACTGGCCCGCAAGATATATCTATTTACGTATTTTGTTAAGTAGTTCCAAAATTAATTAAGCTTAAGAGTTATTATGGTTAATAAGATTAATAAGATAACATTTACCTCTCACAACACCCACGCTCTGAGTGGGCGCGCAAAGGAGGTTCCACTTAGCTCAGCATCAATTACCTTTGTCGGCTCGAGCGAGCGAGCGGAGTTTAAACGTCAAGAAGCGTTTACACGGAGAACTTCGTGAAGGAAATTATTAGAGACTAACAGGAGAACATTTTGTTCGTTTAAAATGATAAAAATTATAACAAACTGGCTTTTAAACATTTAATATAAGTTGACGGGTCAAAAGGCGCACGATTTCAGTAGTAAATACAAACTACTTACTGCCCGACGTTTCGGTTAGGTTGCACCAACCGTGCTCACGAGCTGACTGGTCTCGCTCACCTTCGTCTGTGCGGGAAGCTTGCAAATCTTCATCCACCCTCACATTCTCACATAACAAAATGTTATTGAAGTCACTTCGACACACTACACTGACAATATCCGGAATTGTTTATGATCGTTCTAACCGCGGTAAACGTTTGTTAAGGATTCCATGCTGATGATAACTGAAATCCGTCTTCTCTATTGAAATATTTGTACAAACTTGATTTCAATAGCTTCACGTACGATCCCAGTATGGTAGTGGCAATACGTCGAAATTGGCTTTTGCCAGCAACTCTGTCTAAAAGGAAATTGTTTTTCTTCGGCTTTCCTGTTTACGATTGTGCAGAATGCACCTGCTTTATGTTAAGCCTTTTTTCTAAATATCTTGTTTTTGATACTTTTTTATAACATCTGTCACTATCTTCTTCTTCTAATAAATGTCGCACTATTTTCCACCGGCTTTTCATTCCTAATAAATTATTATCTAAATTCTAAAAATCATTGCTTACGCATCTCTTTCGGTCGCTAACAACGATATTTCAATTCACTGTACCTATTTATATGACCGCTTAACTGAGACACTTTATGACAATTAAAAAATCCTTGTACTTGGTTGGTACGGTAAACAGCATATCAAGGTGAACACTCGCAGTTTGATTTTAAAACTTATGCCCGCGACACATATGTATACTTTCAGCCGTACATGAAGATCTTATAGGACCTTTTTATTTAAATTCACGATTGTGGAGATAATTTAGACGGGAATGTTACGAAATATGGTCTTGACGCGATGCTAACAGAAGTTGTCGGCCGCGCGCGGGAATTTAACAAGACTTACCCACATATTGCTGTTATTTTATACTATTGGCACTACCCACTTTTATCTTTATTTTTATGTGAATGTATCAAAATGTTATATTTAATTTATGTACCTACATTGGAATTTTATTATTTCTTAACCACAACTCTTTTTATAAGACGTCGTGCTTTCAACGCAATTTACAACAGGTATTCTTGAAAATTCATCGATTTAACGTGTAAATTGTAAAATTAAATTCGTACATATATACATTCACCCCTTTCTCCTGGGAAAATTATTACTTAGTTCTATTAATTAACAAACGAAAAATAAGTAATAATTAAAACTAAATAAAAACTACATTATTACCCACAACTAATTTGAACAGGTTTATGTTTCGATGCAACTTCGCTGGCGTCCATGAAGACCAGCGTCATGGCCTGCGGCTTAGGCCATGACGTATGCTGAGTAAGGCCCTTTAATTGTAGACAGCACGACTTGCTATTGTTTGCATTATACCTAATTGCTTCTGTGACATAAATGCTTCATCATACTATAAGAATCAGAACAAAATTTGTTTCGCTCGCCTCTCACCTACAGCGGTTGTCAAATAAATTAATACCAGACTGACATTTTAGAATTTGATTACTTAGGTTTCATTTTCTTTAAATCTATATTTCTAACATTAGAGAATGACGTTTGATAAAAACCAGAACCTACAGAGGAACCATTAAAACAGGTCCTTATCTCTGACTAGACATTCTTTGAGGAGCGGAGTGCGTGCGAGCGCTTTGAATAGCAAAACCACCATCTAAACTTTAACCCAGTCCGAGAAAGAAGCGACCATTGTAAATACATGTGAGATAGCAGATGTATCCGAACATAGTCATTGCAAGTAGGCAGCATGTCTGCCCCATTATGTGGCACATGTGCAAATCGTGTTCTTCGCAAATAGTCATAAATTATTAACATAGGATAAGGCATTGTTACTAACCCAAATAGACCTAAGTTGTCTGAATAAATAAATAAATAAATAAATAAATAAATAGTGCTAATGCGATGCCTGCTCGTATGAATATCCGAATGGAGAGACTGACAGAGAGATATATTTGAAGGACGAACGAACGACGACGATATGGAAGACGTAGGAATCATTTAATTTAATTTGGTAAATATATTTGGTTTATTCACTAATTGTTTCTTTTTATATCTGAATCACTACATATATAGCCTTTATTAAAACAAATAAATAAATAAATACGTTAAATAGTAAGAAACCACCTAAATGATAACTTTTCCATTTAAATAAGTTTCAAAGTGGCTGTATTTTTTTTTCGATACTGTGTTAGTTCATATGGTTAAATGTAATCTACTGGATTCAATCAATCAATAAAACAAATATTTAATATGGACGATCAGAATTCAGTGGAGGAAATAAATGGTTGGTCAGATTTACTGGTTATATTAATCATTAAGTTTCTAATTTTGTTGTGTTGATGTGTACAATATTATTTTAATGTGATTAATTAATTAAATAATATTTGAAGCCTTCCGCGTTTTGATTCATCAAGTGTAATTTTTGTCTAAGTTAATTTTATTTAAACTGGATTTAAACAGCTGTTGAACACTGAATACTCGTATTTTATCGTAAAATCATGCAAATTCTCACGCAACATTGGCAGTAATACATTCTTGAAAGAAAAAGTCTAGTTACCTTGTAACTTACAAACAATCTTTAATAGATTTAACTATATACATATGTTTTATTACTAGTTGTATGTTCGGCAATCCGTTTGCGAAACTAAGTCAAGCACTTATAAGATTTTCATAGACGGATCTACAAACGATTTATTTCGTTCATGCGATGGAACTTAACCCTCAAAATTTTCTTTCTGAGGGTAAGCACCGTTTGAGTCACAGACAATAAATCAAAGGATATGCACTGGCTATGGCTGAAGAAGTGAAGGTGCTATTCAACACAAATGAAGTGTAACAAAAACTTACAAACAAGAATACAAGCAAGCAAACAAACAAGTAAAGCCAATAAAAGCATGTTAAAAAAAGAGTATGACTTCCTGACTGCAGTAATATTTAGCCTGCAACAGAACTGTCTCGTCCCGCGGATAATTTCAATCGCCTTATTCATGGCAGTCGCTCGCGCATAAATATTCAGCCGGTCGCCGCGGGCTGAGATTCCTAACCGTGCTCTTAGCCGGATTTACAATCGACGATTTTTGTGTGGTTTTATGCCTTATAAGCGTTCTACATGGAAAAAATCGTGTTTGGATATCAATTGTGTTTTAAATGGCATTAATGGAATTTGTCTCACGGTTAAAGTTTCTGTAAATTCCAATATCAACATCAACTTAAACTGCAAGACGTAGGCATCCCTTGATCAGCTCCACCACACTCCGTCTTCAACTTGACGTATTCAGCCTCTGCCTGCAATATGTTCGACCTATGTTTACTGAGTAGCGGTTTCTACTGAAGAGGTGCACACACGGGTTATCTCAAAGTTTGTAGGTTATTCATGAGATATCACTTATCTAGAGGATCTTTATTACTAATAGATTCAAAATTCATCAAACCTCTGGGTGTAGGAATGTTTGAGAATATTTCAGTTTCTCAGTCTCTCTTTGTATTGTTGTCATTAGCTTTGAATATGACGTCATCACAAAATAAACATAGTACCTACACGTAAACTATCTTTTTTATTTTTAACTTAGTAAAAGTCGACTGTTTATCTCTTTTACTGTGATCTAGGATTTTATTTCGTATTTTGATTCGTACTAAATATATTTGACTCTATCTATAAATTTATAGGATTAAGGTATCCACTAAGAATGTATTTAGAATTTTAAATAAATTTGACCCCTTAGGAGTAAACCGGAGCTAAGATGTATGCATGAATGTCATATGTTTTTGGTGAGGAGTTGTACTCATAACATAAGCATTTTTTTAAAATAAACCCGGTTTCGGGGTTAAAAACAAAATTGACTATACTCGTACAAATCCACGGATAGAATATACATAATGATGAAGAGGATTTTCAAAGATTAAAAACTCGAAACTGAAAAATCCAAAGGCTCGTGCACAGGTATGACGTGGTCGGTCACGCCACACGGCGGCGACGCGCGACTAATCGCATCAGTCGCGCTCGAGTGCGTGCCACAGTCGCTGGCTAAAACATGACTGTGTCGCCTCACTCATTTGTAACCTGCTGTTATAGTATAAAATAATGAATTATATAGTAATGGTGGTTACTAACGCCCAGTTCCAATATTTTACGACTTGTAATGTGTCAAAAATGGCTATCCGTTTTTCTCCAACCGTTGTTAATCCATCATTTATTCACCATACCGGCTGCCATCAGTTGTCAGTTGATTTTAGCTTACGCCTCGTATAATTTATTACAATCCGTAACTAGAACGGATCGTTAAATATTAGAAACATAATTTTTTTTATCTCCCCTTGCGGTGCGGGAATCGAACCCACGACCTTCACGTATCGCGCGTATAGGGAGATAAAAAAAAATCTGTTTCTAATATTTAAAGTTCGCTAGTACGGCGTTTAGTACTATAAAAATAATTAAATTAATAAGAACGGATCGTTTTTCAAATATTGGAAAAATTACGTGCATTAATCCATGGAAAACACAATTGATTTTCTATTATGATGACCAGTTAAACTAGTGTCTTTGAGTAAGTGCCATAATAAATATGTTCAATTAATTTTATATGGTGTCCCAATATACAGGCTTAGCCTAGTTTGGGAGGCACTGGTAATTGCTGAAAAGGCGTATAGTAAAATAATTGATGTCCTTAGTTTAATTTTTATTGTATGTGCCTGTTTTTAAGTTTTTAATAAAGAATTATATTTTTATTATTGTTTTTATATTAAAGGAACAAAAAAATCATCTCCCCTTGCTGTGAAGTATACGAACCCAAAACATTACAAACACCGTATGACAAGATGAAAGTTTATAGCTTTTTTTAAATATTGGAAGTTCCTTGCAAAATACCTTTCAAATGAATAAGTTACAAATTCACATTTTATTTAGGTTATAAAAAGGTTTAGTTTTTATTTGTGTAGTTCTAATGTGATTAATGTATTTTAAACTAAACGTTATAGAGCAAAACATAAGAATCAATTAAATATACATGTAATTAAACATTGTACATTTCTACAGAAATAATAAAATAATTTGGTTGTGTAGTAAATTAATTAATTACTCTCACTCCCACGTCCTAGATACTGCTTCCTCGCAGGTCAACGCTGGGCCCACTGCGACTAATCGCATTACTGTCGCTCTACTGATAATAATGTGACCACTGGCTCTCGCAATTTCCACCTCGATCTACCCACATTATGTGATCATGTAAAAGTGGATGCAGTTAGTGCATTGTAATCTTAAAAATCTCGTTCATTTAAAACTATCTAGGTACATGTAAAAATAAAATCTGAACCAAACTTGTATGTGGACGAGTAGTCCTTGAAATTTTGTTCCATTGAGGTTTGTAGCATATTAAGTTTAATAAAGAGTCTGTCAATAACTCCTTTTTTTTATTGACGTTTCAGTATACATTTTTGAACTTTCATCGGTAAATGCTACCAGACGAGCGAATTTAAAGAGGTATATTTGCATATGTAATATTGATTGCCAATAATAATTACGCGTTTGTTCTAAAACAATGATTCTGCGTAGCTATGTCAATGTAATGTACTTGTAGCTTAAGCATATACTTCTTACAGTGTATATACATAGTATATAAGGTAATAATAACATTTGCTCTTGTTATTTTCACATTACAATGCGGCAATTTCAGCATCTTTCAAAACCGTAGTGATCCGGTTTATGTGAGAACATACTCAGTCACAAGTGCAGAAACGGAAATCAAAATAAGAACACGTAGATTCCTAAAATTCCAGCTGCAAACGTTGCAGACTAAGAAATACTCTGAATAGTGTTACAAATGCATGGACAGAAAAGTAAAGTTCATTTAGTGTAACTAGCATAATTACCGTACTCGCGGCTCGAGTGGCCGCGACGTGACGTGGGCTGCAGGAACCTTAATGCATTAAGTTCTAGTAGGTATTCTTGATATAGCATGTTTAACTGCCTATCTGGTCTTACGTTAGCTTAGGTTAGTAATTCAGTGGTTGTGGGTTCGATGCCCGCAGGGCCACATGTTTATTTGTTATTATCAGTTTGGATACATAATTTTCACTTGCTGTTCCAAATCGCAGACTCCATAAAATAGGAAATTCATTCGTTGGGTTAAGCATTAAAATGTTTAATAAGTTACCGCAAACTATTGTTAAATTACCTATGCACAAGTTTAAGTTAAATGTAAAAAATCTACTAATGAAAAAAGGCTACTATACGGTTAATGATTTTCTAATAGATAAAAGATTTCCGGCCTGATACATGCCACTGTTCACATGCCTGCACATGTACCTACTTGTTTCATCTTTTTCTCACTTTTATTTTATTATTTAAAAAAAATGTTATAACTAAATTATTTTATACGATGGACAATGATGAATAATGACAATGCTATTTGTATTTAACTGAATAAGATAATTTTGTATTAAGATGACTTATTTTAATTTAATTTTTTTTTTATTAGTTTAAGAAATGACATTAATTTTTTTTTGTTTGTTTATTTTATGATGGACATAATATAATGATAATGCTATTTGTATTGATCTGAATAAGATAAAAGGTACATGCTTCGTGCTCCAGGTCCTATAGTTAGGTTGATGATCTAAATTTTTGTTAATTGGTCGCGTTCTTAGGGGGACTGTAGTAGTCATGCTCACTAAAACGTCACTGGGGTGGTGGCGCTATGTGGCGGGTCGTTACATTCCCTTCAATATGGTTGAGTGAAGCGATGGCTGGCACATACGTCATGCTTGTGAACAGGTGCCACCTTTGGGGACTGGTCTGCTCCAGTTTACCTATTAAAATAACTTAATGCTTTTGTTCACTCATCAAAATAAAACTATATGACTTGGTCCAAAGTGTTCTACACATAGCTATAAGTTAAATACTGCTACTGTAACTGATCTGCTGAGTTTCTTACCGGTGTCTTCTCGGTAGATATAGGTTCCGAACCGGAAGTAGAATCACTTTGCATTATATACAATGACGATTCGAAAGTGTTATTATATGTAACCTACTTGAATAAACAAATATTGAATTTGAATTTGAATTTGAATCAGATTAATCACTTGAATATGCTCCATGTTGGAAGGGCATGTAAAGAGTCAGTCCTGTGACTAATCTATTTCCGGTCATATTTGGCTACTGTTCCATCGAATCTTGAAAGTGAAGAAAGAGAGAGTGTAGGTACTTTTGTGTGCTCAAACGTTGGAGCACAAGAAATCTGGACTCGCGTAAATAGTTAGCCGAAACCAGTTGGGATGATAGATCCTAGTTGGGACGATAAATAATTGAATGTCATTTGAAATATCTAGTAATTCAATCAAATAGCAGATTTAACCAGATGGCTGTGACAGATACATTGCATGAAATCAAGAACTGCTATTTTTGCTTCCAATGAACATAGTACTCCCCATTTTTCAAAACACATTTTAATTAAATCATCAATAAATTCCCAGCGTCGCAAAATATTTGTTTGAACAATAACAGCATCACAA
Source organism: Glyphodes pyloalis (assembly GCA_037074685.1). Lineage (NCBI taxonomy): Eukaryota > Metazoa > Arthropoda > Insecta > Lepidoptera > Crambidae > Glyphodes > Glyphodes pyloalis. Next base: position 282,921 of record JAYKKO010000050.1, read on the forward strand.
CGGTACACTACAAAAAATAAAATTCAAACGAACTTTTTTCATATAAAGCACGCATAGTCGGCACGTGGTCTCTATTGTATCATGTTTCACAAACAAAACAGCGGTTACCTCAGTAGTTTTGAGGGTAGATTGGTTGAATGGGTTTGAATCAGCTTGTCCCAATATTTATATTTCATTATAAATATTAAAATCACAATAAGGCCAATTAAATCATCACTAATCAAACAATTACTCTAAGTTTATTGTATAAATATAAAAATCTGTGGTGTAATTAATGTTTGCAAAGTGTTTGTGAGACAACAATTACGGAGTGGATGACAGTTCGTTATTCGAATTTGTACGATCATTGTTCATCTCTTTTGGATTTTAAAAAACTCATTATTGACACAGTAAGTAACATTTAGAAGGTAAATTTATTAGAACTCGTAATTAATATCATCATTTACGCGCTGAGGTGACATTTAGGTTACTTCAAATTGTGTAAACAACTTCTTGGAACTTTAATACATCCAAGTTTTACTGTTTTTTTTTTTTCATTTCAATATGCTAACCCGTAGCAAGGCTTTAGCTCGCCAGGGAGGGTCTGGACTCACCTCTGCTCGTCAGGCAGAGTCCAGACTCGACCTGGCTTTGAAGGAATTGAAGGCCACCAAGGAGGAAGTTACACAATTGGTTAGGGAAAGAGAGGACAATGAGAGGGAGCTGTTGGAAGTATTGGAAAAGAGTCGTGAGTTAAAAAAGAATTTGGCCGAACTACATTCACAACATATGTTTGTAATTGAGGAACGGGATAATCTACAATCTATTGTCGATGGGTTTGGTGAGTGCAGCCAGGAGTACGTACAAAACTTAAGACGCGTCACGTTACTGGAGCATGAACTGCAAGAGGCTCACCACTGCATAAATGACTTGCAAAATGAGAAGCAGGAGGTTGCGGCATCCCAGACCTTATGTCTATTTGAAGAACTTATAGGTAGTGCGCCCAGTCTTGTTCCTGATACACCTGACATGAACCCCACTGAACTTGTGACGGTTGACCTGACACGTGATGATACCTTGTGTTCTGTACCTACAGTGGGAATTGTCAAATGTAGCAGGAATAAGTTAAAAAAATACATTAAAATTAATAGGTATATTAAGAAAACTAAAAAATTAATTAAAAAACAAAAGTGTTCATGCAATAAAACCAAATGTATCAATGAAAGGCGTCGTTTAGGCGACGAATTAGATTTATGTTCTTTGACTATAAATAATAATATTAAAACCTATGAAAATAATTTACAAGAATTAGAAAACAAAATACAATTGTTAAAAGTATCCTTGGACAATATGACTAGTAGGTATATAAGTTCCAAGAAGGAGAGTGAGGAACACATGCTGGCTTTAAAGAGTCTTCTGGAAACATCTTTGTCAACAGAACAAAACTGTGAAAATACATATAATTTAAACGGCTTCCAGTTGGTATGTGACTCATCACTGTCAAACACCTGTAATAATTTAACACCCTTATCCGATACAGGTAAATCCAACAGCTTCCTCACTCAGTCATCAAAAAGAGTAAGTACTTGCAACTTTGTTATGTTTAGTGATGAGTTAGGTAAGGGTATGGGCCTATTGCTGAGTACATATCTGGGTCAACCTGTTTCAAATTATTGCTCACCAAACTTGCCATACAATGAAATTGTTAAAAAAATATGTAAATTTAACTTTTCAGAAAATACTATTCTGATATTACTGATTGCCAATAGAGGAAATGTAAATAAAAAAGATTTCATTCAATGTTTTGAGTGTCTTAATGCATTGAATTTAAACAAAATTGTATTGTTTACACTTCCATACAGTAAGTGTTTGCCACAGTTAGAAAATGACCTCAGATTTAAAATTAATACAATGACGAGCACATTGACATGTAATACCAATTATTCAGAAAAATTTCATATGATAGATAGTAATAATATGACATTAAACATTTCAAATAAATTGACATTTAATTTTAGTCTCAATTCGACAAAAGATAATTTTTATCTTTCAAAGTATTATAAAAGACAGATAGCAATGTCGCTATCATATTATATTAAAATTTCAGCCAAGAAATTGGCTACTCAGGCTGCTTCTATTGAGCAGCATCTTGACATTTTAAATAAGACTTTGGAAGATGTTCCAAATAATTTAAATTATACCATGAGACAATAGAGGACAACTCTAGCAAATTAATGTTGACAAATGTAAAATCTAATTGTTTAAATATTATTCACCAAAATATTCAGGGCTTAGCTGGTAAGGAGCTAGAACTAGAATTATTTTTAAATGAAATGAATATTCATGTGTTATGTATAACTGAACACTGGTTTAGACAATATGAGCTTTTAATTAATATTGATAACTTTAAGGTCATTAGCTCGTTCACTAGAGTGAATGCTGTTAGAGGTGGGTCACTTATTCTATTAAATAAATCATTAAAATCGAAAAATCGTAAAGATATAGCTTCACTCTCTATTGAGCGCACTATTGAACTTTCGTGTGCTGAGCTTGAGCAACATATCATAGTCTGTGTATACAGACCTCCCTCCAGTGATTTTACCTTGTTTGAGTCTGTCATGGAGGAGGTTTTGAGGAAAATATGTAAAAGCAATAAAAAAGTAGTTGTATGTGGGGATTTTAATATTAATATTTTAGAAGATAAAAATTCTCAATACTCGGTTAGGTTCCTAAACTTATTCAAGTCTTTTGACCTACACCACCTTTTTGCTGAACCAACTCGAGTAACGCCCACGTCAGCTACCTGCTTAGATAATATATTTTGTAACTGTAAAATATTGGAAAAATCAATCATTAATTTTATAAGCTCGGACCACAGCGGGCAAAAAGCAGTGCTTGAGCATCATATCAGCCCAACTTTTTCAAGCTTTACTTGCAGACCAATCACTACAAGTCGCATTGACAAGTTTAAGAAACAAATTAGTGAAAAAATTTCTCTTAGCCCAGTATTGAACAATAACATTGACCAGTTATACAAATCATTGTTTGATACAATTATAGACCAGTTTAATTCTAATTTTCCTAAAAAAAGTATTAAAATAGACAATCCTAAGATAAAATTTAGTGATTGGGCCACAAAGGGTATTTACAAAAGTAGACGAAGACTTTTTGAATTGTACGATATTAAACATAATAGTACCAATATTAATATAATAGAATATATTAGAAACTATTCAAAACTTTTCAAAAAAGTTTGTGCACTTGCTAAATCAAATTACTTGAAAGATAAAATTAAGAAAGCCACAAACAAAATAAAGGCTACTTGGAACATTATTAACAAAGAGTCTTGTAAAAATAAAACTCGAGAAAACAATTTCTCTCTTAAAATCGACAAAAATACTATTGATTCTGACAGTGAAGTGGCCAATGCATTTGAAACGTATTTCTCCAAAATCCCTATGGTTACTACTAGTCGAATAAATTCTTGCCCGCATCTTGCTCAATCTCTGCTCCGGTCTAGTGTATGTGAGTGTCTAATCTCCTTTAACTTCACTCACGTTGATTATCATACAATTCTAAAAACTTTTAAAGACTTGAAATTGAAAAAGACTGAGGATTTATGGGGGATTTCTCTAGAGATAATAAAAACTATTATTACTACCATTGCCCCTCACTTAGCTTACATATTTAATAAGTGCATAGATCTGGGCCAATTTCCGAATCTAATGAAATTCAGTAAAATAATACCCCTTTTTAAGTCAGGTGTTAAAAGTGACCCATCTAACTTTCGACCCATTTCTATACTGCCAACGCTTAGTAAGATCTTTGAAAAAATTATATTCAATCAACTAATAACTCATTTTCATGAAAACGATTTACTTCATCATAAACAATTTGGCTTTACCAAAGGTAAATCAACTACTGATGCCGGAGTGGCACTTATCAAACATATATTAGATGCGTGGGAGAGAAAGCAAGATGCCCTTGGTATTTTTTGTGACTTGTCAAAGGCGTTTGATTGTGTCAATCATGAAACTTTGCTTTTAAAATTGCGACACTATGGTGTCTCAGGCCCTGCAATATCTTTATTGCAATCATACTTAACTGATAGAATACAAAAAGTTAATATTAACGGAGCCAATTCTTCCGGCGCACCACTTGTTATGGGCGTGCCCCAGGGCTCTATATTAGGACCTCTTCTCTTCTTAATATATATAAATGATCTTCCTCACTTTACCAAAAGTCTATGTGAGATTGTATTGTTTGCAGATGACACATCTTTGATCTTTAAAGTTGACAGGCATAAGCAATCATATGACGTTGTAAATAGTACCCTCTCACAAGTTTTGCATTGGTTTTCTACTAATAACTTAGTCCTCAATGCAAAAAAGACTAAATGCATTAAATTTACAATGCCAAATGTAAGGCAAATTAATACTGATATTGTAATGAATAGTGAACACATTGAACTAGTTAATTCAACAACTTTTTTAGGAATCACTATAGATTCTAAACTTCAATGGGGTCCTCATATAGGTGCTCTGGCAGAAAGACTTAGTTCGGCTGCATATGCAGTCAGAAAAATTAGGCATCTTACTGATGTTGAAACGGCGAGACTAGTTTATTTCAGCTATTTTCATAGTTTAATGTCATACGGTCTACTGCTGTGGGGCTCAGCTTCTGACATACAAACCATTTTTGTATTGCAGAAGAGAGCTATTCGATCTATATACGGCCTTAGATCGCGTGATTCACTGAAAGAATTATTTAAAGAAATTGATATTTTAACTGTAGCGTCACAATTCATCCTTGACTGTATTATGTATATTCGAAAAAACCTTAATTTATTCTTTAAGAAATCTGATGTTCATAGTTTTAACACAAGAAATAAACATAAGCTCGCTATTTCAAACCATAGGCTTCGCAAGACCAGTAAAACATTCGTTGGATTAAGTATAAAAATATTCAACAAGTTACCGCAAGATATTATTGACTTACCCATGCATAAATTTAAGGTCTATGTTAAATCATGTTTAATGAAAAAAGGGTACTACAAACTTGATGAATATTTCAATGATAAACATATATGGACATGATTGTCTGCTCGCTCGCACACCATATTTTTAAGTTCTCTAGTTCCAAATATTGTAAAGATATATAACTACTGAGTTTCTTGCCGGATTCTTCTCGGTAAGATTAGGTTCCGAACCGGATGTAGCTTCAATTTTGGTTTGTATTCATTTTGACGATGCATAAGTGTTACTTGTAACCAACGTGAATAAATGAATTGATTATGATGATTATGATTATGAAAATCATTTAAAAATCTTTTGACATTTTGATAACGTGACATCAAACACTGTTAGCCCTTGGAGTTTGAAAAAATTGAATGAACCCTTAAAATAGATGGGAAGTAGTAAAATAGCTTGCATCCTGTCATGTGTAGCAATTGTTTAACAGATAACAGCTATCTTTAGAAAACATAATTATAATTTAGGTGTTCTAAAATTTAATGACCATTCTTTACAACTGTGCAATTTCAATATATTTCAATACCCTGCGAACACAGAACGACGTAATTCCTTTTTAAACGCCGGGAGTTTATAAAATTGATTGCAGTTGTGGTAGTTCTTACATTGGACAAACTAAGCGGACAATTGCTAAAACAGTGGAAGAACATATCACGGCGGTCAAAAATCGTCAGACTAATAAATCCGCGGTAGCAGAACATCAACAGATGACTCCCATTTCTAACAAGAAATGGGAGTCAATCATTGGATGGAGTTGCACGACCCTAAAATCCTCTCGACCGATCGCCACTACCATACTTGGATAGTACGTGAAGCTATTGAAATCAAAAAGTACAAACATTTCAATAGAGAAGACGGATTTAAGTTATCTTCAGCACAGAATCCAGTGATTAACAAATTTTTACCGCGGTTAGAACGATCTAAAACTTGTCCGAATACTGTCAGTGTAGTGTGTCGAAGTGACTTCAATAACATTTTTTATGTGAGAATGTGAGGGTAGATGAAGATTTGCAAGCTCCCCCGAACAGACGAAGGCGAGCGAGACCAGTTAGCTCGTGACCACGTCTCGTGCAACCTAGTCGAAACGTCACGTCGGGCAGTAAGTAGTTCGCATTAACTACTAAATAAAAATGGTGTCGCGTTTTGACTTTGTTGTGTCATTTTAAATGTGTGTGTATTTTAAATTTTAAAAGTGGAAGTCCTCAATAAGTTCAGTAAAACTGGATATGCAGGTATGTTACACTGTTTATAGATAATTATTTTTTTACCCTCGTCTTTTATATTCACGATAAGTTGCGATAATTTTAAAACGTGTGAAATCGTATTTTGTTTTTTTTTTACAAAAGCACAGTACATTTGCTACTAGCCAGGTGGTAAGAAAAAGAGGAACCTACAACGCGATGAAAACGGATTTGATACCGTAATATCCTATCCGTTAGCTTTGTCATACTGCGTAAGTAAGATCTTTTCACGGTCCTTTTGATGAAAATACATTGCAAGATGACTTTTCCAAATGAAATGTCAATCCCATGCATTTTTAACTTGTGGAAGCGATTTCGAATTTCGCAAATCGCCACTTACTTAGCCTTTAGTTCATCTTTGTAATGCAAGTGAGGTAGATACGTCTAGCAATTACGGCGGTGGAGGCTCGCCGCGGTCGGGCGGCTGATGCGATTAGCAGCAAGTTGGTAGTTCGTTTGCAGCCAACGGTTTAAGTCTGCCGCAATATGCAGCTACGTAAACGGAGCACATGAACGAGGCTGTTTGTCAGACACCAGTTGTTTTTAGAAAGAACATTATAGCGAACACATTAGATATTATATAAGTTGATAAAGTATTTACATGCATCTTTAAAACATACGTATAGAATGTTTATGATTTTTTAAATTTACTAGTGTGGGGTGAAGCACTGTAAAAAAATTTAAACATTGATACGTAAACTGATATCAACACAATTGCTCTTATGAACAATTTAATGTTTAATTTGTTGTGACCTAAAATTGGCAACGCAAAAACAAGACATTAAATATTATGCTTTGTTTCATAATCATTTGAATTTTTGATAAGTTTAAACTATATGATACTTTATCATATTTGCAGTACATACGTTTTTTATGCACATATTTGAAATAAGTATTTGATATATCAAAGACTTATTTATATATTCCAAAAAAAGTGTTATGACGCGGGTGCACATAAAGTAATTTTTATTCAGTCTATGATTTTAGGTTTAATTGAAAGTAGGGATTCTTTTAATTCCAATCTAAGGTGAGTGAAATCGCAGAAAATAGTTACTAAGGAGTACATATCAATACGTTTTAAGAGATTTATTTTAATTTAGAAAATTACTTAGAACTGCATCCCTAGCGACTACGCCAGGGATGCCAACGCCCTAATGACTACATTAGGGCGTTGGTTTCCAAAACTTGGGAGATTGTGGATTTAAATCCCGTGGGGAATGCTTTCAGTTTGTAAGATTTTCTTGTTTAGCTAGCTTTGAATCACCTGTAATTGGATAGGATATTTAATTATCAGGATAATTTATATCTTTAATGATAATCCGTGTTTTTGAATGGTTTCCCTTGCAAATATTTCAAGCACAAGTAAATGGCCAGTTTCAATTTAATAACGAACCTAGGACTGTAATGGATGCACAACAGCGATTAGCTAAAACAATTCTCATAAAAAAAATGCGCAAAAAACTAAGAGAACAACCACGATATATCAAAGTGATTCCACCAATTTCATCATCCAATCTCTGTGACGTTGCAATTTCCAATCCACGTAACAAGAGGCCGCTGTAAAACATCGGCCTTCCTTACATCGTCTAGGATTTTCCTTTTTCTCCCCAATCCTTCTCGGAGGGTATCACGAATATCCCTATCGGCTGTAATCACCCCCTCCACCCCCGCGCCCCGGCTTATCGCTCAAAGGGCCCGGGCAGCTGGGGTGGCAATCGAGTTCAAATAAAATATAAGCTTTTGTTTTTACCTGAGAAATGAGGAAGGGTGTAATCAAAGGAGTATTTCTTAGGCAAGTTTCGCGCTTTTTATTGTCTTGTTCTTGTACTTGAAGATACATTGTGACGTGCAGGTATTGTTCTACCCGCTGTGAGGTGTCATGGAATGAATGAAAGACGTTTTAAGATATGTAAAACGATTTATTTAGCGGCCAAGTAGTAATTATAGTTTATACAACTCAACTACAAATAGCTTTTTGTTTTTTTATTTGTACACGCCAATTTTTCTAAACATTATGTACCGTTTTAAATAAATGTTATCGGGGTGATTGAATTACTTTCCTGGGTCTTCACATTACATACTAATTTATTGAAATACTTATTTATTTCCAACGTCAAAAGTAAACAATTTTCAAACATTTTTATTTTATAATTGCAATTTGAACGTCACTTCAGTTTTATCTACCGTGACGTGCCTTGGGTAATAGATACTAAAAAATATTTTTGTTTCATTAAATTTTTTAGTAGATTCTGTTTTTTTGGGGCTTGTTCTATTCACCATTTGTATTATTAAGTAGTTGATTTGGATTAAGTTAAAGTGAAAAAGTTGACTTTATAAAATAGAAACAAAAAGGTAAAATAATAAAACAAAAATATATTCTAAGTGTAAACCCATAAAAAAAGCCAAAATAGCTGTGGAGGTCGAATAACTAGGTATATCATACATTATGACCTTTTTATAACACACGCGGAATTATTTATGTATAATACCAGATTTACGATTATGGCTATTTATTTATCAAACACTTAGTATTTTTACGCTTTAAAAATACTAATTTCAAAATACGCTCGAATTATAATATGTAACATTTATCATTGATACAGTCGGTTAAAGATAACTGGTTCAAAATGAAGTAGCAAGATTACACCCGGATGATCACACAATTTGATGAAATCGTTTCCAGTCCGCATCTAAACCGACCACCTGTATAATGATACGTCTTCTCTCGTGCGTGACCCCGCTTACCCATATTTTAGCAATAGCAGCAGCCCGCCGGTTGACCCTTGGAGTCATATTAAACGGATGAAATAAAGAGTCTGACCTTTCCGGATAGCTCCTTCGGGAGACCAGTGAGGCCTTTATTCATAAAACAACCCCCATACTTATCTACAGACTGTCAGCTTTTGAAACTGTTTGAACAATTTTTAGCCTTATGACAGCTGGGTTTTAACCCTGAATTCAATAACGTCGGGGTGTTTTAACTTTGTCTGTCTGTCTGTGTGTGTGTATGTATAGCATCGTAATTTCCGAATGGATGAACCAAATCTGTTCTTTGTTGTTCGAAAGGTGAAATTGTTTTAAATGTTTTAAAATATGTTTGATAGAAATATATCCAAGATGCGCGCCGCCACAAAATGTCGCATAACATTCATGTTTTGACAGGTTCGCTCTTAATGTAGGTGTCAAATAAAATGGCCTGGGCAGTAGGTACTATACATTATGACATATTTTAAATCCAGGATTTGACAATATAGAACAGCCGAGAGTTAGAAATAAGTTTGTAGAAACAGTTTTGTTATTCAAATCACTCTGTACATTGAACGGAAATGCTCTGTAATCTTCGAGTTTCAATCCCTGATAACTTAACTTGTTGGTAATAACGATAAGGCGTCGATTTTACAGTAAACCTGTTGGTCTAATACATGAATGTTCTTAAAATGTAACAGATAATCACTCACAGAGAAATTAAAAATACTTGCTTGGCTTAAGGTACAAAAAATAATTAGAAAGCCAGCCTGAATAAAAAGCTTTGATAATTTAGACAACGAAAAATTGTGAGAAATAATGAAAGCTGTAATATCTAAAACATAATCTTCTCTCACTTCTTTTGTAATAACTTGGTATCTTAATCATTATTGCGAAGTTCGGAGAGTTCCTTGTTCGTAGCGTTGCGAAGTTGCCGCAAACTAATTAGGTCATAATTAGTAGAGTTCGCAACTGACTGCCGTGACAGAGATCAGGGCTAATACAGTCTGTTATATTTGTTTTTCATGCGCCTGTAAGTTTTATTAAACTTTGCCTTTTCATATTAACGAAGCAACATGTATTTTACTTTATTTTATTTCAAAATTATCTTGCAATATAAATTTCAATTTATTATGCACACCATGGAAAGTACTCTTTCTAGTGATAAATGAAACGATTAGTAGATTTCATTTTTATAGGAATATTCTACTAAAATCTACGTTGTTTAACCAAAAGTACCTATCTATAATCACCGAATTAATTGTCCAGACTAATAAAGACTTGATCTATATTTAGAAAAACGCTCAAGAAATCATTATTTAAGTCTGTTTTTTAGTTTTTTGTTTTTAAATATGGAACTGTGGAAAATTAAATAAATGAAAATTGTATCCGATCACGTACATTGCTCTTATTCTGGTAAGTGGCTAAAGCATTTGCAACTTGTTTAATAGAAATCGGAAGCAATGACGGTACTACAACACCCAGAATCGAACCCATATAAAAATCTTGGGATCTTATAGACTGAAGGACGCCAAATTCCGGCCTGTCCGCCCCTCGGCTACAAAGATATTTGTAAATTTCAAGTGCCCAACCCTTTCAATACGCAACCCTTTATATCAAATATCCTAGCGCTATTTTAATCACAAAACAATACTCAAACACACCAGGACAATCAACTCCGCGTTCGTAACGAAGCGACGGACACTGATGAGTCGGTCGTGCCAGCTCATAACCCTAATGTGTAGTTGCACGAATATCCCCAATTTAACTTTGAGGATATTAAATCAACTCGCATAGGGGAGGTAGTTATAATGGCAGAAACAATCGTCCTGGGAGCCAACTGTAATTACACGACGAACAGTTAATGCAGTTGCGAATATGAATCTGTATTTCGGAATACAACGTGCTGTTTTAAGGCCGAGAGATGCAGGCAAGATGACGTGAGTAATACGAGTAATATTCAATATTCTAGAGCCAAGAATTCTCTATACATGTTTGCAATTTCGGTACGTTGTTAACTAACATGAAACTTAATGATATATCTTGTATCTTTAGTTAAATAGATGTAACTCCCCGGATTAAAAGGTATTTATAAATAAAGATATATTACTTATTCAAATCAGGCTCGTACCCCCGTAACGCAAATATCGTATAAGGTGTTTATCTCGCCGAGCGATGTGAAAAGCAACTACGCAACTTTTTTATCGTACATACTTCCATTTTTGAACTCGTTATATCTTTTGAATGGAATATCCGAATTGAATTATTCAAAGAGTTCAATATAGATATGGAGGTAGTCTTGAATATTAAGTCATTCAATTGAATAAAGGATAAAATGCTAAGATACATATGAATAGCAATTTCTAGTGGTAGAATTTCAATTTAATTTAAAAAATATAATAAATAAATAAATATAAATATTGGACAACATCACATACATTGCTCTGATTCTATGGTAAGTAGCTAAAGCACTTGTGTTACAGAAATCAGAAACAACGACGGTACCACAACACCTAGGTTGTAGACCCGAGACAATCTAGAAAAGTTCGTTTCCCATATTGACCCGACCGGGGATCGAACCCGGGACCTCAGAGATGGCGCTCACCAAAGTCAGGCCTGCTCGCCTCTCGGCTACGGAGGTCTTCGAAAATAAAATAATACTCTTCTTGGTGTTACTATACTGTTAGTTTTATTTTTTTTTGTAAATGATGTTGTTTCGTACAAAGCCGAAATTTTACTCTATCACCAAAACTTGTCGCAGCGTACGCGACATAAAGAATATTTTAAAGAAGTTTTTTTTTCATCTTGCATATATTTTTTTAAATACTCGTACAACTTGTTACTACATAATTATGGACCTCTCTGGATGTAACGGCATAAGAATTTATAAATCCGGTCCTTTGGTTTTGAAGTTTATTAATTACAAAAGAAAATACTTAAGTGTAGACAACACAAAACTATAGCTTGTAAATTAGCTTTTATCTTGTACAAGTACTCGAACCAATTACTGCGGCAGTCAAAGGGTAAGACGCAGCGGAGGAGGCGCTTTGAGCGCTCGCGAAGACAACCGCCACTCGAGCTCGCTCGAACTTACTCTCCTGCAAGCAGCTTTGTTTACAAGCTGTTTTAATATCTTATAACCGAGACTTTGCTTTGGAAAACCTATATTCTCAAAGCAAAAGCAACAAGGGTTCGGGATCTTCCCTATAAGTTATAGGTTACGAACTGGAAGTAAAGGCATTCGCATCATGAAGACGTTTTATATAATATTAGTGATTGAATTTACATGATAAATTTAGATCTTTAAAAATTGTTTTTAAACTTAAAAATACATTTAAAAATCGAATGTTTGAAATATGTTTCTTTTGGCTTCGTAAATATTTTAACATTAAATCAGCCTCCTAAATCCCTCTGCTAGGAGGCGTTGTCCCAACTATGAGATGGAACAGGTCTCCCTCCACCACGCAGGCCCAGGTCCAATTGGCGGGGAGGCAAGTGACCATCTTAAATCTCAGATGTTACTAAGCCGCCAAATGGTCTTTGCCTGGACATAAGGAGTGATATTAGGATAAAATGTGAGACCAACAGCTTTTTATGCATTTGAAGCACACGATATATTAGTAGGTAATCAAAACCTTTTAATTCGGTCGGCATGGTAACCCTTCCCATAACAGACACAGCGTGTGGCTTAGCTTTACTTTTACTATTGTTTCATAACCGAGAAAAACGGTTTTGACAGACTGACGGACTTCAAAGCGTATAATGATTCGGTTTTCTTTTGAGATAAAAGGGGTCTCATTCCAAAAACATAACAAACAATCGAAAGGTTTTATTTCAAAAGATAAAAAAAATTAAACCGCTGTTTTTGTTTTGCACAGAATTATATTTTGTTTATAGAAAATGCTTGATTTGCATTCGAAGCAAATTGTTTACGATCATTGTTATTCGTAATCGGCTTCGACATATTGCGTTTTTGGCAGTAGGCCTCCAGAGCCCTAAAACTCAGTCACAAGTAACTACGCAAATACCGTGCCACGTATCCCAATATTATTGAACACTCAAAAACGAAAGAAACGTTTCGTCAACACAACAGCGCGCGGGAATTCTTCAGATTACATTTAAAACGGGGCACCGCTCCCTGTTCATTTACTTTATTGAAATCCACTCTAAACAATCCCAAGTTGGCGGAAACTTTTCGGCGGCGAGTAAAAAGGCTAATCTACGCTCCATCAAATGTAAATCGGCGGCGGCCTTTGGATTGAGAGGTAGTCAAGTTTGGGTGTTTATCATCTCTGCCGATGTCTACCGCTGCTCCGAAGACTTCCACATATCCATCGTCTTCCTACCAATGTAGCAAAGTCAGCATCTTATCTCCATAGCCGAGAGGCGAGCGGGCCGGACTTTGGCGTCACGCCATATTTGAGATCCCGAGTTGATCCCCGGTCGGGTCAATATGGGAAACGATTTTTTCTATATTGTCCCGGGTCTGGGTGCTGCGGTAAAGTTGTAGATTCTGATTTCTGTACAAGTGCTTAAGCTACTTACCATAAAATAAGAGCAATGTAAGTAATGCTGTCCGACCTACGCCACGTTTTCCAAAACATGGTGTTAGCGGTGAAAGTGAAACCCAATTTGAAAGGACAAAAGATATATTAAACTAAAAATTAAATAATAATTACAAGAGAAAATCGAGGCACACCAAACCTATTGCTGTGCAATTCTAGTAACAAAACCCTTAGCCACAGGTAACATGTGCCTAGTAACTGGGTTGCCAGATCTGTCGCCAACACATTGGTATTTTTACAAGTATTGCAAACTGAAAATAAGAATGATTTTCGCTATCACTACATAGTATAAAACAAGCATTGAGGTTCAAAAGTCATTTTAAATCTCAATGCTCCATCTTCATAACCGCTTGCTCAACTTAGACGACGAATAAAATGCGGATGAATGGATTAGCCGGGTCAATATTTGGTTCCGGTAATTGACAAAGTTGAGGATGCCAGCTTCACTATCGGCCGGTGGTCTGAGCGCAAACAATAAGGAATGAACGAGCATTTGTTATTCAAATTAGATGGAGTCAGATGGACGAATGGTTTTAGTTTTTTAGTAAAAATATATTGCCACTGTAATAGCAGCTCACAGTTGAAAGAAAGAAGAGAGAAGAAAACAATGTTTATTTGCAATCTAATATCAACACGACTTATTTTACAAATAGGGATAGACAAAAGCAGATCAGGCTAGATTTGCATCGTCCATTTATCGTAAAAATAGGAACTAATACACAGCTGCATATGTTTACCTCGATGTGATGTTGAAAATTTACTTATATCATTGAAAAAAAAAGAAACCATTAATTTACATTGAAAGTCCGTTGCGGACTGGTCTGCTCCAGCTTACCACTCAAAAACTAAATACTTAATGTTTCTTCACTCAACAAAACAAAACTATTCACATAGCAAAAAATAAATACTGCTATTGTTAATAAATCTAATGAGTTTCTTGCCGGTATCTCTCGGTAAATATACGAGTAGGTTTCGAACAGTCAGGTCACTTTGCATTGTATTCAATGATGCTTCAAAAGTGGTAAAAAATGCTAACCGATTTGATTTGAATAAGGACTATAAAATTTGATAAAAAAAAAATACTAGTCGGATGTAGTCTAAGCAAGGTTTGCACTATAAACGCATAATTTTAACTAACGCAAGACGTCCCGTCATACAATCCTCTCATATAGATGAACACGGATGAATAGATTACCGCGGGTCAATATTTGGCGGACTAATTGACAAAGTTGTGGATTTGCCGGCTACGTTGGCTCCAATACCCAGATTATTTGATTACAAGCAAATCGAATAAATGGCATTTACAATTAAAATTAAGCGTAGACTCAACTTCAAGTTTTGTCGCTTAAAAACTATTACGAAAACTTGAAGTATCGATTTGAGTGAAACGATAAAAAATATGGCTCATTCCATAACTTACGCGTAACAAAAATAGGATACAATTATTTTAATATCCACCTGCAGAGCAAAAACCTTCATTAATAAAATATTATCATTGTTACATAAATAGATATAAATACAAATAAACAATACATTTGGTATTTATTTTCGGGAGGTAAGCTGGAGCAGACCTGTCCCCAGCGGTGGCACCTGTTCACAGTCATGACGTATGTGCCAGCCATCGCTTCACTCAAACATATTAAAGGGAATGTAACGATCCGCCAGTCCCGTCACATAGCACCACCACCCCAGTGACGTCTTAGTGGGCATGACTAGGTACTCCATCCCCCCTACAATCCCTACTAATCCCTACTAATATTATAAATGCGAAATAAACTCTGTCTGTCTGTCTGTCTGTCTGTTACGCTTTCCTGCTTAAACCTCTCAACCGATTTTGATGACATTTGGTATAGGTATACGTTGAATCTCAAGAACGGACATAGGCTACTTTTAATTAGAAAATAAGGGGGGGAGGGGGGTAATACCACCTTTGGAAGTTTATATGGAAAAATGTTTATTTTTGAAGTTAGAGATATGAAATTTGGCACAAATATAGCTCGAAACTAGGATTAAAATATAGACTACTTTTTATTTCGTATATTAGGGGAGGAGAGAAAGGGGTAAAACCGACCATAAAAGGATGTAGTCCACGCGAACGAAGTCGCGGGCACAGCTAGTTACTATATAAATTCGCAAATAGTAATAATTAAAGTTGATCAAGCTCTGAACAAGGCTTGACCTTAGTTTAACTTATTAGCAACATTTTTTTCCTAAGTAACTGAACATGTTAAATAATCAAATCTCCTAAAATATAGTTGCAATTCAAGGCATTGTTTGTATGTCTCGTCGCACAGCTCACAGGTGCAGTGTGCCGCTGTAAATCTCGCTCCCTGCAAATATAGGTACCGAGCGTCATACATATTCCTCATCCGAAATGAAAGACAAAACGTACGAGTGCATTGATACCAAAAATAACATGGTTTTGGTAAGACGTTGCACACAATATAATTAAGATGATAGCAGTACTTACTACAGTAATTAAATAAGTAACTCGTGGACAACATCGCATACAGTGGTCTGATTCTGTGATAAGTAGCATACTAGACCCGAGACAATAGAGAAAAGTTAGTTTCCCACATTGACATGACGAATCGAATCCGAGACCTCAGAGATAGCGCGACGTCAATGTCCGGCTTGCTCGCCTCTCTGCTGTGGTTCGCTCTGGCTAGGTCGTCAAACAACAATAACCTGCGGCTAGCTCAGTTGGATGAGCAGCTCACGCGTGGAGGCCGTGGGTTCGCATCCCACACTCAACTCGAACTCAAACTCAAATATTTCTTTATTCAAGTGGGTTACATATAAAACTTTTGAATCTTCATTGAATACAATGCAAAATGATTTTACTTCCGGTTCGGAACCTATATCTACCGAGAAGACACCGGTACACTTTGGACCAAGTCATATAGTTTTATTTTGATAAGTGAAAAAAGCATTAAGTATTATTTTATTTAAGGAGGTAAGCTGAACCAGTCCCCAAAATAGCAAAGAGAGATATTTTTTCTGTTACTTTAAAATATTTAAAGTAAGTTAATACAGCGTGATGCACTATAAAGATTGTAAAAGTCAGTCATAATCCACACTTACCATTTACTTTTTGGGGTTTGTAAATTGTACCTACTGTATGTCTTAGCGCAATTTTTCTAATAAATTTAGCTTTATTTGTATTTAGATTATAGGGTTTTTTATGCAATAAAAGGTAGCCTATGTCCTTTTGCAGGGCTGAAAGATTAACTGTGCCAAATTTCATCAAAATCGGTTAAGAGGTTTAAGCGGGAAAGCGTAACAGACAGACAGAATTACTTTCGCATTTGTAATATTAATTAGGTGTTAGTCACAGGAATAAATAAGAAGCAAATACAATAAAAATCCGTATATTTTTGCTTAAACTGTGACACTTTTTTAAAGACAAGAAATATTTCAAAAATCAAAAAGAATATCATAAACAATTAAAAATAAATAATGACAAAATATATAAAAAGGTTTTGCGTCGACAACAGTAGGAATATGAATGAACTACAGAGTAGAGATGAAACGGATATCCGGTAACTATCCGGTATCAGGCTTATCCGGCCTATTTTCAGTATTCGGCCGGATACCGGATAGTAGTTCAGTATCCGGCCGGATACCGAATTTCAAATAAATACGACATAAAGACTGAAGGAACTTTATTTAACGTAAATAATCATGAACTTTTAATAACTAAACAAATTATTAATACTCAAACTGCACTTAGGGCAAATTGTGATGAATAAATACCAATTTCTCTGCGTTAAGAGGCATCAGACGGTTTCGCTTGTCTTCTAACAACAAAAATTCATTCATTCAACTAATGTCACTCATAAACGATAGAGCCCGAAGTTAGCCGAGTCCACCCGATCGCTTAGTTACTGATTCACTCGTGTAACGAAATGAGTCGCCACGCGACTATGTTCGGCCGGATATTCGGCGGCCGGATATTCGGCTATCCGGCCTTAAGGTTGGCCGGATATTCGGTATCCGGTATCCGGCAAAACCACTATCCGTTTCATCTCTACTACATCCGTTTCTTCTCTGTTAGTTATAGGTTCCAAACCGGAGGTAGCATCATTTACGTTTCACAAATATGACTGATGTAATTTACATGAAAAATAAAATTTGAACTTTGAACTGTTTTTAGCCAAATTTATTTTAACGACATTATACATATTATATATCTATGTAATTTAAGAAAATTTACAAAAAAAAAATAAATAATTAAAACTAAATAAAAACTAAGTACATTATATCTACAATGTACAAAATAAAATAAAATAAGTTTTTAGCCTATTTCTTTACTACGAACACTTTACTCAGAAGAACAAACGCATTGGGTATTCGAGTCAGGTAGTGGACGCAGTTTGCTGCAATGAGAGTCATTCAGCACTGTTTGCTTTGCGCTTGTGCATCTACTAATGTTTGCATGTATTGTGTGAAGTCAGGATTCAGCACACGTAACACACTTTTAGTTTGTAGGTATAACTGTAGGGTGTTGCAAATAGCTGGAGATGAAAGCGTTGAATTAACAATCTTTCTCTTACAAGCCTAGCATGGGAAATACGTCAAATTTTTCGCATGAACACATAAGTTTCGATACAGTTGATTGGTTAATAGCAAACCCCGCTCGTATTTTAAGCCAATCAGCAGCTGACGCACTGACTTCAATCGATTTTGACGTTTGTTAAGAGCGCGATAAAACTGATCTGTATCGCGGTGTGTATCTGACGCAGGCATGTTGTGTGATTCCACCGTTTATATACAGCGTGTTATTTTGCCCGTGAAACCGGCATTCGTTTAGAAATGAATGCTGGTTTCACGGGCAAAATATATGTTACTACATTAAATAAAAATTTGTGTTTTTTTCTGTCTGGGTATTTCCTCCTTTACACGAGGACAAATACGTCTGCAGATGGCATCGCCAATTAGTCAATCTATACGTCGGCGGACACGTCCGTTTTCGCGGAGTGATTGGCTCGTCTGTCGATATCAATATCTACCACAGATGAACAAATCACCCCCTCTACAAGTCGGCGGGCGCGTCCGCCGATGCCATCTGCAGACGAATCTGTCTACGTGGAGAGGAGGCATAAATGTGTTTTAGTACGTCTTTTAGCTCCACCTTTGGTTTTGTCTTCCAAAATCTAAGTATTTAAGCTACTTTAGAAATATTATCAAATAATGCGTGTTCTGATATATTGTACTGATTTCAATTCATGAAACTTCCATAGCACACTCAACACTAACCACACTACGGGAAGTATATTTAAACGACAAACGAGAAAGGCGACTCGCAAACAAGTTCCAAAACAAATTGGGCTTCCATTAACATTACTTTTCGTTGGGCAGGCAAACAGTCTCACAATGGGTCGTGGTCCAAATAATTTATACTGGTGCTTGTTAATCCGCAGACAAAAGCCTTTGATCTGTGCACAAACTTCCGCACCCCCTCCCCTCGCGCCCCGCCCCGCCCCGCACTCCGGACGCCTTCCTCTTGACCGGTAGGGTTGTGTATTTAAAGTTTATTTAATTGTACTCGTATCATCGCGGCACAGCGATAAAGGCTTTGAAACGATACCTACCCATATGTTAAATAAAAACATTTTTTTTAATTAAGTTATTTTATGAAACTATAACATGATGCCCGCGACGTCGCCCGCATTATTTCGGGATAAATAGTATCTTACATGTTAATATAGTATGTCATGTCTTTTTCTTACAAATTTTCTTTAAATCCGTTCAGTAGTTTAATTGTGAAAGTATATGTATGTATTATTTTTAATTTAGTTTTTTTATGATTCATCTCATTATAAGTGAACTTACCCCTTGGTCTCCACGGCTTATCATGTGCCCGAAGCGCTGGTCGCATTCCTCGCCACGCTTGCCTTAACGACATCCTTCGTCGAGCCTTTGCCTCTTCCAGAGTTCCGGCAGTCCTAGAGCCTCTGGGTATCTGTCGGAATGATGGAAAGAGGCCTGATGGGATGACGCTCATTCCATGGAGTAAAGGCAAAGCTTTGGTTTGGGATGCGACTTGTGCTGATACTTTTGCTCCAAGCCATATCCACTCCACCTCTCGGAGCGCGGGGGCAGCCGCTGCCGCGGCGGAGGCCCGTAAACGTTTGAAGTACTCGGGCCTCGACAGCTGCTATCGTTTCGCCCCATTTGGAGTGGAGACTTTGGGGCCGTGGGGTCCAGAGGCCCGAATGTTATACAAAGAATTGTCCGCTCGCCTCGTAGAGGTTTCTGGTGACCAGAATGCTGGTAAATACCTCGGCCAACGTTTAAGTCTGGCCATTCAAAGAGGAAATGTTGCTAGCATTCTGGGCACCCTAAACACTGGAGCGGACTATCTTTTGTAAATATTTTGTATATAGGTAGGTATTCTCTTTTTTTTTTTTTTATATTTTCATTGTACTTAATTATGTCTGTTAGGAAGATATATCTGTATGTATGTATGTATCTGTATTGTATGTATCAAGAATATAATAAACAGTTATAACTTAAGTGAACTGTTTAAGTGTTCTTATGAGAAATAAATGTCTTTAAACCTAAATCGAGTCCTAATAGAGTCTTTAAACGATCATACATTCTTACAAACTTACACATTTATTCTATTAGTAGGATTATGATCCCCAAATGTGTTAGTAACAACGAAATCCTATCACCTAAATTAGTGTGTAATTAATTATCGTTGCTTGGCATATGTATTCGACAAGTGAACAATTCCCGCTGTCGGCAATGGGCTTAGCAACTTGGGTATGAAATTCGACAACTGTCACTGTCACGACTGTTTTTTTTTATTTTAAACGTCAATTCTATAAGTTTTAAACAAGTCGAGATTCGATCACTTGGCTAGGTCCCCTGAACAATATAACGACTGCTACGCACTCCCTAAAGAAAGGTGAGCCGTGAAATCTTAGCTCTACAGCAGGACATTATTAAGCTGTCACTTTTAGTTAAAGATTATAATGGTCATTCCTAATTATAAGTACTCACCTGAAGTGCCAACCCTGGGCCCGCTCTTAAGGCGCTGCGTTTATCTGGAAAGAAAGCACTCGCGGCGTTTTTAATTCGCCGCTCGTTATTGAGCGATTAATGCCGTGCACTCGGACACACCTACTGCATTTATAGTCGAATTGGTTTAAAAAATACGTCATTATAAATGTAAATCTCGGAGAAGCTCGTGCTTTGTGCAGTGGAGCCAACTTAACTGATCATTTAATTACCGTCAACATATCAATGTTGACGGTAATGAAATGATGCGATAGTCAGGTTGGTCTTCATACATTTTTTCACCAATATCCGCAGGGTCCTTGTGGCCACAAGGACCCTGCGGCTTGGCTAACTAGGCTAAGTAGGTCTGTTCTACCTTGTAGTTGAAGTGACGCCGCTTAGAGGAAAAGATATGGAGTACTGTAAAAACTTGTTTTACGATAGTTTGTTAAATTTTTTATAGAGGGAAAAAAAGCTGGAGACCATAAATCATACTATGTTTTTAATATTTTTGAAGACACAGAAAAATTTCTAAAAATATTAAAGTGTGGTTAACTTTAAGAACGTACGTGGTAAATTATTCGTTGTTTGTTTAACATAAGAATATGTGCCGTAATAAACATACCTTAATTCTCAAATTATTAAAATTGATGTGTATGTATTTTATATATTTTTTGTATTCATCACATTATGGAATTATTATTTTCTCAATTTATGTTTTGCACGGCCGTATCCGTTTCTCGATGTCTACTATTTCCTCTACCTAAAGGTTGTCTGGAAGACATTGCATTCTAGCAATGGGTCCACCTTAATTGTACTTGAATATGACTGTAAAACCAATTTCTATAATATTTTTTTCTGTGCAATAAAGTGTATGTATCTATCTATCTATGTGTCCTCTCTCATCTCCAGCACAAAAAGCTTCCAGGATAGTTATCCTTATATTTTCTTAGATTCTACATAGTCAACTGACTATGTAGAAAAGGAGACAATACATCTAAATTGGGTTCTGGAGTACCTCAGTGCCGTCCGCCTTAGGCCTCGCTGAATGACTCGATCCGCCCCACTGAGTGTGGGCTTTAGAGGATCAATGTGAGCTGTGTAAACGGGCCTCAGGACTTACTAGAGCAGTTTGTGTAAAAGACATGGTTAATCATATTGTCTCTTGTGCGAATATCATGGCATCCAATCAAATATTATTTTATTTAAGAGGTAACATATAATACGTTTGAATTTTCATAAAATATAATGAAAAATGACTCGACCATTTTTTTTATATTGCACTTTAAAATTGACCTGATGTTAAGTGGTAAGGTGGTCCTTTTTTTTTTTTTTTTAAGGGGAAGAGAATGCTTTTTCGCACCATATCGCTGCCGTGGGGACGGCAGCGACGTGTGTGGGACTCCCCCACCCAGAAGCGGCGGGGACTACCCGAACTAAAAACTCCCCCCACACTCTCATCGCCTTTGGTTGGCGCCATGGGAAAACGGTAAAAACCACAACAGCCACGGCGACCACAACAGCCACGGCGGTGGTAAGGTGGTCCTAACTTAAGAGCGACAAGAACAGCATAATAAATCTGTTACTGGACTTGTCGCAACTTGAAAGCTTCACCCCTGCTTCTAATGTAGCACCCCCCAGGAGCTCTGAAAACCATACTCACACGCAGAAACACAACAACGCCGCAGTGATTGTTATTTGGCTGCGGCCTTCAATAAAGTGGAGGTATACGGTCAGGCTGCTCCAGGTCGAGCGATAAACCACTATGCCCTTCCTCTCTTAAGGAAAGAAGAACTCAGATTAGTAGAAATAAAATATATTTGTACAATAAAATTAAAAGGATATAATGAAAAGTATTACATAAAGAATAATAGTCATAATTAAAAGATAGAGAGTGAAATAAAGTGTTAGATTTCAGAAAAGTAAATGATAATGACCCAAGGCCCTCCCCAAGGAGTCCGAAACAATGATATTACTATCATTACAATTAGGCGTCCTGCCCAATAACCGCTTCGGATTCCGTGGATTAGAAGCACCTAATCTTCATTACACCCTGCACTTGGCATGCGGCTGACCCGCTCAGTAATGGCTTAGACGCGGCGCTGCTCCAAATTACTCCGGATAATCGACTACCGTAGTAGTAGACCTGTCTATTTACTGCCAACTGAGTCCTTAGTGACATTTAGTGATGATTACATACTCCAATAAAAAGATAAGCCTGACAGTGGGATGTTAGCCCTATACAGCACGACTTTTTAACACATGCAGTGGCAACCACATAATATTGCGTGTAGTACGTAATAGTGCATTCAAAGAGTTAAACACTAACCAAATTTTGAAAATAGAATCTGCTTCGATAAATATTATTTAGGACTTTCTGCTTTTAGTGTCACTCAGCACTAAATATTTGGATGTGACATTACAAAGTCGTCTCACAGCATGTGACATAAAGTGGCGTCCACGCCCCGCGTGCGCTGCCGCCATTGCACACGCGCCTCGCCTTATATCCCATTGACGTTTGACACTTTATATCAAGATTTTTAAATTTTACGCTAGAAATGGTTACCACAATAAATTTGGAAATGGTAACCATATTCACTAAGAAAATTGGCTCGTGAAAATGTTTTTTTATGTAAAAATGTAACCAATTTTTTTTTCGTAAATCGGTTTTAATAGCGATTACCTAAACAATTTGGAAAGCCCAGAAACAGTTTGGATAAACTGTTACGACGACTGTATCTACTATAGTATAAGTCAGCCATTTCGTCATGGCAGCCATCTTGCTTTTGAAATTCGTTCTAGTGTGTCCTCAGCAAGCCATAATTTGATAATTATAATACTTATTGAGGGAGTTTTCTCAAAATATATCATATTATGACATTTTGTGGCCACCATCGATTAAAACGATTTCAAGCATAGCTCCCTATAAATTCACCATTCGAATAAAATAAAAATCGGTGCATCCATTTGAGAGCTACGATGGCATTACAGATACACCCAAAGACAGGCTAAAAGACAGACACGTATAACTTAAAATACCACAGAAACAAGATATGCGAATTCAAGGAATGGAGACGCGAAATCCAGCGACTTCTTGAAATATAAAACACTGTAAGACAAATATCTCCTGTAACTATGTCAGTTTTGTTTATTTCGTGGCGGTACTCTTGTGGAGCTCAGCAATTCCGTGATTACGTCTGTCGGCGGTTTTGCGCCAATTACAGCAGCTTAAGCGCTTAGCTGAGCAATGTCGCTTCATTTGCGCACTTGTTTTGGGTAAATACTTACAGCGGATTATTATTTCCCTAACATTAACGTTCGACTTCGAGTAGCAACAGTTAAAAGTGAGCGGGAATAAAACGTTTCCAGTTCATATGATTGCAAGTCATGTCGCGCCAAATGAAAGGCTTTATTTCGATAGGTAATGAATATGGTGTACTGTAACAACATCCTTATTGATTGATCACAAAATGAAAGAATTGAAAATAACTCTATTCATGCAAGCTTTATAAAAGCGCCCAATAAAAGGATGTCAATAAAGTTGATTATTTCAAAACGAATCGGTAAGAAAATAACCTTATCTTTTCAAAATTACAATGCTGCACTATACTAGATATTTATAAAGTTCAATTTAAATTGTAATTTAGGTTCAATGTTCTATAACCACTCAATTTTGTTGCTCAAATACTCAACTCTGTAAGTAGCTCTTGTTAATACTAAATATTTATTAGGCTACTTTTATTTAAAAGTATCTGCTGCCCGCTACTTCGCTTACATTTTTTCGGTATAGCCGGGTTCACATCCCATGCGGATTAAGTCTTGAGACGATAAAGTTTTAAATTCATCATCTGTTAGCCGTTACCATTGTTGTGTGTGTGTATAATAAGAGTTTTTTTCATGAATGTCGACCTGCAAAATTCTGCAGTATAACCCACTTATCTTTCTACTAAGTTTCATTTAAATCTATTTCGTAGTTTTTACGTGAAAGACTAACATACGAACATCCATGTGATATTCTTACCATTTCCTGTTAAATTACAATAATTTAACAGGACCGAAAAGAAGATTAGAGACGTGTTCTAGGTTTATTATTTAAGTAATTCCAATACACAATACTTTAGCTCTAGATAAGATACCAGATTGTCGCGTTTCATAGTTTCAAGGCTATCTAAACGGTAGTATTTGCGGGTAGTCGAATAAGCGAGGAGCGGCACTGATTAGGCAAGCATTCGCGGGGATTACCCGCAACACGCGCCGCCTACAAATTGAGCGATGACTTGTGTAATGGCTCAACTAACGCAAACACTAGCTTTAGAGCGAGACTTGACTGACAAATCAGTTGCTAGTCTAATCATTTAACTGGTTGATTATCTTACCTATCTATAAACTAATATTATAAAGAGGAAAGATTTGTTTGTTTGTTTGTAATGAATAGGCTCCGAAACTACTGGACCGATTTTAAACTTTCACCGTTAAGAAGTTAATCTATCTTCGGGTGACAAAGGCTATAATATATTTAAAAAAAAATTGGAATTCTTACCAAAACTCCAATAATGTAACCAAAGATGACCTGAAAAATTCCTTACATCGCTGCGCTGCGAAAACTATTGATGATAGAACTCAATCATGTACTACGACCTTGCAGAACACATCATGATCTACAAAAAGTGTCGCGACAGTGTCACAGTAAGCGGTTTATAATATAAAAATTTAATTAATATGCCACCTCTTGAAAAGGTACCTTGGTATTAATCCTTATCAAAATAAATTACTTTATATTCAAGACAGCTTCAATTCAAAATATTACATCAAAAGTCAATTATCAAAAAACTCTTAAACTAACTTATTAATAAAATTACAATAATAAAAATAATCAAAAGAAAATGTACAGAATATTTACAAAAGGTTGTCCGCTCCGGTATCAAGGGTGCCCAGGATGCTGGCAACGTTACCTCTTTGGATAGCCAGACTAATTATTCAATTCGGACATTTCATTCAGAAGATATCATGAGTTTAAAATGCAAGTATTAAAAAAAGTCGCGTGGTTGCCGCTCACCGCGCTCAGCTACCCGGCATGCGATGTAGGCTCCATGTAAACGTCACTGGGGTACGGGAGGAGTCAATGTTATAAAATAAAGTGCAAGGTTTATAATATGTACAACACGTACATATTTTAGTACATATTGCACCCGTGCGAAGCCGGGGCGGGTCGCTAGTAATATTATAAAGGTGAAGAAACCAAACCTGCTTGTTACGGAGCGAAGATAAAGAAAAATTAACTCAGAGTATTTTTAGGAAATATAATAAAGGAAAATAATAGAAATATAAACTGAAAGAGAGAATTTTGACAGAACAGGCCGAACAATAGAATAAGACAGACTCAACGTTTTATAATAAAAACTATCAAAAAGGCTCCAACAAAGGAGTCCGTAACATCCTCCCCTTTTTTAAAAGAAGGAGAAGGAAGTTATTGCGGGGAGGTGGCAACCCTATCAAAGTGGGGCAGCCCTAGTGCGATAGTACTCGGAGCGGTGCTTCTTTACTGCAGCAATATCTTCCAAAACTTGAAGGCTTCTGAAGCTTCGGAGTGTTGCCCGAAGAGTGAATTAGCTGCCCGCAGAGTCGCCAAAAGAAGTAGCGTAATTGACCCAGACTGGAGGTTACTGCCTGAAGTGTATCGAAGTGAACGCTCTTGTTACTGGGCTAGTATTCGTTTTATAGCCAGGCTTCGTTGATAAATAGCTCGTACAAGCAGATCCGACATCTCACACCTTTTTAGCGCAGGTGGTCGGGAATAGTCTGCATAATCTGTCACTGTGTAGCGGTTAACAGAGACGAGTCATAGTATCTTAATTCCCAAATATCATCGTTGGTCGAAAGTCGTCGCAATAATTATGTGAAGAAGCATCTTGAGTCATTCTGGCAGTTGGCTTGTCCTCGCAGCGTCACGGGTAAGAAGGTAGTGTTGCAGGGCACGAAGATAACAACACGGCGTAGCAGGCGATGAGGGTAGCAGCGTAGAGCCGGAGGTAGAGATAACGCGATTCGAAACTACTACAAGTTAGATAACAAAATATAACATGCACACCTCCTCCGTGTTAAGAAGTAAGAAAATAAACCAAAACATTAATTCTTCAAAAGGTTAATAAATAAATGCAAATCACTTGAAGAGTGAAATTTATTATTAGAAGTAAATTGCAAAGCAACTACATAAATTAATTATGTTTGTGGACTGTATACATAGGAACAAAAACGAAACGTACTTAATCTCAAATAACTACCAAACAAAATAACGATGAAAAGCCCCGTAATAATCTTCACCGATGGTAATGGCAATGGAACTTGAAACTTCAACATGGTACACTAAAATAACTAAATAAAACCCAAGCTTGAAGCGTAATAATTATAATAATTAAAGTAAGTTGTTAAACCAAGCTACATAATAATAAACAAAATTAAATATGTAGAGTCGACAATTTAAATCAACTTACCTACTAAAATCAAACTAAATAAATTATTAGTTAACTATACAACAATAACCGCCAGATGATGTCAACCAAACAACAAAGCGTAAAACGCTTCATGCTCTTGTCCGACAAAGTGTGCACGGTTCTCAGAAAATCATTTGCTACGTTAAAATGGAAAACCAATCTAGTCAAAAATGACACGCTTTGTGGAAAGTCAACTACATGGATGACAAGGGCCGGATTAAGCCCATCAGACACAAGAGTGACAGCATTGGATATGTTAGAAAGTCGCGTATGACCAGGCATAGGCTTTCGCTCTTGGTCGTATGGTAAATCACCATTCAGGTGAGCAACATCTTTGTCCACCCCGCCTACACGTACGTCCGTGCGCACGGCTTGGACTAAGGTGTCGCCATTTGTGCCTTCGACAAGAGATACTGTGTTGGAGGTAATGCCACAAGATATTGAACCAGAAATATTTACAAAAGAAGACAAATCAGGTGAGGTGCGTAAAACTGTATCTAAAATCATAATATCGGAACTTTTGCCCGGCTTGTCTTGCTTAACAATCACAGTGAGGTCAGCGATTTCATTGACGCTTTTGAAGGCGTCAGACAATGGAGCAGTCAATTCAAAGACAGCTAAAGAATCAATCTCGCAGAGCAGATCAGATTGCAAGGGGAAATCAGTCAAGCCATCTTGAGGTAAAACCTGACTAGAAGCTTCGGTGATAATGGCACACGCATCCGTTGCAAGCTGCTCTCGCCTCTCAAAAGGACCCACAGATTGCAACTTGTGACTGTTTTGAATAGTATCATTCAATGTAATGGGATCACGTAATGACACGCTATCAGCCATCTGTAAAATAAAATTATTTTCGTTAGGAAGTGAAGCTTTCACAGAACCCGTCAACAAAACGGTGGAAGCAGTGTTAGTTAATCCTGAAGTTATAGATTTGCTGCGTTCTTCATTCACTGAACTCAGTTTCATAGCTACATGAGGGACAGTCTCAAAGTTATGTAGCAATTTATGATGCTTAAATTTGCAGTCGGGAATTCGGCATAAAGTCTTGGAATTACATGTTTTATAATTATGTGTGCCATTTTTCAGACAACGACTGCAAACTTTTTGGTCGGAAACCAATTTTAGTCTGGCCATAATGTCCAGATTAATAAACTTGTCACATTTGTCAAGTGAGTGACATTGTTGACATAACGAATAAAAAATTATTTTATGTACAAAGTGAGCAGATTTTGGATGATTTTTATTTACAGCTGCATCGGAATTAATAACAGAGGAATAATTATCAAACCTTCCAAACTGTATTTGTAAGCCGCTCATTACAACATCTGCACCATCTGCAACACATAACAATGTGGCTACGGCTTCCCGGGCCGGCCCCGATAGGGCCTCATTGACTCGAGATAAATTTTCTAAAGCCGAGAATGACGACTTCGTGGAGTCGTATGCAGTTTTAAAGGGTAGCCAATCGCGTGGCTCACCACTGAAGCTGGGTAGGCGGCTATACGTCCTTACGCCAGACAAATCTTTAAGAATCTGAGCTAAACGAAGTATATCTGTATGAGGTTGATTAGATGCATGAGTGTCAGTAGTGTAGTACCTTTGATCTTCGCTGCTAGAGATAGGCCGAGCCGGCGTCCGGTCAAGCCTCGCGGTGCGAGGCCGAGGAGTAAGACCTGGATGGACACCGTGACCAGCAGATGAAGGTTGAGGCGGTACAGCAGCCGAAAGTCTACCGGGATGCACTGGGCAAAGTACCTCCCCAAAGGCAGCTGCGGCGGAATGCTGAAAATCAGATGCACGCGAACCCACAAAAGTGGACCCGTCGGGCCGTAAGCGTGGCGCGTCGACGGGTAAAATCCCACTGGGTTCCGATAAGCGTGTTGATGAAACCTCAGAAATTGGTATACACTCTTTTATCACTTTATTTACATCACCTCTACTTCGGCCACAAGTGCGGTCCCTGCCGCACCGGTTGATTGCTGCCTGTGCTCTCTCTTCAGCTATTTGATGCGCGTTTCATTTTCGAGCATGGTGCCTTCATATTTACGTTGTATTTCGGCTTTGCGTTCAGTATACTCCGCTATGATTGCCAATTTTGGCGCTTCACGCTCTTTAGCTCTTGCTGATCTTGAAGCTGAAACAGAACCTGAAACCGCCGCACGGGCGGGCGAAGCGGAGGGGAGCGCGGGCGCGGCGACGTGAGGCATGCCGAGATATGACGACGGCGTCGTGCCGAGATATGGCAGAGAAGCCTTGCTGCCTGGCAACGACGTCGTGCAGAGGTATGGCTGTGAAACCTCAGCCGCGCTCGTCTCCTCTATAAACCTACTCTGAGTTCGAGTCGGCATATTGGTGCCGCTATACAATTTACAAGAAAAAATGAAAACTTACGAAACAGAACGCTGGTATAATTTAGAAGGATCGAATGGACCAAATGTTACGGAGCGAAGAGAAAGAAAAGGAACTCAGAGTGGTTTTAGGAAATATAATAAAGGAAAATAATAGAAATATAAACTGAAAGAGAGAGAATTTTGACAGAACAGGCCGAACAATAGAATAAGACAGACTCAACGTTCTATAATAAAAACTATCAAAAAGGCTCCTACAAAGGAGTCCGTAACACTGCTGAATAATAAGAGTTTTTTTGCATGAATGTCGACCTGCAAAAACTGCAGTATGATGCTGGACAAGTCAAGCTGAAGACATAACATAGACCAGGGTCATAGGCTGCTTTGCGTTTTTAAAGAAAACATACTAATATTATAAATACGAAAGCTTGACAACATATATTTGGAATAAATTAGACAGAAGAGCGATGACATACTAAATTAACACAAAGAATACTTTTTATCTCGAAAACGCATCTGAAGTCATAGGCAACAGCTAGCATTGTATTAAAACATTAATTTCTACGCGTTGGCGCCTCGTACAGAGGAAAAGCAAAGAGTGCCTCAGATATTAGCTCCGCCCGCGTCCTGTCTTTTTGAGATGCAAATGTAGCGCGACTCACGCGCCACACACGTGCGGCAGGCACGTAGACCCAAGAAGCTGTAAACAGCAGTCAGCTCACTTTCAGCGATTTTTACAGTACCTGATTATTTTACTTGTTAAATTGCACTAGATTTCTTGGCGCAGTCTGTGTCTGACTGAATTGACATATTTTTTTTTACGACTGAAGTTTACTGATCAAATTAACATCAAATTTCAAACTGAAATACAATAAATTAACGGGCAGATAAGTATGTACTTCTTTACATATTAAACAGGGGGCACCTACCGTAGGCTAACGGTCATAATACAACAGAAATATTTATCGCCTACGATAACTTGCGGTTAATCGTGCTACGTGATACGTGAAGGTCGCGGGTTCGAGTCACCCACCGTAAGGGGAGATGAAGTTTTTCTGATTCTTTAAAATATAATAAATGAAATTTACTGAATCAATTTGAATCCTACAAACATGATGGATGTGAATTTGATACTGGCTATCATCAAAGATATGTTTATCCCAAAAAAAGCGCGAATAAAGTCGCAGGAACCAGCGAGTTGTGTAAACAAAGATTTATTTTATCTACCTAGATGTTGTTTAATGTGTCACAAAGCATTCCACTAACTGAACTTTTGGAACATCACTACGTAATCCTATGCATTCAACACGTCGTCTTTTAAAGTGGGTGAATAAAACACCGATTTATGGAAAACAAGATAAAAATTGAAGTTTCTTGTAAATGTACCATTTACAGCAGAAAGCAGAAAAATATGACGAATAATTTATTGTTAAGAAACGTATTTAAACTGGTCAAAACGCGACACCATTTTTATTACGTAGTAGTTAATACGAACTTCTTACTGGGGGCAGTAAGTGTTCGTAAATAAAAATGGTGTCGCGTTTTGACCCGTTAAATTTTTTAAATGTTTAAAATGAACGCGGAAGTCTTAAAATTTGTATTTAAACTGAACTTAAATTAATTATTGAATGGTTGTACAGTGGCTATGAGACACTCAATGTTTTTTTAATTTGACTTGGGTTCCAGATTTAAAAAGATGCTGAGAGCAATAAGGCTTATACATTTGAATTTATAAACGAGTAAATATTTTTTCGTTATTGTTACTTCTATAAATCAGGAAAAAATTGCAACAAATCAAAATTGATTTTTGTATATATACAACCTGTAACGGAAAGGGGGTAACAATGTAAAGTAGGTGGATACTATACCTTGTATAGATTTTATATACGAAATCCCGAGTTAAAATAAACACTTTATTGTTTTTATGAAATAAAAAATGATTAACTATAATGACTGACTAAAACGTAAACAAACGCATCACAACACTATTGAGGTCAGCGACCCCAAATCACGTTATCACTTCACGACAATCACTGCGATCCTGAATTTCTCCACCTCCTTCCTCGACATGCGCGCCTAGTACTTTCTTAGAAGATGCGCGCACATAATGCAACATTTGTGGTGTCACTGTACAGAACGCGGCCTTGATGCTTTCTATCATCTCTTCCCTTGACGAGCATGCTACAGCGTACACCTTCCTTTTAAATTAGTCCCACAAGAAGAAGTCCAACGGAGTGAGGTCTGGTGACCGAGCTGGCCATGTGATACGACCTCCTCGCCCAATCCACAGATGGAAACGAGCGTTTTGATGGTTTCGTAAATCTCTTTCTCTAGCTCTCGGTCGGCCATCACGCTGCCGTCGGTTGCTCCGACACAGACTCAAACTCAAACTCAAACTCAAATATTTCTTTATTCAAGTAGGTTACATGTAACACTTTTGAATCGTCATTGAATACAATGCAAAGTGATTCTACTTCCGGTTCGGAACCTATATCTACCGAGAAGACACCGGTAAGAAACTCAGCAGATAAGTTACAGTAGCAGTATCTAACTTATAGCTATGTGTAGAACACTTTGGACCAAGTCATATAGTTTTATTTTGATGAGTGAAAAAAGCATGAAGTATTATTTTATTTTAAGAGGTAAGCTGGAGCAGACCAGTCCCCAAAGGTGGCACCTGTTCACAAGCATGACGTATGTGCCAGCCATCGCTTCACTCAACCATATTGAAGGGAATGTAACGACCCGCCACATAGCGCCACCACCCCAGTGACATTTTAGTGAGCATGACTAACTCCCAACTCCCTTTGGAAAGTAATTACAATTTAAGTCATCAAACCAACAATAGGACCCGGAGCACGAAGTAGTAACCTACCTACATCTTATTCTGTTAATTTGAGACTACTTAATAATTCGTGATAGCCATGTCTATCGTACAAAATTACCAATAACAATGTCATTTTGTCAAATGAAAATTAAAAATATCGACATGTCACATAATTAAAATAAAAGAAAATAATAATTTATGTCTACTTATAGTATAAAATTAAAATTAACAATGTCATTTTGTGAAATAATAAATTAAATTATCGAAACTGGCGCTTAATTAAAAAGACAAAAAAACGTTTCAAAACATGTGTTGTCACGTTAATTAATATCAGGCCAAATATCTTTATCATTGAGATAATCATTTACTGTATAATAGCCTTTTTTCATAAGTTCATTTTTAACATAGAACTTAAACTTGTGCGTAGGTAAGTTAACAATAGTTTGCGGTAATTTATTGAACATTTTTATGCTTAACCCAACGAATGAATTTCCAATTTTATGGAGTCTACGATTTGGAACAGCAAGTTTATGTTTATTTCGGGTGTTAAATCGATGAATGTCTGATTTTTTTGGAATTTTGTGCAGGTTTTTGTGAACGTGCAATAGACAGTCGAGTATATATTGCGATGCGACTGTTAGTATGTTAATCTCCTTAAATCGCATTCGCAGCGAGTCGCGGGGTCCAAGCCTGTAAATGGCTCTAATAGCCCTCTTCTGTAAGATGAAAATAGACTGAATATCGGCTGCAGACCCCCACAAGAGTAGACCATATGACATTATACTGTGAAAATAACTAAAATAAACTAATCTCGCTGTTTCCTCATCAGTCAGATGTCTAATTTTCCTAACTGCATATGCGGCTGAGCTTAGTCTTCCTGCTAGAGCAACAATGTGAGGAGACCATTGCAGTTTTGAGTCCAAGGTAATACCAAGGAATACTGTCGAGTTGATGACCTCAATAGGCTCATCACTCATTTTAATTACAGTGTTCACTTGTTTAACATTAGGCATTGTAAACTTTACACATTTAGTTTTTTTGGCATTAAGTAACAGATTATTTGTCGTAAACCATTGCGTTACTTCAGAAAGAGCATAATTAATATCATCAAAAGTTTGTTGGTGCCTATTAATTTTGAAAATCAAAGATGTATCGTCCGCAAATAAAACTGTATCACACAAGTTTTTTGTGAAAAAAGGGAGGTCATTTATATAAATTAAAAACAATAAAGGTCCTAATATCGAGCCTTGAGGTACTCCCATACATAGAGGAGCACCGGATGAATTAACTCCATTTACACTAACTTTCTGAGTTCTGTCAGATAGGTATGATTGTATCAAATTTAATGGATTTTTCGAAACACCATAATGCTGTAGCTTCATTATCAACGTTTGGTGATTAACACAATCAAACGCTTTTGATAAGTCGCAGAAAACCCCAACCACATCCCGTTTGCTCTCCCACGCATCAAACACATGCTTAATGAGTGCTACTCCTGCATCAGTAGTGGATTTGCCTTTTGTAAATCCATATTGATTTTTGTGCAGTAAATCATTTTGTGTAAAATGAAATAGGAGTTGCTTGAATATAATTTTTTCAAAGATTTTACTAAAAGCAGGTAGTATTGAAATTGGCCTGTAATTAGATGGGTTACTTTTATCACCGGATTTGAATAATGGAATAATTTTACTGAACTTCATCATGTTCGGAAAACAACCTTCATCAATGCATTTATTGAAAATTATAGCTAAGTGTGGGGCAGTACAGTTTATGATGTGTTTTAATATATCTGTAGAAAGACCCCACAAATCTTCGGTCTTTTTCAGATTTAACTCTTTGAAAGCCTTAATAATAGTCTGATAGTTAATATATTCAAAACTAAAAGAAGTTTTACATTCTTCTACATGTGATTTAAGGAGGGCTTCAGCAAGACATGGGTTTGAGGATAAACTGCTTGTTGTCGTGATAGGTACACTTGAAAAAAAATTTTCAAATGCCATTGCCACATCAGTATCAGAGTTAATAATAACTTCGTCGATTTTCAGAGAGAACTTGTGGTCTAGTGTTTTATTTTTACAAGTCTCTTTATTGATTACTTGCCATGTGGCTTTACTTTTATTTGTGGCTTTTATTATTTTTTCTTTTAAGAAGTTAGACTTTGCAACAGAACAAATCTTTTTAAATAACTTTGAATAATTTTTTACGTATTC
The DNA here is from genome assembly GCA_037074685.1 of Glyphodes pyloalis. Classification (NCBI taxonomy): domain Eukaryota; kingdom Metazoa; phylum Arthropoda; class Insecta; order Lepidoptera; family Crambidae; genus Glyphodes; species Glyphodes pyloalis. Next base: position 317,365 of record JAYKKO010000050.1, read on the forward strand.
TATCTTTGAAGGGTCATTGGAATGCGCTTTCATTTCATAAAGCTCAAAAAGTCTGCGTCTACTTTTTAATATGCCTGGTGTAGCCCAATCACTAAATTTAGCTTTGGAAGTGTTGATTTTAATGGTTCTTTTAGTGAATATGTTGTTAAATTCTGTTTCTACTACATTAAACAGCTGTTCATACACACAGTCAACACTACATGCATTATCAAAGTTAGATAAAGGTACTCTGTCGGAAATTTTAATTTTAAACTCTTCTATACGTTTTGTAGTAATAGGTCTACAAACAACAACAGATGGCTTAGCTACATTGTGGTGCTCGAAAGTGGCTATCTGACCACTATGGTCTGAGTTGATAAAATTAATTATTGATTTTTCCAATGCACAGCAGTTAGTGAAAATATTGTCAATGCATGATGCTGTTGTGGGGGTAATACGAGTAGGTTCATCAAAAAGATTATATAAGTTAAATGATTGAAACAGATTCAGGTACCGACTAGAGTTTTGTGATCTATCTAATATATTAATGTTAAAATCACCGCACACAACAACTTTTTTATTACATTTACAAATTTTTCTTAAGGCTTCTTCTATTGTGGACTCAAATAAAACATAATTACCAGATGGTGGCCTATAAACACATAGTATAATGTACTGATCAAGCTCTGCACATGCAATTTCAATAGTACGTTCCAGTGAGAGAGATACAATGTCTTTGCGTTCTTTAAATTTCAACGAATTATTTAGTAAGATCAAAGATCCCCCTCTGATAGCAGAATTTCTTGTAAAGGAACTACTAACTTTAAAATTATCTATATTAAGCATCATCTCATGTTGTCTTAACCAGTGCTCAGTGAGACACAATACATGAATGTTATTTTCATTGAGAAATAGCTCTAATTCCAGTTCTTTGCCGGAAAGACCCTGTATATTTTGATGCACAATATTAAGATTATAGGGTTTATCCTTTGTTATTTTACTGCAAGAGTTGTCCTCTATTGTCTGAGACTTAAATTTAAATTATTTGGAATCACTTCCAAAGTCTGTGTAAAAATATGATTAATATTATATGCTAACAAAGTAGCCAATTCCTTTTTAATTTTAAAAGGCAAAGAAAAAGTTTTGCCAGTCAAATGAAACTTATTTTCTATAAATTTATTTGTGTCAAAAAAGACACACTTGTCACTGTGACTATTTGTCAAATTATATATTAAAGTATTCAAAATGTGAATACTGTTGTTTTGGTCCATTGTGTAATTTTTAGAAAATGGTAATGCACATAAAATAATTTTCTTCACATTAAGTCCTATCAATAAAGAAAAGCTTTTCAGAATATCTCTTTTACAAATATTCAATCCATTACCTAACATTAGAATTATAATAGAATTCTCATTAAATTGACTGTTTACAATGCTCTGACATATATGACTAAGTGGACTATCAGGTATACAATGATTATACACTTTACAGTTTAATTTTTTGTTAAGAAGAGGCCCATAACCAGCTCCTATCCTATCAGAGAACAGCAGCACATTTTTGGTATTAGAAAACAATGTGCCTGTTTGTGACATATCAGGGACGGCTGTTACCAAGGACGGATCAGAGGGATCAGGTCCTGGGTTGCTGCTGCATTGTTGTATAAGATTGTTTGCAGCAATGTGTTCACTGATTTGTGCCTGTGCAGCTTTATAATTGCGTGACATGCTATCAAGTGACCTATGTAGTTGTGTAATATCAGCCTGCAACACTTTTATATCAGTTTCATACCTAAGCCTGCTGGCATCAAGCTTTTTACTATATAATTCTAGACTATCAAATAAATCAACTCGTTGCTTTCTCAATTCAATATTCTGATAATGACACTTTTGCCGCTTAATTAATTTTTGAGTTTTTTTGATATATTTATTAATTTTAATATATTTACAAATTTTCTTTTTACTATTTGTATTAATTAATTTATTTTTACCACCCAATTCATGATTATCAGAAACAACATGCCCACCCGGTGACTTGATCAACTCTTCGTATAAGCTATGAGTATGTATGAATTCCTGGCACCTTTTTCCATCTTCATAATCTTGGATTCTCTTGTTGGCGTCACGCAGAGATAACTCAAGCTCATTGATGCGCTCCAAAGTCCGCTCATAGGTTTCTGAGCACTTGTCGAAATTTCTGACCGTTTCAAGAAGTTGATGTCGTTCCTCAAGTACATTTCCCAAATAAGAATGAAGTTCCGACAGTTCACTTTTAAGTTGAGTGTTGTGAGTTATGACTTTCAGTGATTCCTGTTCATTTTCCTCACGTTCGCAGAGGAGCTGGTTGTTGTCCTTTTTTAGTTCTTGTATTTCCTCTAAGGCCCGTCTTAGCTTTAATTGCAAATCACGTGCAGCTGCCTTTCGTGTCGTCATTTTTGAGTAAGACATAGTGTCACTCATATCTGAAATTATTTCAAGAATAGTGTACAACAAATGCTTAGAAATAAAAGGTCAAGGGAGAATTTATTGAGATTGAATTAATACAATTGTCAATAGTAATAATTGGTGTAATAGGGAAGTATTATTATCTTGAAAAAAGTTAAAATTACAATAACTATACTTTTGTGGGTGGAAATGATTTACTATTTATCTTGTTCTATTTTAAAAACACAACCAAACTGTAAGGTTTTCTTAAATGCTCTTTAAGTATGTTTGCAAAAGAACTTTAAACGAGTAGTGTTTCTTGTTTAGATTTATGTAGATAAAGATTTCTTGAACAAGTTTTTATTAGAAGATTAATGAAAAATAGTGCTACAAACGACGTATAACCTCAAACCGCATAGGATTATAGGTCAATTTAATCAAGTTCTTTTACTGGATTTAATTAATCAGTGGTTGTAAGCGAGAAATAATTATGAAAACAATACTCCCCCGGTAAAAATCCGTTGTTTGTTCGAATTCGTTGTTCACTTTCAGAGAATCATCTCGAATATTCTTGATTGCTCAAAGACATCACGAAATATCACTAGGCTATCCGTAGTAAGTAGGTAATCCAGAAATGCAAAAACACAAGATGTTGTCACGGCGACGACAACTCAATTACTTTACTGAATTGTCAAAATGAGAAACGCTAAACCAACAAATTTTAGATGTGATTCAGTAAACACTAAAAGATGAACCACCATTGTGATATTTTAATTAATAGCATAATAGGTAGGTACATCCAAGTCTTTCGACGATTCCAACAATACTGTGATAGTGTTGTGCAAGCGTGACTTAGTCAAAATTTTGACTTGTATTTGACTGATATTTCAAAAAAACATATTGAATCAATAAATGCGTGTACACAGCTACAAATGGTCCCATACAGTTTGTAACCGTTAACTGCTTTGGTATTTTTGATATTGTTATACCCTTTCCGTTACACGTTGTATATATATTTATAATTTTGAATGCAATGCCCCTATAAACAAATTAAAAAATACTTGTTTATATATATATATATATATCATACGTATTTATATTTAAAAATAAACCAGTAATGTACCGAAGCAGTATTTTTGAATTGGTGTTTGTATTATTGAACTCCAAGAATATTTTGGCCGTTAAGTTTTTACTTTTGCCGTTGAAGCGCTTAATAAACTTTTATGGAAGAACGTTTTCTTCAGCTTCGGGTATGAATCGGATTATGCGATCTTTAAAGTTTAGTGTTTTAATATTCAACATTCCATAATTCCTTTTTCTTGAGAAACGAGAACGTTAAAACGTATTTATATAAGTGAAGTATTCACTCCTTCTAGAAATATTGAAATAATCTGCTAAAGCCGCTATGAGTGCGATGGTTATCGTGAAATAATGAATAATCATATCTCAACTTCATTAAAATAATTTGATCGTAAGTAAAAGTGTGCTAAATATTTATCACGACGCGGTTTCCACTCCAGAACTCGTTTACTCCAACGGACATCGGTTCTGCAGAAAATATGGCCAGCCCGCTGCCCCTCCAGCTTGCTAAGTCGGTGAGCTTTGGTTCTCTACCGGATGTCCTTATTTGGAATTCGGTCCCGAAGAAAAACGCCGAGGATTGATCTTTCTATAACCCACCGAGCAACCCTAAACTTGTAGACCAACCGTACTGTTAGTGTCTACGTTTTGGTTCCGTATATCATGCCGCGAATATTACATGCAATATGGTTGAGTGAAGCGATGGCTGGCACATACGTCATGCTTATGAACAGGTGCCACCTTTGGGGAATGGTCTACTCCCACCTAATTCTCAATGTTTTGTTTCATTCATCAAAACAAAACTATATGACTTGGTAAAACGTGATCTATACATAGCAACAGTTACTGTAACTAATCTACTGAGTTTCTTATCTTCTCGGTGGATATAACCGGGAATAGAGCCTCTTAGCATTATATTCAATGACGATTCAAAAGTGTTATATATAACCTACTTGAATAAAGAAATAAGTAGTTTGATTTTCCAAACCATTTCTTATTTTTAGTACACTTTAGAGCAATAACCGTGTCATTCGCGATGTGACAAAGATGGTAAGCCCTTATCGAGGCGGCCGCTAATGCTTCGAGCGCAGGCATTCGTCTGGCGCGAGTCAATTTGTTTAGATTTGTGAGACAAATCGCGGCACCTGACGAGTCTATGAAGATGGCTTTACGGAACAAATGAGGCTTCTTAATGTGTGAAAGGCTATTTATTGACAGGCTGGGGGTTCGATTCCCGCGGGAACTTCTTTGTTTGTTGTTTTCGGTTTGGGTAGGGTATTTTTAGATTGATTATTTATCTTTTCTCATATATCCGTGCTGTCGGAAAGGAACGTTTATAGCCAGTCCTGTTAATTTCATAATATACACTATCATGGTCGGTATTTACCCCAATCCCCCCTTAATTTCAGAACAAAAAATAGCCTATGTCCGTTCTAGAAGTTCAACGTACATACATACTAAATATCATGAAAATCGGTTCAGACGCTTAGGCGTGAAAGCCGCACAGGTACAAACAGACAGACACAGTTATTTTTGCATTTTTAATATTAGTAGGGATAAGTATTTGTTTTTGGAAATAGTAAAAAGTCCACACCTATTTAAACGTTTTGTAGATAAGTATGCAGGCTCTGAGTAGTCCTGCAAGTACTTGACTCATTTCCCAGTAAAGCATCGCAAAGTTGTCCCAGTTTTGTTTGTGTCGCGGTTCTTTCAAGCAGCAGCTGGGGCGACATGCCTCGTATTACACGCGCAGTCTAAAGGAAATTTGGCAAAGAGACACGTAAACATACCTTTATGTTAAGAACAATTTAGCTTTGGAATGAAACGTAATACGAGATCGCAGGAGTTGTCACCGTGTCACAGTAAGCTAAGTTAACGCAGTCTATCTGAAACAGACTTTGCGATTTCTGTGGCAAAATCCAAGGTGTCAAAAGTTCCGGGTTTGATTCTTGGTCATGCCAATTTAGGAAAAAACCCTTTCCCCAAAAACTACATAGTATGAAACAAAAGGAAAACGCTTCCCGTTGTCTGTCTGTATACGAAGGGACATAGGTTTTTCAAACTGCATTAAATATGGCGATACTACTACTACCCTTTTCAGTTCACCTATTTTTCACATTTTCTCCATCGCTGTGATGATAATGAACTATTAGTTAAAACACACTTTATATTGAAATAAAAAAAGACATAGGTAACAATAAAACATATTATTTACTACTATTTAATTGTAAATTAAATAACCAAAATGGTCTCCGCTCAGTATACGTTACAGTATAGTATAGGTACGTGTACGTTTGTGGCTCTCACACAAAAACTATTGAATGTATTTCGATAAAATTGTGCTAGAATGATAGGTGATATACTAATTAACATTTAAAACAAGTTAATGTGCCAAAATGTGACAACATTTTTATATAGTCAGCTCGTGAGCACGGTTGGTGCAACCTAACCGAAAGGTCGGAGAGAGAGTTGAGTATTAACTAGTAAATAAAAATGGTGTCGCGTTTTAAATGTTTTAAATGAAACGCGAAACTGTTAAAGGTGAGATACTAAGTGAACACATACAATACATATAATCTGAAACAACGCGCCAAATTCACAAACAATTATCTCTATTATGAATTCCTACCTACATATGTTCTAACTACGGAAAAACTACCTATTGTTACTTCGGTACCAGATGAAACTTCTTCTGTAGTACTTCGGAATCGGCTAAGTGAGGCTATTAATCGGTAAGGCACTTAAAGGCTGGCAATAAGCCAAACTGAGGGTTCTGGTATCAGAACCGCGCCTGATGTGGGTGCACCATTAATGATAGGGCTATAAACTGCGATGATGCGGTAGATAGCGGCGGTGCTGCCGGCAACAGTTAGGGGGCAAAACCGACGTAATAATGTTGCACAATCTGCTCTCTGATTGGAACGTTTATCGATTAATAAAGGTGCTAGACTATATCCTCGCAAAGCCGAAAGCACTTTTTAAAAGTCCTTCAATATTTCAATCTGGTGCTGATTTTTATATCGGATAAAGAGCGGAAAAAGTCACTTTTATTGTATGAGGATCTCCCTAAATTTTTTTGTTTTAATTTTATTATTAAAGTACAAATCGAGCCTAAAAGGAAAAACATCGTGTTTGTTGTATGGAAAACTGTAGAAAATAAGTAAAAAATGTGTTATATACACAATAATTGTAACAAATAATAATAATAATAAATAATAAATATTGGACAACATCACATACATTGCACTGTTTCTGTGGTAAGTAGCCAAAGCACTTGTATTACAGAAATCGGAAACAACGACGGTACCACAACACCCACAGAATAAGCACACCACAGATTTTTATTCTGAAATAAACTAATCTGTTTAATAAAAAACTGGTTTATACCTTTATAGTTCTGTCTGCTATAAAAGCATGGATTTTTAGTTTTTTTTTAATAACAATAAAAAACGTTCAAGGAGCATCAAACCAAGAAACCGATATAATTTATGCTATATATGTAGTGTGTTCAATAATATGGGCTAATTACGTACACAATTTAGTTGCATTACTTAGCGGTAGTATGTTCGCCCGGAGGAATGCCGGCATTCCTGGCGCGGGCTCGGTGTAAGCTATAGTCAGGTATATAAAGCAGTAGAGGTGTCTTGTAGCTCAATACATTGGAAACTGAAGCTGAAGTAGATTGCTGTGAGGAACTTTTGGGAACTAAATTATCAGCAGTGGTCGCCCCTTTATGGCGGTGATGAGGAACCATGAACTTTATTGAACCTTATAATTGTGGTCTGGCTGGCTGATGGCTGATGAGTATAATGAGTGACATCATGACTGTGTAAATGGTTTGTTTACAATCTAAAACAAATAGTTTTGATTTTGACTTGCCACTCAAAGTTGTAAAAAATCTAATTTGCAGTATAAATGTCGCAGTCATCTGGTTTAATCAGCTATTTGATTGGATCACTAGCGCGTTCATTGAATGACGACGTTTAATTGAATGACTACAGGACAACTCGTCAAATTGTTTAATATTACGTTCAACTTCTTGACTGAACGTCATTTAGCATAGTCATTGTATGGGATATAGTTGACTTTGTAATGTTTGATTAGGGTGAAAGATAACTAACTTTAGATAAAAAATGAGGACATGACATAACAATTTGAAGTCTTAAGACACTTAGGCTAAAAATTTTTTTTTTTACGAATAAGTCACTTTAAATCTCAATTTCATTCAAAAAAATATCAACACAGTGCTATTCGATTAGATCTGTACCAGCTGTTTGACGCCATCTTTGTTTTGATGAGCACTAACGCCGCAGTGGAAAACAATGAACTAAATTACAATCACTTGACTGATTTTACGTCCGCTATGTTATGCAAAGGGCTATGCAAAGGGCTATGTTACAATCCGCTAACTTGTTGGACGTTGAGTAAAGCTTGTTCATTCAACGTTAGGCCTAGTGATTCAATTAAACGGTGTCATTTAATAAACTCGCTAGTGATCCAATCAAATAGCTGATTCAACCAGATGACTGCGACATAAACATTGTTTTCAGCAACTAAAGATGCTGACTATACAATGTACGCTGCATCAGACATTTCCTGTCAAACGTAGCACTAAAGCGAACAGGTTCATGAACGCCGCACTTACGAGTATATACGATTCAAGTTTCAAGTTTACTGCATTATGCACTACCACGAGAATACTTACCTATTGACAAGAGCTTACTATTTGATGGTCAAATATATGTGGTTGGTAGTGAAAGCAAAGTACACGCTCTAGAGGAATGACTTAATCAATACTCGTAACTACTCAACAGTACTAATTAGTTAGTTATATTTCTGTTAACGCCATAAAAGCAAATTGTTCCACTGGTAACAGTTTCAATGGCGTCACCATTAATTAAATGTTCCTTCTACATGCCATAAAATCATATCATACTAATATTATAAACGTGAAAGTAACTCTGTCTGGCTGTTTATCTGCTGGCTTTCACACCTTAATCTCTGAACTGATTTTGACGGATTTTGGTATATACCTACGAGAAGCGTCTAGAGCGGACATAGGGCACTTTTTATTTTGAAAACAAGTGGGGATGTGGGTAACTACCGTAGAGAGGGTAAAGCACTGATTGGATATTATAGCAATTGGATGGTAGACAGATAAGATATTAGAATAAATATAGTTTACGTTTTATCTCAAGTAATGCGAAAAAAGGCTCGGGCAAAAGCTAGAGTGAGGTCGATGTATACTATAATATTATAGGTATGACCTATTTTCACAATTTCAGAGGATATTTTATAGATTTTTACTATCTTTTATAGTGCTTCACGCCGAACAAGCGAGGTTTAAAGATTTTAAAGAAATAGAAAAAAATCATTTCTCCTTGCGGTGCGGGGCTCAAACCCACGACCCTTACGTATCGCGCGATTCGCGCGTGCTGCTCTTTCAACTGATTTAAGCGAAAGTTATCATAGACGGTGAATTTTTTTGTTGTATTGACCTCAGCCCCTGTAAGGGAAAATAACATATTTGGATTCTTTAAACTATTTTTTATTATTATTAGGGTATTTGGGGCTGTGCAGTTCTAGTGAACTGTGGTCACTGCAACCTGTCAGATCTATTGTGACTCGCCACCAGTTTAAAGTAACTCCTTCAGCCGGGTCGATTCTAGAAAGTCTAGTATTTTTCCTAACTTTCAGGGTTTTTAATTCATCCGGTTGGGCTATATGTCGTTCCAGGTGGATGCTTCGTTTGTAGATCAGATATTCACAGTTACATAGGAGATGAAGAGGTGTTTCTTTAAACTATTTAAGAGATTTTTTATTTTTATCATGTCAATGTTAAACAGCCTGTGTTCTAAATGTCTCCGTCTGGCAAGAGGCAACCCTTCTTTGTCTCAAGCACCCCTCATCTCCATTCATTTAATTCTTCAGGCCCGTTCACCGATTGATTCTTCCGACGCCTTATTTATGGAAGCGACTGTTTGCGAGGGGCGACGAATAAACAATTTGCTGTGTAATTTAACTTAAGAACAAGTATCTGGGTTCCGTTGTAATTTATATTTGTTTTTAATTTGAATGCGAATTCCCTTTGCGCTTTTAAATGTAAATAAATGCATTTGAAAATACTAACTTGCTACTTTATAACTAGGGGTTTGTTTTATATTATGAGTACTAGACAACATACACTAACTAGGGCATAAACTTAGCACACCCAGACTCAAAGCAATTTAGAAAATATCGTCTTATAAATTTACCTGACTGGGAATTGAACCCAAAATCATTCACGCTTTAGACCCCCACCTTGCCACTGTGTCACCCAGATCTTTAATACATATTCGAAAATAAGCAAAGTTTTAATCGTAAATATTTAACTACTACCAAAAACGTTACCTTAAATTAAGAAACATGGATACGAAAATAATAGTGGACACCATTACACTTACATTGCTCTCATTCTGTAGTAAGTAGCTGTAGCACTTTTGTTACAGGCATCAGAAACAACAACGGTACCATAAACCCAGATCCAAGACAATATAGTAAAGATCGTTACCCAAATTGACCCGACCAGGGATCAAACCCAGGACCTCAGATATGGCGCGAAGCTAAAGTCCGGCCCGTTCGCCTCTCGGCTACGGAGGTCGTCAAATATTGAATGTGTGCGATCTTCAGTTTTAGTGCGGCGCTCTAGTTTTATCATCTAATGACAAAGAAAACCACAGTACAAACTTATAGCAACCAGGAAAAAGGTATTTCAAGTAACAATAGGCCCCTGAAACACGAGGTCAACGCCCGGAACTCGCTACTTGCAAAGTTTCCGCTTCACACAAAGCAAATCGAAAAGAACCGCCGAAAGAGACTGGGCGTTCGGTCTTTTGTTTCGGAGCAATTAAAATATCTCAGTTCATTTATCAGATGACGAGCATCTGCGACGAGTGAGATGGCACACGCCACAGTGGAGTCACAACAAGTATACTGACTACTAGTTGAACTAGCCTTGCCCGCGAATTTGCTTGCGATGTTTTGAGATAAAAATATCTTATATGTTATACTAATATCTAAACTCTCTGTATGCTAAATTTAATTTATATCAACTCAGTAGTTATTTCGAGAATGTGCAACAAACGTACAACCATACATTTTCACTTCACATTTATATATGAATTGTTTGAATAGGTGGAAGGTATGGTTAGTTCTCGCTGATTTGAGTTCTGAGACCACATTAAGGGCAGAAATTTGTGTGATAAAAATTTGTATTTGTTCAATTACTGTCAATATTTTTTAAAATAAGCTAAATTGAAATATGAATTTTCGGCGAAACTATTTGTTTTGAGAAAACCTATGCAGTTAGATTTCATAATTGTTGTACTACTGCAATTTGTTGGTCTGTGTCAGGCCATCGCTTCAGACCGATACTAATTTACATATTTCGGTTCACTGGCCCCGCAAATTGTATAAAAGTGCGCGAATTCGACGGGCTAATTGCGAAAATGAGTTGTATCGAGTGCGAGCGCCCCGGGCAGGGCGCGATTGGAATTTCATAAAGCAGTTTAATCACTGACAATAATTACACTGTGTGCTGGATCACTGATTATTGCAAGGATTATTGCGCGTATATTTTTAATTTTTTGATACTAAAACAAAATATACTATTACAGACGTATGAAACGATGAGTCAGGCTGAGTCAGCTCTTGAGCACGGTTGGTGCAACCTAACCGAAACGTCGGACAGTAAGTAGTTTGTATAAACTACTCAATAAAAATGGTGTCGCGTTTTGACCCGTTAAATAATTTAAAATGTTTAAAAAATATTATTAAAAATTGGCCAAGTACCTACGAGTCGGGCCCGAGCAAGAAGAATTTTGTGCAAGAAGAATTGTCTTTAAAAAAAAAATATTATATTCATGACCTGAATTTATTGCATTTGAGTATTATTCTGTCGAGTTTCCTGAAATATTTATTTTATTTGTTGTTTTAAGGCATCATAAATACATCATCTATGTAAAATTTTACCGTTTAAGAGTCTAACATTATTTTTAACATTTAACTAGGTAACGGAGTCTTGTAAAAAATTTTTAGTTTTCCAATTCGACTAATTTAATTATTACCGATTTGAAATGTCAAATCGGTAATAATTTAGCGGCGTAACCTAGTTACTTTGACATCACCATCACCGATTTGAAATAAGTCAAATTGGTAACGACTCAATGGCTTGACTATACATATAATAATGTGTCGCTTCTCGATTCCAAATTAAAATCATTCAATAATGTCCTGTACAATTTACCGCCCTGCACTGCGGCCGGTCGCGCCGCAACTAAAAGCGCGAATTGATTCGTCCACACCGCGTCCTTTGTTCTACGTCAATATTTACGGCGCGAGCAAGGTCCGTGACTTATTCCTCATAACTCGAACGACCAATAAACGCGACACATACGACACGTACGCCCGGCTCGATTGCGAATTAACGTCTTTTAGGGTTCCGTATGCGACGAAACCGTAATATTAAGACATCACTGTCTATCCGGCTCAAAGTCAAAGTCAAAAATGTCTTTATTCGAGTTACATGTAACACTTGTGAATGGTCATTGAATACAATGCAAGGCGATTTTTCTGCCGGTTCTTCAGCAGATTTAAACTTAATTAAACTCGAATCGTCGAATTAAGTTAAACTACCGCAGTGTTCGGAATGTTGATGCTATGTTAAGACTTAAATCTATGCATAATTAACAGCAGCACGTAGGCTCTTGAAATCTCCATAGTAACTAAATTGTATATTTACTGCAATTATAAATAATGAAGTTAGCTAAACAATCACTACTAGGTGGGGGGGAATCTCGTACAACCAACTGGATTTAAGCGAATACTATTAATAAAAATAATATTGTTATGTTGTTTACCTAGTGGTACGGAACACTTCATGCGCGAATCCGACTCGCGCTTCGCCGGTTTTTTATTTCCATCTCAATTACCAGAAATGGTATTCGTAAAGGCAATTTTTTGGACTTTATGCGCTCTTCGATTCGATTAATGAAATAAAAATGGATTCAAATAGCGGATGATTGCTGTAAATAAAATATGGGCTTTTTGAACGGCTGCGACTTTGCAGCGCTGTATTGAGCGTGGTTGAACCGAGATGTATAAATGTAACAATGTATCTTTTTTTTATACTACACTTCCAGATAGACCTCATCCCACCTGATGTTAAGTGGTAATGAGGTCCTAGCTTAAAGACGATAAGTACAGCGAAATAAAACTGTTACTGGACTTGACCCCTGCTACTAATGTAGCTCTAGAAACCTTACTTACACGCAGGAACACAACAACATCGCAGTGATTGTTATTTGGCTGCGGTCTTCCGTAAGGTGAAGGTATTCACCAGTTGGGCTGCGCCAGTTCGTGCCATAAATCACTATGCACTACCTCTCCCTCTCTTTTATAATTATAATCGATTAATAATTTTAGGGTGTTCATAAAATCATTGCCTCCGCATTCTAAAAAGATACTAACTGGTGTTTTCTAAGAAAATGTTATTACGAAGGCGACTTCCGTAGCCAAGGGGCTAGACCTTGGCGTTGCGTCGTCTCTGAGGCCCCGAGTTCTATTACCGGTCCAGTTTGAGTCACAGACAAAGGCGCGACGCAATAGTCCAGTCCGCTCGTTTCTCAGTTTCTTGTTACTGTTGAGTTACAAATAGCTGTATTTTTAACGTTTTCTTTCTATTCTTTTTCTGTGTCCAATCATGTAATTGTTGTGTATACTTACAGCTGGGTTGTGATATCTTTAAATAATGTACGTAACGTTTTTTTTCTTGTTTTGGAAGGTAAGGCTTAGCAGATTTCCCACAACATCGCCACTAAGGGGGGTTTTAGCTATTAGTCCTGCCCTTTTCAGGGCAGGGAGTCCCAGACACGCCGTCACCTCCTTCAGGTGACGGTACGGTGCATCAACGCATTTCTCCCCGTAAAAAAAATCGTTTCTTCTTGTTTTTTTTTGTCAAACATGTTCACAAGCCGCCACATGGCTGTAGATAAACGACTAATATAAAAGGTATCACCCCGACCAATAGCTTAACGTGCCTTCAGGAGCACAAAAATGCTCGTATTAATTGCCACTAAATTCGATCGGCATGGTTACCCATCCAATACTGGACCAAGGCGTGCATAACTTAACTTTCGATATCGTTGCCAAACTACTGTTGGTATTGCTCCACGAGTGCCAAAAAAATATTTTTTTTAAAGTGTGCCATGAATTCACACTTTTAAAAACTTAAAAGTTACCCACTACTGTGCTTTCGCATTAAACAATCCTTATATTTCGAGTCACATTCAGTTTGCGTCATAATGATTGCATGTATGCATTCATTAGCATATTATGCATAAACTGTAGCCCACAGCAGTGAGTCACTCATTGCATCAAACATACGCCCAGCTCATCTGACACGAATACGGCGAGTCACTGCTCTTCATAATAACAGCCTAATTATTGTTCTAATGCAGGGCAATAATTGGAGCTAGCTCAGGGGTCGTATTTATTTTTTTCTTTATATAGTACAACCAGCAATATTTACACTAAAAATAACATAACATACAAACTTCAATTGCACGCTGCTACGGTTTTTGAGGTAAGTTTGTTATAATACAAGCATGCATGTAGGCATTTTTTATTTAGAAAGGGAGGTAAAAGTATAAATGAAAGAACTAAATATTGAAAAGGTTACAGTTACTCAGCAAACATCGTTCATATTATTTAAAATAATTTAACGGGTCAAAACGCGACACCATTTTTATTTAGTAGTTAATACGAACTACTTACTGCCCGACGTGTCTGTTAAGTTGCACCAACCGTGCTCACGAGCTGACTGGTCTTGCTCACCTTCGTCTGTTCGGGGAGCTTGCAAATGTTCATCCACCCTCACATCCTCACATAACAAAATGTTATATGTTGGGCAGTAAGTAGTTCGTGTTAACTAACTACTGAATAAAAATGGTGTCGCGTTTTGACCCATCAAATTATTTTCAATGTTTAAAATGGAACGCGAAAGTCTTAAAGTTTATATCGTTAATATTAGTTAGTATAAAGAGAAGCGGGGCGACGAGCGTCGCGTGCAGCGGGGCTTTTCGCGGCGCGTCTGGCGTCTGTTCGAGCAACAGCACGCCAAGGTAAGCTTGCAGTTCGATGTTAGATCTTATGCGTATGACATAAGGGCGGTTTCAAAGCCATACTGTCTAGGAATAGTCTGACGGGCTTTCGTACCTTTACGGCACAACAAGCGCTTGCGCGGTTCTCCTTGCTTTCTAATGCCCGGTTCCAAAATTTTACGATTCGTAATGTGTCAAAAATGACTGTCCCCTTTTATCTGTGCCGACCTACGACATGACCTACAAGTCGACACAAATACAGCGTCAGCAGAATTGGCGTAGTAAACAACGCTCCATACGTAATGCATGACATCGATATCCTACATCGCGATATCAGAGTTTTCGTCGCCACTAAGTATATATACAACAAACCAAGAATGGTAGTTGGGCCTTGGTCCCCGAGCAGATAACACCTAGCTCGGCGGAAGTACTTCCACTTTTAGTAAAGAACATACGTTCCTTACATATCCAATCGACTACGAGTCGTTAATACCGATCCATAATTTACTTTCCATACGAACTCTCCTCAGTCGTCGGTCGATCGCTTTTTCCTTATGCCTAGTATAATTTATTACTATACGTCACTAGAAACAATCGTTTTTCAATTATTGCAACCGGGCTTTAGTGGTTCCTGATACTTAAAGTACCTATTTTGCGTAGGGGATTTTAATTCTTGGAAAATTATAGCTCTAAGTATACATTGGGATGGGCAGACGGCAGGAAGCGGCTTTGTTATAACAAAGCCGCTATGCAGTAAAATTAATCCTATAGCCTTAAATGTATGCAGATTTTCATAGAATACTAAGCTTAAACAACTTATGCCTAAGCCAATGATGAGACCAGAACATATACAAACGCTACCGCACCGTTCCTTATAAAGCTGGCTACAGTAGCGCGGCCGCTACATCAGCGGTTTGGCCGGCGCGACACGCGCGATTAGTCGCGCCGCACTTAGGCCCTGGCTACGCGCCAACACTGCTTCGTATCAATATCGGATACCACATCTTTAGGTACCGTAGGAGCTGAAATTTGTCTGTTGATATTGGCATTAAATAGCTTAAATATGATCACAGTAACCTTCCTAGTTTCTTAATAACTCTTTTTATTTTTTGTGTCTCTGTCTTGGTTTTGTTTCGACTAATCTCTAAAACGACTTAACCAATGTCGATAAGATTTTTACTGGCAGATAGCTGATATATTAACGAGTAACATAATAAACATCTTTTATTTCAGAAAATAATTTTTTACTAATAACTTTTACGCAGACATATTTGCAGGAAGAGCTTATGGTGGACAATAGGGAAGTTGGCTTGATAACAAACAGATATACTTTGAAATTACCTAGACAACAAGATTCCTTTATAGATAGGACCTCATTACCACTTAACATCAGGTGGGATGAGTTCAATCTTGAAGTGCGATACAAAAAAAGAAGATGTTATTTAAATATAACACGCTTTGTCGTCATATTTTTACTTATCAACATACTTACTTTTAAATAGTTTCTGAGCATTCGTTTATTAAAATCGCAATTTCAGTATAATTGGCAAAAAATGGTGACCCATGTAACAATGTCTCCTTTAACGGCTAAGATAACTTCTTATTTGTGAACATCACAATTAAGACGCATGTAAGAGAAGTAGTACATAATAATTTCGAAGCTATGAAGAAATGTAAAAGATTCATGCACATTTAAAACGGTCGAAACTACATCCTTTTTCGTAGTAAGGATAAAAAGTAAACTGCGTCTCTTCTCGTGCATAACCCGAACGATTAAAGATGCGAGCGCAAAATAATAACATCCCTTCCTCGCATGGCGGTGCAAAATATCCGAGCGCGTCTTGAAAAAACTAACCGATTTTTCTCGGAGCGACGATAAATCAGCGGATATTAAACCGCCGATGAATTACCGCACATTATCGAGACGCAAATTAACCGCTGACCCGGGGAGGCGATAAATTCCCGGGAAATATTCCGCTACAAGTGTTGCGAGAAACTTGTAGGAGTGTGTTCGGAGTGCGACAATGAGACATGGTGTTGCGAGTGATGATTTGAACATTGCACTTTTAGTATTAAACAGTGTATATCTGGTTGGTGTTAATAAATAAGTATAGACTAGCTGTTCCATCGAACGTAGTTACGCCTTTTTTTCCAGATTCCCTGCACCTCCACAATAATATTAAATAAACTAGCATTAGCCAATTCAATCAAGCCGTTGTCAAGTTTTAGGGAGACTAACGAACAATTAGGAATACATTTTTATATATAAGATTATGTCGACAAACTATCGCGACTTGTAAAGTACCCAACTTATATGCCTTCGGAGCCAGTTCCCCAGGCCAGCTCGGAGGCACATGTTACGCACTGAGGGCCACAAAGTCCTCTAATGAACCTCTTGCTACAAAGAGGGTTGTTAAAAATTTTCGGTGCGCGAACACCAGCGTAGGCCTGCGTTTGATATGGGTCGTACAGTCGATGGAGAAATCACACGGGTTTTTCATTTAAACATACTTTGAGTTCAGGCACACGTACACGCAAATATATAATACTAGCTGTGCCCGCGACTTCGTTCGCGTGGACTACATCCTTTTATGGTCGGTTTTACCCCTTTCTCCCCTAATATTCGAAACAAAAAGTAGTCTATATTTTAATCCAAGTTTTGAGCTATATCTCTAAAAATAATCATTTTTCCATATAAACTTCCAAAGGTGGTATTACCCCCCTCCCCCCCCTTATAATCTAATAAAAAGTAGCCTATGTCCGTTTTTGAGATTCAACGTATACCTTTACCAAATTTCATCAAAATTGGTTGAGAGGTTTAAGCAGGAAAGCGTAACAGACAGACAGAGTTACTTTCGCATTTATTATATTAGTAGGGATTTTATAAAAGTACATATCTACTTTACTTATTAAATTCTAACATTTGAAAAACCATTCGTTCTAGTTACGCATAGTAATAAATTATACGAGGCGTAAACCAAAAACGACCGACAGACGACTGATGGCAGCTGGTATGGAAAGTAAGTTATGGAACGGTGTAGACGATTCGTAGTCGGTTGGAGAAAAACGGTAGTCATTTTTGACGCATTGAGAATCGTAAAATAATGAAACCGGGTATTAGTGAGCATTATTCAACAAGCTGCCACTAAAACATATTATAAAGAGACTCTGTTTTTATTTAACAATAAATCTAAACTGATAAACTAAATTAGAGTGTCTATAATATTTAAAAGTGTTTAAACAAAAGCATTTAAAAAATATAATGTCTGTGTGATTCGCCTAATATCTCAAACGGCTGGACTAATTTTAACGGGACTTTCACTGACATATACCTACTAAAATATAACTTAAGTTACTGGTATTTTTTTTTATTATTTTAGAGTGAATTGGTTGAAATTTTATAAAGACGGTTGCACCGCTCTTTAAATCATGACAGAATATCTTAATTAAGTCAAAATCTGGGTTTCGAATCCCCACACTGCAGGGGAGATAATTTTGTTCTGTTTCTTGAAAAGATTAAAAAAAAATATTAAAATTCTAGAATAAAACTGGCACAATAATATTGGAGAGACAGTTTATTTTCTACCGGAGTGTATACGCCGTTACTGCGGTACGGCTTGGGCATAGTAGTTTTGCGAACATATTTTTCTTTAATGGCCGTACGTTTAAAGCTAAAAGTGTTATCGTTCCGCCGCATTCCCACTTGTGACTAGCTGATGAAAGACGTACATACTTGGAAACTGACCTTTGCCGTTGAATGTCTTTTGAGGACTATTTTTTTGGGCATATGATGGTATCTACCGGCTAAGATAGTTTTTCAACGCCGAACAAAAAAGAGGGGGGTTATATGTTTTACATTGATATCTAGTAGTCCGTGTGTCTCACAGGAGTGTCTGTCTAAGGCATCCTTATAGCTCTAAAGGCTGAACTTTTTACTTATTTGTAAGGTATGTGTTGGCGACAGATCTGGCAACCCCGTTGTTATATAGGTATGTGTTATATTCTTGAGTATGCTTTCTCCGCTAGCAACGGGGTTCGACAGTGGTTTCCCCTATTTTTTCGATACTTTATGATTTTGTGAATTTAAATTTAAATTGGAACAATTTTTCATTTCTGTCCGTAATAATAATGTTTTGTTAAAATCGATTCAAGATGGCCGCCGCCACAAAGTGTCTGATAACTTATTTTGACACACAAGTCTCTTTATAAAGGTATCAAATAAAATTACTTGCAGTACCATACATTATGACTACGTGTAGTGGTATGTACTGCTACTGTAACTTATCTGCTGAGTTTCCTACCGGTGTCTTCTCGGTAGATATAGGTTCCGAACCGGAAGTAGAATCACTTTGCATTATATACAATGACGATTCGAAAGTGTTATTATATGTAACCTACTTGAATTAACAAATATTGAATTTGAATTTGAATTTGAATTTGACCTGTTTCAAATCCAAGATGCGCCAACATCAAACAATAGCGGCCCGCGGCTTCGCATCCGTATTTACCCGGATTTTTTCAGATTTACCACAGATTCATCGCTCCTATTGATTGTAGCGTGATGTTGTATAGCCTAAAGCCTTCCTTAACAAATTGACT
Organism: Glyphodes pyloalis; assembly: GCA_037074685.1. Lineage (NCBI taxonomy): Eukaryota > Metazoa > Arthropoda > Insecta > Lepidoptera > Crambidae > Glyphodes > Glyphodes pyloalis. The sequence continues at coordinate 336,581 of JAYKKO010000050.1, forward strand.
ATCCAACGTAAAAAATATTTTTCAATTCAAACTTGTAGTTCTTGAAATTAACGTATTCAAACAAACAAATTCTTCAGCTTCAGCAAATATAGATAAAGGTGGTTAAAAAAAAATATTTATAATACGAACTACCCTTTTCAGGGCATGTAACTATCAATCAGCATCCAATATATCGCATTGTCCTGTAAGCTATACGTTACGACGTCGCTAACTTGTCGCCAGTACATCAACAACGGCACAATGGCCCGATGCCCGATATTACAATAATGCTCGCTCCGATCGATGCTCGGTATCACAATGGCTCCGTCTGGATTACCTTAAGCTCTGTTAGCAGATTCGATTGTGCTCATTAGAATGTTGTTATGAGACTATTCATAGCTGAATGAATGGTGAATGGAATCGGTATTGCAGTGAACTTTTGACCGCAAATGAGAGCTATTGTTATTAAGAGGAGCGGTTTGCATTTTTCTTTTAAACTTCGTGCTCAATCCTTTTAATATTGTAACTGAATGCTAAAGTTTGTATGAACGTATGAATGTATGTTCGTTATTAATTCACCCTAAACTAAGGGATTGATGTAGGTAATTTGGTAAAATAAAGGCGATCCAACTGACTAATATAGTAAACATAAAAGTTTTACTAACGTATATTAGTTAATCTTTCAGTCAAAAGTTAGGAAGAAAAAAAGATTAGATTCTAGATTAACGTTTAAAAAGCTTTTTATTCCAATACAATGTGATCAAAGGGGTTGCCCAGCCAAAGTAGCATGTTTCAAATATTTTTATCATCAGAATGCTGATGTGTTTGAATTAGCTGCTAAGCCTGGGCAAAGGTCATCAGATGGCTTGAGAAAATCAGAAAGAAATGGGAAAAATTGGTACGTTCCATCTTATAGATGTGATGAGGACATTTATCGGTAGTAAGACTTAAATGGCTGAATCACCAATCAATATATTTAATGAGTAGGTATACCATATTATTTTGACTACCATCCCGACTATCGCGCGCAGTAGGTTAAATTGCGTGCAAGAGATGAGAAAAGTTTTGATATCATTGATTGGCTCATAGCACACCGCACTCGTATTTTCAACCAATCAGCAGCTGACGTATCCATTTTGACATTTGTTAAGAGCGCGATAAGATTTACTAGCGAGACATTGACGTTTATCATTCAAAAGTTAATGTGGGCGAAGCCACGGATAGAAATATAGTACTTTATAAATAGATAGTACTATCTATTTATCGTATGAGCGTATCGTACAATCAAATTGATTTTTTTTATTTTTTAAAATGTTTCTAAATGTTAAAAAAAAACATGAAGGCTCAAATTTGTAAACTAGGATTTATTCGATTCGATTGTGTCAACGCCCTAAAATAATAGTTGATTCTCTTTTGCAAAACGAGCAAAGAAATCAATGTCATTTCGTAATTGTAAAAGAGCTTGTTAGTCGCCAACCGAACTAAGCCGGATATAACCTCTACAATATTTCGCTTTTGCAGCTCTTGCTTGCGCGAAGACTAAAATCGTCTTTAATTAAAGCAGTGACATTTTTCAGCTACCAAAATAAGTGGTGAACGGTCGTCGGCTCGTCGCTCTTCATTTACGACAACTCCCAGCCTCTCGTGAACGTCTGCAAACAATGGTAAGATATCAATTGGATATTTTTTTGGGAAAAATCCAGCCAGCCTCAATTGATATAGTCTTCTTAATAGGCCCTTGAATTAGCCCTGGAGCATTTGTTCCATTCGTTCCATTATTTAAAAAGATACATAGATATAGGTACTAGTATTGTACAGAATATTTGTAGAAAAAAATATTGTACTATTTTGTCCAGATCTTTTTTATGTACTCCATCCCCCAGTTAGTATCCGTCGTCTGGTGCTCGTAGTACAAGGGAAAACCTTTGTTTGAGACCAGGTGATTGGTGTGGTTGTCTGGCGCATTTATTTATTTATTTAATGACTAGCTGTGCCCGCGACTTCGTTCGCGTGGACTACATCCTAACAAAACGTAAGCTATATTTTAATACAAGTTGCGAGCTATATTTGTGCCAAATTTAATATCTCTAACTACAAAAATAAACATTTTTCCATATAAACTTTCAAAGGTGGTACTACCCCCATCCCCCCCTTATTTTCTAATAAAAAGTAGCCTATGTCCGTTCTTGAGATTCAACGTATACCTATACCAAATTTCATCAAAATCCGTTCAGCCGTTTAGGCGTGAAAGAGTAACAGACGGACAGACAGACAGACAGACAGAGTTACTTTCGCATTTATAATATTAGTATGGATGATACTGACTTATTGCATCTTATTATTGTATCTTAATTGTATTATACAAATAATTTCGAAAATTAAAAGATGCTCTCCGCATGTACGCTAATTGATATTGACCATAACACTTATCATATTTAATACAAATTTGTCAAACATTTTATGTATTCGTTAAGTGTACCGACCTTTACTGAAGCATTCCTAATGTACCTATCATCTTGGCGAGATTGCTGTTGTCAGCTACTTCATAAACAATTAATAGGAGGGAAATGGGCGATGACAGTGATGGCAAAGTTTTACGAAACGGCAAATGTAATTGTTTCTTGGCTTATGATTATTTAACTTCATGAATACGACCATTCAAATATCGTATGATTGTGAATTATAAAAGATGAATTAACATGAAGATTAAAAGCTAGTGTTAACTTTCGCATTTAAAATTTTGACTCATTACATAAATATCTTTGATAAATAAAAAAACAATCATACTTTTTTTTAATTTCAAACTCTCACTTACGTCTTGCTAGACAAGTACCTACTTGAAAATGCCTAGTGCTTAAGTTTCATAAGTGTAAAAGTTTATAAGTTTTGTTACTGAGATACTATGAGTACCAAGTACACTCCTAGTGAGAATACCTAAGTCCAAAAGTGAATACCCAAAATAAACGGCAAAGTTAGCAAGTTGCCCAATCAGAGTCCGGAGAATGTCTAGACAGCGCCCTCTTGCGGCTCGTACAGAACTAATTCTAATTAAAGGTCTGAGTAGCTATCCTCGGCTCGGATTGTATGCAGTGTCTAATGTTTGCGTTTGCAAGCCAAACCACAATAATTAGGTACGAAAACACAATGATTCGAAGAATTTGTCAATCTAAAATAGACCTTGTCTCTTGTGGAATCTCCAAAAAAATATAAGTTTCTTAAACCTAAAGTGTGTGAAAAATTATCACGAAGAGTATTCAGCTGGTATTAGAATGGCCAAAGTTTGTAAGAATATCTACATGTATGGTTATATATTTCTTTCACGCAAATACTAGTGAATATATTTCTATGAAATTAACATAAAGAAAGGTGAGATACACGATTAACAGACAGACACGATTAAGTCTTTTCTAACCAAAATACGCAAAAAAAGTCGTGGGTTCTCTAGTCTTGAATAATATTGTTTCAGTTTCCACCAGCCTGTAAAAACTACTACCCGTCGTCAGTCAAGCCGGCACAACTTTGCTAAAACAAGTCTGCAAGTCGAAATAATTAACCACAACCTGATTCAAAGCGAGCCTGGGAACAGCTTGCGCCCAAAATAAACTGCCTTGGAATTGCAACACTAGGCAGCACTCGATTTGCACTTTTCCTTTAATTAACTTCTACCTTTTATTTGCGGCTTTGCACGAGTCATTTTCTTCTAGGTAGTATCTTTTTTAAGTTGCACTTCCAGATTGACCACATCCCACCTAGTGATGATGAGGTTTTAGCTTAAGGGCGTCAGCTACAGTATAATAATAGCTATTATTGGACTTTCCGCCCTTACCTTGAAGGCTTGACCCCTGCTACTAATGTAGAACCCTCCCAGGAGCCCAGGAAGCCTTACGCAAGAACACCGAAGTAATTGTTATTCGGCTGCGGTCTTCTGTCAAGTTGGAGGTATTTCCCTAGTCGGGCTGCTCTAGTTCAAGCGACAAATTACTATGCTCTACCTCTCTTATAAGTTTAGTATCCTTTTCTAAAATCCTACGAGTAGAACCTTCATGTATTTTTGCTCTGTGGGCATCTATGTAACACGTCGTTACATGTTTTTGTGAATTTTTTTAATTTACTTAAAAACATCCATCTTTGATGGCTAAAAAGACATTGTTCCAGGTCTTGTTTGTTTCTGAACTTGGATTTTTGCCACTCAAGTCTGACATTGACAGTTCAATGACAGTTCCTCAATTGAAAGACGTTCGTCTATGGAATGACAGGATGATTTTCATTTTTCTCTTGTGCGTGGACGCACGCAACAAGTTTCCTTTTTTTTATATCTTTCTTATCTGAAAGCTTTTTTTTTATTTCTGACGAAGTCGTCGTGGAGCTGCAAGTTTCTCTCCTGACGAACAGGCTCGCATGTGAAATGCGAGAAAAATGATTTCTTCTTATTTTACAAGATTTCTCTGGTAAGTTGGCTTGGCTTGACCTTGGTCGTCTTCTGCAACACCACATGTGGTTGCATTTTCTAATTATAGTGTTTATTGTTTGTTTTAGATCTATGAATAAATGAAATATTAATTTTAAACAAGGAGGTGATTATACACCGAGGAGGATGATCTTCTGCCTTGCTTAATTCTTCTTATTTTTGGGTAAGCACGCTTGGATTACTCTTATCCTTACAATCTCTTGTCACGCTGTACTCGATCTTGTGGTTAAATAAGTGCTTTTGGAGATTTACGCAGTTTTTCACAGCACATGTTTCGCAGCACATGTTTCGCACCTACCCTCTTCTCTGCTACAAGAGATTTTGTTTGCTGCTTATGCTGACTATGCTTGTATGTGTTTTGCAGGCTTTTGGCAAGCCCTCCTTGGGTTGGGATACCCATGACATTTAGCCTTCTACAGACTGGAACATTGCGGATCTCTTCTGTCTTGCGGCTCACGTTGGCAGTTCACCGGCAATGAGGTGTTGATGGACTGGTTGAGGTTGGAATGCCTGTAGCCTTAGGGAGGTTTGCCGATTAACAGGTATGCTCATACCTTAGCATTTATTGTTAATTTAAGTGATACTAATTTTATTGTACCCTAGTATCCTATGTACTTAGATAGAATATTGTGTATTCATCTTACGGATATTTGAGACCACAATGGTCTTCATTGTTAGCTAAGTTAACTAGTTTAAGTGTGGTTAATTTGTGAAAGAAACAAAGCTTAATTCTCAATTTTAATAAATTTATTATGATCAAAGTCTTAAACCAAACTTTTGTTTTCTTTACTCTTTCTTACTTTTAGTTAAAGTAAGTGGCGCCCTGCCTCAGTGCTCAGTTAGGTTTCTGTGAGCGTCCCAGAGAACCCACGGAGCTAGCAACACTTAGGCTAAAATCACACCACCTTAAGCCACTAGGTTACATTGGCGCCTCAACGGGCAGGCCTCGTTTTACATACAGGGTCTAACTGAGACTGGGTTTCTTATTTTCTTTTGCTACTTTGTTTCTCTCATATCTTATTTTTATTTTGAAAGATGAGTCTTTCACTTGATATTGATTATTTGCGTAAGAACGAACTTTTATATGAAATTCGTGTCAAAGGACATGAAGTTTCAGACGATAAGTCTGTAGATGACTTAAGAAAATTATATCGTTCTTTGAAAGGTACTTCAAATGATGAAGTTAGTAAGAAGTTTATTTGCTCTCTTGATCCTGCCAAGGAATTATTGTATTGCCAGGAAAAATATTATGAAGTGCTAAATTTAAATCATACAACTTGTTTAAAGAAATGTCATTCTATATTGGCACATCTTGTTTTAAGACTTGAACGCACAGTGTTCTCAAATGATGAACAAAAGTTGTCAAAGATTAACTTGTTGGCTGATGCTTATTTATTAAACAAAAACCTTGAGTGTGGACTAGTTGCCGCTTCAACTTTATCTGAATCCTTGCCAGACAAAAGTCAGCAAACAGGTTGCTCTAATGTTGTTTCTTCCTCTAAATCTTATCTTAAACTTATGTTAAATCTGAAATTTAATTTTAATGGTGAAACACCTGTTTATGACTTTGTAACAAAACTTGAAGATTTCATACATTGTACTAAAATACCTAACAAAGAATTCTTGGATAATGTTAGTTATATTTTATCAGGCGAAGCCTTAATATGGTACAAATCTGTACGCACTTCTATTTCTTCATATTTTCAATTTATTGAATTATTAAAAGCTGAATTTCAATCTGTTGAGGCCGAGCGTTCATTATTGAACCAAATTAAGGCAAGACTTCAACAACCAAATGAAAAAATTAGAACTTTCATTAATGTTATGAGATATTTATTTAGTACACTTACTGTACCTTTGCCAGAAGATGAGCAATTGGAAATCATAATGACTAATATGAGTCCTTTCTATATTACCCGTTTAGCTTTAATTGATGTTAGCTCAATAGCTCATCTTAAGCAACTTTGTTTAAAATTGGAAATTTCCAAACATAGATGTGAAAATAGAGGTTATCTCAATCCTGGCTCTGATGTTATTATATCAGATCTTTTATTACCTAATGCTGCTTCTAAAAAGAGGCCAATTTTAAACTCTGTTGTTGAGAAATGTTTAAAATGTGATGGGTCACATCATTATAAGAATTGTCAAGTTTATTTGGGCATTCATTGTTTTAAATGTAAGAAACCAGGCACTTTGACCAACAACTGTCATTGCTCAAAAAACGTAAAAGGCAGTCAGGAGTGAATCACGCTCATGTTAGGGTTTCATTTAACAAGGGTTTCACTACTGACTGTGAATGGAAATCTCATCTAAAGTTTATTAACTCATTTTTTTCTACGACTTATTCAGTCAATCCTTTATTTGACCAGTGCAAGGATAATATTCGTCCTTTTGTTACAATTGATATTTTAGGCATTAAGTGCAATGCTTTGGCAGACAGTGGTGCTTCTGTGTCTGTTATTTGTGATAAGACTTTATCTACACTCTCTAATATGGGTGTGAATGTTGACTGGGAACCTTGTCAAAGTGAATTGTTAGTGGGTAACAATGCTCGTCTTAACGTTCTCGGTAGGGTTTCTTTTCCTATTTCTTTTTCAAATAGGGTTCACAATGTGAATTTTTATGTCTGTAGGGACATCAATATGCCCATAATTTTAGGGTCTGATTTTTTGCGTTCTTACGATTTGTGTAAGGATATCTTTGACGCTCACGGTACGCGTCGGGGGTTCACAGTGAACCTGTTGAAGGATGAATCTGTTCATCTGCCTGATTCTGGCGATCTGTTCTCTAGGCAAGGGAAATCTTTGCAAGCAATAGCTTCTATATCTGACTCATTGTCCAATTCTGAAAGTAGGGATGTTTGGTATTGGGACTTGATTCGGAGGGTTCAGAGTAGACCAGAGAAGTTTCATAATTGGAAATTTATTGACGGGAATTTATTTAGATATATAAATTCTTCTAATCCTTTGTTGGCTGAGTTTAAATGGAAAAGGGTAATTCCATGGGAAGAAAGATCTTCTATACTCCAACAATGTCATAGTCGTTCGAATACCGCTCACTTGGGTTTATTTAAAACGCTTAAGCGTGTTTCACAGTCATATTACTGGCCTAAAATGGTTAGGGACATAAAGTATTATGTTAGAACTTGTGAAATTTGTTTAGGTCAAAAGGAACGGTCACAAGTGGACAAGTCTGGTCAACATGACAAGATTGTTTACAACAGGTCTTGTAGGCAGGTGGATTATCAAGTTGGTCAAACGGTGTGGAAAAGGGAATTTCCTCTTTCAAATGCAAGTAAATATTTCACTCATAAGTTTGCCCCCAAGTTTCGAAAGTGTATAGTTGTCAAAAAGGTCTCAAGTGTTGTTTATCAGCTCTGTGATTTTCACTCAAGGAAACCTCTAGGAACTTGGCATGTCAAGGATATTTTAAAGTCTCATCCACCTGATTGATTCAATTTTTTTTTATTTGTTTCAAGGTTCGTGTGCCCCGAGTCTCACTTCTTTTTTTTTATTTTTTTTTGTGTCAACTAAGGAGGTATTGTAACACGTCGTTACATGTTTTTGTGAATTTTTTTAATTTACTTAAAAACATCCATCTTTGATGGCTAAAAAGACATTGTTCCAGGTCTTGTTTGTTTCTGAACTTGGATTTTTGCCACTCAAGTCTGACATTGACAGTTCAATGACAGTTCCTCAATTGAAAGACGTTCGTCTATGGAATGACAGGATGATTTTCATTTTTCTCTTGTGCGTGGACGCACGCAACAAGTTTCCTTTTTTTTATATCTTTCTTATCTGAAAGCTTTTTTTTTATTTCTGACGAAGTCGTCGTGGAGCTGCAAGTTTCTCTCCTGACGAACAGGCTCGCATGTGAAATGCGAGAAAAATGATTTCTTCTTATTTTACAAGATTTCTCTGGTAAGTTGGCTTGGCTTGACCTTGGTCGTCTTCTGCAACACCACATGTGGTTGCATTTTCTAATTATAGTGTTTATTGTTTGTTTTAGATCTATGAATAAATGAAATATTAATTTTAAACAAGGAGGTGATTATACACCGAGGAGGATGATCTTCTGCCTTGCTTAATTCTTCTTATTTTTGGGTAAGCACGCTTGGATTACTCTTATCCTTACAATCTCTTGTCACGCTGTACTCGATCTTGTGGTTAAATAAGTGCTTTTGGAGATTTACGCAGTTTTTCACAGCACATGTTTCGCAGCACATGTTTCGCACCTACCCTCTTCTCTGCTACAAGAGATTTTGTTTGCTGCTTATGCTGACTATGCTTGTATGTGTTTTGCAGGCTTTTGGCAAGCCCTCCTTGGGTTGGGATACCCATGACATTTAGCCTTCTACAGACTGGAACATTGCGGATCTCTTCTGTCTTGCGGCTCACGTTGGCAGTTCACCGGCAATGAGGTGTTGATGGACTGGTTGAGGTTGGAATGCCTGTAGCCTTAGGGAGGTTTGCCGATTAACAGGTATGCTCATACCTTAGCATTTATTGTTAATTTAAGTGATACTAATTTTATTGTACCCTAGTATCCTATGTACTTAGATAGAATATTGTGTATTCATCTTACGGATATTTGAGACCACAATGGTCTTCATTGTTAGCTAAGTTAACTAGTTTAAGTGTGGTTAATTTGTGAAAGAAACAAAGCTTAATTCTCAATTTTAATAAATTTATTATGATCAAAGTCTTAAACCAAACTTTTGTTTTCTTTACTCTTTCTTACTTTTAGTTAAAGTAAGTGGCGCCCTGCCTCAGTGCTCAGTTAGGTTTCTGTGAGCGTCCCAGAGAACCCACGGAGCTAGCAACACTTAGGCTAAAATCACACCACCTTAAGCCACTAGGTTACATCTATCGATTGACGCTTTCAAAATCAAGCTATTGACTGCGACTTTATATCTTGTGGTACGAGAGCAAGAAAGGTGTGGAGACTATACTTAAAGTGAAGGTATGCACTCCGTGGTCAAGTCTACTCTCAAAAACGGAACAAACGAAAGGTTTCGTTTTTAAAGATCAATTGGAAATTCGGGAGTTTAAATATAGTTTTAGATTTGCATAAATATTATTTGTTAATTCGCATTCGTTTGAATCTGTTTTACTATAAATTTTCTATTCAGTTTAGGAGAGGAAATTAAATGGGCCACAAATCAAGTCAAATATTTAATTATTCAAGTAAGTTACAACAAATCGTCGTTGATTACAAAGCAAAGTAATTCCACTGCTTGTTCGGAACCCATATCTTCCGAAAAGTCACCGGTAACAAACTCAGTAGATTAGTGACAGGTTTTATTTGACTTATTGCTGTGTGTAGACCACTTTGGACCTAATACATATTTTCTCTTTATTTGTAGATAACACTGGTCAACAAAACTTTGTAACAAGAAAGGTGCTGGCTAATTTTAAATTACCTACCTATCCTCATTTTATAACCATATTTATTTTGATTCAATCAGATCTAGTTTTCGTGTTACAGCTACTACCCACAAAATTAAAAGTTAACCGTTTTTATTTTACTTTCGCATTCACACAATTTGTTTATTTGAAGAGCATAGTGGTTTGTTCTGTTTTTAGAGTGAAGTAATTCTTAAATAATGTCAAGAAAGTGTAAAAATGATCCTGACATTTTTTTTACATTTGTGGTGACATTACTTTTAAAACTAAGCGAATGAATTTAACACCATTTTCGTAACTGAGTTATATCAACAGTATTTTGGTTTTGCCATCGGACAACAAGACAAAGCATGGGTTCCACACATCTGTGTGTTACATTGGTGGGTCTTCTTACTGGATGGGCGAAAAGATCTCGATCTATGCCTTTTGCAATCCCTATGATTTGAACGGAACCAACGAACCACTCATATGATTGTTATTTTTGTCTCACTGATACAAAAGATATTACAATTAAAACAAAAAGTAAAATCAAGTATCCTGATCAGCTAAATTACCAATCCCTCATAGAGATAATTTATCGGTACCAGAAACACCTCAAACTAGCGATCTGTCCCTTACGCCACAAGTCGAAAAAAGAGACATTGGATCCTGAATTTCAAGAAACTTCCTAAAGAAAGAGAAATAAGGCATATTTGTTGGCCCCAAATCAGGCAATTAATAATCAAAGATAATATATTTAAAGAAAAGCTTAGTAATTTTGAAAAATCAGCTTGGGAATCTTACATGATAGTAACTTTAAATTTTCTGGGGAATCAGCGATCAAGTGACTATAAATGTTTTCACGGAGCTTTTATCGACATATAAAGCTTTGGGCTGTAATATGTCATTGAAAATACATTTTCTCCATTCACATTTTGATATCTTTCCTGGAAATTTGGGCATCGTCAGCGATGAACACGGTGAAAGATTCCATCAAGACATCTTTAGTATCAAAAAAATATATCAGGGCAAGGAGAGTCCACGTATGTTAGCGGATTACTGTTGGACATTAAAACGAAGCAAAATACAGACAAAAATCATAAAAATAAATTTATATTAATGTAGCAATAAATCAAAATAACTTTTTTTGTTTGTAACAATTCTAAATTTCCAAAATGTTATAAAATGGTATTACAAAAAAACTATTCGTATTTGAAGCATTTTAATTTTATCTCTAGTATCCTTATCGTTGCCCTTAACATAAATAGACAAAAGTTCTCACGTTACACGCCAAAAATGTTTTTTTGTTGACCAGTGTAATTGTAACTTTTGTAATAACTTCGAAAAAAAAAGTTTTGAGAAAACGTCATGGATGGAAAGTTAGATGCTAGTATTGGGTCGTATGGGAGACCTAAAATGTCAACTCGTACAAGTCTATAAAGGCACTCAGCCAAAGAGTATTGCAGCTGCACTTGGAGGCAGTTTATTTAGTCGGTGCCAAGCTGCAGTTAATTATTTTCACAAGTTAAATGTTTTCACGAACTTGTGCCATTTTGTCTATGAATACTCGAGTATATATATTTATTTATTTGTAAGTTGAGATAACAAATATAATCTTTCTTTTTTTCTATATGTGAAACTTTTTTTTATTTCCTCGGGTTTGGGGTTTGAAGTTCCGTTGTTGTTTTTGGTTCGTGTCACATAAGTGCTTAAATATTTTTCTAAATTTTTGTGTAATTTCTGGTATACCAGTATTTGCGCTGACTCTTGGTAAAATATTTCACCTCAGAGCACAGACCCCTGCTATCAACTGCAAACTCCGCAAATTCGTTAGTTTAAATCTAAGAAGGGACGAGAATTTTATCCATCTTAACCTTTTGTACAAAAATCGATGACGTCATAAGTAGGTCACGAGGTTCATAAGCGATGGTTTATTAACGCCGGCGTGTTTAGCAAGGCCCTTATTGCCCTAATGTTTGACCTTGCGATATTCCCCTGCGGCGCTGAGTCCAAATGATTGGTAATATGCGCGCAGGGGTGCCGCCTGATGAGGTTTTTAGCTGGAGTAATCCTCAAGGGAAAGGGAGATTTACTGGAATTGTTGAAATTGACGTATCAGAAATCGAGTCATTGATTGTCGCAATAGGTACTGGTTTAGTCATGCGGGTCAAGTTTGCTAAATACAAATCATATGAAATATATCTTTATTCGAGTAAGTTTCATAATAATACTTTTGAATCATCATTAAATAAAATGCAAAGTGACTCACTCTACTGCTGTTTTCGAACCTATATTTCACGAGAAATGCCGATAAGAAACCGAGTACATTAGTTACAGTAGTACACACATACACACACACAAAGAAACACAAAAATAAAATTATCATATAGAAATAACGTAAACATACCCAATACAATAGTAAACGTCCGTACCCATTTCTCGCCATCTACTTTTTCCTCTACCTTAAGGTTGTCTGGAAGAGATCGCTTTCTAGCGATAAGACCGCCTAAATTGTATTATAATCAATCTGTAAAACCTATTTCTGTAAAGTTTTGTGCAATAAAGTATATCTATCTATCTATCTATCTAAACAATTTGAAAAAAGAATTTGAACTAGGTTCTGACAGTGATTAGCGTGTGTCAGTTTGCTAACTTAGTACCGCGAAATGTGGTCGGTGGGCTAGACTAACCGACATATTCCACGGAAATAGATTTTTTTTTAATCGACACTCCCATCAGTAATATAATATTTAACACCACCACGTGAAGCATGTAGTTGCGCCTCCTGGGGCAAACCAGGATATTACCCCCATTTGTAAGGTCAATTGACCCTGGAGTAGAGAAGACATAGCCCCCTAAACATAGGGTGGAATGGCACTAAATATAAGAGTAAAGAATTGAATAGAATAGAAAAGAAAAATATTTATTCAGTGTAAGTATAAAATTAGTTACATGAGAAAACAAAAAAAGAACAATAGGTACAAAACACTGAAAAGGAACATACTCAGCATGTGTCGGGGGGCCGAGGACTCCCCGACGCTGGTCTTCCGTATGTGCCCAGAGAGTGAGCACTACTGCACGCAGGCAGCATTCAGTCTTGAACTCAAACCAAAAAGAAATAAGTTAAGGAATTGTACAGTATTTGACACCTACCATGAGATAAGATGGATTGTATAAAGGTAGTTTTTTTAAAGTAGGTATAGGTTAGGTATATATTAGTAATAAGGGTGCCAACTCCAAATTTTTGTTACACCTTTTCCACCTGTCAAGATTTCTCTGTGTGCCCCTCTCATACGCTACGCCACTGGATTCTTTTTATTTTAAAAACCTAGTTATCCAATAGCAACCCTACAAATGCTCATACCGGTCCCATTGTGAAGGAAAAATCACTATTATTGGGGCCACATTACCGACGTTGCGCACAAAGTAAATAAATGTTCTCGCTATTAATTCCCCGATCCGGCAGATCACATCTACGATCCTAATGCGGTCATTAGATCTGATCCTCTCCATTTGCGAAGCATAAAGAATGTTCATGAGACTGAAACTAACGGTAAAGCTAATGATAGAACATGGAGAATTTGATAGGAGCTGTGTTTGGGTGATTAATCATGGTATATGATGATACAGGATAGGAAAATGATAGCTTCTAACGCGGTGAAGTAGTTATGGTGAACCATAGTAGGTGGAGGGTCGATGTTAACAAAGAAAGTCTACTGTATTAGCATATCTTTCTTTAATACGTGTTCAGGGTTGAGATGCCTACACGTATTATACTAACTTTATCGATCAGGTTTAAGACATTCACATATTACCATAATGGTTACAGTACATTTGAACATTGAAAACACATGTGGAACAGCAAGTTTATGTTTATTTCTTGTGTTGAAATTACGACATTCCGACTTTTAAGTGAAATAATGTAAGTTTTTGCATACGTAAACATTCCAGTCAAAATGTATTGTGACGCTACTATTAAAATATCGATATTTTTACATAATTCTCTGAGCAAGTCCCTTGTTTTAAAAACGGATATAGCGCGTATGGCTTTTTTTTTGCAATACAAAGATAGTCTGCACACATAACACTATATATTTTTTTATATTGCACTTCAAGATTGACCTCATCCCACCTGATGTTAAGTGGTAATGAGTTCCTAGCTTAAGGGTGACAAGTACAGCATAATAAATATGTTACTGGACCTGTCGCCCTTACCTTGAAGGCTTGACCCCTTCTACTAATGTAGCACCCCCAGGAGCTCTGGACACCTCACTCACACGCAGGAACACAACAACACTGAAGTGATTGTTATTTGGCTGCGGTCTACTGTAAGTAGGTGTAACTAATGTCTTATATTTAGCATATTTCGATAAAATAACATCTCAAAAGCTCATAGATTTCCAATGAAATTATATTTCAAAGTCCAGTTTTTGCTACTTTCATGAGAATAGGGATGATGTAGAAGTAACCATTTATCTAGATTAATTTTCTGTTGGTGAAAATTCTGCCTATTTGATGGATATTATTTTTGTTCATTCCAATTTCTTACGTAGATTCTTTTAGTCCAAAATAAACGGAATTCGACGTCTTCATTCAACCAACAGCCCAAGTACGCTGTGTGCTCAAAATACTATCAACAGAACAAGAATCTCAGCGCGGCAAGAAATCTCGCTCAGACCGTCAGACAATTGAATTGTCAATTTGTAAGTTCGATACGGCACATTAAAATTCAGCACGATTCGAGACGGGTAATCCACTAAACATAGAGTAAATAATAAATCAGCTCTGTTTATACCAGGTCTTTACATTATTCATGGTCTACACTCAGAGATGATCAAACAGTCTTCGATCCTAATACTTGAATTAATGGCCCTGGCGAACTGGCTCTTTAGATTTCGTTGGAAGGTATCTGTAACGAAAAATATTTTTTTATGAATGTTATAATTTTTTTGTAAACGATTTTAAGAAACTTTATGAAAAAATTGAACGTTATTAATGTTTTAAATTAACAAAATGCATCGATGGTCTAGTAATATTTCGTTTAGATTAGAATATAATAGAAAATAGTTTTATTCATGTAAGCTTTAGGTTTTGATTCCCTTGCGAGTACTTGCGAGTTTCAAAATATGCAGCTTAAATTGCTGTTTCTTTTGATTGCGTTGACATAGAAGTTTGATTTTGTTACAGCTTAAAGGTATTATAGACTTGAGTATTTGGTATGAATTTCAATTTAATACCTCTACGCGTTTATGAGGAAATGGGTAGTAAGTTTAAAATTATTAAAAATATATATATTATGTGATGTAACTAATAATTTATGGTTTTCGTAATTTTTCCTTTATCTATGCTATAAGACGTTGCTTCGTACCAAATTTCAAGATTCTGAGTTCACGGGAAGCACCCTGTAGGTTTTGATTCCCTTGCAAGTGTCGAAAATTTGCGGCATAAACGGCTGTATCTTTTGATTGCGTTGGCTTAGAAGTTTGATTTTTTCACAGCTTCAAGGGACAGTAGACCTGAGTAATTGATATAAATTTCAGCTTCATACCTCCACGCGTTCCTGAGAAAAAGGGTCTTGACAGACGGACGGACGGACAGACGGACAACAAAGTGATCCTATAAGGGTTCCGTTTTTTATTTTTGAGGTACGGAACCCTAAAAATGTATTGAGAAGCAACGGTAAGTATGTTAATTTCTTTAAATAAGTCTCTGAGAGAATCCCGTGATTTAAGACCATATATGGCGCGACCATATATATAATTTAGATCGTACTATATAATTTATATTTTCACTAATAAAAGCACAACACATACAACTTTTCATTTTGGCGTCGAGCGTCCTAAGGGTGTAAATAACTCATTTTCATTTACAATCACAGTATTAAATGTTTCCGAGCTTATTTTTACGAATGTTATATAAAAATGTAAAGTGTACATTTTAATTTTCGCAGTTAAAATAAATATAACAAAAACGTTGTAATCCAAAGCAAGAAATAATGACTCTACTTTTTAAAAATATTAGCACCAATTTTTCCCACGTTATCTATACTAATATTATAAAGCTGAAGAGTTTGTTTGTTTGTTTGTTTGAACGCGCTAATCTCCGAAACTACTGGTGCGATTTGAATAATTCTTTTTTTGTTGGATAGTCCATTTATCGAGGAAGGCTATAGGCTAAATAACATTACGCTATGACCAATAGGAGCAAAGACAGAGCGGTAAATGTGTAAAAAACGGGGAAAATTATTCATCCTCGAGGGCTTCCGTTGCGTGCGCTGCGAAAACGGTTCAAGATACCAAAAATATATGTATGAAAGAATAATTCCTATTGAAATGATCTAAAAAAATGTCCACGCGGACGAAGTCGCGGGCGGCCGCTAGTCATAAAGATATACCGGCAGTTAATCAGGCGCAAGCATTCCTCCCTAATTAGCTGCAAGGTGGCTGAGTTATTTATTATTCCGCCTAATTTACAAATAATATCTCGCACGTCTCGTACGAAAGCAACTTCTTACAGCTCAAAATATTACAGTAAGGTAGCTGTTTTTAGACGTGAAACTGTAATTCATTTTGTTCTGTATCGAATAATATATCTTATTGCAGCAAATAAATACTACGTTTCCCCAAAAAACAAAAATTAGCAGGAATTGAAAATCAACAATAGTAGGTATGAAGATATGTAAGATAAAGAAACATCCATGCAATTAAATAAGCTCAGATTTATCCATTCTAAATTACATTTGATTGGTTTAGTTATAGGAAAAAAAACATAACAAAAAATATTAGTAGATATATTCGAAACAGAACATTGCAACTTCCGTTATGAAATTATTTTGAAGTGCATTGGCTCTGGGGAAAAGGCAGCGACGTTCTGAAAAGAGTGGGGGACTAGGCACTGAAATCTCCCCGCGCCTTTTATCTCCTATTGATAAATCAGTGGCAATTTAGTAAAATTGTAAGAGCTGCAGATAATTGCATCAAAATTGCTAACAGTGAATCAATGCCTTATTTATAAACTTCTTTGCATAAAACAAAAAGTAAACTTAATGCTAGGATCATTCTACACCAGTCAACCCTAGGGTAGTGCAGTTTAGGTTTAAAGAAATTTTATTTCTCATAAAAAACTACAAGTTTCACTTAAAATGAGATTATACAAATTGATCAATTAATCTATTTTCGTACCTCTGGTGCTTTATATAAGTATAAAAATAAGTTTCTATAAAAAAGAAAAACAGCAAAGCAAACTAATAATAAATAAAATTACAAAGTATTTACCTAAAAACACCAATAACTTCATTAAATCCATTCATATAATATTACTACATTATAATTAATTAATAAATTATATTAGAATCTTCAATCAATTACTTTAAAAATAATATTACTTAAAATAAATAATATTTAAAAAATACAGAGTGAGTTATTTACTAACTATCAATTAACTTCACTAAAAAAAAAAACATCTTTTTAGTGAGAAGATAGACAAAATTCATTAACATTTAAAATCATAAAATAATTCCGCTAATACAATAAATTATAAGACAAAAGTGCAAATCAAAATACCTAATTACAATCGGAAATGAACTTCATCAACACATCTCTTTTTTATACGAATTGACGGTATACGAACAAAAGCAGATTCGCAATTAATGTTAACAGTCGTACCTGATGTTACGCTAGGTACGAATCTCACCACATCAAAGACGCTCTCTAGTGTAACCAACATAAGGACATATTTTGAATATGGGTACGTCTTACAAGGCATCCCGCATGAACAATAGATGTCGATAAAGAGTGGCGGACGAGTTTAGTATAGGTAGTAGACATAGTGCAATAGATATTAACAGTAATACAGCTCGTCGCTTCTAAAGTAAGTGGTTCATCCTATGTCTCGGATCGTAATGATTATGGTAGCTACTCTAATTAGATTAGGTTACTGTAATAGAAAAATCTACAACATAAATTAAGTTTACATAAATTAATTTAAGGAACAATAAAAGCAAAATAATAAATATTACATAAAATAAAAATATGAAGTCACTATTTCACGTCGCCATAATGTTTTTTAAGCAAGTTTTTGAATAAGATTATATTCTCGCATTCTTTTATATCATTTGGCAAGTCATTGAAAAGCTGCACTCCCTCAGACAATATGGTTTTTTTCCCGTAATTTGTTCGTGTTGTAGGAAACTCAAGTTTGTATCTATTTCTAAGATTGTGTGTGTTTGCTTTTTTATTTATTCGTATATTGGTTTGGATCGAGTTTGTGATAATATTCTTTACATGAACACAAGTGCAATACTTATAAAGTTGTGAAATATTAAATATGTTTGTATCTTTGTATATTTGGATCGTAGGCGTTAAGTAATGGTAGTGGTATAGGACTTTGACAATTTTATTTTGCATTCTTTGTAGGTAGTTCAGGTTTGTTTTGGCTGCTGAGCCCCATATTTCAATCAAATATTCCAGGTGAGACTTTACTAATGCGTTGTAGATGGTAGTACGGGTTCTATTTGGAATAAAGCTCGAGACTTTACACAATGCCCCCAGAAATGAGGATAGCTTTATTTTGACTTGCTCAATGTGATATTTCCAGGTTAGCTTTTCATCAATCCATAGGCCAAGGTATTTTTCTTTACCAGAGCGCTGTATTGTTTTATTATTTATGGAGAGAGGTGGAAAGTTCGGAATATATTGATTTTTTGTTGAAAAAAGCATATAAGATGTTTTTGATGTGTTCACTGTCAATAGATTGTATTTGAACCATTCATTAAGTAAGTCTAGGTCTCTTTGTGCCTCCGTTATAGCATCATGAATTGACATATTGAAGTAAAACAGGCATGTGTCATCCGCGTATAGTGTTAGGTGTCCAGTCAGTCCTATCTTGTTGATATTATTGATGTAGATTAAAAACAACAAAGGGCCTATTATAGAACCTTGTGGAATCCCACACGTGATACATTGAGCAGAGCTTGTATAACCATCAATCCCTACGACTTGAAATCTATTTTGCAAGTATGATGTAAACATTCTCAGAGCTGCACCTGCTATACCTATATTGTGTAACTTTTCAAGCAGTTTTGCGTGGCTGACTGTGTCAAAAGCTTTTTTTAAATCAATAAATATTCCTAAAGCAATGTTCTTTTTATCAATATTTATTTTTATTTTAGTGACAAGATCAACTGCAGCAGCGAGAGTGCTTGATTTAGAACGAAAGCCATATTGTTCATCTATTAAAAACTTCTTTTCAGTTAGATATGATTTAAGTCTACTGTACAAAATTCGTTCGAAAATTTTTGAGATTACAGGCAGAACAGAGATGGGTCTATAGTTATTTGGATCATTTCTACATCCTACTTTGTGGATAGGGCTGACTTTGGCCATTTTGAGCGAATCAGGAAAAATTCCGTCTGCCAAGCACCTGTTTATACAAACAGTCAGTTTTTCAACAATGACGCTCTTTAGACATTTAATCGCCTTTGTGCTAACTCCATCAAGTCCTGTTGCCGTGTTATTGTCCAGGTTGTCAATAATTATAGATACTTCGTCTGAGGTACATGGTGCAAACTCGTCAAATATAGTGTTGTGTGTATAGTGGCTATCGTACATTAGTGTATTACCGGTTTGCAGATGATACCTTTGTGGTATGTTATTTGCTAAGTTTGATCCTATTGAGCAAAAAAAAGAGTTAAGTGATTCGCAGATTGCGTTACCTTCAGATATTACGAGGCCTGAGTCTGTCTTAAGCTTAGGGGGAGCACATCTGTCTTTCACTCTATTCATAGCCAAACTATTGATGATTTCCCATGTTTTCTTTGGATGATTCCTATTATTATAAAATAATGTGTAGTAGTGTTTTTTTTTGCTTTGCTTGATCATTTTTCTCACTTTGTTTCTTTCTTTGAAGAATTCTTTAGACAGGTTCTCATCCGCTGGGTTGGCTTTGTTCAGCTGCCACAGTTGGTTCCGAAAGTTTATAGCGTTTATGATGTCCTTGGTTATCCAGTCCTCCTGGGGTGGGTTCAGTATTTTAGTTTTGTTGGTTTTGTTCCTATTAATTAGTTCCGATATAAATCGTTCCAAGCAATGGTAATTCTCCCCATCGGTCGAGTAGGGCTCTTTCAGAGCACTGTTGTATAATTTGTCATAGTCCAATGCTTTGTAATGGGATCGCTTGTTTTTTTGAGGTTTCATCTGACCAATTTCGATGAATATTTGTTTGTGATCCGATAGTGCTGATTCGATGATTGAGAAATTAAAAGAGTGGTTTTTAATATTTGTATGTACGTGATCTAATATTGAGTTCGTAGTACTAGTTTCACGAGTACTGTATGCACGGTCTATTTTATTTATTATCTCATAACCAGTTTCTTGTATTGTATTTCGGTATTGAGTCACGGTACTGTCTTTCTTCAACATATCAACATTAAAGTCACCGAAAACAATGGATCGCTTTCGTTGTTCTAACTGAGAAGTGTACGAGTCCATAAAATCGTTTAGATTACTATCGCCCGGTTTGTAAATTCCTCCAATATTCAGGGATAATTTGTCTATACGAACCCATAGGAAGTGATTATTATTATCGACAGTATTTTCTGTAATCTCGTATTTTATACTATCATGTATGTACATTGACACCCCGCCGCCTTTTTTTTGCTTCCTGTAGTTATATATATGCTTATAATTATTTATTTCATATAGTTTAGCATCGTCTTCTGACATAATCCACGTCTCAGTAAAGACCAAAACGTGAATAGTTTTTGGTACCGCTTGTAATATGCACTTAATCTCGTCGAGCTTACCAGTCCTCCTAATACTACGCAAATTGGCATAGAAAAATCTCAAAGCTGATGACTGTAGTGGCATACTGTCATACGTTTTTACTATGTGATAGTTGAAACGTTTGGATCCGTTCGTAGATTTCACATTTAGTATTGAGTTTGCTACTGGTTTTTTTGGTTGGTTACAATTGTGGGTATGCCTTTTTTATATTTGATGATTAAATCTTGCTCCCCTTGTTCTGTGCGTTTTTTTAATTCCTCCTTGACGGATTGTAAATACTTTTTCTGTGAAGGGGTTTGATCAGAGTAGATTTGGACGTTCTCAGGCAACTTTGCTTTATTTCTCAGCAGACTTTTTGGGGTATTTGTATTCTCGAAAAATACCTTTAAAGGACGACTTTTGTTTGGTACGTATTTTCCCAGTCTTATTGACTTTAGAGGCTTTGGTGCGGCTTCGTTTAACAGTTTTATAATAGTAATTGCTTCCTCATCATCGTAAGCCCGCCGAGCTTTTATATTTTGGTTGCTTTTTTCATTTATACCCACGAACACGACGTTTTTTTCCCGGTCGCATCGGTCGCGTAGCTCCACTATGAGATCTTCGTGAGTGAGCGGTAGCGGATTTGGTACTGCACTTGACGTACATCCCTGATCTTTAAGTAATAGTATTTCGTTTTCAATTTGCTCGATTTTATTTAGTGTAATATTATTAGCAGATTTGATGTTGTTTATTTCTTCGTTTATGTGTATGAATTGTTGTGTACAATTTTCCACCGCTAATTTTATGGTCTTTACCTCTCTTTTAATCTCCAACATTTCTTCGCGTATGTTGGTAAAATTTTCATTTTGAGTTCTGCCAAAATCTTCGAAACATTTCATTATGTCCGCCCGAAAATTCATGAAATCTTTCTTATAATCGGATTCTTCTGTTCGCTCCTTCCGCTTTCTTTGGTTGGTATTGATAAAAGTAGGAGTGGGAACTTCTGCGGCAGTCAAATTTTGAGGGGACCCGCTGTCGCTTATCACTCTAGTTCCGGCCGGTGATCGTTGGACGCTCATTGTGTAGGTGCTTGCTATTTCACTGCATGAGAGCGATCGAGACAAAAGCAGTGCGTCTGCACTGTTTACTCGGGGAGTTGACAAGCTGCGCGCGCGTCGACGCAAAGCACAAATAGTAACAAGTCACTTACACTTACATAACAAAACTTAGCTCTATAATGACTGCGGTATGGTTCAGTATTGATTGCACTTTTTTTTAAATAATATTCTGTAATTTTGCGATAGTTTGGACACACGTCTGCCTCTTGCGCGCACCAGAGGCGAAACTCAAGTTTACTGTTTTCCTCTGTACTGCGTCAACCCTCCGCCGCCCGGGCACTCGTGAGACGCCGCTAAATAATTCCCTGTGTGTCGTGCGCGCCCCGAGCGATGCAGGGCTACCTGCTACCCCCACTGGTTTTAAATTGGTCTTTTCGATTCTTTGAGGTTGATAAGCGAAAAATGTCAGACGTCGCATTATCGAAGAATTATATTATACTTTAAAGATTTATAACAAAATCTTAAAGTCTAAAAGTTGTTTTTATATTAATTCGCAAAACTGTGAGAAAATTATTTAATTGACTTATCACCCATTATAATTGTAAAACACATTATTGTACCGTAGGCTAGCGGGTTGATACAGCAGAAAAATTTAATCGCCTACGACAACTTGCTGTTAGCTCAATTTGAAGAGCAGCACGCGCGATACGTGAAGGTCGTGGGTTCGATTCCCGCACCGCAAGGGGAGATAATTTTTCTTTAGAATACATTATTGTGCACTCATCATTTACTTATGCTTTTTTGAATTTTTGTTTCAGGTAAGCATTCATATTAAAGGATCACCGTAGTAATACTTAAAAACGGGTTGTCATACTGTTTGTTTACATATTTAAATGATTTAATTTTCCCTGTTTTAAATTACACTAAAACCAAAGTATATAAATATGGTATCAGAAATATTTGACATTAAATAATAACGAATTACATATTTACCGTAATATCTATTTTCACGCCATTTTCCCAGAGGCATCATTTACTGGGATCTTGGCTCAAAATTGTCACCTTTAGCACATTTATTAATCAGTTTATACACACTCGTCATGATATAACCTTTATTTCGAGATATTTAATCAAATATTGGTTTAAAAATATTTTTTCGGAATCAACAACTTAATATAAAAATTCAAATAAATTTTTTTAGATGATAATATCAATTGTCTATGCTGTCATCCCTAAACAAAACGCCATCTTCTATGTTCTAACGCTAGTAGTAAGCGCTTTGGGCATCCTGTTTATTAGTCTTGGTCGCCGCCGATTTGGAGCAACCTTGTGTTAGCTGGCTAGCGCTCTGATGAGGATAGAACTTGTAGTAATAGACACTGACAAGTGTGCCATATACGAGTAGTTCAGGGCAGTTAGGCTATTAATTTATATTCTTCAAATTTACACATAAAGTATTTAATGCTTTATTATATACTAGCTGTGCCCGCGACTTCGTTCGCGTGGATTACATCCTTTCATGGTCGGTTTTACCCCGAGCTATATTTGTGCCAAATTTCATATCTCTAACTTTAAAAATAAACATTTTTCCATATAAACGTTCAAAGGTGATATTACCCCCCTCCCCCCCTTAGACTTTGTCCGTTCTTGAGATTCAACGTATATCTATACTAAATTTCACCAAAATCGGTTGAGAGGTTTAAGAAGGAAAGCGTAAAAGACAGACAGACAGAGTTACTTTCGCATTTATAATATTAGTAGGGATTTAAAAACTTAATTCCACAAAAAAGTACAACAGGTAAACTTAATGCTAGGGCAATTCTCTACCAGTCAACCCATGGATCATGCAGAGTGTTTTTTATAGGTGCGGTAATAGTCGAGGTGAAAAAAATTTTACTACAAAAT
The DNA here is from genome assembly GCA_037074685.1 of Glyphodes pyloalis. Taxonomy (NCBI): domain Eukaryota; kingdom Metazoa; phylum Arthropoda; class Insecta; order Lepidoptera; family Crambidae; genus Glyphodes; species Glyphodes pyloalis. The sequence continues at coordinate 360,135 of JAYKKO010000050.1, forward strand.
TTAGTTACAAGAATCTAACCGACATACATTTCAATTTAAATAAAAGCCTAAAGATACTATACATCCGTGCAAAACCAGGGCTGACCACTAGTTGGTTTTATTTATATTTTATCTGCAGATTACACTACTAACTTATCTCTTTTAATGCCAGCAAATTACCGGAGGATATATTACCCGGATTGTATATGAGCGGTGGAACAAGAATATCCGGTGTAATTCTATTTGGACACGTTAATTATCCGGATTCACGCTACGTCCACCGCTCGACTAAGCTAGCCTAAAGGCGCTTGCAGACTAGATACAGCTTCAAATCCATACTTCCATACTATCCATACTAATCTTATAAATGCGAAAGTAACTCTGTCTGTCTGTCTGTCCGTCTGTCTGTCCGTCTGTTACTCTTTCACGCCTAAACGGCTGAACAGATTTTGATGAAATTTAGTATATGTATACGTTGAATCACAAGAACGGACATAGGCTACATTTTATTAGAAAATAAGGGGGGGATGGGGGTAATACCACTTTTGAAAGTTTATATGGAAAAATGTTTAATTTTGAAGTTAGAGATATGGAATTTGGCACAAATATAGCTCGAAACTTGGATTAAAATATAGACTACTTTTTGTTTCAAATATTAGAGGAGAAAGGGGTAAAACCGACCATGAAAGGATGTAGTCCACGCGAACGAAGTCGCGGGCACAGCTATAACTTTATATATGTGAAACTTTGTGTGTAGGAAAATTTAATACAATATTTTGTGATAAGGGGATATCCGTGTCTATAATTATTTGGACTTAAAATAAGTTAACGGGTCATTACGTTATAACATTTTTAGTCGATTTCTTTATTTTTATAGTACTTTACGTCGTACTAGCGAACTTTAAATATTAGAAACAGAAAATTTTTATCTTCACGTATCGCGCGTGCTGCTCTTCCAACTGATCTAACCGCAAGTTATCGTAGGCGATGAAATTTTTCTGCTGTATCAACCGGTTAGCCTTCGGTAAGTGTACTCTGCCGAATATGTTTAGAACTACATGCTTATCGCACCGCAAGGGGAGATAAACATTTTCTGTTTCTAATATTTAACATTTTTTAGTTCAGTCAGTCAGCTCGTGAGAACGGTTGGTGTAACCTAACCGATACGTCGGGCAGCAAGTAGTTCGTATTAACTACTAAAAATGTTGTAGTATTCTGACTAAACTTATATTAAATGTTTTTAATAGAACGCAAAAGTCTTAATTTTTTGAATTTAATGTATAATTATGCTTAAAGAGAATAACGAAATGATAATTTTACAATCTTTTAGTTGGCTAATCGTTAAAACTGCTGAATAAATTTAGACAGGACTTAGGCGAACAAAATGTAGCAGACGCAAAAAATAATAGCTCAGATTCTTTTTATTTAAGAAGTTTAATTTGTATTAATTACAGCGAACATAGTCGCTCAAATGTAAAGTTCACCAAACGTATTTCGAATATAAACTGTAATGTAATAATATACAAGAATTTTCAGTCAACATCCACCTTTATATGAATTACATTTTAGCGTCCATTTGAATACGTTCAATTAAAGCCGGGCGTATCGCGAAAATTGTCAAAATCTGTTACTTCCTGCGGGGAATATAAAAATTATATTTTGTAGCGAGCGATGGAAATTATAGGAGTCAGGCCGATTTACACGGGGCGATTGAGTTTGTTATTTGTGAGAACCAGTATGTTCTGCTTCGCGTAGTGTTGTAAGTATATTGTTATCAAATAGACGTCAATTGACATTAATTGACGTCATGTCAATAATCGCCTACGTTAACTTGCTGTTAGTTCAATTAAAAGAGCAGCACGCACGATACGTTAAGGACGTGTGGGTTCGAGCTCCACACCGCAAGAGGAGATGATTTTTTTCTGTTTCTATAAAACTTATGTTATTCAATTTAAGAGGTAACCTGGAGCAGATTAGCTACTAACAATGGCACCTGTTCACAAGCATAATGTATGAACCAGCCATCGCTTTAATCTCGTAATACAAATGACGACCTCGGTGGCGCTAAGGTAGGCGACCAAAGCGCGAGAGGTCCCAAGTTCGATTCCCGGTCCGGTCAATTTGAAAAAACGTACTTTTCCAGATTGACTTGAGTCTAGGAGTGCTGGGATGACGCCCCTAGATAATATCCGTCGTCTGGTGCTCATAGTACAAAGGAAAACTTTAGTTTGAGACCAGGTGATTGGTGTGATTGTCTGGCGCATTTATTTATTTATCTTTTTACATAGGGCCATTAGATCACTAATCTTGCCTCTAAATAGACCCATCTAAACTACAATATACATGAATGTATTTCGTCGGCTGTAAATCGCCCTCAGAGTAATGGTCGGAGGTCGCTGATGGGCGCATTAAATATGTACATTCACTGAGAGCCGAAACGGTTTCCTGATTCGGCGCGACCGGCTCGCATTCGTCTTTGGCCGCGTCGACAGTATACTTGCAGGGAACAACAAGATCGTTGTTGAAACCAAATAATGGATGTGGTAACATCGGCTTTCTACAGTCTATTCTAGATAAAAAAAAAATGTTGGTCTGAGAAGGTGTATATTTATAGGTTTTATTGAAAAGATAAAATTTAAGAGAGGTAGGGCAAAGCGATTTATCACTCGAGTTAGAGCAGCCCGATTGGTGAAATACCTCCACCTTACAGAAGACCGCAGCCAAATAACAATCGCTTCCGTATTGTTGTATTCCTGCGTGTGAGTAAGGTTTCCAGTGCTCCTTGGGATGCTACGTTAGTAACAAGGGTCAGGCCTTCAAGGTAAGGGCGAGAAGTTTAATAACAGCTTTATTATGCTGTACATGTCACCCTTAAGCTAGGACCTCATTAAATCAGGTGGGATGAGGTCAATCTTGAAGTGCAATATAAAAAAAAAAAAAAATAAATAAAAAGTCCAGTAACAGCTTTATTATGCTGTACTTATCGCCCTTAAGCTCGGACCTTAATAACACTTAACATCAGGTAGGATGAGGTCAATCTTGAAGTGCAATATAAAAAAATATATGAGATTGCACACAAATTTTACAGAAATTGGTTTTACAGATCAATCATAGTACAATCTAGGCGGTCTTATTGCTAGAAAGACAACCTTAATATAGAGGAAATAGTAGATGACTAGAAATGGGTACGGCCCTGCAACATCGAGCATCAAAAAATACTTACTTAACCTTACCTAAATAATTGGTTAGCCACAAATTGAATAAGTGAGCCACTTGGGCAAATTAAAAAAAAGAAGCCTGTGAAATTGTTTTTCTATATTTATTTTCATATTGACAGTGGAATAGTATTTACTTCCTCTGTGTTGTGGTGCTTGGGATCTTAAACTAATAAAGCGAACGAAATAATTTAATGTGTGTAGCTCTTCCAATTTGGTCAGAAAGTCGCAAGTTTGAATTACCTCATAATTGGGACACACAAGCATGTCATCTAGGCATTAGTTTTAGTCTGAGTTTTAGGTTTTAGTTTTAGCAACTCAGAGAGTCAGACAGATAGATGATACCTTTATTTGTACATAATAAGCGTAGGTAGTATCCATCCAGCTGACTCTCTGATGAGACGGTATTACATGCTATAAAAGACACGTTAAGTTTTTCGTTGCGGAATAAATCTGATTTCTCATAATATGATCATCAGCGGGTGTCGCTCCAATATATCAAATAACCAGTCTCATAAAATCAGGGCCATAGTCTCTAGTCTAGATATAAAAAATATCGTACATACTTTAGGTACTTATTGCATCATTTAAGCTCCAGTGGTGATCTTATGCTCTTGACTTGCAACTTACATTAAATATTTGTTATAATAAAGAAAGTAATGAAAAAAATAACAGGTCCAATTAACTTTGGAGTCCATCTAGATACATTTTGTTTGCTATCAAAAAATGCTGACCAGTTTTGTTGCATTAATTTTTTGCCTGCAACAATCCCATGCATCGTTTCATCTAAACATATTGACAATTCCGAAACCATCGCGTTAGTTTCACACGTAAAAGCAAATGGACTCACAGCGCAAACAACAAAACATCACACGAATTGACTATTCAATTTCGTCATTCCACTTCCATTTCACGCTCGGTGGCCGCCGCCGGCGTCAAATGCGTCACGGCCTATGACGCCGCGTGACGCCGCGTGACACCGCGCGACGGCTCGTGACGTCGAGTTTGGGGTAAAACGAAATCTGTCACATCTACGTCACAACCGTCCCGGAGCGATAGATCACGTTTTGACAGATTACTTGCATATTTATTTGCCACGCGAACCCGATCCGATATTTAAATTGTGTTGCAAATGTTGGAATCGTTTTAGAATATAGAATGGGTTTTCAAGTAGGTATTGACGGGCCATGAATACTAATCTGATTCCGATTCGATGGATATTTTTTTTGGGGAAGTCTGTTTATTGATTTATCAGATTTGAATCCGTTTGTGACCAAAATATTTGTACCCCAATATACAACTATGTTCGTGCGTCAGTTTAGCAGCCACGAAAATAAAAATGACATACTTTGTGAAATGAAGTATACTGTTTTCACTTTTGTTAGCATCATTATTTCTTCTTAATTTCACTTTAATTATAATGACACTTCCACTAGTGGGAAAAATTGGGATATTGTGAAATCGAATATTAAGATGTCGAATTCAGATTACTTGCACAAAACGTACCATTAAAAGCTAAACCTAAATAAAACGGCTACAAACTTTATAAAACAATCAAATTCAAATTGAAACCTACTAATTTCGCATATTTTAAATCAGTAATACGAATCAATCATCTACAAAAATTAAAAGTGACTCTACTACTGGTTTGAACGTTTAATTATCAAAAAGACCCCAGGCATTCCAGGCAGGCAATTTAAATAGTTCTACTACGCCACTAAATAGAATCACAAAAATAAATCAATTTGCTCACATAGTCAACCAATACGCTAAATATATGATACTGACCATTTCATTTAAATAAGCCTGCACTGAAATCAGAACTGACCTGAACACTTATAAAGATGGCAACGATATTTGAATGAATTCTTATTCTGACTTCAGCGGTATGCATTTCACGCTCTCAAAAGCACAAAAGCTAAATTATACTTTATTGCTAAACTATTAGAGTAGCTTGCACTCTGCTGTTTCAGCGAACCGTTATTATTCCTGATAAAGCAAAATGAACTTAAAGCTAAATGATACAAGATCGCTCGTGTGCGATCTTCATCGAGTCTTCTGGTATCATTAAGTATGCTGTGGCTGTGTCCAGCATTCAATTTTATTGCCATGCTATCATTCTCATAGTCCACTAGTAGATGTTAAAGCAGATAGTAATTGAATGGAGGGGAACTGATTTCCAATTGGAATTGGAACGTTCTTGTGAAATCTGTTCCGGAATTTATTTTATTTTTATAAGTTATCTGTTTTCTCTTTGGTTTTCAATTTGTTTGATTTACTTGGTTGAACAATGCATGACGTATCCAAGCTGCTGAAAGTACTTATTGTCAAGTCTAGACAAAATTATTCTTTAGCTGTCAAGTATTGTATATCACATCAACCAATCAATAAATCAACTTTATTCACTAAAACAGTACATTTTCATGCTTATGCTGATGATCACTGCACTAAGCTTAGCTTGTGTCGCAGTGGTCGGGTGACATTTTCTATTATGCACCCTACTCATACAATACAAAAATAAAAACAAGGCTAAAAATAATATTATGATATTTTGCCTTCTGAAATTCCCTGCTCTTTCAACCCAAATTATATTTTAACTCTTTTTTTTATTAATACATTACATATTTATTTAACTATAGGTACCTTTAAAATACAATTATAATTTCAAATATCCTTTGTCCTTTTCACATGCATGTTTTGCTGTCTTTAATGTAAATATGTCGTTAAAGTATAGATATCGTAATAACAGTGTATAATTTCTATAGAAAAATTCACAGTTTTCGACTGGTAAACGGATATGTTTGTTTTATTTGGCGGCCTGAAGCGCTATGCTAATCAAAGTCAAAGTCAAAGTCAATATTTTGTTATTCATGTATGATTACATTAGTAATACTTATGAGTCGAATGTCAGTGCAATTAAATTGGCCCGGGTATGACTGTACTGGGATGTCACCCCATAATGTCCGTCGTCTGATACTCATAAATCTTAGTTTGAGGCTAGTTTACTGGCGTGATTGTATTTATTGTTATTAAATAACTAAGTTCAACATATATATTTTCATTCAAATTCCCCATGGATTCCTGACAAAGCCCCAATAGTGACAGTATTTGAAACACAAACACTGTCTGATTACGCAACAAATATCTATAATGGAAACTTTTGAATTCGTAATATCAGTTGGATTGACGAGACATTGTTTGCCGATCCCTCATAAACGCAGAGGAGGCTTAATATTTCACTGTTTGCCTACTCCCGATCAAGGGACTAGGGCACTGGCTCTCAAACATTAAGATAGGTAATCCAATGATTTAAATTTTGGAACCTCTATTTTTGTGTTCTGTGCTATTCAAGTCAAATATTATGGGATTTTGAAATCTGATATTTTAAACCAACAATTTATAAGCCATTTTTTATTTGAAAAAAATCTGTGCGTCGTTTTATCAATTCATAATGTTTTTAACTCTTACTAGCGTTCCCGGCAAACTTTGTTTCACCTTAGAAGCAATAAATGAGGGGACACCTAAAAAAAAATATCCTTTGTCCTTCTCCTGGTTCTAAATTACCTCCCCACACATTTTCAGCAAAATTGGTTTGGCCATTCTTGAGTTATAAATAGTGTAACTAACACGATTTTATTTATATATAGATTTATCAGAGTATATTTTATTATACAGAAATGTTATTATTAATACATCGTAAACAGAGAAAAATAAAGTACACATGTAGTGCAAACATCACATTATTAGTTAGAATCAGAACAATGTATGTGATGTTGTCCAATATTTATATTTCTAATGGTATTAAAGCCATTTTGTGTTATTTTTAATTGTTATTTTAATAACACTTTAAATTCAGTGTTTTTTGTAGCTAATGAGCCCTATAATGGGTCACAGCATCACATTTGTAGAAGCGGTGGGCTAGTTCGTCTCGCTGATGACGCAGCGGCCCCAATCGACGGATCCGTGAATTCCCATTACGCTTTGTGTAACTTTTATAATTTGCGCCTTTTGAAAACTGGAAGTTTCTTTTGATACAAATATTGTTTTGCAACATTTCTCGTGTCGGAGAAAGCGGTAATGACGGGAAGAAATAAAGGAGGACGATTGTCGCCGCTGCGAACACTCCCGGAATACCAATTGTGCAGAATTGGCACGTTTTGACAAGAGTTTGCGTCTTTGGTTACTTTGTACGAATGTAGTCTTATTATTGACTCTTTCGGTGATTTTTTGGGCTTCTTTGTTTTGCTCTTTGCAATCTAAGTTGATTTTAATTTTGCGTGGTTTGAAGGAGTACTATTAATGTCATAAACTGAACTTTATAGTTAAGAGCTCTTTGTAACTATGAGGTGGAATGGGTTATGATCAGTCACGAAGTCGTTAAAAGTTTTGGCAGAAAATGTGTGTAAATAAATAACTTAGTTTATTTACTTTAAAGGAAACAGCAAAATAGCATCTCCCCTTGCGGTCCGGGAATCGAACCCTCGACCTTCACGAATCGCGCTTGCTGCTCTTCCAACTGAGCTAACGGCAAGTTATCGTAGGCGATAAAATTTTTCTGCTGTATCAACCCGTCAGCCTCCGGTTAAAGTTCACTAGTACGCCGTAAAGAACTATAAAAAATGTAAAAATCAACTAAGTTAAGTAAAATATTCTGTCAATAGTCAGTCAATAGTCTAATATTTTTATTAATATAGATTACGTTTTCACAAGCTGACAGTTAGATAGCTTATCTTTACCTATATAACACGGCGATGTAGGCTTAGTGTAGGATAAAATGTTTCAGTTTACTCTTTGAACAAGCAAACACGTGCGATGCGTTCGCTGTTTTTGAGTCACGTACCGCGATTTTTATTGCTTCAAGTTCGCAAATAAACTTTTTATTGGGCCTTTTTTATACTGCCTTGTTTATATTTTTACAATGTTTCTATTTGGACAAAGGGCTTCAGTTTGAAAGTTATATTTTATTTTAAAAGGCTTCGGGATGTCGAAAAATGTGAAGTTTAAAAAACAAATAAACTCCAGTTTTTCAAAATAGCCGGTCCAGCGTCGTCGTTTTATAATGTAATTTCCGAACTGTTGTAACGATTGCGTTACGAGAACCAGTCTAAATAAAATTACGAAAAAGTGTGTTAGAGCTGTAAAAGCATTAAAGTATGAAGAAAATTGTTGACCACTCTTCATAGAACTCAAGACACTAACGATGCTATATCTCTACATCTATGAAACTGTAATAATTGTTAAGAGGAATCGGTACTTGTTTCCTACAATACGTTTGTTCATTAAATAAAAAGACACGTCATAATAACAAACTCCTGTCTCCAAAGCAGCGCCTAAGTTAATATCTTTTACTGTATGGCTCCGATGTTAAGTCAACTACCAGCTAGTTAAGAAGAGAGAGCTAACATCTATATGTTAATTATAAAAAATAAGAAAGATAAATTATAATTGACTGACCAATTATAATTTATCTTTCTTATTCGTCCTATTTAAATTTAATTTCTATGTTTTTGTGTAATTAACATTTGAATAATTGAATATTTTAACTTAATACGCAACCAATTAATAAAATCTTATACAATGTAGTACAAATTTGTGAGCCTACAAAGAGCAAACAATAAATTTATTTGTATTTTAAAAATTGACTTTTCAAATTTAACCATTAACTATTCAATGTCATATTTAATACAACTTTGGTCCTGAATATTCTTACATATAAGCACGCCATTGATTTTCAATAACCGTGCTCGTAACTCTGTCTCCAAGTTGTTCCCATTGTGTTAGGCGGGAAAATATCGTGAAACTTGGTCCAAGGACACATAAAAACAAACGCACCCTTTACGGCATCGGGCGTTTCTTTCTATTCGAGTCGCGAATTCGAGGGAAGTATAACTCCTCCCCGAGCCCCGTTTAAGCGGTAGTTTAAGACTGCGTTAGAAATAATATCGAGACTGGGATCTTTAAGCGTGTTCCCATTGGATGAATTAAATGTTTTCAGACTACTCTAAAGAGTTTTTTTTTCCTTAGCCTATAATTGTCCCACTGCTGGGCAAAGGCCAAAGAAAAGAAAAAATGTTTGCTTTCTAAAGAGTTAAATGGTGATAATGTTGTTATTTTTTTTAACAAAGTCATCAAGGGTGTTTTACTTAAAAAATCATGTCGTTTTTTTGTATCATTTACAGTCATTTCATGCAATCGTTGCATTTAAATATTTTGATACACACATTTACGTGTGCGTGCAAGTTTTCCTATTTTATGGATTACCAAATTGAGAAATTATACTTGTAATTTTCATCTTTTAAAACATTAATACTTCTAATATGAATGAATAATAAAATAGATACTATAATAGCAATAAAATAGCAGACCTTATTTATTTATTGAGGACAGCCAACAAATCTTACACCAAATGACAGTACTTTATATGTATATAAACATGCTAAGTGCAGATTCAGTTACAGTTATTGTTAAAAAATGTGATAAAATTGTATATAGAAGACCCCCAACTATATTTTATGCTTATTATTCATCAATTGATTTTTGGTTTGATTACAAAGTGCATACCCGTGTTAGTTTCAATAGAAGTTTTTTTATATTCACTTCAATATTGACCTCATACCACCTGATGTTTAGTGGTAATGAGATCCTGGCTTAAGGGCGACAGGTACAGCATAATAAATATGTTACTGGACTTGTCACCCTTACCCTGAAGGCTTGAACCCCTGCTACTAATGTAGCACCCCCCAGGAGCTCTGGAAACCTTACTCACACGCAAGAATACAACAACACAGAAGTGATTGTTATTGCTGCTCGTTCTGTAAGGTGGAGGTATTTTACCAGTCGGATTGCTCCAGTTCGAGCAAAAAATCGCTATGCCCTACCTCTTAATAAAAGATTCCAAAAAAGAAGAAAAAATATTTAAAACTAACTCTGAAAAGTAAAGTAACTTCAAGACCGTAGTTCAATGAGAACACGCACATCTTTTGGCGCAAGCCGACCGAACAGAAAATGTATGCAAATGCGCGAAGTCGTCACAAGGTGGCCACTAGCGCGGCTTAAGAAGGCGTGACGTCATTTTACACCGCTGTATCTAACTGGGCCTATGTTATTTTATTTCAAAGCAGAAATAGGAAATATCAAAACAGATAAAGCAGTTTAATGCCAACTTGGATATCAAATGAAGGCCCTTGTTTTCATTTATTAAACAAGAAGGCAAATTGGCATTTATTTATTTTTAACTTTGACGATCCCGGTGGCGCAGTGGCTAAGGTAGGCGGCCAAAGCGCAAAAGGTTCCGGGTTCGATTGCTGTCAGGTCAATTTGGAAAACGAACTTTTAATAATAAAATACATATATCGGATTTTTTTATAAATAAAATACATATATCGGACCAACATGCTCATGAAACATGATCCACGGATGAACGTAATACAAATCACTTCACCCAAAGAGACGTGCAAGATGTAACATTTAATATTTAACAAGCTACACCGATTATGTACAGTCTTACGTATCCTGCTTACGGAGGATTAACGGTAGAATATCAAACGCTATATCACTAGTTATTATATACCCGCGACTTTACCCCCGATAATAATAACCTTTGTATATGTTAATAACTTCCTGTTTAGGGAGGAGTAATGGTAGAATATTGAAAGCTATATCACTAGCTGCTACCTGCGACTTTTCTCGCAATAAAAAGTTACCTATATTTTAATCTGGTATGTCATCTCTCTTTCTACAAAATTTTATCCAAATCCGTCCAGTAGTTGCAGCGTGAAACAGAAACTAACAGAATATACAACTTTTGCATCACATTACACAAGATGATGGTAAGGTATATTACTAACACCAACCGGGGGGCTTTAGTGGGTAGTAGAAATAGAAATAGAAAATATCTTTATTCATGTAAGTTTTACAAAAGCACTTATGAATAGTCAGTACAAATAAAGTATTCTACCGCCGTGTTCGGAATGTTGATCATGTCGAGAAGAACCGGCAAGAAACTCGACACTTACCTATTTCAAATATAACAATGTGTCCTTAAACTAGGTACTTAAATAAAGTATACAAAGCTATAGTAAGATTTCAAAGAATTAAGTTATTCTAGACCCATACATTTTTGTCATTTAAATAATCATCAATTTTATAGTAGCCCTTTTTTATTAAACAATTTTTAACATGAGAACCTGAATGAACATGAACCTGAATGAACAAGAACATGAAGTCCTGCCCTTTTCAGGGCAGGGAGTCCCACACACGCCGTTACCCTCACCCGGGGTGACGGTACGGTGAATCAACGCATTTCCCCCCGTAATTAAAAATAAATGGTACTTAATGTATGTTAAACAAATAACATTGACAACTCCGTAGCCGAGAGGCGAGCGGGCCAGACTTTCGCGTCGCGCCATCTCTTAGGTCCTGGGCTCGATCCCCGGTCGGGTCAATATGGGAAATGAACTTTTCTATATTGTATCGGGTCTGGGTGTTGTCCTACCATCGTTGTTTCAGATTTCTGCAACACAAGTGCTTTAGCTACTTACCATAGAACCGGAGAAATGTATGTGATGTTGTCCAATATTTATTTATTTATAACAATATACCGCATCAATATGCTCATAAAACATGATCCGCAGATGAACATATACAAACCACTGCTTCCAAGGAGACATTTAATATTTAACCAAAGCCACACCCTTCTGTGTACAGCCAGTCTCACAGACTTACTCGCTAAGGATTAAGGGTGGTATATTAATAATTAATACGCCGTTAATACGTGCATGGCTGCGACGTACTCCACGTTATTGGAATCGAAGAGTGCTTCTAGGGTGGATATGTCAATCAGCAGTCATATTAAAACATGAGTTATTTTAAGTTGGCAATCTGTTTAAAAGCAGAACTGGGGTAAGGAGAGCCGCGTGTCTTACAAGCGCCATTTTGTTTTAGTGTCATTCAAATTGACATTCGGAGGGTTAACCATTATTCAAGCAATAGTAAAAATAGTTGTCTTTCTCGACAATTTGAACTTTATGACCTTGATTTACCGACGAAAATCCAATGAATATTTTCGATACATGCTTCATTAAGAGTTAAAACATTATTTTTAAATATTTAAAATTCTTATGTACATTCATTTGTGTTTTTATTAGAATACAATCTAAAAGAAAATTTCTTTATCCATGTTACAAAAGCACTTATAAATCGTCAATACAAATTCAGTATCCTACCGCCTATTTTGGAATGTTTTGCTATCAATATTTCACCATATAATACCTACTACTGAAATATCTATATATCTGACTTTGTAAACATAATATTATCTTTCTTACGTACATTTTCTTAGTAGATATATAATATGTGGTAGGCTACAATTTGGGTTGAACGAATAATTCATTTTCATATAAAAAGATTCATAATTTTGGAATTATGAATGTTAAATGTATAAAAAAAATAACTGCTTGGAGTGGTCTCCTAGGTAATTATTTTTATTCGTAACTAAATGATATAAAACATTTTGGTTTAGCAAAACCTTTAATAATAGTAAATGTAATTTCGTTTATCGGCCAAATAAATCTCCAAATTGTTCACCTATATATATTAATTACAGCGTACACTCATTATATACCGTACGCTATTTACAGTTCTAACACTGCCTGAGGGGATGTGGCATTGGCTCTGAAACTTACCGACGACTTTGACTCTTAAATCCAAGTCAGTAAAGGTCAAAACGAGCCCCACACTCGTTGGCGACTGTACTACGCAGCTTTAATATTTAACGCACCACCAGAGGGCGCTTTCACTTACTCTGCCTTCATTTACATTAACGTGAGGGCAGAGGTTTAATAAGCGACCTGCCTCCTCACAGCCGAGCTTGTATGCGGAACCTGATAACTACCAGCTGCTAATAAAATAGAAGCTTGGTTATATAACGAACATTTAATGACTACGAAATGAACATTTTTATATACGAATGCATGCGGCAGAGATTATAATGTTAAGGCAGATGTTTAGGCTAAACAAGAATGGATAAGAATACGAAATTAAATACATGAATATTTTCATATTAGATGAACAATGAATTGAAGATGATTTGAAAACTCAAATCAAAACATGGCTAGTAAAAAATGCTTATTACACTCAACAAGACTTTTTATTATGATAAAAATATTTGAAGTACTTAAAATGTTTATCTGCACTTAGGTAATCTTTATTGTTAATTTTAATACCTATATTGTTATGTTTATAATTTCTTTAAAAGAGGATATCTGTTGAGTTTGTTGCGACGCTTCTTCTCAACAGAACCAACATCGAAAAAATAATTGACGTGCAAAAGAATTTATTGTAAATCAACTTGCAGAAATAAATCATTTTAATTCTTTTCATTTCAATGAGCAATAAGAGGAAGTATGAAAGAAGTACCGATGATTATCCTAGCATGGGCATGTGATAAAGAAGGGATGATACTCATGTTGTATTTAGTAAATACATATTGTAGGTAGAAAGGCAGAGAAAAATTGAACGTCAAAATTCGCGGTATCAAATCTCTCGCGGTATTCACATTTACTACCGAATTCCTACTATTTGCTACTTTCGGTGAACTAATTGCTACCTTGGTCATTGAGTAAGGTAGAAAGAATAAAATTCGACCAAGGGTTCTGTACCATTATCTGTTCAACATCAAACACATTATTGTAACCTTGTTTTTAGTTTATTTAAAACATAAAAAAAACGGCCTAAAATCACGTTTAATGTATGGCCCCCCTTTATTATGTATTTTTAAAGTAAATATACAACTTAATAATCTATGAATATTTTAAGCGTCTTACAACGGCTTATATTAATATCGAGCAAAGAAAGCAAAAAATCACGTTTGTTGTAAGGCCCCCCCATAAATAATGATTTTATTTTGTTTTTAGTATCTACTCTTATAACAGCAACAGAAATACATAACCTGTAAAAAAATTAACTCTCTAGCTATCACGGTTCTTGAGATACAGCCTGGTGACAGACAAACGGACGGACGCACAGACCGCGAAGTCTTAGTAATTGGAACCCTAAAATCGATTGCAGTTTGCTATGAACCTATAATTTAATTATTAAAAACTTTATTGCACAAATAGGTACAACAGGTGGACTTAATGCTAGGGGCATTCTCTACCAGTCAACCCTTGGGTCATGCAGATAGTTTGTATATGAGTGCGGTAACAGGGGAGAAAAAAACAAATCATTTTAAACAACAACAAATTAAGCATTAAAAATAACATTACGATATCTTTTAAATATACGATAATAATACACATACTATAAAAATTAATTAGAATATAATATATAAAATATGAAGGTATACTTAGATTTACATAATATTGATAATTTATATATAAAAACAAATATCTACATAACTTTAAATTCAGAAGATAAATAAATTGGTTCAGCAATTGACAAATTCATGACTATCATATGATATATAATATATATAATAATTTTTTTATGTCTCATGCGAGAATTTGAGGTATCGCGCAAGCCAGCCCTACAAGCTTCAAAGCAAAATCAAGTAATTATTCAAGTTAGCTAAAGACTTAGCTTACTTCAGGTCCTCGTCTCGTTATTTGAGTTATCGGGTACAAACTGCCGGCGGCCGCGTGTGTGTAATCACACCTCGGGAAACTTCTGCGGTTGTTCTGAACTTGGCTCGTTTGTTACCTTTCGACGTAAAGGTGTTTCGTGTATTATTTGAGACAATTTAAGCAGTTGTTTGTTGTGAAAGATTATTTATTTGTTCTGTTAGTTTATTGTAAGGTATGTGTGTGTGTGTATGAGTTGAAACAATAAGGCCGATGGCTAAAATTATCTGTTAAATAAAAGACACATTTTTTTATCACCTTAATACTCAAAAATTTTATCTCCCCTTGCGGTGCGGGAATTGAACCCACGACCTTCACGTATCGCGCGTGCTGCTCTTACCAACTGAGCTAACCGCAAGTTATTGCAGGCGATGAAATTTTTCTGCTGTATCAACCGTTAGCCTTTCGGTAAGTGCCCTCTGCCGAATATGTTTATATCTACATACTTATCGGCCCGTGGTACATTCGTTGCAGAAATGTTTGAAAACCACGGAATCGAAGACACCTGGCATCTTAATCGAATTTTTCTGTTTCTAATATTTAAAGTTCGCTAGTACGGCGTACAGTACTATAAAAATAATAAAATCAACCTTAATACTCAGTTACCTACTTAGAAACATTGCGTTAGAATTCAGCGCAACGTCTCCTATTGGCTACTGGCCTAGTTTTGACGAATTTGTGACGTAAAATACACCTAACTGTGACGCACTGTTTCTTCGTATTGTTACGCGCCACGATCGATGTAAACAGCGCCATCTAGTGTGGAAAGGCGGGACTACAGAGAGTCGAGACGCGTACGCCAGAATTTACTAGAACTATGACCTTGACCGAGCGTACGGCCGATCAAGGCCGAACTGCGCGCGAATGTTCCGGATGTTTCTGCGTTGGAAGGTTCGGGAACGGCCGCGGCAATATAAAAGGCCGGGATTCACCGCGACCGGGACAGTATTGAATTAGCGATACAAGTGATTACTTCGAAAGCAATTTTGAAGTGCGACTTGGGAGCGATTGTTGTTTTAATTAGTGCGTTTTAAGGTTGTAATTAGTGGCGTTCAATTAAAGTGTGACTTTTGGTAATTTTTATCGGCTGTTTTTATTGTCACGAACCCGAAGCTCGTAACAATTGGTGTCAGAAGTGGGATTTAAATTATGCCGATTTTACCTAAAGACGACACGGAGGGTATCCGTACCCGGGGTCAACGCCAACAGGAGACGGACCAGAGACGTTTTGGTGGAGCTTTGCCGCAGGAATCGGAGAGCCAGTTATTAACCACGGAGGCTGGCCGTCCACAGCAACACCAGCAGCATCGGCAGCACCAGACCTTGCTGCTCTGATGATGATGCTGCAGGAGCAGTCTCGCCGACAGGAAGAACAGGCTCGCCGACAGGAGGAACAGGCTCGTCGGTTGGAAGAACAGCTTCAGCGGGATAAGGAGGAACAGGCTCGCCGCCAGGAGGAACAGGCTCGTCGCCAAGAAGAGCAGATGCTTCTTTTGAAGGACCTTCACGCTACCTTCGGGAAAGACATAAAGGAGGTGAAGGATAAGGTTGCTCAACATGACAACCGCCTGCTGGAAGCTGAAATCCGGATCGACCAAGTCAATAATCGGGTTGACTACGTAGTGGCTGATGTGAAGAAGACCGTGATGGCAGACGTTAAGAAAACGCTGGATTGTCTTAAACTTGGAGAAGCAATCGCAGCTCCCGTAGCTACAACACCTTCGCTACGTGGATTTAAAGTGCCACCGTTTGACGGAACTTCTTCCTGGTCGGCCTACAAAATCCAGTTTGAGGCAGTCATGAAAGCGAACGGCTGGGATAAAAATCAGGCCATGACTGCCCTCACCCTAGGCCTTCGTGACCAGGCTTTATCTGTCTTGGAAGCTCTCGGTAAGGAAGTGACTTACGAGCAGCTCCTTGAGGCACTGGAGGCTCGATATGGCGACGCTCACCTGGAACACGTGTTTCGCGCACAGCTCAGGGACCGCGTGCAACGCAGTAGCGAAAACCTGCAGCAGTGGGCCCTTGAAGTGGAGAAGCTGGTGCGTAAAGCTTACCAGTCCGTACCAGCGCTTATTGATGGGAACCTTGTGCAGGCGTTCATCGATGGCATCCGCGACATTGAAGTTAGAGCTGCTGTCTGACTCGGGCACCACGGGACGCTTAAAGATGCCTTGGCCCATGCACTGGAGGTGGAAGCTGTGCGGCAGGATCATCAATCCTATCGCGTTAGGGAGGTTGCAGCGGCTACAGTTCAGGACTGCAATAAAAGATACAGCCCTAGATGCTACGGCTGTGGGGAAAGGGGGCACCTTCGATCCAGTTGCCCTAAGCGAACTGCAGAAAGAGAACTACGGCTACCTGCAGACCTGATCATCAGAATACCACCTGATGCTCCAGGCAGTATAATCGATTATGCGAATAACTGGCGGTACAAAATAAATGACGTTTGTGAGCACGTCAGACAATCGGGCCAGAAAACGTCGGGAAAGATGAAACCCCCTTGTGACCGCAAAGTGAACGGTAGAGTGTTCGACGAGGATCCACAGATGAGGTTGCGCAATCCAGTCCACAGCAGAGGGAGATCTCCTGGGCTTCAGTCTAGATGGGAGGGACCGTACCGGATTGGGACTGGGGGCAATGACGTAACCTACCTGTGCCATACTAGAATAAAGGCAGCGATTGTGAACCGACCGCTCGCCCGACACTTCGTCACCGGACGCGGAGGCGAGCGGTCGTGTCGCAGGCGCATGGCTATCAAATAAATCGATGTTTCATTTATGCCCATATTTCATCGTCAAATATTAATATCTGAAATATCAGCTGAGTGTAAACAAGGACACCACAAATTGGCGACGAGGATAAAGAACGTAAGTGAAAAATGCAATAAACATTGAAATATTTTGTGCTTACGACTACATACCTACAATAATTGAATCCTGAGTTATCAGACGGGAATTAATTTGGAAAATGTTTTGTTGATTACAATTCTGTTTCGTTCGTTATGCTGTACATAAGAAGTTAAACTCAAATAAGAGAAGAATAGCTCGGGTTTTGGGGTTAACTTTGTAATGATATAATTTTGACACACTTCTTGCTTGGGTTAGGACGTTTCACCCGAACGTTAAGTATCGTTACTGTAACGTATGTAAGTACCTACACATAACACTCGCAATGGGTTGTTTTCGCATTGCCTAATTACTCTTTAATATAGATTTATTATGCTAAATACCTACCTACCTACATAATTTCTGAATTTGTACTGATAACAAAGGATACCAATTCAATTAGTCGTAGAAATCGTTACTAATACATACAAAAAATTTGTTCCATTGATGTATAGTCAGTATCTGCATTTTAAAGTAAAACATAAAATGTACTCATTACTTTCCCAAAGTCAATAACAAAATGAAAACACAAGTAAAAATTTGAAATAATAATAGTTGAGTATTCATCCACACTGTATGTGATTTACAATTGTTTAAGCGAAAAATTTTATTTTTCATAAGTTATTATGTATTCTGCAATGTGTTATTAAAATATCGAAAATTAAGTACTCAAAAGTTAATTCCAATATTGAAATAGATCCATGCATACAGTGTGTGACAAATTTCTGACTATACATACAACAAGCTGTGCTCGTATGTATTAGTCAAATCGGAGTAATGACCCGATCGAATAAGGTACACCGTACAATAGTCAAATGAGTGATAACTCATCAAGTACATGGATTAGCATTTCGACTTGTTAGTATGTACGCTATCATGTTCGAATGTTAGTTTGTGCAATTGATAGGTAGTTCCGATTTTAATTTAAAGTTTGCTTCCGAATAAATAATAATAATAACAAATATTTATGTACCTACTTACCTTTGTCGAAAACTTCGTGAAATATTAATTAATGACTTAGTTTATAAAAGTTAAATTTACCTTCAACTATTTTATCGCAACGTACCGAAACAAGTTTTCTGTACTTACAGATCGTACCAGCATGTCTCAGCTACCGGCTTTAGAACATTTTGATTGCGACGGCGATTCCAGTTCATTAGGGTGTAGATGGGAAAAGTGGAAACGTGCATTAGATATTTACCTTCTGGCTACCGGGGTAGATACACCACAAAAGAAACGAGCAGTTCTTTTGCACACTGCTGGACTTGCTTTCCAAGATATCTATTATAATCTGCCAGGCGCGCATGTGGACGTAACAGAAACAAATGACGTTTTCCAAATAGCTATAGAAAAACTTGATAATTATTTCTCACCCAAACAAAGTTTCCTTTATGAGAGACATCTCTTTCGGCTTATGAAGCAAGAAAATGATGAAAAATTTGAAAAGTTTTTAGTCAGATTACGTAATCAGAGCTCTAAATGTAACTTTGCGCGAAGTGAGGATGATCTCATCGATCAAATAGTCGAAAAGTGTAGCTCGTCGGATCTCAGAAAAAAAATACTGACGCTAGGAGATACGGTTACAATAGACAAAATTATTATGGAAGCAAACTCAATAGAGACTATAGAAAGGCAACTAAAAGGATTTCAAGGAAAATCAAGCCTCGATGTAAATAAAATCGGAACTAGACCAAACAATAGTATACGGTGCACTAGATGTGGAAGTTCATACCACGACAGTGACTATGAGAAATGCCTCGCAAAAGACAAAATCTGCACAAAGTGTGGTTTCAAAGGCCACTTTAGAAATCAATGTCGTACTAGACAAGAAAAACGAAAAGCACTTCCTTATACAAATAAACCTCAAAAATATGCAAAAAAACCGAGACCAAATGACCAACTATCTAAACAAAAAATCGCTCAGCAAACTAATGAACCTGATAATCCACCTCAACCAAGTATTAACTATGTTTTCCAAATAGACGACGATGCAGAAATAACGTGTCAAGTTGGTGGCGTCAATGTTAATATGCTTATTGACTCTGGAAGTAAGACGAACATAATTGACGACAAGACCTGGGAATATTTAAAATCAAGTGCGGTTGTGGTTTCAAGCCAACAAAAGGGATCAGATCAAGTTTTTATGGCATACGGATCTAAAGATCCACTCGATGTACTTGGGTCGTTTGAAGCATCAATCTCAATCGGACCTGAGAAACAGTCCGCTAGATTCTATGTCATTAAAAACGGCACTCGAAATTTGCTAGGCAAAGAAACAGCTATGAAACTTAATGTCCTGAAATTAGGGGTAAGTTTAAATTCTTTAATTACGCAGTCAGACGTTTTTCCCAAGTTCAAACATGTTCAACTAGACATTGCAATAGATAAATCAGTCACTCCTATTTGCCAGCCATACAGAAGAGTGCCTATCCCACTCGAAAATAAGATAAATGGCAAAATAGATGAATTAATAAAAAAGGATATAATTGAACCGGTAGACAAAGCCGTAAGTTGGGTGTCACCTCTTGTTCCCATACTTAAAAGCGATGGCGATGTAAGGCTTTGCGTTGACATGAGGTGTGCGAATAAAGCTATCAAGCGGGAAAATCATCCTTTACCAACTATGACTCAACTCTTACCCAAATTGAGCAAAGCTCGTGTTTTCTCTAAGCTAGATATTAAAGACGCTTTTCACCAAGTCGAAATTAGAGAAAACTGTCGAGATATAACTACTTTTATAACTAGCAAAGGATTATTCCGTTATAAACGACTAATGTTCGGAATATCATGTGCTCCCGAACATTTCCAAAAAATAATGGAAAGGATGCTTCTCCCTTGTGATGGCGCTATCAATTTTATTGATGATATTATCGTGTTTGGAACTAACGAAAAAGAACACAATTCTAGGCTGAAAGCAGTTCTACATACACTTAAATCAAATAATGTACAATTGAATGAAAGTAAATGTATCTTCAATCAACCAAAAATCGAATTTCTGGGTCATGACCTTTCTTCGGAAGGCATTAAACCCTTAGATAAATATGTTAAAACCATATCATCTTTTCGAGAACCAAAAACCATAGAGGAAGTTCAGAGCTTCCTAGGACTTGTAAATTACATCGGAAAGTGGATTCCTAATTTGGCTACTGTCACTGAACCAATTCGAGAAATTTTACGACAAAAACTTTCCAAACATGCTAATATCACTGAATTTTGGAATGAAAAACAAGCACATGCTTTTGCAGAATTAAAATGAAATTTAAGTAAACTTCGCACCTTGGGCTTTTATGATCCTCATGACAAAACGCAGGTAATTGCAGACGCCAGTCCCGTAGGGCTGGGCGCCGTTCTCATTCAATATGATGCACATAAACCTCGAGTTATTGCTTATGGTCACAAGAGTTTAACGGATGTCGAAAAACGATATTGCCAAACCGAGAAAGAGGCTCTAGCATTGGTTTGGGCTATAGAGCATTTTAGCATGTATTTATATGGGTTAAAAGAATTTGAATTAGTTACCGACCACAAGCCTCTTGAAGTGATATTTGGACCGCGATCCAAGCCCTGCGCACGAATAGAACGGTGGGTGTTACGCTTACAATCATACAATTTCAAAGTGGTATATTGTTCTGGAAAGAATAATATAGCCGATTCATTGTCTAGGTTATGCCCGATTGAAAGTTCATCAGCTTTTGATGATGACCATTATGTAAATCAAATTGTACAGTTAGCACGGCCTTTGGCAGTGTCCATGGAATGTATCATCACCGAATCTCAAAAAGATAATGAGATTCAACTAGTTAAAATAGGTATCTCGGATAAAAATTGGGATACAAAAGTAAACAACTACAAACTATTTGAACATGAACTCTGGGTCCATGATGAAATTTTGTTGCGTGGAAATAAGATCGTTATACCTGTCGAATTGCGTAAAAAAGTGCTCGCATCGGCCCATGAGGGGCATCCTGGCATCGTTGCTATGAAAGGTAGATTACGGACTAAGGTATGGTGGCCCAAAATAGACAAAGATGCTGAAAATATGGTAAAAAGCTGCAAGAGCTGCACCTTAGTTTCAGGTCCTAACCCTCCTGTGCCGATGCAGAGACGTGAATTGCCTTCCCGGCCTTGGGTTGACGTAGCAGTAGACTTTCTAGGTCCACTTCCAAGTGGACATTATATTTTTGTGGTTGTCGATTACTACAGCCGTTACAAGGAAGTAAAGGTTATGAAATCAATTACGTCACAAGAAACTATAAGCATATTAAAAGAAATATTTTCAAGAGTAGGTATTCCCGTTAGCTTGACCTCAGATAACGGACGGCAGTTCATTAGCGAGGAATTTAAGTCCTTTTGTGCAGAATTTGGCATAAGACTTTACCATTCAATACCTTACTGGCCGCAGCAAAATGGTGAAGTCGAGAGGCAAAACCGTGACATCATAAAAAGATTAAAGATAAGTCAATGCCAAAAATCTGATTGGAAGGAAGATCTTTTACAGTACATCATGATGTACAACAGCACGCCTCATAGCACGACAGGTAAAACTCCTTCAGAATTGTTTTTTAATCGACCATTTAGAGACAAAATCCCTTCTGTTTTAGACGTTGAAAATAGGCACATTAATTTAGGAGTATGCGACAGAGACAAATTAATGAAAGAAAAGGGGAAGAACAGAGAAGATCGGAAAAGAAGAGCAACACATAATGACATTAATGTAGGAGAAAAGGTCTATGTTAAAAATATGGTAAAAGAAAACAAATTAACGCCAAATTTTAATTCTACACCCCACACTGTGATTGGTGCAAATGGTGGAGACATAAATATTAGAAACGATGAGACTGGTCAAGAACTAAGAAGGAATATTATACATCTTAAAAAGGTAGAGGGGCAGTGGAAGATTCAAAATGAGAAAACTAATGAATGCTACGAAAATTTAGATAATAAAGATAACAGTAACCCGGATACGGATACAGATGAAGAGTAAAATGTGATTAATTTCTTTGTGTATATTTAGATGTCATGGATAGTTTATATAGAACATTATTTTGTAAATCTTAATGTAATTCAATTTCAGTAGAGCAAATTGTTATAACTTTATTTTCGATAATAATAATTATTCTTTTTATATATCTATTATTCGATAAAAATAATTTGATTTCTGTGTAATAATAATTAAATTAAGCTTTGAATTAATCTATAGAAAACTATGTGTAAATTGATTACTTTTGTGATTTTTAAATTTATTGGAAAGGAGAGATGTGCCATACTAGAATAAAGGCAGCGATTGTGAACCGACCGCTCGCCCGACACTTCGTCACCGGACGCGGAGGCGAGCGGTCGTGTCGCAGGCGCATGGCTATCAAATAAATCGATGTTTCATTTATGCCCATATTTCATCGTCAAATATTAATATCTGAAATATCAGCTGAGTGTAAACAAGGACACCACACTACCGGAAACAGAAAGGTGCAAGAGGCACTCCTAAGATTGTCCATGCGGAGAGATTGGCGCGTTATTATGGAGCCGATAATGCTCGGGACGAGCATGTCTTAGGAGGGGGCAGTGTTACGCGCCACGATCGATGTAAACAGCGCCATCTAGTGTGGAAAGGCGGGACTACAGAGAGTCGAGACGCGTACGCCAGAATTTACTAGAACTATGACCTTGACCGAGCGTACGGCCGATCAAGGCCGGACTGCGCGCGAATGTTCCGGATGTTTCTGCGTTGGAAGGTTCGGGAACGGCCGCGGCAATATAAAAGGCCGGGATTCACCGCGACCGGGACAGTATTGAATTAGCGATACAAGTGATTACTTCGAAAGCAATTTTGAAGTGCGACTTGGGAGCGATTGTTGTTTTAATTAGTGCGTTTTAAGGTTGTAATTAGTGGCGTTCAATTAAAGTGTGACTTTTGGTAATTTTTATCGGCTGTTTTTATTGTCACGAACCCGAAGCTCGTAACAGTATTTTAATTTAATTGTTGAAGCAAAAAATTCCGTTTTCTTTCTTGCTGATGGACTGAATATAACCATCATTGTATAACCCAGTCATGATTATTATCATAAATGTGAAATAGTGAATGTTTCTGAACGAGTAACGAGTGAGAGAGAACGACTGAGATAGATAAAGTATGACAGAGATTTAAATTTGAATCTGTTAGGAATGTTAGATCAAACGTCGTATTCAAGGGCGACGCTCATGTTTTTGGTTGAATAAACAATATTATTAATAGGAAACCTATTTTGATTTCCTTCCTCGATCTCACATAAATATAAATTTTTAAGAGGCACAGCAACTTATCGCTCGAGCTGGTGCAGCCCGACTGGTGAAATACCTCCACCTTACAGAAGACCGCAGCTAAATAACATTCACTTTGGTGTTGTTGTGTTGGGGGGGTAGTACATTATTAGCAGGGGTCTAGCCTTCAAGGCAAGGGCTACAAGTCCAGTAATAGCTTTATTATGCTGTAATTGTCGCCTTTCAGCTGGGACCTCATTACCACTTAACATCAGATGGGATGAGGTCAATCTTGAAGTGCAAACAAAAAAATTAGACAACATCACATACATTGATCTAGTTCTAGGTAAGGAGTTAAATCACTTGTTTTACAGTAGCACAACATCCATACCCGAGACAATATAGATTACTGTGATACAAGCTTAAAGTCGCCAATGATCAAGTGACCGACTCCAGCTCTCCACACGGGGGCGGCGCTCGCGGAGTATCCGTGATGGCCGCACTCCATTAATCTCCGGCGCCGCTGAAGACGCAATAAAAACGCGCCCATTAATAACGCGCCTCCACTCAGCGGGACGCGCCGTAAGAGCAGCGCTACACGCGCTACTGCTGCACAAGTCATCTCACAAAACTCTCAAACTCTATCAACGGGTACATACACAATCAACTATTGAAATGTAGGGTATGTGTAGTTTGACTGTCGGATTCTTATAAGAGACGTTAGCGGCCGGTGTATTTCTCGAAGTACGGCTGGCTGCGCCCAGTCGAATATACGAGCTCAAACGTACTGGTTGTTTTCCTTCTCGACTGCTATCACACAGACATAACATTAATTGTTTTATTCAGACCAATAATAAGATTTTGAACTCGGACCTCTGACCACGAACTGAATGACGTTGACATTTTTTTTTACTTTTTTTGCTCCTCTGTTGTCTTCTTCTTCTTTTTCGTAGCTTTTTAAACAGTGTAAACTGCAAATTAGATAGGTAATGTTGTTATGCACTTGGAGTACGATATTAGTTCTTATTCGCATGGTATAAGGGCGGTGCCAAGGTCATCTGGCGCGATGTTGATTGTACTTATAATAAAAAAAATGAAAATTTATTAAAATCAGTGCTTATGTCACTTTAAATTAGCTTTTTTTGTCAAATTAACCAGTCACTAAAATAAAAGGAAAAAACATTTATAATCATTGCAACTGATGAATACAAAACACTTTTATGTAAATAATATTCAACTTTATTTACTAAAATTAGGGCACAAATAAAAAAAATATCAACAATATGCCAATCTAAATAAAATCATTAATTTTGTCCGCCTTAACATTTGCACACCTGGAAAATTTGAAAGTAGGAGTTTATTGTGTCATTCCATCAATTTATATCTAATTACTTGAAATAAGAGCAGCTTTATTAGGAGTAAGTAAAGTAAGTAAGTGGAACACAAGATTTAGCATCTAATTAACGACGCGTAAGTCAGGTTGTAAAGTGTTTTGATACAGATTTCCATGTCTAAAACTCTTTTTCAAACTTATTCTTGTTTTTTTATATTAAATAATGCATCAAATTTAAAAAAAATGACATTATTTTGATATTGCACTGTCGCAATTTAAACCAACTAACGTTTTAAAAAATTTTCATTGAATATTATGTCGAGAAATTTATTAACGACCTCCGTAGCCGAGAAGCGAGCGGGCCTGACTTTGGCGAGCGCCATCTCTGAGTTTCCGGGTTCGATCCCCGGTCGGATCAATATGGAAAACGAACTTTTCCATATTGTCTCGGGTCTGGGTGTTGTAGTACCTTCGTTGTTTCTGATTTCTGTAACACAAGTGCTTAAGCTATTTACCACAGAATCAGAGCAATGTATGTGATGTTGTCCAATATTTATTTATTTATTTAAGATCTGATATGGTGTAAAGCGTCCCTAATAAAGCTCAGGACAGCAAACAAACTATTTAAGCACTTTACACTGATATTCTTGTTCAAAGCAAAAAACATCGTCATAGATGTTATGTGGTATGTAACTTGGCGTGTTGGTTTATCTTGTATGAGTAAAGTTATTAAATATTTTGCTAAGTAGTGATTTCACCTCGATGGTCTAGTGATTATGTATAAGTACTAGGCTATGTATGGGTCCTGAGTTCAACTCCCGAGTCCAAATGTTTGCTATGGATTTTTAGAACATAACCATGTTTATGATTAGCAATCTGTATAAGGCAAACGCATCTCTAGATTAAGCTAGTATTTACAATGTTGAGGTGGAGTTTAAAGGAAGAGGAGGACCTCGGTGTTTCGTTACCGGCCTCCCTCAATTATGCACGATTATATGTCTATACATATAAATACAATAAGAGTGTCGGTTTGTAATATTGAAATAACTGCTTTCAAATATATGTGCAGTCCATATAGCGAATTATCACTTTTGAAAATGTTTGTCTATCTTTCTGTCTGTTGTGTTGTATTCTAGTTCTAATTATAAATAAATAAATAAATGCGCCAGACAATCACACCTATCACCTGGTCTCAAACTAAGGTTTTCCCTTGTACTATGAGTACCAGACGACGGATACTAACTGGGGGCGTCATCCCAGCACACCCAGACTCAAGTTAATTTAGAAAAGTTCGTTTTCCAAATTGACCCGACCGGGAATCGAACCCGGGACCTTTCGCGCTTTGGCCGCCTACCTTAGCCACTGTGCCACCGAGGTCGTCAAATTACTTTGAAATCGTTGGATTGATTTTGACAGGAATTTAATTAACAGGTAGCTGATGTAATAAAGAGTAACTCAGGCTACTTTTATAAAACTCGACTACAAAATAGGTTTGTCGGGTTCACGATCACGCGCAAGCAAGAAGCGTCTTACCAGCGGGTCAGCGGTCGGCGTCGTCTCTCGCGATTAACCTTTAGTTCAGTAAAAATAAATTCAAAATCCTGTTGTCTACCCAAACTAAGCCGCAGGCACAGCTAGTATAGGAAAACATCACAACATCACATACATTGCTCTGATTCTGTTGTAAGTACCTTAAGCACTTGTGTTACAGAAAGCAAAACCACGACGGCACCACAACACCCGGACCCGAGAGAATATATAGAAAAGTTCGTTTCCCATTTTGACAAGACCGGGGATCGAACCTCGGAGATGGCGCGACGCAAAAGTCCGGCCCAATCGTTTCTTTGCTACGGAGGTCGTCGTCGTACCTACTCATATAATAACGCAAAGCGACGTGTGTTAGCAGTCGATCGAGCTTGCACATAACATCGTCTACCTATTCGTACGGTCGGCAGCACGTCACGTTGAATACTTACACTTCAATATTAGATCTTATGCGGAAGACATAAAGATGATACAAAGTGTCTGGTCTGACGTGCTTTGGTCTGTATCGCACCACTCGATACTTGGCACCTTTCCATTGCTTTGATGGGGCGAACGCAGTTGCACCTTTGCTTACTATACTACAGTTGTTCACATATTTACTGGAGTTACTTATATACTCCGTAGCTGAGACGCGAGCAAGTTCTAGGCCAATTCTGAGGTCTCGGGTTCATAACCGGGTCAGGTCAATATGGAATCTCTTATTTGTTGATTAGATTGCTTTTTTTTATAACGCACTTCTAGATTAACCTCATCCCACCTGATGGTAATGAGTTCCTAGCTTAAAGGCGAAAGTATAGCATAGTACAACTGTTACTAGACTTGTCGCCCTTACCTTGAAGGCTTGACCCCTGCTACTAATGTAACATCCCCCAAGAGCTCTGAAAACCTTGCTCACATGCAGGAACACAACAACGCCGAAGTCATTGTTATTTGGCTACGGTCTTCTGTAAGGTGGTGGTATTTCACTAGTATCAATTTACATGAATGAAATAATTTTGGATTTTCTATAAAATTATTCAAAGGCAGACCTACCTGAATACACTGTTGACTGTACTGTTTGGAGGTCTAATTCTACAATAATCTTGCAAGGTTCTACAATATATACAAAAAAAATATTTTGCAAGATTCTGCAATCGCCTGAAGGGGTGATGTGAACCCTCTGCGAGCGTGACGCAGAGGGTTCACGGAATCACTCCGCGGATGAGAGGATATTCAGATTATGCCATTATTTCTAGCTAAGACTACTCCCGTTGCAGTAAACGGGTAAGTACGGGCTGAATTTATTACAAGGGGGGAGTCAGGGGTCGTAGTTAACATTAGTTTGGGTTTTATGGTACATTTAGTTTTTACCTATGATCTAAAAATCGTAGGTTCGATTCCCACAAAGATAAGCGTTCCCGTGATGAAGTTCTTGTCCTTTAGAACTTTTTTGTGTATTCAAGATTCCAAGTTTAAATAAATAAATAAAAAGTGGATAACATCACAATGTATAACATTGCTGTGAT
The DNA here is from genome assembly GCA_037074685.1 of Glyphodes pyloalis. Taxonomy (NCBI): domain Eukaryota; kingdom Metazoa; phylum Arthropoda; class Insecta; order Lepidoptera; family Crambidae; genus Glyphodes; species Glyphodes pyloalis. Next base: position 388,455 of record JAYKKO010000050.1, read on the forward strand.
TTTATGGTAAGTAGCTAAGAGCAAGTGCTCTGAAACACAAGTGTGTTTCAAATATCAGAAAAATCGACGGTACTACAATACCCAGACCCGAAGAAATAAAAATTACTTCGTTTGCCATGTTGACCCGGCCGGGAATCGAACCGAGAACCTCAGCTAGGTAGGTCGTCAAGATATGTCGTAGTGTGTACCCCACCATAGATTCTGGTTTCCAAAATATTTTCTTGGTCTGTATTCTCTTAAAATTCTGTAATCAGGAGTGGTCAAACTGACAATGAAGGTAGCAGGGCCAAAACGCATAAAACAAACCATAATAAAAATTTGTGACTTTTAATTTGGTCAATTAATTGATAGGAGCGTGACGGCCACAAGCTCGTCGAAGTATTGTTTTTGCATGGGATTAAAGTCCAGATTGACTATGATTTTATCTTAAGAGTATTCGTTTTGAAACAAGTAACTATTCTCACAGACGTAATATTAAAAGAGCTCCATAAAATAATCGATAAAAATATGTTCAAAATGTTTTTTTTTAATTAAAAAATGGTTATATCTCAAAAGTCAAAATAATGCGTCTTGGCCTTATCTTCTATCGGTGACTTAATGTATAGGGAGACCCGCTTCATACTGGTAATTTAGTCAGTTAGAAAGAAGCAAAGCCAAATGAGTAAATAACAATTTCCATTGTTTGCCCAAGGAAAACTGACAAACAACATCACATTTAAGATTTATTCAAATATTCTTGGCAATGCAACGACACCCCTTCTGTTTACAACTTTCCATAGTGAAGGGACAACATTTCCCATCATGGAGCCATCTGCTCACTTTAAAAGTAAAAATTGATTTTAATGGTCTTTGTTAAAACTCTTCCTTATCGCCCCTTTCAATGTTTGATATGGACCCACGATCTTCACGAATCGCTCGTGCTGCTCTTTCAACTTAAATTAAATATATCAGTTTCTTAAAAATATACACTATATTCCACACACACACACACACACACACACACACACATATACATACACACACACACACACGAACACACACATAATTTTAAGGCATATTTGATCTGAGGGTGGGAGCCTGGTGATCCGTCACACAGGGATTCCCTAGTATGGACACCAGTCTCTCACATGGGTTGAATATTGTAACCATATTAGTGTAAGTAATCTTTGTACCCCTTGTGAAGAGATAATAAACGAAATTATTATTATTATTATTATTATTTGATGTTCGCTATTGCGGCGGTAAGCATTACTTATTAGGGATTGTTAAAAATCTCCCTTTAAATCGGGTTTGATGCCAAGCATTTTAGATTCTTCTTCAAAAGGTCATGTGAATTCTGAAGTAAGCTAGTAACTTTACCAATGTTACAAATTTCGGACTTGCATCCAAAATTGAGGATTGTTCATACATAGTTAAACACTTACAGTTTTCTTTACATGAGAATTAACTAGTTGTTGCATTTTTTGGGATAAAAAGTGTCTTGTATGTTAATTTTTGCCATATGTTAATTTTTCATCCTATATATCATCTCTGCCATCCAAATTTTATTCCAATCCACTAAGATGTTTTTGCGTGAAAGAGTAGCATACATACAGACATCCATACATTATTACAAACTTTCGCTTTTATAATATTATATTAGGGATTGTGTTATACATATAACATATATAGCTATACATATAACATATATATAACACAACATATACATATAACATATACATCCTTTATGGTCGGTTTTACCCCTTCCTCCCCTAATAATCGAAACAAAAAGTAGTCTATATTTTAATCCAAGTTTCGAGCTATATTTGTGCCAAATTTCATATCTCTACCTTCAAAAATAAACATTTATACATATAAACTTTCAAAGGTGGTATTACCTCCATCCCCCCCTTATTTTCTAATTAAAAGTAGCCTATGTCCGTTCTTGAGATTCAACGTATACCTATACCAGATTTCATCAAAATCGGTTGAGAGGTTTAAGCAGGAAAGCGTAACAGACACACAGACAGACAGACAGACAGAGTTACTTTCGCATTTATAATATTAATAGGGATTAGATTAACAACCAATAAACAAACCGACACCATTTTCCCTCCAACTCAAACCCACGAATTCATTCATAAACATAAACTATATTTTAAAGAAATTCGTACCCACGACCTTCACGTATCGCGGGTGCTGCTCTTCCAATAAGCTAACCGTGAGTTATCGTAGGCGATCAATTGTTCTGTTATACTAACCTCCTAGCCTTGGGTAAGTGCCCTCTGCCATATGCGTATAGAACGACCTACACACGCACACAAATGTACAAGTCTAAAAGCTACAGCAAATATGTTTCTGCCTTAAAATGCATATACAAAGAACACTTCTCGCAGCGCACGGCTTTCGTGTGTGGGACCTGGAGGCCTGAAATACAGGGTTGCCTTAGTTTAGGCTCCAGCTCACACCTTTTAGAAATAATACAGTACCATATTGCATCATGTTACATCTCAAAATTGTACCCTGTTCTTATAATGTGTGAAAATAAACCAATTTATACTTATTTACCTACTTATCGTACCTACAATTTTTCTACTTTCTATCTCACCCCGCTGAATTGTAATTTCAGTTGGATACGACGTCACCGTATTCCATTACCCATTCTGTGACGTCACTCCGGATGAAGTCCGGGCAGTGATTGAGGCGTCAAGTTATTGCACCCTTTGCACCCTCGCCGAATCGAAAAACGAAAACTAGCTGGGGACGCATCGCCATTTCCATATTTGCGAGTGTCCAATTTTGAAGGGGTTTTCAATAAGGATTGACGCTGCATAATGTTAACATTCTGGCAGGGCTTGTGACTACGGTGAGATGGGGTCGAGTTTTAACTGCCTATGTCATGCTTTGGAAATTTTGCTTTACTTTTTTAACTGACTTCAAAAAAAAGGAGGAGATTCTCAATTTGACCTTATGTAATTTCTTTTTATGTGTGTTCGGGCATAATTTATAACACAGTACTTAGAAGACTGACCTTTTCTCGGTATTTTATATATTTGTAAATCTTGTGAAAAGTATATATATCATCTACCTATATAAGAATATATAAATAAATTTTCGGTCAGATTAATTGGGAAACATGACTTTTTAAATTGGCTTGAATCTATGTGAACTGTGTTGTCCCAATAAATATCTGTCTGGTATAAGATAATATTAACAGATATCAAAGATTTCACGTTTAATGGGATTAAAGGTGAAACTATGAGACCATTTTATTCGCGAGGTTAGACACTATACCAAATACATACATATCAACCAAAGAGGTGTTCTCCTAAGTGGACTTTCCATGATTTATTAATCTTCGATTATAGACCTTCAGCCATAAAGTAAAATTGTTTGTTTTGTAACGTAAGGTATAACCGCTTTACCAATTGTTATACTCTTGCTCCTAAAAGCTTATTAATTAATAGTTATTGACCGTGGCTTCGAATAGGATGCGGGTGAATCATCCAAAAGCAAATAATTCTATGGCGAACATGGCCATAAGTAGGTTTTGGTACCTACCAAATACCATGAGGTTTTTTTTTATATTGCACTTCAAGATTGACCTCACCCCAACTCATGTTAAGTGGTAATGAGATCCTAGCTTAAGGGTGACAAGTACAGCATAATAATAGCTGTTACACACGCAGGAACACAACAACACTGAAGTGATTGTTATTTGACAGCTGTCTTCTGTAAGGCGGAGGTATTTCACCAGTCGGGCTGCTCCAGTTCAAACAATAAAACGCTAAGCACCATCTCTTGAGATATATTTGGATATTGCTAAAACTATTAATTAAACAATTATAAGGTAAATTTTATTATTTTATCCGTATTAAGAGATTAAAGCTTTGTTTGGTAGTTAGTAAATCTCATTTTTATTTAACAAGCTCAGCAGTCAAGAAGCGAGTATACCGTCTCAAAGTGAGTTAGACTTTGCTTTTTAAAAAAGGAGTAGCAGTGATAAGTATAACAAAATATGAGAATTACATTTTATGACCGAGAAGGTTGCTCAGCCTCATAAGTCTATGAAGGCAAATTAATCCAGTAATTAATGAACAAAAACGCTAATGAACCAGCACTGGATGAGATGACGCGGCGGTTCGGTTATGAGGCGGCTGATGGATGAAGCCTTGCTATTGAAAGTTAAACGCTCAAGCGATTGTTTAATGAAGACGATTAAGTCAATTAGCCGGAACACTCCTGAAAAGTGATTTGAGGATGTTTTAGAGACTGGAATTAATTTTTAAAAGCGACATAGGTTTTGTTTTATTAAAGTCGTTTTATTCATACTGGCTGACTAAAATAAAGTTTTGGTTTGTAGAGTTCTACAATCTGCAAAAGTAACTTTCTTTAGTTCAAACTAAGTTCTTAAAGTGTGAGATAGGTAGCTAATAATGTGTATTTGAGAAGCATTAAGGAATTCCGTTGAGACATGAACTCTTTCTTACAAACTTTTCGAATTTGGAAGTTGATTATGGATCACTCATAAGAAGTTAAAATCAAATGCAATAATTATTTCTGTACAATTTTAGTGTTATTATAACACACTGCCTTTGGCAGTTAACGACTTGATGGTTTGGTGGTTTTAGTACCAAATACAGTTAAATTGTGATCTTCTAGTGCTCTGTTTGATTCCCGCTTCGAGGAAAAGATATTGTTTTAGATTCATAGAACATAGTTTAGGCTTACATTCACCAACTGGTGTTTGGCTAGAGTGAATTAATATTAACTTCAATTCAGGAGGTATTACCTCCAAACCAAAGTTCAGTGGTTTCCTTGATACCCCTTTTTTTCTATCAATTTGACCTGATACCTCTCAAACCGTCGATAATGATCGCCTTATCCTTTTCATAATAATCCTTATAACGTTTTAGGAGAGAGGAAGCCTGAAGATGTACTTTTTACTGAAAGAAAGAAAGAAAATACACTTATTGACCACTTGACAGCACAACACGACAAATAAAATAAAAATAAAAACAAAAAACAAAAAGAAGTACAGGAAAAAGTAAAACAGAAACTAACATGAAGTAATTGTAAAAGAAAAAAAACAAAGAAAACCAAATGGGAAAGTGGTCAACTAGGCCACACCTCAGCTGTATGCTGCAGCGACGCAAGGCTGCTGCAGCGCTCTCATTCCAGTAAATCATTAACAAGCTTATAAATAAAACTAAGCTAACCTCGCGAACGCAGAGCTCACTCCGAATATTTAGCGGACTCGTTACATATTGAACAGTCCCCGGGAGCCTGTCGCCCGACAAACGGACAAACGCATTACATATTAATATCAATAGTTCCGAAGGTAAAGGAACTTCTCGTCCTATGAATCATAAAAATGAACTCATATTTGTTGCGTGAATAATTTATGTTGTGTTTGTAAACAAGGGATGGTCCAAGCTGTTGAATAGTTAAATTAATTCTCAAGGGCACTGAAGTGGAGTACTCTTGTATTTTGAAGTCAAAAAGTATGTATGAGGGGCCTGAGTAATCAATAGTGTTTTATTCCCGACGCAAAATGATGGGTTGTTACTTATAAGATTGATGTGTCTTTCTATGTTATCGTAGTTTCCGAACAAATTATATAATATTTTTGGGATTTGAGCCCACGGGCTTCAGGTATCTCGCATGTTGTTCTTCCATCTGAAAATAATGCATCAACCGAAAGTAAAGAGGTTAACACGACAACTTGTGGTTAGTTTAGTTTTACAAAACTTCCTTAAAACCGGTATTGAATAAAAAGGCTTGATTTCGGCGACCCAGATAGATACTAAACCTGAAATAACAAATTAAAACACTAAGCACTAATGGCGTTGTTCTTTTCATTTTAATTCGGCTCATATTCGAGACTGATAGCTAAACGTGCTTTCCAAAGTCCGCAAGCATGTTATCGGACAATGACGATCCAAGCCTGCAATATTCTAACCAAACTAAAATATGACGTATTAGAATAACAGGGTTCGTACAAAACGGGCTGGATTACAACGTCAAACAAGAAAAATGTAATGTCACCAGCAATATTCCCTCAGCGTCCCTCGCGTGACTGGCGCAAAATGTGTGAGTCATGCGCCTAAGAATGTTGGAAGAAGCGAAGTATCTTTATGCTACTGATTACACTCATAGATATATCAAGTCTGTAGCTTCTTTACGTATTTTTCGTTTCACGGCATTTCAATAAGAAGAAATGTCAAATCTGTCGGGACGCTTTTATTGTAACGATAACGATAAATCGTTATGCCCTACCTCTACAATATATAACTTTACTGGAGTAGCCCTATTGGTGATATACCTCCACCTTACAGAAGACCGCAGCCAAATAATAATCACTTCAGTGTTGTTATGTTCCTGCATAATAGCAGGGATCAAGCCTTCACGGTAAGGGCGACAAGTCTAGTAACAGCTTTATTATGCTGCACTGTCATCCCTTGAACCCTGAGTTTCTTGCCGGTATCTTCGTTAGTTATAGGTTCCGAACTGGAGGTAGCTTCGTTTGTTGTGTAAAGAGACTATTCATAAGTATAACTACTGTTATCTTGAATTAATAAAAAAATATTAACTTTGACTTTGACTTTAAAACCTCATTACCACTTGACACCTGGTGGGATAAGGTCAATCTTTAGTGCAATATAAAAATAAATTTAACTTCACTTTTCACTGGAATTGCATTTGTCGAAGAGGCGGGTGGTAAATGAATAATTAACTCAATTTGCAACACACCGGTCCAGCAAGTGAATTAAAGCAATTAACGGCGGCAATTAAACAAAGCGTAAATGAGCTGCTGATGAGCATGACGCGGCGAGTTTGCCGCCCCTTGGAACGGTGTACAATCACGCACGTAATATGTGTCCAAGCTCACTCTAAAGTGAACTTTATGGCAACGTCATAAGAGCTTGACATTTTACGTGTTGGGTGTTTATAGTTATTGCTTATGAGAGTACTGTTATTGTTTGAAGTCGATTGGTTTTGTTAATGAATCGTTTTGTGCAGTCAATCTAGGAATGTGTTTGATATGACTGGCAAGTTTGAGTTTCTAAAATGTTATTAATTATGCATGTATCGTGCGTGCTGTTATTCCAACCGAGCTACCGGCATGAATCGTAGGAGGTGATTTTTTTTATTGTATTAAGCTCTTAGCCTCCGGTGAGTGCCCTAAGCCAAATATTTTTAGAACTACTAAATATTAGAAACAGAAAATTTTTATGATACATATAACTCTTCCAACTGAGCTAACCGCAAGTTATCGTAGGCGATGAAATTTTACTGGTGTATCCAACCCATTAGCCTGATTGGTAAGTTCCCTCTGCCGAATATCCCTACTAATATTATAAATGCGAAAGTAACTCTGTCTGTCTGTGTGTCTATTACGCTTTCCTGCTTAAACCTCTCAACCGATTTTGATGAAATTTGGGTATACATATACGTTTATTTATTTATTTAAAAACTTTATTGCACAAATAGGTACAACAGGTGGACTTAATGCTAGGGGCATTCTCTACCAGTCAACCCTTGATCCATGCAGATAGTTTGTATATGGGTGCGGTAACATGGGAGAAAAAAAAAAGAAATCATTTTAAACAACAATAAATTAAGCATTAAAATAACATTACGGTATCTTTTAAATATACGATAATAATACACATACTATATAAATTAATTAGAATATAATATATAAAATATGAAGGTATACTTAGATTTACATAATATTAATAATTTATATATAAAAACAAATATCTACATAACTATAAATTCAGCAGATAAATAAATTGGTTCAGCAATTGACAAATTCATGACTATCATTACCTACTTGTTAGCGAGAGAGAAGAAGTATTCACGAACTTTATTTTTTAAAAATTCCCTTAGTCAGGGATTGTCGGATATCAGCGGGCAGAGCGTTCCAAAGCCGAGCGGCTTGCACAGTAAAAGACTTAGAGAAGAAGTCACTTTGATGTCGAGGAATGTTTAAGCTTAGGTTGTCTGAGGAGCGAAGAGATCGGTCATAAGATTGACAGAGATATTGAAATTGTTTTGTTAGATAGGATGGGGACAATGGATTGTGAAGAATATTGAAGAGCAGGCAGAGTATCCTGGTATTTCTACGTTGATGTAACGGAAGCCATTTAAGTTGGTTGCGAAAATTGGAAATGTGATCATACTTACGGAGCCCAAAGACAAATCTGATGCAGTTGTTTTGAAGACGATCAAGTTTTTTCATTAGGGTTTCAGAGAGATCAGGATAGCATGCGTCTGCGTAGTCGATGATGGGTAAGATTAGAGTGTACACAAGCATAAGCTTAGCAGTGAAAGGTAGAAAGAATTTAAAGCTTTTATTTTATTTTTATTTTTTACGTTGAATCTCAAGAACGGACATAGGCTACTTTTTATTAGAAAATAAGGGGGGGATGGGGGTAATACCACCTTTGATAGTTTATATGGAAAAGTGTTTAGTTTTGAAGTTAGAGATATGAGATATTGGCACAAATATAGACTACTTTTTGTTTCGAATATTAGGGGAGAAAGGGGTAAAACTGACCATGAAAGGATGTAGTCCACGCGAACGAAGCGGGCACAGCTAGTGTTATATAATTTCAACTATCGCAGGCAACACATTTTTCTTTTAAATCCTAATAAAAACCAATTAAAGAGATGTTAGTTCATAAGAGATAATACTTACAACAAAACGTCGACTTAACAAAGCAATCTCTTCAAAGGTTCCGTAGTATGTAGTTCCCGACATAACTTCATGATATTCTAAGCGGCGGAATTAATTTGCGAGTGCCGTAACTTCTTACTAATCCCGGGCGGCCGCAGTCGGGAGCCAAGCTGCTTCTACTGGGATACTTTGGGAGTCTTCAAACTGGCAAGGTATTCCGATTTGAACTTAGAACTTGAAAAAACCTTTCTGATGCTGAGAAAAAGAACTTATTCAATCAATCAAATATATATGTAACGAAAATATGATTTTCTTACAATTATAGCTCACGCCTCATCGCAATAAACCTTCACGGATTCGTTCTACAATTTGTGGTAAAATTAGAAATAGAAAATGAAACGTCAATGAACGTTATGATAATTTAATAATTTTATTTGTTGCATAATTCATTTAAGTTTATATAAAATAGTGATTTGAGATACGACATTGTTATTAATAACATTAAATGTCGTTTCTTTTATTACAGGTAAAGTTTGTTTTGTTAATGTTTTGTTCACCATTTATTGTATGTACTTATAGGCTTATTTGTAAAATAACGAAAATACATCTTTTATTACAGAGAAACTCAGTTGTGTTTGATTTGACTCTGTCGTCCAAGTCACTATCAGAAAGAATATTTATTATAAAACGACATTTTTTGTCTTAAAATGGAAAAGTTAAAATTTACGTTTCAAGTAAAACCAACTATAGATGGAAAGTCTAACTTCATTGCCATAACCTCAATTACTACACAAAAAGACAATGTATTCTTGATTCCTGAGGAATATCAAGCCGTATCACAGTATCATAAACAAATCCAAACTTGTAAAGCTTTCACTACAGTGAAAAATACATTAAAAAAAAGATACCAATATAGAAGTGTATGGATAAAGATGTCAGAAGATTTATTACAAATATATTGTGATGAAGATGAAAATATGATTTTCCAGGATCAATTGCTTGAAGAAATTACCCAAGAACAGTCAGTTACTGGTAATAAAATGGGTTTGGAAGAACCGTTAGTGAAACTCATGGAGAAAATAATTGAAAGCCAACAAGACAAAGAAAAAAAAAACATGAAGAAGTTGGCCGACAAGTTTGTAATTGAAAAATTTTATGGAAAAAATATAAATGCTTCTAACTGGATGGAAACATTTGAGAAGGAGTGTGCAAGGTTTGAGATAGTGAAAGATGAAGAAAAAATAGAAATTTTTAGATTGTTCCTTGAAAAAACATGTGCTGATTGGTATTCTTCAATGATAATTAAACACAGTTTACAATCGGAATGGCACGAATGGAAATCAAACTTTTTGCAAACCTTTGCTAATAAAGGTTGGTCTACAAGTAAGTATGCTTTATATTTCAAGTATCAATCAGGATCGTTATTAGAATATGCTATTAGAAAAGAAAAACTACTGCTAGAAGTAAGAAAAACCATAGATCAAGGTACATTGATTGATGTAATTGCTGCTGGCTTGCCAGATTTTATAACAGATAGAATTAACAAAGAAGAAATTTTGCAAACCACAGACTTATTTAAAGAACTTGGCAAGTTAGAACACTTGGTTACAAAGAAAAAAAGTACAAAAAAAGAAGAAGAAAACACTAAACAAATAAAGAAAAAATGCAGTATTTGTGAAAGTTTAGAAAAAGGGACACGCTATCATTCAGAAGCTTCCTGTTGGTTCAAAACAAAAACGGATACTGGGAATGAAAGAAGTAATAAACAAATAAAACATATTAATAATTCAGAATTGGAATGTGAACTACAGTCTGAGGACCCAAAAAACTAATAGTGCCGCCGTTAATTAAAGTAAAGTTAGTACTAAATAGAAATATTGAAGTGTTTGGAATTTATGACTCTGGCTCTAATGTGTCATTGATAAATTCAAAGTTATTAAAGATAAATAATAATGAATCCAAATATCTTGGCAGTACTAATTTAAAAACGATTAATGGCGTTAAAAAGGCAAAGGGCATGGTAGCACTAAACATAAAAATGTTTAATGTGGAAAAAAGTATGAATGTTTTCGTTATAGATAATGAACATTTTGATTACGATTTTTTAATCGGACTTGATTGTATAAAAGAATTCTTCTTAACTCAGAATGAAAAATTAGAAATTATTCAAAATGTCCCTAAAGAAGAATATGAAATATTTTCTAAGGAAACAAATAAGTCAGACAGTGAAATTTCTAAGGAAATTAGATCTGATAATTTAATAAACTTTAATGAAAATTTTACCAAAGACAACTTCAAAATTTGGGTTAATCATCTAGACTATCAACAGCAAGCAGTTATTGATGACTTAATATTGAACAATCAATCTGTATTTGCGAAGGACAAATATGACATTGGAATGGTAACGGATTACGAAGCGCATATTGATCTGTCGATAGACAAATATTGCAGTAAAAGGCCATATCGTTGTACAATTGAAGATAAAAAGGAAATTGAAACTCAGATTGGAAAATTATTGGAAAAAAAACTTATAGAAGAATCATATAGTCCATTTGCAGCTCCAGTTACATTAGCTTATAAAAGAGATGAAAATAGAAAGTCAAGATTGTGCATTGATTTTCGAGACCTTAACAAAATAGTCGTTCCGCAATCACAACCGTTCCCACTCATTGAGGACCTAATAGTAAAAACAAGAGATTGCAAGTTTTTCTCCACCCTGGATTTAAATTCAGCATTTTGGTCAATACCTTTGCGTGTCACAGACAGACACAAAACTGCGTTCGTTACCCAAGAGGGCCATTATCAATGGACGTGCTTACCATTTGGCTTAAAAACATCACCAGCTATATTTCAGAGGATTATGTGTAATATAATACGGAAACACAAACTTCAAGTTTTCACAGTATGCTACATTGATGACTTATTATTATTCTCAAAATCCTTTTCAGATCATGTCAAACATCTAGAACAGCTATTCCAAGCTATAAAAAGTGAAGGTTTTAGATTAAAATTTTCTAAATGCACGTTCGCAGCCGATTCAGTCAAGTACTTGGGACACATAATACAGAATAATTCAGTCAGACCTCTAAAAGACAACTTAATATCAATTAAAAATTTCCCTACCCCAAAGACGAGGAAAAATGTAAGACAGTTTTTAGGAAAAATAAACTTTTATCATAAGTATGTGCCCCGAATAGCAATAAAATTGGAACCATTACATAACCTTCTAAGAAAAGGACAAAACTTTAACTGGACTCAAGCATGCCAAGAGTCATTTGATGAAATGAAAGAAATCTTATGTTCTCATCCAATATTGACCATTTTTGATCCAAACTTACCTATCCACATATACACAGATGCCAGTATTCTAGGGGTTGGAGCAGTCTTAAAACAACCACAGAGAAATAATGAAGAAAAACCAGTAGCATACTTCTCAAAAAAATTGAATGAAGTCCAAAAAAGAAAAAAAGCTATTTACTTAGAATGTTTGGCTATAAAGGAATGTGTAAAGTATTGGCAGCATCTGTTAATAGGTAAGAAATTCACTATCTTTTCAGATCATAAGCCCTTGGAGAATATGAATATAAAGTCAAGAACCGATGAAGAGTTGGGAGACCTAACATACTACTTATCACAATATGATTTCCAAATTAAATATTCTCCAGGAAAATACAATATAGAAGCTGACTGCCTAAGCAGAAATCCAGTCCTAGAAGAAAATGAAAACCTAGATGAACAATTGAAAATAGTAAATATAATAACACTAAAAGATATTTTAAAAGATCAAGATAAGAATGAAAAAATACAGAACAAAAAAGACAAGTTAATAACAAAAAACAACGTTTATTACAAGAAAGACAAGAAAAGAGAAAAGATAATTTTGACGGAAAAATTTAGTATACAATTAATGAAAGATGTGCATACAGACCTAGGACACATAGGAGTAGCACAAATGCAAAGAATGATCAGTTCATGGTACACAGCAGAAAATATAACAAAAAATATAAAAAAAATCTGTGAAAATTGTATAATATGTATAAAGAACAAATCAAGAGGACGAAACAAATATGGATTATTGTCCCATTTAGGTCCTGCCACAAGACCCTTTGAGATCTGTTCAATTGACACAATCGGGGGATTTGGTGGTTCAAGGTCCACAAAAAGATACTTGCACCTGTTAACGGATCATTTCACAAGGTACGCTTATGTTTTGACGTCGAGTACACAAAATGCAAACGATTTTATTAAATTAGTGAGAAACTGTGCGGAAAACAACAATATTGACATGGTACTCTCAGACCAATATCCGGGGATTAATTCAAGGGAATTTAAGAATTATTTGGACACAAAGAATATTACAATAATTTTTACTGCTGTGGACTCGCCCTTCTCAAACGGATTAAACGAAAGGCTAAATCAAACGATAGTTAATAAAATTAGATGCAAGATAAACGAAAGTCAAACTAAAATGGCGTGGACAACTATAGCACAAAATTGTATAAAAAACTACAACAAAACGGAGCATACTGTCACTGGTTATGCTCCAGAGTATCTTCTAAATGGCACAGATGCTACAATATTGCCAAATGAGCTGAAACTTGAAAAGACATATCATGATTTGATTAAAGATAGAGCAAAAGCTATGGAAAATACATTAAGATCACATAATTATAACAAAATGAGATACGATAGACACCGAAGTCATTTGGACTTCAAAGTTGGGGATACCGTTTTTGTGGATAATGGGAACAAACTTAATAGGAAAAAGCTCGACGAATTGAGAGTCGGACCTTTTCAAATAATAGAAAAAATATCAAATTCAATTTTTAAGATAAATACTAACCACAGAAAATCTGAGTCGAACTTCTTCCATATCTCGAAACTAACTCCAGCACCTGCGTTTGAAAGCTATGAAGAGAATGAGTGAGTGGCGTTATTGTTATTTCATCCCTGGGGGGGGAGATGTAACGAAAATATGATTTTCTTACAATTATAGCTCACGCCTCATCGCAATAAACCTTCACGGATTCGTTCTACAATTTGTGGTAAAATTAGAAATAGAAAATGAAACGTCAATGAACGTTATGATAATTTAATAATTTTATTTGTTGCATAATTCATTTAAGTTTATATAAAATAGTGATTTGAGATACGACATTGTTATTAATAACATTAAATGTCGTTTCTTTTATTACAGGTAAAGTTTGTTTTGTTAATGTTTTGTTCACCATTTATTGTATGTACTTATAGGCTTATTTGTAAAATAACGAAAATACATCTTTTATTACAGAGAAACTCAGTTGTGTTTGATTTGACTCTGTCGTCCAAGTCACTATCAGAAAGAATATTTATTATATATATTTATTTTTATAGTAGCGCAGTATATTGGCTCCTCCCAGCCTGATGGTAAGCAAGAGAGGAATCCACATCGCGATAACAACGGATTTGATATCGAAATATCCTATCCGTTAGCATCGCCATACTGGCCCGCAAGATGTTTCTTCACGCTCCTTTTGAAGGAATCCATGTCAAAGGAAGGAGGAAATACATGAACAGGAAACATTTATTTATTGAAGTAGATTTCATTTAAATCGTCATTGAATAAAATGCAAAGTGCTGGTTCGGAACCTATATCTACCGAGATGACACCGGTAAGAAACTCAGTAGATTAGTTATAGTAGCAGTATCTCGCTTATAGCTATGTGTAGAACACTGTTGTATTACTAAGGAAACATTCAGTATTTATACTTGAGAGCCACATTTATTATTTATCGAGAGATATACGAGTAGTATCTATATGTAGTAAATATTATTAAACATATAGTTTTTGCTACAGTTGACTAAATGTACGTCTTGGTGGAAACCAAATACCAAGTTTAGCTCTGTTGTAAAAAAACTACTGAGTTATCTTCTCTGTTTTATGTTCCGAAGCAGTGCGGTAGTATCATTCTGTTAATAAATAGATGATTCATAAGTGCTATGTATTTATATAGTTTGGCTAACTAAGTAAATTTTTTGGATAAGTGGCAAACTTTAGTGGCTAAATTTTAACTGTCAACATTATTTGTAAAAACTCTGTTGACCTAAATCAAATTCGATATAGGAACAAACATATGATTTGTATGTCATAACAACTACAATTAATAAATAATTGAAAAACATACATTGCTCTGATTCTGTGGTAAGTTACAGAAGCTTAAACACTTGCATTACAGAAATCGGAAACAACGACGGTACCACAACATCCAGACCCGAGACAATATAGGAAAGTTCGTTTCCCATATTGAAACGACCGGAGATTGAACACGGGACCTCAGAGGTGGTGCGACCCCCGCTCGCCTCTCGGCTATGGTCGTCCAACAATACAACCTCTTTTTTCAAAGTCAGCCAACACAAGACCACGGTCCACTCGGCATCCCAGTGGGCGAGCGGCCTAAGTCCCGGCTTAGCCCGGACCGCGATCCCGGCCCGGATCCCGGGATCGTCGTAATCTCTCAAATTACACTCACGTGTGCGACTCCTTGCCCGGTGGCGCGTGTCCTGGGCTGATGCGTGATCGTCCGATATTAAGGGTCAAATATCTCTGACAATCACATACATTGACCTAACCACAAAGTTATTTTTTAAATATTACACTTCAAGATTGACCTCATCCCACTTGATGTTAAGTCGTAATGAGGTCCTACCGTAAGGGCGGCCAGTACAGCATAATAAATCTGTTACTGGACTTGTCGCCCTCACCTTGAAAGTTTGACCCCTGCTACTAATATAGCATCCCCCAGGAGCTCTGGAAAGCTTACTCACACGCAGAAACACAACAACACCAAAGTGATTGTTATTTTGCTGTGGTCTTCTGTAAGGTGCAGATATTTCATCAGTCGGGCATCGTTAACAATTTGAGACGATCATATTCATATTCAAACCATTTACTGCTAATTTTTTCTGATACTTATATTCAAAACTAGCTGTGCCCACGACTTCGTTCGCATGGACTACATACTTTTATGGTTGGTTTTACGCCTAAAATTCACAACAAAAAGTAGTCATAATTTTAATTTTATGTTTCAAACTATATTTGTGCCAAATTTCAAATCTCTAACTTGATAAACAAAAATTTTTCCCTTTAAATTTTCAAGGGATGTCTGTCTATGTCTGTTCAAGAGGTCAACGTTTACCAATACAAAATCGGTTCAGTGGTTGAGGCGTAAAAGCTAGACACATAGACAGACAGAGTAACTTTCGCATTTATGATTGAAATAAAAAGAAAAAGAAGAAAATACAATTTCGCTGCAGCGGTAGTATTCTGGCCGTATCTTGGATGGGAGGAATTTAAGACTAAATAGATAATATATACTTATAATGGAAGCAGTATGTACAGGTGTACATACAAAAATTGTATCAAATATGTATTAAAAACTAGTAAATATATAGTACTGCAAAATAGTTACACAACAATAAAAGTAAATACAAAACATATTTGTTTAAATTAAGAATGATTTGCTGAATATATAAGCCATTCTTGATGGTGAATTAAGCACCGGTGGAGAAAAAAGGTCAGTAATAGGAAAATTCCAATTCATAATCCAAAGTTTTTGACTACCTAGCGCTCAGCAAATTTTATAAATAGAATTATTCGCAAAAATTAGTTGCACGTTTGAATAGGAAACTATTGAAATGTTTTTTCTTTCCAGACCGTTCGATGTTCAGTAAAGTTCCAGTTGTTTTAACATTCTGCATTCCAATTTTTGCAAGTTGAGTAGTTTCCAATGCAACTAACTTAATTGAATTCATAGATTTACCAGTTAGTGGACGGGGTCCAATTTGGTCTCGCAGTATGTATTTGGTGACTCTCTTAGTCTAGGAATAGAATAGAATATAAAACATCTTTATTCATGTAACCATTACAAAAGCACTTATGAATCGTCAGTACAAATTAAGTATTCTACCGCCGTGTTCGGAATGTTGATCATGTCGCGAAGAACCGGCAAGAGACGCTGGCGGATCATACTTTGGTTTTACATCTTTTAGTTCCCAAGTTCGATTCTCGGTCGGGTCAATATAGGAAATTAACTTTTATATGTAACAGATATTTACAATTTTAGTGCCTCACGCGGCACTGGAAAACTTTACATATTTCAATGAAACAGAAAAAAATCATCTCTTCTAGAGGTATGTGGTTTTCTATTATGGTTGGAACTGGGTGTTGAAATACCGTTACTGTTTGTGTCTTAGCTGCTTATTACAGAGTATACCTGACAACCTGACCTATGTTGGAAAAATCCGTTACATACTTTGGTTTATACAAACTCAAACTCAAATATTTCTTTATTCAAGTAGGTTACATATAACACTTTTGAATCGTCATTGAATACAATGCAAAGTGATTCTACTTCCGGTTCGGAACCTATATCTACCGAGAAGACACCGGTAAGAAACTCAGCAGATCATTTACAGTATTAGTATCTAACTTATTGCTATGTGTAGCTCACTTTGGACCAAGTCATAAAGTTTTTTTTTTTTTTTCACTTTATTTGGGTCAACTAACAGTTTCACAATTACAATTTCTTAAAAAGTAATTGTACATTTACAAATAGATAATTGTGAAACCAACACCGCTAACCACATGTTAATATTGAGAGATATGATTTTTGTTGAGAGTGTATAACTAATAAGAAAAAAGAAAATAAGTTTAGTAAGTTCGACTGTTATATTTTGACCTGAGGGCGTGCTTTATATGGTGTTGACTTCACGTAACTAACAGTTCAGCAATTGATTTTTTAAAAATATGAACACTGCTTGTAAATATGTCTAGGCTACTAAAATGTTCATTAAAAGTGTCAGTCAGACGAGTCAGCGGCGAGCGTTTTGGTTTTGATGAGTGATGAAACAAATAAGAACTCAAGTAAGTTTTTACTTTCGAGAGGTAAGCTGGAGCAGACCAGTCCCCAAAGGTGGCACCTGTTCACAAGCATGACGTATGTGCCAGCCATCGCTTCACTCAACCATATTGTACAGGAATCTAACCACGAACTCGGAGAGCATAGTCTAAGTATTTAAACTACTGGTATCATTGAGGCGCGCATCCATTTAATATTGTTTTATTTTTTCTATTCAATAAAAGGGTTTTGCACACACCAAGAAAACGCTAGGTAGGATAAAAATATGTCAATATGAAAAAATACACCCGTATTTCTAATGAAAATACATAGTATTAACAAAATTCACCCAGTTCCGTGTTCAAACTCAATAGTTGTTATATTCACATATTGTTCGCTTGGTTTACCCGAAAAGCGCGTATTTTGCAAATTGTCAGAATTTTCGCCACAAAGGTGACTCAGCTCTATGTTTTTGTATGTGAATATATTTTATGTAGTATAGGAAAAGCTGAATGTAACAAAGGTTTAATATTGAAAGCGTAACAAAACTCAATCCAAATAAACTACTTTTATGGTTATCTATATATTTCAAACTCAAATACTGTTTTATTCAAGTAGGTTATATAATACTTTTAAACCCTCTACAATGGAAAGGGATACTACTGCCGTTTCTGTACCTACGAGCATATCTACCGAGAATACATCGATAAGAAGCTCAACAGATTAGTTACAGTAGCAGTTTATAACTTATAGCTATGTGAAGCTCACTTTAGACCAAGTCATATAGTTTTGGTTTGATGAGTGATGAAGAATTTAAGTATCCAAGTAAGTATTGACTTTCGAGAAGGTAAGCTGGAGTTGCCCAGTCCCCAAAAGAGGTGCCCTAATCTATTTACCCAAATTATGGATTTCTACGTGTCTACAGCGACTTTTATTGAAATAATTTTACCTGGTTAATATTAAATTGTTAATTAGACAAAATTGGCACTATACTTAAGCAATTTCTTGCCTAAAAAAAGATTCCTGGATAGTCAACTTTCTGTTAATTATTTAAATGAATGAATGAATGAATTTATTAATCAAGTAACAATGACTCATGTTGTTAGTAGTACTTATGAAATATGTTAGTTACAATTTAAAAAGACAATACACAAAATAAAAATATTATAACTTAAAGTGGCCATTCCTGCACTACTCCCCCTGAAATAGCGCAAGAACGGTTATATAAGGGCAATCTAGTCTGCCCGCGATCATGTTCATTATCATGTTCATCATGTTAAATAAAGATTTATTTTTAAAGATTTCATGTATACCATATATTATCATAATGAGGAGAAAAATTGTACTGACTAAAAATTTACCATATATTTTTTTTTTAGTCAAACCAAAACAAATTATGAATGATCATTAAAAAAGCGATTTACTCTCGATTTCTATGCTCTACAATCATCACATTCTGATGTCGTTATCATGGTACCACTGTCAAAATACCCTATACCAACAATAAAAACATTTGACAAAATTAATTTTATTTTTAATTTATGTTTGTTCGATGTGTACTATTAACTGTCAAAATACTCCTCACCAACAAAAAAAAATTAAAATATCGGTATAATTGGAGAACTTTCTTTATTTGAAGTCGGTTACAAATGTTCAATTTTTGTCTTGACTCACTTAGAAAGTCTTGTGACGTTAGTCTCAGGATCACCATTGAGTGAAAGTTGCGGCCTCCGCAATTTATCCGCGAGCCTTGGGAGTGTGTTCAAGTTAGATTATGTAAACAGTCTTTTTGAAAAAATGAGAACCACTTTATTAATAAATGGGTACTAATTAAACAAGCTTCTTTTAAATAGCATTATTCGCTTCAGAAAATATAAGTTACCTTCTAAATTACTAAGTCGGCCACAACCAACGCGCGTCTGAATAATTGTATCTCAGCCACTAGTTACCTTCTATATTCTATTCTACAACTCTAATTTTGGTATCAGTTTTAGCCCATTGATATCCGGTTGTCCAATCACATAACTGCAATTCAGGTTGTGTCGCAAAGGTGTCTTCTTTCGCTTGTTGTGACCAGCTAGTAACCATTTCCTCTGCCACCATTAAGAAACGGGCCAACGGTATACGCTCGCGGAGGGTGTTGTGGTCTTTTATAACTCTGTTAAAGGACTCGAGTGCGTTGTTGGTCGCTGGTGATACTGATGCTGCACCCAGATACCAGTTTGGGTTTTTTAACAGCCATTCTTTTTTAAAATAAGTGACAAATGTTTTTTGATCTTTCCATTTCTTCAAAAATAACTCCGAAGCAGCAGAAAACACTTCAAGAGATGTAGCTGATTGAAGTGCATCAATATCTTCCAATATATGTTTTCGAATATTCTTTTTTGTCGTTTGGTCCAATTTAGTGACCATTTTCTTCTTAGCGTGAGCCCAGCACATTTTCACAATCGTTTCTTCTCCAAACACTTCACGAAATGCGTTTTGTATACTTTTCGCAGCGTCGCAAATTAGGATTTTTGGTTCAAAAGTATTAGAAAAAATGGACAAAAGATTGCTCT
Organism: Glyphodes pyloalis; assembly: GCA_037074685.1. NCBI lineage: Eukaryota > Metazoa > Arthropoda > Insecta > Lepidoptera > Crambidae > Glyphodes > Glyphodes pyloalis. The sequence goes on from JAYKKO010000050.1 coordinate 408,554, forward strand.
TTAATCCTTGAAAAATCGTTTTAAAATCAGCCTTACGTTCATTTGTAGATATTGTCAGGCAAATCGGGTGAAATTTTCTGTTTTTATCAGTAGTTCCCACTATCAATACGGGGAACCCCTGCCAAATCAACTTATATGTTGCATCTGCATGCAAAATATCAGCGACAATACATTGTTTCAACAAGTTCTTTGTAGATAATACGATGCGAAAACTAGGCGGATCACTTTCCAAAATATAATAGGCTATTACAAAAACTTCGTCCACGTTATCTGGCACATCAGTGTGTTTAATTATCCATTTTTCCAATTCTCCTAAAGAAATAGTGGAGGGTCCATATTTGATACGCCGCCGATCTGCTAAATAGTTATAAAGCTGCCTTTTTGTAGGTATTTTAAGTTTAGAGTTTTTTTTCAAACACTCTAAGATTGATTTCGGCTTAAGGTGTAGGTCATACAGTTTGTTGATTTCAGATTTCGTTTCGTCACAAATACCATAACTGTAGTTACTCTTAATAGAATCGTGATCATGTGCGCAATCTGTGCGATAAAGTAACACTGCTTCTGTATCCGCCTCAAATAGCAAATATATTTCTGCAGCACACTGTACTCCTTTACGTGGTACTTTGTTGCATCTATAAAATCGTTTTTTCCCGTCCATGGAGTCGTGTGTAGTGCGTACTGCCCACGTATTCTCTGCACTCACGGCTTCATTGGCGGTACTCACACTCGAAAATTTACTTTTAAATATCCAATTCCTAGATTCACCTCGCTTTTTTTTCGACGGTTGACCTTCTCCTTCCGATTCCTCATCAGAACAGTACAGAGGTACTTCGTTTTCACTATTAGATGTCATAACTATTTAAAACTTTTCGAAAACTTTAATTAATTACAGATGAAACTATTGCAATACGAACGCACGAACGACAATAAACAAACATGGTGGGCGGGTTGGTACAAGAAACGAATGGCGCTCTCTGATTGGTGCAATCGGCCGGTTGCTGTCATGTCGCGCATTCGCGCCAGTGGCTATTTTCACGATAAAAGAATATGAAGCATTATTTTACATGTTAAGTTATATTATATGTTGTTATCTATTGAAGCTTTAATATAATTTTTTTGAGGAGTTTGTATTGAAGCTGTAAAACGTAAATTGGTGACGAATCACAAATTTCGTGGCCGAGTTAGTAAATTAGTTGGTAATGTATAAATCAGAAGGACAAGTAAAAATAATTGTTGATTTTGCCTTGACGCTTTCTTTAATATTTTTAGTTGGCGTTGTAAAGAAGATGAATTACTTCATTAGAGGCTATCTCATTTTCCCGATGCTTAGTTATTTAATGAGAAGTTTGACCAAGTGGCCAAAAAATAATTCTGCGGCCAGATTTATTATTTCTCTTAATAAATATTTAAATATTTGTGTTAATTAAGTTCAATCATGTTTTTAATATATAATAGATATAGAACAACTACTAATAATGATGAAGTAGTGTTTTGAAAGAGTGTATTAGTTAAACTATTGTCACTTTATTCCATTGGAGTTGACGAGTGATGACTCGAAAGGTAATTTATATTTCAGGCATCTGTGCAAGACGTCCAAACTACTAACTAAATCTGTGTTTTTGTAAGTTTAAATTTTATTTATTATAAATATTATAATACACCAAAGTTCGACTTGAACAAATTGACCATTCTGTGTAATACCTTTTTTCCCAATCTACACGCGACAGACATACATCAGGCCGCCTTGTGAGCCGTGAGTGAGCTGTGAGGAGGCTCCTCGTTACTCTGAGAGGAGTGCCAAATGGCGCAGAAGCGTTTGACGGAGTATTAGGGTACTTGGCGTTTTGATCTTGTTGTCAGAGCTGTATACTTTTCTTATTTTTTAAGATAAATAATTACACAGGCACCTTTTCATTAGAGTTCCGTATCCAAATAGCGAAAAACGGATCCCTTATGGATTCTTCATGTCTGTATGTCTGTCTGTCTGTCTGTTTATATATCACAGCCACTTTAGCCGAAACTATAAGACCTATGCTGTTGAAACTTGGTATATATTCTGTAAACTGGATTAATAATAATGTAAAGCTTATTTTAACACTACACACTTAATTATTTATTGTTCAATTATTTTTGACCATCTCAAGTTTTCAATTATTCAACTGAATTATTAAATATTAAGCCGTCAACCCAAGGATTGACTGGTATAGAATGCTCCTAACAATGAGTCCAATTTTTGTGCAATATGAATATTTATCTAGATTTAGAAGGAAACCAGCTTAAAAATAGTATATTTTTATTTATTCAATCAATTTAGAGATATTTTATTAACAACTATAACATTTAACAATTCAATAATTTAATTGATTATAAATAATACATTTCCTTAGTCGCGTCTTTTTTTCAAACACTTCGATTATATCATCTCAGTTACACAAACTACTTATAAAGACAAAATTCATTTTAAGAAATCATAACTTTGCCTTTTAATTCAAAATTTATAACTACTTTAAGCTCTTGCCACAAACATGCGTAAAGAATATTTGCATTCTGTTTTCCTTGAAACTTCTCACATTCAACTCAAAATATAGAGGAACTTCAAATACGGAACTCCTTCATATATTTCTGAATAAGCCAAACCAATCCCCTTAAACACATAAAAATCACACAAGCCATTGCGTTGTTTCGAAAATATTTGACGTCGAAAATTGTCTCGGTATCGCCGTAAAATGCAAACCAAATATTTCTTACGCGACACCACGATTCATTCCAACACTCCGAAATAAAACCTTCACCAAATTCAGCTTTAATACCAGGGCTGTAGAGCTTAAAAACTTTGGGGTTAAAATTTTTCGGGCATATACAAGTTGGGTGAAAGAGTACTTCCTTGAAGGGCCCTTGTCATAGATCGGTGCGTTTGTTTGCCCATGTAAACTGTTTGTCAATTCTGTTTGACTGCAGCTTGACATGGGTCCGTGACAAACAGGACACTAAATCATTGGGAGTTTTCGAGGGTTATTGATAAAAGCTACGGTGATACTGGGATTTATGATGGAACTATAAACTTGATTTGGTTTTTGACAATTTGACCGGTGCATTTGATAGTGTTACAAGTGAATTTTTCGTCAGTTACATTTATTGGTTTAAATTAAGTGCGTTGCTTCAATTTATCAACTACGGTTGATTTTGAAATTGTATGTATAATTGCACCTAATTGTATGTGGTTTGATAATAAAGGGGATTATTATCTAGGTATTGAATTTTTTGTAATCGTAATTTTAAGATGGCGCAAGATAGATTTAGTTATTTGTTGTATCTTATCTTTGTCAGAATTGATCACAAATTTGATGTTTCTTTAACAATAGTAATTAGCGTATATACTCACCTGTCCATTGTAAAATATAATAAAAATATCTATTTCATAGGAAATATGCGATCTGTCTTAATGATTTTTTTCATTGTTACTGAGCGGTTGTCAATTTATCAAGGTAATACTTGCTGTTCGATATTAATTTTTATGTGAACTACTTTAAGCCGTTGCAAAATCTAAAATGTGTAGCATGACGTGTTTTTTATTGTACTTGACAGACTAGCACGGGTAAAGTCTTCGCTTGCGACTTTAATATCACCTCCGTGCAACAAGTTCAGAACACAACAGACGCGCGACTTAAGTGGCGAGTTCACCCACATTAGCAAGTTGAGCGCCGCTCATTTGTCGCGCAACTTCGCTCGCTTAGCTCGCTCCGCTCGGCCGAGACAAAGGTCGACTTAGGCCTGTCTAACAGTTTCGGTTGGACTTGTACGGACAGTTAGTAATTAGATCTTATGTGAGACTTTAAGGAGTGAGAGGCTTAGGACATGTAAGTTCTAGGGTGGAGACCTTTTAACAGGCACTGGGGTCTACATACTCGTAATATATTAAATGAGAAATATAACTTTTTTTCTCGCCACAGTAGAGAACTTTAAACATTTAAAGAAAAAGAAAAATTCCTCTCCCCTTGCTTTTATTTATTTATTAAACAAAACAAATAAGTTTACAATATAGGCAGAGTCCTGTGCACACAGTTTGTCTGCGGAATCAGGGTTTAACATGAATGTTAACATAATTGACTTCTGCTCAAACTAAGCTAATCGCAAATTATCGTAGGCGATGAATTACAAGAAGTTGAGAGAATGCTCTTTTAGAAAAAAGTCACGTCGAGGTCGTGGGTTTGAGCCCCATACCGCAAGGGGAGATGTAATTTTTCTGTTTCTTTACAATGTATACTAAATAATTTTGATTATTTTGTTTTAGCACCCAATCGTAGGCTATATGAGGAACTTAAGCCATGAATATATAACTCGTTGGATACCACAATAATGGTTTTAAAAGTCAAAATTGTCACTACACAAGACTTAAGCCCTGTTGCTAGCCAGTTCGTTTAGCGATGGGTAGTCAAACTTTTTCTTATTTTCTACATAAAAATTACGTATGCCACTACACATAAAGTAAGTATTTTGTTACTTATACAAACTTGCTATAAAGTTGAACTAAATTAAAAAAATATATGTAGAAAGAAAACATTTACGGAGTTAAAATAAGGACAATGTCCTATCAGCAACACGCAATGTTTCCTCACGGGTCTGAGTATTTACTTAGATCGACTTGAAAGGAGTCTAAAAGGAGCCATTTGATCGTCTCGTTACAAGTAAACAAACCTCGGTTAGAGAGGAACACAAACGGGAAAGTGAGTCGAGACGAGAAACGAAGCGGTTCATGGCGGAAACAAATGGCCTAAACAAACATGTGACGTCAACTTGTGACGTAATATGATACGATCGATACTAGATCACACAATAAATATATAAATACATATTGGACAACATCATCACCTAACTATTGAAGAGCTATGAGATGAGAGAGGTAGGGCATAGCAATAGAATAGAATAGAATAGAATAATCATTAATTCTCTACACAAATATTCTTAACTAGAGTTAGGTTAGTGGAATACTAATATCTTATTTGTGAGAGACCGGTGCCTGAGATAGGTTTCATAGAGAACCTGTTATAACAGGACACCAGGCCCCTAACTATAAGCAGAGTAAGCCAGTTTTAGTTACGCGAACAGTATAGGAACGGTAAAAAAAAAACAGAAAAAAAAAACAAAAAAAAAAACAGAAACAAAACATATAGCAAACTAAGTAGATAATGTTAGTAGTGATTGGTGTGTGTTTGTATGTAAGTGTTTAGGTACAGTCGTGTATGTATGTGCCTGTGGGACTGAGTGTGTGTGAGTATTTGTGTGAATACATGTGTGTGTGTAAAAAGATGGAAAGGGTTGGTCAATAGCTCGACGGGTAGATGGTTCCGTGGTTGATGAATGGCCATTCCACTGCCAAATAAGAACAATGCAAATCACCTCAGGGGAACCAGCAGAGATTCAGTTGATTCGTAGTCTAAATCCTTGAGAAACGCACTGACGGTTGACCAGATTTAGTAAAAGGATAGAAACCAAGGAATTCATTGAGCTTGTTGTATAAGTAATGTCCTAGGAAGCAATAAAAATAGTGGGACGTTGCTGTTCTAAGGACCCGGCTTGGACAGACTGCTCCCTTCCTACGCTTGTCACGAACCAATTCGGGATGATATTTGGTTTCAGAGTGTTTTTTGAGGACAGTGTGCAAAATAAAGGTTTGACGAACTGTGAGCACGTCCCAGTATTTATAGAGGTCAGCAGTGGGATGACGGAATGGAAGTCCTGCCGCTACTTTGAGTATTGCTCTTTGTGCTTTTTCAACCTCGATAAGATGAGATTTAGCTACACCGCCCCAAGATGGTATGCAATAGTCAATGAGAGACTGGCATAATGCATAATACACCATCCTGATTACCCTACAATCGGCTACGTGTCTAAGCGACTTAAAGATATAGATTAATTTGCGTAACCTTGTTACAAGGGTATCTATATGCTGTTTAAAAGTCATCGTTTGATCAATTATAACACCGAGGTATTTTATGTGCTCTGTCCTTTGGAGGGTTGGGCAGGAGCATGAGCTATTATTATGATCCGATCGACAATTATGAGCGCTTATCTGAAGGGAATGGGAGGGGAGGTGATTGGCTCTAAGGGCAAAAGTAATATATTTTGTTTTACTAACATTTAATGTCAGAACATTGCTTTTTAGCCATGCACTGACTTTGTCAAAACCTTTCTGTGCGCGGTCAAAGACCTCTTCCCAAGTGTCTCCACTGAAAAAGAGAGCCGTGTCATCAGCAAATGTAAAGATCTTACCACCATCGAGTTGGAGCTGACACAACTCGTTTATATATACCAGGAACAACGTGGGACCGTTTATGCTTCCCTGTGGTACTCCAAACGTCATGGCTGTCTCATCACTTCTCCACCGGTCGATATCGCAGAATGGAGCAGCCTGATTGGCTAAATACCTCCACCTTACAGAAGACCGCAGCCAAGTAACAATGTTCCTGTATTATTGCGTGTGAGTAACGTTTCCAGAGCTCCTGGGGTGTGTTACATTAGTAGCAGGGGTCAAACCTTCAAGGTAAGGGCGCCAAGTCCATTAACAGCAGTTATGTTATACTTGTCGCTCTTAAGCTAGGATATCATCGCCATTTAAATCACGTGGGATGAGGTCAATCTTGAAGTGCAATATAAAAAAAAAATCAAAAAAATCTGCTACTAGACCATCGAATCAAAGGATGTCTAACACTCTATCAACAAAAACGAGTCAACTTTGCGCCAATCCGGAAATCTATATCCAATCTGCTGTCTACCGATTGTTTACACTAAACGAAGTGCCCCGTCCCCCCATAACTCGTACAAGCTAGTGTCCACCCGATCGATCAGCGCGGGACACAAATGAATACGTGAGCGCGCTCGATCACACATGTGTTCCGCGTTCGATCATACGTGACGGGTGGTCACTCTATTACGTACGTGGGCTTATATCATTTTACAGAATATTTTTCTACCGACTCTATGCTTCACCGAACGCCGAATCATAGAACTTAAGAGAGGTAGGGCATAGTGAGTTATCGCTCGAACTAGAGCAGCTCGACTGGTGAAACACCTCCACCTTACAAAAGACCGTAGCCAAATAACAATCACTTCTGTGTTGTTGTGTTCCTGCGTGTGAGTAAGTTTTCCGGAGCTCCTGGGGGGAGCTACATTAGTAGCAGGGGCCAAGCCTTCAAGCTAAGGGCGACAAATCTAGTAACAGGTTTACTATGCTGTACTTGTCGTCCTTAAGCTAGGACTTCATTACCACTTAACATCAGTTGGGATGAGGTGAATCTTAAAGAGTAATATAAAAAAAAATCTTTGTATAGTTCGACGAAACGATGATCGGTGAAACGTAGCTTGGGTCGAAAAATATTCTGTAAAATAAAATGAGTCCCTTTTACGTCGGGGCGTCTCAGCCCTCCTACACAAGCGTAGTAACAGTTTGAATTTACAAAAGTTAATTTCCTGAATTGGCTTGTTTGGGAACGAATCCGGGATTTTTGCACTTTGGACATCTAACTTTTCATCACACGCAAAAATGAAATGTGGCAACATCTATAACTTACTGTAAGGACTTTGTACAGCGGTTATTTAGCGGACATAAGAATTAAAATCATACTGCAAGGGTTTACCACTATCCACCGTACATAATTAGAACTGTAATAAAAATTACAAATATGGTGTCCGTTGTGAAACAAAAATGAGAATGGCTATTGTATTTGGACTCAATATTTGGACTAATTTATTTAGCGACCGTACAAACCTCTCTTAATTTTAAATCCATATTTATTCCGTTTCATTATCTCTATCAACAGTGTAAACAATACTAATGACATACCCTCACAGCGGTTGTATGATAACATAACAACGCGTAAACAACGAATTAATTGTATTATCACTCGTACGGGCGGTGAGTATGCGGATATTAATAGCAGGTGGTAGTTCTGCCTCTGAATGTTGGGTTTATTAATTAACGTCTGAATTACATCGTTCAATAGACAGCTAAGAAGACGCGTGTGGTATTATTAATAAATTTAAAGGAAATTGACGGAAAATTAATTAATGAAAAAATATATATATTATAAAGAAATATATAATTTTAAATCATATATCATTAAAAAAACCAGTTCAATAAAAGCGCAGATTGAATTTGTAATTTTTCATAATTAGGTAAATTAAGAAAAATTAATACAACACCCACACTCGAAACAATAGAGAAAATGGTATCCTCTATAATATTGTTTCGGCTGTGAGATTATTAATTACCCGACCAGGATTTGATCCCGGAACTTAAGGTTAAGTGAAAAAACTTGGCCCACTCATTTTTCAGCTAGAGAGGTCGTTAAAATCAAATTTGGCTTTTGCATGTGCAAACGTAACCAGCTCTTGCATAAAACAAACCACTCACATCTCGATAACCCGGGGCAACATAAAACGCAGTTTTTCGCAGTTCCACTGCACAATATTTTACTATCAGCAAGGCATAGTGGTCCGGAAAAGATTTTAGTCAAAAATAACAGAACGCAAACAGAACACGCGAGTAGGGATGTGAACACATTTACGATTTTTGTATGAATCGAATATTTTTGACATAAATCGATTTTTAAAAAAAAACTTAAATATTAACTAACATACGCCGCGGCGCCGTTCCGGCACCAACGATACTAACAAATATTCTTGTATTTCTCAAACAAATGAATTGTAAATTCTTTTGAGTAAATAAATATCTTAAACCGTAAGTATCGATTCTTAAGCCTTTTTTCCTGAAAAATGAATTGGAATTAGAATAAACAGGTATAGGTTGGCTTCATAAATATCTATTAAAAAAATATCATCATAAACAATTCTTTTTCACATCCCCTGTTAAAGCTGTTCTATCAAACCATACTCATTTTAATCTTATTTCGCAAACAAATCTATCTTTAAAAAATAATTTGTTTTGTTTTTCAGTTTGTGACTAATTTACTTGTGTCCTTTCCAAATTACGCTCAAAGTTGAAAACGAAAAAAATGTTTGTTTGTTAGTTTTAAAACAGATTGCTGTTTTAGTAATCTTTAACTTTAAAATTGTGTAAAAAACAGCTTTTCGAATCATTACGTAGAAAAAAAACTATAATTACATTGTTTTCCGATTTTATTTTATATTAATCGATTTCATAGTATTCGATTATTTCCGTCTAAGTTACACCCGTACTCGCGAGTGCTACGTTAGCGGTAGTTAAAAGCTTGCATATGGGCGCATGTTTTATGCTGCGCAGGAAACGGCTACGCATACAATTCGAATTTCTATGCGACATTCCGCGTCAGTGGAGAAAATAAAATTGTTGTCCAATGGGATTGTCAAGGTTTTCTCAGTTTTATTTTGGAACTTTTACAACAGCTGGAATTTTGTGTAACGTTTCAATTTACTTTATTTTTACAGGGCCAGATTTAGACAACTAGGAATTTGGCTGCAAAATATTCTCAAGCTCGAAATATTTAGTATGTTAAGTATTTGTTGTCAAAGTTTAGCATTAGCTCTTAGGTTATGACCAAATAGACAAATTTGAAGCTATCGACGTAGTTCTGAGAGTAAACCTTCATTGCACCAACTTATTGTTATTATTATTTTTCATAGACTCTATTCCGCGTTTAGAAACAACGCAATGATTCCGCCAATGTCAATTGTTAGAGAAACACGTCAAAAATGAGTACACCAACTTAACTTCAATGGTAACTGATGATAAAAAAGTTGTCCAATTTCCAAAAATGACTATTTGACAGCTATCAAATCATAACACATTAAAGTACATTTAAAGGTTGATAACAAATTGAGATCGGTTTAACTACTGAGTTTCTTGCTGTATTTATTAACCGACTTCAAAAAAAAGGTGGAGCTTCTCAATTCGACCGTTTTTTTTTCTTTGCTATGATTATGTGATGTGTAAGTGTTACTTGTAATCAACCTACATGAATAAATCTATGGCTCGAATTTGTTATGACAAACTGAAATTTTTCAATTACATCCTTTTACTTCACAACGGTTTAACTGAAACGGAATACACGTCACAGGCCCACAAGCATCTTTATCTGCGACCTCAAAGAAGCTTCCGCCCCACTGCACGTAGTACCCGCTTTACTTATCAAAGTATTCCAAGTCGCCTTGCTTCATATCGCTAAGCGATATTTTCAAAGCGCCACAGAAATCTACAATTCGGTTTTTACGTTCCGTCTCATTGAATAAATTCTCTAGAAAGTTTCCCAAAGGTGGATGCCCTCCTCATGAATTTAGCAGATGGTAATCAACTGGATCTGATTTATTATGCCGAATCAAGATTGTGCTGGGTTTTTGACCGTCTAGAAGGTTAAGGCGTTCACTTAACATTTATGAATGATAAATTGGGTAAGTATGGATTAACAGTCTAGGATTTTGAATAAGTAATTGGCATTCAAACTTAATGACATGGTGAAAATCAATCAAATACGCTTGATGAGGTAGTTTAATCAGAGGATACTGATAGCAATTACCTGTCCGGTGGTTTTGAGAACGGCTTACGGATAGAATGGAATTGAAAATATCTTTATTCATGTAAGCTTAACAAAAACAATTATAAGTAGTCAGAACCAGTTCAGTATTGTACCGACGTGTTCGGAATACTCAGTACTCAACCATTTATTGCTGCTATAATGTGGATACAGTACAGATGGTATTTTTATGATTAGATCCCGTTAGGGCACTGCAATGTGAGAGAGGACGCTCGTGGTTGATGATGTCCAGAAGAACCGGCAAAAAACTCGACACGATAATTATGTCCCTCAAGAAGCCGGTCTTGAGATACCAACTACCAGCTCAAACCAAGTCTTCCGAGATGGTAGTATACTTATATTTCTTCCTCGTACGTCTTTTTCCCACTTTCTCCATTTTCTACCTCTTCTCCCTCCAATTAAAGGTTAACTTTGGTGATGGATGCATGACTAAGGTTTGCTTCATCGTTAACGTGTCACATTGCCCTGGGACTGTTATGGGATGCTTTTGCTAGGATCACCCGCCTCAGAAAAAGACATCTTTCTTCGAGTATTTCTAGTTTCTACCGTGAGGAGTAATAAATCGCTCATTAAGTGAAAAACAGACACACTGATACAATTTACTTCTACAAGTCAACCTTATACAAGTGCCTCATCACTTGAAGAAAAGCACTGCATGCACTCATTCGAGCGTATTACCACACTAAGTAATTTCTACACATGAAGTTTTTAACTGATTAAGTGTTGAACTAAAAAACCATCAGAGCACCATCACTGCACTCAGATCTTATAACAACTTCTTTAAACCAGCTACTGACATAAAATTTACGAGTATATTGACTTGTTACTCATGATCCTTGCACAACGCACATATCTACACATGTGTTGTGACAGTTTTGAATGGCAGTTACTATACATCAGTTGCACTACTTACCGCTGCGATACCATTTCAATTGCCTAATACTATTTTAATGAGATCGTATGTTTGCGTGTGTGATTTCTGCTAAAAAGTTCAATAGCACTAATGAGTGCACGGCGTCGTTAGCGCACTGCAACCAAACAAAAAGAGAACTCTTGACCGACATACTGGTGCACGGATCAAGTGCGCTCCCAATACACAGGGAGTTTTAAACATATTTTTATTTTTATTTCGTTTCCTGAGCTCGCGTACTACGAGGTAGAATTTGAAATATAAAATAAATAAATAAATATTGGACAACATCATAAACATTGCTCTGATTCTGTGGTATGTAGTTTAAGCACTTGTGTTACAGAAATCAGAAAGAACGAAGGTACCACAACACCCAAACCCGTTACAATATAGAAAAGTTCGTTTCCCATATTGACCCGACCGGGGACCGAACCCGGAACCTCAGAGATGGCGCGACGCCAAAGTCCGGCGCGCATGCCTCTCGGCTACGGAGGTCGTCAAATATATTTCAACTCTTTTCTATTTACCTCACTACAAAGATATGTTTTTTCTTGTATTTTATACGTAAATTGCTTTTGATTTTGTACTATTCAAAAAGCTAAATTCTTTTTTTAATGTACAAAAAATTGGTGGCTTATTAGTTGTTAAAAATTGGTCCTATGAGGTAGGAAAAATTTAAAAGGATAATCGATACAAAACTAAATTTACTTGATAATTATTATAGCTTGAAATTGGTAGCAAGAATGTTTCTGATTTAATTGTTTAGTAAGAACATTAATGTTATCGTAGAACTGAAGTAATATTTGCAGTTATGAAAAAAAAATAAGCACTTGAAATAAATAAATAAAAAAAACAATTTCAAATATTTTTAACTCTTAAATGCGTTAAATTTAACGATTATTTATTTAAACTTTCATTAAAATAGACATTATTTGGTATGTTTCCCAAAACACATTTACCATATTTCATCATTTAAACTAATATCTTCAAACTTGAAAATGACAAAAAATACATTGCTACTAACTTGCACTAAGAAATTAAATTTGTTAAATGCAAGTAAAAAAAAAATTAACGCTTAACCCCTTTCAATAATCGTCGATTCCTCTGGATTTTCCCCGCCCCGCTTCATTTCCTCGATCCCATGCAAATAAGACACCAGAAACCTGACACTCGAGTCGAGATTAAAAGTTCTTTCGAGAGGTGGTCGTTTAAAACAAGGAATCGATTTAACTCGATTCAATTTGGCGCGGCGTCTTTTAAAAAAACTAGCCAAGTGCGAGCCGGACTCGAATTCGTAGGATTAGAAAAGTTTGTTAGAATGTAATTGTTTGTTACTCTTTCATGCAAAAACTACCAATGCCCGATTCCAAAATTTGAAAAACAATCCGTTCTAGTTACGTTCAGTTATAAATTATACGAGGCGAAAGCTAAAAACGACTGATGACAGCTGATAATACTGCTATTATAATATACTGTATTATAATTTACTGTCCATATCTGCATATGGACAGTAAATTTGAAAATAGAATTAACGACTCGTAGTCGGGTGGAGAAAAACGGGTTGTAATTTTTGACATATTACGAATCGTAAATATTGGAACCGGGCATATATGTATTTGTTACGAACCGAAGGAAGCAACATTTGATATATATTGAGACTCTTCATAAGAGCTATATGAATTAAAATATTTGACTATCGAGCATGGTCTTTGTCTTTAAATCCATCCTTTGGTTTTTCTTCTCTCATTTCCTAAATTTGTACCATTTTAAACGTCAGCTAAGAATTAAATCTTCCTACGCCATTTATTCGATCCCATGAAAATAAAACATCATGAAACTTGACACTCGTCGGTAAGATTAAAAGTTGTTCCGCAAGGTGGTCGTTTAAAACAAGGAATCGATTTAACTCGATTCAATTTGGTCCGGCGTCTTGTAAAAATGCGTACAATCGGCTTACGAGGGCTCTGGCTTTGAAGTGACGAGCCTTTGTGGGGACAGCCGGCCAGTGTGGGGTGACCAGGACGGGGGCACTTTTGTGAACGGATTCTTCTTTGGTTTTGCACCCAATTTGTAAATAAAAGGGGTCAATTGGAGCAAGAGGAGTCCTCTGTCTTTCAAGTTCGGTAGTAGTTGTTTTTTCTTTAACGCTAAATGTTTCAAAGTGGTCCAAAGTGAGCTACACATGGCAATAAATGAGATACTGCTAATGTAACTAATATAATTTATTTATTTATTTATTTATATTATAATGATGATATGTTATATATTATAATCAAAGTCAAAGTCAAAGTCAATATTTTTTTATTCATGTAGATTACATTTGTAATACTTATGAATCGTCTCTATACAATGCAAATGAAGCAACCTCCGGTTCGTAACCTATAACTACCGAGAAGATACCGGCAAGAAACTCAGTAGTTTTTTTTACAATTAAAAAGCTATACTTATTACTAATTTTGCACCAAGACATACAGTTAGTTTGTCAGTTCGAAAAAAAACAAAAAAAGTATATAGTTAATGAAATAAATAAAATAAAATCATTTAAATAAAAATAACTGTAGGGCTTCATGTGTGATATTCAAATACATCATTTTTATTCATTTTGACCTATGTAGGTCAAAATGAATATTAAGGCCACACAGAAGCATGTGCTTCTGTGTGGCCTTAATCTGACATTGATTGAGAAAACTTATTAAAAGAATATACAACGCGTAAGTACAGGCAAACTAGTTAGTGATCCACGCGTTCTTATCATTAATATACTCTTCTACTTTGTAATAGCCTTTTTTCAAGAGACAACTTTTAACATATGTCTTAAATTTATACAAAGGTAACTCAATAATTACTTCAGGAAGTTTAATGAGTTTCTTGCCGGTGTCTTCTCGGTAGACATAGGTTCTGAACTGAAAATAGTAATAATTTGACGATTCAAAAGTGTTATATAGTACCTACTTGAATAAAATTATATTTAACTTTGAGGTTGAGTTAAAGTTTTCAAATGTTGCATGAAAGTAGGACTTAAAATTCTTAATTTGGTGTAATATGTGATTAATCAATTGTGTTTGTTCTCTCTCTGGGTGTTTATGAAATATATAAGTATGTATAGACTGCTCCTGGAACCATAGCAGCAATGGTTATAAAAAAGATACATATATATACAGATACATCTACAAATGAAATGGTGGTAAATCATTTCTACTTTTCTTACCCCGTGACACTGGCGCCCAACGTGGGGCGGTACAAAGTTGAGCTATGTACGCCGCGGGCGGGTTTAGGTTGTACGTTTCGTATTTCGGAATGTCAAGTTGTTTATCCCGGTTGATTTCTTAATATTAATCGCTTTGTATAGTCAGGGACCATTAAGTTGACCGTATGACTTCCGTAGCTAAAAGGACGAGAGGGACAGACTTACGCGTCGCACTAACTCTGAGGCCCCGAGTTCGATACCTAGTCTAATATAGAAAACAAACTGTTCTACATTATTTCGGGTCTGGATGTTGTGTTACCTAGTTACCTAAAAATCAGAGCAATATGTGATGATATTGTTTAATATTTATATCTTACTTATATTTATCACTTATTAGTTCCATATAATATGGTTATACGGGATTAATGAACTATATTTACAATAAAACACGTTCAATGCTCATCATAAGAGCTTATATATTAGACAACCAGAACAATAACGACACACTCACTTACATAATCATCACACAATAACAAAAGGTAGTATCAAAAATAAAAGTAAAACATATTATCATATCAAAAGCATAGCCACAAGGACTGTGGAGGTCGGATCATAGCAGTCGCTAACAATGATTATGTTGATTAATTTATGTTGCAATGACGTAAACAAAGTCGCATGCAACAGCTAGTCTAATCACACCAAACAAAACCTCAAAATCCTCCAACGGCCGCATCAGATAGCCACCCCTGTCTCCATAAGTGGATTTGAGCGCCGTCACAGATACGGCTTGTAATAGATTTCACATTTGTCAAAACAGGATTTATTAAATTGATCCGCCGCCATTGATGAAGACGTAACGAGATAAGCCGTCGGGGTCGCATTGATGCCCTGATTGAGGCCCTTTGAAGGGACCTACCCGTCCCTTCCCGGAAACATCCGAGGGCAAGGGCTTGTGGTAAATATAGATTGATTAAGAAGAAGATTATGATTGATCAGGGCGTAGGAAACTTATTTGAATGTATTGGTCTTTAAAAAGTTTTTTATCAGGTATATAGAAACAATTCTTTAGTTGCAAAGTTAGTATTGCATACAATTCCTGATTGAAGGATTTTGAGATATTTTTATAGGGTTTGTTCTCCTACCTGTGGAATCAAGTGTCGGCAGTTCAATCCCCACTCAAACCAAACATTCGCGAGATAAACATTTGTGTTTGTTCTGTGTCTGGGTTTTTATTTTTGTATTGCACTTCAAGATTGACCTCATCCCACCTGATGTTAAGTGGTAATGAGGTCCTAGCTTAAGGGCGACAAGAACAGCATAATCAAACTGTTACTGGACTTGTTATCCCTACCTTGAAGGCTTGACCCCTGCTACTAATGTAGCACCCCCCAGGAGCTCTAGAAACCATACTCATATGCAGAAATACAATAACACAGAAGTGATTGTTATTTGGCTGCGGTCTTCGGTAAGGTGGAGGTATTTCACCACTCGGGCTTCTCCAGTTCGAGCGATAAATCGCTTTGCCCTGCCTCTCTTATGGTGTTTATGTATGTATTTTAGTATATTTTACCACCATTGGTTCCGGTTTCCGTAACGTAAGGGTTTTAACTTACATTGGGATCATTCCATATGATGTAGTCTGCTACATATTATTCATCATTTCTAATATACTGTTCAATTTAAAAGTGATTAAAGTGGATTTTAATCACAAAGTCCATATGAGAAATCCTTGAAAACTACAAAAAATGTTTACCTGCTTATATAAAATTTACTAAATCAGTACAAACGGTTTTATCAATCAATGGAAAGGTTTTATCTACTCCCGCTCAAGTGTATTTGTCAACAGTAAAATGCAATAAAACACTCCTTTAATAAAGCCATACGGTCCAATTCGAATACTCAACACTATCTTCTCACTCAGTAGCATCTCTCAGTAAGCAAACAAATCGCATACGGCTGTGTTTGTATACATGTATTTGTGCTCGGAGAGAACCCACTTGTTTTGTGCCCGATACTGCTAGCTACTATTTTAGCTCATAGAAAAACACAATCATTGCGATCATAATCAATAAGAACTTTTACAGTCAATCATTCTGTTTTCATGCTAGGTTTATGAATCCAACCACATACGGGCTCTCCGATGGATTAAAACACACAAAGCTACAACGCAACAAAACGATCTGTATGTTGTAAGGTTTCTCAGCGAATATCCCGCATGTGGCTAAGTGCTCAGAAAAGACTTGTTAGGTTTGTTTCAGATATCTTTCTTTTTGGCTTTTCAAAGACAACACCTAGATCTTAAATATTCTGACGTTTGGTTCAGTTTCCTTAATTTACAATATTAGTACAAATGGAAGACAAGGCCTCATCGATATTACGTTATTGCTTTTGTACATACAATACAGTACAGACCTATGCAATCAAACCTATGCTTCCGTGTTACCATCGTAAATACAAACCAACGAGCCAATACGAGCTTCTCGATGAGCTAAATAAACAAAGCTATAACGCAACAAAACTATCTGCACTCAGTGGCATCTCTCAGCGAGCAAACAGCCCGCATGCGGCTGTATTTGTCCTCCGAAAGGACTCGCTAGCTTTGTGTTGGGTTCAATGGCTGACAAAAGTTTGTTTTTCACTATTTTATTGGCTCTTGATAAACCACAAAGGGCACCTACGGAGTGTTTGTGACTGTAGTTAAATTTACTGATTAAGTTCCTACATAAAAAAAACGACTAAAATGGTACAATTTTGAATGATAGTTCACCCAATAGTAGGAAATACGATAGTGTACTATGTTTTGCCTGAAGTTAATTTCACTAAATCTGTGACTAAATTGTGAACGTGTGATTGAGAAATATATTAATTAATATACATTAGTTCAGTAATGGTTATGAAACGTCTATGTAAGCAAGAAGAAGAACTGGAAGTACAGTTCGAAATCTATAACTACAAAGAAGATATAGGCAAGAAACTCTGCAGTCCTTATTAGAAACAAAAACTGCACTTAAAACTAATTTTGCACTATTATATACTACAAAGACTTTAACAATCAATACTACGTTCTGTCAATAGAAACATAAGGTTCAATACGGGCACAGATAAGCCAGAGCACACAACGCTACAACGCAACAAAACTGCACTCAGTAGCGTCTCTCAGCGAGCAAACAGCCCGCATGCGGCCTTGTTTGTGTTTGTTCTCAGAGGGAATCCGCTAACCTGGAGCCTTTCAATGGACGACAAATGTCATAACATAAGTAAGTTACTTTTAATGGATATGTCTAAGCAATTAAAAAACTACAGTAAAAACCATAAGTCATAACCTGAATTTATTTGTCGTATATCAGTACCTACCTTAATCGTAAAAATAAAAAAGTGAAGAAGAAAGAAAAGAAAGAAGAAAACACATTTGTTGACCACTTGACAGCACAACACGACAAACAAAATAAAAACAAAAACAAAAAACAAAAAGAAGCACAGGAAAAAGTAAAACAGAACAAACATGAAGTAGGTAATTAAAAAAGAAAAAAAAACAAAGAAAAATCAAATGGGAAAGTGGTCAATTATGCCACACCTCAGCTGTATGCTGCAGCGACACAAGGCTGCTGCAGCGCTGGTATTATGGTTCGGCCTATTCGAGTGACGCTACTTATTGATATATAATATATTAAATATATATGATAACAAGGAACAAACAAAATAAAATAAATAGATGAACTAACAAGAAAAAGAAGATAGGCGAGCAGATCAAAAATAAAGAAAAAGAAGAAAAACACTATACTCTATGGTGACACATATGTCATATTGACGTAAGCAAAGAAGATCTGTCTGCCATCTGTTTATTTATTAGGTTATGCAGATTCCTTCATTAAATAGATTGCCGATGAATTAAAATGTGTGTGGGATATGTGGTGAGGTTGAGCAATAGGAAGATAATGCAGTATTATAACTCAACTCAACTCAACTCAACTCAAATATTTCTTTATTCAAGTAGGTTACATGTAACACTTTTGAATCGTCATTGAATACAATGCAAAGTGATTCTACTTCCGGTTCGGAACCTATATCTACCGAGAAGACACCGGTAAGAAACTCAGCAGATAAGTTACAGTAGCAGTATCTAACTTATAGCTATGTGTAGAACACTTTGGACCAAGTCATATAGTTTTATTTTGATGAGTGAAAAAAGCATGAAGTATTATTTTATTTTAAGAGGTAAGCTGGAGCAGACCAGTCCCCAAAGGTGGCACCTGTTCACAAGCATGACGTATGTGCCAGCCATCGCTTCACTCAACCATATTGAAGGGAATGTAACGACCCGCCACATAGCGCCACCACCCCAGTGACATTTTAGTGAGCATGACTAACTCCCAACTCCCTTTGGAAAGTAATTACAATTTAAGTCATCAAACCAACTATAGGACCCGGAGCACGAAGTAGTAACCTACCTATATCTTATTCTGTTAATTTGAGACTACTTAATAATTCGTGATAGCCATGTCTATCGTACAAAATTACCAATAACAATGTCATTTTGTCAAATGAAAATTAAGAATATCGACATGTCACATAATTAAAATAAAAGAAAATAATAATTTATGTCTACTTATAGTATAAAATTAAAATTAACAATGTCATTTTGTGAAATAATAAATTAAATTATCGAAACTGGCGCTTAATTAAAAAGACAAAAAAACGTTTCAAAACATGTGTTGTCACGTTAATTAATATCAGGCCAAATATCTTTATCATTGAGATAATCATTTACTGTATAATAGCCTTTTTTCATGAGTTCATTTTTAACATAGAACTTAAACTTGTGCGTAGGTAAGTTAACAATAGTTTGCGGTAATTTATTGAACATTTTTATGCTTAACCCAACGAATGAATTTCCAATTTTATGGAGTCTACGATTTGGAACAGCAAGTTTATGTTTATTTCGGGTGTTAAATCGATGAATGTCTGATTTTTTTGGAATTTTGTGCAGGTTTTTGTGAATGTGCAATAGACAGTCGAGTATATATTGCGATGCGACTGTTAGTATGTTAATCTCCTTAAATCGCATTCGCAGCGAGTCGCGGGGTCCAAGCCTGTAAATGGCTCTAATAGCCCTCTTCTGTAAGATGAAAATAGACTGAATATCGGCTGCAGACCCCCACAAGAGTAGACCATATGACATTATACTGTGAAAATAACTAAAATAAACTAATCTCGCTGTTTCCTCATCAGTCAGATGTCTAATTTTCCTAACTGCATATGCGGCTGAGCTTAGTCTTCCTGCTAGAGCTACAATGTGAGGAGACCATTGCAGTTTTGAGTCCAAGGTAATACCAAGGAATACTGTCGAGTTGATGACCTCAATAGGCTCACCACTCATTTTAATTACAGTGTTCACTTGTTTAACATTAGGCATTGTAAACTTTACACATTTAGTTTTTTTGGCATTAAGTAACAGATTATTTGTCGTAAACCATTGCGTTACTTCAGAAAGAGCATAATTAATATCATCAAAAGTTTGTTGGTGCCTATTAATTTTGAAAATCAAAGATGTATCGTCCGCAAATAAAACTGTATCACACAAGTTTTTTGTGAAAAAAGGGAGGTCATTTATATAAATTAAAAACAATAAAGGTCCTAATATCGAGCCTTGAGGTACTCCCATACATAGAGGCGCACCGGATGAATTAACTCCATTTACACTAACTTTCTGAGTTCTGTCAGATAGGTATGATTGTATCAAATTTAATGGATTATTCGAAACACCATAATGCTGTAGCTTCATTATCAACGTTTGGTGATTAACACAATCAAACGCTTTTGATAAGTCGCAGAAAACCCCAACCACATCCCGTTTGCTCTCCCACGCATCAAACACATGCTTAATGAGTGCTACTCCTGCATCAGTAGTGGATTTGCCTTTTGTAAATCCATATTGATTTTTGTGCAGTAAATCATTTTGTGTAAAATGAAATAGGAGTTGCTTGAATATAATTTTTTCAAAGATTTTACTAAAAGCAGGTAGTATTGAAATTGGCCTGTAATTAGATGGGTTACTTTTATCACCGGATTTGAATAATGGAATAATTTTACTGAACTTCATCATGTTCGGAAAACAACCTTCATCAATGCATTTATTGAAAATTATAGCTAAGTGTGGGGCAGTACAGTTTATGATGTGTTTTAATATATCTGTAGAAAGACCCCACAAATCTTCGGTCTTTTTCAGATTTAACTCTTTGAAAGCCTTAATAATAGTCTGATAGTTAATATATTCAAAACTAAAAGAAGTTTTACATTCTTCTACATGTGATTTAAGGAGGGCTTCAGCAAGACATGGGTTTGAGGATAAACTGCTTGTTGTCGTGATAGGTACACTTGAAAAAAAATTTTCAAATGCCATTGCCACATCAGTATCAGAGTTAATAATAACTTCGTCGATTTTCAGAGAGAACTTGTGGTCTAGTGTTTTATTTTTACAAGTCTCTTTATTGATTACTTGCCATGTGGCTTTACTTTTATTTGTGGCTTTTATTATTTTTTCTTTTAAGAAGTTAGACTTTGCAACAGAACAAATCTTTTTAAATAACTTTGAATAATTTTTGACGTATTCTATCTTTGAAGGGTCATTGGAATGCGCTTTCATTTCATAAAGCTCAAAAAGTCTGCGTCTACTTTTTAATATGCCTGGTGTAGCCCAATCACTAAATTTAGCTTTGGAAGTGTTGATTTGAATGGTTCTTTTAGTGAATATGTTGTTAAATTCTGTTTCTACTACATTAAACAGCTGTTCATACATACAGTCAACACTACATGCATTATCAAAGTTAGATAAAGGTACTCTGTCGGAAATTTTATTTTTAAACTCTTCTATACGTTTTGTAGTAATAGGTCTACAAACAACAACAGATGGCTTAGCTACATTGTGGTGCTCGAAAGTGGCTATCTGACCACTATGGTCTGAGTTGATAAAATTAATTATTGATTTTTCCAATGCACAGCAGTTAGTGAAAATATTGTCAATGCATGATGCTGTTGTGGGGGTAATACGAGTAGGTTCATCAAAAAGATTATATAAGTTAAATGATTGAAACAGATTCAGGTACCGACTAGAGTTTTGTGATCTATCTAATATATTAATGTTAAAATCACCGCACACAACAACTTTTTTATTACATTTACAAATTTTTCTTAAGGCTTCTTCTATTGTGGACTCAAATAAAACATAATTACCAGATGGTGGCCTATAAACACATAGTATAATGTACTGATCAAGCTCTGCACATGCAATTTCAATAGTACGTTCCAGTGAGAGAGATACAATGTCTTTGCGTTCTTTAAATTTCAACGAATTATTTAGTAAGATCAAAGACCCCCCTCTGATAGCAGAATTTCTTGTAAAGGAACTACTAACTTTAAAATTATCTATATTAAGCATCATCTCATGTTGTCTTAACCAGTGCTCAGTGAGACACAATACATGAATGTTATTTTCATTGAGAAATAGCTCTAATTCCAGTTCTTTGCCGAAAAGACCCTGTATATTTTGATGCACAATATTAAGATAATAGGGCTTATCCTTTGTTATTTTACTGCAAGAGTTGTCCTCTATTGTCTGAGACTTAAATTTAAATTATTTGGAATCACTTCCAAAGTCTGTGTAAAAATATGATTAATATTATATGCTAACAAAGTAGCCAATTCCTTTTTAATTTTAAAAGGCAAAGAAAAAGTTTTGCCAGTCAAATGAAACTTATTTTCTATAAATTTATTTGTGTCAAAAAAGACACACTTGTCACTGTGACTATTTGTCAAATTATATATTAAAGTATTCAAAATGTGAATACTGTTGTTTTGGTCCATTGTGTAATTTTTAGAAAATGGTAATGCACATAAAATCATTTT
Source organism: Glyphodes pyloalis (assembly GCA_037074685.1). Classification (NCBI taxonomy): domain Eukaryota; kingdom Metazoa; phylum Arthropoda; class Insecta; order Lepidoptera; family Crambidae; genus Glyphodes; species Glyphodes pyloalis. Next base: position 431,079 of record JAYKKO010000050.1, read on the forward strand.
CTTCACATTAAGTCCTATCAATAAAGAAAAGCTTTTCAGAATATCTCTTTTACAAATATTCAATCCATTACCTAACATTAGAATTATAATAGAATTCTCATTAAATTGACTGTTTACAATGCTCTGACATATATGACTAAGTGGACTATCAGGTATACAATGATTATACACTTTACAGTTTAATTTTTTGTTAAGAAGAGGCCCATAACCAGCTCCTATCCTATCAGAGAACAGCAGCACATTTTTGGTATTAGAAGACAATGTGCCTGTTTGCGACATATCAGGGACGGCTGTTACCAAGGACGGATCAGAGGGATCAGGTCCTGGGTTGCTGCTGCATTGTTGTATAAGATTGTTTGCAGCAATGTGTTCACTGATTTGTGCCTGTGCAGCTTTATAATTGCGTGACATGCTATCAAGTGACCTATGTAGTTGTGTAATATCAGCCTGCAACACTTTTATATCAGTTTCATACCTAAGCCTGCTTGCATCAAGCTTTTTACTATATAATTCTAGACTATCAAATAAATCAACTCGTTGCTTTCTCAATTCAATATTCTGATAATGACACTTTTGCCGCTTAATTAATTTTTGAGTTTTTTTGATATATTTATTAATTTTAATATATTTACAAATTTTCTTTTTACTATTTGTATTAATTAATTTATTTTTACCACCCAATTCATGATTATCAGAAACAACATGCCCACCCGGTGACTTGATCAACTCTTCGTATAAGCTATGAGTATGTATGAATTCCTGGCACCTTTTTCCATCTTCATAATCTTGGATTCTCTTGTTGGCGTCACGCAGAGATAACTCAAGCTCATGGATGCGCTCCAAAGTCCGCTCATAGGTTTCTGAGCACTTGTCGAAATTTCTGACCGTTTCAAGAAGTTGATGTCGTTCCTCAAGTACATTTCCCAAATAAGAATGAAGTTCCGACAGTTCACTTTTAAGTTGAGTGTTGTGAGTTATGACTTTCAGTGATTCCTGTTCATTTTCCTCACGTTCGCAGAGGAGCTGGTTGTTGTCCTTTTTTAGTTCTTGTATTTCCTCTAAGGCCCGTCTTAGCTTTAATTGCAAATCACGTGCAGCTGCCTTTCGTGTCGTCATTTTTGAGTAAGACATAGTGTCACTCATATCTGAAATTATTTCAAGAATAGTGTACAACAAATGCTTAGAAATAAAAGGTCAAGGGAGAATTTATTGAGATTGAATTAATACAATTGTCAATAGTAATAATTGGTGTAATAGGGAAGTATTATTATCTTGAAAAAAGTTAAAATTACAATAACTATACTTTTGTGGGTGGAAATGATTTACTATTTATCTTGTTCTATTTTAAAAACACAACCAAACTGTAAGGTTTTCTTAAATGCTCTTTAAGTATGTTTGCAAAAGAACTTTAAACGAGTAGTGTTTCTTGTTTAGATTTATGTAGATAAAGATTTCTTGAACAAGTTTTTATTAGAAGATTAATGATAAATAGTGCTACAAACGACGTATAACCTCAAACCGTATAGGATTATAGGTCAATTTAATCAAGTTCTTTTACTGGATTTGATTAATCAGTGGTTGTAAGCGAGAAATAATTATGAAAACAATACTCCCCCGGTAAAAATCCGTTGTTTGTTCGAATTCGTTGTTGTTCACTTTGACAGCCGGCCGGCTGATCAAACTCGGTCGAAGAATCCAATTGTTTCACAAGCGATCTTCTTGCAAACGATACCACGCCTTATTTGTTTAGTTTTCTTCAGATGAGCACAGTTTTAACACCATATAATACTCTAAAATTAATTATTCAATAAAATTTAAAATCAGCTGGCGATTTGACGTACGTCACGTAGTGTTGCCAGAGCAAAAAAAAAAAATATGGAAAGCGAGTTAAAGAGGGACCGGTATTATTGGTTCTGTACAAGCGGCTGCGCCCGAGATCACCCGCCTCAACGGTGCCAGGACATCGTCCCCGACGCTCGCGTAGCATGTCGTGAAAAACCCGAGGGTAAGTTCAGTGTCCTTTGTTCGTCGTGCAATAATTTGATAGCAAAGTATTGTACGATGAAAGCAAAGTGCTTCGTAAAAACGTCTAGCCTATGGCGAGCTCTGTGATGAGGCAAAACGTACAAAGCTAAAACGCAATAACACTATCTTATAAGTTTGCATAATATAATAAATAATCAATCAGCCATTGAATATCTACTATATAAAAATAAGTCGGGTTTTCCTTCCTAACGCTATAACTCCAGAACGCACGAACCGAAATCCACGGTTTTGCATTCGTTGAAAAGGTCTTGGGCTCCGTGAGGATTTTGATAAATATATCAATAAATTTGTAGTGGTTTGGTGAGTGATGTTCACATCTTTAATAGGGATACATATTATAATAGGAACTCAGCTTTTGCTTACAAATGATACAATAAGAACACTGCTGTTAAAATATAAGAAGAAATAAATAAATAAAATAAACCTTCACTCAATGTCATCTCTCCGCGAGCAAACAGCCCGCATGTGGCCGTATTTGTGATCGGAGAGGACGCTGAAACGAGCTTTGTTTAACCTTTTATGCAAATATGACGGGGTTTTGTGAATGACGTCTTTGGTTGTCTGTCCATCACTGTGTGCGTTTGCAAGGATTTTAAAACCACGAGGCCAAGTGCGAGTCGGATTCACTCATGAAGCGCGTCCCGTACCGTACGGAACCGTAGCAGCAAGTAGCATAATATAAAAGTTTATATTTGAGTTCATGAAATAAAAGGTTAATTGCGGTTTACGATTTATTTATTTATAAGGTACAACAACAAAACAGAAATTAAACAAAACAATTAAAATAAACGTTAAAGATAGCATTAAATTTGAGTTTTAATGATAGCTGCACACAACATGTAGAATACAACATTTTGAAAAATCTCTAGGTAGGTATTTATGACGTATTAAAAAAAAACTACTTATATACGCGACTGTGACATACGGACGGACAGACACGTCGATTCCATAAGGGTTCTGTTTTTTGTTTGAACCCTAAAAATGGGCCCTCGATCTAGATATTTGTTTATGTCATCGTAGCTTCCAAATGAATAAAAAGTAATATCTTCACTTTAGGTATAAATTAAAATAAATTAAATGTATATCAAAGAAGTAGGTCCCACAGACAATATTATTTAGCTCTTTTTAGGGTTCCGAAGTCAACTAGGAACCCTTATAGTTCCGCCATGTTTGTCTGCAAAAAATGTTACACCCCCCCCCCCCCTCCCTACACGTAAATTGGGGAGTGATTTTTTTTAAATTTCAATCCCAACATGTGATATATCGTTGGATAGGTATTTAAAAATGAACAGGGTTTTACTATATTTTGGGCAATAATCGCTCCAAAAGAAAATAAAATTGTGTCCCCCCCCTCTAACTTTTGAACCATAAGTTCAAAAAGTATGAAAAAAATCTAGAATATAGAACTGCATAAAGGGTTTCTAGGAAAATTATTTTGAACCTGATGGGTTTAATACTTTTTGAAATTTTTGAAAAAATAAATTTTAAGACTTTCGCGTTCCATTTTAAACATTTAAAATAATTTAACGGATCAAAACGCGTCAGAAAAAGAGTCAGCTCGTGACCACGGTTGGTGCGACCTAACCGAAACGTCGGGCAGTAAGTAGTTCATATTAACTACTAAATAAAAACGGTGTCGCGTTTTGACCCGTTAAATTATTTTAAATTTTTAAAAAAAAATTTTTTTATTGTATACCTACCTACCTATGTCAAGTCAATGTTACACACACATAGCCCATTTTTGTAACTTTAAGTGGGGATACTAAAGTATTGTGATATATTTAACTACGTAACTACGCAACCCTACACTGAGCGTGACCCGACACGCTTTTGGCCGGTTTTTTTAAAATAACATATAGGTACAAAACCCCTCGTATATGAGTCAAACTCGCACTTAAACAGTTAAATAGTATTTATTGGTACAAAATATTATTCTAAGGAAGGATCTCCTATGTAAATTTGGTTCAATCTTATTTGAGCTTACTAGTTCCCCGTTGTTTTATTTTAAGTACACCTTGCTTCAGCTCGTAGAAGTTCGGAGAGGCCGTAAGATACAATAATAATGATATTATCGCGCGTCGGCGTAATAACGAACCAATAACCGGCAATAATCGGTCTAAGATCGACGGCAACAAGTCTGCCCGACCACTTTTAGTTCCACCTGGATTTACAAATGGCGACCGCGCGACGACGAAGATTTAGTGGAAGGTACAAGGAAAAGTAGAAGAAGCTTTGCTCTTATCCCGCCCTCCTCTTTTCTTCACAGTACCACAAGAGCCAGCCAACGATATCATCGCTTCACTGTGGGAAATATTCCATCGCATAACGAAAAGTTTGGTAGCTCATATCTTTGCTGCACCATTAATGCAGAGAAGCGCGTAGTCTAAGAAAGGCAGGGCAAAGCGATTTATCGCTCGAACTTGAGCAGCCCGACTGGTGAAATACCTCCACCTTACAGAAGACTGCAACCAAATAACAATCACTCCGGTGTTGTTGTGTTCCTGCATGTGAGTAAGGTTTCCAGAGATCTTGGGGGGTGCTACATTAGTAGCAGGGATCAAGCTTTCAAGGTAGGGGCGACAAGTCTAGTAACAGTTTTACTTTGCTGTACTTTTCGCCCTTAAGCTAAGAACTCATTACCACTTAACATCAGGTGGGATGAGGTTAATCTTGAATTGCGTTATAAAAAAAAGTCCCGGTTCCAATAATTAAAAAACGATCCTGTTCAGTAACGGATAGTAATAAATAACACTGGGCGTGAGCTAAAACCGTTCCAGACTCGGTAGTTAGTTGGGAAAAACGGATTGCCATTTTTTACACATTACGAGTCATAAAAAATTCGAAGTGGACTTGTTGCCAGCTCATATGTTTCCTCTTTCCTTTGACATGAGTTCCTTCAAAAGGAGCGTGAAGAAACATCTTGCGGGCCAGTATGGCCATGCTAACGGCTATGATATAACGGTATCAAATCCGCTGCCATCGTGATTTGGGTTCCTCCCTTGTATAACATCAAACTGCGAAAGGCAATATACTTCGCTGTTATAAAAAAATGAGTCGTGGCTGATTTGATGTTGGACGTTCACAGAACGTCATAATTTGTTTTGGCAACTATATTTTATCTCTTTCTTGACATACACGATTCGACAAAGACAAAACGTTAACGTACCGAATGGAAGCCGTTGCGCGGGATAAAGTCAATATTTAAAAAAAAATAGAAACCGTTTCTGACTTTTCTGAATGATCGATTTTATTATTTTTTTCACCTGACGTTGGAATTAAATTCAAGTCGAATTCCGAATTGTGAATACGCAGACTTTTGATTGATTCACAAACGTCAGTTATGATTCCAATTCGGAAAGTAAATTTTTTGTCTTTGTCTAACCGTGTATGTCATGAAAAAGACAAAACATAGTTTTCTAATCCTTAAGTAGGCAAAATTATGTATTAGGACCCATGGTTCGTTAATTATGCTGTTTTTTTTAACCTTAATCATTCAGTTAAATTAATTATATTCAACTGCTTATACACTGTCTGCACGTCTTGGTTAGATTCAACTTTGTTTTGAAGCTTATTGAGTTTCTACACAAAAAAAGTACTTTTTAATGGTACAGTATTCTTTATGCAAGAGTTTAATTTGCAATTAACAGGGTTTTAAAAATAACCGATAAGCATTCTGGAACAGATTAATCTTTTTTAATTTAGAAATCAATCGAGTCGCAGCTTGCTACACGATATTCCCCCCTAATCCCACAGTGTAAAGCCACTAATCGCAACGTGTGCTGAAGGGAATTTAATTAAAAACACCCCTCCCCGATCTTAAACCGAGTGTACATTTAACACGTATTGATCGCAATCTCTTAATAAAAGAGATTGCTCTTTTTTATTTTCCCTTGGATCTCTGAAGGTTTTCTTCGTATCATGATGTAATTAGGTAAGGTAAAGGCATGTTTCTTGGTTAATTCCCAAGATGTATTTTAAAACCTTAGATGAATTTCTTCAGAAAGAGGAAAAACACTTTTAAAAAATATTTTATTTCCAATTAATTACTTTCTAGTGTATATAAAGATCAATTGCTGTATTTTAGGTTTGTTGCTTAAGTCGCGAAACCTATAATAATTTGCCATTTTTTTCTGTGTGTTTATAAATCTACTAGCTGTGCCCGCTACTTCGTTTGCGTGGACTACAGAGTTTTTCAATACATAATATCTATTTTCATAGTCGTTGTTACCTCTATCTTCCATAATATTCAAAACCAAAGTCATCCGATATTTAAAGTGTTAAGCTTTGTTTTGAATTTAGAGTTTTATGCCAAATTTCATATCTCTAATTTGAAAAGTAATTACTTTCCCATTTAAACTTTTAAGGGCGTATCCTCTTTCCACCTCATTTAAAAAAAATGACGCCTATGTCCGTTCTAAAGGTTCAACGTATACTTACCTACCCATACCAAACTTCATCAAAATCTGTTCAGTGGTTTAGGCGTGAAAGGCGGACAGACAGACAGAGTTACTTTCTCATTTATAATATTAGTATAGATTTTAACTTGGTTAGTATAGTGGTTTTAAATAAAGGATTTATTGTAGATCTTATAAATATTCTCCATAAATATAATAAAACTTTGAAAATGCATAACTTCCTATTACATCTTCTTTACTTTAAATATCATCACATACCCCATACGCGTACAAACATACAAAGTTTTCCTCTTTATATTATTAGTGTAGATTGTATAGTAGTACCACTATTGGTTTTAGTTTCCATAACACAATTGTTTAAGCTTATTTTATATCAGGTCATAGTATGTGATGTTGTCTGATAATTATTCTTTGCACATTCGCTTTTATGAACTGAAAACCACGCAACACACCCCAATTATCCACACCAAATTAATGCCAAGAATACAACTCCGCAACAACGATAAAACGGGAAAACGACAATGAAAGTCACAAACGGAATTCCGCCTTATTGCCCAAACGAAACAGTTTAAAAGTCAACTTTAATTGGCGGTCGCGACCCACTCGCTTTCGGTTCAACGTTTCGTTCCGACTTTTATGCCGTCATTACGGTTCCGTCCGGCACATGCAGGCGACAAAGGTGCTCATTAGGGGACTGAAGGGGACTGAACTAAAGACTTGGTCACAGTTATGTTGATGCCTGGAAATGTCGTCTTTGTTGACTATTTTCAGTTGAGCTGGAGTCTCCTTATTATTTTGGCCAAAGAGTTTGTTGTAGCTTGTCTATATGTATAATCAGGTTTTTCGTTTGGATATGCCTTCGCTGGTTTGACCATCAGATGTTAAGCGATGGCATGGCCCCCACAAATGATTGTAATTATTTTTTATTAACTGTCCAATTGTTACGTCTATGTGCTTTCTTCTAGAGTGTATTTGGTGCATTCATTACATAATCATAATCAATTCATTTATTCATGTTGGTTACAAGTAACACTTATGCATCGTCAAAATGAATATAAACCATAATTGAAGCTACAGCCGGTTCGGAACCTAATCCTACCGAGAAGAACCCGGCAAGAAACTCAGTAGTTATCCTAATCTTTACAATATTTTGAGCTAGAGAACTTAAAAATATGGTGTACGAGCGAGCAAATAATCATGTCCATAAATGTTTATCATTATAATATTCATCAAGTTTGTAGTACCTTTTTTTCATTAAAAATGATTTAACATAGACCTTAAATGTATGCATGGGTAAGTCAATAATACCTTGCGGTAACTTGTTGAATATTTTTATACTACAGAGCTCGGGGTTTGCCACAACATAATGAATTTATGTTTGAGATTAGGAAAAACAATATTTTTCAGCTGCTGAGAAGTATCTGTATTTATTTAAAAATAATATGTGGCCGTACCTTTATAGAAGGTAAAATGTATTTGAGTGCAATCTCCGGGTTCGGCGCGACGGAAGCCGCCTTTGTTCGGTCGCGCGACTTGCGGCGCGATGCGCTTATTATAGCGCTGGTCAGCTTAGGAAGTGGAGGAAAATATGCTATCATCAATGCAATTTAGGAACAAAATGGAAAATGTTTTGACAACAATAAAAGCCATACTAATTACCATTTATTAAAAAATAAACTTTCTTTAAATGTTCAGTGGAAGAAAGTGGGACGGAAAACTTTTTTGTTTTTTAATTATGATTTGTTGAGCTTTAAGAAATATATTACGAGGTGTGAATATTTTCAGTCATGCGTAACAGGTGGTTATAAAAAAATTAAAGAGAACTATATTAAAACGCATACGACAGATCACTAAAGGTACGATTGTACCGTGGCATATGCATATTTAGATAGCCTTTAATAACTACTTGTTGAGCGTGAGCTACCTATAGAGAGCTGAACCAATCTATTGTCAAAGAGGTCAGAATAAACTACGCTGAAGGTACTTTTAGTTCCTATCCAACACAAAAAGAAAATGTTTTTGGAAGTACATAAAAATATACTTCAGTAGCCAGTATATACTACAAACAACCAAATGTCCTACGCTATGTATGAATACTTATACAATGTTGTCCATTTGAAAGCATACATTTAAAACACAATCAAAATATTATCTCAGTCCGGAAGCTAGAAGAAAACATCCCTTACTATTACATACGTTTTACAGGCATTTTCATTATTAATTTAAATTAACAAATTTATTTATTTTTAAGTAGGTAACGTATAAAACTTAAACTAATTTTGAAGTAACTTAGAAAGCAATGAAATTAAACAATAGTCACCAATTTTTATTTTTCTTTAATTATTTGGGTTATCTACCAAAAATGCTGGTTGCATTACCTCACTGAATGACAAATAATAAGTTATTTGGTAAGGTCCCTTGTACAGTTGAAGTCTTTGGAAAATATTTTGAAATAATGATGAAGCATTAGGACCCCACAAAATTGAGTTTCTACCCCAAAGTAAACCAAAAATATCAATGCTCTATACCGTGCGCCATTAATTTGTTAGTAGTTTTTGCTGCTGTACAAGCACTGCAAATCAGTTGCATCCCACAACAAAGCACGCCCCACCTTCTAGAGAATAAGATTAGTATACTCATTGGTATTAAGTATGACCAGTAAGTTAATGGTGGTAAGAGATTGACAGATGATGTCGTTAATAAAGGCATGTCGTAAAAAGCGGGCATTAGTATTACATAACTTGATGAGGTTAAAAATTCTGATTTAGCCCAATTTCATGTTTTATGTTTCAGTCCAGCTAAAACTCAACTGTTTTATATGACATTCAAATGAGGTAGGTACTTGTTTTGTTAGATATTACCCTTCAAAGTTCGTACGGTTTAATTTACCACAATTTAATTAATCAAGTAATTCTAATCAACAATTGCTGTGAAACCATTTTTTAATTTACACGTAAAATCGTTTGAAATTTGTTAATTTTGAACACGTTTACTGACTGTCATATGCGTCCATTCTGTCCTTGCTTGCTAGACTGCAGTATCACTTGGTCTGTGGTCCAACCGTACGCAGTACGCACCTCTCTTCGTTAATTGCCCGCGGCTGAAAACACAACCCGCCCTCGAAAGAGATCCCTAATTACTCAAAAGGGTTCCGGCGTATTGTTGCAGATGTTGATTGTAATTTTTTCATTATTAAGTCTGTTTGAAGGCTCGTTTTTGAATTGTTATTTATGTGAACGTAAATTGGAAATGCTATTTATAGAGGCTGGTCGGCGTTAATGAGAAAAAGTCAATACTTATTAATGTTATACATACGAAACTCAGTCTGTCTGTCTATTAGTTTTTAATAATTAAATTCGTACTCTACTAAAACATACGATATTCATTAAAAAATATATCCAATGTTAATTTGACCCTAAATTGGCGAGTCTGGTTAAAAAATTGGAGCGATTTTTTCGGGGGAAATTTAAAGGAGCATCGTAGAACAACCTTGGGGATTTAAAATAATTGAACGGGTCAGAACGTTTAATTATTTTAAATGTTTTATATGGAACGCGAATGTCTTAAATTTATAAGCATTGGGGATGTCAGCCACTAAACTATTGATTACCCACTAAGACTCCCCGCACCTGTCAACGCACAAATTCCTTTGTGGTGCCTTGACCTGAACGCTACTTCAGTTTACTATAACTGCTGTTTTAAATTTATTTTATTGATGAACCTGAGCCGTTTTTAACACGCTTTTATTAGCTCGGGTTGTATGTATCTATGTATGTAACGGAATCTTTGAATCTTAATTTGACCCACTTCCCGGTCTTTGATTAAGATGAAATTTTGCACACGCTCTGAGTTCTGATGACAATACATGACTAGCTAAGAAACGTCATTACAAATCCAATATGGCGGCCTCCCCAAGATGGCGAACTGACTGTTTGAAATGCACTTCCATGATATGGGTATCAAAAGAAAGGGTTTGCTGTCAGGAATACGAAAAAAATAGTCACGTGATTCAAATCCAATATGGCGGGCGTCCAAGATAACGGACAGGCTATTTGAAATGCACCCCTATGATATGGGTATTAAATGAAAGGGTTTGCTGAATGGGATACGAAAAAGAATTATATAATTATTGATACATGAGAAAACTAAAAAGTAGAAAATAAAAATAATAGTTTAAAAAACTAAAAAACACGCTTTTAGCTCGCACTAAAAATTACAAAATGATTCATACATTTAAGAAAGAAAGCGTGGAGCGTTTTGTCCAAAAAGAGTAAAGATAACATAAACGCTCCACGCTTTCTTTCTTAAATGTCTGAATTATTTTGTAATTTTTAGTGCGAGCTATTTAAGCTATACACAATACACAACTTTCGAACTTAATTTCCATTCAATCAAAACGCGAGTTCATCCCTAAAATATTAAATCAGAACTGCAAAACATTAGCGTGAGCATCGCCACAGCATCGAAAACGAGGGTTTCATACCGAGATCTGCGGAATTACGCCTAATTCTGTAATAATGACACTTTTACGCGCCCTGCGTAATTTTATACGTGTACCGAGAGCCAATAACGGCTTTTAAGTCAAGTTGCTTAGCTTTCGTTGAAGATTTGCTTATGAAATTGATTTTTGGTTTGCGTACATTTAATTAAAATCGCTTCATGTAACACTGTTGCCTGCGTCTTTTTCCGCTTTACTTCAAGATAGAAAGAATTTTATATTAATGATATATGCTAATACAGTATGTTATCTCCCTTTCCATCTAAATTTCATCCAAATTTGTTCAGTAGTTATCTGTTTGAAATAGTAAAAAATATTTGTTTAACGAAATATAATATTGTAGTAACGAACTTTTGTGGTCATATTATAAGAAGAAAAATCATCTTGTAGTCCGGGATTTGAACCCACAACCTTCGCGTATAGGGCATACTGCTCTTCTAACTAAGCAACAAAATAATTAAGATATTATTTCATTGCATTCGGTCGTTCCGTCTTTACTTATTGTGTTTATTTTACTAATAACATTTGGGGTTGTTCAACAATAAACTAATTTACTCTATCCAGCTTTGATACAAAAGAAAAGTGTAAAATTTAATTAACAGCCAAAGAGCAACGCTAAGATAATTAACAATAGAAAATTTGATGAACTTTACTCGGGGCTTAAGATTGTAAACAACTTTTAATTGGGAGACGTGTTTCTAAGTGTCTGTATTTGATAATGTAACTTACTTCTGACTTGACAGATTTTTATAACTATTATTATGAAAGGTTGTTGTTGTAAACAGAAATATCTACGACATGTTGAATAACATTTTATACACGATGATCTTTTTCTCATGTAGTCAAAATCAATCTTTTTTATTCACTAGATAACATTAGTAATACTTATGAATAGTCTATAATATATAAAGCAAATGAAGCTACCCCCGGTTCGGAACCTATAACTAAAGATAAGATACCGGCAAGAAACTCAGTAGTTTTTTTTACAAATTAAAGCTACACTTATTACTAATTTTGCACTAACCTAACCCAAAGACACAGTTAGTTTGTCAATCGTAAAATACAAATTAAAAATCAATTATTGAAAATAAAATAAAAAAAACAAAAGTATTTATAAATATAATTAAATTAACTGTACGACTTACATGCGTCATCGTGGACCGATTCTGACATTGAGAAAATGCGTCTTAAATTTTTAAAATAATATAAAACACGAAGTTTTAGTTTCATATATGACTAAAATTCTAAATTACATTGAAATCATACTAATGTATAGTACAAAACGAAGTCACTTGCCACTGTCTGTCCCATTGTATGCTTAGATTACATTGATTCGATAAAAACGTTTCGATCAAAACTTGAAAAAGCATATGCAGATCATGGAACCACCCTTAAAAAAAAAACAATTGTCCTCCATCAGTCGTTAGAATGACAAATAGATATTTGTTACAACATTCTTTTTCGTGGAAATAACAACTAAAGGACTTTAACTTAATACCTGGAGAGAGAGTTGTGTCAACATGTAATCCGCCATTTTGTGGCGGCTGCCATCTTGGACAGATTTCTGTCAAATGTACTTTAGAATATTCCTAACTAATTTACCTTTAAAAAAAAAACAATATCAAATGGGTTGTCCACTTGGAAGCTATGAAACCATAGACAGACATACACATGTGTGTATGTGAGTGTGGGTGTGTGGGATTTTTCTTCTGATTAGCACCACCTAGGAGCTCTGGAAACCTGACTCACACGCAGGAACACAAGAAAACTAATGCAATTATTATTTGGCTACGGTCTTCTGTCAGGTAGAGGTATTTTACCAGTCGAGCTGCTCCAGTTCAAGCGATAAATCTCTATGCCCTACCTCTCTTAAAAGCCAGTTTCAACCGTAACATGCAGTTTTCGTTTCGGCGAGCTCACGCGGCCGGGCGCGGTCCATTTCATAGCATTTTAAATTCCGTGTTACGCATTTTCATTCCGCAGCGACCTAGTTTGTTGAATACTAAAACAGCGATCCAAGCTCGTGTCAAACGGGCCTTAATCATTACGCTCGAGAGTTGCACTCTAAACTATTAGTTTTAAATGCTTTATGGAATACTAACGGGCAGTAGCGTAACCATAGCATTCGAAGTCTGTAGCAAATTAATCGAATACCACAAGAAGCAGTATAAAGGGCTGTTCTTGAAACAGCACCATCATCGCAAGATTATCCTAACTTCTTTAACGACAACTTTTGTTCTAGAAATATATAAAAGAAATAGAAAAAGTTAATAGATAGATAGATATGCTTTATTGCACAAAAACTTTACAGAAATAGGTTTTACGGATTGATTATAGTACAATTTAGGCGGTCTTATCGCTAGAAAGCGATCTCTTCCAGACAACCTTAAGGTAGAGGAAATATTTGATGGAAATAGTGAATGGTAGATGAAATAGTTAATTTTCCCTTTTAATTTATAGTTCGCAAGTGTGGCGTAAAGCACTATATTTTTTTTATAAAAATTGTTTAAGATGCCAAAGTGTCATCGATTCCGTAATTTTCAAACATTTTTTGCAACGAATGTACCACGGGCCGATAAGTATGTAGTTCTAAACATATTCGGCAGAGGGCACTTACCGAAGGCTAACGGTTGATACAGCAGAAACAATTCATCGCCTACGATAACTTGCGGTTAGCTCAGTTGGAAGAGCAGCACGCGCGATACCTGAAGGTCGTGGGTTCGAGCTCCGAACCGCTGAAGTAGATAAGAAAATACTAATTATTTAAAATATTGTTATACTCAATTCAATGACCGCTCTTATAACATAAGCGCTAATATTAAACTGTCAGGGATTTTTTATTTAACTGGTCGAAATAATATAAGGTCGACAACTCACGCTTGGCTAAGCCGAGATCAAATGACCAGGAGTACATAAAACGAAACTGGTGCTTTAACAAAAACACCACCCATAACTCCGGGGTTCCACACGCCGTAATTAAATAACAACGTTATTCGATGCCGCATTACGTAACAAGGTTACTGCGACAGCGACCGCGGCTGCGATCGCGGCTGAATACCAATAGGAACTGCCCTTCACTCCCCAGCGACAACTAATCAGCGATTTTGTCAGAAGGGACCTACCGCTTGAGGTGTTGTATTTCAACATCAGTCGTGGCAATTTCGGGGACATAATTTGATTGGGAAGACAGTATTTGAGAATTGCAATGGTGATTTCACAAATGGTGACCAAATAGTACGCCATCTTTAAAAATCAGACAAAACAACATATGTAATAATTAAGACTTTCGCGCTCCATTCTGATTTTTTTTTATATATTGCACTTCAAGATTGATCTCATCCCACCTGATGTTAAGTGGTAATGAGATCCTAGCTTAAGGGCGACAAGTACAGCATAATTAAGGTGTTACTGGACTTATTGCCCTTACTTCGAAGGCTTGACCCCTGCTGCTTATGTAGCACCCCCTAGCTCTGGAAACCTTACTCACACGCAGGAATACAGCAACACCGAATTGATTGTTATTTGGCTACGGTCTTCTGTAAAGTAGAGGTTTTTCACACGTACGGCTGCTCCAGATCAAGCGTTAAATCCTTACGCCCCAACTCTCTTAAAATAAGTTGAAACTTTTGGCAGATTCCTATTACCAATTCACCTTAAATGTAAAAAAAATCTAACTCACACATAAACTGAATATAAACCTATCTACACGTACACGCATGTCGTGTAAACGTTTCGTTCACAAAAGGGAATAAAAATTCCAACAGTTTTCCCATGTATGCATTGTTGGTAAAATTGCCTGCAATTTCGTCTCAATGGCGCGCACGATGCATTGGTTATGGGAATAAAAAGTGCATTCCAGAGCATGGAACTTTACCACTCATTTTTGTTGTAAAATTGCATAACTTATCTGGATATAAAGTGGCAGGGTAAAATTTAACACATGCCACGTCCATTTATAAAACTTTATTCTAAATTAAACCTAATGGTGACGGCATAAAGGTCAAGTATTAATATTCTCGTACATTGGCGTGAGCGTATTAGTTGAGGGACATATTATGTATATTCGTTACTGATGTGGTAAATATCCTTTTGTAGTTTTCAGTTCGAATCTGTGGATAAGTTAAAATGGCAAGACTTCGTTATTTTTTTTATATTTAATGAATAGGACTTAACGTTACTTTTTGGTCCAATAGCTAGTATCCAAAAATATAAGACATAATATGTTTTTTAATCATGTAAACAATAATTTGGGTTCGATCCCCGGTCGGGTCAATATCGGAAACGAACTTTTCTATATTGTCTTGGGTCTGGGTGTTGTGGTACCGTCGTTGTTTCTGATTTCTGTAGCTCAGATCAATGTATCTAATGTTGTCCAATATTTATTATTTACTAAGATATATTGCGTAAACGTTTAGTGTGACCTCACTTCATTGCACAGTTTATACGAACTAGTGACGGAAGTACACCCCTCCACTGAATTTTGATTATTAAATCATACAACTTTCACTGTATTTTGAAAATCGAACTGATAGACCGACAACCTTCATTTTTTATGAGTTGTCATTCGTATTTTCGTCGCCTTTTTATTCTTGCTTCATCTTCATCAGCATCAGAAAGTCGAGAAACGTACTTCACTGATAACTTACATTTTGATAAGCGCAGACAAATAACAAGTCGGAAAATAGTCGGATTACAGTGAACACTCAGCCGTAAACAGATAACGCGAAGTCCAAATGCGTTTTAAAGATCAGCGGAGGATCCATTCGTCTTTATTTCGAGCCCTTTCGCACATCAATCAATTTGCGTCGCACATCGACAGCCGGCTGTTCAGTTTACAATGAATAATGATGTGGGATCATTTGCAGGGTGCATTAGCAGGTAGCGAGCTTTGGTTTTTAAAGGCCAGGTTTAAGGGAGAAAAAGGAAATCATTGTCTATACCGGCCAGGAATTTTGAAGGCAACTAAATGAAGCTTTAGCAGTGGGCATGGAATTCGAATTCTTCATAAATATACGTTTTTATTCACACGGTTCACAAGAGTTTTCAAATCTAGTTCAGAGTAAGCCAAAATGAGATCGTTTTTGAACTTAATAATTTACTAACTGCCAGTAAATTTGTTTGCGTGTACTATATACTTCCAAAGTCGGTTTTACCCCCATCTCCCCTAATATTTGAAATAAAATGTAGACTATCTTTGAATCTTCGAGCTATATTTTTACCAAATTTCATATCTCTGACTTAAAAAGAAACATTTTCTATAAATACTTACAAAGGCGGTATTACCCCCATCCCCCTTATATTCAAAACAAAAAGTAGCCTATGTCCGTTCTAGAGGTTCAACGCATACATCCAAATTTTATTAAAATTAATTTTGTGGTTTAGGCGGACAGACGAACAGACACATAGAGTTACTTTCGCATTTATAATTTTAGTATGGATGTTTCTTAATATGTTATATATTTTTTTGAAAATTTATTGTTCTCTATTTAGTATTGTTATAGTTATAATGTACATATTTTTGAACATTAGTTTATAAATATTGAAATTTACACAATGGGAATATAAAAACTATTAACAAAAACGAATTAACATAAACACACAAAATTTGTTACTCGAACCCGTTAGTCCCCGGCTAATAATAATAATAATAGTCCCCGGCGCAAAGGTGCCCCTCACACTGGCCGCATTGCCACGCTGAATAGCAGTGACCAGGCTCTGCACCAGGAACGAACCAGAATATGTTATATTAAATTATTTTTTTCATAAATTAAGTTACCAATAATAAAAATTATCATTTACGAGATTGCAATTTACCTTTAATTTAAAAAAGTATACATCGATTCATTTTTATGTTATATATTTATCTATGTGTATATTAACAACATTAATATAGAAATTTTTGAGAAGCTTATCTTAGGCTGTTCCAACTAAACCGTACTTACCCCTTCCGTATTACCAAAAGAAGTACAATAAATTAATTATTTTCCTCCTATAGTTGAATGTTTTGTGGTAATTCTGTTCCAGCAATCAGTCATCGAGATAAACAAAGGTTTCCATGATCATTGTCAGCGGCTCGACGTTTCTGGAACGATTTTAATTTGTTGGAAAGTTCCTTCCAGTGCCCTCGGCGATTTATTAATAAAGAATAATTTGACTTAGATTAATGGCGCTTTCAAGGAGCGGGTGGACTCACAGTAATGTCTTGATGTTCAATCCGAATTTAATATATATATTTTTTATCTTACATTTCAAGTAAGACCTCATCCCACGTGATGTTAAGTGGTAATGAGGTCCTAGCTTAAGGAAGACAAGTACAGCATAACAAATCTATATAAATATTAATTAATATTGGACAATATAGAAGGTCGTTTCCTATATCGACCCGACCGGGGATTGAACCCGGAACCTCAAAGATGGCGCGACGCCAAAGTCCGGCAAGTTCGCCTCTAGGCTACGGAGGTTGTCAATATGTCGTATTTAGGTATAGTTGGATCTCCTTTGAAGCAAATCCAAATAACAATTGTTGGAAATAATTTGTTATAGTTAAAACTGGGTTAAAAGTCGGTGAAAATATTAACAGCAAGAAAAATAAACCTAAATTCCATATTACAAGGTGCGTTTTGCGTAGTGGCCACCGGCAGAGGCCAGACAAAGTTTTTTTAATTCTGCATTTATGCAACGGATGTACATTTTGTAGTTAAAACTGTTATAAATAACAAAAACTGTTTTAATGTATGTCAATAAAACTAAACTTTAGCCACAGGGGTCGTCAAAAAATCGCTTAAAGCATTTAAAGTTTTATATATCTCTTTTGGTGGTGTCCAAAATGGACACCAGAAGACGGACGACGTCCAAGAGGAAGGCCGAAAATGCGTTGGCGTGACCTGGACCGTTTTTCTCAAGGTTGGCAAGACTTGGCACCTGAAAGAAAGCGCTGGAAGTGTATGGGGGAGGCCTTTGCCCAGCAGTGGGACAGTTTGTAGGCTAAGTAAAAAAAAAAAATCATTTTAGGTTCCCACCTTTGTGAACATTATTATAACGAACATTTGAATTTGTGTACTTTTATGTGTATTAACACATGTGCGGGACACGAACCCACGACATTCACGTACCGCGCGTGCTGCTCATCCAACTGAGCTCACCGCAAGCTATCGTAGGTTGGAAGAGCATCACGTGTGACACGTGAAGGTCGTGGGTTTGAGTCCCGCACTGCAAGGGGAGATGACATTTTTTCTGTTTCTATCAAAACAATTAAAATGATGTTGTTTTTTTAAAAAAGCATCCAATTCACCGACCTAACCGTGACTCCCCCGGTATTGTCAGAATTGGAATACAATATTCGTCTGTTCAATCAAACGAAATGAAACAATTGCCGCGCCTCGGCCGTTCCTCCCCTCCCCTCCCTTACCCCTCTCCCTGCACGAGCCTCGCCCAGTGTCTGACAGGGATCCACATGTATACCACGGAAAACCTTACGAATTTTCATTGCAAAACCATGTACTGAGAGAATGTTATAAATTTTGATTGTGAGTTGGCATAGAAATTCAGGCATTTTTATTAAATTATAGATTCATGGACTTAATAAGCACGCTTACTTATACTTTTTTGATTGTAAAGATCGGTGTCACAGAAATTAATTACTGTATATCAATAATTTTAAGGTTGGTGGGCTAATGATAGCTTTCTATAAAAAAGGTTTACATCAACTTTAAATTTCTTTGTCTGAACTTTGAAGATTTCTTTCAGCCTTTGATTTTTCGATGTTATTTATTTATTTCAAAACTTTATTACACAAAAAATTACAAAAGGTAGATTTAATGGGCATGTAGAAATTTGTATACGTATTAGTAGGTATGTGTGGTTTCACACCATGACAAGCAGATTTAATTTGGTTTAATCTTTTTTAGTCACTAAAGAAATGAAAAATAAAACTTTAATTGATTGCAAAGTTTTACAGGTATAAAACCACATTTTTGCTACTAATCTGAGTGAGAAGAACCTTTAAAGTTTGTAAAACAAAGAAAACATATAATTAGGGCAAATTTAAAAAAGCTAACGTTTTTAATAATATTAAACAAGTAATTCAAACTAAATTTTAAGTAAAAAAAAGTTGTTAACTATTCAACAATTTTCTTCGCAATGCAGCACGGAACCACCAAGAAAAACGTGAAGCTAAACTTGATTGATTTTTACATTATGTTTTATGGTCTATTGGCGCATTGCGATGTTCATTCATTCAACTTTATTGAGGATAATTTACCATAATTCCCGATGAAGTAGCTGATAGTGTTATGACGAGCTTCGTAGACTATCACATTATTACAATTGAATAATAAACATATTGTTTGTTTGGGAATAATGTATTGTAATCTGTTTTATCATAAAAATATACATGTTTGCGAGTCTGTTTTAATAAACGCCTAGTTCCTAATGCAAAGTAGTTGATAATATACCATGTGCATTCCAAGCCATAAGAACCTTTAAAGTGTTAAATGTGTCAAATCACTACATAGTATAAAACAAAGTCGCTTTTTCTGTCCCTATATCCCTTTGTACGCTTAAATCTTTAAAACTACGCAACGGATTTTGATGCGGTTTTTTTCAATAGATAGAGTGATTCCAGAGGAAGGTTTTTATGTGTAATAAAGAATAGAAAAGCCAATATTTCTAAGTGTTTACATTACATCCGTGCGAAGCCGGGGCGGGTCGCTAGTAATATATAAAAGTATTATATATTGAATAAGTGTGATCAGGTTGTGTTATTAAGTAAGGAAATAAATCAAACTAAATAAAACTACATAAAATTAAACAATGTTTTTCCGTAGATTATCCTGATTCCTGGTGCATTCCCCTACATTTAGTCGAACTATTAGTGTAACCGCAGCAGCGAAAGTGTCAGGTCCGAAGCCGCGCGACAAGCGACGTGTCGTCGGCAGTCGCGTCATTAGTCGCGCGACACGCTCCGTCGCGTCACGAGACATACTGCACTAAAGATTGAGCAACATCGTCGGCTACACAAATTGTTTTTAGACTAAGGCCACACTAACTAAGACGATGAGACGGTTTTTCCCGCAAGCAGTAAATCGCGAAACCGCGAAGCCGCTCGAAACGCACGCACTACGGTTAAAAACCGCGACGCCAAATATAAGTTCTATAGATTACAAATTTTGGCGCGGTTTTTATTCACTAAACATTTTGTAACAAAACGCGATTTTAAAATCAGTCGCGGAAAACAACCATCAGTGCGGAAGCTTCCATAAGTTTCTTTGACTCACAAAATCAGGCGGTTAACATCCGCGGTGGTTCAGCCGCATGCGGCTTAGGCCTATGTCTATCTACTATTTCTTCTACCTTAAGGTTGTCTGGAAGAGATCGCTTTCTAGCGATCAGACCGCCTAAATTGTACTACAATTTTTCTGTTAAACCTATTTCTGTAAAGATTTTGTGCAATAAAGTATATCTATCTATCTATGTAACTGTGATAAGATGAATTTCCCCAGACCGGCAACTTCAAATCATATGCACTATGAGGATAAATAAAAATAAATATTGGACAGCATGGCTCTTATTCGTGGTAAGTAGCTTAAGTTTCTGTGTTACAGAAATCATATACAACGACCGTACCACAACACCCAGATTCGAGACAATGTATAAAAGTTCGTTTCGGATATTCGACTGACATGGGATCCAACCCAGGACCTCAGAGATTAGTTTTTATAAAAAAAAACCTTGTGTAGGTACTATTGGATTTTACAATTTTTTTAAAAAGTATTCTCTACTTTGAGGCGCGAGGCCCTTGCACCTTACGCCACCTTTTTATGTGACGTACAATAAGCGATACACAAGTAACGGGTGACACCAATGGAAATGCATTGTTCTTTTTTTTCACCGTTTTAAACCAACTGCTGTTCGGTCTCTAGCGCAGTGTGTGCGATGGGTGTGCAGCCACAAACAGCTGACTCACGTCGGGAGGTGTTGTTAATTATCCTGCGACGACCCGACTCTGCTCGTCACTAGCGACATCCCCCGCGAGGGTTCCCGAGGGAAAAGCCGCAGTTGTTCGCACTGCAATTCGTCACTCCAACCTATAATGTTGAAACGCATTAGAACAAACTTCATACTATCTTTGATGCACTCGCTTCCTTTTTAGGGTTCTGTACCCAAAGGGTGAAAACGGGACATGTCCGTCTGTCAGATACTAGGCTGTATCTCAAGAACCGTGAGAGCTAGAGAGTTGTTTTGTTGCCACTATAAAAATAAAAACCAAAAACAAAATAAAATAATTATAAAAGGAAACTCCCATTCATTAAACGTGATTTTTGTTTGTTTTTTGCTCGATGTTAATAAGCGCAACAGAAACACGCTTGCAATGTTCACAGAATATGAGTTAAATAGGTATAGAATACAAAAATAAATTATTGAAATTAAAGTAAGTATTTAAGGGGGGTTCGCATACACAACAAACGTAATTTTTTGCCGTTTTTTGTTTATAATATTTATAGAATATTTAGTTGTAAATGTTCTTTAAAACTAACTAATTATCTCTAGTGTTAAATTAATAATGGTATGGAACCCTTCGCGCGAGAGTCCGACTTGCACTTGACTGGTTTTTTTCTTATTATAACGGATGGAAATGCGCGACGCACCGGAACTTGTGTGAGGCTCTCCTGCCCTAAAAAGGTCAGGCCTACCCACTCGTTGACTTTGTGGTAATGCTGTGCATCACAATACCACCTTCAACGCGCTAGTTTCCTAGAATGACATCGATCAAGTATTCGAGAATCTGTGTTTATAGATTTTTTTTTTAAATTACTCTTTAAGATTAACCTCATCCCACCTGATGTTAAGTGGTAATGAGGTCCAAGCTTAAGGGCGACAAGTACCGCATAGTGAATCTGTTACTGGACTTGTCGCACTTGCCTTGTAGGCTTGGCCCCTGCTACTAATGTAGCAATACCCAAGAGCTCTGGAATCCTTACTTACACACACAGAAGTGATTGTTATTTGGCTGCGGTCTTCTGTAAGGTGGAGGTATTTCACCAGACGGGCTGCTCCAGTTCGAGTGATAAATTGCTATGCCCTACCTCTCTGATATTATATATTCTGCGTATAAGATACACAAACTGAAGCTCTTGCGACTCAAAAGTTTATTCACGAAGTCTGTAATATTCCCCTCAGCGGAGGAACACAAACAAACGAGCGAACTTCAATGTCAGTTGTGCTTCAATATGATACCCGTATCATAGCAATATCATTTGGTGCCTATTTACGTTTTTATTTGAATTCTTTCTCAATTTTGTTTTTGGCAATCAGCCATGCTTTTTTAACGACTATCCCTACTAATATTATAAATGCGAAAGTAACTCTGTCTGTCTGACTGTTACGCTTTCCCGCTTAAACCTCTCAACCGATTTTGATGAAATTCGGCATAGGTATACGTTGAACCTCAAGAACGGAGATAGGCTACTTTTTGTTACAAATTAAGGAGGGGGGGGGGGTAATGGCACCTTTGAAAGTTTATATGGGAAAATGTTTATTTTTTAAGTTAGAGATATGAAAGTTGGCACAAATATAGCTCTATTAAAATGTAGACTACTTTTTGTTTCGAATATTAGGGGAGATAGGGGTAAAACTGACCATGAAAGGATGTAGTCCACGCGAACGAAGTCGCGGGCACAGCTAGTATTAAATATAAATAGTATAATATTGGACAACATCACATACATTGCTCTGATTCTGTTGTAAGTAGCTTAAGCACTTGTGTTACAGAAATTAGAAACAAGGACGGTATCACAACACCCAGACCCAAGGCCATATAGAAAAGTTCGTTTTCCATATTGACCCGATCGGGGATCGAGCATGAACCTCAGAAATGGCACGACGCCAAAGTCCGGTCCGCTCGCTTCTCGACTACGGAGGTTGTCAATATATCAAGTCTATGGTATTCATTTAGTAAATTTGTTATAGTCAACTTTTATTTAATGTATCGTGGCTAGCCAGAGGTCTCATCCATATTTTTTTCAAGTATTACTGTCTGGAAATAGTATTCGCCAGTCGTTATTTAGACAGGCTAACCAAATTATCTCACCGTTTTTTCTTGAGTATTCTTTGAGCTGTCATCATCAGGTAAAGAATGCCTGTCTCAAGATGAAAGTATTTTTGCTGAAAAAAATATAAAATCTCATACCTTGCTACTTACCTCTTTCATTTTGCGATTTGATGCTCTATTGGTTTAAGTAAAGGGGCATGATTATGGGTTCGATCTTCTGGTCGAGTAAAATATTTTTTAGGTTTATTGAACAAAGCTTGGGTTTGCGATGAATATTTAAGCTGACATCATTGTAATGTAAGGTATTGGCTTAAAGTCCTAAAGTATTCCGTCTATTTAATACTTCTCTACACAGAGCGGTTGTTACTCAAACATAAAAAGGATTCTTACAATGTTAACACTGTAAAACAGGTGCCTGACTCCTTAGACGCTAGTTTTCCAGAATGATATCCGAGTACGTCTATATTGAGCGCAGAAGTCACACAAATACTGGCACTTGCGACTGATAAGTTTATTCACAGACCGTATTTAGTCCCCGCAGCGGCGCAACTCAAACAAGAGAGCGAACAACTGGCAGTTTCTATTTCTGCGGGAGGAGCCGCCTGCGCCACTTCTAACTGTATTGCAGTAAAGTACTTATCTACTTGTATCATAACGTTTGTGATGTTCAGTGGCTCCCAACGTTTTATGAAATGAGCAATCATGTCTCTCTTCTACTTTACTAAGAAACGAATTGTGATCAGTTACTGTTTTGCAGACTAATTATTTCTAAGTGAATCTGTTTAACCTAAGCTATGTTTAGAAAAAACTAAAACCTTAAACAAATCTGGAGATGTAAATAATTGTACCTTTAAGATCAATTTTATCTTTGATGTCAATTTGATATCTTATCCTAATTCTATCTTCAATCTCAACTTTACCCAATACAAACCGAATACCCGATGAATACATCGGCATGCTTAGGCAAGCACTACAACACTTAAGATGCTATAAAAATATTAAGTATTGAGCATGCCGATAAAAATATACATTTATTTATTTTATTTAAAAACTTTATTGCACAAAATAAAAAGTACAAAAGGCGGACTTAATGCTAGAAGCATTCTCTACCAGTCAACCGTTGGGTCATGCAGATAGTTCGTTTATGGGTGCGGTAACAGTAAAAATGTGAGTATAGATTACAACAAAAAAAATAAAATAATAATAATAAATAGCAACAAATTAAACACCAGAATAGAATACAAAGGTACATGGTAAATTAATATAATAATAAAACAAAATATAATTTAATATAGAGTTTCAAGGCTCCTCTTTAAGTATTATTACGTATAATAATTAAGTATTTACGTACGTATATATCAAGAACTTATTTAATCATATTATTATTTTTATTCAATTAGTTACCTATTATCTAATTTCATTGGAATTCGTTACCACTTATTTGGTCTAAGTTATTTTACGTTTATTTTTTGTCAACATAAAAATCGTGATAGATTGTAAATAAAATATGAAAACATTGTCAATAAAAAGTATAAACTCTTAAAATACAAGAATGTTTGTCACTGTTGTATGCCATAACCGCTAAGATTGAATCTCCAAATAACGCAATCAATGAGTGTTTAATACTTAATTGCATTTCAAACATTGGTTAACTCGTAACCTTTTCTTTCCGAACTCGGTCCAACACAAAGTCAGCTAATACTGTTCAAACCGTACGTCTAACCGTGTTCAAACATGTCTCGTTTCGGAATCGAGTTATTTGCCCTTATGTTTGAGTTGCGAACCATTGCGAGACTAATACGTGTACATACAAACTTACGAGTGCTCCGGTATTATGTATTCTGTTGACGTATTAAACAGTCTCAATTTATGAGGGAAGCTGCTGCACTAATACGGTTGGTATTGATTTCGAAATACTTGTAAGAGTTAAAACTTCTTTGAAAAACATTTTTTTTTTCAAGACACCTAACAGTTTGATTTTGGGTGTAACTACTTAAGCCCTTTTATAAGATTCCTATACTAAAGGAGTGATTTGAAAATATGTAATCCGACACCCGCCTTAACAGGCGCCATCTTGGAACGATTTCCATCAAACGTAGCTACTATTTACTATTTTATCGTATGCTCAGTGTTTTCAATTATAAATACATATGTATCCGGGAGTAGTAAGTGTACAATTACTGTTTTTGTATATTAAATTTAATGATGGACAGACAAAAATCTTTGATGGAAAACTACGATGTACGAATGTAATAAAAATAGCTCGGCTACCGTTTTTGGATATAAAATGGTATGATTATGCTAACTAAAACATACATACCGTCAAACCTAAACCCGCCTCCTTTTTTTAAGTCGGTTAAATACTAGAAAAAATGTTGTTCAGTTTAATCTGAAAGTATGCAAACCATAAATCCTCATTTACTTTTTCAATAATCCAATTGACTTTTACTACCTCCTCTAAAAGTCTATAAAAGCAATTTAAGCCGAACAAAGCAAATCCCGACACGACCAGGGCGCTTGAGGAGCGCCGCCTCGACTTTGCACTTTTCAACTGTAGCTCGTACTTTTACAATTTTTGAGAAGTAACATAAAAGAGTTTGAAACTATTAAATGAAATACCTAGAGTTGCTCGACGCCTCGCGGCATACTGCAGTGGAAGACAGTAAAATCTATTAAACGTGAAAGAGAATTCACTTATTTAAAAACTCCCCAAGAATTAAGAAACGACTTTGACTTTATATTATCAAAAAAAGATTTATGAAACAAATCGTAGATCACATACATATATTCCAAAATCAGGTGGACTGGCTTTAAAATTAAAAAAAAATTCAAGAAGCTCTTATCTAAATTTATATTTTTGTATTAAGTTTAATGTGTCTGTCTCTTTGTCTATCTGTTTGTCTCTGGCATTGTAGTATCTAAACGGATGAAACTATTTTAATTTTGTTTTAAAGCAAGGTTAATTAGTTAAAAATGTTTTACAATATTTGATAAAAATTTGTCCAAAATGGCTGCTGCCAAAAAAATCAGATTACATTTATTAATTGAACTCTCTTCATGTATGTATTAAATATGAAGGATTGAGTAATACTATAAATGGTTACTAATTCCAAATCCAAGATGAATTTAATATCAAAAAGATGGGATAAAAAAATGTTTGTAATAATTATATTCCAAATTTGTAAAAAACACAGAAAGTATGTGTTTATATCAAAATATAAGTGGAAAAGTAATTACGTGAATTTAAACTCAGGTGATTTTGGATTGAACATTCCGTGCTTTAAATCTAAACAGAGATTCCTCACTGTCGTTATCTGTAAACACGTCCACATTATTTACAGTTGTAAAAGTACTCCCGTAATGTACTCGCATTCATACGAAACTAACTCTTGACAACTGTGAGAAATGTTTATAAGTTTAAAATTGTTTTCGGCGTCGCGCGACGCGAACTAAACTCGTAACTAACGCGAAAGTGATATTGTTTGAGCGTTCACTTTCTCTATGGCTTTGTTGGCCCGTCTCAATTATGTTATGAAGACATATAGGTACATACGTGACGAGACGTTAATATATTTTACTAACTGAGCCCGCGACTCCGTTTGCGTGTACTACAGTTTTTTTTCATAAAAATAATTTCATGGTTAATTTTACCCCTATTTCTCATAATATTCATTTGCGCTAAATTTCATATCTCTGACTTAAATAATAACCATTTTACCATATAAACTTTCAAGGGTAGTATTACATCCATAACCCCTTATTTTCTGAACGAAAAGTAGACTATGTCCGTTCTAGAGGTTCAACATATACTTCTTCTAAATTTCATCACAATCGGTTCAGTGGTTTAGGCGTGAAAGCCGAAGAGACAAAAAGACAGACAGACAGTCAGAGTTACTTTTATTATAATATTAGTATGGATTAGTATAGATGTATAAAGACTTTAACGAGGTCTACTGCAACTGTCGCGTGAGGCTTTAGAATAGAACAAAGCTCGGTATTCTGTATTTCCTTTCTATACATATAGCCCTTCAAGGGAACCATTGAGGTAAATGATCCCGATTAAGCTCGTTTTGAGTCGTCTATGTAGACAACTTATTTACATTTGATGTTTAAATTCGACCTACTTTATAAATTACTAGCTGTGCCCGCGACTTCGTTCGCGTGAATTACATACTTTCATGGTTGGTTTTACCCCTGTGCCCTCTATATTATATACAAAACAAAAATTAGTGCATATTTAAATCCATGTTTCAAAAAAAAATTTTTTTTAAGACCGCATCCAAATAACAATTACTTATGTGTTGTTGTGTTCCTGCGTGTGAGTAAGGTTTCCAGAGCTCCTGGGGGGTGCTACATTAGTAGCAGGGGTCAAGCCTTCAAGGTAAGGGCGACAAGTCCACTAACAGATTTATTATGCTGTACTTGTCACCCTTAAGCCCTTTTTTTTTTTTTTTTTTTTTTTCGGGGGGAAATGCTTAATGCACCGTACCGCCACCCCGAGGGAGGGTGACGGCGTGTGTGGGACTCCCACCTTCCTACCATCCTCGGACTACCCACTAAAACCCCCCGGTTGGACCCTCATCGCCTAAGTGGCGGCGCTATGGGAAATCGGCTCAGCCTTTACTTCCACAGCGCCGCCGGCGGAAAAGCCACTTACGTAGCTCCGTCTACTCCCCCCATTGTGTTGGAGGGGAGCCTGGGGATGGCCGGTCCAACGGGACCATCCTCACCTTGCAGTGGAGACTGGTGCAATGCCAGCTGAAGGTGCCCTCACACCATCAACCGGCCAGCCCCCACGCGGTAACTGGGCGCGGTCATACTGACGCCGCGCCCTCAGCCGCCGTCTTTTGCGGCAGGCGGGAGCGGAAGGGTCATCCTCCCGCTCTCTCTCTGCGGCCTCCTTCTGCGACATGACGTCCTCGCAGAAGGAGGCCATCCCGTCCCATGCCGTCTCACTCCCGAGCATAGCCTCGACTATGCTGGGGAGTGAGAGGTTCGGCCCCACCAGAGTCACCCTTAAGCCCTAGCTTAAGGGTGACAAGCACCTCATTACCACTTAACATCAGGTGGGATGAGGTCAATCTTGAAGTGCATTATAAAAAAAATATTATTTAAGTTCGAGGTTTCTCTGTTTAGTTCGAGGCGGGCGCTAATAACTGCAACACAGTCTACGACTAATGCAGTTATTAACGTTTAAAAAAAAAAAAAATGTCTGTATATTAGAGACAAAAAATATTTTTTGTTTATTTTGGAATTATTGAATATTCGTGCCTAATTTCATATATCTAAATAAAACTTGATTTAGCAAAATAATTCTACGTGCCATGAAAAATATATAACAATAGATATAGATAGGACGCACAAAAGAAGTTACAATTACAGCATCTACCCACGCGTTAGCTCCAGCCATTATTTAAGGGTCCTGCACGCCAGTGCAATAAATGTTGGCCATCTACCTACACGTGTCTCCGTGTCCACTCCAGCGCCTTTGAAAAATGCCGCCCATTGTGTCGCGGCGCCGCGGCGCGGAGACCGGTACATTGCCAATTTGTACCTTGTTTCAATCTTTTTCTCGGTTTTTAGCATTAAAACGAAAACAATTTAGGTTCTTTACACGTTATTTTTTATACGAAATTCCAACTGGTGCGGTCTAATCGTCTCTCAGCTGCGGAGGTCGTCAAAATTTAGTTTAATTAAGGAGTTTCTGTTGCCAGTAGGTCGTGGCAAACCTATATATTATTTTTGCAATAATATAGTTGTCAGCCTGTATGTTTGTTCCAAGTTTTAATTGAGATGACTTGACCGATTTTGACAAGACTTTACTCCCAGAAAGCGAATGTAATGAAGATCGACTTCTTTTTTTTTATTCTCTATCTTGTTATATTCGGCTCGGCTATTTCCTATTGACAAAATTTACTGTCAGAAAAAAATAGTATATAATAAGCACATTTGTTCTTTTTCTTTTGAATTAGCCTCTCAGCAAGACGACAAAGCGCCGACATAGCGCTGAACAGCGGCAGTTTGTACCTCGGTCCGTGAATCTGGCCCGCAGTGATATATGGGACGCGCCGCAAGCATAGCAGTTCACTAAATAAGAGTGCGCTGAATTAAACGAAAAATTCACAATAGTATGCTCGCTAAATTAAACTGCAATTAAAGTGTGATCTTGTATTTGAATTTTTAAATAGACGTGCATTTCTAGTTTCACATTCCACGCGTTGTGTTATTACTAGCTGTGACCCGCAATTTCGCACGCTTTATTTCACAATAAAAACCTATGACTTCATTTAGTATTAAGTTGTAGTATCTTAACTCATTCTGCCATCCAAATCAGATCAGTCTATCAGGCCTAGCATACGCCATGCGACTAAATTTTATCGCGCTCTTAACAAATGTCAAAATCGATTGAAGTCAGTGTGTCGGAAACTGATTGGCTAAAAATACGAGTGTGGTGTGCTATTAGCCAATGAACAGTATTGAAACTTATGTTGTCTTGTGAGAGAAAATTGACGTATTGTGTAGACATTCCGGAACCGTTGACTGAATATTGAATCAGTGGTTAGTTATGTTTGAAAGCTTACATAATAAGATGTTTTCTATCAAATTATCTATACTAATATTATAATGCTGAAGAGTTTTTTTATTTCTTTGAACGCCCTTATCTCAGTAAACTTTTGGTTTGAAAATTGAAAATTAATATTTGTGTCAGATAGTCCATTTATTGAGGAAGTCTTAAGTCTTAAGGCTTTTGTAATATTACGCGTCTTCCAAATCGCAACACACATTAGTAGTGAGAACAGGCGCTGGACTCGGTGTTCGTGATCAATCAGCATAGAAATCTACGTCTACGGGGCCTAATATCTCAATAGTGTTTAAGAGAAAGTTTAAGAGAGGTAGGGCATAGCGATTTATCGCTTGAACTGTAGCAGCCTAACTGGTGAAATACCTCCACCTTACAACAGACCGCAGCCAAATAACAATCACTTCTGTGTTGTTGTGTTCTTGCGTGTGAGTAAGGTTTACAGAGCTCCTTGGGGGTGCTACATTAGTAACAAGGGTCAAGCCTTCAAGGTAAGGGCGACAAGTTCACTAACAGATTTATTGTGCTGTACTTGTCACCCTTAAGCTAGGACCTCATTACCACTTAACATCAGGTGGGATGAGGTCAATCTTGAAGTGCAATATAAAAAAAAGTGTGAATTTCATTGAACTCCGTCACTGGGCGCTGTGACCATCATGTTTGAAGAATTAGTAGGCAATGTAGAAATAACGGGGATAGCATGCGTGAGAAACCGAGGATCTCTAGTATTCTACTAAAAAGATTGACTTCTGTGCTTTTCCCGTTGAAAGTTTCGAACATATTTTTAAATGCATATTTTGTCTGTAGCTGTGGATTCATAAAATGAAGAAAACTAATGCTCTTTCGTTAAGCACCCATTAACGAAAACATTTTAAATTCCTGTTCCCATAAAAGAAGAAATAAAACTCCATCGGTCAACCAAGTTCATGAAGTAAACGCAACTTCAACTTTGAAGTTCAGGTAAAAGTTTAATGCAAATTTTGCTAGGAGGGGATTTCATAAAGGTCTGAGAACATTGTTTTAAGAACAATGAATAAGTGAAATGTACAGTTCATTTTTTTTTATTTTCAATTATTCATAATTTTGAAAACTATGAAGATCCGAGCAAGAGACGTTCAATATATCATTACAAAAAAGCTAAACTTATTACTATTTAAACAATAAACGACCTCGCTGGCGCAGTGGCTAAGGTAGGCGGCAAAAGCGTGAAAGGTCCCGGGTTCGATTCCCGGTCGGGTCAATTTGGAAAAATAACTTTTCTATATTGACATGGGTCTGGATGTGATGGGATGACGCCCCCAGTTAGTATCCGTCGTCTGGTACTCATAGTACAAGGGAAAACCTTAGTTTGAGACCAGGTGATTGGTGTGATTGTATGGCGCATTTATTATTATTTATTTATAAACTTAACGATAAAAAAATAGATTTACCGTGAGTAGCCGATCTGTGGTATCTAAAGGTATTGTTTTGATTATGATTTCTTTTAAATAACAACAATACTATCTATCGGACTGGATTTTCAGGGATCTCAGAATTTCCGGTGTCGATTAATTTTGTCACCAATTTATTATCTATTAGTTTTAATTAGGTTCAATTAGTTGGTTGTCAACGGCATCAACGGCCATAACGCAACCTTATTTGGAAAGAAACAGAATTTATGCAGCCCTAATAATTTATCTATTAAATAAATTTCGCCAAATCGCTCGTCCACCATAAATACTTCGGCAAAAAGTTTTTCGCTTTTACTTTCAATCGAACAATAGTTGGTCGGCAAATTATTCATTCGATAAATAGTTCATCGACCAAGTGTATTTCGCTTGTTCATGTATCGCGCGTTCTGCTCGACCAATTGCACTAACCGCAAGTCATGGTAGGCGATAATTTTTATTGTTGTATTTACCTTTTCGCCTCCGGTAAACACCCTCTGCCGAATATGTTTAGAACTACATACTTATTGCATATTTTCTGTTTCTTTAAAACATTTAATGTTCGCTAGTGAAGCCTTATAAAAGTAGTAAAAAACTTCATTTTAATTATTTAAGAAAATGAAGTTACATATGACATGTTTTTAATTTTCTCCGTTGTAATATTTTTTATTATAATTATGTTGAATTTTATATAAAAATAAACAGCTTTCTCTAAATAGACTCTACATTGGTATTTTATAGTTCCTCAATTTATTTGCATTCCTTTCTTTTAAAATATCTTCTTTAATAAAATTGTAGTCTTTTATGCGACAAATAATAGATTTTCCCGCGCGGTCTTACGCGGCCATGTTCTTTTGTCCGCTGATGAATTATCTGGCGGAGCGTGTTCGAGGTGTGACAATAAACGATAGTAGAGAAACTGCTTGAGCTATTGTGGGTATTAGAGGCGTGTTATATTTCATATTTTAAAAATAAATAAACTTTATTTTTTCATATTCTGGCATAAAAAAAAATCGACTCTTAAACAAAAAAAACGAAATCAAAATTCGTTTGATCCTTCGGGAACTGCTATGCCACAGACCCAAACACACATACAGATTTTTTTACTAGAATTTGACACTATTAGAAATTATTTGATTTAGTAATTAATTTTATTCAATATTAATTTTATTTTTACCTGAGGCATGAGTGACATTTGCTTAAACTGCACTATATTTTATTGCTTTTACAATTATCTATTCCTATTAATTTATTACTTTTATTGTAGAAATTGAAATAATAGTAATTCAGCATTAAAAATCTTAATGATAATGGCTATTAGATCCATAATTAAAAACCATTAAAAACCAATTAAAAAGGAATTTTAAGTTACATATTTTTTCTTGCCGTCTTTCCGTTTATTAACGTGTGTTGGTATCAAAAAACTATTTTTTTTATTAGCTCAGTATATTAGCTCCTCCCAGCCTGATGGTAAACCCACATTACGATGACAAAAGATTTGATACTGTAATATCGTACGCCATTCTGGCCCGCCAGATGTTAACGCTCCTTTTGAAGGAATCAAAAATTTTGTTGATCTTTCTAATGCTGAAAAAGTTAAGCTGCCATTTACAAATTAAACAGATGCGACGTATATGACTTTTTGGTTCAAAGCTTACAATATAAATTCTCTGCACCGTGCAGTTAAGCTCAACCCTAACAACGCGTTGTGTTTAGCGAAAGGAAACAATCGTAACAGTAGCGTGATTTAAACGTAAAACTCGGCAGCTCATTTCATTAGTTCCATGTTTCGCATTGTTTGTAGTCGGAATGGAAATTGCACCAGTTGATGTTGGTTTTGTGTTGGAGTATAAAAAGTGATAGGACAATCTGTAGCAACATTTTTTGATTCGATCTGGTTTGGTTGCGTAAGGAAAATGTTAGATTTTTGAGTTTGTGTTGTCATTTGTCCGTAAGGTCTAAAGTCCAATAAATAGTCGAAGTTACTCATCTGGATGAGTGATGAATAAAAAATAAAATAGAAAATGTCCTTATTCATGTAAAAGTTTGACAAAACCCGCCGTGTTCGGAATATTGATTCTATTGAGAATAACCGGCATGAAACTCGATGGTTCACATATTTAGCATTAAAGAAACTAAGTCTGGCCTCTCCTTATGTTCGCCACTTTGGTCTATCCTGGGCTTCCTGCATCAAGCCCATGGCAGCCATATTGCGCAGAGCGTCACTCCACCTAGCCTAGGCAAAGGATGCCCTTACTGCCATTAGATGCCACTACGTTTGCCGAGAGGCGATGTCCACTCCAGAACTGATTTACCCCAACGGTCATCGGTTCTGCAGTAAATATACCTACTTCTACTTCAGCTTACTTAGCCGGTAAGCTATGTCAGTAATTTTGGTTCTCTGCCGGATCACCTAGTTTCAGAAGTGGCGAACAATATCTTTGTGGGTTCCACCAGAATACCAGCGCTGCTGCGGTGTTAGAAATAATACCGTAGCAGCATTTGCTGACGTGGAATTTAATAAACCATAAATGTTCTATGTGTGAGCTATCTTATTTTTAATATGTTGTAAAGGTCAATAAACATATTTATTTCTTTTTCTTTCTTTTTTAAATAGTAGGATCAAAATCCTTTACGTACCTTTGAAGATCTAAGCATACAATGGGGCTGCCACGGGAAGCGAGTTTTGTTTTATATTAAGTAGAAAACTTATTTGTTTATTTAGTAAACAGAGTTTTACTATGATTTCCTTAGAACTACACGTTTGCTATCATAATGTGGAAACTTGCACAACAATTCATGAAACTGACTATTACCAATTCAAAAACCTACTCAAGAAGATACCACACAAATCAAGTAAGCTACCAACTTCTTAAGCCATCTCAAAATATTCAAATAGTTCAAACCCCTCGCATTAAAACTTCCATTAAGTATTCCAAATGGAGCAAATCCTAATGACATGAAACTATTCGCTGAAGCGAGCTATCGCTGCGGTGCGTGCCGCAAATATGGAGGTGAGACGATCCGACTGCCGCGTGTTCATCAGGCTTGTGGTCGAATGAAGCCGTGGCTTGAGATAGGCGGAGCGGTTTCACAAGCTTTTTATATAGGACTTAGTCTATGTTATAGCAATAAATATATATGCTTTTGTTACTTGGGGTGAATGTAGATTAACAATGGTGAAAATATTTTTTTAAATCGGCTTAGTTGTTTTTGAGTTTGTTCTTTACAAGCATACACACACACATACACACACAAAAATACAACTATTCCCCCCTCATAAAACCTTGGGTTGATTAAATATGCCTCTTAATTATTTTTAACCTACTTACAAGATCAGACAAGATCAGAACAATTTACATATGTATTAAAAACAGATATTATTTATTTCCCCTTGCGGTGTGGGAATCAAACCCACGACCTTCGCGTATCGCGCGTGCTGCTCTTCTAACTGAGCTAACCGCAAGTTATCGTAGGCGATGAAATTTTTTTACTGTATCAACCGTTAGCCTCCGGTAAGTATGTAGTTCTAAACATATTCGGCAGAGGGCACTTACCGGAGGCTAACGGTTGATGCAGCAGAAACAATTCATCGCCTACGATAACTTCACTTCCCTATGGGTCGTCTCTATAATAGAATTTGTGCCGATCTACAACATTACCTACAAGTTGACATAAATACAGCGTCAGCCGAATTGGCGTAGTAAACAACGCTCCATACGTAATGCACGATAAGGCATATCAATACATCGATCCTACATAGCGTTGTCAAAGTCATCGTCGCTATAAACTATATTTACAACAAACCAAGGCTGGTATATGGACCTTGTTCCCCGAGCAAATAACACCTAGCTCGGCGGAAGTACTTCCATTTTAAGTAAAGAATATACGTTCCTTAAAAATGTATTTTTAAGCATTCATCGCTCAGTTCAGACCACGGACCACAGTCTGCGGGCAGAGCCAGCAGATTTGCGGGACACGCGATCACGGTCCAACTGCGCTTTAAACTCGCAACTACACTCATCGCTGCCAAAATGCTACCAACTTCACTCTTAGACCTCCCTTTCACGCTTCTTCCTACCTTGTCACCATCGTGATACAGCTCATTTTAAAACGACACGGGAATGTCTTCAACTTTTCTCATTACACGCAACTAAACTATGTCACATGCGCTCCCCTGTTTGATTGCGAATAGAAAACCATTGTGAATCATTAACGATGTATGGGATGTTTAATTTGCTTGATTTGGAATGGGATGTTGGAATTAGATTAGTGTTTTGCGGGGTGAAGTATGGATATTTGGTCTATACAATTTTTGGAATAAGGGACAGTGGACGCCTGATTTCCAAAATTGTTTTGTGTGTCATAAAGTAGGTATACATAATGTTGCTTTTGATTAGTAAGAAAAACTATTTGAGATTGAGAATTTCAAAATTTGATTGGAAATGTAACCTTATTCGTCTTTTAGTTCGTACCTGGAGTGAATTTGTAATAAGTCTTGTACATAATGCTTGTGTTTGATATTTCGTCGTGTTCCTTTATTCAGAAATACTTGTTGTCCTTCGACATTTATGATAATCAACTACCAGAAAATGTTGTATATTTATTTCTTACAAACTAAATACCCTATTATTCTAAATAATTATATATTACCCAATTATTCTAAATTAAGTCCCTGTATCATAACAGTTTATTTTATGTAATACTCCTTTGTAAGTTTGTATGTTGTCATGTATGTATATGTTCTCAGTTGGAAACGCAGCATTTAAAAGGTTGTGGGTTCGAATTCCAGCCCGCAAGGGGAGACAAAAAAAATATGATTCTTTGAAAAAACACACCTACAAGTACCAAAGTACAAAGTTGTTATCGGTAATATTTAGTTCCTTTTTTTGTATAGATCTTTTGTTTATCGTCATATGACGCACCAAAACCATTATTCCTTGCTGCACCCTAAAATGCGCATCAGAGCGTAACGTATCGCATTTTTCTCCGATAATTAACTTACAGCTGTTGTCGACGGCGTCTTACCCTATCGGGTGACATATAACAATTATTCCCCGATCGCACTAAAAGCGATAATGCCCCCGAGGGAGTTTTTGTGCGACGGAAATTATTGAGAGCCAAGTCCCGTGCGGGGAGGACGATTGGCAAATTTAGTAAAGCCGATGCGATATGGAGACGATATCTTTTGTCGTACGCTACGGTTGTCTGGTGTTTCATTTTTTCTTTCGAAGGAAAACTCAGGAGAGTGACGGTGCCTACCACACCGTCACACTCCGCGGGAACAGAGAGTGGTGTGTCGGGCTTGCACCGACTAAAATCACTTCGTTGGCCAACGCTGCGCGGTTGTGGGGGAATCAGGATCCCGCAGCCCGTAGAGTCCGCAAGACTCTACGCAGGATCAGCACCACAGCACCTACCACTAACAGATCCAATTCGCCATGTATGACGCGCACAGCTGGGGCGTGTCAGGTGGCCTGGCATCAGTAACGGGCGCCAGGATTACCCCATGCCTGGTGTCACTGTCCCAGCAGGCGAAAATCGGTCCTCACCTCAGCCATCCACTATCGCTCTTTCCTAGGTAAATTGGCAGAAATTGACTTCTTGTAATTGGTAAAATTATACATTTTTGTAATTGGCAGAAATGTACCTTGGTAATTAGCTTTTTGTAATTGGTAAAAGTATACTTTTTGTAATTGGCAGAAATTGACGTTTTGCAATTGCAGAAATCGACTTTTTTAAACAAGTTACGACCCTTTTAACATACTTAGAGGGTAAGATATGACATAGTCGCTGATAGGTCGCCTGGTGTAAAGGTCACCTCAATTTCCATGCGATTGCAGCGCTTGGGCGCCGGGCGCGCCGCGCTACTCTTTTTCGTCGGCTCCGCGCCAAAATCACCGCCGACATTCATGCGCGCCCCCCGGCTTGTTCTGAGGCCGTCGTGAATAATCTCCGTCCGACCCGATGAAATGGTCGGTTAAGTTTTTGGTATACAGTTTGGGATAAGTGAACTGTCTAAGGACTCAGAATAATTCGACTGTTAAGCTGTGTTTATTTCATATGCTTGGTGCAATTTATTTCGCATTTTTTTGTATTTATTTGTCATTCTAATACATATTAATGACCATTATTTCTTATATATGATTGTTTATAACCACCAAAAAATAATTAGAATCGTAAGTAGATCAATTTAGTATGATAGTGAAGAGTAAGTGTCGAGTTTCTTACCGGTTTTCCTCTACATCATCAACATTCCGGACCTGGCGGTAGAATATTGGACTTGCACTGACAATCAAAATCATTCTGCAATATATTTAAACGGAAATGTATTTTTTATCCTGACATCAAGGCCAAAATGACGTAAGCGACAGATTAAAACTGATAAAATAGAGTGAAAGAATAAGTGTTTTCAGCTGCATTTGAACCTACGACCTTCGGGTTTTACACCCTATCGCTCTAATCATTACTCCGTGAAGGCAGTCCATTATGGAGGCTTTTGGAGAGTCCTTTTTTCACTAAGAAATTCATAAAGAATCTTCATGTCTCCGCCATTGCTTGTGAAATTGCCATTTTGTCAGATTAGATTTGCGACATCTATACTAATATTATAAAGAGGAAAGATTTGTACCTATTTTTGTATGTTTGTATGTTTGTAATGAATACGCTCAAAAAGTACTGGGCCGATTTAAAACATTCTTTCACAAATAGAATGCTTCATTCTTCCAATTTGACATAGGCTACAAAATTAGGTATCCTTGGTAAAAATTGAAAAATTTCAACAGAAAAGCGGGAAAAATTCTCTAAGGCGAAACGAAGTTCGCCGGGACCGCTAGTAGAATATATTCAGCTTTTAATAGGAACTAATGTTAAGAGTCTAAGCTCCGTCTTAACAAAACTTTGGCAAAAAATTGTCATAAACAAGAAAGCAAGAACGAAACACCAAAAAACTGCTCAAAGCTAACGCGGCCAAGCGTTTCCAAATTAATTTCCCCGAAATCCCGGAACAACCTCAATGCTGTCCAAAATTTATGCTCCGGATTTGTTTTGACGAAACAATTTGCGCGGAGGTGTCGTCGGCGGTGCGTCGCCGGACAAATCGCGCGTAATCCCCGGACAAATTGCCGGATGTCGGCCCGCCGGACTGCGGACAATTTTGACGACAAGTTACGGTGATGGTGGGGGCAGCCATTACGTGTTCTTGTCGGAAGATGGGCATTTTGCTTGTAAGTAAATGGTTACCAGACCTGTTTGTATCATAGCCAAGACCAACGGCTTATACTGCCTTTCGAAAAACGGAATCGTCGTTCTTGTCAGACAACCAGGTGATTCAGGCTTTCAATCAATAAATAAATATGACAACATGGCATATATTGCTTTTTTTAATGGTTCAGAAGTAAAACACCAGACTGTACTTACTATTTAGATTTATTAACCGTAGGCAAAACCACTTTCAACAATCAGCGCGCGCGTCTCCTTCCGATGCCGTGCGAAAAGTGACGTCCAGTCAAGATGGCCGCTAGCGGATGTACGTCATAATCGTATTCGTCTTATTATTTTCAACTTTAACTTAATTTCAATCATATTTTTTATAATTGTTAACAGTCGGCCATCCTGATAATGTGTCTGTCCCAGACACCTGTCGCTGTTCGCACTCTAGGCACTAATTATAACGTGTATTTTGGAATACTTGTAAATCATAAATTAAGAATCATCATTAACATATCATAGTTAAACACATCAAATTTCTGACTGAAAGATTACACTGGTTTGTATGATAGTATTAACATAGACATAAGAGGCAAAATTTTACGTATATTCATGAAATAAATGTGTTTTTTTTTTACTATTTTTTTTTTATCTTTAATTGTAATCATTCACAATATGTTTAAATGTATCTGTATTTAAGATCAATTATATTAATTATAGCTGTGCATAGCTAAACATCACTCGGCCATCCTACTTCGAAGAATGCCCTCATTCTTTACCAAGTACATTTCTTAGAAATTAACTAGAATACTAAAAACATAATTTTTAAAATAAATAACCGTAACTGAAGTTCGAAATACAATGTTATCTGTTCATTTTAAATAACTGAAGTAGACACAATTCGAATAACAAAGTTACTCTACATAAGCACTATACATGACACCACACTAATAATCACATCGTCACCTTAACAATGGTGGTGAATTAGACCCCAATACGGCGAGTAAAGGCTTCTTCAGGCATGAGTAAGTATAATTAAACCCCACAAGGGGCTACTGTTGTCTGAATTCGGACTGAACGTTGCAACCGATTATATTGGAGCACACGTGTACATGTCGTCTCTCTTGAGTTGTTGTCACCAGCCAGGAAGTAAACACCGCTTGCCCGCACAAGGAGCTACGGCCTCGTGTCTTCTGTCTTCACCGCTTGCCCACACAAGGAGCTACGGACTCGTGTCTTCTATCTTCACCGCTTGCCCGCACAAGGAGCTACGGCCTCGTGTCTTCTATCTTCACCGCTTGCCCACACAAGGAGCTACGGCCTCGTGTCTTCTATCTTCACCGCTTGCCCGCACAAGGAGCTACGGACTCGTGTCTTCTATCTTCACCGCTTGCCCGCACAAGGAGCTACGGACTCGTGTCTTCTATCTTCACCGCTTGCCCACACAAGGAGCTAC
This sequence comes from Glyphodes pyloalis, assembly GCA_037074685.1. Taxonomy (NCBI): domain Eukaryota; kingdom Metazoa; phylum Arthropoda; class Insecta; order Lepidoptera; family Crambidae; genus Glyphodes; species Glyphodes pyloalis. The sequence goes on from JAYKKO010000050.1 coordinate 470,759, forward strand.
GGCCTCGTGTCTTCTATCTTCACCGCTTGCCCGCACAAGGAGCTACGGACTCGTGTCTTCTATCTTCACCGCTTGCCCGCACAAGGAGCTACGGCCTCGTGTCTTCTATCTTCACCGCTTGCCCACACAAGGAGCTACGGCCTCGTGTCTTCTATCTTCACCGCTTGCCCACACAAGGAGCTACGGCCTCGTGTCTTCTTTCTTCACCGCTTGCCCACACAAGGAGCTACGGACTCGTGTGTTCTATCTTCACCGCTTGCCCGCACAAGGAGCTACGGCCTCGTGTCTTCTATCTTCACCGCTTGCCCGCACAAGGAGCTACGGCCTCGTGTCTTCTATCTTCACCGCTTGCCCACACAAGGAGCTACGGCCTCGTGTCTTCTATCTTCACCGCTTGCCCACACAAGGAGCTACGGCCTCCTAGGTGTCTATCACCGCTTGCCCGCACAAGGAGCTACGGCCTCATATGTGACTATCACCGCTTGCCCACACAAGGAGCTTCGGCCTCATATTTCACTATCACCGCTTGCCCACACAAGGAGCTACGGCCTCATATTTGACTATCACCGCTTGCCCACACAAGGAGCTTCGGCCTCATATTTCACTATCACCGCTTGCCCACACAAGGAGCTACGGCCTCATATGCTATTAGAGGTGGATCTCTGATTTTAGTTCAAAATAATGTCATATTTAAGGAACGTAAGGATGTAGTAGAACTTTCAGTCGAACGAACTATTGAACTTTCATGTTTAGAGCTTGAGAAATATATTATTATGTGTGTGTATAGACCACCATCCGCTAATTACGTATTATTTGAGAATATTATGGAAGAAGCCCTAAGAAAAGTATGCATTTCGAATAAAAAAATAGTTGTATGTGGCGATTTTAATGTTAACATCCTTGATAATTCACAGAATTCCACTCGGTTCTTGAATCTGTTTAAATCATATAACTTAAGTCAACTTTATAACGAACCCACACGAGTCACCGCCACATCGGCTACTTGTCTCGATAATATACTCTGCAACTGTAGTAGCATTTCAAAATATATTATAAATTTTATTAACTCTGACCATAGCGGTCAATTAGCTGTGTTCGAACATCATCGTGCCCCTCAATCTTCATATGTTACTTGTAGACCTATCACCGCAAATCGTGTACAAAAATTTAAAACAAATGTATGCGAAAAAGTGTCTCTGCTAAACTTCAAATCAAATAACAGCAGTGACCATTGTTATGAAAAATTATTTCACACTGTTGAAAAAGCATTTAACAATGTTTTTACTCAAAAAAACTAAAAATAAATAGTTCAAAAACAACATTTAGTGACTGGGCTACGTCAGGTATATACAAAAGTAGACGTAGATTATTTGAACTATATGATTTAAAAGCTAATTCTAATGACTCTTCAGTAGTAGAATATGTTAGAAAATATTCGAAATTGTTTAAGAAGGTTTGTGCGATAGCAAAGTCAAATTTTCTCAAGAAGAAAATAATGAAGGCTACAAATAAAAGTAAAGTAACTTGGCAAATTATTAACAAAGAGACTTGTAAAAACAACATACATACTCACAAGTTCTCTCTTAAAGTTAATGATAGTATTCTCGAAAAAGATACTGAAATAGCAAACGCTTTTGAATCTTTCTTTTCCAATATCCCGGTCACAACAACGAATGGCTTATCCTCAAATCCGTGCCTTGCTGAGTCCCTGCTCAAATCGCACGTGGATGAGTGCACAACTCCCTTCAACTTTGATTATGTTAATTATAAAACTATTTTGAAAGCTTTTAAGGAGCTTAATATGAAAAAAACTGAGGATTTGTGGGGTCTTTCAGTAGAAGTATTGAAAAATATCATACATGCTGTTGCTCCTCAACTGGCTTTTATATTTAATAAATGTATCGATGATGGCCAGTTTCCAAATTTAATGAAAGTTAGTAAAATAATACCTTCATTTAAAAGCGGCGATAAAAGTGACCCATCGAATTTTATCCCATATCAATTTTACCCGCATTTAGTAAAATTTTTGAAAAAAATATATTTAATCAGATGCTTTATCATTTCTCAGTTAACAGGTTATTTCATGATAATCAATATGGATTTACTAAAGGAAAATCTACAACTGATGCGGGAGTGGCTCTCATCAAGCATGTGTTTGATGCATGGGATAAAAAGCAGGATGTCGTACGTGTATTGATTGAAATTGAAGCTGCGGCATCATGGTGTTTTGAACAAATCACTTAGTCTTATTCAATCCTATCTGTCTGACCGTACTCAAAAAGTTAGCGTAAATGGATCAAACTCTTCTGGCGCTCCTCTGTTCATGGGAGTGCCCCGGGGCTCGATATTGGGACCATTACTATTTTTAATTTATATCAATGACCTTCCCTTTTATACAAAAGACTTATGTGAGATAGTATTATTTGCTGATGATACATCTCTTATTTTTAAAACTAATAGACAGAGTGACAATGTTGATAAGATTAATGATGCCCTGAATCAAATACTTCATTGGTTTACATCCAATAATCTTTTACTAAATGCCAAGAAAACAAAATGTGTTAAGTTTTCAATGCCTAACGTAAAGCAGGTCAATACTATAATAAAAATGAATAATGAACATATCGAAGTTATTAACTCGACAGTATTTCTTGGCATAACTTTAGACTCAAAATTACAGTGGTCTCCCCACATATCTAACCTGGCTGGAAGACTGAGTTCGGCTGCTTATGCGGTCAGAAAGATAAGGTACCTAACAGATATGGAAACAGCAAGATTGGTTTATTTTAGCTATTTTCACAGCGTCATGTCTTACGGTCTGCTATTATGGGGATCTGCGGCCGATATTTAAACTATATTTGTTTTACAAATGAGGGCCACCCGAGCCATGTACAAGCTAGGACCACGTGACTCGCTGAGAGAATTGTTTAAGGAAATTAACATCTTAACAGTCGCATCTCAATACATTCTCGACTGTTTAATGCATGTATACAAAAACTTGCATACATTTCCTAAAAAATCAGACAATCATAGCATTAACACCAGAAATAAAAATAAGCTTGCTGTTCCTAAGCGTAGACTACATAAAATAGGTAATTCATTTGATGCTTTAAGCATAAAAATGTTTAATAAACTCCCTCAAGTTATTGTTGAGTTACCTTTGTACAAATTTAAGACATTTGTCAAACGTTGTCTTTTGAAAAAAGGCTACTACAAAGTAGAAGAGTATTTGAATGACAGGAACGTGTGGATCAGTGACTAGTGTGCTCGCCTGTACCTACGTGTTTTATATTATTTTACAAATATATATGTAACGCATTTTCTCAATCAATGTCAGAATTGGGCCTCGATGACGCATGTGAGTCATACAGTTAATTTAATTTACAAATACCTTTGCTTTATTATTATTATTTTTTTTTAAATAATGGATTTAAAATTTTTATTTTACAATTGACAAACCAACTGCGCGTCCCAGCGCAAAACCAGTAATAAGTGAAGCTTCCATTTGCAAAAAAAACCACTGAGTTTCTTGCCGGTATCTTCTCTTCAGCCACAGGCTCCGAACCGGAGGCAGGTTCACCCGCCTTACATAGAGACCACTCACAAGCACCAATGTAATCCATGTGAACAAAAAAATATTGACTTTGACTTTGACTTCATATGTGACTATCACCGCTTGCCCACACAAGGAGCTACGGCCTCATATGTGACTATCACCGCTTGCCCACACAAGGAGCTACGGCCTCATATGTGACTATCACCGCTTGCCCACACAAGGAGCTACGGCCTCATATGGACCTGGTTTTGACTAACAAAACCAGATTACTGCTTGTCACTGTCGTGGTGTCATCTCTATTCAAGCTGCTATTTAAATAGCCGGCCACGTTGCAGTTTACAGGAATGGAGGGTAAGGTCAGTTAGGATAAACATTATTATACTGTACGCTTCAATAATTAACAATTGTAATTAATATTAAATGTTAAAACCAAATCCTTCAACCGACTGGGACTTACATTCCATCTTATGGTAGGAACGAAAAGGCGTACTCAGAATAAAGCAATAAGGACAATAGGAAAATAGGAATAAACTGTAAGCTGCAATATAAAGAAAAAATAAGTACGTACATACTTAAGTGAAATACACCCTTTTTGGAAATTCTGTATGTAAGCTTGTAAAAGTAGTTCCCCTTACTGTTCAATTTAATTTAATTGTGCATCCATCATACTATCATAACAACGAGAAAGGAGGTAGCATCACTTTACTGTTATTTGTTTTATTATTCGTATCCATTGAATAGCTAGTATGTACCTAGGATTTCAAGAGTTAACATAAAACACGAGTACTTTTCAATCAATTAATTTAGTTGACTAATTTGTTAGCATATTAATGCTAATAAATTAAAATGATAATAAGCGTAACCCCACACTAGCGTTCTTTGAGCGTCGACGTCGACGCAACGCCGACGCGACGTCGACGCAACGCCGACGCGACGTCGACGCAACGTCGATGCGGCGCCGACGCAACGCTTGCGCCGTGGCGCGGTCGAAATGACGAACGCCAGGACTGCGCTCCACAGGCGCCGCGCCGGCCCGACGCCTGCCGCAGCGTTTATTTTGACAACAGTACAATGATCAACTCAATTGTTTCGGCCCGCCCGTGTTTTAGAATCAGTAGGCAGAAGACTTTTTAGCTGATAGCAAATATGGATGTAGCTTAAAATACTAGCTCATATTGCCGAAGAAACCCATTTTCAACTAAGTACTTTTAGTTTTCGAGAAAATAAATGCTAAAGTTGCCTTTTCGTGCCATGTGTCAAATAGGTAAAATATATTTTTTCCTTTACAAGTTGAAAGCATTAATTTATCACTGCAATATAAAACATTATATTGTGTGTTCAAATCTTACATTTCCATTTTCGAAATGACTGTACATGACATCAGCGCGGCGCGACGCTCGAACGCGATGTGCGGAGGACGCCCAGCGCAAGCGCCGCTCAAACGCCGCGCCGACGCTTGGCGGGCGCCGCGTCGACGCTGAGCGGGCGCTGCGTCGACGCTGAGCGGGCGCCGCGTCGACGCAACGCCCAAACAACGTCGACGCGGCAAGACGCTGACGCTCGAAAGACGCTAGTGTGGGGTCCCTCTTAATGTAAAAGTAATTATACTTGCACAACAATTGAAATGTTCTTAAGTAAATAAAAGTAGATTATATAAGTTATTGACATTTTTCAAACAGGGTTGGGCGTAAACTAAAATAATATAATATTTTCTGCAAGTATATACCAGTGAATCAATGTTGATTTTACTAAATTGTCTATACGAACAGGTGTCAAGCATAATAAAAGGTACGAGTTTATAAGTTAAAAATGAGGTTCACTATCTTGGGTTTGTTTCTAAGTTTTGAATAACTGCATTAAACCAATACTGAATTGTACTTAGGAAGTTAGCTTCTTTTTTTTTTTTTATAAGTGTACCTGTTATCCAGACTGTTCTTCAAGGTTTTAAATAATACGTAGTAATTAACATAACAGCTACTTTACTCCGTCAGTATTCGGTTCAATAGCTAGATTGACACATAACGAGTATAACGAAAGAAAACACGTTTTGAAACATCAGCACATGCAGAAAAAAATAACAATTAGCATCTAGCACTTACCCAGTGTTGGGCAAGGCTCAAGGCCTCGCGTAGGCAAAGCGTTTGTCGCGGTATCCCGCTTCTGAACTTTTAATGGTTCAGAAGTAAAACACCAGACTGTACTTACTATTTAGATTTATTAACCGTAGGCAAAACCACTTTCAACAATCAGCGCGCGCGTCTCCTTCCGATGCCGTGCGAAAAGTGACGTCCAGTCAAGATGGCCGCTAGCGGATGTACGTCATAATCGTATTCGTCTTATTATTTTCAACTTTAACTTAATTTCAATCATATTTTTTATAATTGTTAACACTTTGAATATGTTGGATGTAACTAAAGCACTTGTGTTTTTCTTTTCTTTAAATCAATCTGCACATTGGTTATTATGACGTAGACGACAGGGCGAGATTTTATTGAGAGATGTTACAGTAATGAAAAAATAGCAAATAATTCCACATTGACCCGACCGGGAATCGAATCCATGATCTCCGACATAGCGTGTCGCAAAAGTTGCTGGTTTTTTCTTGTTATGTTTTACATCAGTGCAGCATTATCAGCGATACAGGGCTTGTTCCACTACACAAAAGTCAATCAAATCAAATATTTCTTTATTCAAGCAGGTTACATATAACACTTTTGAAGCGTCATTGAACACAGTACAAAGTGATTCTTATACTGGTTTGGAACATATCTAATAAGAAGATAAAGGAAAGAAACTCAATACTTTAGTAGTAGTAATCGATTTATTGATGTGTGTCATTTTGGACCAAGTTTTATAGTATTGTTTTGATGAGTGAAGAAAACATTTAGTAGGTATACAAGTACTGATTTTCGAAAGGTAAACTGTAGCAGACCAGTGCCCAAAGGTGGCACCTACTGCAATGTCATTAATATGTAAATAGGAAAGAAGAATTGCTATGTTTCAATGTCTTCTCTGTAAACATTGGTTCCTAGCCGACAGTAGAATCACTTTGCACTGTATTCAATGACGTTTCAAAAGTTGCTTATGTAATCTAGTTGAATAAAGAAATATTTAAATTTCATTTTTAATACTTCGTTACCTTACATCAGCACGGTCAACAGTTCCTAGAAATATTGTGATACGAGTTTAAATATCGCCGTCAAAAGCGCAACCCGCTCCGGAACGAGCGCCGCCATATTTCAGCGAGTCGGCTCTGCCAAGATATTTTCGCTGGAACAATAAACGTTTTATTAATGCGACGCCTCCCTCATAACTTAGTAGTTCGCGTCCCGAACTCGTGTCCCGACCTACCGACTCCTATCTTTGTATTTGTCCCACTCGTTATAAATGATGGCTGGAGATCATTTATCAGACTCCGGCTACGAGCTGGGTTATTAATGAATTCGCGTGAAAAGTGTATTGTGAGGTCATTGCGCCCGCTGATGTCGTCATCCAGATTTCTGGTAGCGTCTAGATTTATATTCGAGAAGGTTTCTTTTGGAAGATTCTGTGCCAAACGTGTCCGCTTGGCTAATTCTAAGGAAGTTATTATTGTCCTGTTTCTTTTCGTAAATGTTGTTTATTATACGGACGACCTCCGCAGCCGAGAGTCAAGCAGGTTCGACTTTCGCGCTGTCTTTGTGGTTCCGGATTCGAGAAATCTTGTAATAAAAACACCCAGTTTAAACCTCTTAGTTTTAACATAACACGCAAGTAAAACCACAAAGCAAAGTTAACGCTCAAGCATTGTATTAACAAGAAGTTCACTGTTCAGTGTTAAGTGAAAATGTCTTGGCAAGTTCTCACCACAGTACAAATAATACTCCACTCTGGAAGCTATCAAGTAACATGTTCTTCACACTACCTCTAGTGTCTTTTGCATTATAAAGACGTTTTATACACATTGGTGATGTAATTTACGTGAATGTATCTAAAAATGCACATACATCAATTTCTCCTCTGCATGTTCCTAAACAATTACGAGTCTATAAAACGGCTTAAAAAGCACGTTTATAATTTGGAAGCCCCTTTTGGTTTTATTTTCATTTTTTATGTTTTTTTAAGTTTATACGAATATTTTAGCGTCTTCCTATCGCTGTATATTTGTTGTATAGGAGCTCTTTAACGTTTAAATTTATTCTGTTTTTAGTATTTTTACTGCGCTAGCGTAAATTATCTGTAAGAGTTCAACTGTCAAACAATGTACGTGTGTCACAGATGTACATTATAATTTGGGTCCCGTTTAACTCCTTGTACTACATAATTATGACATTATGATGCACTTTCATACTTTTATCTGAAATCGATTTTATTATTTTTATAGTACTAAACGCCGTACTAGCAGGTAAGAGCAGCACGCGCGATACGTGAAGGTCGTGGGTTCAATTCCCGCACCGCAAGGGGAGATAAAATTTTTCTGTTTCTAATATTTTATCTGAAAGTTTTACTTAACATACTGTTTGCTTGTTTTGTACTCGTATTTTTATGTTGTATCAATTGGTTTCTTTGTTTGCGTAAGTCAAACGCTCTAAGCTTCGTTAAAGTAAAGTAATACCAAATTAAATCCGGTGACCTCCGTGGCCGAGAGGCGAGCGGGCCGGAGACTTGGCGTTATCTCTGAAGTCCCGGGTTCGATCCCCGGTCGGGTCAATATGGGAAACGAACTTTTCTATATTGTCTCGGGTCTGGGTGTTGTGTTACCGTCGTTGTTTCTGATTTCTGTAACACAAGTGCTTAAGCTACTCACCATAGAATCAGAGCAATGTATGAGATGTTGTTAAAAAAATGATTTAATATTGGAAAACATCACACACATCAATCTGATAATGTTGTAAGTAGCTGTCAGAAACTACTATTCGACCACAACACCCTCATTAGAGGCAATATAAATAAGTACGTTTTCCATATTTTAAGAACATACCGGGAATTCAACGCCGCTCCTCAGAGATAGCGTCGTCTAAGTAATGCGTAGCGCACGCGATTAGTCGTTCCGACCATTTCTTCCAAGTTTGCCGACTGCGGTTATTTTAATTGCGTTCTCACTTCAGCGTTGACTTATGGGCTCAGTGGCCGCCCCCCACCCACGCTCCGCTGGGTCATAGGTTTGGTTGCCAGCGGGCGGGACTCGTGAACAGTATTTTCACATAGAAACAGGAAGATACGTACAAAATAATATGTTTGTTCGGTCAGCAAATGCAGTAAAGCAACAAAATAGAAAATATATTTACATTTTGTAACAAACTTTTGGAAGAGCATCGACAAACTGACTGGCCGATGGAATAGTGGTTAGTACTTCTGGCTGTTGAATCAAGTGTCGCGAGTTCGATCCCAGGGTAAACATTTGAGTGATGAATAATTATGTTTGTTCTTTGTCTGTGTGATTTTATATATGTATTTAAGGATGCAGTACCACTGTTGGTTCTTGTTTCCATAGCACAAGCCTAAGCTACTTATTTTGGTACCAGATCAATATGTGATGTGGTCTGATAAATATATAATAATCGTCTGAAGTGAAATTACTCCTTGTCCATTTTTGTACAATAACAAGAAATAAGATACATACATGTTCCAAAGGGCGCCACTTTTTTATTTTCATACATGTATAATAATAATTCATATGAAGAGTTGCTTGAAAATTCATCCTATTTTTATTTCACAATTAACAATTTTATTTTACGACTGAAACTTCAATCAAAAGTAAACATATTATTTAACGTGGTGTGATTACATGACATTATAAAATTTTTTGCTTGAAAAGCTTCCAACAAAATATCTTATTCATAATAACGAAGTTATTACGTCAATTTAGTGTAACTATACTCATAAGCCATAAAACATTATGGACTGTAATACTGAAATTACTTACATGAGGCTCTTCATTTACTTAAGAAACATCTAAATAAAATAAGTTAATTTTCAGCCTCTGAGTTGCAAAAATAAAAACGTTACTTGATAACGGCTTTGTAAGATAAAATACTGATAAATCCAATTTTCATAAAAACAAAGTGAATCACTCTGCAGAAAAATGTAAGCTAACGCATTTACTCGCAGGACCCCTCAAGGTATTCATTTTGATCCAATTTCGTTGAGCACAATTTACAAAGAAAGTTCTTGTGTACAAATCTGCGAAGGCCAAAGTCTTATCCACACTTCTTTTGCTAAAAATGAGTTATGCGTTTGTGTTCATTTTTAAACCCATTGGTTTTTGTTGTAAAACTGGCTGTTTAAGAAATGTACTTGTATTTCTAATAGCATCCCTTTTTCTAGAATCATATTTTAATTTGTTGGGCTGTTGTGAAAAGGTGACCTTTAGGCACTGGTCTGCTCTAGCTTACCTGTCATAAATAAATACTTAATGATCTTATTCAAAACAAAACTATGTCTATGACTTAGTGATCTACATATAGCAATAAGTTAGAAACTGCTACTGTTACTAATCTACAGAGTTTTTACCGGATCTTCTCGGTAGACATAGGTTTCGAACCGGCAGTAGACTCAATTTGCATTAAATTTAATTAAGGTTCGAAAGTACTGAATTTAAAAAAAAAATTTAAAGAAACAGAAACATTTTAGAAATCGAACTCATGAGTAGGGAAGATAAAAAATGTCTGTTTCTTTAAAATATCTAAAGTTTGCCAGTGTGGCGTAAAGTACCATAAAAATAAAAAATTGGTTTATAAAAATATTTGACTAATAATTGCAAATCATCAATTGAATTCTCCAAAAGTATTTAATAGTAAATTTTTGATAAGTAAAATTGTGGCGTCACAGATTCCTATGTTCATAAAAAAACAATCAAGGAATTGTGATTTGACGAGTATTTTAAAGAATTTTAGTCGACTATTCAGTCATAATTACTAATTGAATCATGACGACTAACAATAAAAGACACGGATACGGTGACATTACAATTAGTGAGGTTATAAATCACACTTATTTTCCAATTCTTAGGTTCAATGTTTTTATCGTGTTGATAAATTTCAAAGAAGATCCTTTCTAATAAAAATATAACAAGCTAAATGAAACTTTTCCATAAAAAGTTGCGTATATAACACTACAATTCATTCAAAACAAAACAGTCAATCATTTTCCGTTTTCCTGCCTTTAGTAGTGGATTCTTTAATTCAAATATATGTATAAAAAGCCAACTTCACAGCATACACTTTCTGGCAAAAAAAAAATTGTTATGTAACTATAAAAGATGTACGTTCGCCTTCAAAAATTCGTCCGTTGTTTTGTCGGTTAATGAAAACAGTTTGGTTTTTATAGTGCTTCACGAGCTCTAAGTATTTTAAACTAACAGAAAAAGTAAAATGTCATCTCTCCTTGCGGTGTGAGATAGTTCAAATCTGACCTGACGTTCCCATAGCTCAGTTGGAAGAGCAGTAAGTAGGTCGGTGAAATGAAAATACGTGTGAACTCGTCAACGTTTTGTATTAAAGTGAGAATGTTCATCGGCGTCTAACGAATGACTGATTGAGTGAATGAATTAACATTGAATGAACGAGTGAATGGACTTGGATTTTTGTTTACATACCAATAAGCAGCACGTGCGATTCGTGAAGGTTTCAAAGTGGAATTCTCAAGAGGAGACAAACTTTTCCTGTTATTTTAAAATGTTAATAATAAAGCCCAACTTATCAACTCGCTGGCGCATACAAAAGTAATAGCTAGGGTAAGTACTTATTACACAACACATGCTACTTAAACACCAAAACGTATTAATGAAATTGCTTTACGAATTTAGACCTTATTTCGGTATCAAGATATCGTATTAGGGTTGTGAGAAAAAATATCCTTGCGTGATCTCATTAATTGCTCACTTGCTTGGGCGGAGTGTACCTAATAAGGGGTAAGATACAACACGCACGAATTATCACTCTAGTTTGTGTTGCGATGTGAAAACATACTGACGTGTCATTATTTATCATTATTGTCACACTAATTCTAGTATCCCGAGGTTATATATAGTAAAACTATTTTTAAAAATAAATAACAAAATAAAATGCGGTAAAAAAAATTCAAATCAATTTCGTCAAATCTGAAAGTAAAATTTATAAACGGCAATAACTTAAGTTTCCTTTTAGAACTAGATAAGTTAACTAATTTGTCAATCCGTTGATTAATTTTTTTTATTGAAATAGGTTAGAACAAAACACGTTTGATTTGTCATTTAAAACATACATAGTAACAAAACTGGCTTTACTACCGGAAAGCCAAAATGGCTTTCCGATGGTAAGGGCTTAAGTAAAAATAAAAAACTAATTGAAACCAAATGAACGTGCGCGATAATCCTTACTAAACGAATGCACTATACAAGATTAAAGTATTAAACGTCGAAACGTGATTGCCAGTTAATATTTTGATCGTTAACAATTTACGTATTATTGGCAAAATTAGAATCAATCAAGAGCGACCAATAAAATTAAACGTGCTTCATTACAACATTGACGTATCATTAGTAATGATGATCGGGTGCTGCTGTGTGACATTAAAATATATTGGATTGATTTATTTCGGTGTAAACGAGCTGTTTTCATAGTATTAAAATGCTTTGTGGAAGGGATGTATGATATTCTATATATATTTATATAATATATTGCTCTAACTCTGTGGTAAATAGCTAAGCTTGCTACTGAAATCAGAATCAACGACACGACTACAACGCCTTTTTTTGGCGAGGAGTCCGAGATAATAAAGAAAGTTCGTTTTCTAAATTGACCTGATCGGTAATTGAACCTGGGAGCTCTGAGATGGCGTGGTGCCAAAATACAGCCCGCTTCTCTTGGGCTATTGAGGTTATTTTTAACATTAGGCGAGTTAAAAAGCAAAACCCAATAGCATGCTATAGGAGAGGCATGTATATTGTAGTGGACTGGTTTTGATGGTGAATTTGCTATTGGCTTTGGAACAATGTCAAAGCTAAAGTCAAATACTTTTTTATTCAAGTAGGTTACAGACAGCACTATTGAATTGTTATTGAATACATTGCAAAGTGATTCTACTGCCGGTTAACCTATATTTACCGAGGAGATACCGGGCAAAAACTCAGTAGATAAGTTACGGTAGTAGAATCTAAAATATTCAAAATAGGTATGTTTTGATGAGTGATAAAACAATTAAGTACTTACGTAAGTATTTATTATCCGGAGGTAAGCTGGAGCAGACCAGTCCCCAAACGTGGCACCTGTTCTTTTCACAAGCATGACGTATGTACCAGCCACCGATTCACTCAAAAGTTAGGGATCCTGGCTGAACCAAGTTGTTGCAAGTTGTGGGTTAAAAACTACAACATTCAGGCTTTTTACATTTTTAGTTTAGTGAGTGGGTTACATTCTATGTATTATTGCGTGTTAGAGAGGCAGGGCAAAGCGATTTATCGCTCGAACTGGAGCAGCTCGACTAGTGAAATACCTCCTTCTTACAGAAGACCGCAGCCAAATAACAATCACTTCTGTGTTGACGTGTTCCTGCGTGTGAGTAAGGTTTCCAGACCTCTTAGGGGGTGCTACATTAGTAGCAGGGGTAAGTGCGACAAGTCTAGTAATGTCTAGCAACGCTTGAAATTCGGCACGCAGGTACCTTAGTAAACTTAAAGCTTAGATGCAACACGAAATTGCAAAATTCCCACGGGTACGGGAGTTAGCGGGAAAAAACTGAAAAAACCCCGTATTCCACGCGAACGAAGTTGCGGGCACAGTTAGTCTGATATAATTTTATTTTCGAAGTCTTCTACAACTACTGACACCCTAAGTGTAAAATATGTAAAAAAGTTTATGCTGTTCTTGTCGCCCTTAAGCTCATTCCCAATTTATATCAGGTGGGATGAAGTCAATCTCAAAGTGCAATATGAAAAGAAAACCTTAACGAAATTAAAACAAACTTTGTTTGGATCTAGGTTCAAAGATACGAGTAAAGTTTGTTACAATTTTACGTCAAGTCACCAAAAACTCCTCAAAAAGTTTCCAGCACTGAAGCGTTTGTCCTACAGCAGTATCTTAATCCACCAGGACTTAAGCAGCAGCAGGGAGGTTTAACAATGAATTTAATTACATTAAGCTCGTTTAAGGCTTCCAGTTTAAGAAGTGCGCGGAAGTTGAGGAGATTACGAGCAATGCGGACATACTTGCAAAACAAGTGGATGCTTGTAAGAGGGTAAGGGCGGACGAACACTTGCGACGGGTTTCACTAAATTTGTATTGATAGTTAAAAAATATGAACAAAAATAAAAAGCCATGGGTATTGAGATCACTCATCTCAATCATGGCTACATCTCTGTTTCATTTCATTCATGAATTTTATCTTTTGCTAGAGTTTCATATGTACCTAAAAAAGGCTATTTGAAATGATGACGTAGGGCATCGCCTAATTCTGTATAAATAATGGTCCAAGTGTTGCCTATAATGTACTCAAAATGCATTTCAGATTATAACTAAAGTGTTCAAAACTTATTTAAGGATTCCAAAGAACAGTCTCTTTTTTAAATTCTTTCATTGGACACAATTTACTTAAAAGATTAAAATTAATCCATTTAATAGTGATTAAACGTTTAATACCAGCGTCATGGCCTGCGACGTGGGTCATGACTTATGCTGGGTGAGGCCCTTTTATTTGGAACATTACGACATGTCATGGTCTGCGCCGCCCGGTTGACGAGGAGAGATCTATTTCACGCTTTTTTTTTTGTATGTATATTATTATTATTATTATTATTTTGTTGTTTTCTTGTTGGTCTCCTCTCTGTATATGTGACAATGTTGTGATGTTTTTAAATAATAAATGTTTTTTTCTTTCATTCTTTCTTTAATAATAATTTCAATAATTTCATTTTAATGTGCTTAATAAAACGATTGTAAAAAGTACAAAACATATATAAGAAAAAAACCCATAGTTTTCGAGCTCCAATCCGTTTCCAATTAGGCCTGGTCGTAGTTTCAAGCAAAATAAAAGAAATTTTTCGGCGCGATGCAGTACTTCTCTAATAAATAATATAATACCTCACATACATTCTTAAAATGTACAATCAGAATAACTTGGTATTGAAATATTCCAAAAGTGCATGTTAATTCTACAGTAGCACTGGACGACCTCCGTAGCCGAGAAGCAAGTGTGCCGGACTTTGGCGACGCGGCATCTCTGAGGTTCCGCGTTCGATCCTCGGTCGGATCATTATTATTGAGGATCGAACCCGGGATATTTCCCATATGGGAAACGAACTTTTCTATATTGTCTCGGATCTGTGTGTGTGGTACCGTCGTTGTTTCTGATTTCTGTAACACAAGTGCTTTAGCTACTTACCACAGAATCAGAGCAATGTATGTGATGTTGTCCATTATTTATTTATTCATATAGTTGGGTTTTCCTTCCTGACGCTATAACTCCAGAACACACGAACCGATTTCTAAGGTTTTGCATTCGTTGGAAAGGTCTCGGGCTCGGTGAGGTTTATCGCAAAAAAAACAGGAAAAATTTCAACACAAAAGCGGGAAAATCCTCTAAGGTGGAACGAAGTTCGCCGGGACCGCTAGTCTAAATATATAAAAGGAGAAACTGACTGACTGACATATCAACGCACAGCCTAAACAGCTGAACGTAGGCACTTAAAATTTGGAAGGGACGTAGCTTAGGTACCGTAGAGGTGCACTAAGAAAGGAATTCCCGAAATTCCTACGCGAACGGGAAGTAGCGGGAAAATCCTTTTGTATGAAAAATCTAAACCACTTAAGTTAGACGCTTGAAATTTGGCATGCAGGTACCTTAGTAAACTTAAAACTTAGATGCAATAAGATAATGTTGTCCAATAATAAAAACTCAATATTCTAAGCAGTCCTTAGTTCAAACCTTGCATTGTCCTATGGTCTATTTAACAAATAGTTAAAGTCGTTCATACGCAGACGCCCTAAGCCATAAAGTTGTTCGTTACAGGCTTTCGGCTCAGTAGTGCCGACAAGTTGCGAGCGCGTTTACCTAAGAGCATACAACAACGAGAAAGACAGCAACAGTGTTGAGGTATGGAATATTTTAGTATGAGATAAACTATATTTTTAGTTTTATTGGTCTTTTTCTTAGAGGCTTTGGATGTGTACAGTCATAAAAATATATATTACGGCCGAGTAGAGAACACCCTCCTTTTATTTTGAAGTCGGTTAATAATGGGGGCAGACCCCCTTCACCCATATTAATATTTTAATGCGAAAGTAACTCTTGTCTGCCTGTTTGTCTGACCGGCTTTCACGACTAAATCACTGAACCGATTTTGATGAAAATACGGTAAACCTCTGGGACGGACATACGTTACTTTTTGTTTTGAAAATAAGGAGGGATTGTGGTAAAACCGCCTTTAAAAGTTGATATCAGAAAAAGTTTATTTTTTAAGTTAGAGATATAAAATTTGGCACAAGCTCAAAACTTTGATTAAAACATGGACTACTTTTTGTTTCGAAAATAAGGAGAGATGGGGGTAAAACCGACCTTGAAAGTATGTAGTCGACGCGAACAAAGTCGCGGGCATAGCTAGTTCTACATATTTCGGGAATTTTTTATGTTTTCTTTCGGTTTGGTTAAATTAAACCAAATTTTAAAGATAGAATATGAATTAAATGTTTTCATAAATAAATGACGTCAGCACTCCACCAGTTCTCATGGCTTCGAAGTTTAAATCAGTCAGTTTTCAAGAACAGGAAAGCCCGCGTTCGAAAAAAATGGGAAATATTATAATAATCTCGACTCTGCGTAACATACTTTTGGCGCGAATGAGTGCAGGCCACCTTAGACAGTAGGTCAACGCAATCTGTAAGAAAAAAAAACGTTCCTAGTTTGAATTATTTTCGATATTCTTCCGCTAATGCCCGATTCCAATATTTTACGATTCGTGTGTGTCAAAAATGACATCCGTTTTTGGCCAAGCAACTACGAGTCGTTAATACCGTTCCATAATTTACTTATTATTCATAAGTAGACGACCTCCGTAGCCAAGAGGCGAGCGGGCCGGACTTTGGCGTCGCGCCATCTCTGAGGTTCCGGGTTCGATCCCCGGTCGGGTCAATATGGGAAACGAACTTTTCCATATTGTCTCAGGTCTGGGTGTTGTGGTACCTTCGTTGTTTCTGATTTCTGTAAACCAAGTGCTTTAGCTACTTACCACAGAATCAGAGCAATGTATGTGATGTTGTCCAATATTTATTTATTTATATAGTTGGGTGTTCCTTCCTGACGCTATAACTCCAGAACGCACGAACCGATTTCTAAGGTTTTGCATTCGTTGGAAAGGTCTCGGGCTCGGTGTTGTCGGTGTTGATGTTGTCCAATATTTATTTATTTATTTATAAGTCTGACTATTCATAAGTACTACTCATGAATCTATATGAATAAAAAATAAAAATATTAATCTTGACTTTGACTTTACTTTCCATATCAGCTGTCATCAGTCGTCTGTCAGCCGTTTGTAGCTTATTCCTCTTATAATTTATAACTATACGTATCTAGAACGGATCGTTTTTCAAATAATGGAACGGGGCATAACCGCACTTGCAACACCATCAATTATTTTGTACTAGCGATGCCTAAGTCTTGTAAAAAAGGGATATCCATTCCAAGGCCACTAAATTTCAGAGAGTAAGTCATAAAATCCGCCTCTTTATCGACTGGCACTTCTGCCCTGTGACGCCGACGAGGCAGGGAGGGGAGGGCTCACATTTAGCCTAATGTCACAGTTGCTCCAAATTGAAAATAAACATATCCCTCCTTTTCCTCCTTTGACGGGATTAAATAAATTCAGGGAAGTTTGCGCGGCCTCTAGACTGCGTGTGTCCCGCGAAGATCCCAAATACGCTTATATTATTAGGTAGGAGCCGAAATAATTTTATTACAAGCCATTGCTCCTCTTTTGAACGTCAAGGGAATGTAATTTTTTTTCGAGAGGTACTGAATTATTGCTCTGACGCAGTCGGGTGAAGGAGTTTTCGTGAAATATCTTTATTGCGGAGGTGACGATAATACTGAGGTTATCATATTGCTGCTTTTAAAATTTAATTTTGTTATATTCATATTTTTGCTTTTTTTTCGTTTTGTGGCCTTAACATATTTTCTCATTTTAATCAGCATTTTAATGAAAATACAATAAAAACGCAAAATAATAATAATATGTATACAGGTATACTCGAAAAAAAAATGTTACTGTTTCTTTAAAAAAATTGTTCAGTTATTGTTATTTTATTTTATTCACTATGTTTTTTTTTCTTTTTTTTGTTAGTTTACTTTTACTGTACCTATTTGTGTTCTATGTATTGATTGTGTGTGCTAATAAATAACTTCTTATTTTTATATGTATTCGATACAAACATTTTCAATTTTACCTAGATGAAACTAGCATTAAGTCCACCTGTATTTTTGTGCAATAAAGTTTTTTCCGTGTATTTGACTGCACATGATAACGTTTCTATTTGACTGCACATGATAACTTTACATTTACATTTACAAAGAAAAAAAATATGGGAGTTGATTCTCCCAAGTTAAGAAAATATAGCTACAAGCGGTTAAAATTCTTCGCATTCAAAATGTATGCTTCAATTCACGTTATTGAGAAGTAAGTGCGAAGTGTTATTTCTCAGTGGCGTGCGATATATCTCAAAAGTTGCGAGTGAAGTGTCGTCGAGGGCAGGAAGCGGGTAGTCGCACAAATGTATTGAAAACACGCCGAGTGGCGCCGCGGCTGGCGCGGTGCGGGTATTTCGCGAGAAACGGTTCAAGAAATACAGTCTTAGTTGGTATTAATTTAGAAGCGAGATTAGCGTTTTACATTTAACCTTTAACTGGAAAAAACAAGCATACATACATTATATGTATTTAGAATTGCCAGTTTAAAGCGAGTTGTTTTTAAGAAAATATTACTTAATGTTTCCTCGCTCATTAAAATAAACCTCCATGACTTGATTCAAAATGGTGTACATGTAGTAAAATGTTAGTTACTGCTAATGTAATCTGCTGAGTTTCTTAACGGTGCCTTCTCGTGTGTAATAGGTTCCGAACTGGCAGTAGGTAGTCACAATTCAAAAGACATCAAAGTAAGGTACATATACAGGAATATTTTTTAATTACCAGAAAAATTTTAACCACAGTATCAGTATCAGTTATTTATTACATTTATGTATTTATAAATAAAAAAACGGACTAAGTAATTTATCTCTTTAAAAGAAGTAAATAGCAGGCAATCTATCATTTTACTACGACTAGCGCACATCAATACTACGTTTTCATTGAATAATCGCATCGTTTCCCTGTTTACGCACACACACTCATAACGCGGGTGTGTGGCGGGAGAGACGCAGCGGGGGCGGCGAGGCACGGCTCGGGCGCAACCCCTCAACCCCGCGCCCGCGCAACCTACTAGTTTCGTCTTGACCGTTGACCGTGACCTACTTAACGTCACATGACACGCGCGCGCGAAATTAATTACTGGACTGAGAATTATTTCTTGTGGACCAGGCCACACGGTTCGTTTTACGTGAGTAGACATGCTCAAGGACGAGGAAGACCGGCGCTCTCACAACACTTGTACGACGACGTGGTTGCGTACTTCGAAGAAGACCCGCGAGGAAGCACTAATGATGCCGCTCGTCAGTTTGGAATATGCTCATTACATCGCCTGGAAAATAATTCATTCGGACGGCTTGCATCCATTCTATTACCAAAAATTACAACAGCTGACATCCGTGGACCGAGCGCCAAGGATTGCTTTGTGTAATTGATTGTTAAACAATCCTAACGCCAATGTATCGTTTTCGAATGAATGCCTGTTTACGCGGATTGGAGTCAATTTTTTATTGAGATTAAGTGAAGTGTTTATGTTAGTGAACCAAACACAGTTGAAGTGTTAAAGCAGTGAATTTTAGACGCTTTTAACCAAGTGCGACAACAACAAAATGTCCTTATTTCTGTAAAAGGAAACTGACATAAAAGGGCGCGCCTGTGCATTGATAATGAAGGTAAACATTTTTAACAATTATTAAAATCCGTGTAGGTAGATGTTGTGTAGATTTTAGGACAATACAAAAGTAATGCACACACTAAATAGCTCTTTAAATACGCCAAGATTCGTTTCAATTGTAGGTTAGTAGCTACTTAGATATGAAAACGTGATATTTTCGACAAATAAGTAGATACCTAATAACTAAAACGTAACGTAACGTGTTGCAAAACGTAACGTGTCTTTCCTAAGCAAGAAAAAGTATTAAGGGAGAGTTAGATTACAAAATGAAAGTGTTTTGACTAATTTGATTATTATTACGCTTACGCGCGGAAGCGCCCTTTTGGGGAACTCAGCTGAGTGGGCGTTGTCAGTGCACTCTCAACCTTATTCCGATTCCATGTTAATTTGTTTTTCTTTGAGAAAGGTAGTAAGGTAGTAGGCAGTAACCTGCGATAGTCAAACAAGATGTCGTGCGTATTTCATTGACATGTTGCGTGCCAATAGTTTCATTGAGTAAAAAGACGGATGTCCACACATTTTTTGTCAATTTCAGTAAAAAACAAAGCGTAATAACTCAGTCAATTTTAATCGAAAAAAAAATCGGTTTGCACTTTTACAATTAAGACCTTTGTCTACATACGTGATTAAATTTTTTATGGTAAATAAAAAATAACGGTGTATATGTAATACATATTTAATTGTTTGAAGAATTTAATTTAATTTTAATTTTTGGACTAATTTAAATAAATATATTATGTAAAGATAATATATAGATAACACCTTCGACCTTTACGTATCGCACGTTCTCCTCACCCAACTTAGCTGGTCTTAGATTTCAATCGCACACTGCAAGTGGAGATGATTTTTTCTGTTTCTTTAAAATATTCTCACTGGATTAGTATTTAGATCTTAACTCATACGGCATTGGGCACTTACCGATGATACAACAGAAAATGTTATTGCCTACGATAATTTGCAGTTAGCACAGTTGGTGAGCAGCGCAATTCGTGATGGTCGTGCGTTCGACCTCCACACCGCAAGAGGAGAAAAAATAATTCAATTTCTTTAAAACAGTATCACTGGAGTATTCAGTATCCATAGAATACTGTTCCTACTGAACTAAACTGCACAATGAATAAACGATCTGACAAAACGAGAACTGTCGTTCGCCCCTAAAAATCACTGGTTGAACTGACCGAGCGTGGTTGGAGCAAAATAACTTGGGCGCTGCAACTCATCAATCGGACTGGGACACAAAAGCCAGCAGCCGCAGAATAGATTATACTGAGGGGAGGGATTTGCACGGTACTGTATTAGATTTAATAAGTTGCCTGAAAATGTTAAACAGTTGCCCTTGCATTAATTGAAGTCACGTATAAAAAAAAGTTTATTAAAAAACCGGCGAAGTGCGAGTCGGACTCGCCCATGATAAACTAATAACTAACTAACTATATCTATAAGCTTTAACACCAGATATAAAAAAACTCAGACTTCATAAAAGTAGTAATTCCTTCATAGGGATAAGTATCATAATATTTAATAAGTTACCACAAAGCATTATTAACCTGCCCATGCCTAGATTTAAGACTCAAATTAAAACAAGGCTCATGAAAAAGGCTTATTACACAAAATTATTAAGACTTTTTAATGATAAAAGTATATGGAATAGTTAAAATGTCCATCTGCACCTTGATAATCTTTATTGTTAACAAGGTGACCCGGCAAACTGTGTTCCGCATTAGAGGCAATAAATTACTTTAAAAAAGCAAAAAGAAATGAATAAAAAAATATCCTGTGTCCTTCTCCTGGTTCTAAACTACCTCCCCACCAATTTTCAGCCAAATCTGTTCCACCGTTGTTGAGTTATAAATAGTGTAACTAACACGACTTTCTTTTATATATACAGATTCAAAAATGTCTATACTATATTGCTATGTTGATAATTAATTTAAAAAGAGGATATCTGTTGAGTTTGTTGCGGCGCTTCTTCTCGACAGAACCGATCGACAGAGGTTCGAGGCGATGTGGGTTCCTCTCTTGCTTACCATCAGGCTGGGAGGAGCCAATATACTGCGCTACTATAAAAAAAAACCCGACGTCGAGGCGCTGCGCTGGTAGGAAAAAATAATTGACGTGCAAAAGAATTTATTGTAAATTCACTTGCAGAAATAAATAATTTCATTTTATTTTGTCGTCTAGTGTAAATCCTGTTAAACTTCTATCTGGATGCGGTTCGATACCGCGACAAGTTTTATTGTGCAAGTCGCGCCGCCGTCTGTTCCGCGTCGCTGCGGCACTCGCTGCAACGGTGACGGAACCCTAATCTGATATTGGAACTTACGTGAGAGAATATTAACATTTTTCATTTTCAAGGAATTTAAAATTGTGTTTCGTATGTAATTTCGTAATGCCGCCATTTTGGATTTGAAATTCCTCAGTGTGAAAAGTACTGCATATGCAAAGTCTTATGCAGTAAATATCCAATCGGGGCTATCGCGTATGAAATATCCGCTAGGTGGCAATACATAGGCGTAAGGTGTAACTATTACTTCATTGGTTATTTTTGGCATGACATTGACAGACATGTCATTATGACATTTAAATAGCCAATCGCATAGGAGTTGAACCTCACGCCCACGTATTGCTACCTAGCGGATTTTTCACGCGCGGTAGCCCCCATTGAAAGCAATTGGATATTTTATCGAGGGAGTTGTGTCAAAATGTAATCCGACAGTTTGTGGTAGACACTATCGATTTCAATTAATTACATAGCTAAACACTCCTGAATAATACACCTTTTGAACAAAAAGAGTTAAAATTAAAATTATTTTATCCGTTCGGGAGCTACAAAGCACACACACGCACATTCGAAATTATTTTATTCATGTAAACTACATCGGTAATATTTATGAATCGTCTATTTAATGCAACTGAAGCTTCCTCTAGTTTGGAACCTATAGCTTAAGGAAACGATGCCGGCAAGAAAATCTGTAGTTGTCATTAAATATAAAGTCTGTCTGTCTTCACACTTCAAACATCGTCGTACCATTTAAATGGCGTACCAACTGTTAGGCATTTCAGAACGTAAATATTATAAAGAAACATATTTTTTTAATTTCCCTTTATGGTGCGGAAATCGAACCTCACGTATCGCGCGCGTTGATCTTCCAACTGAGCTAATCGCAAGTTATTATAGGCGATGAAATTTTTCTGCTGTGTTAATCCGTGCCCTCTGCCGAATATGTTTCGATTTATCGAACATAATTATCGAATTACTTAAGAAGGGCGTGACGCAAGGAGAGATATTTTTTTCTTTCAAATATTTAAAGTTCTCTAGTGCTGCGTAAAGCACTGTAAAAAATAAAAAAAATCGATTTCAGAACGTAAATCCTAGTGCGCGGGGTACCCGCCAACTGTTTTTAAAAAAGTATATGCTGTCTCTGTCTAATTTTGCATTAACGTGGTTGTGTTGTGTTCTTGTAAAATGAATAATTAAATTGATAAATAGTGGTTTTCCTGACCATCATTTTAGCTTAGAAGTGCGATTAGTGTACCTAGTGCTAACTTAAACATTATTTCGGCGAAATAATTCGTAAAAATAGTAATTTCGAACATTTGCTTAAATTTTGGTGCGCGCGCCGGGGACCGCACGCCACGAAAACCAGTTTGAACCTGTTCAAAAAAGTTGATGATCGACCTTTACAGTTTGGTGATTTAGTTTTGTTATTGCATTTATTTGCTGTTGTTATTGATAATTGTGAAAGTTTTTACTCAAAATAAGGCGGCTTGGTGAACGATTAGTAAATGATAGTGACGAAGAAAGTGATAGTGATTGTGATACCTTGCGTCGCGAACTATTGAAAGACATTACAAATCGGCGGCGTTTATCTCTGCGCTTTGCGTCCACGGTCTAAAAGTGATACTCGGAAAGAGCCTTTGTGTACGCGATACCGTGATAGAAGTTGGTGTCTGCGCCGAGGGTTGAGCCGCGGTGACTCTGGCTGTGGCGGCGGCGGCGCCGCTGGAGTACCAGACAGTGTAACCAGTCCCCCAAACCGAGGTATGATTTGGCATGCATGTCATCTTCTGGTTACAACACAAGTATTCACATCGATGGTCCAGGGTATACAACCGTCAACGGTAACAGCGCTAGTCGCTGTACCTACTCTGCCTCAGGTTTCCGAAGAATCCCAGCGTCTATGCCAGCGAATATGTCGTGCGCGCAGCGTCACCACGACATGTGCTGAGCGGAGACCTTTTAGGTACCTACCAAGTTAGTTACTCCACATTGCTTAATTAAACTATGTAAAAACAGTATGTACCTACCTTATAAATAATTTTCTTTCTTTTTCGCTTAATAATTACTAGCGACCCGCCCCGGCTTCGCACGGATGTAATGTAAATACTTAGAGATATTGGTTTTTATTTTACTTATTGCAAATAAAAGCCTTCCTCTTGAATCACACTATCTATTAAAAAACCGCATCAAAATCCGTTGCGTAGTTTTAAAGATTTAAGCGTACAAAGGGATATAGGGACAGAAAAAGCTACTTTGTTTTATACTATGTAGTGATGCTGTCGGAACGGACGGTTCAGCCACACCCTATGATAGCGTCGTGAATTAGGGTTACCAACTTTTTTTTCAAGAAATAAAGTATATTTAGGTTTACGAAGAAAATTAAACAGTATTTCAGACATATGAACAGTATTTTTATTTTTATTTATTTTAAACATATATTTTTTAGTCCTCCTCGCACAGCTCAATAATTTATCATCATTTTTAAAAATATCATACGCTTCACCACAGCTATAGCTTAAATTAAAGTAAATTTGTAGCTCATTCTTAATTAAATTAATCGATGCTCTATTTCTGTCCTTGTTTGCATGACAATGAGTGACAGTCTTTTTTTTAAATAATTGTCCATTATACGGGAAAGGCAAAGGGATCTAAGCCCATGCTGCCAAGTCGCCTGTTTTGTAAAGGCGTTATATTACTAATGGGTTTGCATGTTGATGCTGAAAACAGTATATTGTACACTTTATTTTTGTTCAACAGTTAAAAGTATAATTGAGTGAAAAACAGTATAATACTTTTTAAAACAGTATAGTTGGTAACCCTATCGTGAATGGAAGTGCTAAACGTAGTTTAAAGGACATAAGTTCGACGATTTGAGATGAGAACGCCTACTCAGATTCTTTACATAATAGTGCACTCGTCATGAGCGCGGTAAATTAAAAAAAAGTTCGTTTTCCAAATTGTCTTGATCGGGATTTGAACCCGGGACTTTTTACGCTTTAGCCGCCTACCTTAGCCACTACGCCACCAAGGTCGCTTTTAGGTTAAGAAGGCAGGCTTTTAGGTTGAATACATCTGTAACTTTCGTGCGTTGCCTGATCTTCGCATTTCGCACTCTTTCTATAAGATACCCGCTTTTTAGCAGCATTTAAAAATGCAGTACAGGTTTAATATCTCAGTGGCTTTA
Organism: Glyphodes pyloalis; assembly: GCA_037074685.1. Classification (NCBI taxonomy): domain Eukaryota; kingdom Metazoa; phylum Arthropoda; class Insecta; order Lepidoptera; family Crambidae; genus Glyphodes; species Glyphodes pyloalis. The sequence goes on from JAYKKO010000050.1 coordinate 495,804, forward strand.
ACGAGAGGATAAAATAAAAGGAACTAAACGTTGTGTGCGCTGTAAAGTGCTGAATTGAAATCTTGTTTCGATCGGAGCCGTTTGAGGCGCGCCGACGTGTTCCTTCAGAACTGTTTCTTTGAGAGACCTTGTTAGCAGTGGAACTATTGGGAGCTGGATTTGTTTCATAGTACATTTTGCAATAAAGTTAAGTGCTGCTTCATGAATATTCATGCGGTTTTATAATACTGCTTAAAGAAGTAAAGATTTTCTTCTTAAATATACAATTTTGTTTGCGTTATTGCGGGATGAAAATATCCTTTACGTTATTAAAGAATTTAATAATTCATAGTACATTAAGTAATAAAGTTAAGTGCTGGTTCATGAATATTTATGCGGTTTTCTAACGCTCTGCTTAGAGAAGTAAAGATTTTCTTCTTAAATTTACAATTGATTTGTTTGCGTTATTGCGGGATGAAAATATCCTTTACTTTATAAAAATTTGCATTTAAATATAATCTGTCTATAAATCACATATAGCGGGCTTCAAGCCCTATATGTATAAAAAAAAACATATATTTTTTATTAAGTCAATCTGTTCTAATTTTATCGAAAAACCAGCTCTATTTCACATTAACATAAAAACCGATTCAAAGGCACTTGAAAATTAATAATTATTAAGATACACTGGGGAGAAAGTTATAAAGTTTTTTTTGTCTCCTGAAAAGTAGGGATTTGCTTATACGCCCCTCTGGTTTGAAGCCCGCGATATCATCTTCACATTATAATTATAGTAATTTTTCATTAAATTTCAAGAAACGTCCATATCTGTCTGTTATGTCTATTTGTGTGTGTGTGTGGGGTAATGAAGGAAGGAGTTTTAAAATCTTAAGAAATGCTGTTTTTATTTTTAAATCTTTAAAAAGTTGTCCGTTTCATTGTATGTCCATTTTAGTATTGTATGTTCATTTGGAATGCTCTGCCCGCTGATACTCGACAATCCCTGACTAAGGGAATTTTTAAAATGAAAGTTCGTGAACACTTCTTCTCTCTCGCTAATACATAAATCGTAGACATGAATTTTTCAATTGCTGAATCCATTTATATATAGTTATTATTTATTTTATATTTGTATGTGGTATTATTTACTTATGTATATATATGTATAAATATGATCATTATGTAAATATAAGTATAACTTCATATTTTATATATATTTATATTTATTCATGTATGTCTATATGTATATTTAATTGTTTCCGAAATGAATTTTGTAACGCTTGATAGTTACTATTCTCGTGTATTATGTTTTTATTTTATTTTTTAGATTACTTATGCACTTTGTCACTATTACCGCACCCATAAACTAACTCTCCGCATGACCCAAAGGTTGACTGGTAGAGAATGCCCATAGCATTAAGTCCACCTGTTGTACTTTTTTTGTGCAATAAAGTTTTTAAATAAATAAATAAATAAATAGTAGCAATTTGGTCACCAAGTCTTTAGTCTCTTACCGATAAGATGTCGGTTAGAAACTCAGCAGTTACTAGTAACTCTTCCTATAAGATTTTGACGTGAATTTTAATGAATGACGAGACATGATGTTATTTTTTTAAGGTAAGCTGGAGCAGACCAGTCCCCAAAGTTGGCCCCTGTGAAAGGTGATACACCAAAATTCAAGGTAGGTAAAAGATTTTTTTTTTTAAAAACCTACCTTTCAGCAATTATACGAATTTTTCGCTCAGCTCCATGCGTGCAAAAGTAATTAGTCCATGTAATTAAAACGCAGCTGTTAAGATTATCCCGGCGCGTTAACATGCCCGTCACGTGCCGGGGTTTAATTGAACACGTCTCCCGTAAAAATAAGTAAAGCCGGGCGCGGAGATACTGTCTGTGACCTGTGATTTATATGCAGATGGATTTTTTTAGCCAAATGTTAAAAAAAGGTATCTTAAATTTGTGTCAATCATTTTCATGTTTAAGTTGTGTGGAATTTGGTAAACTAATCCTACTTTGTCGAGTAAGTCATATTAAAGAAAGAAGAAAATAAAATACATTTATTGACCTCATACAAGATAATGGCATTTCAAATTAAAAGAAAAACAAACATAGAAATAGTTAAAAAAATAAAAGAAAATCAAATGGGTAAGTGGTAAACTAGGCCACACCTCAGCTGTATGCTGCAGCGACGCAAGGCTGCTGCAGCGCTGGTATTATGATGCGGCCTATTTGAGTGACGCTTAATACAACACAAAAACAATACATATGACCAAGATATTACAATAGATTAAAAAAATATATTTATTCATCAAACACAAATTAAAAATTGGAAAATTATAAGAAACTCTTAAACTAACTTATTAATAAAATTATAATAATAAAAAGGGATAAAAAATAATGATAAGAAAATATACAGAATATTAAGAAGAGGTTGTCCACTTCGGTATCAAGGGTGCCCAGGATGCTGGCGACGTTACCTCTTTGGATAGCCAGTCTAATGCGTTGGCCGAGGTAGTTGCCAGCATTCTGGTAAAAAAATAAAATCATTTATTTCGGAAACATAAGTCCATAATGTGTTAGTGATAAAAGATCTTAAAAACTATGTTACTGAGTAACAATGATGATGATCATTACTTATTTTAGTGTCTTTGGCGAGTTGGACCTGAGTCCAGGGTCGCAACCTTTTTCCCGCAACTTTGCTTGCGTAATTCCAGAATAAAAAGTACCTTATATGACAATCTAGCATTTTATCTTTATTTTCATTCAGATCCATTCTGTAGTTTTTGCTTAAAAGAGTTACTAGCATACACCCAGATATGCATACAATTTTACAAGGTTGAACGTGTCTAATATAAGAAGGGTATTCATTGGTATTTCCATGTTTAAAATACTTTTTGTTTTTATTTTTCCGAACTGCACCCATTTTCATGATCTTCTTTTTTCTGAAGACTATCTGGAAAATATCACTTTCTAGCATAGAGTGTAGTTAACGTATATTCGGCACAATAGTCGCAGATGAGAGGCGAACAAGCCGAAGTTTGGCGTGGTGCCGTCTCCGAAGTCCTGGAGTCGATACCCGATGTATGGAAAATGCATGCACTTTTCTTAACTATCTCGGGTCTAAGTCTTGTGGTATGTGCCGTTGTTGTTTCTGATTTCTGTAACACAAATGCTTAAGCTACTTACCTCAGAATCAGAGCAATGTATGTGATGTTGGCCAATATTTACTAAATCAGCGTAATTTATCATCTCTTCCGCTCCAATTACCAACGCTATCCCGCACCAAATGGCTAACATTTGTGTCATCAATTACCTACAATTATCATCATACCGGTCATCAAACTAACGACAGCAGGACGAACAAACAAAATAATAGACAATACACTGATTAGGGCAAAACAAATTGCCTGACAATCGTGATGCGTCCGCCATTAATTGGAGCAGATGCCGGATAAATTAATTACTGCTCTTAATGGGCAATAAATTCATAATAATATAATAAATGAATATTATTTTACGTGTTGATATATTTCTGTAATGTATTAATAGATAAATCTTGATCAAATTCACATACCTACTTAGCTCTGAGTCTGTGGTAAATAGCCAACAGAAATTAGATGCAACGACGGTATCAATAACATCCAGACCCGATACGGTAGATAGTGAAGTTCGTTTCCCTTGCTGCCTTGACCGGGAATCGAACCCAGAATTTCAGAAGATGGCGCGACGCTGAATTTTGACTCACAAGCGTCTCGGCTACGAGTATGTAATATCTATATTTTTGAATAAATTATGTACGTTTATCTCTAAGATAAGAAGCATAATTTTGAAATCACATCAAAATATATTTTCATCTAAAGTGAACTTATATGCGGTCTTAATAAATTACTCAGAACTATTTAAAATATTGTGTCCGGTTTGGGTATTATGGTAACGTTGGTGTTTCTGATTTCTGTAGTCCTTTAGCTGCTTGCTACAGAATCAAGAAATGTTAAACTGCACACAGTTTTAGTAGATAATGGGAATTATTTTCTTACTGCCCGAAGTTTCGTTGGTTGCACCAACCATGCTCACGAGCGGACATTTTCAAATATTGTCAGTCAGTCAGGTCAATCTTGGAGTGCATTATAAAAAAAAAAACAGAACTAAAAAAGTTGTTGCATTATTTTAAATATTCAAAATAGAACGCGAAAGTCGTTCATTCTAAAATGTATCGTTGATATATGTGATGTATTGTAACATTTATTTATCTTCTTAATTTATTTAAATTTACAATAAAATGGCCTTCAATTTTGCAAACATCCAAACTCGACGAAGATTCGTCAAATAATTGATTCATTGCCACTAAAAAAGAACGAATCCTAAAAATCCAATGCCAAAGATGAACACAAATTTATTCTGAAAATAAAACGCGAATTGCTTCAAACCTGTACGAACATATATTTACTTTTTTATTTGTAGTTGAAATGTTTTGGTAACGTTTTACTACCTGTACTCGAATCGAAGCGAACCTATTTACTCAGTTAGCCAAAATAAAACTTCAGCGTCCATATAAAGGCTAAGGCATGCCCGCATTGCCTGGGTGGCTATTTGGTTATCAATCGATATTGAAGGAAACACGTGTGCGATAAAGTGATATTATGTAGTAATGGTATTTCGAAATATTGTATGGCCTAAAACGAGTCTAGAGCATTGATTTTTTTGTATTGAATTGTAACTAGGCTTCGTTTGCGAAATTTACCTATTTCGGTGTTGTGTGAATGTATACATCATCATGATAGGTTAATATTAATATTTTATTAGTAGAGAAAAAATATACATAGTTAGTTTTCCACGCAGAATATTAGCGGACACATCTTCCCATTGTCCGTTCCTGTTTTTGTTTAGATATTTGAAACTACGCATCGAGTTCTAATGTTTAGGGTTTAACTAATACGTTTTGTCATTAAAATGAAAGATAAATAATATACAAGCAGCCCCTCACAGCCACTTGCTATTCGAATTTTTTGACGAATTTTGTGCAAACTACACATAAACTATTTAATAAACAGTCTAGATATCTAATAGTATAAGAATAAGTGAGCCCGTTCTTGAGTTATAAAATTACAACGAAAAAAGTGGCATTGATTTTTATATAATTGATACTACAGAAAACATCTTAAAAAACAGAAAATCCGAAAAATTTATAAGCCTTATGCCTCCTCCACACTACTCGCGAAGTTGAACGAAGTTAGACGAATACGATAGTGTAGAGAGGCCCTTCGGGTCGCCTCGTGCTCGCCGCGTCAAACTTTGCCTCGCCTCGGGCGAACTTCGCCGAGTAACTTCGCGAGTAGTGTGGAGCAGGCATTACAATATATCCGTGCAAAGCAGCCTACCTATTCTTAATCAAACGCCGGAATCCGATTCAAATTCGAAAACTATGTTACATAACATATACTTATAGACAGAGAAAAAAAAATACTTTCCAAATCGGGATCGTAGCTGATGTTTGTGAATCAGCCACTATCAGGTCACTAATCCCTACTAATATTATAAATGCGAAAGTAACTCTGTCTGTCTTTCTGTCTGTATGTCTGTCTGTCTGTCTGTTACTCTTTCACGCCTTCACGCCTAAACGGCTGAACGGATTTTGATGAAATTTGATATAGGTATACGTTGAATCTCAAGAACGGACATAGGCTACTTTTTATTAGAAAATACGGGGGGGGGGATAGAGGTAATACCACCTTTGAAAGTTTATATAGAAAAATGTTTATTTTTGAAGTTAGAGATTTATTAGCTCATTGATTTGATTTTTTAGCTCAAAACTTGGATTAAAGTATATACTACTTTTTGTTTCAATTATTAGGGGAGAAAGGGGTAAAACCGACCATGAAAGGATATAGTCCACGCGAACGAAGTCGTGGGCACAGCTAGTGAAATATAAATATAGAGGTGATAAAACCAATTTAGTGTGCATTTACAAAGCATATCTATATCGTGTATTCCCGCGAATAGCCACCCCACTCATATTGATTTGCGATATTTCAGCAGCTCCTTACTTATACGTGGACTTCTATAAAATGATATAATATTACATTTTCCTGCTTATTTCTTTCATTCGGCCCGAGTGGCGTTTCTATTAGGTAACTGGGGAATAGAAATATTCGAGGTAAGTAGTTTCTTGAACGGCTTTGGATTTGTGTAACGTATATATTTTATCTGAGAAGTTGGCTAAGCAGCTTTGAGAAATGATAGATTTTGTTGGAATATGGAATATTCACACTCGTATAATATCAATCTATAAGCATATATGCTACATTATAATCTTCCACACACTCATTTAAACTAATCCATTCATATATAAATCTCGCACACGAAACAAATTAACACACACATACATACACAACACACCCGCGCACACACCGCCCACACACATGCACATACAATACACACACACCCACACATACAAGCACTATTATATGTACTGAAGGTTTTAATTTTTATCACAAAAAGTTAACTTTTGTTTTATCTTTGCTACTATTAAGTGAGTTCTTTCACTAAGTAAAATCAAGTAATATGTGTGTTACATTTTTATGTTAACAAAAACGAAATATTCTGGTACAAAATTTATCCAGCTTCGAATTTTTGTTACGTCCATTAAGTAGTTTTTACGTGAAAGTGTTATGCCGCCTCCACACTACTCGCGAAGTTGAACGAATGAAAAATAATGTTGAAAGTTAGACGAATACGATAGTGTAGAGAGGCACTTCGGCTCGCCTCGCCTCGTGCTCGCCGCGTCAAACTTTGCCTCGCCTCGGGCGAACTTCGCCGAGTAACTTCGCGAGTAGTGTGGAGCAGGCATAATAAACCGGTCCATTCATCCATTTAGATTAAGGAAAGGAACCTAAATGATATAGAAACGGAAATATTAGTTTATTTTTTTGCTGAAAAAAGTGCCAAATTTTTCATTTACGACCTGCTAAGGGATTCATTTCAAGAAATAAACAGCCTTCTTAGCGCCATGCCACTTGGGAGTGACTTGGGACAAATTTGGTATTTGTAAGTTTTGTATAATTATGTTTTATTTAATCAGTTACTAAGAGAGTGTTAATTTATTTAATGTTATTTTGATAACGTCGGTGTGTTGATAATATGAATTATAAATAAAAGAAACAAACATTTAAACCGAGACATCTCATTTATTTTTATTTCATTTTAGACATTTATAAAACTTAATTAATTTTATAGTTTTAGATGTCATCATCATCATCATCATTTCAGCCTGTTCCTGTCCACTGCTGAACAAAGGCCTCTTCAACCGATTTCCAGCGCAACCGGTCCATGCCACCTGCATCCAACGAGACCCAGCATTTTTTTTATATTTATTTATGTGGTAGGTGGCCGTCCCACAATGCGCTTGGTGGTACGTTGGTACGTGGTCTCCACTCAAGAACCTTTTTGCCCCATTGACGATCGTTTTAAATTTCCATTAAAAGAATACGTGTGTAAAACAATGCAATAAATTCAGCAAAAGCAAACTCAGATTACACTATTTAATAAGTGTTGTTTCGCTATTCACACAAGCGGTTTTATGGAAACCTTTTTAGCGAAATGTGATTGTTCTATTCAGCTCCCACTCCTGCTTCGCAGTCGCGAGGAGAATAAATTATCACTTCACAGTACTATATTAAAATGCGAGAGATGCATTCCACGTCCCGAAATCGTCCAAATAAAAGAAAAGGGCCAAGTGTGAGTCGGCGCGCACCGAAGATTCCGTTCATTCAATTATTTTCTTACTAGCTTTTGCCGGCAACTTCGTCCGCGTGGCGTATTATAGATCTTTGTGTGTGTGGGAGAAACTTTATATTTACTAACTTACGCGATTTAGATTTTTTCATACAAAATAATATCCCCGCTAGCTTCCGTTCCCGTAGGAATTTTGCAATATTCTGTTGCAAGTAAGATTTAAGTTTACTAAGGTACCTGCATACCAAATTTCAAGCGTCGAACTTAAGCGGTTTATATTTTTCATACAAAAGGATTTCCCCGCTAATTCCCGTTCCCATGGGAATTTTGGGAATTCGTTTCTAAGTGCACTTTACGGTACCGAAGCTACGTCCCTTCCAAATTTCAAGTGCCTACGTTTAGCCGTTTAGGCTGTGCGTTGATATGTCAGTCAGTCAGTCAGTCAGTTTCTCCTTTTATATATTTAGATTAGATATCATTGCTTCTAGTCGGACTTGCGCACCGAGGAATCCGTTTTTTCCGTTCATCTCAATTTGAATTTTATCGCTGATACATAAAGATAAGAAATCTGTTTAAAGTGCCAATATGTTTATCAAAATTTCGAAAAGCACAAAGTAATTTTCATACTATAACTTATACGCTGGAAGTATTCTGTTTCTGGAATTTTTTTTCGTTTATTCTTCATTTAAGATCTTTGACGTGGTCCAGAAAAAAAACTTTACCAATATAAAAAAAATATAAAAATAATAAAAAAATTAAAACAGGAAATAGGGGATACAATTTTGAGAAGTACATGATTTATATGTTTCCGTCAAGAAGCAAAGTACTGTAGTTATTAAAATATTGCCCTAAAACGTGGATAAGGTCAACGGCACAAAAAGTATATTAAGATATACAGAGATATTTCAAATCTTCCTTTTATTCTAGTCAAGTAAAAAGTATCATGATGTCTTTCTCAACGATCGACATAGTTGTAAAAGTTTTCTATTCTACCTATTAAACCACGGAATTGGTATATTTAATAATACATTAGTAAAGATATAAAATAAAATTGCTGCGTTGCTACTGCATTGACGTCAATGCAATAGGAAACGGTTGTTATTGTTCCGGATTAAAATTACATGCTTTTCGTTATTTAAATTGGATTGGACCTCCGTCACGTAAACCCATATTGCAATGATCAATTTATTATTCTTTACTAGCTGTGCCCGCGACTTCGTTCGCGTGGACTACATCCTTTCATGATCGGTTTACCCCTTTCTACCATAATATTCGAAACCAAAAGTAGTCTATATTTTAATATAAGTTTCGAGCTATATTTGTGCCAAATTTCATATCTCTAACTTCAAAAATAAACATTTTTCCATATAAACTTTCAAAGATGGTATTACCCCCCTCCCCCCCTTATTTTCTAATAAAAAGTAGCCTATGTCCGTTCTTAAAATTCAACGTATACCTATACAAAATTTCATCAAAATCGGTTGAGGGGTTTAAGCAGGAAAGCGTAACAGACACACAGACAGACAGAGTTACTTTCGCATTTATAATATTAGTAGGGATTAAAGCTTTTCCTGACCCGCTCCGTAAAGAACCCTAAAAAGCTCGAGCGCCGAAGGAAAATCCCATTTGCTTTTTTCCATTGCACGCTTGCTTTCGCCACCTCACTTTTACACCGAGTACATTGGAGGGTTAACGCAAAAACGCGAAGCGACAAAGGCCGGTCCCCTTTCACCGCAGTCGATGGATGAATAACCAAAATGAATACTCGATAAGAGATTACGAGAACTCGACCGTGTCAACAAACTTCTCCAATCTTTCATTATTAACCCGTTCAACGTTCCATTCTGAACTTTAGTCCGTTTAACTTAAGTGTGCAATTTGCAGGCAGGGCTGACCGGCACAATATGTGTCTTCCATTTTTGCTATATTTGTTCGGAGGACGCGCACAGTTTGTGAGGCAATAAGTGACAAATACGGGCGAAGCCAGTCGCCAATAACGGGAGGTCAAATGTGGACTCGGTGATTGGTCGGCCGGTTGTCACATTAGGGTAATTGCCAATATTGGACGTTGGTTCTGAGTGGCTTGTCAACAGCGAACACATTTTCGGATCATTAATTAGGTGGCTGCTACGAGAGATACATGTACGGAATTTTTGGTTATTGAAACAATTCAATACTTAATTAATTTATATATATGTAGGATACAAGTAACACTTATCAAAATCAATCAATCTATCAGTAGGTTACATAATGTACACCTTGGTGCAAAATTAGTTACAAGTTTAGATACGAGATTCATAGCTCAGTTCGAGTGCCCAAGTCTTTATAGTTATTTGTCAACAACATTATAAAAAATATATTTGGTACATACATATCCATAGATTTTTTTTGTAAAAAAACTACTAAGTTTCTTGCAAGTATCTTCTCGGTAGTTATAGGTTGCAAACCGAAGGTAGCGTCATTTGAGTTATGTAGAGACTTTTCAAAAGCATGATGTAATCTACTTAAATAAAAAAGATTTGCCTATTAGAACACTTCACACCGCTGGAGACAGAATTAGTTGGAGGAAAATCATACGGATGAAAGTGATGCAAAAGGGAGGTCACGACCCTCAGCAGTGAGGAATACGACGCAAGGAGGAGGATTAGAACACTTTTGAATCGACATTGAAAACACTGCAAAGGTACGCTATTACCGATTCGACACTAATTTCTATCGACAGTTTTGAAATAAACTGGGGTACACCAGTCTCCAAAGGTACCTGTTCACAAGCATGACGTGTGTGTAAGCCATCGTTTCCAACCATCGCAACCATATCTTAGAGAATATAATGACATGCATTATCAAAACGAATGAAAACCAAATTTGCATTGTATTCAATAATAATTCAGAAGTATGATATCATTACAGGTTACCTACTTAAATGAAGAAAGATTTTGATTGATTGAACGTAATCATTATCCCAATAATCACTTGACAATCAAAGCGTGATAAGATTTTTATTCCTATAGTTTTAAATGATCACGAAAGAATAAAACATTGAGAGAGTTTAAAAGCATACAATATTTTTGTGTTTTCTTTTCAAACATTAATGAAAATACCTACAGCATCGAAATTTAACGGTGAAAATTAAACAAATGATCAGTTTACATTAACGCTGAAACAAATTCACCGACCGGATTTACACCCAAAGCATTAACAATGACCACAAAACTAATTGGGTCAACGTAATCTCTTTGATACATAATTGCAAATTTGCAGCATTCACGAATAAGCGGCAAATAGCACGGCTGTCCTTTGATCTGCCCATCAGATCTTCCCGAAATCATTATTCAAAGGTCTGGCCGAAGGGTTAGGGACGGTCTTTGGAATAAAGGAGTTCGGACATGTGTTCCTTATGGGATCTACTGCGATGGACATATTTCACAGGATCCCATACTTACCCTCTTCTTACGGATATACCTATCCTTGTTAGTAAGTATGTCTACTCTTCTTCAAACGTTGATGTTTTACTTATACAGGGTGTTTGGAAGATGGATGCAAAGCCATAAAGCGGAGCTAGTATATACTATTTAGAACCATTTAAGCCCAACTTGTCTTAGGCGAAGTGTGACCACTTTTATTTTATCGAATTTTATTGATTTTTGATGATAAAACCTAAACTATTGTAGTTTTGTGCAAATAATGATCAGTGTGAAAGATAATAAATTATTTTTTTATTTTATTTTATCAAAATAATGTCTTAATCATATTTTGTTTGATTGCTTTCAAACAAAATATGATTAAGGCATCTGTGTCATAAGACAATTTTTTTACAGGTGTTTTAAGTCAATGATAATTGTTAAAGTTTATTTAAACAGATATTAGACAACTTACAAAAAATCACGAATGGTGCTTTTTTATTCAAACATGTTTAAAAACATGCCTAGTTATTGCTCTTTTTTTAGAGGTATCAACCCCGCGAAAAGCTTACAAATTGTTGAAATAAGGATCTACAATCTAAATTCAGGGAGACAATTTAAATGTATGGATGAAATAATTAAATGAAAAATTACCTAAAAATCATTTATTATTCGTGTTCAAAATGTCCACCGCGGTTTCTTATACAAGCACGGGCCCGTTTTCAAATTCATTTCTTCTTTCATCGTTTCAAATGCTACATTTATTTTTATCATCAAAAATCAATAAAATTCGATAAAATAAAAGTGGTCACACTTCGCCTAAGACAAGTTGGGCTTAAATGGTTCCAAATAGTATAAACTAGCTCCGCTTTACGGCTTTGCATCCATCTTCCAAACATCCTGAATATTACTAGCGACCCGTCCCAGCATCGCACGGATGCAATGTTAATACTTACGTTGGCTTTTCGATTTTATATCACTACATAGTATAAAACTTAGTCGCTTTTTCTGTACCTATATCCCCATGTACGCTTAAATATTTAAAACTCCGCAACGGATTTTGATGCGGTTTTAAATAGATAGAGTAATTCAAGAGAAAGGTTAATATGTTTAATAACATCCATCGCTCACAGATTTTCTGAAGTGTATTAAGTATCAGCATTGCACCCAAGCGAAGCCGGGACGGGTCGCTAGTTACAAATAAATATACACTTATCGCGCGTGCTGCTCTTACCAACTGAGCTAACCGCAAGTTATTGTAGGCGATGAAGGTCGTGGGTTCAATTCCCGCACCGCAAGGGGAGATAAAATTTTTCTGTTTCTAATATTTAAAGTTCGCTAGTACGGCGTATAGTACTATAAAAATAATAAAATCGAAATATACACTTATCACACTATATAATAAACAAAACTACATCAAAATTTGTTGCGAAGTTTTAAAGATCTAAGTACACATAGGGACATACCTACAGATGAAGAGTTTGTTTTATGCTATGTAGAGATACACCATTATTTATGCTTTCTGTTTCTTGCCGGATTTTTCTTGTTACGTTTGGGTTCCGAATTGGCTGGAAAACGGAATTTCGATTTGTAGATATTTATTTTGACGATGCATAAGTGTTATTTGTAACCAATGTGAATGAATGAATTGAATATGATTATGTACTTTACTAGTGTTATCTATTAACGGTACTACTGAAATTCAGTTAAATACTTTATTTCTGTTTTATCTCTCATTCAAATGTTTAGAATATACATTAAAACTTCGTTATGTACGAAAACGAAATCATTTCAAAACAGCAGACAAGACAAAACGTTACCAATTTATTACACACTTTCTCATTTTTACAGTAAATGGGAATTAATTTAACATTTTGCTCAAATCATCCTTGAAAACTCTTTGATATTTTTTCTCAAGTTCTGATTCCGTTATCTCTGCAGGAATTTCACGATATCAAAACTTCCGAGATAGTTCCATATTAGCGCATCCTGGATTTGAAATTTGAAGCTAAACTTATTACCTACTAATTTCGCACCAAAATATACAGTTAGTTTATCAATTCTAAAAAAAATAATATATTTAAAAAAGTAAAAAGAAAAACATTTTAAATTAAATTAACTGAAGGACTTTATGCGCAGTATTCTTATTCATTCAGTATGCATAGACAGACACACATAAACAAACAGACATGTCAAACTTGTAACATCCCGTCGTTTTTGCGTCAGTCGATACAACTATCCATCTCTCTTTTAAATTTCACTTGAAATGAATTAGTTTTTGCACAAATTAACCATAATCTTCTTAAAAAATTCTTTAATACTTACACAATTTCGGACCCAGATTACCATCTCTGCAGGAATATCACCATGTAAAAATGAGACTAGGAATTTCGCTCTTGATAAATATTTACCACTGACTGACGTTGCGGAAGCATTAGAAAGGAAATGTAAGAGGAAACGCTATAAAATGTAAATCTCTTAACATCTCGCGCCACAAATCAGAACAAACGGGCAGCGACCAAGCTCATGTTTTAGTTAACGGTTACAAGTCACGAGATTACGGCATACTGTCATTATTAGTTCTTTCGTAAAAAACAACTATCTTCACAGTAGTTAAAAGGTTCAGAACTGGAAGTAGTTTAAGAGAGGAAGGGTATAGCGATTTATCGCTTGAACCGAAGTCAGGCTGCGACTAGTGAAATACCTCCACCTAACAGAAGACCGCAGCCAAATAAGAATCACTTTTGTGTTGTTGTGTTCCTGCGTGTGAGTAAGGTTTCCAGAGCTCCTGGTGCTACATTAGTAGAAGGGGTCAAGCCTTCAAGGTAAGGGCGACAAGTCCAGTAACAGATATATTATGCTGTACTTGTTGCCCTTAAGTTAGGATCTCATTAACACTTAACATCAGGTCGGATGAGGTCAATCTTGAAGTGCGATATAAAAAAGCTTCATTTGTTGTATATAGAGACTATTCAGAAGTATTACTAATGTAAGCTGTATGAATAAAAAGATTTAACTTTGACTTATATTGTGACAGTAGGTATAGCATGTACATATCTAAGAGCGCCTAAGCCTCAAAAAGTTTTCTTTTATCATTGTCACAAGAAAATATATTTTTTTATTCAAGAATCTATACTAATATTTTAAAGTTCAAGAGTTTGCTTAAACTCATCTCAAAAACTACCGGTTCCAATTTAAAGAAAGTATTAGATAGTCTGAAAAAAAACAAAGATTTTTCTTCGATTAAGATAATTAAAAATTACTTTTCCTACATATTTATTTCATATTTGACATTGGGTCTCATTTTTGATAGTAAGTCTTTTTAGAATAAATTATTCATAAACAAGCAATTACCATTTACTTCAAGTGTACCGCCGTTTCTCATACCTTGCGGCAGTTGTTCAAAAATATAAGTGTAATTTATCGCATTCGTCACTCCCGCGCAGCAATGTATCACGCTCCGGAGTCGGCATACAATGACGCAACGCGCTCCCGCCCCAGAGAGCTGCGGGCTTCTGAACCAGCTGACAGGTGTGACAGCTTTGCGCTACCCACCTTTTGTTGTTGCCTTTGAGGATCTGGGTGTTTCGAAAGCTTAGAGATTTTAAAAAGCGCGCTATTTAATCATACATTTTATAAAGTGGTTTGCGAGGCCTTTGATTTTAATTTAAGTATTATTAAATTAATAATAATAAATAAATAAATAAATAATAATAAAATACTAGAGACCCGCCCCGGCTTCGCACGGGTGCAATAGGTACTAAAATATTGTACGTATAGTATTATATAAACTTTGCACTTTATTTATTACATTGACTCCTCCTCCCGTACCCCAGTGACGCTTACATGGAGCCTACATCGCATGCTGACTAGCTGAGCGCGGTGAGCGGAAACCACGCGACTTTTTTCTAATACTCACATTTTCAACTCATGATATTATTATCTTGCGAATGAAATGTCCGAATTTAATAATTCAAAAAGTTATATAAAGGTATTGAAACCGCCTTGAATATAAAGTAGTATTTTGATAAGAAATAATACAAAGGTACAAATAAAGAGCCTTTTCAAGCGGCGGCAAATTAATAAAATTTTTAGATTAAAAAACCGCTTACTGTGACATAACTATAATATGTATATATATGTATAATATTTTGTACATAATGATGAGTTCTGCAAAGTCGCAGTACACAATTTTGTTCTATTATCAATAGTTTTCCCAGCGCACGCGATGTAATGATTTTTTCAGGTCGCCTTGGTTTACATTATTGGAGTTTTAGTAAGGATCCCAAATTTTTTTGAAAATATAATATTGCCTTTGTCACCCGAGCACACTATGCTCGGGTGACAAATGGTGAAAGAATTTTGAAATCGGTCCAGTAGTTTCGAAGCGTATTCATTACAAAACAAACAATCTTTTCTCTTTATAATATTAGTATGTATATTAATACTAGCCGGCCCCAAAGACGTGGTTTTTATTTATTTTATATTTCATTTCAAGATTGACCTTTTCCACCTGTTGTTAAGTTGAAATGAGGTCCTAGCTTACGGACGATAAATACAGCATAATAAATCTGTTACTGGACTTGTCGCCCTTACCTTGAAGGCTTGACCTCTTGGCCTTGAAGTGATCCTTATTTGGCTGCGGTCTTCTGTAAGTTGGAGGTATTTCACCAGTCGAGCTGCTCCAATTTGAGCGATAAATCGCTATGCCATACCTCTCTTGTTCTTGTTGTCCAGTCTTAACGACAATTTAATTCGAATTCGGTTTTTTTCTTACACGACGTTGATAGTATTCTTTTTTTTTTTAATTTCATGCGCATTTCTTTTTATTTTTTCTTTTATAAGATCTTTATCCTGACAATTACAAACATAACAAAAAAAAAGGCAATTTGGCCCAGCCATTTATGCGTGATGGCGTAACTATGGGAAATAGAGATTCATTTTTATATATTAAGACTATTATAGATTCTTTAATCTAAGATAATAAATCTTTAGCTTAAGAGTTTTGTTTATTCGAACGTGTTAATCTCAAGTTTGAACAGAAAAAGCATTTATCCCAACAAAAAAACGATTATAGTTTGTTTATATTACAGTCGTAGTAAGGATTAGTTAATAAGCGCTAAGGTTATAAACATTACTTGTACCACTTATTACTACTGGTAATAAGAATCAGAAAACTAGGCACAATAAAAGGGCGTTGTTTCTCATTTCTGTAACACAAGTGCTTTAGCTAAAGCATGAAAGCAGTGTAATGTTGTCCAATATTTATTTAATTTATTTATTAATAATTGTGCCTGGCTTTTAATAGCGCATTTGGCCTATAAAGGATAAAATATAATAAAAATCAGTCAACTAATCTATCAAATATTTATTGCAAACATGTAGGAAATTACATACAGGTGTAATTGTAGAGTTGGTTTAACATAAACCCCGTTAGGACACAGCAATATAAAAATATAAAATAAAAAAATTATCAATCAAAAAGAAACAACTTTATCTTAGCTTAAATTTTACTAACCAGCAAACATTTTACTAAAAAGTACAATCTATTAGTATTTTATTTTAAAAGGAAAATACTATTTTGATTATATTTTAAATGATTTATGAGTCCAAATTTATAAAGGCCTCAAGCGAACAGCTTCACTATTCACGAGTAATCACTTTCGCACTACTGAGAACCGATGTGAATAATATACGAAAGCTTATCGTTCATGGTACCCGCTCGCCATTTTGGGCCTGCATTATAAATGGCAGTCTTCAAGGACAATTAGAGTAATGACCTGATTTTATTTATCAAACACTTATATGATAGATTGGTATACTTTATTGCACAAAATGTTTTTAGCAATTGGTTGTACCTAATTGACAAATTACAGGCTCTGAATTTCACGCAAATTTGACCTCAGCTTTTAGTAAACAGCTTAAGCACTAAAGATAAAAGACATTACTAATACTAAAATGAAATAATATTACTTATCATTATATACAAGAAAAAAAAAAACTTACATGAAAATATTAAAAAAAAAAAAAATTACCTATATACAAAATATTTACAAAAGATAGTCCGCTCCAGTGTTTAGGGTGCCCAGAATGCTAGCAACATTGCCTCTTTGAATGGCCAGACTTAAACGTTGGCCGAGGTATTTACCAGCATTCTGGTCACCAGACACTTCTACGAGGCGAGCGGACAATTCTTTGAATAAAGTTCGGGCCTCTGGACCCCACGGCCCCAAAGTCTCCACTCCAAATGGTGCGAAACGATAGCAGCCGTCGAGGGCAGAGTATTTCAATCGTTTACGGTTCTCCGCCGCGGCAGCGGCTGCCCCCGCGCTCCGAGAGGTGGAGTGGATGTGGCTTGGAGCAAAAGTGTCAGCACAAGTCGCATCCCAAACCAAAGCTTTGCCTTTACTCCATGGAATGAGCGTCATCCCGTCAGGTCTCTTTCCATCATTCCGACAGATACCCAGAGGCTCTAGGACTGCCGGAACTCTGGAAGAGGCAAAGGCTCGACGAAGGATGTCGTTAAGCACTCGTGTTATGGAAGCAAATTCATACCGTTTGTTTTTTTCATTGGCCCAGTTAGACATCAAAGCGGGTTTATTGCTAAAAAAATCTTCAAAGCAAATTTTCTCAGATTAAGAATAATATAGCCCAGTCATATTAGGTAAAAACCGGCCAAATGCGCGTCGGGCCACGCTCAGTGTAGGGTTCCGTAGTTTTCAGTGCATCACAATACTTAAGTATCCCCACTTAAAATTACAAAAATATGTAAAGTAAGAAAAAAAAATGCTAGCATATACGCTTAAATTACAACTTTAGTCAAAAAATATTTTTTCAAAACTTTCAAAAACTATTAAACCTATCAGGTTCAAAATAATTTTTCTAGAAAGCCTTTATAAAGTTCTATATTCTAGATTTTTTTTATACTTTTTGAACTTATGGTTCAAAAGTTAGAGGGGGACACAAATTTATTTTCTTTTGGAGCGATTATTTCCCAAAATTTTAAGATTATCAAAAAATAATCTCAGTAAACCCCTGTTCATTTTTAAATACCTATCCAACGATATATCATATGTTGGGATTGAAATTAAAAAAAATCACTCCCCAATTTACGTGTAGCCCCCTACAGGTAAATTGTGGAGTGCTTTTTTAGGCTATACAATTCTCTACAACTTTTGTTTGAAAAAAAAGTTTAAACAAAAGTTGTAGAGAATTTTATAGCCTACAACTTTTATAATTAGTGCAAATCTCATTTAAGCAATAGAAAGCCAGATATTCGCGAAAAACCGATTTTTGAGACCTTTGACCTTGAATATCTTAAGACGCGGACACGATAGCGTTTGCGACTTTTGAGACAACATTTAGAATGACAAAACAAAGGTTCATACCAATTTACAGCTTATTATCTTTCATTCCGAGGTGAAACCCCTAATACAACTGGGCTAATATGAAATAGAAGATAGTGAAAGATTGATGAGGCCGTGCAAAATGTTAATGGATAAAAAAATATGCCAAAAAACAAGCATCCAAATTATATTTAATTTGTGTATTTCTTTAGTTTGTAGCCAAAAGTATTATTTTACATAGTATTCCTAAATGAAAAACTACATAACAATATCAATTGCCATTACGCTCTTTGATATTTGTTTGATAACTTTTTTCATCTTGTTCTTTATTCCAACAACCATGACATAATATATCAAAACATACTGTCACAGAACATTGAAAATCTTCATTACAAATATTCATCCACCTGCTACCCGCCCCTCATACCCCATCTTTTTAAATTAAAACACCTCCCTCCGACGTCACGACCGAACAATACGTGATTGAAGAATCTTTGAGCAATCATAAATGCCATTTTCATTCCAATACAGGCTTTGTTCGTCAGATCTAATCTTGCGAAAAAATTCAACTTGTAGTGCGACATTATTGTCAATTCATCGGCTGATTTTTTGGTGATTAAACATTTGTGAAGTGAGAACACAATGGTTATCTCATATTTTATTTTAATAAAGGGACTTCAATGAAAAGATGTTAAAATGATTTTAACAGAGAGAATACTCAGATTGATTAACTACTGACTTTGTAAATCTGAGAGTTGAATGTGGGTTATAGTGTGACTGCATACAGTCGCCGTCAGATAAATTGGAGCAGAATAAGAGAGGCAGGGCAAAGCGATTAATCGTCGAACTGGAGCAGCCCGATTGGTGAAATACCTCCACCTTACAGAAGACCGCAGCCAAATAACAATCACTCCGGTGTTGTTGTGTTCCTGCGTGTGAGTAAGGTTTCCAGAGCTCTTGGGGGGTGCTACATTAGTAGCAGGGGTCTAGCCTTCAAGGTAAGGGCGACAAGTCTTGTAACAGTTTAACTATGCTATAGTTTTCGCCCTTAAGCTAGGAACTCATTACCACTTAACATCAGGTGGGATGAGGTCAATCTTGAAGTGCATTATGAAAAAAAAAGACAAAGTGACCAAATACTTCTGAATAGTTAAAAATGTCAATAAGTTCCATACACTACAAGTTACCATTAATATCTGAACATTCAATACTTCAGTAATATCTGAGCAGATGCTAGTCAATAATTTCTATACATACCAATAATCAATAATATCTGAACACTCATAACGTCAATATGTGTCACGTAGTCTCATTTAGCTACCTGTACAGATGAGTAGTAAATCCTACATTATTTTATTGTTAAGTTTAAGTTTTAGTCTAGGGATTGTCAGAATTAGTTTCGTATTTCATCTATTTGCTTAAATATCAATATAACTAAGGATTTGTAATTTATATTAAATTTTATTCTTTGTTGTTCTTGGTTTTGTAAAGACTAGCAATTGAGTATCTTACCAAGTTCCGAACCGGTGGTAGCTTTATTTTGGATTGTGTTCATGTTGATGATGCATACGTGCTACATGTAAACTATAAATAACTTTATTGATAATAATTACCTCCTTTGCAACACATTAATTAAAGAGCTGAAAAACTCCTGAAAAAGAGCTGAACTCCTTGAGGGTGCTACATAAGTAGTAGGGGTTAAGCCTTCAAGGTAGGGTGACCAGCCCAGCAGTAACAGCTTTATTATGATGTACTTGTTGTCCTTAAGCTAGGACCTCATTACCACTTAACATCACGAGGGATGATGTCAATCTTGAATTAAATATTGGACAACATCACATACATTGCTCTGATTCTGTGGTAAGTGGCTACAGCACTTGTGTTACAGAAATCAGAAACAACGACGGTACCACAACACCCAGACCCGAGACAATACAGAAAAGTTAGTTTCCTATATTGACCCGACCGGGGATCGAACCCGGAACCTCAGAGATGACGCGACGCCAAAGTCCGGCACGCTCGCTCGGCTGCGAAGGCCGTCAAATCGCAATATAAAAAAACCTCTGACTTATGTTTACAAAGACGGAAAAAATAACTTCGTACGTACTTTCGGCAGTTAAGCCTGAAACTTCCCTGAGGCTCTTATCTGATACTCCATCAAAACTCCACAGTTCGATGCTATCGACCCGGAACTAAACTTTCACCCTCAAAAATGTCACTTAAGCCCACCTATGTGTATATAACCGTAGCTAGATGAAGCCGAACCCTTGGAATCTTGTGTGATGTCTTCAACACTAAGCAGTGTAAGGGGATACTTTGTACCTTCTCAAATTACATCTTTGGTGAAACATTTTTGTCATATTGTCCTTTATAATATTCTTAATAGGAGTATTGATAAATTCAGGTAAAAAAAAATTCGAATAATGATGCTACAGTACCTAACTACCAATGTTTGATGAACTCCGTAGCTGAAAGGTAAGAGGGCGCCATCTTTGAGGTCCAGGAAACGATTCCTGGTCAGGTCAATCTGGGAAACGAATTATCTTTATTGTCACGGGTCTGAATGTTGTGGTAGCATCGCTGTTTATCGGCTCTATCGGTTTCTAGCGTTATTGGATTCGGAGACTATGTTTTGTCTATTTTGACGACCTCGGTGGCGCAGTGGCTAAGGTAGGCGACCAAAGCGCAAAAGGTCCCGGGTTCGATTCCGAACGAAAACGAACTTTTCTAAATTGACTTGGGTCTGGGTGTGCTGGGATGACGCCCCCAGTTAGTATCCGTCGTCTGGTGCTCATAGTACAAGGGAAAACCTTAGTTTGAGACCAGGTGATTGGTGTGATTGCCTGGCGCATTTATTTATTTATTTCTTGAGATGAACCATGAGACAGGAACAAAATATAGACTTTCCGATTAGGAATCATTTCTGATGCGTGAGTTTTGTAGCATAATGCTTCAGCTATACATCTCTAAAATTAGGTAAAAAGAAGTAAAAATTACGTAAAACTATTCTAAATCATTAAAATGTACTGCATTAAATCGTTGTATCGCCTAAAAAGCCATTGAAAGCTTTTTTGTAATCAGGTTATTAACAGTAATCGGTATACGGATTAGGTTAGTCATTAGCCCATAGGTAGTGTAAGAACCGTATGTTCTTAACTAAAAATGGAAGTACTTCCGCCAAGCTAGGTGTTATCTGCTCGAGGACCAAGGTCCTACTACCAATCTTGGTTTGTTGTATATGTCGCAGTCATCTGGTTGAAACAGCTATTTGATTGAATCACTAGCGTGTTTATTAAATGACGACGTTTAATTGAATGACTAGGCCGAACGTTGAATGAATAAGACTCACTGAACGTCCAACAAGTTAGCGGATTGTAACATAGCCCTTTGAACATAGCGGAGGTAATCAGTCAGGTGATTGTAATTTAGTCCATTTTTTTTCCACTGCGGCGTTAGTGCTCATCAAAACAAAGATGGCGTCAAACAGCTGGTACAGATATAATCGAATAGCACTGTGTTGATAATTTTTAGAGTGAAATTGAGATATAAAGTGACTTATTCGTAAAAAAATATTTTTTTAGCCTAATTGTCTTAAGACTTAAAATTGTTAAAACATATTAAAAAATCTTATTAAGGTGTGTTATGTCATGTCTGTCAGCTATATCCCATTCAACGACTATGCTAAATGACGTTCAGTCAAGAAGTTGAACGTTATATTAAACAATTTGACGAGTTGTCCTTTAGTCATTCAATTAAACGTCGTCATTCAATGAACGCGCTAGTGATCCAATCAAATAGCTGATTAAACCAGATGACTGCGACATATATATAGTTTGTGGCGACGATAACTTTTGACAACACGATGTAGGATCGATGTATTGATTGGCTTATCGTGTATTACGTATAGAGCGTTGGTTACTACGCCAATTCTGTTGATGTTTATTTGTATCAACTTAAAACAAAACGAAACCTAATATAAATAAGAGTACTTTTAATACCTAGTAAGTGTAACACAAGAAACACCCAACTCCGTAATACGAAGTTGCCGCTACCACCTCTAATTCAGGGAGTCGATCCGCCGAAGATGCCTTAAGACAGTTTGATTAGTTGAAACTTCTCCCCTCCGGCATCTTCCAGACTCGGCCGGATAATTCGCAGGAATTCGGGACCCGCGCAAAGGTTGCTCGAAGCGTCAGATTTTCTGATACCTCCTACTTTATGAGCCTTGTACGCTTTGCGATTCAATGGGGTGATATTTTATTCATACACGTAATAGTTTCTCAATATTTAAATGTTCGCGATGGGGTGACTTGAGGGTAGATATGAAACTAAGACGCGTTTGTGCAATGAGTGGAAAGGGAAGATAGTCGTGATGGAAGACCCTAGTAAAAGACTTATCCTGGTTGAAAAGATAAAAAATAAGAGAGGGTGCATTTTTATCCTGTGATTTTATTGACAGTGATTATTCGTTCGATGAAATATGAACTATGCAGAGTAAATATCGTAGTCCGCTGAAATACGTTTAAAAACTCATGATATCCCAATTCCTGAACAATTTCTACACCTTTGTCAATCTCATGACCGATCTCATCGCTCCTCAGACAACCTAAGCTTAAACATTCCTCGACATCATGGTGACTTCTTCTCCAAGTCTTTTACCGTGCAAGCTGTCCGCTTTGGAACGATCTGCCCGCTGATACTCAATAATACTCAGCTAAGGAAATTTCCAAAATTTAATAAAATTTCGTGAATAGGATTCTCTCGCTAGTCAATAAATAGTAATCATCTTGTACTGTTTGTTCAAAAATGTTTTTAATAAATAAATAAAATTCCATCATGCATTTTGAATCTCGCTTTGAACTGATGAACTCATAGTAATAAGTTTTAGGAGATTTCAATACATAATTTTAAATTTTTAACTTTCCAGCATGCCATAAGGCTTTAGTTTATAGAATTGAGTTAGTAAGGTTTTTACAATGACATAGTGTGATGGCATATCATAATTTGAAATTCGAGTTTTGAACACAAAGCTACTTTCTTCAGTTATGACTGCATTGTACGTTACCAGATACGATGTTTTTCTAAAAATACGTGCAAAGTATTTGTGATTTAGTTTATATTTTCCGCCTTTTTTGACATGGGAAATGCTTGGTGCACATTACCGTCACCCGAACGAAGTGATGGCATGTGTCTTGCCCTAAGAAGGGTAAGCCTACCCACTACAAGCGCGGAGGACCTGATCGCCTTAATAGTAACGCTGTGTGAAAAATTGTACTTTCCGCCTATCAGTAAACTGGCTTCAACCAATTCATCAAAAACCTCAGTCCTCAATTAGCCCAATAAATCTCAAAACCAATCTCGCACTCAATTTCCCACCTCCAGCACGAGTGGATTAGCCTAACATTAACAATTAGCCGAGGACCGGGCTAAGAATAACAAATTTGCGCTTCCAATAAGGGCTTACCCTCGTCATAGCTTCTGTTAATACGCCGCTATGTTATAGTTCAACCCTACCGCGCGGAGTAATTAAGTCATGGAAATTCAATTAGGGTGATCAAACGTGTAAAATATTCATGGGATGCATTTGAAGCCATTTTAATTGTGGAGCTTCAGGGTGTATTTTTAAGGAAGTCAAAGGAAGAAATTTTAATTTTAGTCAAAGAAATAAAATTTCTCGCATGAGATGATGGTTTAAATATTTTTTATTGCATTTTCAGCCAATCAGCAGCTGACGTACTGAATTTTATCGATTCTGACATATTGAGCAGGTTAGACTCGATAAAGATGCTGTCTCATTGGTTGATTTTATTGTTGAATCTATATGATGTCGATATCCATAGCAATATTGTAAATGTGAAAGTAGCTTTGTCTGTCTGTCTGTTTTTCTGTCCGGCTTTCACGCCTAAACCACTGAACCGATTTTAATGAAATTTGGTATAAGTGTACATTAAACCTCTGGAATGGAATTTTGAAAATAAGAAGATAGAGGTAATATATTATCACCCTTGAAAGTTTATAAGAGAAAATGTGTTTTAAGTTAAAGATATTAAATTTGGGACAAATATAACTTCAAATTTAATTTTAAAATATAAATAAATAAAAATAACTTTATTTCATAAAAATCCATTACATTATTATTGCCGGGGCCTCCCGGACTAATATGGACTAATTTTTGTTTCAAATTTTAGAGAAGGTAGGATTAAAATCAACCATCTGTATTTTTTTTCTAAAAAAGACTATGCGATTAAAAGGCGTATGCTAGATTAAAATATATTGTTTATTAAAGTAAACAGAAGCATTTCAGTGGTTTGTGTATATTACGTTTAATTATGCCGTTGATGTGCGACACAATATCCCATTAAAATGAAAATCACCGCCCGTATCAACAAATTAGTTTATGATAAGTTTGTTCCTCTAACTTGCTAAAGGCTTATGACCCCATAACAAGAGTAATCGGCTCACTCAATACTAATTTTGCGGAGCACCCTCGCTATGGCGCGACTTGCCATGAATTAAGCCATAGAAATTCAATTAGCTGGATTAAATTCAAACCTTCAGCCATCATTGTATGTGAATAGTTGGCTCTAACGCAAAATATTAAAATTGTATTAATGAAATGCTTTGAAATTTTGTTGACGTGCATAATGGATGCACAGGTTCAAAATGTATTACTAACATGTCTTCAAATGGAGGAAGTATAGATTAGTAACACTTTTCTAATGAATATACGCTATACTAATCAATTAGTAGTATACTTAGATATGTAGATACACATAAATATATATTGGACAACATCGCACATATTGCTATAATTTTGTGGTAAGTAGCTAAGTACTTGTGTTACAGAAATTAAAAAGAAAATAAAATAAGCATATACGAATAGGTAAATACACGAAGTATATAAATCAAATACTACTTAATACTAGAAAGTTACTTTCCAATTATGACCCATCAGTAATCAAAATACGGCCATTAAAAATAGTCCTTATTGAAATTGAATGTATTTTCAATTTGGTAGGGCATTCTTCTTTCAAGTTATAGTGCAACCTATCTGTTTATCTGCTGATGCACAATCGAATACAAGATTTGAGTGGTTTTTGTTTCAGTCACTTTTGGTGACGCTGCATGGCTAGATTTTTTGAACATGAACATCGAACAACTGCAATACAAGCTTGTTAAACTTTTCAACTTTCGTCAATACAAGTGGCAGTTGCAACCGGCGAAAAATCCATCAACGACGCATCATGCAGTAAATTATTTATATTAATGCGACCGTAACTCCTTCATCGTACTGTCCGCGACTTGAATGTCGGGGCCTTAAGAGCGTACGACTAATTAATAAGGTAAGATATGAATAAGATAGCTACCTCACGAGACCATGAGATTATGAGGGTTATAACTAAATCTCTGATATTGTATGATCAACAAACCGTCGGAACTTTTTTAATTAAAGATTTTTTTATAATCTTGGAGAATAAATTCTTGATCTTATAAAACGCCATATAAATTCGAAATTTAATTCCGGAAACAGGGCTCAACAAATTAATAACCAGTAGGAAGGGTCGGAACTATCGCACGTTATGGGCACAATCCGCACTTTTGTCCCACAGGGCTTCAAGGGTCAAGGGATACGCGGGTTAAGTTGAGCAATTAGGATGCCTATTAATTATGTGTTTTATAATAGTTGCCTAGTATTTTAACATCCGTTCTTGCAAGAGTCAATCCTTACTAGAAATACGACCTACCGTTTACATTAAAAATCCCCACAGTTTCATATTAGTGCATCTCGGATTTGAAATTTGTCATAATGTATTACTCAAGATCTTAAATCGAACATTTTGAAGGTTGTATTAAAATATGTACTAATCAAACATTTTCTGATGGCGGCCATCTTGGACCGATTTCTATCAAACATAGCTAACAACAATCTCGGCCATTTCACATTTCAAACAAAAAAAAATAATAATAATAATAAAAAAAATCGCTTTATCAGTTTTTAGAACCAAAATAAATTATCTATTGAATGGTCAATTTAATTTTATCGTTTAATGATAGATATAGCCGTGAAAAAAAAACATCCATTAAATAATGAATTTACTTAAAAACTATAATAAACTGAACTCTTAAAATACTTTTGTATTTGAAACAGACACCGGTTGATTTAAGTGAAAAACATTATCCTTGTTGAACTTAAACACTAGGCTTCGACTACAGTTACAGCATAAGCCACTCAATGCTCTCTAAATTATTCTACAAACTGCATTACTAAAAATAATTTAGAACGAAAATTCACCGCCAGCTTGCAAAGATTCCATTAGCTCTTTAGCACTCTTAAAAGAAACAAAAACTCGACAGTTTTCGCGTAAAACTGCTTTCATTTGGAGCGTTATGTCGCATTTGAATTAAAAATTACATTCGTTTACTTAAGCTGTGAAAAATTTTATTACATAAAATAAAATAACTCTCATATTATATTCCTTAATTACTTTTTATAATTTTAAGAGTTATCAGTAATGCTAGACACAAATATACAGTTTAAACTTTAAACTTCGTCATACAATGTATAACTCATTAGTAAAACCACATCTCGAATATTTGATACAAGTCCAGGGATAGACGGCCCTTACAAACATAAATGACTTGGAAATAACGCAAAATAAACTTATTAAGGTGCTATTTAACTTTCCTTTTTTAAAACTTACTAAGGAAATTGAATATAATAATACTAAACTTTTAAATATAATTAATCTCTATACCTACCACACCTGCATATTAAGAAAAAATATACTAAGGAAGAACACTCACACACAAATTACGTTTACAGACAAATCACAACACTAATACCAGAAACAAAAATAACTTAGAACTCTTCACGACCTCCGTAGCCGAGAGGCAAGCGTGCCAAACTTTGGCGTCGCGCCATCTCTGAGGTTCCGGGTTCGATCCCCGGTCGGGTCAATATGGTAAACGAACTTTTCTATATTGTCTCGGATCTGGGTGTTGTGGTACCGTCATTGTTTCTGATCTGCAACACAAGTGCTTTAGTTACTTACAATAGAATCAGAGCAATGTATGTGATGTTGTCCAATATTTATTTATTATTTATTTAATATATCGCCGTTTTTTAAGAACTACCCAAAATTAGAACCTTATACGGAAAAAGAAACATACAATTTGAGGGAGCTCAACTATATAACACATTACCACAATTTGTGAAAGACTAAATCAGTCCTTGTTTTTAAAAAGAGGTCTACCTAAAATCTATTGTGTTACTATGGTAGAATGAACCTATATTCGTAAAATCAATTTGTTAATTTTCTCATTATTAAGTAGACTATGTAATGTTTTTTATTTGAGAAATTATGTTCTTTAAGTCGAAATGCACAGTTTATGTGGTGGTTCATTTTAACCACCTATAACGGCGGCTTGTCAAAATTTATTCGTAATGGCTGCCGTAACAGCGAGTGAGTGGGGGCCGAGTGGTACCGCTTTCGGCCTGCGTGGCAGATAAAGATTAAGATGAAGGCCTTTACATCGAGCACGTTTTAAAGATAAACTGCTTAATCTCGGCAGAAGTGCGGCGTTAAATGTTAGTGAAGCCATTGTGGAGGAGGCGTCATTTATATTTAAAGTATCCAATGTTTAAAGGGGTGCAAAAATAGGTCGGTGAGGCAAAGGTTGAACCGTACACAGAAAATAATGATTTCTGCCGAGCGTTATTGCACAGTAAAATATCAATATCACCGATCAATAGAACCTTCAACAATTAAAAAAACTTGAATAAAAACTTTGTTGTATTTTACGAAATATTTAAAAATAAAAAATAAAATTCAGTATTCAGCTTTAAATCGTTATTTAATAAAATGTAAAGAAACTCTATTTTTACTAAGAAGATATTGGTAATGAACTCAGTAGATATGTTACGAATAAAACTAACCAGAAACAAAGTTTTTTATTATTGACGATCTTTATCGGATGCGATGATTTTTTCATAAACCGTAAAGGTTAATTCTGCCACTGTTTACTCCCACGTTGCTTTGCTTCAAAGAGGCAGGTATTGTGGATAGGCCATTTTTCAATAACATTTTCCGCTGCTCAATCCGGTGGCGCCCAGCCATTAGTGTTGCCGTCGATTCGATTGTATATCGATTATAATCGATTATTCCAAAAGAGGCCTAAATAATCTAATAATCGATATGACAATCGATTGTATCGATATAATCGATTATATCGATACCTATTTTTATTAGATATAATCGATTATAATCGATTAATCGATAATAATTGTAGTCAAATACAATATAATCGATATAATCGATTTTATTTACCTATCGGATAAGATAGTATCGCCATGATGGTACAGTTCAGGTAGGTACCAAGAAACTTAGCTATCACGTTTTATGAATAAAAAGTAGGGTATAAATAACTTTTTCACAGTTTCATTTTAAATGTGTTATGTTTAAGAAGACATTATATGAATGACGATTAAATCTAAAAATAATTGCAAATTAATCGACTATATCGATTATAATATCTAATAAAAAAAGGTATCGATATAATCGGTTGTATCGATAGTATCGATACTACCGGCCGATTGTCATATCGATTATTAGATTATTTGAGGGGGGGATAATCGATTAATCGATAATCGATTATCCGGCAACACTACCAGCCATCACAAACAACCAGAAAATTCACAAAGTAACCAAATTGCACGCGTGTCGCGATCGCTGGTAGGGGTTCGTGTAAATAAATCATTTTATTTTCAGAGCGTTTGTCGGTAAAACAACGACCTAGCACCAATTCACCGACATTGTTTTTGAGCTTGAGTGGACCATTCACAATTTATTTCAGTTCAAGTAAAGATATATTCGATAGATTTTTATACAAAAATCAGTTTTGAACAACAGCATTGGTAGGTCAGTTATACTGTTGTATATTTTGTCTATTTTGATAAAAAAAGATTATGACTACATAAAACATTACAATAGCATAATGCCAAAATTAGGATTTTTTGTGCAAGGTACGCCTCGGAAACGTATACTATTTAAGTTAAATGATATTCCCACAATAACAACATACTGTATTCGGTTTCACTTGTATTTTACATTTATAATTGAATAGATAATTTTAATAAGTAAATTATTTTGAACCAAATCATAAGTTGATGATGTGTGGTGAAAATTAAGAAGGTAGTTTTGAGGTAGGTAAGCTGAAGAAGACTTATCTTCAAAATTAAACACACTCTTGGGTCACGCTAAGTCTACATATTACACTGGCATCCGCTTTGAAAGGTTAGACCAGCCCAAAGTGGTCCTTAGCTCCTGTGCCGCCTTAGGTTTGTTTGGGAAGCCGAGACGCGGTCGAATTCCTTAACTTCCAGTTAAGTGTGAGCAGTTAGAATACTTTTGTAAGTCTAAAGGTAAGTGGTTTATTTTTTAAAGATTTAACGTCTAGGTAGCTTAGTAATATTGTAGATGTTTTTGATATTTATATCATAGAGCTGGTTATCAAGCATACGCCTGAAGGTAAACGATTTCCGTAGCTCACTGGTGATGTTGTGGCTGGTCAGGATGACCCAATTTTCCATATCACCACCACAAGGTAATGAGGTCCAACCGGGGATTTAATTGGGTAGTCCTGCCCTCTTTAGGGCAAGAAGTATCACGCACGCCGTCACCGTCAAGAAATTTAACCCCGTCACAAAAAAGGGATATCACGCATCTATGCCAACGCTATAAGAATCTCTTCACGTCTGTATTGAAGACCCACATTCTGTAGTCTCGAAAGTAAACCTGAGCTGGAAGCTCATTCCAAAGCCTCAACGTACGCAGCAATAAGTTTCTTTAGAAAATAATAGCACGCGGCCATTTTGGAAGCGATGAACTCCCTGTTGATCTCAAGAGGCGCGATGAAAAGGTCGTATGTATCATGTCAAACAATTCCTTTGAATATTCTTTATCATGCAATTGGTGCGAACGAAATTCTTAAATAGAATTTTAAGATAATATATATTTATTGGCATACAACATGGCACATTACAAGATCTTATCTAATGAGAGAACAAGCATGTTTTATCGATAGTCGATATGCAAACCTTTCATCGTCATGCAGTATATTATTATTTATTATTACGCATTAATTACAATAAATATTATTAAAATTACGAAATCGCATGTATATTCGATATTATAATATACAAATACAGGTTCAAAGAAATATGTAGTAGGATCATAGGATATCATAAATATAAACAGTTAAAATTAAATATATTTTATATGTTTAAGGTGAAATTATTCACAACTCAATTTGGTATCAATTTTTAGAAAAGATAAAAAAGTTTAAAAAAAAATTACAATAAATAGTATACAAAAACCAAATGGTCTCAAAGTAAGCTCTGCTTTGTTCTGTGGGTACCACATGCAGATATGACTTAGTTCGTCAGACCAAGTTAAAAAAGTGAGTTTCCTTAATAAAACTGACCAAAAATCCGGAACCTTTCACTTTACGAACCTATCTTTAGTTAGTTACTGTTTTTTTCAATTCAATCAATTTTAGCTTTTGTTTTTTTAAAACAATACACCTTTCCAAATCGTTAAGAATACCTAATTCATCTCCCACATTAACACAAATAAACTACTTTCGAAAGAAGAAGTAAATTCAACAAAAAGAAATGAACCTTCATTAACCCGGCGTCGGTTATAAAAATTTAAGCTACGCTTTTAAAATCCACTGAGGATTTAAATATCTAGACGACCACATTTCTTTCATTTCCACTGTCGTTGGAGTGCTGCGTAATTGTAAGCAAAGGTCAAGCTCGGACTAATTAAAACATTTACTGGAATGTAGTTTAGGTAACAATCCGAATAAATACAATGGTGTAATTAAATTGTAATTCAATGAATAGAATTGTAAAACACTGATATCACGTAAGTTTTTAAATTTAAGCCTTCTTTGTAATATGGCCTTATAATAAGGCATCGAATAAGAGATTGAATTATATTGAATTTTGAAGATGAGATTAAATTATAGAGAGAATATAGAATGTCTGATAACATCATAATTAAATTGTCCTGATCCTAATGAAGTACCTTAATATCTTGTGTTATGGAAAGTAGAACGAACGGTAACACATTACAAAGGTGATTTTAAATACAACCACAAAATGCTCAAACCACGAATATTTGAAAGTCAAGTTGCTGGTTCGGGATCTATGTCTACCGAGAAGACACCGGGAAGAAACTAGCAGTTTATTTACAGCCGCAATTCTAACGTATTTCTTTGTTTACACCACTTTGGCTGAAGTTATATATTTGTGTTTATATGAGTGAAGAAATATTCAGTATTTATTATTGAGATCTAATCTGGAGCAAGCCAGTCCCGAAAGGTGATATCTGTTTACAATCATGACGTTTGAGCCAGCCATAGCTTCACAATATCAACAATAATATAATGTAAAATCATCAAATCCTCAAATAAATATATCATATCAGTAAAACGTTTACGACAACTAGATCGGATTTTCTTTTAGCCATGCTTTATTTAAAATGGTTTTTATAATGATAAAAATTATATTTTCCAAACGGCGTCTCAAATACAAGTAAAATATAAATAGGATTAACCCAGAAAGCCAAAGGCTAATGAGAGAGATCAGAAATATTATAAAAATATTTAAAAATCAGAATATACAGCAGTTAATTAGGGTAAAAAATATATTAAAATGTCAAAGTTGTGAGTGAGTGTTTGTCATTTGCTTTTTTCCTTGAAAACCTTAAATGAAGAGAAATGCTAGTTACTAGGTACAGTTCAGGTTTAAATACTTGTCAGTAATTCAAATCTTACAAAGATAGAATAACCAAGTTATTTAAGTTAGAGGTGTGTTTTATGCATAAAGTTATAATAGTGGGTTACAATTACATTTCCAGTTCCACCCAGTCGGTGCGAAGGTACTTCTGCCCGGAAACAATCTAAAAGATAATGAGTGTGCCGCGGCAGGCAATTATTATGATTGCGGGAAGACCGCGCACTTCAATTTGATGAGAATATGATTTAGTTGCAGGCAGGTGAGGTTAGCAAGTTTGAGGGGGTTGGGCGCTTAATTAAAGTATTGGGCAACATCACATACATTGCTCTCATTCTGTGGTAAGTAGCTTGAGCACTTGTGTTACAGATAACAGAAACGACAATGGTACCACAACACACAGACCCGAGACAAAATAGAAATGTTCGTTTCTCATGTTCGAACCCGGAACCGCAAAGATGTCGCGACGCCTAAATAGATAAATCCGGCCTGCTCGCCTCGGCTATAGAGGTCGTCAATTTGTCGCAGGATTATAATGAGCTAGCCTTCAGTATCTTTATTCATGTATACTTTACAAAAACACTAAAAAATCGTCATTACAAATTCAGTACTCTACCGCCGTGCTCGAATTGTTAATATAGAGAAAAACCGACAAGAAACTCGATACTTCCCGTTTTCAAAGAAACAATGTTTTTTAGATTTACATCAGAATTGAATGGAGATATTCTATATCCATAAATCTGTTCGTTTTCCATATTGCCCTGACTGAGTTCGAACCCAGAACCTCAGACATAAAGAACTGCAACCAAAGACTAGCCCAATCGCCTTTTGCTTACGCAGGTCTTCATAAACAAAGAGGTTGATTTGATACAGTTTATCATTCATCTGTAATCTCAAAAGGTCAAAAGTCAAATGAAAATCATGAATCTATAAAGCCATACGACCAGAAAAGAGGTTAATATAATCGTAAACTTTGCTCAAATTGATTCGCAAAGAGCCGTGTCGACGAGAGAATTATGAATATTGTATAACGCGCAGCGCCATGCGATGTTTTTGCTCTCATCCGATTTGCAGATGAATAAGTGTGGGATGAGTAATAAGCGGAGGCTGATTTATGTGTATAAATAAAGATCTGCAGCATTTTTGCACGATCCCGGTAATTTCGAATAGTTTTATTTTAAATATTTTAAAGAAACAGAAAAAAATTATCTCTCCTTGCGATGCAGGAATCAAACCCACGACCTTCGCGTATCGCGCGTGCTGCTTTTCCAACTGAGCTAACCGCAAGTTATCGTAGGCGATGAAATTTTTTTGTTTCTTTAAAATATTTAAAGTTCGTTCGTGCGGCGTAAAGCACTTTCAAAATAATAAAACAAAAGTTTTATTTTCTCTACGTCCATAAGAAAGATTCTCATACTTTAAGCAATATTCTCAAAAAATAATCTGATTAGCGAAATCGGCTCTCCTGTTCTACAGATTAGAGCTTTGGTAACACATTAATCGTATATTTTTTTACGTTAAAGATAAAGTTTTTTGAAAGAAAGAAAGAAATGTTTATTAGTGACATGTCAAAGAATTTATAGTAACTTTTATATAAAATTATGTCACCAAGAAGGCAAATACTCAATATGGCGAGGTATCGGAGGGACACACCGACCCTGGTCTTCCGCAGATGCCTTTCGATTTTGTAGCTTTATTTTTATTAAAAAAATCAATGTAACTTTGTAAAAAGTCCCGATAGTACAATTTAAGCGCATCTTGGATTTGAAATTTAGTTTGTAGTACTCATGAATCCCCTTTATTTGATACCTCTACTCAGGGAGTAGTGTCCAAATTTATGTAGTCAGACATTTTTGGTCGGCGGCCGTCTTGGACCGATTTTCATCAAAACATTTTTATTAAGCAATTCATAACACACATAATTTTTAACGTTTAAAAACTAAAGAGCCCAAAGCCGTTAATTTTATTCTTGTAATACATTTTTGTTCATATTTTTTTTTTGTACAGAGATACTTAAGTTCGAGCGAAATTTTTTCAATCACGTCAAAAACACTTCAAAACAAAATTAATCAAAAATAGTTTCATACGAAAATTTTAAAGAATAAATATTTTTATTATTTCTTTAATAAATCTAATATAGTCCTAATCGCTACAGCTATCACTCCGGCCTCTGCTTAAACACGAGATGTTTGTGTAGCAGAATCTTGGAAGTGATATCTGATGTCGAGATCTCCATAAATGGTCGCTAATGGGACATAAATCACGCGGCTTGCGTTCACAAGATGTATACTTGTGCTCCTGCTGTTTTTACTTGTGACAGATTGTGAACAAATCGTGCGGAAATATTTTTTATATAAACTGTAATGGTTAAGATCACATACATTGCTCTTATTCTGTGGTAGATGTCTTAAGATATCAGTGCATTTTTTTATTTATTTCACAAAAAAGTACATCAGGTGAATTAAATGCTAGGGGCATTCTCCACCAGTCAATCCTTGGGTCATGCAGAGAGTTTGTATATGGGTTTAATCCCTACTTCCCTACTAATATTATAAATGTGAAAGTAACTCTGTCTGTCTGTCTGTCTGTCTGTCCGTCCGTCTGTCTGTCTGTCTGTTTGTCTGTGTGTCTGTTACGCTTTCCTGCTTAAACCTCTCAACCGATTTTGATGAAATTTGGTATAGGTATACGTTGAATCTCAAGAACGGACATGGGCTACTTTTTATTAGAAAATAAGAGGGGGAGGGAGGTAATACCACCTTTGGAAGTTTATATGGAAAAATGTTTATTTTTGAAGTTAGAGATATGAAATTTGGCACAAATATAGCTCGAAACTTGGTATAAAATATAGACTGCTTTTTGTTTCAAATATTAGGGGAGAAGGGGGTAAAACCGACCATAAAAGGATGCAGTCCACGCGAACGATGTTCTTGAGACTCAACGTATACCTATACCAAATTTCATCAAAATAGGTTGAGAGGTTTTAGCAGGAAAGCGTAACAGACAAACAGACAGACAGAGTTACTTTCGCATTTGTAATATTAGTAGGGAGTAGGGATAACGGTACCTATTAAATAAACAATTATTCATAAACATACGTGAACAATCAGAAATAACGACGGTACCACAACGACCAGACCCGAAGCGCTACAAAAAATACGTTTTCCACAATGACCCAACCTGGAATAGAACCCGGGATCTCAGAAATGGTGCTACGCCAAAGTTCGACACCCTCGCCTCTCAGCGTGTGCATACTTTCATAAGTGTAAATTACAATTATGTCGATCAGTTTACGATATATCAGTATATCTTTGTTATTGGTTAATAACCGGTTGGGTATATACTAATTTTACTGTAACACGGTTTTGTGTAACAAATAAATCAATTTGTAAATATTATTTATTATCCACGGGAAACGATGTCAAAGGAATGAAATGTCGGTTGTTTTGTCGCAATAACACTTTCCATTGTGGCGTGATCGCAAAATTAATACCTTGTTTCTAGCTCCCATTTTGAAATTAATCAAAATGGCGACTTTGTATTTGAAGAGTTATGACTTACTTTGTGTTCGGATTTGGTTTTAAATGAATTGTAACTGGCAGTTGCTTGTATAATTTCAACTAGAAATATTTTTGTATCTTTTTTTTTGCTCTACGTACTACTATACAGTTGTAAGAACACTAGCTGTCGCCTGGCACTTCGTTCGCGTTATTCCGGAATAAATTATAATCAAGTATCTTATCAATATTTCTATCAACATCTTTTAAGAGAGGTTGGGCATAGCGATTTATCGCTCGAACTGGAGCAGCCCGACTGATAAAATACCTGCACCTTACAGAAGACCGCAGCCAAATAACAATCACTTCTGTGTTGTTGTGTTCCTGCGTGTGAGTAAGGTTTCCAGAGCTCCTGGGGGGTGCTACATTAGTAGCAGGGGTCAAGCCTTCAAGGTAAGGGCGACAAGTCCAGTAACAGATTTATTATGCTGTACTTCTCACCCTTAAGCTAGGACCTCATTACCACTTAACATTAGGTGGGATGAGGTCAATCTTGAAGTGCAAAATAAATAAAAAAATATAAAAATCCAGCCTATATAATTTATTAACTCATTTTGGATGAAAGAGTAACAAATATCTACATTCTTACAAACCTGAGATTTTTTTATTATTAATGGAAAATTATTAAGTTTACGATAAATTGGAAAAAAAGAAAAATATCAGTATCATCTATTTACACGAATCATATTTTTTTATCATCAACAATCAATCAACTAATAACGCCTCGATGGTATATTGGTTTAAGTACTGGGTGAGGAAGGGTATCAGTGTTTTAGGTTCGATGCCTGGGTCGAGCAAAGTATTTTTTCCAATTTTTACTACGCTAGTTGCCAGTACCTATTGTTGTCGATGTTTTCATTTCAAATATACAAATCTTGGTCTTTCAATATGTCGATAAATAGCCTAAAACATAGAAGTCCTGTTTGTTGCCTTGCTTTAGCAAATTATTTATCTCAAAATAATAAACCATTAATAGCGAAACTATTCAAACACGTCTTTTGCTTATTTGTAAATGCTGTTTAAAAATATGTTTTCAAGTGTTTATAAAGATTTTGTAACAAAACATTAATCACGCAAACGCTTGTCAAAAGATGTCGCCTTCCGGATATTTAGAAAAAATACTGGCGCATTACGAGCAGCTTTTATTATTATTTACTTTCAGTGCGAGCACTTACCTTGATTTACGGATGCGTGTCCCTGATTTATGCTAACTGGATTTGGAAATAATGTTTTAATACACACATTATGAGATACATTTACAGCTAGATAACATACATAGAAAATAACAGAAATTGGTTTTACAGACATGCTCAAGTAACATTTAGGCGGTTGCATTGTTAGAAATCAATCTCTTTCAGACACCACAAACAACAAAGATGATTAACGAATAAAAATATAAAAAACTAATAAAATATAAACAGGGGTTTTGGAAACTTCGCAAACCGTATGATTGGCTGTTACAGTTTAGAGATAAAATAATAGTTTTTATCGTAGTTTTCCATTTGATCATAATAAACGAAAACATTAATTTTATGAAAAAAAAAACCCTGACAGTTCAATATAACTGTATTTTGGATTTGGTATTTGTTATACTACATAAGCCTTTTTATTTAATACCTTTTGGAAGAGAGTTCTGTTAGAGTATGCAATCCAACATTTAGTGGCGGCGGCC
The DNA here is from genome assembly GCA_037074685.1 of Glyphodes pyloalis. Taxonomy (NCBI): domain Eukaryota; kingdom Metazoa; phylum Arthropoda; class Insecta; order Lepidoptera; family Crambidae; genus Glyphodes; species Glyphodes pyloalis. Next base: position 533,291 of record JAYKKO010000050.1, read on the forward strand.
ATCTTGGACCGATTTGTATCAAACATAGCTAGCAAAGCAACTACGATGCCATAGACAGACACATGTGTGTGTGAGACAGATAGACAAACGTTAACATTCTATTGTTTTTGCGCCGAGGGTCAAAAAGTCATAGCGTCTCTTTGTATTTTGAGTTACCTACATGGCTTTAAACTAGTATGGCGCTTAAAAATCAGCTTCGACTGGCCTTCGTGGTTCGTATTTCTACAAATTACCTACTAATTTATCATACAAGAATGATTTTAATTTAAAGATTTATTGTTTCAGATTTTAAAAAATATGGTGACAAACGTAAAAAATATCGAGTTCTTATATAACATAAATATGACCAGAGCTACAATGGCCCGTTTGTTTAGTAAAACTAAAAAAAACGACTTATTCAATACATAATGTAAAAAAAATCAAAAAGCTCCCAAATGGTTCATCTTCATACATACAGACACGTCACACTTATAGCACGGACGATTTTCATCTCAGGCTTATAGAAAAACCCACCATTCAACATTTCATTGCATCAATTGATTAAATTCTTTGAAAAATTGCACAAATATGATCGCCTAGCCAAGATCTTCAAGCATTAGCAGTTGAGTGATTTCAATTGGCTCAGTTACAAAAGCAGTTAGCAAGAAACAATGGTTGTGTCGTTGTAAATCACGATGCAACAGAACAGTCGCCAGCGCTGAAATAAAAGTCGCTGAACGGAAAACTATACAAGACCATTATTAGGGTTGGTGATGCAGCCAATTTTATTAAAACTAAAAAAAATAAAGTTTTCCAACTTAATAAAATATAAAAAATAAAATATTTTTTTATATATTTCAGGTAACAAGGATCCATAGTTTGTAAGTAAACAATTCTTTAAGGCTAAATTAGTATTTAAGACTACAAATATGAAAAATATAAAAAAATTAAAATCATAATGCCAGTGACATGCTAGAGGAGCGTGCTAAGAGTAACTAAAGAAATCTGTTTCTGTTGTAACTCTCCGTACTGGGCAACTCCACAGCTGTGAAGTGTACTTATCAGCCATAGTCGTCAACTTAATGGTGCTGCTATCATTTTTCCGTAAATTTGAGTTTTTTGAAGTTGAAACACAAAAAAAAAGAATATAATTTCTTAAAATAATTTTATTTTAATGTGATATGGAAAAAAAACATCACACTTCTGAAGATTATAGGCGGTAAAAGGTTATGGCAGAATCTTCATTTATAAAAGCTGATTTCTTATCTCTTAATAATATCCTAACAATATTTATCAGCTCCTGACCTACTGAACTGTTTTCAGCCGAGCTTAATCTTGTCTTGACTTTTTTAACATATAAATTGTAAACAACAATTTCAGGTATGTAAATAAGACACAGCGCAAATGTTCTAATTTTATCGAGGGCGATCATAGGTTGATAAGCATAATTGTTTAAAATATTGATAAGGAAAGACGAAATTATTATTTATACTAACAAAGTCGCAGCGGGAAAAGGTCGTTTAAAGGTCCGTAAAAGTAATTTAAGCAAATAATTAGAAATATAATTATAAAGATTATTTCAAAATACATTCTCGATTTGAAAATATATATTTTTTCATTTTAGATTTTTTTGTGTTTTTTTTTTCAAATAACTCGGACAATATTTTCAATTTTGCGATTTCATGGTGTACAGCCCTCGCGTAACGAGTCCCATAGTCACAGCGACTAAAGCGCAACTTTATTACTCAGCCGCGACTCGCTGCGAGCTCCTGACCTACTGAATTGTTTTCAGCCGAGCGTGCATCGGTCGAGTACTTCATAGGCTTTTTGCAGCCCTTTGTACAACACACTGAATTGCGATGGATTTCGCTAATTCACATTCAAAGGGTATTGGACTTTCACAAGTACGTCTGTATTGTTGCAATTTAGCTTTAAAAGTAAATAACAACCTGTTTCATATAAAATAGATGTGGGAAAAGCGGATGTATTCAAACATGATTCATGAGTCTGTGTCAAAGTCAAAGTCAATATTTTTTATTCATATATTTTACATTCGTGTGGGATTGTGAGAATGTGAAACGGAATAAAAGCACAGTGAAATGGAACGTAAAATGAAGGAATGAGTGAGTAAGAGTGTGACGAATCGAAGACGGACGATAAGCTGCTCTGTAATAAAAAGTGTGTTAAAATTAAATAAAAAGGATTACCGCAGAAAGCCCTAGTTTCTTTGAACCTATATTAGTAATACTCATGAATAGTCTCTATATAAAACAAATGAAGCTACCTGTATGAAAATCCGAATGGAAAGATTATAGTTAGATTGACGAACGGAGGATGTGAAAGATGAAATTGTATAACCGTTAAGTTGATTTGGCTAATATATTTGGATTATATATTTACAATTTGCACCCATTCATTTGCCAGTATATAGAAAATAAGGTCTCAGTCCCCATCATTGGTATCAAGTCCTGATTACAAGTACTTATTCATCACCGTTGACAAATGCAATGCAATGAAAGTGATCGACTTTTGAGTTATATCTATGATTCTAGCCCATAATTCGGAATTGATTAACTAGGTTTTCGAGTTGTTTTTGCTAGTTCTCTTCAAAACCACATGTTGATCGGTATTTGTATCATCTGTCACGTCAATAAGTTTGAATTTTAATTGAACTTAGATTCTGGCTGGCCCGTTTGTACCACGGGTCTGGCGTTCGATTTCCAGCCAGACCGAGTATTCATGTGGAACATTCTTCATCAGTCAATATTGGAACATACACGTTCAAAAATTAATTTTACAACGGAACGTATTGTGTGCATTATCCTGTAGACCTTCAAGCAAAAATTAACAGACGAAAGGTTTCGTTAAGGAATCGAAAAATTTAGGGAGTTTAAACGTGATTTATAAGTCATGAAATAATTATATAATCCCAACACGGCTTCAGGAGTCTTTAACTAAATAATACTTCTCAACAAAATTCGCACCTTTATCTCAGAAATACCTACCCAATGAGTTCGCAACTCAAACCGAACTCGCAAGTTGGATTAATTTCGTTAAGCGTGATCCAGTGTTTGTATTCTATTTGTAACCCTGTATACGGGTCGTTTCCCTTTAAAGTGGGTCGGATGTTGCATGGCAAGCTCCCCTTGCGGTTCTGCGAACAATTTTGGACTTTATTTTCAAGCTGTTAGAGGTAGCAGGTGTGGTTTTCGTTTTACAAGTGTGTACATATTGGAAGTATGATAAAATGTCACCAAGTCAGACGTCAGATATCACTCGCGCCCCTGTTTCTGTATTTGTATTTAAATGTATGAATAATATTTTTGCGCGGCGGGATATGCAAAATACGAAATTGTGTTTGCCGGAGAAAAATAGCGGCTGGAGATGGAACTGATTACTTTGCTGAGGTTGTGTTGTGGATATTTGATCGCTCAAGGAAAGCGGCTTAGTTCACACTTTTTTACCTGACTATGGTAGCATGTAAAGGGTATTGATATTAAATGGTATGTTCCTTTTGGTCTAAATATAGCATTTTGGTAATGTGGTATTCTGAAAAAGGTGTGAATGTGAATGCTCATTGCTTATTCCAACAACTTGTTGGAATTTTTGTGTTGAATAGTTTATTTATCGAGGAAGGCTTTAGGCTATATATAGTTACGCTGCAACCAATAGAATCAATAGAAAATTTACCTTCTATGATAAAACCAACCATCCATCGCTTCAAAGACAGATGGATATTATGAATGGCATTTTATACATATTTAGCCTAGAAAGTGGTTATTTTATCCCCAACAGATCGGTCCCCAAGGTGGTATTGATTCATAATTAGAAAGAAGAAAGAAAGAAAAAACTTTACTGACCATCACAAAATTATCAAACAAACACACCGCAAGACAATCATTACAGATATTAAAGTACCTTGTGAGGCCAATTCGAGTTCCACCTCACGCAATGCTGCTACGGCATTTTTAACACCGCAGCAGCGCTGGTATTCTGGTGGAACCTAATGTTTGGAAAAACATCAAGAGCTAGAGCTCTTGCTATTTCCCCACGCAAGCGAGTGGCGTTAGTAATTTTCACACTTCAAATCAAATATACGTCATCAATCATCAACGTTCATTTTCGCTGACTTCCACATTTGTTTTTTCCACAATCTGAAAGACAAGTGCCTAATTTAAAGAGAACCCCTGTCTTTAAGAGCCGCCTGAAGAAACAGAACGTAATTCACGTTCTACGTTATTCCACTTTTTGCGGCAGACCGAGAAACTAAGACGTAGTGTAAATTTATGCAAATCGCTCGATCGGCGTGTTTTTGCAAACAGAACCTCCCGCTAAGAATTCTGAAGCGAAAACAGCGGGATGATTCTTGTATTATAAGTAATACGTCTTGAAAGTGAAGCTTTACAGAATACGAGATGATATCAAAAGGTCTCCTTCCTCTATTCTATTTGTTTACGAGGTCAGCGATATTCAATTTACAATCATTATTGCATTTCACATGGAGTAAGTTGACGTATTATCTTAAGATTAAAATACATGGAGCAGCCCGACTGGTGAAATACCTCCACCTTACAGAAAACCGCAGCCAAATAACAATCACTTCTGTGTTGTTGTGTTCCTGCATGTGAGTAAGGTTTACAGAGCTCCTGGGGGGTGCTACGTTAGTAGCAGGGGTCCTTCAAGGTAAGGGTGACAAGTCCAGTAACAGATTTATTATGCTGTACTTGTCACCTTTAAGCTAGGACCTCATTACCACTTAACACCAAGTGGGATGAGGTCAATCTTGAAGTGCAATTTAAAAAAAAAACATGTGGGCGTATATTTATAGAGCCATAAAAGTGAAAAATTCGAATCTGGATCTTCGCTCTCTCTTCTTTTAGTGTACCGTGATTTTCCAAAAATACATCAGTGTTGTAAAAAATAAATTTGTCAATAATTACAGTAAGATGCCGATATCGATAGGTTTTCAGTAGGTTTAAGAAAGGTAGGCATAGCGATTTATCGCTCGAACTGGAGCAGCCCGATTGGTGAAATACCTCCCCCTTACAGAAGACCGAAGCCAAATGACAATAACTTCTGTGTTGTTGTGTTTCTGCATGTGAGTAAGGTTTCCAGAGCTTCTGGGGGGTGCTACATTAGTAGCAGGGGTCAATCCTTCGAGGTAAGGGCGACAAGTCCAGTAACAGATTTATTATGCTGTACTTGTCACCCTTAAGCTAGGACCTCATTACCACTTAACATCAGGTGGGATGAGGTCAAGCTTGAAGTGCAATATATAAAAGAAAATGTATATAACTCTTTTAAACATGTACATTCTTGTAAATTTTCATATTAATGCATAATATTAGAAACATCGTTACTAGTCGTTGTTATTTACGACTTTTGAGTGTTTCATGCCGCACGAGCGAACTTAAAATAGTATAAAGAAATAGAAAAAATAATATCTTAATTTTTTAGAATCTAAACTTATACGGCGGATGGCATTTCACTGAAAGCTAGGAGTTAATTATTTCAGAAAAATTCTGCGCCTGCGATTAATTTCGGTTAGATTAGATGGAAGATGGAAGACCTTGCAGATGATACAGCTCTAATTTTCAGTAACAAGACCTGGGATTTAGTTCATCAAAGTGCAGAAGACGGCTTAAGTCTAGTATCAAAATGGTTAGACCAAAACATCCTAACGTTAAATACTGATAAAACGAAATATCTCTGTTTTCACAAAACTGCCGCTTCTGCTCCTGCCGCCGCTGTAAATCATATTAAAGTACATTCTTATCAGTCTCATGGTAACGACGAATGCAAATGTGATAAAATTGTACGAACTGATAGCATTAAGTACCTGGGAGTGATAGTTGACGAGAAACTTACCTTTAAGCAGCACATCGCACTAACATCTGCAAGAGTTAGAAAAACTATGCATATTATAAGGAACCTTCGTGAATCAATAGACGGCATGACTCTAAAAACGGTTTACCTGGCCTTATGTCAGTCCCTAATAAATTACTGCATCCTAGCATGGGGGGGAGCCGCTCAAACCTCCCTTATGCAACTGGAGCGAGCTCAAAGAGGAGTCCTGAAGGTCGCTCTCTTCAAGCCAATGACTTTCCCCACCTTTTTATTATATGCAGAGGCAGGTGTACTCAGCGTGAGAAAATTATTTATCGTTCGAGCTATTGTTCATACTCATAGGGCAGTCATCACATCAGAAGGTTACAGCGTGTTACTAGAAAAGCGTTTATTCAGACTCCCATGCAAGGCCACAAAGACCGTCTTCTCACATAGATTCAGTCGGTTTCTATTCCCCTATATGTACAACAAAATGTCATCAGCTCTTGAATTTAAATGTGACGGGTTCACCAGACTAAGGACTTGGTGACTAAGCTGCTACTAAAATGGACATACGAGGAAACGGAAAACTTTCTTAAGATTTTAAAATAAACACCGCATTCCGTAATATTATAAACACCCCTGCTTCCTTAATTACCCCACACACATACATACATACACACACAAACGCGCACACACACACACACACATAAACACAATCCCTGACGCCCGTCTTTCTTTATATAATTTTGTTATATATATATATATATATATATATATATATATATATATATATATATATATATATATATATATATATATATATATATATATATATATATATATATATATATATATATATATATATATATATATATATTTCCAATGTTATTTAAAGAAGCATATTTCAATTTTTTTACGTACAAGTGTCATAGTTATACCTGTTAATGTTAAATGTTCCTCACAGGACAGGCTTAGCCTAGTGTGAGGACCAGCAAAAATGTAACATGTATTATAATTATCGAATTGAATAAATAAATAAATAAATAAAATATTTCCTTCGCGCGATACGCGTCGTGGGTTCGAATACCATACCGCAAGGTGTTGCTGACATTATAAGCCCTACTCAAATGCATTGTGACAAGATGGCCTTTAAGTAGGGTTACAAACTCAAACTCTTTTTGAATTAAAACTTTAGAATTTTATCTTTTGACTTAACGTTTAAACTTGTTTTATTATTTTAAAAATAGACGTAGTTGTGATGTGAATGAGTCAGGTGTCTTATTTCTTATTGTGAGTAATTAATTAATATACAGGAGGAGGTGATTTTTTTCTGTTTCTTTAAAATAGTCGTTGTTTTCTAAGTTCTCAATGTTATTGAATTAAATAATGCAAATAATGAGTAAACAAGAACCCTGCAATCACCGAGAATCAATTTCTCTACAGAGCAGTTAAAACTTTATGCAGGTGACTAAGAGTTTCCGAGCGTTTCTGGGAACTTGTTGAAATGTTTAATTTATTACTCCATCCGGTTTCCGATGAAATTACTAGAAAAATTTCGCTGAATTTAATTTCAAGAATGAAATTAACTTTAAGAATTTCATTTAGGGAATTATCACATAAAGAGATTAGTTTGTGAGTCCACTCGTTCGTATTGTTTGAACCCCAGAGCGATTGAAAGACGTGTTGTCATCTCGATTATAGTTTATTGTCTCCCTTTAATTACTTAGGGCCAAAACTAATTTATGAGAAGAATACCCGTGTGATGAGGCGAGCCATACATTACAAATTTTTGTAGTTCCATAGAGAGAAATCCCTAAGGAAATCACCAAATCCCGGTTGAAAAAGAATATTTTTATTTGTGACATCTTTTTAGTGGTATAATTTTATGTATAAAATAAATTAAAATTAATATTTTCTAAATTGAACGTTGATGTGTCACAAATAAAATAAAAATGTGGGTATACAACTCTTGATTGTGGCTGTGTCGAATTATTGCCTGTAGTGTGGCTTGATTGGTTTGCTCGAGTAGATTATTTGCTGTTTCCTAGCACGCTTTACTTATGCAAGATGGTGTGTAATTGCTACCATTTATCTAATTATTGTTTTGCACTTTTAATGGCGCCTACCTCTCCGTCATCATCAGGCGACCACTGAAAACCAGCGTCGTGGTGCCATGCAGTGGTATCACGGCATAATGCTGAGATGGTTGCCTTTTTAGCACACTATTAGGGTAAGCAGAATTAGATGTAAGCTGTTACCTGTTTAGTTTAATTTGTAGCTCTAAAATAATTCCTTGTAACATTGTTTTTTTATATCGTTTTTTGTGTGCTAAATAAATACTTTCACTTTCACTTTCAAAAGTTTTCTTTCTTTATTTCCTCTCTTAACGTAAGCTATCTATCCAAACTGAGAAACATATAAGCATATTTTGCATGGAACTGCAGCTAAGAAAACTTTATAGACAAGGGCCCACCAAACTTACTTCAAGCTAGAACTGAGCTCCCATTCAGCTCTTGAATCTTATGACTTGCTCAAAAGTTTCTCGTATTCGGTAACCATCGTTTTTGGAAGGTTACCTGCATTATCTTTGTCAGGAGACTTTCACAGTTAAAAGTATGAGTCTACTTAGAATAGAATAGAATAGAAAATGTCTTTATTCATGTAAACTTTTACAAAAGCATTTATGAATCGTCAAGTCAAGTAAACTACCACCGTGTTCGGTTGATTCTATCGAGAAGAACCGGCAAGAAACTCGATAGTTACTCTTTTCAAAAACTGACACATATTAATGTTGAATTAATATCCCTTACTGCATGGTTACTGCCTCCATCAATAAAATAAAGTCATTACCAAATGCGAGTCATTGATCTTGTGATAAGTAGAGCAGGTGCTTGTGTACGATATTTAGTAATGATTAGAATTTTATTATTTTTGCTTTATTTAGTAATACTTATTGGCATTCTCTACTTATTAGCTTTCTTCTTTGTCCTAGTTTGTATTTCAGTTTTGCACTTATTACCAAATTAAAAATCAACATCGGTTCACAAGCGATCATTAACCGCGGACACAGATAAACAAAAACACATCCAATCGAACCAAGAAAACGAATTCTTTTAAGTTGTCTTAAGAATGTCACATAGAACAATTTTCGGGTAAAGCTTCATAGTTTTTAAGGCGAATTTTGTGTTGCCCATAGTCGGCTGATATTTTTTCATACAAATGGCATGCTCGTAAACAGGTCACAGTGAAGCGCGAGTAATTTCCATATATAACGCGGCATGAACTATGCTTGCTCCGCGGCCTCAAATGCTATTACACCGTGCACTGGGATTTACATAACAAGACGTTGGTTGAATTTAAAAAAAATTGGTTGTCTGTAAAGTCGGCTCACGGGCGGTAGTTTAACCTGACAACGCTGAGCCGATCGCTCGAGCCGATCATGACTCTCTCTTATTCGTGCCACGCTCTCGCTTGCGGAAAGCGATAATGAGCGTAACGGAACTATGACGTCATATTTTTCGAGAGTGCAGCCCGTAGTGTCGAGTTATTAGACGTCGTCACGTCAAAAATTGAGAATTTAGAATGTAGAAAAATCATCAAGACCAGATACCTACATATTAACGGCTTGGACCGCCATTTTGGAACGCTATCATCACCTTTATCGATTGTAATACCTTAAGCAGGAACATAATACATCTATGCGCAAACTGTATCACGCATGTTACCGTATCATAAATAGTGTCTCATTTTGACCCGTTAACTTACATCAGCGATGTCTTAATTTTATAAATGTCTGTCTCAATACCGACTTATACCCGGTTCCAATATTTTACAATTCGTAATGTGCCTAGAATGACTATCCGTTTTTCACCAACCGACTACGAGTCGTTAATAGCGTTCCATAATTTACCTTCCATACCAGCTCTCATCAGTCGTTCGTCAGTCGTTTTATTCGTATAATTTATTAGGTTCTTTTGGTATTAGGTATTCGTAAATAGAACTGATCGTTTTTAGAATGTTGGAAATATATATTACACCTAGAACTTATCGGAAATAATATAATTTAAGCCCTTTTAAACTTAATTAAAAAAAAAACTGAACTAGACTTGCAGCATTCATTATTTCTTCACCATTAAGCATAATTTTTAAGGAACTAGTCAAAACTTATTTTAAAGTTGAAAACCAGTTCCTAGTATTTTTGATCATCATTTGTGATACTATGTACAGTTACACAATCATCTTTTGGTTTTTCACTCAAGCTTATATATTCATACTTATCAAATGGAAGAGTTCTCAGCTTAAGTAGGATGCTACTTTGGCTCCACTTTAACGCAAGATTGCATCGGGATTCCGGCCGAAAATCATCTCGTGTAAACCGAGTCCGACCCAGCCAAGGCGTGACACTCATTTGTCAACGGGCGTCCACTCCTGACCTGGAAACGAGGACACATGCCATTTTCGCCTGTACTCCTTAAAACTTACGAGTCACGGAGACGTATTTCCGTTTGTTGGCGAGCGACTATTCGAATTCAAGGGTAAAGTAGATACTTTTTGTGCGGAAGAGGGGGATCTAGTAAATAACAATAATCGTGCGATTACCTAAAAGTCGCCTTTGGTTTAATGTAAAGCTGACTCGTTTGTGTGGATGGAAGTCGTTTAGGAAAACTGTCATGAGGTAGTTGCAGAGATAATTGGAGACGTTCATCTTAGTGGCGGTAATGTGAAGATTGTGTTTTTGTTTCAAAGTGAACTTTTATTAGCCCCGCTATATTTGGTTTGTTATTTTGGATTTCTTTCAACAAAATGGAATGTTTATTTGAAATAAATATCAGAAACTAAATAAAGAGGACGTCCAATGATATATTCGGTATATTTTCACTAACAAAATGAGAATACATAATAGACACAATTTTAAAAAATGGAGATATAAAACAATATGAAAGAATATAAATACATATTGATTTCAAAGAATATAATTTCAATGTCAAAGAAAAGAAATCTGGTGTAGGTACAGACAATTCATATTGATTTAAAAAAAATAAGTTTCACCTATTTTTTTGGGAAGGAAGTGAGAGATACTGTATGGACGCTCAGGAATCTAGTCAAAAGGTAGCTAATTGACCTAAAAAACCAAAGACATAACATTAAATATAAACGGTTCATATTGTGATATTAAGCAATAGATGTTTACAACACCAATGACTACCTCGACTAAAGATTACCGCAATTCAAAAAGGTGGCTCTTAATATCAATGGCATCACTAGAAAATAATGACACGTCTATACCGTGAATAGCTTCGGAGAATGCAACAACAGTGTTCCACCAAAGCGAGCACACTTTAATATCAGACATTTTGCAACAGAAATAAAAACTGCAGCGGAACCGGCCTGTAATGCGTCTAAAAGAGCCGAGAGACAACCTGTACCCGCTATTAATTAAAAAAACCACGCTCCAATTCGCTACTTGCCATATCTCTAGGGTTGGTAGCTATTTATCAAAGATATAAAAAAATTGTTCCTTTTTGGAAAAATGGGTCTAGAATTATTCATAAGGGATAGTGATATCGATGTCCAGCTAAATGTGAATATTTAAGTTGTCTACGTAGGCTTGACACTTGATTCGGTCCGCTTGTTAGTTATTTTATTTATCCCTTACTATAAGACACCAATTTTATGCACAATTTATTTCATGAAAGATAAAAGTAATAGTGGTCGAGGATGATTTCTCTTTGTCCCGTTTATATCTGGTGGTTTTTTTTCATTGCTAATTTTGTATACTGCCGAAATTTGCTGACATATTATCATATTACACACATATTATAGTTCTCATTCATCACCATCATTGCAGAAAAATAATAATTTAAGTACCTTAACAATTAGTTTGTTTTCTTGATTTTATAGGGATCAGGAAAGTTTAGCTAATTTTGTCCGTTATATTGTTATTTTTTCAAAATGGCGGTAAATTTCAAACACCATTCTGCAAGTTAAGTCATATAAGAGCAAGCGATAACCCTGCCCTATACACGGGCGACGAAGCGTGGGGGATGCGGGGCGATGAGAGGGGGAGGGCACGCCAGAATATCATTCCCGTAATTAATAGTGATTCAGTTTCGTTACTTCTCTGCGAATGGCGGAAGTCTTGTTTCTGTCATTTCATTAATGTAATTATTATTGTGCCTCGTACTAGTAAGAGTTTTTCGAAATTTTAATTGGTGAACCAAACATTTTGTTTAGACAATACCAAATTCCTGATCTAATGAAAAATGGTTAACACTCCTGTATGTTGAACAAGTTTAATGTCGGGTAGGTTTGGAATAACGTCAATAATGCATGAGATGTTATCAGATGAAGTTAATTTTTCTGCATTCTTACGTAAGAGATCCTAATCTACTGGGTAATGGCCGTGCATTTTTAATTTCGAATCTTAAAATTTTGCATGAAGTACAGGAAAAATTTCGACTACCAAATTTTTTAGTTACGTCTTTACATACATGTTTAAGTACTTAAATATTTCTTCTTCTTTTCTCGTGAACTCTTATAGGTATTATTAAATAGAAATTCAGATCAAATACATACTCAGTTCTATAATTCCTTTAAACTGTAACAAAATTAAACTTCCATCTCAAAGAAATCAAAAGCAAGCCGTATATTGAAACTCTCAACGAACTCGAGAGTAGTTTTGCAAGGGAATGAGAATCTAAAACAGACGTCCATATGACCTAAAATCTTAGAATTTGACATGAAGTAACGTTTGATAGCACACATAAAGGAAAAATGTTATTCCGAAAACTTTAAACTTTAAGGTTCAAGTTAAAAGTCATATCAAACACGTTTGTAAAGAACATCGGTGCGCGAGTATGACTTGCATTTATTTTATGTTATATAAGAACTAGGCTAGCTACGTCGGTTTCTGCCAACGTTGTGTTAGTTTTGACTTTTGAAAATCATTATTCGCATTTCTATTTCCAAATTATCCGCTCTAAGATTTGCAAGCTCCCAAACATATTATTCATGCTCGAATAAACGTTTGAGTTTGTCTCCGCTCCAAAATCTGTGTACGTTTGCTAATATCTAGTAAGTGTCGTCTTCATTAAGCTAATCGATTATCCGTCTGCAATCGCTTCGATTACTAGTTGATGCTGTTAATTAGCTCAGTTTGAGAGCTCTTCTGCAGATGAAGGTAGTTTCCGCAATGGCTTATCCTGTTATCGATATATATTTTACGAAGCCATTACTAACTGAAAGTTACCGTAATGAAATGATATTGTAAATAATCACTGTTTTAATGCTAATAAAAAAAAACTTTAAAAACATTCGATTTTTTTCTTAATTTTGTATTACAAACATTTGCAGAATTGCAGAAATGAGAAACAGATAGACAGACGGACGTCCGGACGAAGACGTCTTCGTTGTGCAAAGACAAAGTGATCTTACAGGTAACAGCCCTCAAAATACTTAAGTAAATAAAATAGACTGAGATGCGAGCTGAGCTAAACAGTCTGATATTATTTCCCAAGCTCGTAATAACTGTCACTAAATTCAATCGGATCGTTCACCCACCCTGCTTATATTTAAAACGCACATCCTAAGAAGAATTCGGTGATGTCTGGTTGTTACTCTTTTATGCAAAGAGTTAACACACTGAATGCCAACTACTCAATATTACATACACTTGGTACGCAATATTACGTAGTTTGCACTGTATGTGTTAAATAAATTTTGGCAGATAAATAAATACCTACTATTTTATATTTATTTTCTTTTTTTTCGTTTGCGAGAAAATATTGTTATACTAACTTATTTACAGATTCAGTCGTCTGTTTTGAAAATAGTAATCACAAAACAGAAAGATAAATGAGGTATTATATTAAGGCCCAATACGAAGCAATTGACATTACCCGTTTCGCGGCGAACCGCGCGCCATCTATTGAACGCATTTGGCATTAGCTCGTGCTAGCGCAGCACGAGTGTGCGTTGCTAGTACGAGCGAATGCCATGTAGTACTAATACAATAGAGACAGCATTGCGTACGTATTAATTTATTAAATCTTACTACTTTGTAATATTAGTAAGTACCAATAGATTATCAATTTTGTACTTTATTCGTTACATACACATAGGTATCGATGGCTCCAACGAATAAACGTGCAAACGAAAAACTACAACTTTTCAGGAAACCATAAAAACGTTTGAAATCACATTACTTTAATGACGTAATGAATAGATATATTTAATGTATAAATTATATTAAAGCTTAAACATATTTCAGCTCATATATTTTTTAAGAAAATAAATCTATCGATTTTCTCAGTATTCAAGAAAAAACATATAATTTTATTATTCTAGTGAAAAATTTGTGACTTGTTAACAGAAATGTATCACTGCACGTTTATTCGTGTCATAAATGAAGCATAAACAAGTGTAGTAAAACGGTGCACGGTTATTCTACAGATTAGTAAAAGATAATAATTCTATATTAGGATAGCTGTATTAAAATTTTTGCGGTTTGCAATGAAGCATAACTAATAAAAGTAGCTTCCATTTTTACACGAATAATCGTCTTTTTTTTTTAAAGGAGTTATTACCCAAAGGAAAGGTTAGGTGGTGTACATTTTGGTGTACTCAAAGAAACAAATATATTCAATAGTATAGCTGGGCATTAACTCGTTAATCCGTTAATCGTTAATTAACGAAGTTAACATTTTGAGTAACGGATTAACTTTTAAGTTAACTTTAAAAACCGTTAACGGACTCATTAACTTCCGTTAATAATCAGGAAGTCCGTTAATCGTTCATCCAATGCCTACTATTCACTGCATGGCAGCGAGTGCGAGTGAGAAAGCTGCGAATAGATTCATTTTGTTAATTTGATTTCAACATGTCGGATCGGGAAGGGTTCTCCGGAAACCGTACGGTTTGGCTTAAGTTTTTATTGGACCGCTTCGTAACGTTTTACATAGTCCCCCCTCCCCCCCCCCCCCCCAATTACGTTACGTAATACTCGAACGCTCCATAAATTACTGACAGTGATCATTTGCGTGTGGATAATCTAGACTAATATTATAAAGATGAAAACTTTGTTTGTTTGTAATGAATAGGCTCAAAAACTACTGGACCGTTTTTAAAAATTCTTTCACCATGCAAAAGCGACATTATTCAAGAGTAATATAGGCTAAATTTTATTTTGGAAAAAATTTGATTTCATAAAGTATTTGGGTTTTTCGGAGACAAGGTGGAAAAAATCAACCAGAAAAGTTACTTATTTCGCTGCCTAAACTATAAAAGAACCATAAAATGTTCGAATTAATTGTAGATTTATGGAAAAGTGTATGGAAAAAGAAGGAAAAAGTATGTAATAACATTTAAAGTAAAGAAAAAGAGATGAAATAGGAAGTAATGCATTTTCAAAGTTTTATTATATTAATGCAGAATGTTTATGAGATAAACAACAAATCCTTTAATTAAAAATCACTATACTTACCAAGTTAAAATCTAGACTAATATTATAAATGAGAAAGTAACTCAGTCTGTCTGTTTGTCTGTCCGGCTTTGACGCCTAAACCACTGAACAGATTTTGATGATTTTTGGTATGGGTAGGTAACCGTTGAACCTCTAAAACGGATATAGGCTACTTTTTGTTTTGAAAATGAGGGGGAAAGAGGTAATACCGCCCGTAAAAGTTAATATGGAAAAATAATTACTTTTTAAATTAGGGATATGAAATTTGGCACAAAACTCAACATTCAAAACATAGCTCAAAACTTGGCTTAAATATGGACTACTTTGGTTTTGAATATTAGGGGAGACGGGGAGGGCTAACAGCGAACATGAAAATAGATATATATATGTCGCAATCATCTGGTTTAATCAGCTATTTGATTGGATCACTAGCGCGTTCATTGAATGACGACGTTTAATTGAATGACTAAAGGACAACTCGTCAAATTGTTTAATATAAAGTTCAACTTCTTGACTGAACGTCATTTAGCATAGTCGTTGAATGGGACATAGCTGACTTTTTAATGTTTGATTAAGGTGACCATAAGTTCACCACTTAAAAGATAACTAAATTTAGATAAAAAAAAATGAAGACATGACATAACACACCCTAATAAGATTTTTAATGTTTTAACAATTTTAAGTCTTAAGACAATTAGGCTAAAAAAATATTTTTTTACGAATAAATCACTTTATATCTCAATTTCACTCTAAAAATTATCAACACAGTGCTATTCGATTATATCTGTACCAGCTGTTTGACGCCATCTTTGTTTTGATGAGCACTAACGCCGCAGTGGAAAAAAAATAAACTAAATTACAATCACCTGACTGATTACGTCCGCTATGTTCAAAGGGCTATGTTACAATCCGCTAACTTGTTAGACGTTCAGTGAGTCTTATTCATTCAACGTTCGGCCTAGTCATTCAATTAAATGTCGTCATTTAATAAACACTCTAGTGATTCAATCAAATAGCTGTTTCAACCAGATGACTGCGACATATATATGGAAAACCCTGTAGTCCACACGAACGTAGTCGTAACAGCTAGTACCTATTAGGTAAATTGAAAAAATGTACTGAGCAGTGCAGTGATCAAACCCCATGGACTCGGATAATCAAAGACATGGAATCGGATTCCAGGTCCTGGTGAGAATCGATAACCATTCATTCATCTATTTGGATTATATTTTAACGGATTAACGATTAACGTTAACTTGCGTTAATTCTTCAGAAATGTAACGTTTTAACGATTAACGAAGCTAACTTTTTAATTAACGGATTAACGATTAACGAAGTTAACTATTTGATTAACGGTGCCCAGCTATGTTCAATAGACGCGTGTTTTGTTATTCATGTGATATGAAGGTATTTAATTTACCTACAATAAACGAATTTTGTGCTATAAAAGTCTTATTTTAAGTCCAAAATTTCCAAAAAAAATGTGTAGGCGTATCATAGGCCATTAAAACGAAAAAAACGAAAAAAAAATTTTTGGTCAAGAGCTCTTACGTACGAAAAATAACTTTACGTACTTTGAAATTATTGTTCTTGTGAGTCTTACAAAATGTCGTTGTAAAAATTGCAAAAATAAAAAATTTAAAACTTCATTCTGTTTTCTCCATAGTGGGAGTTAGGTCCTGAGTGTGTTAATTCTTACTAGACAATTCCAAGCAGTCAATCATACCCCTATGACAATATATGACATTATTTGCCGTCTCTGTGTTTGCACTTCCTCTGTTCATTATTTTCCGATATGTGAATTTCGTCGACTCGCGTGCAATACCGTGTAATGACATTTACCCGTAAGTTCTAATTTGGATTGAAATAATATGAAATAACAGACAAATTTAATCTTTATGGCAAATGCTACATACGCGGTATTGCACGCGCGTCGACGATTTGCATTTTTGAGTTTCTCACTTGCCTAGAAACGTATAAATGATCAGTTTGGCTATTGTAAATAAGTAAAACCGGCCAAAAGTGTGTCGGTCCACGCTCAGTGTAGGGTTCCGTAGTTTTTAAAGCATCACAATACTTAAGTATCCTTAAATTACAACTTTAGTTAAAAAAATATTTTTTCAAAAATTTCAAAAACGATTAAACCCTATCTTGAACCTGATGTTCAAAATAATTTTCCTAGAAAGCCTTTATGCAGTTCTATATTCCAGATTTTTTTCATACTTTTTGACTTATGGTTCAAAAGTTAGAGGGGGGGGGGGGGGGGGGACACAATTTTATTTTCTTTTGCAGGGATTATTTCCCAAAATATTAAAAATATTAAAAAATGATCTTAGTAAACCCCTGTTCATTTTTAAATACCTATCCAACGATACATCACATGTTGGGATTGAAATAAAAAAAAAATCACACCCCAATTTACGTGTAGAGGGGGTACCTTTTTTTTTGTGCGGGGGGAAATGCTTGGCGCACCGTACCGTCACCCGAGGGAGGTGACGGCGTGTGTGGGACTATCCTGCCCTAAAAAGGACAGGCCTACCCACTAAAACCCCCCGGGGTACCTCATCGCCTTAATGGTAATGCTGTGGGAAAATTTTTAAGAACCACCACAACATCACCGGCAGAGCGGGTACACTAAAAAAATTTTTTTTTATTTTTTTTATTTTTGCACTTTGTTGACGTGATTAATATACATATTTGTACCAAATTTCATCTTTCTAGTGCAAACGGTTTCTGAGATTATCCTCGGACGGACAGACAGATAGACAGACATGGCGAAACTATAAGGGTTCCTAGTCGACTACGGAACCCTAAAAATGCAGCCTAAGCAGCCTCCCAACAAAAAAGTATTTTACAAAAAATATAATCTCAAAATGGAATTTTCGCAATTCGAGCTGCGTTGTTGTAATAAACTCTTTTTATTTTAGCCCTTAGGTAATATTTATTTCTTTTCCTAACATTATTTCACCGTTATAGTAAAGACTACGCGTGTAAACCAATTTATTTACTATTTTCAAAACAGACAACTAACTGCCGTCACCTGTCAACACTACACATCGAAGCACCTGAACGGCAAACTTTCATATCTAAGAATTATGCAATTCAGTGCAATTTAATCAGGCGTTTGTGTTTAAAATGAATTATTTTAATAACTAATAGATTATATAAAAAATGAAGAAGGCGGCGACCTTTGGAATCACAATCCTAACATTTTTTAGTAAAAATATTTTTTTCTAAGTATATATTTACAGAGTTTTGGAAGAAAAATAATTTGAAGAAATCATTTTTTAACATTTTTTAAAAACGGTATAATTTTTATATATTCATTTATTTTAAAATTTCAAGAAGGCGGCGACCTTGTAAAATATCTGAATAAACGTACAAAAAGTGATTTAATGCTTAGAATTACTTGAGGTCATCGTTGTAGTGAACAGAAATATATGAAGTTTCGCTAATTCTCTTCGTATTGGGCCTTAATGACGGGAACGAAGTATTTTAAAGTATTATGTGCAAGCTGTACCGGATCTAGCACTAAATGCTTTAGTATCGTTCTCCATAGTGGACGCCACCGCACCGCAAGTACCCCAAAGGGCCGTATTCTGTCTATTATTTGGTATTTCACGTGACTCCCACAAACCAGCTCTAAATCACGACAAATGCCCGCATCAACTATCGTTAACTTTGCTATTTTCCTTAAAACGACAAAGTTAGTCTTTTATCGGGCAGTTGTTTACGGATAAGCGAGTCGGCGGCCACACTTGATGCCCATAAGGCGTGTTGATAACTGGGTCAAGAGATAGTCGTGCTGAAGATCGATATCTGGTCTGGACCCAAATAGTCTTGAGGATGGTCTTGAGTTTGGACTTAATGAGCTAAGCCATCTATATCGTCTCTCGATTGGGCAACTTCGGCTTGTTAGGGAAGAATTTTACATTTGTCCAAAGGCTCAAATTTTCCAGAATTATCTTTGTCAATATGTTTAAATAATCTACAATTGGGCAACATTAGCACTTTAGGGGAAAAACTGTTAACATTTGACAAAGGCTCAAATTTTCAAGAATTGTCTTTTTATTTGTATTCTCAAGATCCTGAATTAATTGGGTGACCGCGATTGGTGCATCCCATTATTTTAAGGGTTTTATTTGCAAACAAACTGTAATTTTAAAGCCCTCTTTTCTTGCAAACTCAATCTTTGGTCTGTAGACATCTCAACAACGTCTCATCTTCAAAATTACCGTTGTCTCTGGCTACTCTCGCCATTAAATATTTCATAAGCGCGCACTAAGATGGTGTAAATATTAAGGCGTCTCCGCTTAAAATGTAGCCCTGAGATTATTGCTAGATGCATTCGGAGCCTCTATATAAATCCTTACGAAAATGTTCATGCAACTCCGTGGCCAAGATTTGTAAGCAAACTATCTTTTCACTCTGGTGACTTTTGACAGTTTGATGTTAATAAGGGAACTTGGTTATGTAGAAAAAAGCATGATCGATCCAATTAAAGCTATTTGTTTGACTAGCACCCCGGCGCGGCTTCGCACGCATGCACATCCGGTAAATTTAAATAGTACCAACCTTGCCTGATAATAACGAATAAAACAAAAATAAACATACTTTTTGGTCAACTATTGCGTAATGATAAAGATTTTGTTAGCTGGTTAAAAATTGGGTGTTTATTTGATTAAAATACGCTTTCTAGTGATTGTTTTCACACGATTTTAAACTAAGGACACAGCTCTTTCTAAATATTAATTATTAGCTATATTAAGACGTAAAATGTGTTTTGTTGGAACGTAAACGTTGGAGAAAAATGTTTACTGTAGGTATGTATGGGGTATTTCAACACGAATGTCTACAAAACATGTAATGTGGTGCAAATTGTAATCAATAACTATATGACAACTTGTTCGTTTGAAGGCAAATCATATCTCATTATATTTTTACAATTTTATCTTTCAAATATAATTTTTATTGCTTCGGATTTGCACATTTTACCCAGGCTTGCTTGTTGCT
Source organism: Glyphodes pyloalis (assembly GCA_037074685.1). NCBI lineage: Eukaryota > Metazoa > Arthropoda > Insecta > Lepidoptera > Crambidae > Glyphodes > Glyphodes pyloalis. Next base: position 553,572 of record JAYKKO010000050.1, read on the forward strand.
AATATTCAAATTCACTTTGCCGATACTTAAGTGATTTTTGGGGTAAATTTTGCTTCTGTCCCCAACTTGGCACTCCTCCGTCGCGTTCCCAGATTTCCGATGGGAACTCGTGGCTGCGGTTCCGGAAACTTCTCCGGTTGCATAAAATATTCCGTTCCGGGTACCTTTGGAGGTTTCCCAAACTTTTCCTTTATTAAACTCGTTTCCACCATTACGGCGCTTTCTTTTCCGTCCCCGATTATTTGCATGAGCGTTTAAACATCTTTGTTTCAACTGTTCTCAGAGAGTTTTGAAAGATTTTTCTGCATCAACTTTGGAATGAATGCCTTTTTAATGAAAATAATATTTGGATAAGTTGGAAAGAGTCCTATGAATCGATTTACTGGAATATAAATGTGTTCATACTTTTTGGACTCTGTGCTGGCATGATGAAAATATTTTAATTTAATATAGAACATGACCATTTGTTTTTATTTCTAACTGGGAAAACCTCGAAAAGCAAAAAAAAACATCACTTACTTCAGTAGCATGAAAAACATGAGACATTGTATGTTTAACCGACTTAAAGAAAGAAGTTCGACTGTATGTAATTTTTTTTATTATTTTAAGTTAAGTGAACGTTGTTCAACATCTTTTATAAAATTGGCGTTATGTTTTTTAATTGTCTAGTAAAGATGATCTAAAACTGAAATAACTAAGTCAAAATCTCCACATAGAAGATGGTAGTTTTCTTTACCTTTTCATCTTCAAACCGAAAGCTGACATAATAATAAATCGCTGTAACAAAGATTCGTTTGACGAGATATTTCCATTATGGCTTTATGAAATCTGTCTCTAAATTCGAATGGAGCTTTTAGTCGAGTTTCACGAACAGACAGGTAGATTGAAATTGAGATTGGCTAAATTTGTTATGTATCGTATTTATTTAGGCGCGATGACTCTGTAACCTCGGAGAGATCGTGGTAGTCGTCAAACGAAATCTAGGACCATTTTAATAAGTTAAACGAGAAATTGTACAGTCTTCGAAGAGCGAAAACGTTTCGACGGATTTATTTGCGCTTGTGGAATTTGGTTGGGTTGACGTGTATTCGGTTAGATTGTCGTCGTTTTCAAACTTGTCTGTGAAATTTTAACGAATTTTTGTTTTGTCAATACGTAGGAAAGATTAAAAAAAAATGCAGGTGTACTCAAATTATACATACAACAAAAGTAAAGTAATTAAGATTGTGAGTTTTTTTATGTTCAGTTCATGGCATAAAAATTGGAGATAAGTTTTAAAAAAAATATTTATTTAAAAATCTAGTTAATGGCAATAAGGCTGACAAAAGTAAATACATAATTTTTACCAATTGAAATTATAACATTTTTGACTATGATAAATACCATAACATACATTTATACATTGAAAAATACGTTTGGTACGTGGATTTCACACTGTAAAATAATATAAAAATAAATATCGAATGCAACAATGGGCTTACAAAGTGATGAATACTATAGAGGTATATGTCAGCACTTTTATTTACCCAACGCATTCGAGTAGTTGTGACAACAGCAGGTGATAAGCTGCAAGAAACAGGCTACTTAATTCAACGAGCTGTTTATCCACGACAAGAACTAGCCGAGGCTGTGGAGTAACGCAATCATGAGCAGACGCCGTGTCCAGTTTGTCACTGTCAGCAAAAGAGAGGGGTCGCGCAAGGAATGATTCTCACCCCAATCCTATTCGCTTTATAAGAACGATATTTAAATACAATGACAACTAAAAATAAAACACATAGATGTTGAGACAACTAGTGAACATTAGAAAAATGAGGACCCATTTGTATAAATTAATAAATAAGTATATTGTTTTTACTAACATAAGTTCTTAATAAAAATTATAAATAACTATATATGGGCCAAGTGAGCCTGATAAAAATGATTTCAATTTAATTTAATTGAACAGAATCGTCGATAAAGAAGAGAATCGTAGATTTATTACACTATCGTTATTAGATTCTAAAAAAAGGTAACTACACCGTTAAAATTGTGGTTTTCAATAATTAAACATAAAGTTTAAAATGATCCGTACAATGTATTAATAAACTATTTTTTAACACATTTTGTAAGAAGATATAAAAGAATACTTTTACATCTTTATTTAAGCCCCTAACATAGAAAAAAAAATGATTGAAATCTCATTAGGTGGTTTGTTACAGATTTAAAAAGTTAATTTATTTCATATGCCTTCCTATCCCTTATCCAATTGTCTATTAGCCTTTTATATGTTAAATACAATAAAAATGTGTAGCCCATACACATCCGTGCATCAGACCTGGCGACAAAAAACGTAAGTTGGCGTGGAGTGCTGGCGACGCCATTTCATAAATCTCCCGCAGATGCGTAGGTAACCGCTATAAATTCGCACTGTCGCCTGGAACATTCGGATCGAGTAGTTCAAGTTACAAGTTGAAGCAGAAAAGGTTAATAGACAGTTGTATCTAGAAAAAAAAAAACTAACATCAAATCTTTAGTAGATCAAGAGAAAAAACTGTACAAAATAAAGCGTGACTTATGTATTACCCCAACGCAAAATACTAAAGTAATAGTAAAACGTATCATAATACTAATAAAACGTATTACTAATACTATTATCTCTTTTATTTAATGATTAGTTATTTATTGAGGTTTGCAGGTTAAAAGTCAGTGAAACATGAATTTGTACCAACATTTAGTCATAATAGTCTTATTGTCTATTTAATAGCACACAAGTTATTATCTGACTTCAAAACGTTAGAATGATATTTATTTTAAAAAACAGGTATTTTTTAATGCACATTGAAAAAAAGTAAAGGGACAAAACGCAAAAAGATTTTCAATATTTAATTTTCAGGTCGTAACAACAGTTGGTGCAAACCAAAATTTAAAACAGTCAGCAGTTCGCTAAAAAAGTATTAAATATTGACATGTAACTTGAAAGTCGTAAATCTTTATTTGTCTTGACTGTTGTATATTTAAACACATACACAAAACAAATTATCTAATTGATAATGTTTGAACATTTTGACATAATGAGTTGTGTAAGTTATGGAGCAAATCCTTTAGAAAAAAAACCCAAAAAAAATACTTTTTAAGGTAACTTATGTCAAAACATGTACGGTACAAAAAATCCATAAGAAATGTAATTACTGAATTTAAAATACACGAATGCTTTTACATTTAAAATCTTCAAGTTGCCTCTTATGCCTTAAGACATCTCAATCGTAGCGGCACCCAGCACCGAATAAAAGATAACGATTGAAAGATTCTCAGCAAAGTGCGATAGCGCCACCATTCCGGGACATGTGTTTTTGATAGTCCTCCCCCCTCGCTATCTCCCCTGTTGCAGCCGTCAAGCAAATGTATTCGGTGTACCGCCAGGGACTTATAGCGGCGGATGAGACATTGCGCGCTGATGCAAATTGTGACCTATATTCTTGAACCTTAAAATTTTGATTGAATTTTTTAGTATTGTCAAGAGATTCTAATTAAATTAAATCAGATCTGAAATCTGGATCCATTGAACAGTAGCAGGTATTATATTAAATTCTGGGTGGACCCAACAGTATTGTGAGCTGATGTGTTCAATTTGCATATTCTTGCCAGTATGTTATCGGTGGTTATAGAAATAGAAAATGTCTTTATTCATGTAAACTTTTACAAAAGCATTTATGAATCGTCAAGTCAAGTAAACTACCACCGTGTTCGGAATGTTGATTCTATCGAGAAGAACCGGCAAGAAACTCGATAGTTACTCTTTTCAAGAACTGACACATATGGTAGGTATGAATAATGCAAAAAAAAAATGTATTAACAATATAGCCTATGTCTAATGTACATATTTAATGCTATCAAGTCCAAACATCTTTGTCGTTAATAAAGTCCTCTATTTTATAATAGCCTTTTTTCATTAAACATTTTTTTATCAGAGACTTAAATCTATGCATAGGTAATGCAGTGATATTTTCTGGCAGCTTATTGAAAAGCTCCAGACTTAACCCCACAAAAGAATTACTAATTTTATGAAGTCTTAGATGTGGAACAGCAAGCTTATGTTTATTTTTTTGTGTTGAAATTATGGCATTCTGATTTTTTAGTGAAAGAATGTAAGTTTTTGCGTACGTAAACAATACAGTCAAAAATGTATTGTGAAGCTACTGTTAAAATATTGATTTTTTGAATAATTCTTTAAGCGAGTCTCTTGTTCTAAGACCGTATATAGCGCGTATGGCTCTCTTTTGCAATACACAAATAGTCTGCACATGAGCTGCAGAACCCCATAGTAAAATCCCATACGACATAACACTATGAAAGTAACTAAAATAAACTAATCTTGCCGTTTCAACATCAGTCAAGCTACGTATTTTTCTTACTGCATATGCTGCTGAACTAAGTCTCCCTGCCAGGGTAGCAATATGAGAACCCCACTGTAGTTTACAATCAATAGTGATGCCAAGAAATACTGTAGAATTAATCATTTCTAGAGGTTCACCACTTATATATAGATTTGTTTTCACTTGTCTTACGTTTGGCATCGACAATTTTACACGTTTTGTTTTCTTAGTATTCAGTAATAGGTTATTTATTGTAAACCATTGTAGTATTTGAGATAGACTATTATTCACATCGTCAAATGTTTTTTTTTGTCTGTCAACTTTAAAAATAAGTGAAGTATCATCAGCAAATAATACTATCTCACAGAGATCTTCTGAAATGTACGGAAGATCATTTATATAAATTAGAAAAAGTAAAGGTCCCAATATTGAACCCTGGGGCACGCCTATAGATAGGGGTGCACCGGAAGAGGTAGTTCCGTTAACGCTTACTTTTTGAATTCTGTCATGCAAGTATGACTGTAGTAAATTAAGCGAATTGTTCGTAACACCATAATGTCGCAACTTCATCAGCAATGTTTAATGATCAACGCAATCAAAAGCTTTAGACAAGTCGCAAAAAACACCTATCGCATCCTGTTTGTTTTTCCAGGCGTCAAAAATATGCTTGACAAGTGCGACTCCCGCATCGGTAGTGGACTTGCCTTTAGTGAAACCGTATTGCTTACTGTGAAGGAGACCATTAGTAGTAAAATTTGTTAATAACTGAGTGAATATAATTTTTTCGTAAATTTTGCTAAGTGCTGGTAGTATAGAAATTGGCCTAAAATTCGAGTGGTCCTTATCATCACCTGACTTAAATAGAGGAATGATTTTACTTGATTTTATCAAATTAGGAAACTGACCAGCATCAATACATTTGTTAAATATGTAAGCTAAATGGGGTGCAATTTCGTGAATTATATTTTTGAGAATATCTACAGAAATTCCCCATAAATCCTCCGTTTTTTTAATGTTCATGGTTTTAAAATTCTTTACAATTTCAGCAGGACAGACATAACTAAAACTAAATACGTTCTGACACGCGTCCACTTGCGATTTCAGGAGCGCCTCAGCCAGATGATGGTTGGAGTTTAAACTACTAGTTGTGGAGACTGGTATTTTAGAAAAATATGACTCAAATGCATTTGCCACGTCAGAGTCATTATCAATTTTGGTATTATCTATTTTGAGAGAGATCTTGTTATTTTGTAATTGATTTTTGCAAGTCTCTTTGTTAATGATATTCCACGTGGCTTTACTTTTGTTAGAAGCAGATACAATCTTTCCTTTTAAATACTTTGATTTTGCTAATGCACATACCTGCTTAAATAACTTAGAGTATCTTCTAACATAATCTATAATTAAAGGATTATTTGAGTTAGCTTTAATTTCGTATAATTCAAATAATCTTCTTCTACTTTTATAAATTCCTGTATATATAGGTTCCGAACCGGAGGTAGCTTCATTTGTTTTATATAGAGACTATTTATAATTATTATTAATGTAACCTATGTGAATAAAAATATGAAAATATTTGATTAGAAAAAAGATTTGACTCATATGTAATTTTTCGTTTTTATCGCTTTAGAACATTCTTACTCCATTTTTGTGAGTGGAAAAATCCAAAACTTTTGAAAAACGTAAACATTTGGAAGAATGTATGCAAGTATGGATGTGTTCTTATCAATGATATTAAGTAGTAGAAGTATACTTGGGGTACAAAGTCCAATATGAAACAATGTGAATAAAGTCGTAGATAACAGCTGGTTTATCAGACATTAATAACAATCACTTCTGTGTTGTTGTGTTCCTGCGTGTGAGTAAGGTTTCCAGAGCTCCTGGGAGGTGCTACATTAGTATTAGCAGGGGCCTTCAAGGTAAGGGCGACAAGTCTAGTAACAGATTTATTATGCTGTACTTGTCACCCTTAAGCTAGGATCTCATTACCACCAGGGGGGGAGGTGATACCCCTACCTGGCGCGTCCTCCGGTGGCGGATAGGGGAAGCCCGCGGCTGCCGTCCGGAGGGTATTCCCGCTTACAGGGATGCCTTGCGGGCGGCAGCCTGGGGTCGGAGCGTAGCTCCCGCGGACCAAACACACTGGGGGGGTGGGGTAGGCGGGTGGGGAATGGGGAATGGGGCGGTGGGGAATACCGTTCTCTCTGCTGTTCTCGGTTTTTGAGAACAGCAGTGGAAGGCGGGGCAAGGTGGTAGGGGAGCTCGCCCGTAAACGAGCATGGGGATTTTGGGGAGGGGGGGAAATCTGTCGTGCAAGTCGATGTCTTTATTCGTCAGCTTCACTGTGTCGGGGCTTTGCTTATGGCCTGGCCATGTTGGCCTGTTTGACGTCCGGGCTCTTGGGAGCGGCGTATGGCGGGGTATCTCCGCGGCGCGGCGGGCTCGGCCGGCTGCGTAATAGCAGTCGGTCGCAGCAGGCTTCGGCCACCGTCGGGCAACCTGTTTCCTGGTCGAGTGTCTGGTGATCATGTCTATCGGCTCGACCAGACCAGGGGGCTTGCCTTAATTGGCTGGCCCAAGTGGAGCATACCACAATAAAAAACCCCTAATCCCGACGTCGTGAGTGCTCGAGGCGTCGGGGCCATCTCTTTTCGGAGGGATGGTGACCGGGTGGGACAAACCCGGTCGTGGTCGGTGGTATCGGCCTCCCTGCACGGGACCGCCCGCCCCCGTGCAGTATGAGGGTAGCTGGGGGTATTCGGCTCTGCCCCCGGTGGTCCTTTATAACCGTTTAATCGTGGGAACCATAATGAGTACACCAATTCCAAAACTAAAAAAAAATGACGAATGTGGGGAGTCTGCTGAAGTGGCACCTTCGGGTGCGGAGTCTGGCGCCGTTTGTGCGATCGCGCCAAAATCTGCCGTTGCGTCCTTGGACGCAGAATATGACGCCGTATGTTCTAGTGCGTCGGGGAAGGGCAACATTGCTGTTGCTAGTTTAAGTCGGGCATCTTCGGCTGCGTGGTTGCCTCGGCAAATAGTTTCTTTGCCAGGCCCAGTATATTCACTGGGCGAGGGGCGTCGGGCGAGGAGTCCGACACATTAACAAATGTGTCCGAAATGTCGGTAGGGTCCGAGCGGAACCAGTATCTCCGGGGGGGAGGGCGTAAACGCCCGCTATCTGATGGGGAAAAGGGGTCGTCTTCTGATGCCTCCCAATCCAAGAGCCACACGACTAAGAGCAAGTCGAAAAAGGGACGCGGAAGGCCTGCCACTACAGACTATGTCGGTCGTGCGGAAGCGCAGCGAGAGCTGAATGCTGCGAAGAGGGCTGCCGTTGCGCTTGAGCTTGAGGCTCAAGTATCGGAAACCGAAAGACGGCTGCGCATGGCCCGTAATGCGGCCGGATACGGGGTGTCCCTTACCGCATCGCTAGAGGGGAAGTCGACTGCGGAATTGCAGCGTTTGGTGGCCACGGAGGCGGAGAGCTCCGTCTCTATGATTAGAAAGTCCTCCAATTTAAAGGGGACCTTCCAAAAGGCACTCAAAGAGAGTGCCATAAATATGAGGGCCATCTGCGAAGAGGCCCTCAAGAGAACCTCTTCAGAGGAGACGGAGCGGCTGCAGGCGACAGTAGATCGCCTGCAGACTGAGCTAGCCGGCCAAACGAAACGCGTGGCCGAGCTAGAGGCCGCAGTTGCCGAATTGACCAAGTCTGGTCAGGCATCTTCAGTTCCTGCTTCGGTCCCTGCCCCCGTAGAGACGGTGATGGAGGTGGTGGAGATGTCCCCTTCATCAGCGGGATCACCGACAGCGGACGCAGCAAACATTGAAGCTGTGGTCCGGAAAATAATGATGGAGGAGCGGGTTCTCTTAAACGCCCGGCTCAATGCCCGCATAGAGGGCCTAGAAGACCGCCTCCTCCCAGAGAAGCGGCTTCGTCCGCCACTAGCAGCGGACCGCAGGAAGGAGTCCGTTGTGGTCCTCGAGCGGCTGCCGGAAGTTTTCCGGGTACCTGAGCCGCCAAAACCCCAGAGGGCCACGAGATCTCGTGCATCTAGAGCCGCTGCGTCTGTCTCCTTGCCTGGGCCCTCCAAAGTGACAAAACCTATGGCGGCCTCTGTCGTTGCTCCCCGAGCCGCTCTTCCAGCTCCAGTAGTGGAGGAAAACCTTCTTCTGCCCGCGACCACCCCAGCCAACGAAAGCTGGGCTACGGTGGTCAGGAAGGGCAAAGGGAAGGGCAAGAAATCGACGGCTCTTCCCTGTTCGCAGCCTGCGCCTTTAACGGCCCCTCCGGCGAAAGGAGCTCCCAGAACAGCCACTACTGCTGCTGCCGCCTCGACGATGTCGCAGAAGAAGAAGGCCCCGGCTTCTAAGTCGCAAGCACAGAAGACGCAGAAATTGGTTCCCCCCAAAACCGCAGCAGTCGTGGTTACACTCACGGCTGAGGCGGAGCAAAAGGGGGAAACCTATGAGTCGGTTCTCCGCAGGGCTCGTAGCGGCATCAATTTCGAGGAGATTGGGGTGACATCCATCCGCACCCGCCCGACTCAAGCCGGGGCACGGTTAATCGAATTTCCGGGCGAGGACTCATCAAAGAAGGCCGACCTCTTCGCAGAGAAAATGCGGCTCGCGATCGGGGATGACCTTGCCAAAGTGGCAAGGCCAATAAAGTACGCGGGGCTTATGATCTCGGACCTCGACGACTCTGTGTCGAGGTCCGAAGTAGTTGAGAAAGTGGCGGCCATCGGGAAATGCCCAGCCGATCACATTAAGGCGGGCGAAATCAGGCCTGGCCGTCTGGGCATGGGGGCACTTCGTGTCCAGTGCCCTGTTGCTGCCGCCAAAGCCGTGCTGGAGGGGGGGCGCTTTCTGATCGGGTTCAGCTCCGCATCAGTTCGCGCCCTTGAAGAACAGCCCCTCCGCTGTTTCAAGTGTTTGGGAGTCGGGCACACTCGCCCTCTCTGTCCCTCCGCCGTGGTGCGAATGGACCTTTGCTTCCGCTGCGGACAAAAAGGCCACAAAGCCGCTGCCTGCAGCGAGAAGACCCCGCACTGCTCCGTCTGTGCGGAGAGTGGGCGGCCTTCTGGCCATTTGATGGCGGGTAGGAAATGCAGGCCTCCCCCCAAGAAAGGCAAAGTAAAGGCTCAGGCCCGGCCTAATGCTTTGGAGTCCAGCTCGACGTCGGCAGTAGTGGAGGAGGTTATAATGTCCGAATAAATGGCCCAATACAACCTCCTCCAAACAAATTCCAACCACTGCCGCGCAGCCCAGGACCTGTTGTACCAGGCTGTAGCGGAGTGGTTGGTAGACTTAGTGGTGGTGGCAGAGCCCTATCTGGTCCCCAGTAGTTGGCACGGGGACCAGACCGGTACAGTCGCAATTTTCAGGCGACATACGTCCACGTCTCCCCCTCTATCTCTTGTGGAGAGGGGATCGGGTTTCGTCGCTTGTTTGTGGGGCAACACAGTCGTTGTGGGGGTTTACTTTTCCCCAAGTCGCCCGCTTGTGGACTTCGAGGCGTTTTTGGGTCTCCTGCAGGGAGCTGTCCAGCGGGCCGTTTCTGCTGGACATCAAGTTCTTCTTCTGGGGGACTTCAATGCCAAGGCGGCGTCTTGGGGGAATGTGGTTGCCTCATGCAACCGACGGGGGCAGCTGGTGGAGCTTTGGGCCGCTTCGTCCAGCCTTTGCCTCCTAAATCGGGGCGCAGTCCAGACCTGTGTGCGGCAGCAAGGGGGGTCTGTGGTGGACCTAACGTTCGCCACCCCTGCACTCGCCGCACGCGTCCACAACTGGAGGGTGGACCGGTCCGAGACACTCTCGGACCACAAATTTATCCGGTTCGGGGTGGTCTCCGGTGCCCCTCAGCAGGCTTCACCAATTTCGCCTAGGTCGTCGCCTTTTCCCAGGTGGGCACTGTCCCGCCTGGACAAGGCAGTTGCACGGGAGGCGGCCTTTCTGCAAGACTGGTTCTCGCCTCCCTTATCTGGTCCCGACGTGAACTCCTCCGCGGTCGTTCTTCGAGGTTTCCTGACCGAGGTATGCGATTCTAGCATGCCTCGGTCCCGTCGTCCACCTCCCCGACGCGCCTGCTTCTGGTGGTCGGAAGAGCTCGCCGAACTTCGAGCTGTCTGCGTGGCTGCACGGCGGGCCTACACCAGAAGTAGGCGCCGCGCTCGTCGGGACCTCGAAAACGAGGCCTCCCTCTACGGAGCCTATGTAGATGCGAAGAAGGCACTCAAGGTGGCCATAGCAGCCGCCAAGGATTCCGCACGCGCCGAAATGCTCGAGGGTCTCGACCAAGATCCGTGGGGGAGACCGTACCGGGCCGCACGAAACAAGTTGCGCCCCATAGGTCCCCCACTTACAGAGACCCTCGAGCCAGGGCTGCTCGACATCGTCGTCCGGGCTTTGTTCCCGGACAGCAGCCCTGGCTTCGTCCCGCCGGCTATGAGTGCCTCTTCAGAGCAGGAGCCTGCAACTGCTCCGTACGAGGCCCCGCAAATCACTGAGGAGGAGTTCGGCACGGCGGCAATCTGCCTTCGTGCCAAAAAGACGGCCCCTGGTCCGGATGGGGTTCCGGCGAAGCTCGTCGCCCTCGGCGCAGTTTTGATGGAGCAGAAGTTTAGGGAGCTGTTCGACTCGTGCTTCCGAGTTGGCCAGTTCCCTAAACCTTGGAAGGAGGGGCAGCTTTGCCTCCTTCGGAAAGAGGGCAGACCGGCGGACTCGCCATCGGCGTACCGGCCCATAGTGCTTCTCGACGAAGTCGGGAAGCTGTTCGAGCGCATTGTGGCCAGGCGCCTGAAGGACCACCTTCGTTCCGTCGGTCCAGACCTGTCGAACAGGCAGTACGGTTTCCGGGCAGGGCGGTCCACTATTGACGCCCTGTCCGATCTGAAATCCCTCGTTTTAGAGTCTAGGGAGAGGGGGGAGGGTGTGTTGGCTGTCTCTTTTGACATAGCCAATGCTTTTAATACTCTCCCCCACTCTACAATTTTGGAGGCACTCCGCTATCACAGAGTGCCCTCCTATTTGATGGCCCTGATCGAGAACTATTTTCTCGACAGGGAAATTGTATGCGTCGGTGCCAACAACGTCCTGCGTCGTTTCCGCGCGCGTTCCGGTGTTCCACAGGGGTCTGTTTTGGGGCCCCTTCTGTGGAACATCGGATACGACTGGCTTTTGCGCGGCTCCCTCCTCTCGGGCATGAACGTTTTTTGCTACGCAGACGACACACTTGTTACTGCCCGGGAGAGGGATTTTGGCGCCGCAGCTCGCCTGGCAGAGGCTGGTGGCAATTTAATTGCCAGACGCATTGCCCTCTTGGGCCTTACAGTGGCTCTTAATAAGACCGAGGCCATATTTTTTCCGGGGCCTCGGCAAAGATTGTTTTCCGGCGCGTACATCGTCGTCGGGGGCGTCAGGGTGGCGGTTGGGGCCCAGATGAAATACCTGGGCCTCATTTTGGACCATCGCTGGTCTTTTGGGCCGCACTTTGCTGCATTATCTCCGCGCCTCATTAAGGCGGCGGGTTCTTTAGCGTGGCTTCTCCCCAATGTGGGGGGTCCTAGGGCCAAATGCCGACGACTTTACGCCGGCATTTTGCGCAGTATGGCCCTGTACGGCTCGCCCATCTGGGCCGACTCCCTCCGCATTCGGGAGAACCAGAGGCTTCTGCGGCGCCCCCAGCGAGCCATTGCCCAGCGAGTGTGTAGAGCCTATCGCTCCGTTGGGTTTGACGCAGCGTGCGCACTCGCTGGGACGCCACCCTGGGAGTTGGAGGCCCGGGCGATGGCGAGGGCCTATCAATGGCAGGCCCTAAGAAAGGCCTCCGGGGAACGTTTTTACCCGGAGGACCTGTCACGTGTGCGCCGGGAGGCGCAGGAAGAGGTGGTCCGGCGTTGGGCGGAGTCCTTACTGGTGACTCCGTCGGGTCGGTGGACCCTAGATGCGCTCGAGCCAGCAATAAATCGCTGGCTCGAGCGCAAGTCGGGATTCCTGACGTTCCGCTTGGTGCAGGTGCTGTCCGGCCACGGCTGTTTTGGGCAGTACCTGCACCGCATTGGTCGGGAGCAGTCTCCGTCGTGCCACAGTTGCGGCGCGGCGGAGGACACGCCGGGGCATACACTGCAGGTGTGCCCCGCTTTTGATGCGCAGCGCGCAAGTCTGCGCGCGTTGGTGGGGCCAAATCTCTCACTCCCCAGCATAGTCGAGGCTATGCTCGGGAGTGAGACGGCATGGGTTGGTATGGTCTCCTTCTGCGAAGATGTCATGTCGCAGAAGGAGGCCGCAGAGCGGGAGCGGGAGGACGATCCATCCGCTCCCGCCTGCCGCCGAAGAAGGCGGCTGAGGGCGCGGCGCCAATATGACCGCGCCCAGCTACCGCGTGGGGACTGGCCGGCTGATGGTGTGAGGACACCTCAGTCGGCATTGCACCGGTCCCCACTGCGAGTTGGGGATGGTTCCGTTGGATCGGCCATCCCCATTCTCCCCCCGAACACTGTGGGGGGAGTAGACGGAGCCGCGTAAGCGGCTGTTCCGCCGGCGGTGTTGTGGAAGTAAAGGCTTAGCCGATCCCCCACAGCACCGCCACTAAGGCGATGGAGGTCCAACCGGGGGGTTTTAGTGGGTAGTCCTGCCCTTTTCAGGGCAGGGAGTCCCACACACGCCGTCACCCTCCCTCGGGGTGACGGTACGGTGCATCAACGCATTTCCCCCCGAAAAAAAAAAAAAAAAAAAGGATCTCATTACCACTTAACATCAGGTGGGATGAGGTCAATCTTGAAGTGCAATATAAAAAAAAACATTACTGAGCTTAGGCCTCTTCCTAAGACTAGTTACAACTTTCTACTTATTTTCACTTGCATTCATTGCCTCTATATCACTACGATAAGGTCGTTTTTCCGTCTTGTTTGTCTTTTATGACACATGTGCTCTTATAAAAATCTGAATCAGTAAGATCTGAAATTATTTTTAGTTTTTCTGTTCCAAATTACCAACAATTTATAAAATGGTATAGGCATTGCATTCACCTGATTTACTTTCAACTGAATATTTGCTATACAGAGTAAATCTTTGTCTTCTCAAAAATATATTAATTGTGAACCCGAAATTGCAAAAACTACATCATCAATCACTTTCAAGAAAATAATCTCCTCTACATTGTATGTCGTCTACGTAGCCACTGTAGGTATACCGGATTGTTTCCCCCTGATATCAGGAAACGGGAATTTTACTGCGGTCATAAAAAGCAAGGCGGCTTTATTAGTTTGTCGGTTTTTTAAACGCTGTGTGGGAGAATGGCAAATGGCGAAGGCAATTAGATACACAAGGCTCAAACTGATGAATTTGATTAAGTTTATTTGGCTAAGGACGATAAGATACTCTCGGAAAAATTAATCATCAATTAGATACTTGTTATGCTTTTTGGTATTTTTTTTAGCGTTACGTTGACTTCATGTAAAATTTTACAGTAATTAGACGTTTACGTAATATTTTTTGTGTTTTGATGAAATATCAAGGATCTAAACTTTTCTTCTTCTTCATCGTGGTCTTCATTGCTGAAGGTCGTGCCTTTCTTGAAATGCCTTTACCGAGGCGTTGACAAGGTCTTTCCACTCTTCCCTATCTTCGGCTTGTCTTATGGCATTCGGCAGAGTGAGTCCAGTCACCTCCCTTATTTGGTCTGACCAACGGAGAGGTGAACGACCTCTTCGCCTTTTGCCATTCACCTTGCCCACAACAACCAACTTGTCTAAGTTGTCGGGCTGTCTCCGGGCGATATGGCCAAAGTAACCCAGTACTCTTTGATAGCAGATAGTTGACAATCTAGTTTTGATTTTCAGTTGGTCGAGAATTGATCTGTTTGTTCTTTTTTCGGTCCAAGGTATGCGCAACATTCTTCTCCAACACCACATTTCAAAGGCGTCAATCTTCTTTCGGTCAGCTGCGCGGATAGACCATGATTCGGAACCGTACATAAATATCGAGAAGACCAAAGTCCGCACAAGTCTGGTCTTGGTCATGTTCGATATATACCTATTTTGCCAAATCTTTGTCAGTTTACTCATTGCGGACCTGGCCATCTGTGTTCGTCTCCGGATCTCCTTGTCACATCCTCCTTGATCAGTAATTAATGATCCGAGATAAATGAACTCTTTAACAAATTCTAGGTCTGAGAGAGTCCCTATACGTTCGGCCTCATTTGCACGATCGATCAACATGACCTTAGTCTTTGACTTATTAACTGAGAGGCCCACCATTTCACTCGCATGTTGTACTCTTCGGAACAGTTCCGCCAACTCCAGCTCTGAAGAGGCAATCAATGTAGTATCGTCCGCATATCGAAGGTTGCTGATCTTCTTGCCCCCAATCAAGATTCCTCCATCCCAGTCTTCTAGCGCTACCCTCATAATATATTCGCCATAGATGTTAAATAGAAGCGGAGATAGAATACATCCCTGTCGTACTCCTTTTTGAGGCTTAAACGGACCTGACACTACATCATTTACCCTGACCATCGATTTGCCGTCATCATATAAACTTGAGACCAAAGATACCAAGTGTGGAGGTACGCCCATCTCTAGGAGAATTCTCCACATCCAGTCCCACCTTACACAGTCAAATGCTTTGGAGTAATCTATGAAGCAAAGAAACATTGGGACATAGTACTCCCAGCTTTTTTCTATCATTTGTCTCATATTAACTATTTGCTCCCTGGTCCCACGGCCTTTAATAAAACCGGCTTGCTCATTAGGTATTTGACGTCTCAGATATGACTGCAATCGGTCATTTATTATGTAAAGCATGACTTTGCTGGCATGTGATATAAGTGCTACCGTTCGATAGTTTCCGCAAGTCATTGTGGATCCTTTTTTATGTAGAGGTACCAACAGAGACTCCCTCCAGTCATTAGGCCATTTTCCTGTTATCCAAAGTTGATTACACAGATCGTTGAGAAGTCTTATTCCACTATCTCCGAGATTTCTAAGTTCCTCAGCATATATGTTGTCGGTTCCCGCTGATTTGTTTGTTTTTAGTTTTCTTAACGCATTTCTCACTTCGGATTCTAGAATTTCCGGCTCACGATCGTCGATTCGGATAGGCCGTTCCGTTGGTGGTCTCTCGTCTCGATACAGATCCTCGCAGTACTGCCGCCATCTTTCGGTAACTTGGTCTATTTCTGTCAGTAGCCTATCCTGTTTATTTTTAATCGCCCAGGTTTTAGGTTTGAACTCCCGGGTGATACTCTTCACTTTCAGAAATAGATCTCTAGTGTGAAGAGTCTGAGCGTGATCCTCAATATCCTGGCATATGGCGTTCAAATATTGATTGTGATCCCTACGACATAGCCTCTGGATATTGGATGAAAGAGACTGATACTCTGCCCTCTGATATGTCCCATTTTTTACAAGATCTTTTCTTTTGCCAATCAATTTCCAGGTTTCTTCTGAGATCCATGACTTTCTTGGGGTACTTATGTCCTGTTCTCTCACTTCTCCACGTGTTTCTTGGATGAGATCTTTTAATTTGGTCCAATTTGTGTTGGTATCTACGCTTTTATCCAGAATTAAATTAGCGGATTTCCTGTTGAAGGTTTCTCTGAATGAGAGAACACTCCGCGCACCCAATCGACTCTCGCGTTTGATAGAGGATCTATGACATCTTCGAAGCCTTAGTCTAACTTCCGCCATCAGAAGCTTATGATCACTACCGCAGTCTGCTCCGGGGTAGGTCTTCGTGTTAGTTATGCATGATCTCCATCGCTTAGCCACGGTGATGTAGTCAATTTGGTTTTTTGCATCACCTCCCGGTTTCACCCAGGTATATAGACGTCGAGGATGGTTTTGAAAACACGTGTTCATAATGGTTAGAGAGTTCTCGGCGCAAAATTGCAACCACATTTCCCCTCGATCGTTCCTCTGACCGAGACCATATTTTCCCACAACTTCTCTTAAGTGGTCATCCCTTTCTGTAGATCCGACCTTGGCATTCAGATCACCCATTAATATTGTGATGTCTCTTCTTGGTAAACTTCTGAGGGTATCGTCCAATACCTTGTAAAACGCCTCAATCTCAGGTTCTTTGGCTTGAGCTGTGGGGGCATATACTACAACAACGTTGAGACGACATGGTTTTGTATTCAGTCTCATGGTGATGATTCTCTCATTTACAGGATTGTAGCCTAAAACAGATTTATTGAACCGTGGAGATACACATATCCCTACTCCACTCCTACTCTCACTTTCTGGACCAGAATAGTAAAGAGTGTATCCAGTTGGGATGGTGCAGAAACCTGAACCTCTTTTATGGGTTTCAGTAATGCCGAGAATGTCTAGCTGATAACAAATCTGTTCTTTGCCGATAATCTCCATTTTGCCAGGCGCCAACGTGCCTCGGACATTCCATGCCCCGATTCTGAATTTCTTACGCAGTTGTGGTTTGCCTTGATAGGTTGCGCTATTATCACCAGTAGCATTGTTCACACACTGCGCCTGATGAGTCACTGCAGTGGCTCCAGTAGCATACTTCACACCATGCGGCCTGGAATTCGCACGGCGCCGGTTGGTATCCGGGTCGCCTGCCATCGTGCTCTCGATATCTTGCATATTTCATCAAAAGGTTTCTTGGGAAAGTAGTGCAGTGGTTTCCCGTTTCCTTCTGCACCGCAGCGATGTTAAAAAGAATTCCAGAACGCCCTGCTGCCAGCGCCTGTCCATCCGGATTGAGTATTATGATGAGATCAACCACCGGACCCCCTAACTCCCTAACTGTTTGTCGACCTATATCTCCAAAGGGGTTGGTTACCACAATCTTGATAGTAGGTTACCCGACGTGACAGGGTTCACCACGTGTAGGCTGGGAGTGGAGTTGGTGGAGAGAGGCTAGGTGACTGATCTTGGATATGAAGTCATGTATTGCGCATCATCCACCCTTGAACCCCTAAACTTTTACAGTAATTATTAATTTAAGTTCTGTATCGGGCTACTGGTGACATCTCCAACAGAGGTAAGTTTTCATTTATCTTGTCTAGTTAATCATAGCAAACAATTTTAACTGGTGGGCCAGAATTGCCACATATTGGATACACAAAGATAAAATATTATGAAGTCTTTACAAAAGTTCATTCGACAATCTTTGTAACCTTACAAAACTATTGGCAATTTCTTCTCAAGTGCTCTAGAAACCTTTGCCCAGCAATGGTATAATGTAGGTTAATGTTATTTAAAGCAAAGTAAACTACTGTTTAAACTTCGTTCGTTCGTTTCAAATTAAACTTCAAAAAACACGAAAGATAGACCTCAAAGAAAATAGAAACATTAATATATCTCCTTCATCCCATACCTGTGTCAATCGGACGACATCAACTAGATCTTCAACGATCATCCAAAAATTACTCCTAGCATTTGGAAATAAGGTGTTATTTACGGTTTCTCATGTTATCGTAAGCGAGGGTAAGGCAAGGTCTACACCTGCGACCGCTATTCGTCAGCCGCTAAAAGGAGTGTCGGCTGTGATGTCTGTATTGGGATGAAGATGCCCAGTTGGGAGCAATTTGCTGTACCCAACGTAGTTTGGGAATGTATTGAAAATTTCAGTTGTGTGTGATCGTATTGTAGAGTATTTTTATCAAAAAGGTGTGTGATTTTGTGAGTAAGAACTGATAACGCATTGGATTTATATTACCACGCTTTTCTGTAAATAGCTGCAGTGGATATTTTAGCCCGTAAACTCTTTTTTAAGTATTAATTAATTATGTACATCGTATAACATCATTTTATGTCTACCTGAGGTCATGTACTGTTTTTTGGACCAACTAAAACTCAAGAATGGTAAGCACAATATTTATTCACATCTTCAGACATAAAACAAATACATTCTAGGATGGGAACCTATGACCACTAGAGTGCCTACCAAATAAATTATGGGTCTACTTATACGATTGTTGAATGCTTAACATTTATAGCTGCAATAATAACAGAATCCCAATATGAATTATTTTTTTTAATACATTTATTTAAATTGTAACGCCCTAAGCTCAAAAAAATCCCATTGAAATTATACTTTAGATCAGTGGTCCGGAAACATTTTTAAACAGGGACCACTTTAATTTAATTATCATTAGCGGGGACTACAATATTTAAGCACACTAGCCCATCAGGTTTTAAAAATAGTAATTAAAAAATCAACCGTGATGTTAATCAACAGTAAAGTAATCGTAGCTAAAAGTTGTTGAATGTGTTTATTTTTGCATTAACTTTCGTAAAGTTTTATGATGAACTTGCTACACTGGCTTATTTCTTTCCAAGGCAATGTAATCGATCTTTACTTATCCATCAACATAGCAAGTGTTGTCAATCAAACGGTTGCGAGTAGAACACATTGTATTGTGTCAACGTCATTAAATCGACACTAGCCCAGATCCTCTAATTGGACGACAAACTGTTTGATCGACGAGCGCTGTGTACACCAAGCTTTATTGTGAAAACTACCGACCACAAAACGACTAAATTCAACCTTACAACTGTTCACAATAAAGTCGATTATCCCGATGGCTGTGGTAACAGTTTAATTATGTTTGTCCTCGCCGGTGACGTTTATGTGTTTATTAAATTTATACTCGGTACAAGCCGCTACTTTGTGCTACTTAGGATTTTGTTGGTTTGCTCCCGTTTGTAGAAGTCAATCAAGAGTATTGCTTTGTTGTATAGTTTAGAAAATTTATCGAAACTTCGTCTATGGCCGACCTGGATTAGTTTACTTCAATATAATGTCCTAATGAAGCTGTTATTATTCAAATAAAGTTATTGTTACATTTTCAAATCGAGCTTACATTTAACGCATCATCGTTGAACACAATTCAAATTAGGTCTAGCGTCATAATGTTTTTTAGTTTGATTAGTGAAGAAACAATAAAGTAAAAACCTTTGTAACTTTGAAGTTTTGCATATACCTAAGCTAGAGTTTAATATAAATATCTTAACAACCTATTTTCCTTATTTATATTAAACAAGCTTTCCGCCCGCGGCTTCACCCGCGTGGACTTCGGTTATATTGCGGTATAAAGCACAACTATAAGAAAAATCTAAGAAGCACGATCTTACGCTTAATGCGATTAGTTGTTAAACAAAAACTGAACGGTACACTATATTATATAAGTAGACGTAAAAAAATAGTTTAGACGATAAAACAAATTGTACGTCATCCCTCGGGAATTCCTCATTTTCAGGGATTCAGTATCGTATCATTTAGCTTCTGAATTTCCATGTTTATAGGTATTCGTTTGCAATATTTTACCTTGTTTTAAACGACACACAGCGCCATCTGCAATCCATCCATCAAACAAACTAAATTTTTTCGGGATAAAAAGTACCCTATTATTTAATCCGGACTTCTAACTTTACGTTTGCAAAATTTCAATGCAATCGGTTTAGTAGTTACGGCGTGAAAGCGGAACAAACAAACAAACTCCCTTTCCGATTTATAATATTAGTAAGGATTCTTATTTTGATATCTAAAAATCCTTCCTCTGTAATAGTAAACCGGATCAAATTATTTCCTTTTCAGGTTTTCGTACCAAAGGTTCATAAGAAGATTTCTACTCAAAACTTACATCAACAACTTAACAATAAATTATAAATTAGAAATATATTAAAAAAATTTCATCAAAAAAAAGTCTACGCAATCGAAGCTAAATAAACTAGTATTTAAATAAACATAAACACACAATTCAGAACTAAGCTTCAGAAGAAAAAATCAAAAGGCAGCAACATTTTTAAGGTAACTAGACAATTTTAGATACACAACCAAAACTGGCTTCATATTAGGATGCTGAGACCTTAAATCTACTTAGCTTAATTGCATTTGCGTTTCACCAACGGACTAGCAGCTCAAAGCTGCCACTTCGGCTACACACTTATAAATTAACGAGCCCTTGCTAACTGACAAACATTATCACTTAGAACACTGTTGCTCCTTAGTGCATCCTAGATTTGCATTAATGTAGTACGCATTCACTCACTAATGGGTTTATGAGAAACATCAAGCGTCTAGACTCCGTTTTTTAACATAAGGAATTTCGTAAGCAACGAAACAGTGGCGATAATCCTTTTTTTTCAATGCAAGTACAACAAATTACAATAACAGAGTGTTTTTAAGTTGAAAACAACAATGAAATTACGCACTTGCTGTCCACCACTGTTCCGCACGCGTTCTATTTCCACATTTCCCACTGAATCGTCTCTATTATTAGTCACTGCGTAGTGTTATATCCGGTTCCGGTGATGAAACAGTAAACACATACGTTAAAGAGCTCTGGGAAAAAAATCGAAAAACAGTGCCAATCAGTGTTGATTACGCGTGATCATTCATAAAATCTTTAAATAAACATATTAAAGTACTAATAGTGAATAAACACAGTGAAAGTGACGAATCACATCGAGAAAAACAAGCATTATTTCGAAGTTATAACCTACAAAATTCGCACCATTGCTACACAGAAAAGACTACCAACTTAACAAATCTATATGTCATTCCGACGTTGACATAACTAAAACAGTGTTGTCAATCTAAAAAATCAGAAAGTTACTAAATTGGTGATCCCAAACGTAACCAAAAAAATTACCACATCATCATGGATAAAAGTATGGAGCTACTACTATCAAAAATAGACGAAAAATTAGAGAAACAAACAAAACTTATAACACTCTCGGTTACTCAGAACGTTATGGAAGCGATAGACGAGAAAATGAAAAGTATTGTCGAAGAAAATAACAAGCTCAAAATGAAAGTATCTGAACTAGAGCAAAAACTTACATCGGTAGAAAAAGAAAAGCGCAAAAGTAACTTGGTGTTTTTTGGAGTACAAGAAAAGGGAAAATCTGAAATGGAACTAGTAGACAACATCAAAGAAATTATAGAAAGTACAGGGGTGAATCTAGATAGTCAAGAAATTGGTAAAGTCTATAGAATCGGTCAAAAAGTGGAAAACAAAAACCGTCCTGTGATAATCTCCTTTACAACCCAATGGAAGAAACACCTTATATTAAAAAATAAATTAAACCTTCCAACGGGCATATATGTAAAAGAAGATTACTCAAAAGAGGTCTTAGAAAAACGTAAACAACTTCAACCTCTAGTGGAAGAAGAAAAAAAGAAAGGAAATCTTGCTTATATTAAATATGATAAATTGATAATTAAAAAACAGAATGAAAAGTTCAGGGAAAAAAGAAAGAGAGAAACTTCAGAATCACCTCAAACGTCTACACAGAAGAAAGGAAATACATACAAAACCCATAACTCAACCCAAAAACAGCCCAAAACTAATCCAAAAAACATCATCAGACCCAATATATTGAATTATGTGGAAAAATCAGTAACAGACCCAACATCGAATATTCCAAAAAACTAACTACGACAACGGAATTCCGGAAACAAAAAACAGAAACAGCTATAACAAATATACAAAAACAAAACAAACTATTTAAATATCTTCCACCACGGCTGGTCACCGCGGGAGATTCAGACCATCACCCTCTAACAAGAAGAAACAAAACACTCAAAATCGCAACACTAAATACCCTAACACTTAGAACGGATGAGAGTCTATATGAACTGGAGAAGGCCTTAGAAGACATTAAATGGGATATACTAGGTATGTGCGAGGTACGAAGGCTGGGGGAAAGAATTGAAGAACGTGCCGATTATATATTGTTCCACAAGGGAGAAATACCAGGGAAGAGAGGTGTAGGATTTCTTATCAAGAAATCGATGAAACAGCTCATCCATGATCTCATAGGGATCTCAGACCGAATAGCGATTTTGAACATCGATTTACCTGGTTATCGAAAACTATGGACAATAATACAAATCTATGCCCCAACAGAAAAAGCAACAAAAATTGAAACTAAACACTTTTACGACGAGCTTGCAAGAATGATAAACAAATATAGACAAAACCACATAATACTGATGGGAGACTTCAATGCACAAGTTGGCAAAAAACAAAATAGAGAAGAATTTATTTTGGGAGAATATGGACACGGGAAAAGAAGCACAAATGGCGAGACTTTGATAGAATTTCTATTAGAACACAATCTAACACATCTCAACAGCTTATACAAGAAAAACATTAATAACAAGTGGACATGGCTATCTCCCGATGGTAATTACAAAAACGAGATCGACCACTTAACAACAAATTACCCAAAAGCCTTCACAGACACATCAGTAGTGACAAAATTTAACTTTAATACAAATCATCGTATGGTAAGAAGCTCCATTAGAATAAAACAGCCAAAACCATCCAGAAAACATATAAAACTGCCTAATAAAGATCAAAGCGGTAATAAATTTACAAAAAACGATACCTTAACAGGATTTAAAAAAGAAACAAGAATGGAAAATAACAATGATATCCAAGTAAAGTATAAATTCCTTGAAAAGCAACTAAAGTATGGAAAAACTGTAGCAACATGTAACAACAAATATGATTTATCTGATGAGACACTAGAACTCCTTCAAAACAGAAAAAAAATGATCACAAAAAATCCAAAAAACATTAAGCATATTGCAGACATAAGTAAAAAAATAAGAACTAACATTAGGAAAGAGAGAAATATTAAGAGATTACAAACTTTGGAAAGGCATATAAACAAAACAGGAGGAGTAAAAAAGGCACTAAAAGAACTTAGAGAAATAAACAGAGAATGGATACCAAAACTCAATAAAAACACAAATACCAATACAAATAGAAAACATATTAACAAAATAGCCACAGAATTTTTCCAGAATCTATACTCAAACTCAGACATTGTAATAAAAGAGGTAAAAAAAGAATGCTTTTACAAAACAATAGAAAATCTAGAACCAGAACCCGAAATAATCCCAAGCGAAGTGGAAAAAGCTATACTCAGTCAAAAGATGGAAAAAGCTCCGGGCCCAGACAAGGTTACAAATGAAATTCTGAAAGGCAATATTGAAGAACTAGTACCTGTTCTCACATCAATATTCAATGAAATAATAAAGACTAGCATAATCCCAACGCAATGGAAAACGTCACACATCATACTCTTATACAAAAAAGGACCAAAGGAAGACATAGGTAACTACAGACCAATAAGCCTGATGTCAAATATATATAAAGTATTCTCCAAAATCATCCTAGAAAGAATAAGTAAAAAGCTTGATGAAAATCAACCACGAGAACAAGCGGGGTTCAGACAAAAATTCTCAACTATAGACTATATTCATACAGTAAAACAAGTTCTCGAAAAATGCAATGAATATAACAAAGCCCTTTATATGGCTTTTATTGATTACTCCAAAGCCTTTGATAGTATAAGTCATAATGCTATATGGAAAAGTCTGGAGGAACAAGGAATATCTCCAAAGTATATTAAAATCATTAAAAATATCTACTCAAATAACGATGCCAGAATACAACTTGATACTCTGGGAAACAAGTTTAAGGTCGAAAGAGGCGTTAGACAGGGAGACCCCTTGTCACCAAAGCTATTCTCAGCCGTACTTGAAAGTATTTTTCGCAGACTAAACTGGGAGGACTTCGGACTGAATGTGAATGGCGAAAAACTAAATCATTTGAGATTTGCGGATGATATAGTTATCTTCGAAGAAAACCCAGAAAACCTCCAACATATGATAAAAGCTCTTAACCATGAAAGTGAAAAGGTTGGACTATCTATGAATAAAGAAAAAACCAAAGTTTAAACTCACAAATTCCAAGCCAAAGCCTATAGTAATCGATGACCGACCACTCGAATATGTTAAAGAATACATATATTTAGGACAGATAATATCCCACGAGGACCAAACAACAAAAGAAATTGATAGAAGAATAGCATCTGGATGAAGGAAGTACTGGTCATTAAAGGAAATAATGAAATCTGATCTAAGTACGACAATAAAAAAGAAAGCCTTCGACACCTGTGTTCTTCCAGTAATTACTTATGGATGTGAAACTTGGGCTCTCACCAGAATCCACCGAGAAAAACTAGAACGCTGTCAGAGAGCTATGGAGAGAAGTCTATTAGGCATAAAAAGACAAGACAAAGTGAGAAACACTATGTTAAGGGAAAAAACTAAAATTACTGACATAAGTACTCATATAGACCAAAGAAAATGGAGATGGACAGGACATATGTTAAGAGACGGACAGAAAAAATGGAGTACTAACATCTCCCACTGGTACCCAAGAAATGGAAAGCGAAAAAGAGGTCGCCAACAAATGAGATGGGAAGACGACATGAAACTTACCGCGGGATATCTCTGGAGAAGGGTTGCATTAGACAGAACTCAGTGGAAAGAACTAGAGGAGGCCTATGCCAAGAGGCACACTGATTTACGAGATATCTTATAGTTAAAAAAAAAAAAAAAAAATAACTAGATATGTAATGTGTAATTTAAATTGTCTCGAATTCAGAATAAAAGGCTATATTATTAAAATGTTATATAACCGAAAGCCTTCGTCGATAAATGTCCAACACAAAAAGGTTTTTTTCTTTATAATGCACTTCAAGATTGACCTCATCCCACCTGATGTTAAGTGGTAATGAGTTCCTAGCTTAAGGGCGAAAAGTATAGCATAGTAAAACTGTTACTAGACTTGTCGCACTTACCTTGAAGGCTTGACCCTTGCTTCTAATGTAGCACCCCCCAAGAGCTCTGGAAACCTTACTCACACGCAGGAACACAACAACACAGAAGTGATTGTTATCTGGCTTCTGTAAAGTGGAGGTATTTCACCAGTCGGGCTGCTCCAGTTCGAGCGATAAATCGCTATGCCAGGTAGGGCATAGCGATTTATCGCTCTTTAAAGTTTAATTTTCTTAAATTATAAAATTTTCTTAAGGTTTTATTATAGCGAAAGTTGTAGTACCTAGTAGATTAGTATTGTTAGCGACAGATCTGGCAACCCAGCTACTAGGCACACGTTATATAATATGAGTAAAGATAAGGGCAACAGTACTTAGTTGCACTTGAGGGGTAATAAGTGACATTTGCAAACTTAAAAACGTTCCATTTCATGTTTGCAACTTCTGCTTCTTTAAGTCTTTTATAAGGCAAACTTAACACGATGATTTCTTAATGATGTTGCAGAAATGAAAGAACATAAAGAGTTTTTTCATTCATGTAAATAGAAATGAAAATATGTAAAACTCATAGACGTACACGAAATAGGTACAATGGAATATTATGTAATTTCGTTTGCCGTCAATTAACGTGTACATTTCAAAACCGAAATTTTATTTATAACTATGCTAAATCACTGAGTATAGTCTTACGTTTTCAGTACGTTCGTCTTAGTCCCAACGGTTATAAATATACACATTTATCAAACGTGAAAAGTTAGGGGTGAGACCCTTCCGCTCCCCCGCAAGCTCGGTGTAGATGAAAAGTCCACCTGAGGCCATCATCACATGTCATTTAGAAAAATAGAAAAAAAAAACCTGTAAAGTAAATTTGTCGATTCAAGTTTTGAAAGAATACTACCGTGAATTCAAGAGATCATACATAAACCTTAAGGTTGTCTGGAAGAGATCGCTTTCTAGCGATAAGACCGCCTAAATTGTACTATATTCATTCTGTAAAACCTATTTCTATAAAGATTTTGTGCAATAAACCGCCTCTGTGGTATGTGCTGGGAAACAAGTAGTAAGACATAATGTTAGTGTAAAATGGAACGCAACCAAATTAGTTCCTTTT
The DNA here is from genome assembly GCA_037074685.1 of Glyphodes pyloalis. Taxonomy (NCBI): domain Eukaryota; kingdom Metazoa; phylum Arthropoda; class Insecta; order Lepidoptera; family Crambidae; genus Glyphodes; species Glyphodes pyloalis. The sequence goes on from JAYKKO010000050.1 coordinate 579,650, forward strand.
TTATGCGCGTGTGGCGCTTTTGTCTATTGCGTTTTTTCCCTCCGTTTTCGTGTGTGTGAAATAAAACTCTGATATTATACATAATTAAAATCTCTTTAATTATTTACCACAATCACGTAGAATATTCCTTTATGGTAGCAGAGCGTAGTTCCGAGTGGTACAGTTGGAAATATCAGATCAGTAAATCGACTTCAATCAGTGAAAAATTGTTGGCGCAATTTGAATTTGAGGTTAAGAAAATTTACGATCACATTTTGTAAACTGCATATTCTGTTGAAGAAATCCTGCAAGATGGGTTCAAATATGTTTAATTTAGAAAAATTGATCGGAAGAGAAAACTTCGCGACGTGGAAGTTCAGTATGAAAACCTATTTGGAACACGAAGATTTATGGTGCTGTGTCGAACCCTCCGATGACAAACCTTTAGATCTTGCTAAAGATATTAAGGCTAAGTCGAAGCTGATATTGTTGTTGGACCCTCAGAATTACGTACATGTTCAGGAATGCAAAACTGCAAAACAAGTATGGGAGAATTTACAAAGGGCTTTTGATGACAATGGCTTAACTAGAAGAGTAGGTCTACTCAAAGATCTCATAAATACTACACTGGAGTCAAGCAATAGTGTTGAAGACTATGTTAGTAAGATTATGAACACTGCCCACAAACTGCGAAATATTGGTTTTGATGTCAATGATGAGTGGCTCGGGACTTTAATGCTGGCGGGATTACCAGACTTATACAAACCGATGATAATGGGATTAGAGAGTTCGGGTATTCAAATAAGTGCTGACTCAGTTAAATCTAAACTCATACAAGAAATTAACACATCGAAGTCAACTGCTTTCTACACAAATACTAAGAAAACTAAAAATAATGTGCAGTCAGTGAAGTCAAAGGGACCGAGGTGTTACAACTGTAATAAGAATGGCCATTTTGCCAAGAATTGTAGACTGCCCAAGAAACAATCTGCAAACAAGGGAGAGAGTTCTAGTTTTGTAGCAGCTTTCTCAGCGACCGTCAAAGAGAACATCAGTGACAATAAGTGGTTTCTTGACTCAGGCGCGTCCATTCACATGACATGTAGAAAGGATTGGATCTACAATGTCACCGAGCCATCTGTAAAAAGTGTTACTGTTGCTAACAGAGAGCCATTGGCCGTGAAGGGAGTTGGTTGTGTAGATATACACATAAGTCAAGATAATGTGATACAAGTTAACAATGTTCTATATGTTCCAGGGCTAGCTGCTAATCTACTCTCAGTTAGCTCTATTGTAAACAAGGGGCATAAGGTCACATTCAACAACAAAGGTTGTGAAGTTCGAAATGGAAAAGACGAGGTTGTATGTACTGCAACATTGAGCAACAAGTTATATGTCATAGATACTAGTATAGAAGTTGCACATTTAGCCTCCAGTTCTCAGAATAAAAATAACACTTACCTGTGGCACCTGCGAATGGGCCATTTGAACATTCCAGATGTGAAGAAGCTGCCCAGTTGTACTGATGGTGTGACTCTGACTCAGGAACAAAGTATTGTCACATGTATTCACTGTATGGAAGGTAAGCAAGCAAGGACGCCATTCAAGAATGTTGGTTCTAGAGCAACAAGGCCATTGGAGCTGATACATTCCGACTTGTGTGGCCCTATGGAAAATTCTTCATTTGGTGGTATGAAATATTTTATTACATACATTGATGACTTCACTCGAATGGTCTATGTGTATTTCCTGAAAGATAAGCTAAATATATTAGAGACATTTAAAGATTTTAAGTTAAAAGTAGAGAATGAATTGAATCTTAAGATAACAAAACTTCGTACTGATAATGGTACAGAATATTGCAATTTTAACTTTGAAAAGTACTTATCTAATCATGGTGTAATTCATCAGACCTCTACTCCGTATACTCCCCAGCAAAACGGCATGGCTGAAAGAATGAACAGGACTTTAGTTGAACGAGCACGGTGCATGCTGTTCTATGCTAACCTAGAGAAGAGATACTGGGCTGAAGCTCTGGCAACAGCTGCATACATTGTAAATCGTTCCCCGATAAAGTCACTGCAAGGTAAAACCCCTTATGAAATGTGGAAAGGTAAGAAACCTAACTTATCTCATATGAAGATATTTGGCTCTGAGGCTATGGTTTATACACCAAAAGAAAAACGCCAAAAGTGGGATAAAAAATCAATAAAAATGATATTCATGGGCTACTGTGATAATACGAAAGGCTATCGTTTTATGGACCCTAAGTCACACAAAGTTGTCAAGAGCAGAGATGTTGCATTCATTGAAAACTATGATAAGAATGTCAGTGTACCAATTGATTGTGAATCTTATGCTTCAGTGAAAGACAATCAAGCAGCTACTGCCAGTTCCGGTTCACAAGAAAATACAAACTCAGGCAGTCAGAAAGTTGAAATGAACACTGAGGAGTCATCCACTTCTGCACCTGTGATGTCTGGTGAAGATTCAGAATCACAAGGTAATAATGATGACTCAAGTGAGTATGAGACTGACGAATTTGATGAAACATACTATCCTCCACATTCTACGAGACAAGATTGGGATAGCAATGTGACATTGCGGTCAACACGATCACAGAATAAGACAAATGAGGAAAACAATGACAGGATGGGCTTATTATGTTTATTTACTGACATAACTGACCCACAGACTGTAGAGGAAGCACTCACATCTCCACAAGCTACAGAATGGAAGAGGGCCATGGACGAAGAATATGCTTCCCTGATGAAAAATAAAACATGGACGTTGACAGACCTGCCCCCAGGTAAAAAGGCTCTTCCGTATAAGTGGGTATTTAAAATGAAAACAGATCACACTGGAAATGTTATAAGATATAAGGCAAGGCTTGTGATAAAGGGGTATGCACAAAGATGGGGCACTGATTATGAAGAGACATATTCACCAGTGGTCAAGTATACAACTATCCGCTATTTATTTGCCTTAGCAGCTAGATATGGGATGGCAATAGATCAGATGGATGCCGTATCTGCTTTTTTGCAAGGAGAGATTGATAAAGACATTTACATGCAACAGCCAAAAGAATATAAACAAGGATCTAAAGTTTGCATGCTACACAAATCTATTTACGGACTCAAGCAAGCCAGCAGACTCTGGAACTTGAAATTAAATTCAGTCTTGCATGAGTTAGGAATGACTCAATCTAAAACAGATACTTGTGTCTATTATAGTGCAAAGAAGGATACTTTTATAGCCATCTGGGTGGATGACTTAATTCTGTTTACTTCTGAAGAAAGTACCAAGAATGTTTTTAAGGAGGCATTAAAACAACGTTTTGATATGAAAGATATTGGTCCAGCAAGTCAATGTGTTGGTCTACATGTTACTAGAGATGGGGACAAAGTACTACTAGATCAAGAAAAATATATAAATGAAATATTAGCAAGATTTAGAATGTCAGACTGCAAACCTGTGAAAACACCATTTGAAGCTCGTATGAAATTTGGTGTTAAAAATGAGGATGAAAGAAACACTGACTGTCCATACCAACAGGCTATAGGCTCCTTACTATATGTGGCTCAAGGTACACGACCTGATTTATCATTTGCAGTGAACACACTGAGCAGATTCAATAAAAATCCTACAACTGCGCACTGGACTGCAGTCAAACGAATATTCAGATATTTGCAAGGTACCAAAGATCTGAAATTGATATACACCAAAGATGGTAATGAGAAAATCACAGGTTATTGTGATGCTGATTGGGCGAGCGATGTACGCGACAGAAAGTCGTGCACGGGTTACTTATTTTTGTTGCAGGGTGGTGCAATATCCTGGAGGTCTCAAAAGCAGCAGACTGTGGCACTATCCACTGCCGAGGCGGAGTACATGTCGATGTCTTCGGCGGCGCAGGAGGCGCTGTGGCTCCAACAACTGCACGCTGAACTCGGCCAAGAACAGAGCAAACCACTCGTCATTTATAGTGATAACCAGAGTGCAATTAAATTGTCTAATAATGATTGTTACTTGCCTAGGTCACGACATATTGATATTCGTTATCATTTTCTTAAGGACCATGTTAACAATTTAAATATTAAGTTTTGTTATGTTAAGGGTGAGGAGATGGTTGCTGATAATTTAACTAAGGGCACTACAGCCGATAAACATTTGCATTGTATTACAATGATGGGGTTGCGTCCCAAGGGAGGGTGTTAGTGTAAAATGGAACGCAACCAAATTAGTTCCTTTTTTATGCGCGTGTGGCGCTTTTGTCTATTGCGTTTTTTCCCTCCGTTTTCGTGTGTGTGAAATAAAACTCTGATATTATACATAATTAAAATCTCTTTAATTATTTACCACAATCACGTAGAATATTCCTTTACATAATCGTAAATGAATACCAGACACTACTTGCACCAATAGACCCTTTCAGTGCATCCCAGTTGTGCATTAATGCTCAGCATTCACTCGCTAATGACTCTTCGGGAAACTACAAGCCTCCACGCTCACAGACGTTGTCTACGACAACGTCTGTGAGCGTGCTGAGTGGCTCACAGTGCGTCTGAACACTAACATCCGTATTTATAAATAAGTAATGGTAGCAATTCGATAGTACATACTAATTTTAAGACAGGCGCAAGACATGGTGTTTCCTTATTCATCATTACTACTTTAATATAAAATATAAAACCGCTTTGATTAAAAAACAATATGCTATTGAAAACTTGAAGCATACTGTAACTCCAAAAAATATGTGTTAACAGTAGGACAATCTAAGACCAGTTACATTTAGATTTTTTATTTTTATATTACTTTACGCCGTACTAGCGAACTTTAAATATTAGAAACATATTTTTTTTATCTTCCCTTGCGATGCGGGAATCGAACCCACGACCTTCACGTATAGCGCGTGCTGCTCTTCCAACTGATCTAACCGCAAGTTATCGTAGGGGATGATTTTTTCTGCTGTATCAACCATTAGCCTTCGGTATGTACCCTCTGCCGAATATGCTTAGAACTACATACTTGCTTATTACAGTTACGTTTTAATTAAATCTTACTTAAATTTTAATTATATTTCGTAATTTATTGGGCATGACGTTTTTGTGGTTTTAGGTACAAACATTATTACATCCATACTAATATTATAAATGCGAAAGTAACTCTGTCTGTCTGTCTGTCAGTCTGTCTGTCTGTCTGTCTGTTACTCTTTCACGCCTAAACGGCTGAACGGATTTTGATAAAATTTGGTATAGGTATGCGTTGAATCTCAAGAACGGACATAGGCTGCTTTTTATTAGAAAATAAGGGGGGATGTGATGTTTATATGGAAAAATATTTATTTTTGAAGTTAGAGATATGAAATTTGGCACAAATATAGCTCGAAACTTGGATTAAAATATAGACTACTTTTTGTTTTAAATATTAGGGGAGAAAGGGGTAAAACCGACCATGCGACCGACAGCTAGTGTTTTTATAACCACCGGTTTGTGTACGCTTTGTTCTATCTATATTTATAATTGTGTAAGGAACGTACATGTTCCTTACTAAAAGTGGAAGTACTTCCGCCGAGCTAGGTGTTATCTGCTCGGGGACCAAGGCCAAACTACCAATCTTGGTTTGTTGTATATATGTCGCAGTCATCTGGTTGAATCAGCTATTTGATTGAATCAATAGCGCGTTTATTAAATGTGGACGTTTAATTGAATGACTAGGCCGAACGTTGAATGAACGAGCCTCACTCAGGGGGGAGGGGGGTATTGGTACAATTAACACCTTTTATTTAGGGGAAATCCATTAATATACCTTACTGCCACCCAGAGGGAGGTGACGACGTTTTCGCACAGGTATCGCTACTGCCTTGAGAAATCTCTAATCGTCTAGAGAATCTATAGCTGCCACGGCGAACTACTGCATCCTAGATGCACATTAATGCACTCTGTCGCTAATGGCTGCAGAAGTAGCGCGTTTGTAAATACGCTGATGAGTGCGTCTGAGTACTAAGGGTTGTTAGTGAAACAGTAGGGGAGCATCTTTCACGGCACTTTCGCGCTCATACTGAATACATTAAAAGAAGGATATGTTTAAAACGTCACTGTGTTTTTATAAATGTCAGGAAATAACAAATAGTTGTTATCTTGTACAAATACGAATAGTTTATTTCCCTTAACAAGTTAAAAGCTGATATTTTAACTGTGAGATAAAAATATAATTTAAAAACGTAATTTTGTTTCGGAATACTATGATGCATTTAAAATAAGCCGTTTAGTACTTTAATCGACTGTTATTTCTTATTGAAATTCTGGCATAAAAACACTGAAACATCAAATAAATCGTGCTCAATACCAGTTCGTATAGTTTAAGTTTAATGGGTGAGGAAAAATTAAGTATGATTTTTCGAGAGGTAAGCCTGAACAAACCAGTCACCGACGGTGGCACTTGTTCACAATCATGACGTATATGTCAACCATCGGTTTTCTCAATCAGAGCCGAGAAAAATAAACAAGAATAAAAAAGTAGGTCTTACTCTGAATGAATATTTTTGTATCTTATTTTAAAGCATTACAAATGTATTTTAGTATTATACCGCGGTCGTTAAGCTGCGTTATATAAGAGTATTCAGTACTGCCAAGTTTGCATCGCAAAGCGGTTGCCAGGAATGCAATAAAGGCCGGCCAAGTCTTGGCTGCGAGCATCTCGAAGATTTCCGATTATTCTCTTACGATAAAATGTTGATATTATTTTTATTATGAGTAGATTTTGTTTGTGTGGTTTTAAACCGTTGTATGTATCTTTATGTTGATACATTAAGATTATTTGACTGCCATAAGAAACTTTATACTGTTGGTGTACCAAACCAGATGGCAGGCCGGTTGTAATGCAACCTCGTTTGATTATTTTTAAGAATAATTTATAGCGTTCGAAAAGAACTGATATTCTTTTGTTTCTGTAATTATTTTATATATGTTTTGGTTTATTTTAGCATTTATTTTTTTAATAATTATATACCTCTTCCATTTCAAAAACCGGCTTTTAATTATAAATACTCCACATTTACTAATCCTACTTATAAAGCGTGAAATTTTGTAAGAATGTATCGATGTCCTGGATGTCTAGCTGGTTCTTTTTAACCGACTTCAAAAGAAAGGAGATTCTCAATTCCACCGTATATATTTTTAGGGTTTGGTATTGTTTCTCGCAACAGCTTTTGAATGGATTTGCATGAAATTTTGTACATAGTTGGATAGATGAAATGAATAAATATATAATGCGTATCAAAGTCAAAGTCAATCTTTTTTTTATTCATATAGATTACATTAGTAAAACTTATGAATATACTAGCTGTGCCCGCGACTTCGTTCGCGTGGACTACATCCTTTTATGGTCAGTTTTATCCCTTTCTCCCCTTATATTCGAAACAAAAGTAGTCTTTATTTTAATCCAAGTTTCGAGCTATATATGTGCCAAATTTCATATCTCTAACTTCAAAAATAAACATTTTTCCATATAAACTTCCAAAGGTAGTATTACCCCCCTCCCCCCCTTTTTTTTCTAATAAAAAGTAGCCTATGTCCGTTCTTGACATTCAACGTATACCTATACCAAATTTCATCAAAATCGGTTGAGAGGTTTAAGCAGGAAAGCGTAACAGACACACAGACAGACAGACAGACAGACAGAATTACTTTCGCATTTATAATATTAGTAGGGATTTACATATTGACTTATATAGAACTTTAAATGTTTACCCCAACGTGCTATCGACCGTATAATAACTTCTGCGTGAGTTCTCATAACCTCGCAGTATAGTCTCATAAGCGACAATATAGTTGCCTACTGCGGAAAAATGTGCTGCTCACGGGCGCGGCGCGGTTGATAAAACACGTTTTAATTACTACAACAACTTCGCCGTCTAAGTCGGCCGAGAGTTGGTGCGCTGGCGCAACTCATAGAAGGTAGCGGTTTTATCAGAGAAGGCACCACAGTAATAAGCATTACACTTATGGTCCTCAGTGTGAGGTAGGGATGGGGTTCTGTTGGATTAGCCCCCATGCATCCCTAAACCCCCCCCCCTTCCCACGGTCAATCCACCGATAGTTAGGATAGACTGTGCCTTTTGCGGGGCAAAAGAGTCCCACACATGCCGTCACCTTCCCTCAGAGGCGGTACGGTGAGTCAAAGAATTTCTACGCCACAAAAATAAATATAGTTTTACTTTCATGAAAAACGGGCTTTTCTACACGGTATTACTCGCAAAGGCTCATTTAGTATATAACTCTCTCGCTCACATACTTTGTAGGTCTCACTTACACGCTGAATTCCCAGAAAGCACAAAAACCGCTCCATAAATTTATTTTTCGTTACGTTCATCACTTCAGTTTTATAACCCAACGCTTCCGCTTTTCAATTACACCATACTCTGGGGCGGACGGAGTTGCGTTCTCGCAATAACCTTGCGTACCCTCACCGCGGTATTAGCACAATATTATGATAACGTGCGCTCGTAACTAGCTGATATTTGCCGCTACAGCTCTTGCTGAGCAATCACTTAGCTAACGGGCACGTTATTATTTTGTTTAGCTGCGTGTACTCATTAAAACAAGCTCAGTATGCCTGAAAAGGTTGATAGAGCTAACTCCATTTGGTTCATTCATTTCGGCGACCTCCGTAGCCAAGAGGCGAGGTCGGTTCAGTACGGGAATCTAAATTTTATATATTGTCTCGGGCCTGGGCGTCGTGGTAACGTGGTTTCTGATTTCTGTAACACAAGTGCTTCAGCTACTAACCACACGATCAAAGCAATTAATGTGATGTTGTCCCATATTATTTATTTATTTTAACTAAATAAAAAAGTACAAAAAGCGGACTTATTGTATTTTTTGGGCGGGTTGCGTGTCGCGAGTGTACTCCTGCCCTAAGAAGGGCTGGTTTATCCACTTTAATATCCAGGGGACCTCATCACCTTATGGATGATGCTGTGAGAGTCTTTAACCATTACATCATCAGCGGCGTGGTATTAGCAAAATGGTATTGGTATTATATTAATGGTATTGTATTATCTGCATCATTAGTGAAATATTTAATTAAACTTGTTAAATACAATTTACCTATGAATATTATCTATAAACGGACATAAAATTTGGAGATGCGATGCCCTTAATAGACACACATACAGACAGACAGATAGATATACAGATAGACACGTGAAATTTTGTGTCGGGGGTAAAACGATTTAGTATCTAAAACCATAACTGTAAAATAAGTTTTTATTGTTGTTTGCAAAACTATATTAAAATCTTTACGAGTAGTTACTTTTGTATGTCTATAAACCTATAACGTAATCGAATCCTAAAACTATTGAGTACTAATTGGAATAGATTTAAAACCAAATATGAATAATATTTCTATTAATATATCAGAACAGGGGTTGTATCGAGCCAAAAGGAAGACTGATAACAATTTTTTAAAGATATGCTTTTTAGTTGAGAAAATTAGCAGAAATTGGTTTTTAGACACACTAAAGTACAATTTAAGCGGTCTTATCGAGCAATTTCTTCCAGACAACCTTCAGGTAGGTACAAGAAATAGTTGATAACAAGAAACGGTTCCAGCCATACTCAAATACAAATCAAAAAGATAAAAATATATAACATAACGTCTTAATCACACATATACTTATTCAAGTTTCAAAAACGTACATCATAAAACAAAACAAATAGTTTCCGACAATAAATGTGAATAATCATAAGAATATTATGTTTGTATGTCAATAAAATCTAAAACAATTTTGAATGACACGTATCATAAAAATTTGAGAGTTTAAACTGCATAATCCGTTAATCACATTGGTGATGCGCGCATCGGTGCTAACCGCGCGCTAAATTAGTTTGGCGAAGGCATTTAGTACTGACCTACATTGTAAAGCTGTTTAAACAAAGTGGTTTAGTACATTCGCTCAATGCATGTGCAGTTATGCAATTATTTAAATCTACATTTGCTCTAGATAAATCTTTATTTGTTAAATACAATCTCCATCGAAACTGATTTCTGTATTACGAATGGTCGAAGTGCAAGGTAAAAAAGGAACTCAGAGTAGTTTCAAGAAATATATTTACAGAAAAATAATAAAAATACTCACTGAATAAAAGATAAATTTTGACAACAGAAATAACAATCGACATAACAGATTAACAGCATTTAAAGTTGTATAGTTTAAATTATAATTTCGTCGCAAACCTGAGATTAATAGCTTTCACGTATTCTGTAAAGGCCAATTATTCAGAGTGTACCCGTTTTCAGAGAGATACGGGTCTAAATCAAGCTATCCTTGCTATAAATTACATAACATTCGATATGTGTAAGAAAAAGGTTTACTTTTAGGACTCTACGTCGTTCGGACTTCTTCGGACGTCTTCTTTTAATTAATATCACTTTTTAACTAAACTCATTAAACATTATTAAAATGGATGAATAATTTTGGCCGTCCTATACTTTCTGGGGATTTAAAAAAATAGAATGTCTCAGTGGCAGGAAAATAAACTTCAAAATTACGATGTTTAGTGATTTTTTTAACGACTCGTACTTGGTACGTACAATACGATGTTTAAACTGCATAAATAAACTTATCTCCGTTAATCATATTGGTGAATGCGCTTCGGTGCTAACCGCGCGCTAAATTAGTTTGCTATTATTGTAATGCTGTTTATCAAAGTGGTAAAGTATATTCGTCCATTTAATGTGCAGTTTCTAATATTTATTATTCTTTGCTTTGACATATTATAATAAACAAAAGAATGTGGCCGGTTACATTATTTAACATGTATGAAAATCACATATTAGGAAGAAATATTTAAATCAGTAGCGTGTTATTGAAAATGCTACATTTAATTTATTATAGATTTAAATATATAGATAAATACATGACACGTTTATTCGTACATACAATCACACACAATTGCTGAAACATTCCAAAATTTAAATATAAAAGATAAATATAAAACTATTTATTGTGTATTCATTCTTTAAAGTGTGAATTTTTTTGTAAAAATATTCATATTAATATGGACCATTTAGTAAGTAACTTATGCATACAATTTTACTTCAACGCAAAAAGTGCGGATTGCATTATGAATAACTATGCTGAAATAACACAAAATATTATTTCGATCCCAAAATAATGTGAACAAATACAGATGCAACAGTAAGTTTATATCACCAACTCTCATGCAGTGTAACAGAAAAACATTATTTATTAACCAACTGTGTTCATGTCACGTTATCTATGCTCGCGAGTGGTAGTTTTAATTAAATCCTCGCTGTGACAGTTACACAACAACAGAACAACCTCACTTTGAACCTTATGCTCTTCATATAAGATTTAAAACCTGTGCAGGGAGTACAGGGAGCGTTGAAAATAATAATGCAACTGTGAACCTTTTGTGAAAGCATCAAAGGCTTGTTTGTATTCGTTTGTAGTGGCGTAGTAGGGTTTATCAGTGAATTTATTCGCACGATTTATTAATGTGCAACGTGCGAGTGTCCCCAGTGCTATCGCTATCTGACGTCAAAAAATGTACTCGTAAGTAAGAGTCCATTCGCAAAATCGGATTTTTTCCGTTTAGGATTTTTTAATTTATATTGCACTCCAAGATTTACCTCATCCTACCTAGTCTTAAGTGGTAATGATATCCTCGCTTAAGGGCGACCAGTTCAGCACAATAAAGCTGTTACTGGACCTGTCGCACTTGCCTTGAAGACTTGACCCCTGCTACTAACGTAGCACCCCCCAGGAGCTCTGGATACCTTACTTAGACGAAGGAACACAACAACACCGAAGTGATTGTTATTTGACTGTGGTCTTCTGTAAGGTGGAGGTATTTCACCAGTCGGGCTGCTCCAGTTCGAGCGATAAATCGCTGTGCCCTACCTCTCTTCTAATTATATATAATTCGCTTGGACTATGTAATTTAATATTAGAATTGGCGTTTAAAGATGTTTTATCTCTGTCGAATCGATTTGGTCAAAAAATAGTTAGTTTGGTTCAGTTTTTTTATTCATAATCGCATAACTGTAGCATTGGATTTTGAAGGTTTGTAATTTGTTGATTTATCACCAATTGTTTATTTTGAAAGCGAGGTGATTTAACCAGGATCCATCGTTATAAAGAAGACTTACTTTTAAAGATGGACGTCTGAACGATGTAGCAGGAAATAAAATAGTTGAGACTATATTTACAATCAGAAATAATAATAGTATTAACAAAATAAAATAATGAAATAGTCTTTACTAATTAATTTACAACTGCAGTTTTAGCAAAAACATAAATATCGGATAAAATATTTTCCGAATTCAAATGATGGTTACTTTAACACTTGTGATGGGGAAACCAGAATAAACTGTGAAACGAACAAAGTAACAGGCAACAATATATCTTAAACAAATATGATTAAGGATCCATTACACTTTAGAATTCCCAAGCTAACTTGAAGTGATTAAGTAAACAGAAATTTCCACACGACGCACCCCCCAACCTGAACAACAAAGGCCCGCTAAATGAATAAATCACTTTCAATAAAAGCGCAAATCGTTTCGGAATCGATGTCTCGTATCGAATTACCGAAACATCGCATTCAGCTCCTTTGCTCCATCGAGAACGTTTTCCGAGCCGTTGAGTTTTCGGCTGATTAAACTCGGAATTAGGAGCCTGCGCCAAAAATTTGAGATCAGCGTGGCGGTGATGCATGGCGATTAAGTTGGACTTTGTTGAAATTTTAATAATGTTACGAGCTTATTATTTTTATAGTACTATACGCCGTACTAGCGAACTTTAAATATTAGAAACAGAAATTTTTTATCTCCCCTTGCGGTGCGGGAATTGAACCCACGACCTTCACGTATCGCGCGTGCTGCTCTTACCAACTGAGCTAACCGCAAGTTATTGTAGGCGATGAAATTTTTCTGCTGTATCAACCGTTAGCCTTTCGGCAAGTGCCCTCTGCCGAATATGTTTAGAACTACATACTTATCGGCCCGTGGTACATTCGTTGCAGAAATGTTTGAAAACCACGGAATCGAAGACACCTGGCATCTTAATCGATTTTATTATTTTTATAGTACTATACGCCGTACTAGCGAACTTTAAACATTAGAAACAGAAAATTTTTATCTCCCCTTGCGGTGCGGGAATTGAACCCACGACCTTCACGTATCGCGCGTGCTGCTCTTATATCCCGATTACGTATATAAGGTTAATGTACGTACCATTTCTCTATAATACTATGAAACATTAACGAAAGTTGTCCGATGTTGTCTTTTTATTAAAACCCTTAAGAATCATAATGTCCTGTGGAGCATTTTGATTGTAATTGAAATCATATTTGATTCAAATTCATGATTTTAAATTGCGTGCTCGAATTTTATTTACCCTTGGTCTGAAACACTATATAACCTTAAAGAAACGCCGACAATTAGCCTAAAATCGCGCCAATACTTTGATATCCAAAACTTTGAAACAGGATTCTTGTTAGCGGATCCGCCGGAATCCTTCCGCGGATCTAAATAAATTTAAAACTCTCACAATCGGATTACTGGCGTAGGGATGGACGTGCCATTCGATTTTATGGAGATTTATTTGGTTTCGAGTTATATTTTTAGGGTTTGGATCTGAAGGGTGCTAATGGGATTATTTTATTATGTACTTTTGCGTTCCTTTGTACAAAAAGAAGTAAGGGAATGACCGAGCATTATTCACTACGCCCGGATCCAATATTTTACGATTTGTAGGCAATGTGTCAAAAATTACTATCCAATTTTCCCCAACCGACTACAAGTCGTTAATTCTAATTTTAAATTTATTTTCATTAACAGCTGTCCGTCAGTCGTTTTAAGCTTACGCCTCGTATAATTTATTACTTTCCGTAACTAGTAAATATTGAAACGGGCATAAGACGACTGACCAGATATTTTATCCTGTGTAACATAACGTTACAATAGTAAAAGAAAGAAAAAGAAAATAAGATTATTCTGTATGAAAATAAAATTAAAAGAAAACATTTGATATTTTCGGAATCACAACATAATATGATTTGGTATACAAATTTACAAGATTGGTGATGACAAGAAAAAACTGACGCAGATATTGAAAAATAATCTCAATGAACACGATACAAAAGATAAAATGAGAATTTAATAAACTCAATTTATATTTAACTTTTTTATCATTATTATTATATTGTGAAAGTATTTTTATAATTATGTTGTAGATATAAAGTAAATAGTTTTTAGTCCTGCCATTAAATTGCGCTAACATGCTTAAACTAAATGTGTGTCTTAGTGCAAAATAAGTAATAAGTGTAGCTTTCATTTGTAAAAAAAAAACTACTGAGATTCTTGCCGGTATCTTCTCTTTAGTTATAGGTTCCGAACCGGAGGTTGCTTCATTTGTTTTATATAGAGACTAATCATAAGTATTACTAATGTAATCTATGTGAATAAAAAAATATTGACTTTGACTTTGACTTAAAAGCTTCCTTTTTTTCAATCAGCTACATCACTTTTTGCAAACCATCTGAAATATATCAGAAACATCAATTCACACCAGCGTATTATAGTCTACTGAATTTGTAATAGTAGTTTAAGCGTAGCTAGTAAAAAAATATTTCCATCGTTTTCCGTTGTACTATAAGTTCTAGATCAAAGTCGAAGTCAATATTTTTTATTCACATAGATTATATTAGACTTATGAATAGTGTCTATATAAAGCAAATGAAGCTACCTCCGGTTCGGAACTTATAACCAAAGAGAAGATACCGGCAAGAAACTCAGTAGTTTTTTTTACAAATGAGTAAGATGAATAGCAACAGACCCTCTTCACAGAGGTATATAATGTCACTATGTGTATGGAGTATATAATGTCAACATTATGTACCCGGAGCCAATTAAAAAATCATTACTTTTCTTTAGCAGTCAGGTAAATATGTTGTTTTTCAAATCCAGGTCAGGTTGAACCCGAGACGTTTCATGCTTTGGTAGTCTACCGTTCACACGCATTAAGGGCGCACACGCACTCACTAAGGACATTCAACTTTAGTTACTCGACTAGCTGTGCCCGCGATTTCGCTCACGTGGATTACAGGATTTACATCTTTTTTTATAAATCAAATTATTATTCTAAAATAAAAGTAGCCTAAGTTACTCCTTATTACATCAGCTACCTACCAGTAAAGTCCCGTCAAAACCGGTCCAGCCATTTCAAAGATTAGCCGGAACAAACAGACAGACAGACAAAAAATTAAAAAAATGTTATTTTGGTATATATATTCATACGTATATTGTAAAAAGCGGTTATTGTAATATTACAAACAGACACTCCAATTTAATTTATATGTATAGATTTCACTCTCAACGCGCTAACCTTCCTTACTCGAGTAACGATTAACCGTCCCATTCGGTATTCCTCAAAAAAATAAACTCAAACCAAAAACGCATCCCTAGCGCCCGCCTCATCGGCTCGGTCCGATTATCCGAGATTCGCGACACGTTTATTCAATTAGAGCGAGTATTTAGCGGGCCCAATCGACCCCTAATGGGAAAAACGTGGTGGCGGTATTTAAAAATTCAAATCGCGGCAGGTGGGCTGCAGCGGATCATTTCTGGGGCGTGAGGTGGCTTTCGGCTCAAATTAGGGTCCACCTCCGTGCCACAATGTACATAATGCTAGTCTGGAATGGTTCTCGCAAACAATAAAAAAAATTGTTGTCCTCATCCCACCTGATGTTAAGTGGTAATGAGTTCCTAGCCTAAGGGCAAAAAGTATAGCATAGTAAAACTGTTACTAGACTTCTCGCCCTTACCTTAAAGGCTTGAGCCCTGCTACTAATATAAAGCACCCCCTAAGAGCACTGGAAACCTTACTCACATGCAGGAACACTACAACACCGGAGTGATTGTTATTTGGCTGCGGTCTTCTGTAAGGTGGAGGCATTTTACCAGTCGGGCTGCTCGAGTTCGAGCGATAAATCGCTTTGCCCTGCCTCTCTTAAATGATGGTTGCCTGTAAAGTCGGTTTCCGGACGGTAGTCTGACGTGACAACGTTAAACCGATAGCTGGAGCCGATCAAAACTATCTCGTTTGTGCTGCGCTCTCGCTCGCTTACTACGACAATGAGCGTAACGGGACAATGACGTCATCTTTTTCGTGCATGCACCCAGTGGTATCGAGTTATTAGACGTTGAAAAATTTCCCTCGTCAGAAATTTTCAATTCTTAGTGGTCCACCTTATGAAAGAAGAGGCAAACCGCTTTATTGTACTTTGGAGCACAGAAAAAGAAGATGTTTTAGGAGAAGAACTAACGGATAAGTTGATACGGTATCAAATCCGTTGTCATCGCAATGTGGGTTCCTCTCTTGCTTACCAAAAGGCTGGGAGAAGCCAATATACGGTGATATTACAAAAAAATATATAAATAATATGTAGCGGGTCGGTATATAACGAGAGCAATTTTATAGGTAAATCAAGTATATTAACGAAAATCACTAAAATAAACTAAATAAAAACCAAACACATCGTCTTCCTCGTCTTTCGTCGTCTGGCAAAATGCACCGTCTTCTGGTCATCTTCTTATTCTACTCATCATTCTCTATCACTCACACCGTTTGGATATTCGTACGCATATTCAACACACTCGGATACACCCATATTCCACATATATTACAAAGTAGTTTCAAAAGGACATATGCAATGAAGATCTTTCGTCATCGTTTCAGCATTTTTTCTGCACCTTCTGTACTGTATTTAAGTGAAGTGTGCCGACAGGTCCCTAGGAGGTTAAGTAGTAATTTCGCTTAAATTGTTTCGGGCGAAACGTTTACAACATTCGTAGTTACATTTTAAGGGTGTTTGAATTAATATGTCGGAAAATTACTGGCTTACACAGCGGTAATTTATCATAAGTCAATCTTTTTATTCACATAGATTACATTAGTAATACTTATGAATAGTCTTTATATAAAGCAAATGAAGCTACCTAGTTGTAGCCTAGTAAATGTATGTTGTTTGAAACTAAACTTACTTAATTTGGTACTACGTGTAATCGCATCTAGTTTTTTGATATATTACACTTCAAGATTTACCTCATCCCACCTAAAGTTAAGTGGTAGGTACTGAGGTCCTAGCTTAAGGGCGACTTACACGCAGGAACACAACAACACAGAAGTGATTGTTATTTGGCTGCGGTCTTCTGTAAGGTGGAGGTATTTCACTAGTCGCGTTGCTCCAGTTCGAGCGATAAATCGCTATGCCTATGTTTTGCACTATGTTTGATTGAGGATATAAATATAAATAAATATTGGACATCATATACATTGCTCTGGTTCTGTAGTAAGTTGCTCAAGCACTTTTCAGAAATCAGAAACAACGACGGTACTTCAACATGTAGACTAGAGACAATAGAGAAAAAAATATTTTTTCATATTGACCCGACTGAAGCCTCAGAGATAGGACGACGCCATTGTCCGAATCGCTAGCCTCTCAGCTTCGAAAGTAATTATTATGAAATGATAATTAATATTCTTTGCTCATGATTAGGTACATGAAAAGGTTCCGTACTCAAATAAAGACCAGACGCTATGGGCCGCTAAGTAAAAAAAGTGACAAGATCAATAAAATCCACGATCGATACGATCAGTGATAAGATCCATGTTGTCAAACAAAATCTTGTCAACGCTAAACGTAGTAATAAGGTCAAGTACGATGAGATCAATGGATCGACAATGTCATATTTCATGATATTTTTCTTACACAGTAAATAATGATGTGTATGTTAAAATGAGTAATGGCACTCATTTCCACAAAAATACCAAGAAATTGCGAGTACACTTATCATGTAAGTCAGGGGGTGTCTGAAGACCGGCTAAGCTTGAATAGGGTCCGCGTTGGAAGGATTCCGTACAAACGGTTGTGTTTTTACATCCAATCTCACATTGAAAATAAAATAAGTCTAAATATACAAAAAATATACATATATATCTCCTTCTTCTTCTTCATCGTGGTCTTCATTGCTGAAGGTCGTGCCTTTCTTGAAATGCCTTTACCGAGGTGTTGACAAGGTCTTTCCACTCTTCCCTATCTTCGGCTTGTCTTATGGCATTCGGCAGAGTGAGTCCAGTCACCTCCCTTATTTGGTCTGACCAACGGAGAGGTGAACGACCTCTTCGCCTTTTGCCATTCACCTTGCCCACAACAACCAACTTGTCTAAGTTGTCGGGCTGTCTCCGGGCGATATGGCCAAAGTAACCCAGTACTCTTTGATAGCAGATAGTTGACAATCTAGTTTTGATTTTCAGTTGGTCGAGAATTGATCTGTTTGTTCTTTTTTCGGTCCAAGGTATGCGCAACATTCTGGGGTTCAAGGGTGGATGATGCGCAATACATGACTTCATATCCAAGATCAGTCACCTAGCCTCTCTCCACCAACTCCACTCCCAGCCTACACGTGGTGAACCCTGTCACGTCGGGTAACCTACTATCAAGATTGTGGTAACCAACCCCTTTGGAGATATAGGTCGACAAACAGTTAGGGAGTTAGGGGGTCCGGTGGTTGATCTCATCATAATACTCAATCCGGATGGACAGGCGCTGGCAGCAGGGCGTTCTGGAATTCTTTTTAACATCGCTGCGGTGCAGAAGGAAACGGGAAACCACTGCACTACTTTCCCAAGAAACCTTTTGATGAAATATGCAAGATATCGAGAGCACGATGGCAGGCGACCCGGATACCAACCGGCGCCGTGCGAATTCCAGGCCGCATGGTGTGAAGTATGCTACTGGAGCCACTGCAGTGACTCATCAGGCGCAGTGTGTGAACAATGCTACTGGTGATAATAGCGCAACCTATCAAGGCAAACCACAACTGCGTAAGAAATTCAGAATCGGGGCATGGAATGTCCGAGGCACGTTGGCGCCTGGCAAAATGGAGATTATCGGCAAAGAACAGATTTGTTATCAGCTAGACATTCTCGGCATTACTGAAACCCATAAAAGAGGTTCAGGTTTCTGCACCATCCCAACTGGATACACTCTTTACTATTCTGGTCCAGAAAGTGAGAGTAGGAGTGGAGTAGGGATATGTGTATCTCCACGGTTCAATAAATCTGTTTTAGGCTACAATCCTGTAAATGAGAGAATCATCACCATGAGACTGAATACAAAACCATGTCGTCTCAACGTTGTTGTAGTATATGCCCCCACAGCTCAAGCCAAAGAACCTGAGATTGAGGCGTTTTACAAGGTATTGGACGATACCCTCAGAAGTTTACCAAGAAGAGACATCACAATATTAATGGGTGATCTGAATGCCAAGGTCGGATCTACAGAAAGGGATGACCACTTAAGAGAAGTTGTGGGAAAATATGGTCTCGGTCAGAGGAACGATCGAGGGGAAATGTGGTTGCAATTTTGCGCCGAGAACTCTCTAACCATTATGAACACGTGTTTTCAAAACCATCCTCGACGTCTATATACCTGGGTGAAACCGGGAGGTGATGCAAAAAACCAAATTGACTACATCACCGTGGCTAAGCGATGGAGATCATGCATAACTAACACGAAGACCTACCCCGGAGCAGACTGCGGTAGTGATCATAAGCTTCTGATGGCGGAAGTTAGACTAAGGCTTCGAAGATGTCATAGATCCTCTATCAAACGCGAGAGTCGATTGGGTGCGCGGAGTGTTCTCTCATTCAGAGAAACCTTCAACAGGAAATCCGCTAATTTAATTCTGGATAAAAGCGTAGATACCAACACAAATTGGACCAAATTAAAAGATCTCATCCAAGAAACACGTGGAGAAGTGAGAGAACAGGACATAAGTACCCCAAGAAAGTCATGGATCTCAGAAGAAACCTGGAAATTGATTGGCAAAAGAAAAGATCTTGTAAAAAATGGGACATATCAGAGGGCAGAGTATCAGTCTCTTTCATCCAATATCCAGAGGCTATGTCGTAGGGATTACAATCAATATTTGAACGCCATATGCCAGGATATTGAGGATCACGCTCAGACTCTTCACACTAGAGATCTATTTCTGAAAGTGAAGAGTATCACCCGGGAGTTCAAACCTAAAACCTGGGCGATTAAAAATAAACAGGATAGGCTACTGACAGAAATAGACCAAGTTACCGAAAGATGGCGGCAGTACTGCGAGGATCTGTATCGAGACGAGAGACCACCAACGGAACGGCCTATCCGAATCGACGATCGTGAGCCGGAAATTCTAGAATCCGAAGTGAGAAATGCGTTAAGAAAACTAAAAACAAACAAATCAGCGGGAACCGACAACATATATGCTGAGGAACTTAGAAATCTCGGAGATAGTGGAATAAGACTTCTCAACGATCTGTGTAATCAACTTTGGATAACAGGAAAATGGCCTAATGACTGGAGGGAGTCTCTGTTGGTACCTCTACATAAAAAAGGATCCACAATGACTTGCGGAAACTATCGAACGGTAGCACTTATATCACATGCCAGCAAAGTCATGCTTTACATAATAAATGACCGATTGCAGTCATATCTGAGACGTCAAATACCTAATGAGCAAGCCGGTTTTGTTAAAGGCCGTGGGACCAGGGAGCAAATAGTTAATATGAGACAAATGATAGAAAAAAGCTGGGAGTACTATGTCCCAATGTTTCTTTGCTTCATAGATTACTCCAAGGCATTTGACTGTGTAAGGTGGGACTGGATGTGGAGAATTCTCCTAGAGATGGGCGTACCTCCACACTTGGTATCTTTGGTCTCAAGTTTATATGATGACGGCAAATCGATGGTCAGGGTAAATGATGTAGTGTCAGGTCCGTTTAAGCCTCAAAAAGGAGTACGACAGGGATGTATTCTATCTCCGCTTCTATTTAACATCTATGGCGAATATATTATGAGGGTTACTAGAAGACTGGGATGGAGGAATCTTGATTGGGGGCAAGAAGATCAGCAACCTTCGATATGCGGACGATACTACATTGATTGCCTCTTCAGAGCTGGAGTTGGCGGAACTGTTCCGAAGAGTACAACATGCGAGTGAAATGGTGGGCCTCTCAGTTAATAAGTCAAAGACTAAGGTCATGTTGATCGATCGTGCAAATGAGGCCGAACGTATAGGGACTCTCTCAGACCTAGAATTTGTTAAAGAGTTCATTTATCTCGGATCATTAATTACTGATCAAGGAGGATGTGACAAGGAGATCCGGAGACGAACACAGATGGCCAAGTCCGCAATGAGTAAACTGACAAAGATTTGGCAAAATAGGTATATATCGAACATGACCAAGACCAGACTTGTGCGGACTTTGGTCTTCTCGATATTTATGTACGGTTCCGAATCATGGTCTATCCGCGCAGCTGACCGAAAGAAGATTGACGCCTTTGAAATGTGGTGTTGGAGAAGAATGTTGCGCATATATCTCCTACCTCTTCATAAATCTAAAGAAATAATCTTGATCTAGGGCATAGCGCCTTATCGCTCGAACTGGAGCAGCCCGTCTGCTGAAATACCTCCACCTTATAGAAGACCGCCGTCAAATAACAATCACTTCGGTGTTGTTGTGTTTCTGTGTGTGAGAAAGGTTTCCAGAGCTTCTGGGGTGCTACATTATTAGCAGAGGTCAAACCTTCAAGGTATTGACTTTATATGAAAATTCTTTACAATACTACTTTTGTATAATACAAATATACATATATCCTTTTAATATAAATTTGTAAAATGATAATATGTATGTATGTATGTATTGGACAACATCACATACATTGCTCTGATTCTGTGGTAAGTAGCTTAAGCACTTGTGTTACAGAAACAACGACGGTACCACAACACACAGACCCGAGACAATATAGAAAAGTTCGTTTCCCATATTGACCCGACCGGGGATCGAACCCGGAATCTCAGAGATGGCGCGACGCCAAAGTCCGGCCCGCTTGCCTCTCGGCTACGGATGTCGTCAAACCAAAAAATAATACACACGTGATACTGTTACAGACATCGCGATGAACAGGGAAGTTGGGTGGGCCAATATTTGGGAAACACTTAACAATTAATATAATCAATCATAAATGCAATAAACTTCTTGATCAAAAATATATTCGTGTACCGCATGGCACACAGATACGCGAGACCTGATATCATCACTTCTTAAATGTACCTCGTAAAACAAACTTGGGTGTGCACCTTTACCTTAAGTAACCTATTTTTTTTCCTGCGGAACCCTAGAAGCGCCAAAGCAAATCGAGTGCCATCTCCATCGTCATCTGTGGCGCAGTACACAAGTAAAAAATAAATCGTGTCTGCGGTACATCGAGGGTGGTGATGCCTGTGAAATGTGACAGAAGTTTATTCGTACATCATTGTCAACACAACTTGGCTTTGCCTATTACTCAATCTCTTGTGGAGTTAACATGGAGAGTTTAGTGAAAAAAATGCTTTAAAGGACGATCATAATGAAAGTTCTCGCCTCAACTAAATCAAATCTAATATTTCTTTATTCGCTGAAATCGAGCAGCGTTCGTTTCAGAGCGGGTTGCGCTTTTGACAGCGATATTTAAACTATTTATCACAATTTTCCTCGGAACTGTTGACCATGCTGACAAGGCAACCAAGTATTCAAAGTTAATGTCAAATATTTCTTTTTTTAAGTAGGTTACATTATAACACTTTTGAATCGTCATAAAAACAATGCAAAATGACTCTACTGCCGGTTCGAGACCTATATCTAACAGAATATAGCGGCAAAAAACTAGATCATTCCGTATTCCGTAGTTTTGTTACAGTAGCAGTATCGAACTGACTTTGGGTCAAGTCATATAATTTTATTTTGAAGAGTGAAGAAACATTTAGCTTTTATTTTCGAGAGGTCAGCTGGAGTAGACCAGTCCCCTGCGGTGGCACGTGTTCACAAGCATGACGTTGTTTTAACTTCCATGATTAATTGAGAATGGATATCTATATTTGTTTTTAATAAATTCACGTTAAGATTGACCTTATCCCACCTGATGTTAAGTGGTAATGAGGTCCTAGCTTAAGGGCGACAAGTACAGCATAATAAATCTGTCACTGGATTTATCGCTCTTACCTTGAAGACCTAACCCCTGCTACTAATGTAGCACCCCTCAGAAGCTTTGAAAACCTTGCTGACACGCAGGAATTACACAACAACACAGAAATGATTGTTATTTGGCTGCGGACTTTTGTAAGGTGGAGGTATTTCACCAGTCGGGCTGCTCCAGTTCGAGCGATAAATCACTATGCCTACTTGTCTTAATAAATAAGGAACTGCAATATTTTTACAAGGCTATTATTTAGGTATGCCTTAGCTACAGATAAAACAAATAAATCTGCAATTGGTCTGCCGAGCCCTTCCTTAGGGAGTGTCGCGATGTTATCGCGGATCCCGTAAGAGTACAAGAGGAGTTTCACCTACGCTGTCAGAAAGTACAGTCGGAAAAGACAACAAATATCTTCATTAGAACTAAAATCTTGGATTAGTACCTTAATACTCGATTACGTAATGGACTAAATGTCGGATTGGTACTTTACAGACTTTTAACATATTTATTACTTTTTTTCATTGTACCAAGTATTTTATTTTGTTTTGTTGCTTAAATGTTATATGTTAGATATCACTGGTCTTAACAGATAGTTCAAAATATAGATAATACTATATATCCTTTTCGTAGTATTTCAAAAACAAATCATAAAACCCAAGCAGTTTTATTGTTGAAAATTCATAAAGTGAAAAATTTAAATAAATATTTATTTTTTTAATATTTTTTTTCACATATACAAAAGATGACCTTAATGCCTTGTGGCAGTCTGTACCAGTCAACCATGTTTGAGCTAAAAATGTCGTGGCGGTGCATGAGATGTACACCAAACATTAAATTAAACAAATCTAACAGTGATTATTATCAAAACAATATACATAAACAGTCAAAATAATGTGCACATGCGTACTCTCTGTAACGATGGTCAAAGCGAAAAGTAAGAAAGGAACTCAGAGTGATTTATAAATATTATGTAAATAAAATAAAACAAAATTGAAAACAAATTGAAAAGCAGAGAGAAAAACTCTCTCAAAGAGAAGCCAAAAGAACACTAGACAATACATAAGAAATAAAAAAATAAAGACTGGTTTCAGTTTCAGTAAATTATTTCATTATCCTTTAATTTTGAGCAATAGCTACCAGAACAATAGAAAAAAACAAATTGGAAGTATAACAATAACAGGCTCCAACAAATGAGTTCGTAATGCTCTCTATTAAAAATATTACTGCATTTTTTTTATATCTCTAGCAGGAAGATCTAAAAAAGAACAAGTTAATCACTCCAACCAGACTGGGCTGCCACACATTCATCCAACTGTACCACATAGCGATAAATAAGCCCTCGGAAGGGTCGCGTTTAATTTGAGCCCTGCGCACCTGAGCTCTGATTAATAGCCCTACGTGGATACAGGGCCTAGCAGAGCCCTGCGTCAATTACCCGATATGGCGAATGCACCTTCTTGTACAGATTAAATTAAAATTGGATAAGGGTAGGTGTTGGGATGAAACGCAAACGGATCTCTCGCGTTCACTCAAACTCAAATACTTATTTATTCAAGGTTACATATAACACTTTTGACTCGTCATTGAATACAATCCAAAGTGACTCCACTGCCGATCCGGAACCTATATCTACTGAGAAGACACCGGTGAAAAACTCAGTCGATTATTTGCTGTAGCAGTATATAACTTATTGATATGCGTAGCTCACTTTGGATCAAGTCATATAGTTTTGTTCTGATGAGTGATGTAACAATTAAGCACTCAAGTGAGTATTTGTTTTTAGCACTGGATGATAAATCGTGCTTTTTAGAGGAGCACATAAACTCAAAATTTAAACAAATTCCTTTCCTCTTCTTAGCAAAATAGGGTTCTAAGTAAGTAAGTTAGTCACTTAGCATTATTTTGAATAACTGAAATATCAAAATAAATATTAACACGTTTCTTACTAGTTCTTTTCGACTTCATCAACATTCCGAACCCGACGGTAGATTACTAAACGTACACTGACAAAAGTACTTTTATTAAGTACTACATTTAAAAATGTTATCAGTAACTTGCTCGAATGTAAATGTGATTGATTTTTTACGGCATTAATAACCATGCAAATCAACTTCGGATTAGCAGTGGCCGTCGGCGCGCTATCAAAAATGGCAGAGGCACAGCATAAGTAAACAAAAACAGTGTGAAAAATTTGTCAGCCCGCGCAGCGCAATCAGCGACGTGTTGTGACAGCGCGGATTAAATGGCGCAGGTTTCGTTGATGCACGCCGATGCTGTCTGGCGTCTGACTGTCAAGGTCGTTATGCTTATGTGGGGGGATTTTGGGGTGATTTTATTGTTAACTAGCGGACCTGACTTCTTTTTTTTAATTGCAACTCGAGTTTGATATCATCCCATTGATGTTAAGTGGTAATGAGGTCCTTTTTTTTGTCAAGGGGAAATGCCTACCGCACCGTCACTCTCAGCGGGGAACAGAGAGTGGTGTGTCGGGCAAGTGGTAATGAGGTCCTAGCTTAACCCTTTCTCTATGAATAGAGTATCATAGAGAAAGTAACACAAAATATTTATATTCGAAACTATAGCTTCTGAGATTAGCGTTTTTGAAAACAAACTATGCATTCAGATTTATCATATTAGTTTAAAGGAGATTGCCCGTAGCCCGTACTCTAAATAAAATTCGTAGTGTCACAATCTTTTTCTTGAGGAAAAAAAAGTTTAAAATTTATACACCATTTCGGTGTTTTTCACTAAAATTCCTTTTGGGGGTAATTTAAAAAAAAATATAAGTAATTTTATAGTTTCCGATACATTTGACAATTTCAGCCATGAGGGAAAGTAGGGAGGTGTACGTCTTGAAGTATAACGAAAGCAATCGAATTGATTCTGATTTTTCAATAATCTGCAGTAACGATGTAAATGCTTTCCTATCATTATGATTAGGTACCCATTTTAATGTAAAATGTTTAAAGCGTGCAAGTAATATTAACATAATGTATAAAACTGTCATCAAATAAAAAAAGATAATAACGATTTTAGACAATCACAATCATAAAATCAATTAACGTCTGGTTAAATGTCACATCACCTCATGACAGTGACAATTTGACGACTGTTCTATATCTCTGTGTCTAAAGAATAGAATAGGTTCCTATAGGTGTCATTTTTATAACCTACGATACAATGTGTTTTCTTTAAGGCCCAATACGAAGCAATTGACATTACCCGTTTCGCGGCGAACCGCGCGCCATCTATTGAACGCATTTGGCATTAGCTCGTGCTAGCGCAGCACGAGTGTGCGGTGCTAGTACGAGCTAATGCCATGTAGTACTAATACATACATGTCATGCTGTGCAGAGTAATTTTGATTTAGAGACAGCATTGCGTACGTATAATTTATTAAATCTTACTACTTTGTAATATTAGTAAGTACCAATAGATTATCAATTTTGTATTTTATTCGTTACATACATACAAACATATCGATGGTCCCATCGAATAAACGTTCAAACGAAAAACTACTACTTTTCAGGAAACCATAAAAACGTTTGAAATCACATTACTTTAATGTCGTAATGAATAGATATATTTAATGTATAATTATATTAAAGGTTAAAAATATTTCAGATCATATATTTTTTAAGAAAATAAAACTATCGATTATCTCAGTATTCAAGAAAAAACATATAATTTTATTATTCTAATGAATAATATGTGACTTGTTAACAGAAATGTATCACTGCACGTTTATTCGTGTCATAAATGAAGCATAAACAAGTGTAGTAAAACGATACACGATTCTACAAATTAGTAAAAGATTCTACATTAGGATAGCTGTATTAAAATTTTTGCGGTCTGTAATGAAGCATAACTAATAAAAGTAGCTTCCATTTTTACACGAATAATCGTGTCTTTTTTTTGTGTAGGAGTTATTACCCAAAGGAAAGGTTAGACACAAGCGGCAGATTGATTTAATACGTTTATTTTGGTGTACTCAAAGAAACAATTAGATTCAATAGACGCGTGTTTTGTTATTCATGTTATATGAAGAAATTTAATTTCCCTACAATAAACGAATTTTGTGCTATAAAAGTCTTATTTTAAGTTCAAAATTTACAAAAAAAAATGTGTAGGCGTATTCTATGCCATAAAAACAAAAAAAAATTTTGAGCAAGAGCTCTTGCACGTTTATTCGTTGGGGCCATCGATATATGGGGTGTAATTAAGCGTTTGCAGCGTGTATGCTAACCGACCTTTAAAAAGGTTGTGTACATGAAGTGCAGAACTGCATACGGTACACGCATCCTCATCGGTGGCTCCAAGTAGCTGTGGTATACACAACGATCATACCCCGGCTTATTACGTCGGCTTGTGAGCTAAACCCGATGAGGAATCCTGCATGCTTCGGTTGGCAGGTCTTGCGGTGGAACCTCCTGCTTTGTGTACAAAGTCTAACTCGGCGGTAAAGGCAGTCCACGCTGATAAGCATAGGGCAAGCTGATAGGGCAGAGGTCCAGTTTCATACAGACTGGGCTTTGTCCGAGGCTTGCACTTGGACGGCTCTGGGGGTGTAGTTGGTACATCGTGGTCGCTTTCACTCTACACCGGGGAGATAAAGAGGATTCGGCAGCACCTTAGTGACAAAGGTGGCCTGTTTAGGGGGGTACTGCTTTGCCTGCTTAGCCGGGGAGGGGGCTAGAAAAGATGCCCTAAAGAAATGTTCACCCTAACCCACACGGATGGTAGTAACCGCGGCTGCCTCCGCATCGTTTCACTCGTAGTCGACGATACAATAAAATACGGTTTTTAAAATCACCTAATATGACTTCAGGCGCGTAGAACGAGCTAACCCTACTTGATCACAACTCCAACACCTATCCAGAACGGAAAACCGCAATTGTTCTCGGGAACTTAGCAATTCTCCGAAGAATTAGCGCGCAGTATCAAGAGTGTACGTCCAATCGAGCTGGTACTCTTGTTGGGCGCCAAAATGGCTCAAGACTATGAAGGCTGGCTTAAAATCTTAGGCAGAAACGGAGTGGGTAACATGAACTAGAATGGTCAGCTACTGCTCAATTTATGTGCACAAATTCTTGCTATTACAAACACTTTGTTCAGCCTCCCCGCGAAGCATAAAACTACATGGAGCACCCAAGGCCCAAATATTAGTATCTTATAGACTATGCGAAAGTACGGCAAAGAGACGTTTCCCAAGTCCTAATCACCCGCGGGATGCGTGGTGGTCACTGCTAGACTGACCACAGACTTGACGTTATAAAACTACGTCTTTGCTTCCGGCGTCCTCGCAGATCCGGTCCATCCAAGTCTGCATGTTTAAACGGTATTAGGCTTATGAATCATGAGACAATGAAGACATATGCTGAAGCGCTAACAATCAGTTAACCGTCTGTAAGCCCTGAGAGCAGTGATATCGAAAAGAGCTGGTTGGCTATATCTTCTCATATCTTAGACACGGCTAAATTCACTCAAGGGCTAACAACCAAAAACATGAAAATTGGTTTGTTGAAAACGATAAAGTCATAGTTAGCGCAATCGACAAAGCAGAGCAATTCACCCTGAAAGTGTTGTGGAAAAACGACGAGAGTAACCTGAAGTTTCGTCGACTATCTTGGGAAAGGATCGGTGGTGGCAAGACAAAGCTCACTACATGCAGTGGTTTCCTGACACAAACTAGCTTGGGGTGTTTTACAGTGAGGTTCGAAAGTTGATTAGCACGATCCCCTTTTCAAAAGCTCCTTTGAAACCATCGAATGGTGAAGGACTTCTCAAAACAAAGGAGAAAGTGCTCGAGTAATGGATGGTACACTTCAACGCTCTACTCAACGTGCGTTGGTCTCTTGACTTTGAATATGTTCTGTTGATATCTGAACTCCCCACTCTAGCTAAGCTGGATAAGCCGCTGACACTTGCTGAGATTGTTCTTACGGTCAGTTAACAACTAAAATAGCGCGTGGTTGGTATCAACTTGATACCCGGAGAGCAACTACTTAAATCCGGTGGTGACGGGTTTCATTCGGCTATATGGAGCCTTTTTGTACTTTGTGGGAAAAAGACCAAGTCCTAGCATTTTAACAGATTCTCGCATTGATCGATTGCACCTCTTACCGGGGTATTTTACTATTATCAGCCCCTGGGAAAATCTTTGCCAGAGTACTCCTAAAACACACCGAAGAGCACCTGCCTGAAACCCAATTTGGATTTTGGCCTGATCGGGGCACGTGCAAAGCTAATTTTTCAGTGCGTCATCTTCAAGAAAAGAGTTGACCTCGAGAAGGCTCTCGATGGCGTGCCCCGGAAAGCTCTCTAGATGGTGCTAGGGAAGCTATGATGCACGGAGCAGTTCTGTCAACGACGAATAGTCTGACTTTTTTCCCCGTCGCCTGTGGTATGAAGCAAGGGTATGTACTAGCCTACACTATCCGCGCTGTATTTTGCATTGGATGTCAGGGATGTCTCAAGGACTTCTTCGAAAGGTTTTCGCATCCGGTTCCGCACTCAGGGCTTGCACGAACGTGTTACACACGCTATGATTAATGAGATCTTGTACGTAGATGACCTTTGTTTCGTGGCAGAATCCCCAAAACCCTGCAGCAAATCATGTCGGATTTTCACCGTCTTGCCAAAAATTTGGTCTAAAAATAAGTATCAAAAAGAGGAATGGCTGTCGAAGGACGTTAATGGTCGCGAGACACTGAAATGAAGACTTGGTGAGGACTAGTTGAAGCGGGTTGACAAATTCCGCTACCTGGGAGTACAATAACACCCAAGTGCAACCTCGATGCTGAAATAATAAGCAGAATTAGTGCTGCAGTCGCGGCATTCAGTAAGCTAAATTCAGAGGTCTTCTGCTCTCAAGACATCAAACTTGCTACCGTCAGATATACATGGCGATCATGATCGGTCAATTCCATCTCAGATGCTTACTGAAGATTATGATTGGCTTTTAGCCACATGCGACCACATTTTCTTAATAGGTGCATCGTACGAAAAATAACTTCACGTACATACTTTGAAATGATTGTACTTGTGAGTCTTACAAAATGTCGTTGTAAAAATTGCAAAAATTAAAAATTAAAAACTTTATTCTGTTTTCTCCATAGTGGGGGTAAGGTCCTGAGTGTATTAATTCTTACTAGACTCCAAGCGGTCAATCATACCCCTATGACAATGTATTACATTATTTGCCGTCTCTGTGTTTGCACTTACTCTGTTCATTATTTTCCGATTCGGTTGTGATATTTCGTCGACGCGCGTTCAATACCGCGTAATGACATTTTCCCGAAAGTTCTAATTTATATTGAAATAATATGAAATAACAGACCACTTTAATCTTTATGGCAAATGCTACATACGCGGTATTGCACGCGCGTCGACGATTTGCATTTTTGAGTTTCTCACTTGCCTAGAAACGTATAAATGATCAGTTTGGCTATTGTAAATAAGTAAAACCGGCCAAAAGTGTGTCGGTCCACGCTCAGTGTAGGGTTCCGTAGTTTTCAAAGCATCACAATACTTAAGTATCCTTAAATTACAACTTTAGTTAAAAAAATATTTTTTCAAAAATTTCAAAAACGATTAAACCCATCAGGTTCAAAATAATTTTCCTAGAAAGCCTTTATGCAGTTCTATATTCCAGATTTTTTTCATACTTTTAGACTTATGGTTCAAAAGTTAGAGGGGGGGGGGACACAATTTTATTTTCTTTTGCAGCGATTATTTCCCAAAATATTAAAAATATAAAAAAATGATCTAAGTAAACCCCTGTTCATTTTTAAATACCTGTCCAACGATATATCACATGTTGGGATTGAAATAAAAAAAAAAGTCACACCCCAATTTACGTGTAGAGGGGGTACCCTAAAAAACATTTTTTTATTTTTTATTTTTGCACTTTGTTGACGTGATTAATATACATATTTGTACCAAATTTCATCTTTCTAGTGCAAACGGTTTCTGAGATTATCCTCGGACGGACAGACAGATAGACAGACATGGCGAAACTATAAGGGTTCCTAGTCGACTACGGAACCATAAAAATGCAGCATAAGCAGCCTCCCAACAAAAAAGTATTTTACAAAAAATATAATCTCAAAATGGAATTTGCGCAATTCGAGCTGCGTAAAGACTACGCGTGTAAACCAATTTATTTACTATTTTCAAAACAGACAACTAACTGCCGTCACCTGTCAATAATACACATCGAAGCACCTGAACGGCAAACTTTCATATCTAAGAATTATGCAATTTAATCAGGCGTTTGTGTTTAAAATAAATTATTTTAATAACTAATAGATTGTATAAAACACGAAGAAGGCGGCGACTTTTGGAATCACAATCCTAAAATTTTTTAGTAAAAATATTTTTTTCTAAATATATATTTACAGAGTTTTGGAAGAAAAATAATTTGAAGAAATCATTTTGGAACATTTTTTAAAAACGGTATAATTTTTATATATTCATTTATTTTAAAATTTCAAGAAGGCGGCGACCTTGTAAAATATCTAAATAAACGTACAAAAAGTGATTTAATGCTTAGAATTACTTGAGGTCATCGTTGTAGTGAACAGAAATACATGAAGTTTCGCTAATTCTCTTCGTATTGGGCCTTAATATCTTCAAACTCCGGAAACGAGAATAGGTATAATTTAAAAACGAGAATAGGTATGATACTGTTGCAGTAGGAACAATCGTACGCAGTATAGATTACGATAGTGATGGAATTATAAACATTGATGATATAATCTATGATTTTGTCGACCTCTGTTAGCAGAGAACTGAGCGCACCGGACTTTGGCCATCTTTGAAATACAGGGTTCTATTTCCGGTGGGGTCATTTAGGTAATCTAACTTTTCTATACTGTCTCGAGTCTGGGTGTTGTGGTACCGGCGTTGTTTCTAACTTTTGTAACACAAGTGCTGTAGCTACTTAACTCAGAATCAGATCAATGTATGTGATCTTGTCTATGATGATGACGTCATATATAAAAATCGCTTCCTGCCGTCTGTCCATATAATTTATATGCGATTTTTTAAAAGTTAATTTATGAGGAATCTTTATATGTTAAGTAGATATTTATTTCAGTACATTTTAACTGTGAAACACGAGGCAAGTCGCCAGTTACTAAAACGAAACCGCAATCTCGCTACTCAACATGAAACATAAGAACACAGCAATTTGAATTCCCACCGAGGTTAAATTTAATTTGCTTACATTTTATCCCAGGCTCCACACACGCTACAAAATTAGCCTTCCAATTTAGTTTTCATTCTACAACGCTTATAAAGATCTCACATACAATAAAGCGAGACGTAAAAGACGACGCAACATAAAACAGAATTATGTTTTCGCATAAACGTTTGCTTGTGACATCTCCGTAGATTGTGCAGACATTATTTTTTATTAAAAATTTTCATTTAGTTTTTAGCAACAATGTGACGTGGAATTGATATGGCGCTCTTTGAACACAATTTGCTTACGAAGTTATGTCGCCGGAATCATTTTATTACGTCTTTTGTTTCGTTGAAACGTTTTTATTTGATTTAAGAGAGTTTGGTGAGATTCTTAAGATTTTTTTTCTGTTTTTATCATACAAAAAGCATGTGTCCTTTTGCGGAGCGAAAGCTTCTATGATTGAAATCAAGTCATAGTTATGATAATGGGTGCTTGATTAATATTTCGCATCTCAAATACGGGTCAGTGAACACAAACTCGAGATATGTTCAAGACAAAATATTTAGAAACATTGCGAAAAATCTCATTACATATTAAACTTCTTTTGTTACTAATACTTGTTTTCATAGCGGTAACAGAAACAGGCAATTCTTATTCGTGTTTCTTGAGATACAGCCTGTTGTAACAAATACTATCAGATATCGAAGTATTTAGTAATAACATCCCGTTTTTATACTTCAGCTTAGGTATCCTAAAAAAGGGGAAAACAAAAAAAAGCCAAGTGTCATCAACGAAAAAAGTACACGAAATAACGTATTTTGTGTGAGTAACTTCTTAAATTTATTTCGTTTATAGTATAAGTTTATAGACATACCGGCAACATTTCAACTACCTACCTATTTGTGGTGCTTGAGATACAGCCTGGTGTTACACATACGAACGTTCAGCGACATATTTTAGTCATAGGGTATCATTTTTATACTTCAGCTAAGGTGTCCTGAAAAGAAGCACATATTATAATCCGTATTGTTTTGTTAATGAAAAGAGTTTATTTTAAATATAAGACAATTAAAGCATATTTCAATGCAGCGCTAGCCACCGTACTGTGCTATAGGTTTTCAAAGAATACCAGAGTCGTGATAGACCTTTTAGGTACCATTTTATTTAACGCCACATTATTTCAACTTATGTCTAAACAGTTCCTAATAAATATATTGCTTTCTTTCTTTCTTTCAAAAGGAAAAACGAAAAAATAGCCAAGTGTGCAATATTAACGAAGCAACACAATAACCAACAAACACTCAACATTGGGACCTGTGACGTCTTCCGCGATCCATAACAATATCTCAGCAATGCGCGTCAAAAGCATCGCGACAAAAACGCGCTAATGGCGGCGACAAAGCGCCGCTGATTTATGTCGCGCGCGTCACGGTTGAGGCACTCGCGACATGGGGCTCCATAAATCAAGCGAACATTGCCGGTGTCGTGATTTTTGGGGAATCGGGAATTCTTGTTACAGAAAATGGGGAATTAGGAGAGCTAAGTGGCATGCCCAGTATGTTCGGAGAAACGGAAGCACATATACCTCAATCGCCCAATTCCCGTCAAATGTCAGTCAAATAAAATGAAATGTATTTAAAATAATAATTAATGCGCATACTAAAAGTTTCACTTTCACTTTTTTGTTAAAATCAAATTAGCCAAATACTCAATTTAACGATATCATGCTTTTCAACATTCCGAAATATGCTTAGTTTTTATTGTAGTGGTTTAAAGTCATGATGGGGTGTCACCAGTCCAGAATTGATATAGCTTATTTTCCTCAAATATGTACGAGTAGATACTTTAGACGCTGTCATGAGGGCGCATTTTGAACGGCTACAAAGAATTGTAAATAATATATTATAATATTAGTTGTCAATTAGGTAATTGACAACTCAAGTTAACGATATTCAATACAATCAGCAAGATCACAGTAATTCTAAGCCGTCTTTTAAAACAATCTCAAATGAAAGCGACGCATCTGCAAACCCTTTTTCGTTCCCTTTCACCTAAATTAAATACATTTGAGTGAAATTCGTTGCCCGTTAATGAAATTTCTTAACAAATTGTCCAATCAACAGCTCCCTCAAACCGCACGTCTCAACAAAGCAATCTTGACGCGCATTGAATCCGCAACTTGCTGATATTTATTGAAGCGAAATGCCGGATCAAAAATAACCACCTGATTAGTGTTTCAACTGAACTTGGCCGGCCGCTACCGTGCATCAATATATAAAATAAACTAAATAGTTTTCATTTCTTTTCAAAGCTAGGTTTAGTCAGTTAGTTCTTGGATAATTACAACTGAGATATTAATGTGTAATTATTTTGATAGTAAATATGATTGGAGTTAGATTACTTATTAAACATCTTGATGAACTTTTAATTAAGAAACATTATTACACAATTAGAGATTACCTACAGGACAAGTTATAATTATCAAGTAGGTACTACCGACCCGCCCCTGCTTCGCACGGATGTAATGTAAATACTTAAAAATAGGCTTTTCTAATTTTTATTGCAAATAAAAACCATCCTCTTGAATCACTCTATCTATTAAAAAAACCGCATCAAAATCCGTTGCGTAGTTTTAAAGATTTAAGCGTACAAAGGGATACAGGGACAGAAAAAGTAAAATTGCTCTCTGACATTAAACAAAATTTTCCCCTCTCTTATCTTTGCGGTGCCAGGGTCCATAACTTGTACTTTTAGTTTTAAAGAAACTACATGTAACATTATTGCTTACTTATGGAGTGCAATAAATAATCTACTTTATAAAAATAAGTCGGGTTTTCCTTCCTGACGTTATAACTCCAGAACGCTCGAACCGATTTCCACGGTTTTGCATTCGTTGGAAAGGTCTCGGGCTCCGTAAGGTTTATAGCAAAGAAAATTCAGGAAAACTTTCAACAGAAAATCCTCTAAGGCGAAAAGAAGTTTGCCGGGACCGCTAGTATGAATATGAAAATGACATTTTGATTTCTAATCCTGAGGATGTATTTGAGCTGAGTCTTGCTTGTTCACACATTAAACAGAAAATAATAGAAACCAAAAAGGTTTTTCCCAAAAAACGTCTTGCTCTACGATTACTTCTTCAAAAATTACCAGAGATACATGACTAATAACATTTTGAGTCCTTTTTCCAACAATACAAAGAAAAACAAGTCGAATTGCGTTATTAAATTTTACCCACAATAAGTCTGTTGGTTTGGGACCAACAATTGCGGCATTGACTTGCCCTCATAAGTGACTTTGAGAGCTGGCTTATCGCACTTGAAATCAGAGAAAATAATTAATATTAGACAACACCAATAATATTGGTCTGATTCCAATAGAAAGAAAGAAATAAATAAATAAATAATGGACAACATCACATACATTGCTCTGATTCTGTGGTAAGTAGTTAAAGCACTTCTGTTACAGAAATCAGAAACTACGACGGTACCACAATACGACAAGTTCGTTTCCCATATTCCCGACCGGAGATCGAACCCGGGGCCTCAGAGACGGCGCGACGTCAAATTCTAGCACGCTCGCCTCTCGGCTACGGAGGTCGTCAAAGAATAGAAAATATCTTTATTCATGTAAGCTTTACAAAAGCACTTTTGAATCGTCAGTACAAGTTCAGTACTACCGCCGTGTTCCGAATGTTGATGAAGTCGAGAAGAACCGGCAAGAGACTTGACTTGCTTCAAAAATGTGAATGTTTCCATCTACAAGACATATTTACATGTATTTCAATTAAATTAAATATGATAATGTTGCAAGCTGAAGAAATAGTTCGTTATTTAAATGCGCTAATCTCAGAAACTAGTTCTAAGAATTGGAAATTAATGTTTGTGTAAGATTTAACGAGAAAAGTTTAAGGCTATATAATCTAGTTCTCATTTATCTTCCTACAAAAATAAATAAATGTGGGTAGTCTCAATAGTGTAAAATACAACAGCAGTATGTGGGTAGGTGTTGTTCAATTCCCGAGCGTGCCCGTCAACTGTTTAACGTATCGAGTCAATGCTATATTGCGTTAAACCCTTCACCCAGTTGCCGTCGTTAGTTGAATTTACGGTGAATTACATAAAAATCGGTAATTAATAAGTCAGTATTTACTATTATGTGTGCAATAAGTGTTTTGAAGTAATAAGTAATCGATTTTAATGTCAAATAGTGTAATTATTAAGCTTGCTTGCAAATTAAATAATAAAATGAAAGGATCGGCCACTTGAAAGTGATAATAATTATTGAAGCAATATATAATAATAATAATAAAAAAACAAATAGGTCGTTTATAACTGCGTGTTGAAGTGACGTACTCGTTTTACACGGACGCCAAGTGCGACAATCCCAGTGCCTGCGTGTCTGGACACAAGAGGTAAGTAGGGTACCTATTTTTTGTTGTTGACTGTGCATTTAATAATTGGGTCTTTAGCTTTTTACTAGATGTACATTACAAAGAATTAAGCCAAATAGTATTGAAATGAACTATAAATACTATGCATAATTTTTTATTCCTCAAAAATAATGTTTATCGTCATTGAATTAATTAAAGTATGACTCTCCTACCAGTTCGGCACCTATATTATTACCGACAGGATTCTGACAGGAAACTTAGTAGATTATGTCATAGTGGCACTATCTTACTTAGTTTCATAATGCGTAAGCTACTTTCTTTAATATGCCGCCCTTTTTAAAAAGCCCTTTTGAAGTTTTGTCGAAACTGTGCTGACCTACGACATTACCTACAAGTCGACACAAATGCAGCGTCAGCAGAATTGGTATAGTAAACTACGCGTCATACGTAATGTACGATTAGCCAATCAATAACATCGATCCTACATCGCGATGTCAGAGTTTTCGTCGCCACTAAGTATATAGAATAGAATAGAATAGAATAGAATAAATGTTTATTTAGCACACAAAATAAGACAGTACAAATAAAGGAAAATTAAAAAAAAAGAAAAAGCAAACAAAATATGTGCTAAAAAGGCTCCCAACTCAGCAATATGTCGGGACACCCATAATAGAGTCTCGCGACGCTGATTTTCAGTGGTCGCCTGTTTAAAAATAAAGTAATTACATAAGACAAATTAAAATTAAAATACGGCACAGTGGTGATAAATACATCTTATAAAGAACAACATCCCATAACCTAACACACTTACATAACATAAAAAACATTAAAAAAGAAACATATACATACACTCAAACAAACCATACTTCTTTAAATCAACAATAAACCCATACATGATACAATGCAAAACAACACAAACAATAGACGATGTACGTCAGAAAGTTATAATATTCAACTACATAATTAAACTAAAAAAAAATAAATGGAACTAACGCTAAACACAGACGCTAAGCACAAAGCACACCATCCCTTTGGATGCCTAACAGATAATTTTTAAATTTAATTTTGAAGTTACATTTTGTTTTGCAATTCCTAAGTGGTGGAGGTATGTTATTCCAGCATTTCGTGGCTCTACACTCGTATACAACAAATCAAGATTGGTAATCGGACCTTGGTCCCCGAGCAGATCGCACCTAGCTCGGCGGAAAGTTTCCACTTTTAGTAAAGAACATACGTTTCTCACGAAAGCGTTCTTTATAATAATTATTATTTGAGGTAACTATCTAAGAGTTGATTTTGGTGTCACCAAATAGTCGATTTTAAGTCTTTTAAAAATGATTTTAAGGATCACCCTAGCTCCAACCTAAAGAAAAACAATATGAATTCGTTTTATTGCCAGACGGATTCAATGAGATCATGTTGATTTTTGTCTCAATTCAAACGTTTGTCTAACCTAAGCATACAGTTTTTTGTTCGTTCAGCAATTTTGCGAATATTTCAATTTATCTTTGTTTTACTTCGGAAACCGAATTATGTGGTCTGGGGACAACTTATTTATTATAGAGAGCGCTCTTATTTAATTTAGGTTTATCAAGCTTCAATGATATCATCACAGTTATTAAATTATAAGAAAGGGCACTATTTAATTAAGGTTTGAAAACAAGCTTGGCTGGATAATACTGGATATTGAATTTAGGAAAGCAATTGTATCTGCAATGATGCATTCGTTTACACCGAAAAAAAAATCATTATATTTAATTAACTACATGCAAAATTGACTACAAATAAAATAATGATAGTTAAAAAACTAAAAAAAAAATACTTTGATAGCTAATTGATAAAAAATATTTTTTGATTACAAACAGAATAATTCAATGCAGTATAAAAAATCACGTGTTTTTGGAATATCTATTTCATTAATTTTAAACTAGCAGAACCGATATCTGTATCGGTCTGTACAAAATAACCAAGAATGGTTAAAGAGTATCTAAAAATATCCCAGCTCTTTTTACTAAAAATAATAATTTTATTTTCACATTTAAATACGTTCCCGTGAACAAATTAACTTTACGCCCGACTTATTTTAACTCACTACCCTGCGTATTTTTTTTGGGTTCCGCACCCAAAAAGGAGCCTATCACTATCACATAAACTTCACTGTACATGTGGTCATTCATGCTTCCATCTGTTTGTCAGTTTTTTCGTCTGTCGCCAGGCTTTATGTCATAAACCATTACAGTTAGACAAATGAAATTGGCACAGATAATACGCCGCTATCACAAAAAATATGAAGTATTTTAAACAAAATTGGTTTTGTGTATGAAGGACAGTGGCTGCTGCTGCTGTTACAAGCCAATAAAACAAATATTTAATGAAGGAATGTTGACGTGAAAGAGTAACGAACACATAATACACATTTGCAGACATCAATTCATCATACCTTCTTTCAAACATTCATATTTATAATATTTGTAGGATAGTATAGTACGGGACTCTGGGTTTGCTCGTCTTACACTTGCCAAATAGCGAAAACCTATATAGATTCGTCATGTCTATCTGTTTCTAATATCAGATTTTTTTTTCAAAATTGGATAGTTAAGAAATAGTGGTTTGTCGTTCGAACTGGAGCAGCCCGACTGGTGAAATACCTCCACCTTACAAAAGACAGCAGCCAAATCACAATCACTTTGTGTTGTGGTGTTCCTGTGTGTGAGTAAGGTTTCCAGGGCTCTTGGGGGGTGCTACATTAGTATCAGGGGTCAAGTCGTCAAGGTAAGGGCGACAAGTCCAGTAACAGCTTTATTATGCTGTTCTTGTCGCCCTTAAGCTAGGACCTCATTACTACTTAACATCAGGTGGGATGAGGTCAATCTTGAAGTGTTATATAATAAGATTCCAAGATTTTCTTACATAGTTACAAGTGAAGTTAATAAAAGCGTGTCAAAAAAAGAAAGTTTTTGCGAGAGTCAATAATTCCAAAGTGGTAAAATATGTGCCCCACCTCCTGTTACTTTTGAAATAAGGGAATGATAAAATGAATTAAATATATGATGGACATTACCATCCAAACTTTCGCCGAAAAAAGATATGAACGAGATCTAGTAAGTAGCTTTTTTAATACGTCTTCAATCGTAACTCTAATTTATATAAACTTTTATACTATGCTACTTGATGCTACGGAAACCTTCATGGGTGAGTCCGATTCGCACTTACCAGTTTTTTATTCTACCTCCCTTAAACCTCAGGGGAATGGATCAATTGCCCACTTATTATGAACCCATTTTGGTCCAATTTCAATAACGCTCTCGGCCTGTAACGAGTCGACGCAATTTCCCTACAATATGATATTCACCAAATGAGATTCAATTTTGTGTGTTGAGAGTAAATATTTTCGCGAATTGGTTCGTAATAACGCTGCCGTTTTGTTAATTAATCTGTATAATTTAGTCTGTTTTATGTGTGTTGAAATCAATGACTTTTATACTTAAATAAGTATCTGAAATTTTTATATTTAAAAATTGGAACATCAAATACATACATACATTGAAGACCGTAGCCGAGAGGCGAGCGGACCGGACTTTGGCGTCGCGCCATCTCTGAGGTCCCGGGTTCAATATGGGAAACGAACTTTTCTATATTATCTCAATTCTGGATGTTGTGGTACCGTTGTTTGTTCTGATTTCTATAACGTAAGTGCTTAAGCCACTCACCACAGAATCAGAGCAATGTATGTGATGTTGTCTAATGGTCTAATACATACATTGCTCTGATTTTGTGTTAAACAAATCTGAAAAAAAACGTTAGTGGTACTGCCGTTTTTCTCAGATTACAACATCCAGTCTTTAAACAAAATAGAAAAATTTGGTCTTCAGTTTTATCAGATCTGGAATTGAACCATAGACCTCAACTACCGCTTGATACGCCTACGTCCGCTCTCCTCTTAGGTACGGAGGTCGTCAACAAAGGTTCTAGAGGTTCAACGTATACCATTACCAAATTTCTAAAACTAATATCGCTTTAGTGGTTTAGGCGTGAAGGCTGGACAGACAGAGTTACTTTCGCGTTTATAATATTAGTATGGATGGTTTTAAAAAAATCTAATTTAGGTAAATCCTAAACTTTTCAAAATCAAAAATTTAAAACGCATGACCCTCCACACCAAAAATAAAAAATTCAAAACGCCAATATCTGGTGCGTCAAGTGTCAAGCAACATGACAGTGACGTGACGCGGGTCGCGTCACGCGTGACGTCACAAATTTATCATCCACCCTTGTTATTGACAGCTGAGGGGCTTTGATAAGCCGCTTTGTACGGGATAGTTTTTGTTACCCTGTATTGAAACGTTTGAAGTTGTACTGTACTTGTAGGGTAAATAACCACAGGTATATTACATTTCCATAGGATAGGTTGCAGATAACATAAGTTTTTTATTGTACATCAAGCCACATTAGCGTACTGTAAATGATTTATGCCCTATTCCAATATTTTACGATTCGTAATGTGTCAGAAATAACTATCCGTTTTTCTCCAACCGTCTACGAGTCGTTAATATCGTTTCTTTATTGACTTTCCATATCCGTTGCTGTCATCAGTTGCCCGACGGTCGTTTTTAGCTTACGCCTCGTATTATTTATAACTATTCGTATGTAGGACAGATCGTTTTCAAATATTGGAACGGGGTATTAGAGACACAAACAAATGATTCGTCTCACACATTAGCTGGGGGTTTGAACTCACAAGTTTCTCGATCGCAATGCTCTTCCAACCGATGTAATTATATCGACGACAGGTTGTATAGGTTTACAAACCTCTTTATATTATTTTATACTTTTTTATGCACATATCATTTATGACACATTTTTCGATTGTCTGCTGTTATTTTTCCGTCTGGTCACGTAAGCTTGTGGTTTTTAAGTTTTGTTATTTTATTTCATTTTTTATTTTTTTTTTACCATTCAAACCAGCTTTTATTACATACAGTCCACAAATTGCAAGATGGTCTTGATTATGTTTTTTTTCTGTTATTTTTACCTCTGCTTTTTAAAGGTGTCATTTGCTGGATAAGATAGAAACTTAGCACCAATCAAAAGCTAAGAACAGATATGTGACATGATAAAGGCGTATTTTAAATGATGTGAATCATAAAACCACTAGCTGTTGCACATGTCTTTGTCCACCTGATTGCAAAAACAAAAAATAATTATTGTTATTTTGGTATTAAATCTGTTCAAGTGCCAAGTTTTACATAAATACTTTAAATTTCGTTAAGGTAAAAGTGAAACAAATATAAATACAGCAAAACGATTATTTAGTATATTTTTAACCACTGCAGGAAATATGCCTCTTATAGTTTACCTCTGCTTTCGTTCTGTGGCGTCACCTCTCAGCTGATTTGTTTAAACTTGTTTCATTGTATAAACTTATTACCCAATTGTTTTCTTATAGTAACAGTGCCAACTACTTGCCATTACTGCGAGTTTTTCATAAATAAAATGTTATTACTGCTATCGAATGTAAGTTACTCAGATTTACTAACATTGTAATACAAGAAACAAGAATAGCTTTTTGATCAAAAAGTATGAGTTAAATTTACGAAGCGGCATGTTCATAAAAAATCGTAATCAAAACACACCATGTTGCTTCTAAAAGTAAAATTGCATACATGTTAAATAGAGTACATTATGTTTACGCCGTAGAACAATTACCGGTGATGAAACATGCAAAGCACGTGAAGCGCTAACAAGTAAACCTAAACAGCGCTGAACAATGTTCGCGTAAATAGTTGCATCAAAAAGCAGACAATAGTTACACGTAGTGCAAGAGGGCATGACAATATAACAGAGGTATGGCATAGCGATTTATCGCTTGAACTGGTGCAGCCCGATTGGTGAAATATCTCCACCTTACAGAAGACCGCAGTTTATTTTTATTTTCGTCTTCTCCCAAAATACGGCATTTGAACAATCGATCTTTATCCATGACGGGTTTGTTAAATACAAAAGCTGTAGATAACTAAAGTTTGTGGAATATTTCAATCACATTACGGAATTAAACTGTCCGTGGGTAGAAAAAACACTTAAGTTAGAAAATGAAATAAATTATTCATTAAAAAATATTGGTCTAGAATAAATACGTACTATCCTTATGTCCGCCGACTTTTACAGAAATCAAAATAAACG
The DNA here is from genome assembly GCA_037074685.1 of Glyphodes pyloalis. NCBI lineage: Eukaryota > Metazoa > Arthropoda > Insecta > Lepidoptera > Crambidae > Glyphodes > Glyphodes pyloalis. The sequence continues at coordinate 622,485 of JAYKKO010000050.1, forward strand.
GTTACTTTTCAAACGGTTTTACTTAACTCGCCCTTTTATTTTTTTTTTTCAATTGATACTAGATTTCATATTAATAGAACCATCGAATCTGATTTGAACTCGGAAACTACACTATAATTTTTACGACTGGACCGAAAAAAATCATGGCTTTTTCACATCGGAATTTTGTGAATAAGGAGGCAGTTTTTTAATAAGTTTACAATAATTTGAAAATTTGAAAAAACTTCAAACTACACCAGATTTTCTGTAAAAAAAAAGTTATCTTCAAAAAACCTGTTTCCACCACTTGCCCTTTTCTGTCGTCGGCTCCCGAACTACAAAGGGAAAATAACCATCAAACACAACAGAGTTGCGAGGGGAGCGATCGCCCCGGGCGCTGGCGGCGCCCTGTTGTCTTCATTATCCCGGGCTAAGTGACCATTAAAATTCATTTTTGGACCCCGCGGTCAGAAAGACCCCACGCTGGAAGAATGCGTTCCGCTTTTGACCCCTATTTGTATGAGATGTATGAGAATGTTTTCTAATAGTCCAGTCATTTGACAGGCAAAAAGTGGGGTATTCAGAGACTTTTGAAAATTTAAATAGATTTTGATTCGAAAAAACTCAAATGAATTGAATTGTATGACACTTTAAGCCTTTTTTGCAATTAACTTGCGTCCTGAGGAAAAAAATATTTTTAACTAGCTGTTGCCCGTGACTTCGCACATTAGGGAATAAAAAGTATCCTATATGTTAATATCATCTCTCTTCCTATCAAATTTTATACGAATCTGTTTTCTAGGTTTTGCGTGAAAGTGAAACAAAGATCCAAACATCCACACTCACAAACTTTCACATTTATAATAATAATAATAAGTATTTAATAATAAGTATTTATTTGGAACAAAAACAACAGTACATCAACATGTAGTGTTTGATAACATCCGCATTAGTTAAAAACTGTGTCGCAGACATTAACGCCCACCTCAAACAGCATGTGGAATCAGCGTTCCTTAATTACTAAACATACAAACATAACTAATATTAACCAATATCAACCTTAATAGAATAGAACTGTAGTTTATCAAAATATTTTATCGAAGGTACACACACATGTATAACTGACAGTAAACCATGTATCAATTACTACTATTGTAATATGCAGCGTTAGTAACAAGATAACTTTGAACCTCTGTTTCACTGTAAGCGATGCGCTCAATATTTGAATAATGTAGTAAAAACTGTTTATCATTTATCGATGGTTTACTGTCTTTTATGATACCTTGTGTCAGCTGTTGTTTCTCCATAACTTATAATGTAATTTTAGGTTTCACCCATTTTTAATCTACAAAAATAACTTCTTAGCTAAAAAAGGAACTTAATCTTTATATATCAGGCCCTGCGTTGATTCAGTCAGTCAGTCGGCCTTCATTTTATAAATTTGAACAATCAAAGATTGCAAACTGCCAATTCTTTACGCCCCTAAATTTTTGTTCGACACGGGGAGATAGGTGCCAAACCTCACGGGTCGCGAACGGAACGCATCACACCGCAGTTACAATACGCGCTCATAACGCCCGCCATTCCTCTAAAATTACAGGGAGACATCCCGGACGCTCCTGAATAATGTGCCCATAGTTCCGCTGGAGGTGAAATTAGAAGGGATACGACGTTTGAGGAAGGTGCCGTTACTGGAAAGGGGCTGTAAATTTTCTAGACTATATGGTTTGTTAATTTGAGGATAACCTTCGCATGCAGGTAACAAGGTTCTTGTCTCGTCTCGTCTCATGAACTTGTCTTTACTGCATCCTGCCCCTGATTCGGATTAGTAGCGTCTTTAGAATGTAAACTTATATCTAAGAAATAAAAACACATAATATTACGACACGTTGATATCAAATAGTCCAGCGGGGAATATTTTCATTTTGTGATATTCTTGCATGATATTGCTAATATGTAAGATATAATGTGTACAATTTTAAAACGCACACTTTTTTAGAGATAACATTTTATCTACTTAAATATTTTTTTCTATAAGAAGTAAATTTCCCACTAAAATACATAAAAGTAAGTAACAAATTCACCCTGAGAAGCTTTTATCAATTCCTTAACAGCTCACTCAACTCCGCAAATCTGTGTACCATAAAACCAAAATATTTAGAAGCCATTCACCTAATACTCCCCTTCATACAATCACCATCTTAATTCCATTATACGTTCTGAAAATTGCCGAATTCAACCCTTCCATTACCGTTTTCAACCTTAAAGTGTAACAAACAAGGTTGGTTATGGAGGGGCGTTAAGTGCAAAAGAACGGTGCTTTGATGCCGCGAAGAATTCGACTTACTCGCCGAATGAATGCAAATGTAATCAAACAAACAATTGTAATTAAAATTATGGGGCGTAATTAGCGGTGTTACGGCAATGTTTTTGAAATTGTGGTATGTGGAGACATTACTTTGCGTAGTATAATTCTGGCAATTTGTGTATGAAACAGTATATTTCCCCTTGGCTTATCTATCACTTTACCGCATTTTTTTTGACTGATGCTACGTTTCACCGAATTGTACAACATTGGATGATTCGATGAAACATTGTTCTATGGAGCTAGTCAAATCTGTCAAAACGATTCGGTAATGATAGGTTATCTTCTCCTTATTTTTGTGTGTTTCGTGGTTTTTTTTTCAACTTTCATATTACCCTCAGGCACACTTCTTAGCTTTAGAGATTAAGTATTAAAATGCTTTTAAAACTTTCTTCTTCCGAATTTTCATGTTTTTATATAAATGCAAATAAACCGCATGTTCCTTTTAATATAATCTTAATTAATAAAAAGCTACAAGAAACAATCATACAACAATATTTTTAGTAGTTACTGCAATATACTTACCTATGTGGCGGTCAGTCAGCTTGATACCACGTTTAGTGCAACCTTTTCGAAACGTTGCCGCGTCAGGCAGTATACCTACTTACGAACTACTTTCGCATTAACGTTTTAACCCGTGAACTTATTATGAGTGTGCAAAATTATACGTTCTCAAAATTTAAACTACAAAATACTCAGTCAAATTAATATCTCAGACTAAAAAAGCCGACCACTCGTTAATCTCAAAAGCAAATCCCAATTTATCGAATGGACACAGTCACTATTCAACTTAGTACTTAGATCTCGAGATATTTTGGAGTAGGAGAAAGTGATCACGCACCTTGAGGAGCATTTGTGAAATTACATTCGGGTTGCGAAAGGTGAAATCGTTGATAGCACGTAAGAATGTAAAAGGTTAATGTACACTTATAACTAGGCGATGAGAGATAAACATAGGTTATGTTTATTGCGGGTATTTAAATACAATTTTTATGACCTGTGAATAAATAAATAAATAATAAATAAGTATTGGACAACATCACGTACATTTCAGACATTCAGTGATTAGTAGCTAATGCACTTGTGTTACAGAAAGCAGAAACAACGACGGTAAAACAACACGCAGAACTGAGACTACAGAAAACTACTATATAGAAAAGTTCGCTTCCCATATTGATCCGACCGGGGATCAAGCCTGAGACCTCAAAGATATGGCGAGGACAAAGTTCAGCCCACTCGCCTCTCGGCTACGGTGGTCGTCAATAAATCAGGTTTTTATACCTTAAAAACATTATTATCGCCATTCAATCAATTATCTTAACAATATGTATTTTCTTTTGATTTCTAAATCGAATGGTGTAGGTGTAGGATGACAAAATATATATTAAACATGATTTTGTGTACTACAGGGCTAAGGGCTAAATCTTATCTAGCTATTACCAGTACCAAAGTAATTTTCGGGTCGCTGCAGACAACCTTAGCCGTTCAGAAAGTTAATCAACTAGCAAAAGAAATCGGTTACGAACCTGCTAAGGTACATTTTGTAGCCATTAACTTGGCAAAATGTATTTCAATTATGCAGACTAATGGCACAATAAAAAAAGAGCAGCAAGATTTTTAAATGTTAAATTGTTACGCAAAATCAGTTGTATATTAAAATAGCTGTGAAGGGGACATTCAATTGGACTGGAATTGCTAAATTATACTAATATTTGTAAAGCTGAAAATTTTGTTCGTTTGTTTGAATGCAATAATCTCAAAAGCCCGACGTGCGAATATAAAAATATTGTTGTGTTGGATGGTTTATTTATCTAGAAAGCTTTTAGGCTACATAACACTTTGCTGCGACCAATAAGAGATTGCTAGTATTCTATAAATTACAATATTTATTAAACTATAAATATAATAATTTGCATCGATATGAACTTTGTATAGTAAGTCACAGCAGATAAACATTTGACATTTGCAGTTATTATAAAAAACGAATAGTCACAAATAAATCTTTATTTTGTTATTTGAACTCCACTCGACTATTTAGTTTGAGATAAATTGTTATATAAGAGTGATAAAAGAACACATTATTGAAAATAATGAGACAAACGTAGCTAAGCTCCGAACCGGAGGTAGCTTCATTTGCTTTATATAGAGACTATTCATAAGTATTACTAATATAATCTATGAGATTAAAAAAATATATATATTAAGATTTCACGTTAAGCTGTAAAATCGATTCCATGTTTTGGTTCAATCCAATTCAATTATTATTGTAACATGTATGTATTTGCTTCCAGACTTCTATTCTCATGTTGGTTATCATAATAGTGATAAACTTCAATACAAACGAATTAACAAACTGCAATATTTTTTTGGAAAAACAATCTTAAAAACATAGAACAAACACTGTAGTGCTTCTTATGAAGTTCCTAAGTAAGCACAAATACTAATGTATTTGCCATCGAAAATGAAAAAATCAACTTTACAAGAGATAAGATTTCTCAATTAGATTACATTTTTTTTGTCTGATAATATTGTCGTTTATGAAAAGATTTTGATAATGATTTTTTTGTAAGAGAAGAGATATTTTAAACCTGTAGTTACAATAAGAAAACTAGAATCTGATGATGGTGTCCCAGAAAAATCCTTTTGTAGGTACCCTATTTAAAAAAAGTTTTAGCGTTACAGACAAACGAACAGACAGACAAAGCTACTTTCAAAAAAGGGTTATTGGATTATATTTGTTCTCATTCCTTACCGTGCTTTATCGAGCTGTAATACAGTTCTAAAGCAATTACTAATTTCATTCTGTTGACTGGTTCGACTCCTTTTAACTCTAACTAAAACTATACCTATCTGTACTTTGGAGATTGGGTCGAAAGCTATTTCGGTCCTAATGGAAGTTGGTTTATTTAAGCGTTTAAACATTTAAAATATTCTACTCTGATTTATTCTATCTTGGGACGCAAAATTGTATTCCATTAAAATGTTTGCGATACCTGACGTGTGTAACTCTATCTTGGTGGTGTTAAAAATTCCCGAAATTTATTTGAAGATAAATCATAGTTAAAAAGTATTTTATACCTTATTCAATATAACTTATTATGTATTGCGTAGGTTGCCTGATAATTTTCTGATCAAATGATTACTAATAAAAATAAGTATATTCCTGTGATATTTCATTTAAAAGCAAGCAACAAACCCTATACTAATATTATGAAGCTGAAGAGTTTGTTTTAACGCGCTAATTTCAGGAACTAATGAAAAATTATTTTTTATTTTTATTGAAAAAGAATAACAACAGACAACTTAGTATTATGGTTACAATAGATGTCAAGGTCTAAACTTATTAGGCCAGTTCTGTTATTCATCTGTGGAAGTAAAGGCTGAGCCGATTTCCCACAGCGCCGCCATTTAGGCGATGTGGGTTCAACCGGGGGGTTTTAGTGGGTACACCGGGTTGGTTGGTAGGAAGGGAGTCCCACACACGCCGCCACCCTCCCTCAGGGTGGCGGTAAGGTGCATCAAGCATTTCCCTCCGTAAAAAAAAAAAGTTCTGTTATTCATAACAGCGCCAAGTAATAAAAAAATGACGACAAAACATATTACTAGCTACATACATGACATCACTTACCTACATGAAATTCAGTAAAAAATGAATATTTATCATGCTATCTAGTTCAAAAAACAATCCTTATACATATATATTAAATTAATATTAATCAATACTTTTGTACGGTCTACACCGCACATTTTGTTCGCCGGACGCGCCGCGGCTAAATTAGGTCATGCGCGCGTCAGCACTTTACACTTAACTAAGTATACTTTACTAAACAACTGAGTTCGAAAACCACCACGATCGGAAAAAGACCTATCTATCAACTAACTGTATATCTAGTAACTTTAATAAACTACATCTCGTAAAGTGACTCTTTCCGTTCTCCAAACCTACACTTTAACTACTATCTGGCACCGTCAACTACGTGCCGGACAACATCAACATCATACAACTTCCTGTACGGCGTGCGTGGTCAACTAAGCGCAAATCGTACAACTTTAAAATCAAGACTACATTATTTGTTGATTTTTTTTCACTTTATTTAAAAATGACTTCTTAGATTGTGCAATAAATCAATTTCGTTAAAATTTTTATTGTAACTGTCTACAATTCTGGTCATTACGGCATTACGTGCATAATACGACGATACGGCAACAAGGGGTGTATGTCGAGTACGGCGCGTAGGGATTCTTAGCTTCACCTGTTCCACAAGCTCGGGACAGTCTAGGCTAATGTTAATAAATGTTAATGGTTCGAATCGACATATTATTTTTGAGTTGGATAGTCATTTTATCGAGAAAGAATTTAGGTTATACAAACTTCAAGCTGCGACTAATAAAAGCGAAGATTCAGTGGAAAATGTGAAAAAAAAACGGTGATAGTATGCGCTCAAAGCCGCAGCAAGCCGCTAATACAATAAACAAAGAGAGGTAGGGCATAGTGATTTATCGCTCGAACTGGAGCAGCCTGACTGTATAAAATACCTCCCCCTTACAGAAGACCGCAGCCAAATGACTATCACTTCTGGGTTGTTGTGTTCCTGCGCGTGAGTAAGGTTTCCAGAGCTCCTGGGAGGTGCTACATTAGTAGCAGGGGTCAAGCCTTCAAGGTAAGGGCGACAAGTCCAGTAACAGATTTATTATGCTGTACTTGTCATCCTTAAGCTAGGACCTCATTACCACTTAACAACAGGAGGAATGAGGTCAATCTTGAAGTGCAATATAAAAAAAATATATAAAGGTTGAGTTATATATTTGTTTCCTTGTTTCCAAATTTTAGTACTTTCAATATCATCAAACTCATCAACCATGACCATATCAGAAGGTTACAAATTCAGAAGAACAATAATATTTTCTAATGCTACCTCGATAATGAGTTTGCAACAAAATTAAACATAATTTCCTAGTCCAGGAGCACCTACGCCTACAGTTTGGTTACAATAGTTTTTTTAGTAGCATAGAGGAGACACGCTCCCAGGCTGATGGTAAGCAAGAGATGAACCCCACATCGCGATGACAACGGATTTGTTACCGTACCGTATCCCACCCGTTAGCATCGCCATGCTGGCCCGCAAGACGTTCTTCACACCTCCCTTTAAAAGAATCCAAAGTGAAATATAGTTGCTTATAAACTGTAACGTGAGACATCAACCAATTACTGTTGAAAGCATTCTATGAAATCTATTAGCTACAACGTACTGAGCTGTAAATCCCTGGACATTTTATTGGAACTTAATCTACTAATGGATTTCAAACAATATGGATATTGAGTGAAAGATATATTTACTAAGAATTACTATTCTAATGTTTAATGAAATAGTGGTTATTGTAACATACATATGTACAATACAATGTGACTTCATGCACGACACATTTTTTTTCGCAGAAATAAGCATAAAATCTATTAAACCTGGTTTTATGATTACTTGTCGACCTCCGTAGCCGAGAGGCGAGCGGGCCGGGCTTTGGCGACACGCCATCTCATCTTATCATCTGAGGTCTCGAGTTGGATCCCCGGTCGGGTCAATATGGGAAACGAACTTTTCTATATTGTCTCGGGTCTGGGTGTTGTGGTGCCGTCGTTGCTTCTGATTTCTGTAACACAAGTGCTTAAGCTACTTACAACAGAATCTGAGCAATAGATAGATAGATAGATATACTTTATTGCACAAAACTTTACAGAAATAGGTTTTACAGATTGGTTATAGTACCATATAGGCGGTTTTAATGCTAGAAAGAAAATCTCTTCCAGACAACCTTAAGGTAGAGGAAATAGTAGATGGCGAGAAATCCGGGTACGGCCGTGCAACATAAATAAAGTTTTATTTCTTAAATTATATTCATAGTATAGCATGATAACCATACATAAACTCATAGATATATAACATAATATATCATTTATGTGATGTTGTCCAATTATAATTTATAATTACGAAAAAATATGCGTATAGAAAATTTTGCGAGAACATTATATGACGCCATCAATATTAGTAAAGGCTGCCGAAAAGAAATGCTCCATTTTTAAATAACATTACGTCATTGTAATCATAGTGTAATGATAATTCGATGATAAGCGTTATAGAAAAATATTGCGAACTTTATTTAAAACCATTTACGAACAACTACAATAGTGAATACAAAATAATCCAACCCTCAAACGGGGTACCCTAAAATTTAATTTCGCAAAACGCTTCATTAAACATATTGCAATACATCTAAGAAAGCAATTCACGCATTTATCACAATAGACATGCATTTAATTTGCGCACAGCACGACAGCAACGACAGTACTTTTATTGTAACCAAAACCCTCTTCTATATAAATTAAATCCGCCAACCCTACCTCATTTGGCATTAACAACTTAAACTTCACCCTATCACGAAGTGAAACAGAGTTGAATTTCAATTGGGAAGTTGTCGCCGAAAATGCCAAAGTCTTTAATCTTATATAAACTGTAATTCATGAAGGTTAGAGTTGAGTTTTGCTTGTAAAAGTTGGCGGTGACTTTTACCCCATTTTGAACGTATAACACGGTTAAGGAAATCGCTAGTTACTGCGAGTTCGGTCGAGTTGGGATTGATAGGAAAAGTGTGGGAGTTGCGTAACTCGGTCTGATGTTATCTACTTATGAGCTACTAAAGAGTGGGTAACTCGTTTGTGAACTGGGCTTCTTTTTCTCATGTTACAAAAAACGATAGGGAAGACAGCGGCTTAGATATCATTAACACAACGTTTGATGCACAGGTACCTATTTTTCTTGTGAGTGCTAATTGGAAGCAACTATATGTGGGATAGCGGATGTATCCGAACGTAGTGCATGAGCAATGCCTGTACGTATGGATATCCGAATGGTGAGAATGACAAGAGAGTTAGATTTGAACGACGAAAGTCGACGATGTGGAAGACGTGTGTGTAGTAATATTTATTTGGCTTTAATACATTTCGATTATTCACATTTGCTTGTTTCATTTTCCATTCCACTACGTATATATCGTCGTTAGGCGTAGTAAGGTGTATGGCGTATGTCCTTTTAAAAGCCAGAAATAATAGTTTTTTCATTGAGCCTGTGATCTGTATACAGTTGACATCATATTGCGGGCCAGTATGGCGACGTTAACGAATAGGATATTTACAGTATCAAAGTCGTTGTCATGTGTTTTTTTCTCTTGCTTACCATCAAGCTGGAAAGTACATACCAATATACTGTGCTGCTTTATTTAAAAAAATCAATTAGTTAATTTATATCAAGAAATATATTATTTAACTTCTGTACGTATTATGGAATCATTACCCATTTCTACATGTACTTAGCCTTAAGAATGTCAAATTTTGCCCCATGTGACATGCAATAAAGATTTTAATTGAATTGTGCCAGAACCTACAACGGTACTATGTTATGTAATGACACTTAAATACTTTTATAGACACCTAGACACAGACCAACATTCCCCCAACATGCGTGGGGGACTAGATGGAGCAACCCATAGGGGCAGCTATTCCGCCGACGGCGCTGTGGCTGCTATAGATAATCTATATTCCCATGGCGCCGTCATTAGGCGATGTGAGGAGCGGGGGGGTTTTAGTGGGTAGTCTCACGGGTAGGAGGTAGGTAGGAGTCCCACACACGCCGCTGCCTCCCCCAACACAGCGGTACGGTGCGCCAATGCATTTCCCCCCCATAAAAAAAAAAGACACAGACCAAACATGATTGTCAAACATGTTTGTCATGAATTGGATCGAACCCCTTTGTTTAATAACAGTAGCGCTAATAATTGTCCGATCATACCAATCAATTTTGATGACATTAACTAATATCCGGTGCCAATATTTAAAAAACTATCCGTTATAGTTAGGGAAACTAATAAATTATATTATGTCATACGGTCTATTGCTGTGGGGCTCAGATTCTGACATACAAACTATATTTGTATTACAGAAGAGAGCTATTCGATCTATATATGGCCTTAGATCGCGTGATTCACTTAAATAATTATTTAAAGTAATTAATATTTTAACTGTAGCCTCCCAACTCATCTTTGATTGCATCATGTATGTACGTAAAAATCTTCATTTGTTGTATAAGAAATTCGACATACATAATTTTAACACAAGAAATAAACATAAGCTCGCTATTTCAAACCAAAGGCTTCGTAAAACCAGTAGAACATTCGTGGGATTAAGTATAAAAATATTTAACAAGTTACCGCAATGTATTATTGACTTACCTATGCATAGATTTAAGATCCACATTAAATCATGTTTAATGCGAAAAGGATACTATAAACTTGATGAATATTTAAACGATAAACATATATGGACATGATTGTCTGTTCGCTCGCACACCATAGTTTTAAGTTCTCTAGCTCTAAACGTTGTAAAGATTAGGATAACTACTGAGTTTCTTGCCGGATTCTTCTCGGTAGCATTATGTTCCGAACCGGCTATAGCTTCAATTTTGGTTTGTATTCATTCTGACGATGCATAAGTGTTACTTGTTACCTACATGAATAAATGAATTGACTTTGACTTTGACGCGTAATCTAAAAACGACTGATGACAACTGATATGGGAAGTAAATTTGAAATTAGAATTAAAAATTCGTAGAAACATGGATAGTCATTTTCGGCGCACGTAAAATATTGGAACCTAGCCTAAGCGATTCTACCAAACAAACCGTTTCTTTAGTCAAAATAACGAAACTTAACCAAAATCAAGTATCTACTCCATTCTCATATCAAGCAAATTTTAATATCACAATCGCATGCGTAATTCTGAATGCCGGAGGGCACTAAATATTGAACCTCTTTGTTCCCTCCGAAACGCGTCCGCCAACCAATTAGCAGTTGGGAGGCGCCCTTCGTACCCTTTGAATATCTTTTGTGGACCTCTTGACAGAATCACTAATAAGTTGTAGTTATTAGCGCCCTGGTTTTGCATGTAGTCGATATTATTATTGGTGTGGTATCTCCTTTTGAAAAGCACGTAAAGTTGTGTTACGAAAGGTTTACGTGTGAGTACAGGCCTACCACGTAACTTTTATTTTTTTAAGGAAACAGTTAAATTTCATCGCCCTTTGGTGTTCGGGATTCAAACCCACGTATTTCAGGTATCACGCGTGCTACTTTTCCAACTAAGGTTATCGCATGTTGAGGCGATGAATTTTTTTATATATTAACCTCTTAGGTTAGATAAGTGCCCTCTGCCGTGTGAATCTACATACTTATCGGCTTATGGAATATTAGTTGCAGAAATTCCTTACGCATCTTAATGTTTTTTGTAATTTTTAATATACATATTTTTTTACAGTTATTCAAACCCATGTCATCCCTTTTGCTATTAAAATTTTAAAAACTATCTCATTTTATATCAACGTGCTTTGGATACACAGACTGTATACTTCTATGTGCATCTGTACGGTGCACTTAGTAGTAATACCAGTGCAGTATTATCAAGGAAAACGGGAGCTTAAAATTTCAGAGTTTCAATTAAATTAAAACCTATGAAAACGATCCGTTCAAACTGCCAATATACACATAAGGTAAACACACTTAAGGTGCCCTTTTCCAAACTAAAATTATTCACCTCTGGTCAACACTGTATGGCAATAAAAAAATATAATAACAAACCTAAGTAACTACATAAAAAACTAAAAACCAATCGATACTTTTTTAAAAGCACTTCTTAAATATTTAATCTCAAATAGCTATTATAATATTAGGGATTTCTTTAATGACAAGGGTAAATAATTATGTTAACTGTGCAAACTGGGGTGTGTACCAGCATATCTAGTCTCACTGCACTAATTAAGGTATATTCAAATTGTTAACTTGGAAGCAAAGGCGCTTTTGAAAATATTAGAAAAACTTACACTTAGACACCATAATAATTATATTTGATTGTATTCTAAGATAACAAAGATTAACATTAACAGATTAAACAATTGGTAAAATAATATAAATAAATAAAATGTAAAAAAACCTTATATACCAGTAGCTTATGCATTGCACACAAAAATATTAATAGTACGATTAAAGTATGAGCCAAATATATTTTATTTGGTCCGTCTGTGATACAACCATATGATACTAAAAGTAATATAAAACAAAATTATGTAAACTTAATTTTACAAAGTACAAAAAAGTATAAAAAAACCGGTTCATAAGCCTCGGAGTTATCTGTAAACACACATAAAAATTAAAAACGCATAAAGGTATGTATACGACTGAATTGAGAACCTCCTCCTTTTTTGAAGTCAGTTAAAATAGGGTTTGCTTGTCTTTCTTACTACAGTCAGCTTTTCATTGCGGAAACCAATTAGCAGCTACGAATGGAACTCTCCACTGTCAACTGTATCTTTAGGAAACCTCTTATTAGTCATACGCGAGGCCCTCATAGACACGTGCTCATTTGTTTTCATCCCCAGATGTATATCGTCGAGGGGTGTCACGACATCCATCCACATCTCTTTGAAACCGATACCAATTTTGATGCGGTTCTCTTTTTTTGTAGTATCTTAAACTGGCCTAAGAAGAACAAACAAACCTTAATCGACAAAAGTTCTTACCTGATCTCCAATAACTATTGAGCTTTAAAAAATTGTATACACTAAATTAATTAATTATCTGTTATTATAATTATTTGTATTAAGTGGAGTCTAGTTTACATTAATCACTAAAACTGAGATATAAATCAAATAACAGATAGACTCTGACTGTATTTCATGCAATATTTTAACTGACAAGAACCAATAAATTTTATTAATTTATTAGCATTTCAATTATGAGTATCTTTGAAAGTGACTAGACACGAAGCAATTAATGTAGTGATCGAAATAAGATAACGTAAATTATTTTTAATTGGAAACAAACTACATTCAAAGATGTATTTTTAATTTGTTTGTTTTCCATTTCGGTAGGCATTCGGGTTTAAAAGTGTAATAAAGTCAAATAATTTTTGACATTTAAATTTAAGTAGTTTATAAAATACGTGTATAAATTGTATAAATTTGTACGCCCTTACAGAGCGTCATATATAATCCTTGTATATAATGTGCTAGTACATACTGGCGTATTTTGTACTTAATTTTTTTTTGCGTTTAGACGTTGGAGTGGTTATCAGGAAACTACAATGAATAGCTTTGCAACTTATTTAGGTTATCTTTATGAAAGCCATTCATACAAATTTGAGGGTTATATTTGAGAAAGTAAGTCATTCACAGCTTCATTATGCATGCTTGGATAAAGGTACTTTGAATTCTATTTTAAACATTAAAAAAGTTAAAATAAGCTGATTGGTCAGCTCTTGACCACGGTTGGCGCAACCTAAACGAATCGTCGGGCAGTAAGTAGTTCGTATTAACTACTAAATAAAAATGGTGTCGCGTTTTGACCTATTGACTTATTTTAAATGCTCGAACATTTCTGTATGTATTTATAAAACAAACGGTGTGTAATAAGAGACAACAAAATCGTACTAAAGCTAGTATTTAAGTCAATAAAGTAGAATCAAATGATGAATACCGGATAAAAAACTAACAAGCAGTAACGTCAGCGCAGCCGAATCAGGGCAGAAAGCAATAAATGCGGTCGCTCAAGCCTCAGGAGATGAGGTACTGCCCGGCACAAACGGCGGAGAATTTGCAAATTGGACAACGTCACAAACATTGCTCTGATTATAGGTAAGCAGTTTAGTTCAGCACTTAGTTTCAGAAATCAGAAACAACTACGACAATAAAGCAAGACTCGTTTTCCGTATTGACCCGACTGGGAATCGAACCCTGGGCCTTAGAAATGGTGCAACGCCGAATCCGGCTTGCTCTCGTTTAGGTTACGTAGGAGGTGAATATCAAATGCGTCTTAAAAAATATTTTTAATAGACAGTTTTATTAATAAGGAAAACTGTCTATTAAAAAGATGTACAAACACTTGCTATTGTAATAAAAAATTGTTCATTATGTCGTTATAATTTCCATACTAAATGGTTGAGATACATACGTTATGGCCTTTAAATAATGTATATTTATTGTAAGTTTGGGTGAAGCGATGGCAGGCACATACGTCATGTTTGTGAACAGGTGCCACCTTTGGAGATAGGTCTTCTCCGGCATACCTCTAAAAATAAGTACTAAATGCTTCTTGATCCATTAAAACAAACTATATGTCACGGTTCTAAGTTAACTAAACGTAGTATAAGTTAGAAACTGCTACTGTAACTAATCGACTCAGTTTCTTGTCTTTCTTCTCGGTAGATACAGGTTCCGAACCATTCCTAACGGAAATGTAAAACACACTAGGTTAAAAATAAACCTCAAACTACAGGCGTTCCGCTCGATCTCATTTCCATCACAAAGCGAAGACAAACTCCCAAAGTTGTAATACCGAACTGAATAGTGCCAATTCCGAGGAGTGCATCTAACACAATATTGTTCTGGTAAACATCGCGGTGTTCCTATAAAATGCACCGCGGCTGGCGAGCGGCCAAGCGAGTGCAACACAACTTGTAGAACAATGCGCTCTGATGCGGGAGCTCGGAGACGTAACAGCTGTTGGGGTGACATCAATTTGTTTTTGTCATTTCTTTCGGCTCATCAAGATCGACAACTTGATAGTATTGAATGTGCCGAACGTTAGTAGCAAAACTGGTGTAGGGTATTCATGAACTGTTGCTTTGTTTTCCGTATTTCCAATGTAGCTAAAAAGATAATGAGGCTTTAATTTTTGAATTTTTTAACTTCAAGGTTGACCTCATCCCACCTGATGTTAAGGTGTAATGAGGTCCTAGCTTAAAAGCGATAAGTACAGCATAAAAACCTGTTACTGGACTTATCGCTCTTACCTTGAAGGCTTAACCCCTACTACTAATGTAGCATCCCCAGGAGATCTGGAAACCTTAGTCACACGCAGGAATACAACAACACAGAAGTGATTGTTATTTGGCTGCGGTCTTCTCTAAGATATTTCACCAGTCGAGGTGCTCCAGTTCGAGTGATAAATCGCTATGCCCTATCCTCTTTGAATATAGTACAGTTGGGTTCTCAAATCATAAAAAAGTAATAATGCCATTATGGTTTAGTTTATTTAGACTGGAAAAACCTTAAACTAAGCTATATGGCATAGTTTGCGATCACTTTGGTGTTTGGTCACAGTGTTGCGAACGAGTTCTTTGATGAAGACTGCGGCTTTGTAGAAATTATATGGGTCAATCTTCGGCTAGTTGGTATACCTTCAAAAGATCAGAGACTGATGCTGAATACCTCAAATTGAAGATAGGACTCGATAGCATAGTGTTATAGTAAACGTTGTATTTTATCATCACCAGATTTTGATAACTAACTATATTTGTAGTTGTTTTGTGTGCTACTTCTTAGTATACTTGTTTTAGTAGAAATAAGATTTTTTTACCTAATTTTAATATTATTTTAATACTTTAAACCTAATTTCTTTTTCCACAAACTTTTTCCTGATAAATAAAAGCTAAACAACAAAAAAAAACCATCGAATTTTGTTCCGTAATTTTGAAGTTTGGCGCGTATATACATAACAGTTTTTTATATATGTCTTGTAAATCACCTTATTTTTGTACACTTTTGTTGATTTTGACGTTTTACCATCAAGTTTGAGGTAATATTCAATTAACAAGTGGCGTCACTAGAACATGAAATAGAAATGTCTCCATTCGTGAGCCGACTAGCTGAATGCGAGGTCCAGATCTAATTACAGCTCCATTTGCAGCTCTTAATGAAACGTTGTAAAATTAAAATCGAGTTAAGTAGACACTACCAGTATTTTACCGACGGAATGTAAGCAAAAATTACTGCAGCCACCGTAGGGATGTTAGGTTGTTTTGTTTTTATCGATAATCCCGATTAGACTGGATTGTTTTGCAAGAAATTTATTTTATTTAAACACATACGAAAATCTTTCTTTTTTTTACTCAAGTAGGTTACATGTAACACTTTTCATTGTCATTGACTATAATTCTAAGTGACTTTACTTCCAGTTCGGATCCTATATCCACGGAAAAGATAGCAAGAAACATAGAACATTTGTCACAGTAACAGAGTGATTTTCAAAGACGGACATTTGAAACTATTTTATCAATTGAACATTTTTGTATCTGAAATTGTTTCTTGCTCATATATTGAAACAATTAAACAACGTTTGCTATCCTGACGATATAATGTGCATTTAAATAAATTAAATACATAAATCAAACAAATAATCTAGGTGACAATTATAAATGTTCATTTCAATTGAACCATTTTAAAACCATACCGCTTTGCATCAATTTCAGTTCGGTTATTTTCATGTGAACATCATAACTCACTCAGATTGATAGCGATTTATAATTTCGAGAACAGTCGATTAATTTTGACAAAGTGAAAGCTTTTAAATATGACTACACTCCAAATGGAATACAATAGTTTATTTATTTGCTAAATGTTTTTTAGACATTAATGTTGAACTGTCTGGTGTTTATATTCAGGTTTACTAAGCAATTATGTATTTACAGGACCTTACTAACTCACTAGGTACGGTAAGCCCCCAGTAAATGTAAAAATTCCCAGGTTCATTTGTCCGTTTAGAATAAATTATTTCCTTAATTGACTTGGATCTGAGTAAGTTGAATTGGAGCCGAAAGGTCCTTTCGGTCTCCTACTGATTTATAACATCGGAATCAGATTCATATTTGAATCATTAGTTTGACTATAGTTTTTATGATGTTTTGTTTTAAAGCTGAGAAATTGTACAGTACCAAGAAGCAATTAGCCTATATTTAATAACAGTTATAGCCTTATTTTTACCATATCTCTTTAATACCTTATACGAATAGACAGAGACAAAACGTAGACTTTGTGGTACATATTCATATCATTCCGCTAAATAGAGTCAACAAAAATTTGCTCAGTGTCAGTACCTAATTGCTATTTCTTAGTATTTTTTCAATAAATAAGAGTATTTTATATTTTAATTAATTGTATTCTTTAGATAAGATTTATGTCTGTTATAGTAGAATGTAAATAAAGATTTTTTTTTAACGCACTTCAAGATTGACCTCATCCTACCTGATGTTAGGTAAGTGGCAATGAGGTCCTAGCTTAAGGGCGACAAGTATAGCATAGTAAACCTGTTACTAGACTTGTCGCCCTTACCTTGAAGGCTTTACCCTGCTACTAATGTAGCACGAGCTCTGGAAACCTTACTCACTCGCAGGAACACAACAACACAGAAGTGATTGTTTTTAAGTGCTTCTTACCACAGAATCAGTTCAATGTATGTGATGTTGTGCAATATTTATTTCTTTATCGACAATATAAATTCAGTAGGTATTCTACCGTCGGTAAATCGGTTTGGGGATTAATAAGGTCCTCTAAATACTTGAAATGTTGATGAAGTCAAGAAAAACCATGAAGAAACTCGATACTTTCTCTTTGCAAATACAACAAAGTTTCCATATACAAGGTACTAAAAACAAATACAATAAGTTAAGTTTCAAGAATTCAAGGAAAAATTCTAGATCTATACATTTTTGTCATTTAAGTCACCATCTATTTTATAGTAGCTCTTTTTTTCAATGAGACTTTAATCTATGCATGGGCAACTTGATAACATTTTCAGACAACTGGTTAAATAATTGAATACTTAAACCTACAAAAGTTTTTACTTCATATGAATACTAAGTATCGATATTTGAATCAATTGAACACATACATCCCTATGCAGCCTCATCTAGTAGTGGCGAAGCTTCAACTGACATATTTCTAGAGTTCCACAAAGTGCCACTTCATATTTTCGTTCCTGTAAAATTCCTTTTCAAGAGCACTCGTCTATATAACGAGTATCTGAGTGGCAGATGCGTTTTATTCATAGATAATGTTGTCATACACTAGTCATTGCTTGCGACTTTGTTCACGCATTTAAAGATAAAAAGTATTATGAACGTTAATTTAGTATTTCATCTATAATTCTTTTCAAATTTCAAATTTCATTCAGTAGTTTTAGTGACAAATTTTTACATTCGGGCATCCAGACATTTTAATTTTTTTTTGCGTATGTAGTCTAAGTAGAATGATACTAAAAACCGTAAGAAATTAAGTTACTGCTAAAAAAATTTGCTTTGCAAGGCTATTCTTAATAGTTACATGACTTTGTATTCTTAAGAGTTTAAGTTTAGAATTTTGCCTTTTTGATTGTACTTTTTGTGGTCTCTTATCATTTACGTAAGTGAGTGAAGAGAATGGCTGATAAATATCTGCCCTCTATATTATCGTGGCCAGAACAATAGAACAATCTCTGTTACGGACTCCTTTGTAGGAGCCTTTTTGATAGTTTTTATTATAAAACGTTGAGTCTGTCTTATGCTATTGTTCGGCCTGTCCTGTCAAAATTCTCTCTCTTTCAGTTTGTATCGAGCGCGGCTGAGGTTTCACAGCCATACCTCTGCACGACGTCGTTGCCAGGCAGCGAGGCTTCTCTGCCATATCTCGGCACGACGCCGTCATCATATCTCGGCATGCCTCACGTCGCCGCGCCCGCGCTTCCCTCCGCCTCGCCCGCCCGTGCGGCGGTTTCAGGTTCTGTTTCAGCTTCAAGATCAGCAAGAGCTAAAGAGCGTGAAGCGCGAAAATTGGCAATCATAGCGGAGTATACTGAACGCAAAGCCGAAATACAACGTAAATATGAAGCCACGATGCTTGAACATGAAACGCGCATCAAATTAGCTGAAGAGAGAGCACAGGCAGCAATCAACCGATGCGGCAGGAACCGCACTTGTGGCCGAAGTAGAGGTGATGTAAATAAAGTGGTAAAAGAGTGTGTACCAATTTCTGAGGTTTCATCAACACGCTTATCGGAACCCAGTGGGATTTAACCCGTCGATGCGCCACGGTTACGGCCCGACGGGCCCACTTTTGTGGGTTCGCGTGCATCTGATTTTCAGCATTCCGCCGGAGCTGCTGTACCGCCTCAACCTTTGTCTGCTGGTCACGGTGTCCATCCAGGTCTTACTCCTCGGCCTCGCACCGCGAGGCTTGACCGGACGCCGGCTTGGCCTATCTCTAGCAGCGAAGATCAAAGGTACTACACTACTGACACTCATGCATCTAATCAACCTCATACAGATATACTTCGTTTAGCTCAGATTCTTAAAGATTTGTCTGGCGTAAGGACGCATAGCCGCCTACCCAGCTTCAGTGGTGAGCCACGCGATTGGCTACCCTTTAAAACTGCATACGACTCTACGAAGTCGTCATTCTCGGCTTTAGAAAATTTATCTCGAGTCAACGAGGCCCTATCGGGGCCGGCCCGGGAAGCCGTAGCCACATTGTTATGTGTCGCAGATGGTGCAGATGTTGTAATGAGCGGTTTACAAATACAGTTTGGAAGGTTTGATAATTATTCCTCTGTTATTAATTCCGATGCACCTGTAAATAAAAATCATCCAAAATCTGCTCACTTTGTAAATAAAATAATTTCTTGTTTGTTATGTCAACAATGTCACTCACTTGACAAATGTGACAAGTTTATTAATCTGGACATTATGGCCAGACTAAAATTGGTTTCCGACCAAAAAGTTTGCAGTCGTTGTCTGAAAAATGGCACACATAATTATAAAACATGTAATTCCAAGACTTTATGCCGAATTCCCAACTGCAAATTTAAGCATCATAAATTGCTACATAACTTTGAGACTGTCCCTCATGTAGCTACGAAACTGAGTTCAGTGAATGAAGAACGCAGCAAATCTATAACTTCAGGATTAACTAACACTGCTTCCACCGTTTTGTTGACGGGTTCTGTAAAAGCTTCACTTCCTAACGAAAATAATTTTATTTTACAGATGGCTGATGTTAACCATAGCGTGTCATTACGTGATCCCATTACATTGAATGATACTATTCAAAACAGTCACAAGTTGCAATCTGTGGGTCCTTTTGACAGGCGAGAGCAGCTTTCAACGGATGCGTGTGCCATTATCACCGAAGCTTCTAGTCAGGTTTTACCTCAAGATGGCTTAACTGATTTCCCGTTGCAGTCTGATTTGCTTTGCGAGTTAGATTCGTTGACTGTTTTTGAATCGACTATTTCTGTCACTAACCACACTGCAAACGCTGATGACTCTAATCAAAATTCTCACTCTGTTTTTAATCAACCATCTACTAAATTTGATAATTGTGTTTCTGAATCACAGTTAGAGATTTTTGAACCAGAGAAGTCGGGAAAATGTTTAGGTAGCTGCATTTCTGATACGGTTTTAAATACTGGGGGAATTATCTCCAATCCTCATTTAATAATGCATTCCGTGGAACAGACTTTACTCGATTCGTCTCCTGTGGTAAATTCTTCTACTTCAATATCTGTTGATGCTGCCTCTAACGATACTGCAGCGTTCAACAAAGAATCTCTTGTCAAATTCACAAATTGCAAGACCTTGGTCCAAGCCGTGCGCACGGACGTACGTGTAGGCGGGCTGGACAGAAATGTTGTTCACCTGAACGGTGATGTACCATACGACCAAGAGCGAAAGCCGATGTTTGGTCATGCGCGACTTTATAACAGATTCAATGCTCTTACTCTTGTGCCTGATGGTCTTAATCCTGCCCTTGTCATCCATGTAGTTGACTTTCCACAAAGCGTGTCATTTTTGACAAGATTGGTTTTTCATTTTAACGTATCAAATGATTTTCTGAAAACCATGCACACTCTGTCGGACAAGATCATGAAACGTTTTACGCTTTGTTGTTTGGTTGACATAATCTGGCGGTTATTGTTGTATAGTTAACTAATATTTTATTTAGTTTGATTTAAGTAGGTAAGTTGATTTGAATAGTCGACTCTACATATTTAATCTTTGTTTATTATTATGTAGTTTGGTTTAACTACTTACTTTAATTATTATAATTATAACGCTTCAAGCTTGGGATTTATTTAGTTATTTTAGTGTACCATGTTGAAGTTTCAAGTTCCATTGCCATTACCATCGGTGAAGATATTACGGAGCTCTTCATCGTTATTTTATTTGGTAGTTATTTGAGAGTAAGTACGTTTCGTTTTAATTCCTATGTATACAGTCCACAAATATTATTTATTTATGTAGTTGCTTTGCAATTTACTTCTAATAATATATTTCACTCTTCAAGTGATTTGCATTTATTTCTTAACGTTTTGAAGAATTAACGTTTTGGTTTATTTTCTTACTTCTTGAAACGGAGGAGGTGTGCATATTATATTTTGTTAACTAACTTGTAGTAGTTTCGAATCGCGTTTTCTACCTCCGGCTCAACGCTGCTACACTCATCGCCTGCTACGCCGTGTTTTTATCTCCGTGCCCTACACCTTCTTCTTACCCGTGACGCTGCGAGGACAAGCCGACTGCCAGAATGACTCAAGAGGCTTCTTCACATAATTATTGCGACGACTTTCTACCAACGATTATATTTGGGAATTAAGATACTATGACTCGTCTCTGTTAACCGCTACACAGTGACAGATTATGCAGACTATTCCCTACCACCTGCGATAAAAAGGTGTGAGATGTCGGATCTGCTTGTATGAGCTATTTATCAACGAAGTCTGGCTATAAAACGAATACTAGCCCAGTAACAAGCCTCCAGTCTGGGTCAATTACGCTACTTCCTTTGGCGACTCTACGGGCAGCTAATTCACTCTTCGGGCAACACTCCGAAGCTTCAGAAGCCTTCAAGCTTTGGAAGATATTGCTGCAGTAAAGAAGCACTGCTCCGAGTACCATCGCACTAGGGCTGCCCCACTTTGATAGGGTTGCCACCTCCCCGCAATAACTTCCTTCTCCTTCTTTTAAAAAGGGGGAGGATGTTACGGACTCCTTTGTAGGAGCCTTTTTGATAGTTTTTATTATAAAACGTTGAGTCTGTCTTATGCTATCGTTCGGCCTGTCCTGTCAAAATTCTCTCTCTTTCAGTTTGTATTTCTATTATTTTCCTTTATTATATCTACTAAAACTATTCTGAGTTCCTTGTCCCTCTTTCCTTTCCCTCCGTAACATTTGATATAATAAAGGAAAATAATAGAAATACAAACTGAAAGAGAGAGAATTTTGACAGGACAGGCCGAACAATAGCATAAGACAGACTCAACGTTTTATAATAAAAACTATCAAAAAGGCTCCTACAAAGGAGTCCGTAACAATCTCAAACGAAATTACATTGCACCTCTCGCAATAAGCCAACCTCGTCCAGACACAAACAAACCGCACACACAATTGATTTACCGAATCACCCTCGAAGGAGCGCCCCTTCAGTGCCGAGAGACGTGGACAGGACACGGTCGGGACACGGACGGACACAAACGTGATGCGGATGGGAGACGGACGGGTAACATACAGGACACGAACGGACACAAACGTGACACGGACGGACACAAACGTGACACGGACGGACACAAACGTGACGCAGTAAGATACGGATGGGAAACAGACAGGACACGGATGGGATAAGGACCGGATAAGGACAGGACATAGATAGTTTAAGGACGGGATAGGGATGGAAAAAGGTCGGGACACAGACAAGACACAAACGTGACGCGGATGGGGTACGGATAGGACAGTTGAGGGACACCGATGGGACACGGAGAGGATACAAATGGGATATGGACGAAGCACGGTATGAAGTATGTTGTTCTATTTTTATGTTACTAGCAACCCGCTCCGTCTTCGCACGGGTATAAAATAAATAGCCTATCAGGCCTTTTTTTTATAAGGAAGGGAAATGCATTGGCGCATCGTACTGCTTCCTGGAGAAAATAACAGCGGCGTGTGTGGGACTCCCGCGCTCTGAAAAGAGCGGAGACTACCCACTAAAACCTTCCCACTATAACCCAGCCTATCAGGCCTAGCATACGCAATATGTCACATTTATCGCATGAGACGACAAAATTTTCGATACTGTTGATTGGCTAATAGCACACCGCACTCATATTTTCAGCCAATCAGCAGCTGCCGCACTGACTTCAATCGATTTTAACGTTTGTTAAGAGCGCGATAAAATTTAGTTACGTTGCGTATGCTACATGTCACTCTCTAAAAAAATAATTACAATCGATCCAGTGCATTTGATTTATTATAAAATTCAAAACTAACAGTCTTTCTCCACAATTTAATGGATGTTAATATACATTCCTCTTGAATCACTCAATGTATTAAAAAAAAACGCGTCAAAATTCGTTGCGTAGTTTTAGCATAACCCCACACTAGCGTTCTTTCGGCCATCAACTCAATTGTTTCGGCCCGACCGTGTTTTAAAATCAGTAGGTAGAAGACTTTTCGGCTGATAGCAAATATGGATGTAGCTTAAAATACTAACTCATATTGCCGAACAAACCCATTTTCAATTAAGTACTTTTAGTTTTCGAGAAAATAAATGCTAAAGTTGCCTATTCGGGCCATGTGTCAAATGGGTATAATATATTTTTTCCTTTACAAGTTGAAAGCATTAATTTTATCACTGCAATATAAAACATTATATTGTGCGTTATTCAAATCTTACATTTCCATTTTCGAAATAACTGTACATGACGTCAGCGCGGCGCGACGCTCGAACGCGATGTGCGGAGGACGCCCAGAGCAAGCGCCTCTCAAACGCCGCGCCGACGCTGAGCGGGCGCCGCGTCGACGCAACGCCCAACCAACGCTAGTGTGCGGAGGTCGCCGGCAAGACGCTGACGCTCGAAAGACGCTAGTGTGGGGTCCCTCTTAAAGATTTAAGCGCACATAGGGATATAGGGACAGAAAATTGACTTTTTTATACTATAAAGTGATAACTTAATTATAATAATGCAACGACCCTGCAATAGAGCATCAATAGGCTGTTCTCTCTTTCTTCATTTAGAGTATATCCTCCTTCCTTTTCTTTTCTTTGTTAAAAAAGTACCTAGTAAGTGTTTTGAGTCCAGTTTCAATGTCTTTGTCGAAGCAAAGAATAATTACATTAAGGTTAGAGAATGTGATTAATCAAGTTATGAATAATCTGTTTGTAAATCATTTTACTTTTTGTACCGTTAGCAGTTTTGCTTTCGTTTTTGTTTTATAAAACTTAATGAATCAACATTTTTGTAGGTTTACTAAAAATAAGCATTTTTTTATTACGGTTGTGTGAATATAATTTGTACTGTTAATGATTGTACATGTTTTTAAGTTTTAATATTTATAAAGAGTTTTTTGCAATCATTAGTGTTAAAATCTTTCTGACCGTATTAAATTTGTAACTGAATTTTGAACTATTAAGAAAAGATTTTGAAATCAGATCAATAAAAATACCACAATAGAGATCTAGTATTTATAAAAATAAATATTGGACAAAATTTAATTTAATGGTAAGTATAGTCAGAATATTTAGTTCGTGAACAACCTTATGTACAATCGTTTGAGTTACTACGCAAACTCTTGTGTTACAGAAATCAGAAATAACGACAAAGAGTCAATTATTTATTTTTAAAAAACTTTATTGCACAAAAAAAGTACAAAAGGTGGACTTAATGCTAGGAGCATTCTCTACCGGTCAACCGTTGGGTCATGCAGATAGTACGTTTATGGGTGCGGTAACAGTAAAAATGTGAGTATGGATAACAACAAAATTAATAATCATAAATAGCAGAAAATTAAATACGAGAATAGAATATTCATACATAGGTTTATGGTAAATAAATATAATAATTAAACAATATAATATAAATAAATATTATATATTAATATATATGCAAACAAGTGAATAAATAAAGCAAATGAATTGAACAAACGAAATTTTATGTAAAAGGGGAGGAATAAAAGAATTCACGAACTTTTAATTTAAAAATTCCCTTAGTGAGGGATTGTCGAGTTTCGGTGGGTCAATCTTTTTGATCTTACCATTTGTGATACAATTAAACAAATCAATACCGCTGCATGATGTCAATAAATAGGTCTTGTTTGTGTCTTTAAAAAAGTACATTTCTGACAACAAACAATCTCATATGTACCTTGATAGATGTATTAGATACGACTTTTTACACGACTTAAGCTATTAGGTAACATTGAGATCATCTGATCTTAAGTATGGTGCATGTCATGCGGAAATCAATGATGATACAACAATCTTTGTTTAAATTCACGTA
This sequence comes from Glyphodes pyloalis, assembly GCA_037074685.1. Taxonomy (NCBI): domain Eukaryota; kingdom Metazoa; phylum Arthropoda; class Insecta; order Lepidoptera; family Crambidae; genus Glyphodes; species Glyphodes pyloalis. The sequence continues at coordinate 648,004 of JAYKKO010000050.1, forward strand.
TAAACACGAATACATTGGACAAATTTTCATCACATTCCTTAATGACGACCTCCGTAGCCGAGAGGCGAGCCGGCCGGACTTTGGCGTAGCGCCATCTCTGAGGTTCCGGGTTGCGATCCCCGGTCGGGTCAATATGGGGAACGAACTTTTCTATATTGTCTCGGGTCTGTGTGTTGTGGTACCGTCGTTGTTTCTATTTTCTGTAACACATGTGCTTATGCTACTTATCTCAGAATTATAACAATGTTTGTGCTGTTGTCCAATATCTATCTAATGTTTGCTTTGAGCGGGAATCGCGCCCAAGATTTTTAATTTTCACAAAAACAATGACTCATACAAAGTTTCATAGTAAGCTTTCGATTTAAAAACCACCAAACAGCTTCGCTTTGCAACACAATATCTGAAGTAAAAGATTTATGTCTCTTTTTTGCGGATATCTCGTCGGCCCAAGATTTATCGGCGTAAACAAACCGAATCGATAAATAGCAGAGTTTTTACAGCAGTTTGATGCCGAGTGACTGCGGACGTGAGTTGGGTTAGGATGTGGAGCCTGAGGCGTTTTCGGGACTTGCATAAGTTAACTGAAGCCCTTAGAATATGTGGATTCGTTTGTTTTTAAACCCCAACGCATAACGAAGGGGTGTTATAAGTTTTACTGTTTGTCAGTAAAATTACTAGTGGAATCGTATATTTTCGATTGGATTAACTGTTTTCAATCTCTATATCGAGAAAAAAAGCGGCACGACCATACCTGCTTTTTTGAAGCCATTTAAGTAATTGTCGACCTCCTATAACTACGTTGTGGATCAAACAGACTGAAACAGCTTGAATTTTCAGTAACAAAATATATCCACCTTACAGAAGACCGCAGCCAATCACTTCTGTGTTGTTGTGTTCCTGCGTGTGAGTAAGGTTTCCAGAGCTCCTGGGGGTTGCTACATTAGTAGCAGGGGTCAAGCCTTCAAGGTAAGGGCAACAAGTCCAGTAACATATTTATTATGCTGTACTTGTCACCCTTAAGCTAGGACCTCATTACTACTTAACATCCGGTGGGATGAGGTCAATCTTGAAGTACAATATAAAAAAAAACCATTACTATAAGATGAACACAAAAAAAAGTGGCACTGACATACCATGCCTACTTTTCTTACAGCGATTCAGGCCTTTTTCGATCCACCTGTAACTTAGTTATGGCTAACTTAGAAGCCTGATTTTCAATAGTCAAAAAGAAATACTGTAAGACGAATATCATAATATTCCAATATTAAACTATTTTAACGGATTTAAATTACACGCTTTAAGCTAAAGCCCAAATTGAATATTGTATTAGTTCTACGGATTACTGATTTGGTTAGATCTAATTTGCGGGATCTGTTAAAACAAACAGATAAACAATTTGTAACGCCGATGTGGGTTAGCAAGTGTTTTGTTGAATAAATTGTAGTGTAACATATTACATTGCTCATTAAGATAGAAGTAAAAATCTTTTAAAATTTTGAGAAAATTAAAGTGTTTTTAAATTTTTTTACGTTGTTTATAAACCGTCCCACTGATGAGCAAAGACCTCTCTCTCTCTCTATCTTTCTCTCTCTCTCTGTCTGTTTTTAGATATGATATATGAAATCAACGTAGCTCATTCTAATAGGCAAGCATACAGAGAAATAAGTAGATATTATCTGTTAAGCAAAGCATTAAATTATCTTACTATCTCTTCTTTTAAGAAACAATACCTACTTAGATTACCAGTTCATTGACATAGTAGAGAAATGCAGAAAAAAAAAATATTTGTCATGTTTGCGATGTTTCATCAGTATGTAATAAACTCCATGCTAAGAGCAAAAAGCAAACGGCTAGATAAGTTGAGCATTTTTTGTAATAATATCACCTGCGATAACTCGCGGTTAGCTCAGTTGGAAGAGCAGCACGCGCGATACGTGAAGGTCGTGGGTTCAAGCCCCGGACCGGAAGGAAGATTAAATTGTTTAGTTTCTTTAAAATATATGAGATACTGTCCAGTATTTATTTTAATAACAAAACATCTCGCGCAGGTTCCAATGCTAGCAAAAGTAAGTAATACATTTAAGTGGACGCGTAATTTGGCCACAATACAGAGGGAACTTAATCAGGTCAAGCTCAGTAAGAAGGCTGACCGCATAAAGGCACAGCTTCCCTTCACATGGACCTCATATATACCCCATACAGCCCCATAGTTCTCGCAACCGATTGGGGTCGCGCTTTAATCCCGTAATAGAATTTACTCGGCAACTTTTTGGTGTTCCGTGGAGAAATAACAGAACAAGCAACAAGAGAAATACAAATAATTCTGCAACAGAATCTGTTTTAGTTACAAAATTGGTACTTGCTAAAATGTTGTTAAAGTTAGCTTTAAGATTTGTATGGAAACCTTCGATTTTGAAACTCAACTTTGACGCTCTATTCTTTGATTGCCTGTAAATGGTTTCACCATCTAATGCTCGGTTCAATATTTCTCAATTTGTAATGTGTCGAAAATAACTACCCGTTTTTCTACGAATCGTAAATTCTATTTTCTAATTTACTTTCCATATCGGCTATTATGAGTCGTCTGTCGGTTGTTTTTAGCTTACGCCTTGTATAATTGATAACTATCCGTGACTAAAATGGATCGTTTTTGAAATATTGGAATCGGGCATAAAAAATAGTAAAAAAGTTTATCCTTCCTAGAAATGTACAAATCGTCGACGCGCGTGCAATACCGCATATCTACCGTTTCCATAAAGATTAATTTTGTCTGTTATTTCATATTATTTCAATCCAAATTGGGACTTACGGAAAAATGTACTTACGCGGTATTGCACGCGCGTCGACGATATGGAATCACAAAATCTTAAAAAAATTTGTTAGTGAGTAGGTATAGTATATCTTTATTACGTAACAAGGATTTTCAATATTCATAAAATAATTAGCAACGTTGAACAAAAAATACAACTAGGTATGAGTTTGTGCTGTCTTTTTTAAATGTTTGGATTATTTTCGATATGTATTTTTTTATTTTTTGAAGAATTTAAAAAGGTTTTGGATGAAGGTGATATGATATGGGTAATGAATAAAAGTTTACGATGAAAATCAGTATCGAGACTTGCCGTAATCATAAAGTGCAGCATTAAACTGTTTTCCAAATATTTCATGTACAAATATGTTTTTATTTATTTTGTTAAAGTTCCAAGTAAAGTTTTTTCTGTTCTTTTTTAACATTATTTTTTTTTTAGTACGGAACCGTTACATCGTGAATCATAAACGCTCTTAGGCTATCTTTATTAGTATATTATTTAACTTATCAACTTCATCAATCGAAGGTCAAGAACGCATTAGGTTAATGGCTCAATTATTTAGGTTCGCAGGCTCTTTATACTGAAATAGGCTATGTTAATCTTCTTTCGGGCATGACCAATACAAAGAAATGCCTTTTATTTTACGATTGTTTTTGTAAAATTGAAGAGCTTGTGAAGCGATACCAATAAAGCTTCGGAAACGATACCGAATGTCAAGCTATGTACGTTGCGATCCGTGGATGAATAACCATGCCAACCAAATTTAGTGGCACATGCCACTAAATTTTTGACTATTTGAATACATATTCAAATAGTCAAATATTTTTTTAATTTAACCTTCAAGGCGCGTGTAGTTGAATCGACCGTGTTTAGTTCATTTTCGTTCATATTACCCATTAAATTTATTTTTCACTTTGAGTGGCCTGTAGCTATGTCATTAGCTGTAAAACAAATAATAAACCGTCTCTCGTGGCGATCCCTCCCCCCTCCAAAAATCGCAATTGCTTTAGTCCCGATGTAGTCGTTGAAAACACTACACGCGTCTGTTGTCGAAAAGTTAGCGCGACATAACCTCGTTCAAGCCCTTTAGTCATATGACGACCTCAGTGGCGCAGTGGCTAAGGTAGGCACCCAAAGCGCGTAAGGTCCCGGGTTCGATTCCCGGTCAGGTCAATTTGGAAAACGAATTTTTCTTAATTGACTTCGGTCTGGATGTGCTGGGATGCCGCCCCCAGTTGGTATCCGTCGTGTGGTACTCATAGTACAAGGGAAACCTTAGTTTGAGACCATGTGATTGGTGTGATTGTCTGGCGCATTTATTTATTAATTTTATTTAGTAGTTCTTCATCAGCAGGGAAATCATAAATTGAAACCAATAAATCGGATCAGCCATGCTTCCCCCCTAATGGCCCTTTGGAAAATCGTCGACATCAATATGTTTTCGACAATGTTAACAGGGTTTGAAGTTTCAAGGTCAAAATATATGGAACTGACAATCACATGATCTTTAAATGCAATGAATTTAAATTAATTATACAATTGAAAATTTTAGAACGATAACGAACTGAACTTTATGATAACTTACTATTAAGTGAAATAATAAACCAACATCTGGTCGGACTATAAAAAATCCTTAAAAAAACTTGTAATTTTAGTTAAGCAAAAGAGCGCTGACATTTTAACTTAAAAAAATTATTCTATCTTTATAAACGCTGCTGCAATCGAGTGAATGAAACACCTATTCCTCTTAATACCTAAATTTACAGCGCCAATTTCGTCCCGAAGATAATCTAATTTCCAATAAAAATGCCAAACCAAACTGGAGTCTCCCCTGGGAGTTCAGAATAAAGTGACATTTGGTAAAAATGAATTTTAATGCCCTACCATCATGATATAAGGGGACACTTGCCCCAAGCTACCTTTAATACTCACCCTGCCCATCGCCACACATTTCGCCAAATTTACCATCCACTGGTTCTTTGTAACTTGCTATTTACCAAAGTAGGTTATCATTGCAAGCAATGGAACTTACCCCGTTTGTAGAATTAGGCCAGGGATTGAGGCAAAGTTTGATAATAAGATTTATATGGTAGTCCCGCTAGCCAGTGTCCGTCCCTGCCATTTTGAATTGCTGATTGCCTTAAAATAAGGTGCCAGAGTACCTACTTGTTGCTTAGGGAATAAAATTGCGTCCGCTTTTTAATGGGAAACGGGAAATATTGACTTTTGAAGCGCTGAAAGTATAATGGGACTTATTTGCGACGGGTCTAACGGTATGCCTGGTTAATTATGCGTTGGGTTAGATTTCTCTGTGTTTCTTTTTGGGTCGTCTACGGAATTCGAGTTTGCTTTTTTGTTTTAATTGGCCTGATTGAAATCGTTATTGGGAATATGATTTTGGTCAATTTTTGTACTGGAATAACAACAGGGAATATTTATGACTGACTTTTGCGGAGAAAAACGTTTTAAACGTGAAGCCTTGTGAAATTATTCTAGGACATTCGAATCATAAGCTAACGGATTTATTTTTAAAGGTGTAGAAGAGTAAACAAAATAGCTTTCATTTCATGGCGATCTCGGTGGCGCAGTGGCTAAGGTAGGCGGCCAAAGCGCGTAAGGTCCCAGGTTCGATTCCCGGTCGGGTCAATTTGGAAAACGAACTTTTCTAAATTGACCCTTTTTTTTTTTTTTTTTTTTGATTCCCAGGGGAAATGCCCACGCACCGTCACTCTCTGCCACGGGGAGACAGAGAGTGGTGTGTCGGACTCGAACCGACTAAAACCCCTGGGGTGGTCCTACTCTGCGCAGTGGCGGGGGGGGCCGGGAAGCGCCATTAAAGCATTACGCAATCCCCCCCCTAAACGCAATTGCCGCGCATGGCGCAGCGCGTCTCGGTGCGGCAGGTGGAGTTGCCGCACCACGGGGCATGCCGGACCACCCAGCATGCCCCGTCACCTCGAGCGACGCCAGAATTCCCCGTTCTGGCGCCTTCGGGACTCATGGCCTCAGTGGCCTACTCCCCCGTCATCTGGACGTCAGGGGCGGGTCGAGCTGGTTGCGACGGCGGCTTGTCGCTATTACTACCAGCGGCCCGTCTCTTGGGCTTCACGCTCTTGCAGGCCCTGCCACCTGCAACATGGTCGGCCCTCCTTCCCGCCGCACTGCAAAAAGTACAGTGCGGCTCATGCCCACAATCACGGGCTAGGTGGCCGTCCTTACCACACCTGTAGCATTGGGTGCTACGATCCACCTCTGACCCGCACTGCAGCCTAACGTGCCCCATTTCGAGGCACCGGAAGCAGCGCAGGTCCCTATTCGCCAGCAGCTGGACACTCGCAGACGACCACCCCACAAGAACGCGACGGCCCTCGACCAGGCGTTTGGCCACCGAGACCGGACAACGGACCCAACACGACGCCGGACCCCGCCCCACTCGACGGATCTCCCCAACCTTTACAAGCTCCGTCGAGCACTCCCCTATTCCTGCCACTGCGGCGGCCACCTCAGCGGCGGACACGGACTCATCCAGCTGGGAGAGGCGCAATTCTGCGCACCTCTCAGGCCGGGCAAACCTCACGCCGTCCAATGGGACGGCCTCGCGCAGCTTTCCCACCAGCAGTTCCGCCTTGCTGCGGTTTTCTGTTTCGGAGCCGCCGCTCAACTCCAAAAGACGCCCCCCTGTCAACGCTGGACGGAAGCCCAGCTTTCCAATCCCCATATCCTGTAGGCAGATTTTCTCCTTGGCCCTAGTGAGGACCTCCATGTACGTCAGGCCCCGCTCAGCGGCCTCCGGCAGTATCGTGATTGATACTGCCGCCGACTGAGTGGGGCGGAGGTTCGGCAGGTTTGGCCGTCTCTTTTTCTTCGCCGCCTGTGGTTTGGGCGGTGGCGGTGGGGCTTCCGTAGCCCTTGCTGCTCTTCTCGTCCTCCTCTTGGTCACCGTTGACCATGCCGCATCCATAGACGCGGGTGGAGGTGGCAGGAGGCGGGACTCCCTAGGAGGGAGGGGTTGTGTAACTCCCCCCTTTTTCCCCTTCTGGGGTTTCGACACAGGCGCTGGGGCGACGGGGTTCTGCATCGCAGAAGTGCTGCTAGCGGGAGTCCGTGGTTTGGGCCCAGCGGCCGGACCCTTCTCTGCTATCGGACGCGACGACGATTGCGTCCCACTCTGCTGCTCTGTAAGCGGCGGCAGCCGCTTCTCGAACTCCCGGAATCGGGAGTCGAGGTAGCTAAGCAGCTTGTCCTGCTTCTCGGGAGCTCCCTGCGCCATCATTTTTTCCCTCAGTTCTGCGATCTCTGCTCGCATTGCCGCCATCTCTTTGTCTTGACGAGTCAGACGCTCCCTAAGTCGGTCGTTCTCGTCTGTTACAAGCCGGGTTGTCGCCTCTAGCGCTCTAACTTCTTCCGCCGAGCTGCGTCCATAAATCCTGTCAGCCACCTTCTCCCACTCGTCGGCTGCCAGTTTAAGGGCCTTTACGTACGTGCCCTTTAGGTTCCCCGACCCCTTCGCTATGCTTCGGACAAGGTCCGACGTCCTCTTTGACTGGGCGACGAGGAGGAACGAAGGCCGGTCTTCGATATTTTTCGACGCCTCCTCCCGCATCAAAGTCTCCGGCGAGAGGGTTCTCTCCACATAGGCGATCTCCTCTGCCGTACGCTGAACCTTCGCGATGTTGGTGGAGATGGTCTGGTCCCAGTTTTCTGCGGCCTTCTTCTTCTCCAGCTCTTCCATCTTTTTCTTGTGCTCCCTTTTGGCTTCCGCCACACCCACATATTTGCCAGTGGTAGGCGGACGCCCGCGGCCCCTCTTCGCTGGCTGTGCCTTGCGAAGGACGACATCCCCTGTCTCAGCTTCCCGACTGGGCCGCTTCCGCCCAGCCAACAATCCCGCTCCGTCCACAGACGTGCAGCTGCTGCTGCGGCTTCTGATCTCGGCGGCGCGACCTGAGCGCCGTGGTGTTGACCGAGTCACGTCCATCTCCATATCAGATAAACTAATAACCGACACGTCAGACACGTCGTCTGAATCCATTTCCCCCCCGACTGCTACTTTCCCCAGTTGTTTTTTAGTTGTAGAATCCATTATGTTCCCACGAATTATGCTGGAACTAAGTGGTCGCCCCGTGCAGAGCCAGTTGCACGGGGAAGCCTATTACTCGCCCGGGGTCGGCCGGTCCGGGCGGTGGGGTCGATAGGAGGAGCTTTGCCCATCTCCTCACCATCCCTCCGAGGGAGAGATGGCCCCGACGTCTCGTGCCACTCCCAACGTCGGGCTTAGGGGGTTTTTTATGAAGGTGTCCTTCCTCTTGGGCCGGCCAATGAAGGCAAGCCCCCTACCCCTCCCCCCTCCCCAGGCCTACCTGGGCTACAAGGAGGAGAAGCAGGTTTGCCGGTGGTGGTCCTGAAAAGGACCGCGTCTCCCCAGCCACTTTGGCCAGTTCGACCCACCGAGCCCTAACACCTACGCGCCTCGTCCTCAACTGCTCTTCTCAAACCGAGAATAGCAGAGAGGACGGTATTCCCCACCCCCCCAAATTCCCCACCCCCCCATTCCCCATCCCCAACCCGCCTACCCCACCCCCCCCAGTGTGTTTGGTCCGCGGGAGCTAATCTCCGACCGCCGACCGCCGTCCGCAGGGCATCCCTGTAAGCGGGAGTACCCTCCGGGCGGCAGCCGACGGCTTCCCCTATCCGCCGGCCGGGGGACGCGCCAGGTAGGGGTATCACCTCCCCCCCTGGTTCTAAATTGACCCTGGCGCATTTATTCATTTATTTTTATTTATTCAACTTTTCTGTTTGATAAATTCTTTATTTGGATAAACACTCGACTTTGAATGTATGTTCCTTTACTAAAAGTGATGTGAAATGAAAATAAATAAATCAATAAATATGCCAGACAACCACACCAGTCACCTTGTCTTAAATTCTAAGGTTTTCCCTTGTACTTTGAGTACCAGACGACGGATACTAACTGAGGGCGTCATCCCAGCACACCCAGACCCAAGTAAATTTAGTAAAGTTCGTTTTCCAAATTGACCTGACCGGGAATGGAACCCGGGACCTTTCGCGCTTTTGCCGCCTACATTAGCCACTGTGCCACTGAGGTCGTCAATTAAGTAATACGTTGAGTTTAATTTACGTTTATTCGTTTTTTCATATGACTAAACCTTAATCTGTGGCTATTATCTTAAACTAATAATCAGCACACCTAACTGAAGTGTCTGTAGCTGATCGGATAATCAAAGCGAGGTACTTAAAGCGCTAACTGAGAGCGCTGGAGGTCGATTGTTCTGATAGTAGATAATTGAGTGCCATCCCTCGCTCCGAGTATAGTTGCCCACTTAGAAATTACTTAATTGGTCAAGAGAGGTAGGGCATAGCGATTCATCGCTAGAACTGGTGCAGCCCGACTGGTGAAATAACTTCATTCAACTTACAGAAGACCGCAGCCAAATAACAATCACTTCTGTGTTGTTGTATTCCTGCGTGTAAGTATGATTTCCAGAGCTCCGAGTGCTACATTAGTAGCAAGGGTCAAGCCACTAAGGTAAGAGCGACAATTCCAGTAACAGATTTATTACTGTACTTGTCACAGTTAGGACCTCATTACCACGCAACATCAGATACGATGAGGTCAATCTTGAAGTGCAATATAAAAAAAAAAAGAAAGCTTGATCTATGTCAGTAACGAAACGTTGGGAGGACGATTTAAAAAACGAAGAGGTGCATTCGATTAGCGTGTCTTGTTTGTTTGTATGTATAGACAGACACTATGGCATTGTAGCTACATAACTCTTGAACCGATTTTGGTTTCGTTAGATAGCTATTATGTCACTTTTCAGTAAGCCACTTGCCCGCACACACGTCCAGACACACGCTGCATTGTACCGACTGACTGATGCTTATAACAAGCTGTGTTGCAAGAGCAATGTCGATATTTTCTACGACTCTCTCCGGCAGTTTAAATCGTAAATCCACGAGTTGATAAATAGAAGAGTAGGTTATCATAGTTTGCTCATGTAAAACATTGTTGTTTTATATATATACCCCTATATATTTATATGTTTGTATTTGTAATTTAATTAAGCCATTCTCTAAAATTTTTACATTTCATTCAATTTAGTATTTAATTTGTTTTAATTCAAGCATGATGTAACTGCCTTTACAAGATTATTACATTTGGTACGTATTGTTATTGTGAAAATTAATTTTAAAGTTTTTTTAAAGGTGATTTTCTCTGGCAATCCAAAGTAAATAAATAAATAAATGGTGTGTTTGAATGACTTGACCCTGTAAATATCAAGAGGTATCCTAAACTTGAGGCTGGTTGATTGATAGAATGGTCAGGCGCAATTGTTCACTATTCTGAAGGTCAAAAAAAATACCAGGTAGAGACAAAAGCAGGTCAGACTTCACACTTGGAGTTTGCACCAGCCTTAATGTTGAGCGTATAAGATCGAATATCGAATTGCAGTATTTACCTTAAGGTGCTGATGACCGTATTACGCTTATAACTGTTCTTCGTCAGTTCCTTACAATCAGTAGATAAAACTTTTATTTTTCACTTCCCTCAAAGCACTTAGTTTAAAGTTGTGTTCGTAACTACTTTAAGCTCAATCAGCACTCCTCTACTAATTGGATAATTAACGAGCGTCGGGCTGTTACTCGAGTGTCGAAACTCGATTGTTCTGATCGCCGATTACCGAGTTATGAACTACTTACTCGAGCTGAGTTGGCACATGCTAGGGTTAAGTCATCGGTTACTGTGGCCATTATATTTATTTTGTTTAGGAGTTCTGAGGTTCTGGGGAGTTTAGGTGAGTTATCCCCGCTCTTTTTAGAGCATTAGAGTACCTCACACATTCGCTGTCATACCCAAGAACCGGTAAAGTGTGGCAAATTAATTCTTCCCATCAAAAAAATAAGCGTTAAAAAGTGATAATGGTAATTTTGGCTTTTACATGAACGAGTATTTTAAATAAAAATATTTATCATCATTATACTGATATAGCACATCAGCTCTTTCTACCTAACCATTGCTTACTACTGTGCGTGTAAACTAACTCCACCTAACTCGACGCCTACGCTCCGTATGCTAAATAAGATTTAGATCATTTAGATCCATCCACTTTAGAACACGTCTTTCCCAGCAGTTCGTTTTTTCTGATGTTAATGTTGTGAATATACACAAGAAAAAACTTCAACCATAGCTCTCATAGTTCCCTATACATTTTAAGGGTAGTTTGTACCGTTAGAGTCCAGTCTCCCTATTGTGTCAAAAAAAAATTGGCGAATCGTTGCAGGCCATTTTGATTCTTACAATAATTTAATGGTAAAAAAAAATATTTAAAAAATCTATGGTGCCTTTATACAAACAATGTTTTCAAAGGATTTCTAACTTTCTTTCGCGTTCCACTTTAAGCATTTAAAACAAGTCAACGGGTCAAAACGCGACCTCATTTTAGCAGTCAGCTCGTGGTCACTTGGTTGGTGCAACCTAACCGAAACACCGGGCAGTAAGTAGTTCGCATTGACTACTATAACGTTTTGACCCGTTAACTTATTTTTTTATAGCCTATAAACTGTCCCACTGTTGAGCAAAGACCTCTTCACTTATTTTAAAAGATTTAATTTTTTCTCCCATATTTACTATACCCCTGCACCAAACTCCTTGATCTCGTTCGAGGGTTATCTGATCCGCATCAGAGATGAGCGCTTGGCGCCGCGCCAGCACTCGGCTGATTGTCGTAATGGAAGTCTAATCGTACGGAGAGAGTCGTTAGCGTGAATTATAGCCGAGATACGTAGCACACAGTAACATGGAACGTTCAGATATCTTACTCTTCTTTCCCACTTCCTCTAGCTTTTAAACTTTTTTTTATTATTATCAGTCTTTGCCAATATCTCGGGACTACAGAGTCCCGTACTTTTGGGAGGCATGCATGGGGCCGAAGCCAATACGTAGAGGTCCTTTAAAGACATGTAAGATCTTAATGTAATGTGACACCAACCGACGATTAACCCTGTATACGTAATAAAATGCAGCTAAGGACCTCCCCCGGTCAGTGCATGGCTATGGAATGGAGTAGAAGGACAAATAATCTGGGCTATAAGAATGAGGTGCCAGTGGACTGGGAAACCGGGACTATGGCACCTGCCTGATATAATATGTTTAAAAACACGAATATAACAGGCAGGTGGTGACTTGCAATCTCACTATCATGGGCCCCCTATAGGTCGCACACGCAAGATGCGAAGCAGGAGTGTTGGCTCAGGCTGTGGAGAGGTGTGCACAGCTTTTCGTATCATTATTTTTATTTATGTAATTGGACCTGTGCAGTTCTAGTGAATTATGTTCTCTGTCACCTAACAGATCTATTTTGACTCGCCTCCGAAGAACATTGTCAGCAATTATAACTTTAAACACTCTTTAACTGCACTGTGTTTGTTGAAAACAATACATTTTGTTGAGTGGTCCCGATTGTCGAAAGCTACAATTTTATAAACTAGCAACTGGGACCGTGGTCCCAGTTTATATTGGTCCCACATGCCATTATACATTTTATAATCAATGGCATGATTGGATGAACCGATTAATTTCAGCGTTGTTTATTAGCTATACTTAGCTTTGAAAATGTTTATACATCAATCAATTCGAATAAAACTTGCTTAGCCCACGGTGGAAGGAACTAATTTCCAGCTTTCAAACAAGACTATGTTGCTGATTGAAATTCGAAAAGTAACTATAAACGGAAGATGGTGTATAAAATTTACATCGCCCTTACTCCTATCGAATCGTACAATGTTATTTTATGTATTCCAGTTTAACAGACAACAATGTCTTGTTTTATAGATTGGGGAGAGTTTAGTTCTTATCAAGATAGTTTATAGTAAATGTTCACATGTACACATGTACAGCAGGTAAATGCGTGCTGATAACTGTCACGCCATTCAAAAAGCCACGTTAAATATCAATTTTGACTTTGGATATTCCTATGTCGTTAGCATTAGAGCGAATATTGAACTGAAAATGTTTGAATAGAATAGAATAGAAAATATCTTTATTCATGTAAGCTTTACAAAAGCACTTGTGAATAGTCAGTACAAATAAAGTATTCTACCGCCGTGTTCGGAATGTTGATCATGTCGAGAAGAACCGGCAAGAAAATCGACACTTACTCTTTTCAAATATAACAATGCGTCCTTAAACTAGGTACTTAAATAAAGTATACAAAGCTATAGTAAGTTTTCAAAGAATTAAGTTATTCTAGACCCATACATTTTTGTCATTTAAATAATCATCAATTTTGTAGTAGCCCTTTTTTATTAAACAATTTTTAACATGAGACTTAAATCTATGCATGGGCAACTGGATAACATTTTCAGGTAACTTGTTAAATAATTTAACGCTTAAACCCACAAAGGAATTACTTATCTTATGTAGTCTTAGATATGGAACAGCAAGCTTGTGTTTATTTCTAGTGTTAAAGTTATGGAAGTCAGATTTTTTAAAAAGTAGATTATAATTTTTGCGTACATACATAATACAATCAAAAATGTATTGAGATGCAACGGTAAGTATGTTAATTTCTTTAAATAAGTCTCTGAGAGAATCCCGTGATTTAAGACCATATATGGCGCGGATAGCCCTCTTCTGTAAAACAAAAATAGTCTGAATGTCAGCAGCTGTTTCCCACAAAAGGAGACCGTATGACATAACACTATGGAAGTAACTGATACTGTTTACCTTGTGCGGTATTCATTGGTATCTGACTATTGCAATCGTTATTTTTTCGTATGTAACCACTAAACAGGTTAATCCTGCCAGTTCAAATTCTAATTCAACCTGTTTAATCAAACACAAGTAATAAAATATTTTTAAATATAAACGTACCTTATTTTATATAATATTATTCACCCGCCTTAAAATGTATTAAAAGAGCGTGACGTAGTTCTAAACCACAAAATAACAAGTGATAGAAGGATCAACAATTTTAATAGATTCTTCACTTTTTAATACCTATGACATTATTGTATTTAAATTGCTGTTTTAGTTCCTAGTTTAGTCCTACTTCCATCAGAAGCAGGCATTCCCCCCCCCCCCCTTCAGTTTCCGTGCAAATTTGTCAACCACGCCTCTCCCATGCTCGGCGGAACGAGAACCGCCCTGGACGTTAGTTCAAAGCGCTTAATTAGTAGAACACTAGGTTTTACTCTTCGATGGTATAGCTAGTGGTTTGAGTAACGTTTTATTTCTAGGATTTTTGATCGCAACCCCCCATTTTGTAGTTGCGCCAATATCTATGGAAGTAATGACGAAATGATTTTAGTGAGGCCTAGGCCTAAGGCCTGCCGGCGTTAGTCCTGCCATATGCCATTATTAACTAAGCTGATGCTTCATTTCTACAAAATTTAACGATTTAAATGCATTTCCTGATAAATGCCATATAATGATGTCTCGCATAATAAGGCATTTATTTTATTTTCATTTCATAATGTTCAATCAACTATCATAAAATATGATCACAGACCTTCAATAAACGATTTGAAGATACACAGTTGCAACCTATGAAATGGCACTGGCAAAATATGACATCAAACTAAAAAGAAGGCTTATTTATCTTTCACTCAAGCATTTTCCAGTCGCATACGATTTCAATAACAGTAGAGTATGACACTTAAGGCCTCTTTTGCAATGATTGTGGTGATACACATACATCTATGTACATCATGCCGCTAGGGACATGAACTTATTTGTATTTTGCATGGAACTCTACAAAATTTATCATTGAAGTCAAAACCTCAATAAATGTAAATAAAAAACAAGTCAGGAACTCGACTCCCAAACTTCAGCAATTACAAAACACCCATTCGTTATTCATAACACCTTCGCCCAACTCTTACAAAAGCCTTAATAGTGAAACAATTTATTTATCATTCGTTTGTAAACCTGCGCTTTGTTTTGCGAAACAAAGGCACAATAACGCGAAGAATTGTAATGGTAATGTCATGCAAATGCAACTCGCCTGGAATTATTAAAAATTTTAAAGCGCCCACATTAGTGCTGCGGGCTTCGAGTCCTGGAAAAAAGTGGGACTTGTTAGAATTTCGAGTCCTCGACAGTAAAAGTCAAGTCTGTGCAATCAGCTTCCACAAATAATTATGCATGTCGTGGCCGCTTTTAATTAAGGCAACACTGTACACTTTAGTTGTAACTGAACGTGTTATGCGTATTTATTGGTGTATGTCTTGTTAGCTGTCCTTAAATAAATAAATCAGTTTGTAGAATTGTACGTAATTATTTATTTTTAATATTGAGTTTTTGCGTTTAAGGGTAAACCTAAGGCAAATGCCTTAGGTTAATATAAATATATTTGAAAGTCCATCACACTACACACATAAATTGAAATATTATGTTTAGCTTTTTATATTTTAAAAATTATTTGAATATGTTTGAATAATTAGTGCAAAATTAGTAATAAGATTCGTTTTTTTTTGTGTAAAACAATCTAATGAGTTCCTTGCCGGTATCTTCTCCGTAGTTATAGGGTCCGACCTAGAGGTAGCTTCGTTTGTTTTATATAGAGACTGACTATTCATAAGTATTACTAATGTAATCTATATGAATAACCACTGCCGGTAAGGCAGTCCTACATCTTTAAAATCAAGTATTTTTTGCAAATATGCAAAATCAGCTTAGTCGACAAATAATGATCTAAAAAAATTGTTTATATAAAAAAATAAACGGGAATAAATTTGGTATGGTTAGGTTTAGATCACTTTTTTTTTGAGATTTATTATAATTTATTATAAAAAATATAAGTGACGTACTACATACGCTTCCGAGGTCTTACGCGCAGACTAACAATGGCGCGCGGAGACCTATTTTCAGCTTTAAATTAAAATTATAAATAATGGAGGTAAAGTTCCGGAAGTAACAACTTTTTTAATTACATTTAATTATTTTTTTAATTTTTAACTTTAAGGACCTATTTTTAAAATTTCGAAATTTATAATTAACGAACAATGAGATACAAAAGAAACGATATTCAAAAAAATGAATTGTTTATGCGCTAATTTATTTTTTTGCACAATAATCTAGACATCATTCTCAATCAAACAAGCTAAATCACATAATTTTATTTTAAACTGTTTTTAAGCTGTAAGACTAGACTTTGTCTAGCTCTTATGCTATTTATTATGAGTTAAGTTCACATTTATCAGCGTTTATCACAAACAATTTATCTTTTCAGGACTCGAATCGTTCCCACCACTGCGTAGCCTACATAAAAGTGGAGAGCTAAATTTATGTGCCGACTTGGTGAGTAATAAAAATTCGAAATAACCCGAAGAGAGACGGATAGGACTTAATTCCGCCTTATCTGGACCCGGGGCCATATCTGCCGGGTATTTTATCTGTTATTGGTGATTCGGAGTTAGACTGGTGGTCGTAAAGAATTGATGGGGGTTAAAAAACTTGTTAGCGAAAATAAATTTGGGATTTTAATAAATTATTTGCAGCTGAGAGACAAGCTGAGTACAGTTTTCAGACAAATAATTTTATTTGAGTACTAAAAAATAAAACGCCCCGTTTACGGTAAGTTATTATTTATACGAGGCGTAAGCTGAACGACTGCCGGACGACTGATGACAGCTGATATGGAAAGTAAATTATGAAACGGTATTAACGACTCGTTGTCGGTTGTAGAAAAACGAATAGTAATTTTTGACAAATTACGAATCGTAAAATATTGAAACCGAGCATAAGTGTTTGGTCTACTCGTAAGTTCTGTTTTATTATATTAATGCTTTTTTAAATAATTTGCATCAACCTATTTTTTTAATGTTAAAATGTCAACATGACCTAAATTAACGAACATTTATCATATCAATATCGTTTGAAAATATAGGTCATAGTTTAATTTCACTCTATTAGCTTTTCAAGAATGTTCAAGCCCAGCGGGCTTGAATTAGGCGTCGCCCTAATGCTAAGGTTCTTGTTCTTGGTTTGATATGGAAATGAACTTTGCCATATTGTTTCGAGTCTGGGTGTTATGGTACCAGAAGAAATCACGCTTCTGATTTCCTTCACACAAGTACTTCAGCTACTTACCATTGAATCAGAGCAATATATGTAATTTTTTCCAATATGATTTTTTATCTCTTCCTTACCTTCAACTATTTGACAGAGGCAATACATAGTCTTTCTGATGCAGAAACATTTCTGACATTTGTGTCTCATCCCGAAGATATATTTATGGCGGTAGGTTTATTAACCCATCCATCTGTAAAATTTCTCCGTAAACCAGAGCCCTAATTCCGAATCCTACGAGGCCTTTACGATAGAAAAGATTTAGGTAGGTCGATGCGCAAAACCGGCAGCCTGACTGCTTCCAGCTCCATCCCCTAAGGTAAACTTCGCAAGAAGCTAAGCGGCTTACTTAAATTCCTGCTCTTATGTATATCCATATTAAATTTTGTGTGGAGTTTGTTATTACGAGAAGCTTGAATTTTGATATATATTTTTTGGGTGACGACCCGGTTTCCGCGAAGACAATTTCTCTTCACACTATATTGTATCATACCTTGAAGTAGAAAATGCATTTGGAAGAAATATTCACTCATAACAAGAAAGCAGAGAGGTACTATGTATTTTTTAACGTATTAGCAGTAATAATGGTAAATATAAATTCATTATGCATTTATATCGAACCGGAGGTAGTTTCATTTGAATAAAATAGACTATAAATATATATAGGTGGTGTTTTACATGAATAAAATTACCAATTTTGAATTAACAACTTATAATTTAAAAAATAAACGTCACCTTCTTAAATGTTCATGTCTTAACAAAACTGCCAGAAATACCATTGAGTAAATAACCAAAGCTTGTGTTTATGAATATGCGACAACATCACATACATTGCTTTGATTTCTTGGCACTATCGTATGCACTTGCATTAGAGAAATCAGAAACGACGACAGTACTACGACACCCAGACCCGAGACAATATAGAAGAGTTCGTTTTGCCATATTTTTTTTTTGAGAGAGTGAAAATGCCTTTGCGCACCTTACCACTGCCGTGGGGACGACAGCGACGTTTGTGGGACTCCCCCGCGAAGGGGCTGGACTACCCGAACTAAAAACCCTCTCCACCTTCTCATCGCCTATTGACGGCGCCATGGGATTTTGGGCGACCCATGACTGCCACAGCGTCATTTTGCCATATTGACCCAACCGATAGATAAGGTTTAACAGCCATCAGCTTATCTGTTAAGCCCTTCTGAATATTTCTGATTATCTATACTAATATAAGAAAGGTCATGGGTTTGTTTGCTTGAACACACTAATCTCAAGAACCACTGGTACGAATTGATAAAAAAAAATTGGCTTTATGACATTGCGTCTGAGCCAATAGGATCTAAGAATCAGAAGCAAATTCAGAATAAAAAGAGGATTTTAAATATTAGAAATAGAAACAATTTATCTCCCCTTGCCGTACTAGCGAACTATAAATATTAGAAACAGACAATTTGTATATCCCCTTGCGGTGCGGGAATCGAACCCACGACCTTCACGTACCGCGCGTGCTGCTCTGTTGATACAGCAGAAAAATTTCATCGCCTACGATAACTTGCGGTTAGCTCAGTTGGAAGAGCAGCACGCACGACACGTGAAGGTCGTGGGTTCGATTCCCGCACCGCAAGGGGATATAAAAAAATCTGTTTCTAATATTTAAAGTTCGCTAGTACGGCGTAAAGTACTATAAAAATATAAAATCGATAAAGGGGTCTCTTGCGAAGCTTCGTTGGGCCGCTTGTCTTAATAAAAAGGAGGTAAATAAAAGTCCGGTTATACAAATTACTATAAGTTTAATCAATATGTATATGAAGGTATACATAGTAATGGATACAGTCGGTATCGGGTAGGTAGCTAGCGATATTACTACAGATACAAAGGTTTGTCCAACGATTTCTACACTTCACGCCATCTTGTATTGCACAAAATTCCCTATGACCTTACTTTAAATTAGTTTGATAATGTACTTGGAGGTTAGGAACTGAAAAACAATTAAGTGGTAAATTAATTTGAAGAACACATACACATTCACTAACAATGCAAATGAAAATTATAAAATGGACCAAAATACATGGGTTATATTTGTATAAAAAAGATTTAATTATTAACTATATTGTATAAAATAAACTACTAAAAATTCATAATTAAACTGAGGATTCATCGCCACATCGACCTGCAATTAATTGTCAAAATATTGCAACTGAAATACAATCACATGTTGAATGATACTAAACTATTTAATCTAGGATTTTTTATAGATTTATATGTTGGTGACTGTAAGTAAAGTATCAGGAACTAACACTTCATAGATAAATCGACATTTTTTGGGAACCCAAACCTGAAATAATTAAAATAGTACATATTTCTTAAAAAAAAACAGTCTCTTTGGATTATCGTAAGACTGTATAACACTATCATCGTTCATTATGTTAATGAACAATATTTTAGTTGCACAATAAAAACGCAAGTGATCCAACGTTTTAAATAAAATCATAATCTTAACACATGTAACACACAGTTATAGCAGAAACGAAATGATTTCGTTTTTTTTGGTAGATGACAAAGCTTCTCTTTTTTGCAACAACTTATTCTACTTCTAATACAGTTTCGTCTTAGGATATTTGTAACATTACAATAAACATTACATCCCTGCCCTCCAAGTTTCATAATCACGAGTCTTATTACCGCAAATGGCAGATTACGAGATCACAGAGTCTTTTATTAAACTTACGAGAGAGGTAGCAGCAGGAAAATGGCTTCACTTCTTCAGCTAATAAGATGAGTCTCATTGCAACTGCAATTATTATATACTATGAGGATTACTGTCTTATTGAGTTTGTTTTTGGAGTAAGTCGAACAACGTCAAAAGGTACCTGTATATAAAGTATTTTCTTCTTTAAGGGGTTTGACAGCAGGTAAACTTATAAGGTGTGTAAAAATGTCGATGACAATAAACTTATAAATTTCCATTGTTCTATCTTCACCATTTAATATAACTTAACGAGTTGCAATAAGATTGTTTAGTAGTTAAAACAAACTACTTACTGCTGTTTCTATCTTTACATAAATTAATCTCGTAAAATTCTGTCTTAACCATTGCTTTCTCGATGTAGTGCAATTTACAGTTCTCATAAAAACATAGAACTTATTTTTTTGTTGTGTAAAAAAGGTATCTTTTAATTGGAAAATTTGTCTTAATTTTCCAATTAAAAGATACCTTTTAGTTAGCATATGGTAAGTATTAACTTTGGCGACGGAAAAAGAATTATTTCAAGACTTTTAGATTACTTTTAAAATCTGCCATTCATGGAAATATTTTTAGTTATTTATAAAACATGTTTTACCATTACAAAAATACCAAAATCGACTTTCCTTAAACACAACACTGAATTCAGATATGTAGAGTAGTTAACCTTTCAATGTAGATGATTGGCTAACTGAAAATTTTAGGTACAAAATAACCAGTCAGTAAAATTATGTTAAGGTAAGTCGAGCAATCGATATGTATTTTTTGATGATATTATATTGTCAGTCATAGAGTTTTCCAAGTTTTCTATGGAATTCTTAACTCCGCAACAATGATTTAAATCAGAAATCCTGTAATAAGTTGACTTATTTGGTACAACAAATTTTGGTTAAAAATAAAGGTGCTATGTAAATAGAAACAGATATAATTATAGGGCAACATCACATCAAAATGAGATAATATTCAATAATTATTGTTACTGTCACCATAAGGATTCGACGACCTCGGTGGCGCAGTGGCTAAGGTAGGTGGCCAAAGCGCGAAAGGTCCCGGGTTCGATTCCCGGTCGGGTCAATTTGGAAAACGAACTTTTCTAAATTGACTTGAGTCTGGGTGTGCTGGGATGACGCCCCCAGTTAGTATCCGTCGTCTGGTACTCATAGTACAAGGGGAAACCTTAGTTTGATACCGGGTGATTGGTGTGATTGTCTGGCGCATTTTATTTATTTTTATAAATGAAAACAAGCGAAATGACTGTATAGGAAATCCTTAGGGCATGTCTATCAAACCACGTTTACCAGTACTTAAATGTTACTTCACTATTATTTCCATCACAAACTATTCTGACATTCCCAGGGAACATTATTATTGCTGAAGGTTATCTTATAAGGATATAAAATATACAATCGCGGTAAATACTGATTAATAAAACGTCGTATAAAATGTGTTCTATACCCTAATGACTATAGACTGCTTAGTAATCGTTGTTTTTTATTTTACCAATCTTTTTACAGCTTAACATTACAATAAATAATCTAATACACTTATTTTTACATACAAACTCTATCATACAATTTCTCTGGTTTCTTGACTAGAATAAATTCGTTTTATAAACTAAATGCGGTAGTTGAGTCACGGAAAGCAATAAAAATTTCAGTCTTATCGTTCAATAAAAATAAAACAAGTGCAACGATAAATAATCACAACGATGTCGAAGGTATAAATGGCAACGATTAAAACAACATCAACGAAAATAACTTTACTGATTGCAGTAACACTAACGGTAGCCAATATTGATACGAATTCATTATTTACGACCGGTCAGAGTTTTCGAATGCATTAAACTGTTTTGCGAGCAACCATAATTTTTCACGAAAATATAAATTTATGGCATGACCAAGCATTTTCCGCAGTGAGAAAATGCTGCAGATGAAATGTCTACTTCAATCATATAATCGTAGTATTTATTTAAAAATCACAAGATTTTTACCTTTCACGTATTTATTGACTCGTTGAAAAAAATAACATTTATATAGTAAACGAGTCTTAGTTATAAGATATTGAAAAGACAGATTAAAACTGCTTACTGAAACAAGCAAAAATCGAAGTCTAAAGTCATGTACACAAATCTTTTAATTCTACACTGTACTTACTTTTACTTCGTAATAGTAACATCGTTTGGTAACTTTAAAACAGTTTACATCTATAATATTAATCTCAATATAACAATACATTTGGTAAGTAGGTATCTTACGGTAGGTTTGAGTAATTAGCTAATTCTTTTCCGCTTTTGTACATGGAGGTGATGATTGGATCCAAATTGTGGTACTCCTTACCGGAACGAGGACGTAATGTATTTGTTGGCTGTCTGTTCAATCTGTGAAGAGAAAAGTTGTATCAGTATGCAATTTTTTTTTTTTTCAAATGTTAAGGGTACAGTATGCCCAAGCACCCAGCTGATCCCGTTTTAGTGTTGGCGATGAATTCAAATTCAAATTCAATATTTGTTTATTCAAGTAGGTTACATATAATAACACTTTCGAATCGTCATTGTATATAATGCAAAGTGATTCTACTTCCGGTTCGGAACCTATATCTACCGAGAAGACACCGGTAAGAAACTCAGCAGATCAGTTACAGTGCCAGTATCTAATTTATAGCTATGTGTAGAACACTTTGGACCAAGTCATAAAGTTTTATTTTGATGAGTGAACAAAAGCATTAAGTTATGTTAATAGGTAAACTGGAGCAGACCAGTCCCCAAAGGTGGCACCTGTTCACAAGCATGACGTATGTGCCAGCCATCGCTTCACTCAACCATATTGAAGGGAATGTAACGACCCGCCCGCCCGCTCGCGATGAGCTTTGACTATAACGTGTTTGTATTATTTTCAAAAAATTAAAATTTATTAATGATATTATTATTTGCAATAAAACTACTCAAATGTAATTAACATTAAAACATTTTATACCTTTAACATGCCTTTGCATGTTGTGGGTGTCTTCAAAAGATTATAATTTTTTTATGGTTCGATATTCACACATCTATTTTAAATAAGTTCGGAATACTCGTATCAATCACTCTCTGGATGTTTTAATAAATAAACCACTGGCAAAGAATTACAAATTGACTACTTCACGAAATAAGATTAGAACAAATAATCAATGTACTTACCTCAACCCCGTAGGAGTGTCTGATGAAGAGTGAGATGACGTCATTGATAAGGTCTCAATGTAGTCCGACATGTCCGATGTACCACTTGACGTGCTATGAGTGTCCATGACTCCTGAAATTGAAATTAAATTTTAGTTTCTTGAAAATAATTGCTAAACAATTCATGTCAAATGGCAAATTAAAGAAACACAGTACCTTTGAATTGTTTAGGTGGTAATACCGGAACTTCTGCTTCAGCAGATGACGACTTTGCTGGTACGTTTGCCTTGTGCAATTGCATGGAAAGATCTCTCAAAGGATCTGATGACTTTGATTTCCTTGGCAAAGAGGAGTGTAGGCACCCAACTGCATGCCCCCTCATTCTTCTATGCAACATGTAATGGTATCTAGACTGCCCGGATGTTAAAGGCATTTCAAATTCATTGTATCCTTCTCCGCCATGTTTCATTGAGCAACTCGACACTCCTGAATCATTTGAACTGGAAGAATCTCTATTACCTCCAGATTTGCAGGGCACACTTGAAGATCTTTTTATTTGAGCGTTATCTATTAGCTTATTTCGTAAGTGAGGAACATCTTTTGTGGAACTTTCTTCCGAAGTCTTATTCTCGGAGCCAGATGATTTGCAGCATTCGTAGCAATCTCTTTCATTATTGCAAGGAGATGATGACCTTCTGTTTTCAATAGCAAGGTTTCTTAATGTCTCTAGAGACGAAGAAGTAGCATGACTTCCAATGCTACTATCAAATTCCTTGAGATCTTCCAGCAATCTCGCTGAATCTACAGAACTTGACCGTTTTTGCATTGCCTCTTTACTTGATGTACCTGTTTCGTTGAAACTCTGCGTTCTATTTGAGCCATTTAATTCAGGTATACTCAATGATTTTTCAATATCTACTCGATGTACTCGATGCAACGGATGTTTCAAACTCTGTGACCAATTAGGGTTTGGTGACATTGGAGTATATCCAGGATTAGGACCCACAGTTCGACTGCATTTCTCTGCAGTTGGTTCCATTAGCAGATACTCATCGCTTTTTCCGTCATGCTTATGTGATTCTGATTGTAAATGACCACATTTCTTGCAAAGTCGTTTTGGGGGTAATTTTTTGGCTTCTTCAATGTTAGCACTCAATGCATCTAGCTCACTTTGAGTCACGCCAGCCTTCTTTAAAAGGTCTTTTGCATTTTCGTAGTATTCGAGTGATAGTGCAAATTCTAAATTTTCATAGTTTGCGTACGGACCCTCAAAACTTTTTTCTTCTTTAGGCTCTACATTTTGATAGTTTGTATAGTCTGGCATACTCTCACTAGGCAAACCTAATGTTGGTGCTTTTTCTATTGAACCGCTTTGCCTGTTAGTTTTTCTAGACATATCAACGGTTGCGTATATTGCCATTTCATCGACTTTCTTGCTTGTAAGTATTTCTGTATTAACTTCGCTGTTAGCTGGTTTCTTGCAGTAAGGGAGACTGATGAGATTATTTGCCCAATTCGTGACTTTTTGACACGGACACTCAACTGGCTGTAGGTTCTCGTCGCATTCTACAATGACGGGCTTTTTTCTAGAACCAAATTTGAGTATGCAGCCACAATTTTTCTTTAGTACTAAAGAGCCCGGGGCGGAATTGTTAGTGACTTGGAATAAGTCATCAGCTAATGCTTGTTTTATTCGTTTTGGCGTATCGTAGTACTCTGAGTTATCCACCTGAAAAAAAACTGCATATGAATTACCATAATACCATTACGGTTATAGTTTATAATTTTGAGAAACGTGCAAGTGTCACTGGAAATTGACTGGATTTTTAGTGTTAGTTTAATGATTTTCAATATTTTTGAAAACCCTTTAAACTGTAAACTTCTTAAATGCTTTTTGATTTGGAAAGATATCGACCGACAAAAAGCTATTTAAATAGGATACGATACTTACCTCTGTGTGCGTAGTTTTGGGCACGTCGTAGTTTTCATAGGGTCCAACTTTAGGGTTGTTCAAATAGTTATCGTTCAGTGGGCAAGTGCATTCCTGAGAAGGGAGCGGAGCTGGAGGTTTCTTTTGTTCAAACTGCGTTGGCTTCGGTGGTCGAATCGGTGGTTTCTCTTTACAATGACATGCTTCTAAAGACTTTTTGATGGCTCTTGGAGTTAAATATTCAGTGCTATTCGAGGAGTTATCTGAATTACTTTCAGGGACTGCTTCCATCGTCCATGCTGGGTTAAACTGGGTGCCAGGAGTGAGAGCAACAGTTGAGGATCTGGATATTGCTCCGAGTTTTGTAAGGCAGCTGTTGCAACGCTCCAAGGTTATGTGGTCGGCTCCACTCCATGGAGGTCTAGTTCCTAGGTCCACATCGTTCGGGCATCTCATGTCATGTTCATCAAAGCCTCGCCTTTCGTCTGATGGCCAGTAAGGAGACACTCGTCCTCGGTCTTCGCCGAAGAAGTTTTCTTCGTACAGACCACTGGAAGTATCTGGTAGTGATTGATCTACTGTGTTTAGATCAGAGAGTCTTGTATTTGGTCGGAATTTCATTCCTTTTTCTGTTCCTGAAACAAATATAAATGTAAAGTTTCCTTTTAACTTCGTTGTTTGTATTTTAAGGGTAAATATATAATAACACTGGAAAAGATCACATTTATTGTCCTGGTTCAGTGGTGAGTTGCTAGAGTACTTGTGATATGGATATTCGAAACAACAATGGCACCACCACATTAGAGAAAACATATTGACCCACCCAGGAATCGAACCCGGGGCCCTAAACACGGCGACGCCAAAGTCCGACCTCCTGGCTTCTTAACTACGGAAGTAATCTAGGTATCAATATGATTATGTATCGAAAAGACATTTGTTACATTTTACAAAAAACTAATATATTAGTTCATTTATTTATTTATTCTGATATCCAAAATTAAGATGAAATTTAGTAGGCAGACATATATAAACTAGAACAATATATACGATACGTTTTATATATCCTTACATATCAGGAAGTAAGTCGTAGGGATAGCAAGGCAAAAGTAAATAAAAACAATGGTACCGAAGTATACGTTCCACACCATTAAACAAAACGAATTCGAAAATCAATTGCTACGGAAACGCAACTGTGGCTAAAACATTTTGTATAGTTAGTTTCATTATTTCCATTCTGAAATGGATGTTGGAATAATTTGAATTTAGCTTAATTCTAGTTAACGTTTTGGGTGTACATAATAACGTTGGCATGGCTGTATGCATGAAATACAAGGCTATACGTTACGCGGGAAATGATTTGCGTTGCAAACCGTGCACAGCAAGTGGAACGCATTCGTTCTGTAATCTCACAATTTACTATTTCATACATAATCCGTCGCATACACAAATTCCGCTTGACCTATTTATGTTTCTATCAAACCATATTCCAAAGCAATGTAGATTAACAATGTTACAAATTATGGTCAAGCATTTTCATGAATTAGCCGAAATGCGTTCATTAAATATTTACATGTTTTGATTAAATGAGTAGGTATTTGTCAAAAGTATGCTTTCTTATGTCAGAAAGATTAGTTAAAAGTCACTTTTGGTATTCATTTTTGTTTACTTACAAGATATCTTTCATATCAAATTATCTTACCGATTTTTGTTATTTTTTCTATTTTTTGTATTTTTATCACTCAAAATTAGTCAACTAGTAGGTATAGGCATTTTAAATCAAAACTTTTAAATTATTCGCCAACATATTTTTTCAAAAACTTGAATGTAAGAAACTAATCTTGGGGAAAAAATATAGTTACCGTTTACCATACTACCGTCAACTAATTTACTATAAAATTAGAGGTTTGTCCTGCATTAATGTTATTGTTAATATCAACGGTGAATATCAAGTTTACGGTAGGTAGGTAAGGGTACAAATTACCTCCACTCTTCCTGGAAGCGGCTCCACGCCCCAAAGACAGCTTCCCGTGGGCAGCCATGTCGAAGGCGTCGGTGATCTCCTGAGCCTGATCCGTGATGAGGAGGTGTAGACCTTCGCCCTTGCCGCAGTGGGACCCTCCTTCGAAGCAGAACCGCCCATCCACCACTCCGTAACGCCTGGTGATAAACATATCATACACTGGACGTTCATGTCTTTTCTACAAATTGGAATCAAAAATTCAGAATGAATTGTCTTGTTACTATTCAGTCTTTTTTATAGTGCTTCACCTTCAAAAATTATTTGAATTCATCGCCTAAAATAGATCAATAAAAAAAATAATGTTCTTTAAAATATTATCAGTTTCAGTCTAGATGCGACAAAGCTTGGTTTTTAAGTGTTATTTAATACTAGCTGACCTGGCGAACTTTGTACCGCCTTAGCTTCGCTTTGATGCACAACTTTATTTTGTATACTATCTATAAATAATTATTCCATTTAATAATATTCAAAAATAAATTGATTAGTGCGATATAATTTAATTAAGTAACCACGTTTCTGAAGAAATGATGCTCTTTCAATATCATTTCGCGCGTTTTTTCAAATATGCAAAATTACATGTATATTTTTCAATCTTTCTGAGAGATTGTCTTAGTATTATTTTCCGTAAGAACTTTGTATATAGTATTAGATAACAATAAAAGAAAAATCAGCCAAATCGGTCAATTCATGTTATGGTGTGACAACGGGTTTCATATAGAATATAGATTTATTGTATATACTACATTTACTATACTTTTGGAGACTCTGCTCTATTTCAGATTTCCTCTAAACTTGAATTAACCTACTTAATTGGTTCTTCATTAAACAAAAGTGTGACTTAATCCAAACTGATTTTAATATACTGGTTGCTCAATATAAAATATAATTTGTGCAGTTACTGTACCATATCTATTAAATTTATTACAAGTATCTTTTCTGTAAATATGTACTTCTATATTTGTTTTATTTTGAAGGTAGTTTCTTAAGTGTTACATTTAAAATTTGTACTAGAGAAAAAATATTTTGTTCCGACATGTTTTTTTCAACGACTGTGGCTATGAATAATATAAAAATTAACTATTTTTTCAAATACTTTTTAAAAAAAATATCGTTAACATTTTCAAGACTCTGGACTCACAATTTATAATAAAATAAAACGGGAGAACCATTAAAACAATTTGAATGCATTGCCAAGTCGCGAAATAGAAATGACGTCTTTACACAGAGCAATGCATTAACGCATTTAGACCATTGTACAGTTGGCAAGAGGACAGTCAAAATGGCGCGCGCAAGATGGCCGCCAGACAAGATGGCGACCGCACCGGATGCGACGCCATTAGCGTGCGCCGGAATGCATAAAGCAGCACAGTTTTATGAACCGACCGCGGAATGATCGGAGTTTATTGTTGTGTTACATACAGGGTGTTATCTAATAAAAATAGTGTATGTAAAAATTGTAGCAGTTTTGTAAAGGGGTGGAAATTAATGCCCCGTTACGATGATATCAGTCATCATTGAAATTGAGTTATGGGTTAGTGTAATTCTATTTTATTTTCATTTCGGATTTAAATGAATAAGTACATAATTATTTTCTAACTCCTTTTTTGTAACGATTTAAGAGTAATAAGAGTAGTATGCAGTCAACTACTAAACATTATCCCTTTACTAAATTCAAACGTAATGATCACCCATCCAATTCGTACTACGGCGACAGTAGTTTAACTTCGGTATAATTTTTATCGTTAACGCTATCACGCTGTCGTACCCGAACCTTATGGAACCCGGTACTTTAGAGTTAGCGCACGCTAAAATCAAGCAACTCGTCTGTTGGCTACGGAGGAAGTTAAAAATAAACTAAGTAAGTTTTCTTCTCTATTGTTAATTAATGAGAATACAATTATCAAAACCCATCCTGTATTTGTACACTGGAGACGTACACGCGACATCGGACATTTAACACGACACTCAGATTCGAACGCTTGATTGCATTTGGGATTCGTCGCAGGCTCTTCGCAGATTAGATGACCTGGGCAAATGAGATTCAAATGACAGGGCCTTTTTGTCCTAATCACATTCATGGAGCGCCGAGTATAGAAAAATGCTGCAAATCGAATCGACTTACTTGAATGATGTTTAGAAGTTGGTAGCTTACAGGGGATTCGAAGATATTTTACAATTATGACGCTCATTATTTGCTTTCCTCAATTATCAACATAACCATCGACAAAGCCTGTGCTTATATGCAAAATGCGCTGTTAAGACCGGAGATGCCAGGCGTGGGGTAAGCTTGGCGTCTTTTTTAGGCCTGGAGTATATAAGATGGTCTGGCATGCTCCAGCCACATGCTTTTTGCGCGGCGAGGTCTGCCGCATAGTTACCACTACACGGCGAGGTAAAGAAGCCTGAGTAGAATCCACAAGGGATCCTGACTCCCTCAAAACTGCGTAGCGTTTACTATGGGAGTTTTAGACGGTGCGTTCCCGGCACACCACTCTCTGTTCCCCGCAAAGAGTGACGGTGCTGTGGGCATTTACCCCCATAAAAAAAGGACTTAGAGATTTTGATGCCTGCCAGAAGAGAAAATAAAATAAAAACGCTTACCCATCCCATTCCGTGTTACTGCATCCGTAGCTTAACTTTGGTATCGGTTTTGATCGTTGACGCTATCACGCCATCTTTTAAACTGCGCTTTTCAAATGACACGTTTGCATCACATTGGAGTTACTTTTAACTAAAAGATACAAACGCTTACTACTACTGACACTAATTAACGGAAAACATAGCAGCTTTACCAAAATTTAGCACCGTAAACATATTACGCGTAAAGTTAAAATTGCATTAGCCATGCAAGTCGGTAGTTAGCTGCCGTGCATCCTATGCATTTATTACTGCATTATGAGTCGCGCACTATAAACTTCGCTTTAGTTTCCTTTGCTAAACCTATGAGAGCATCCTTTTCTAGCTTGGCCAAAGAATATGAGAAAACAGAAGGAATAATGAAATTAACGATATTAACTGTATTGGTAATAATTTATTTCATCTTAAACATCTTTGACCTAAGCTAGAATCACATGATTATACTATAAAACTATGATTCCTTGCTTCAACAAGCACATTAACTTGAGCCCGACTTAGATCAATATAGATCCGATTTATGGGTGACGAAGCTCAGATTGCAATTGTTTCAATAAATCACCAGGCACATGAAATGATGATCATAGTCACAGAGCAGTCCAGGCTCCGTAATGGATATACAACTGAAACATAACGGTAGAAAAAAAGAAGCTTACTAAGCCCAGTTGCCAGAAGGCCTTTTTTTGTCGAAGATGAAATGCCTACCGCACCGTTTTTTTAACGCAGGCTCCCCCACCGCGCCTGGTGGCAGATCGCGCGAGCTCGTAGCTTGTCAGGCTACCTTAATGGCCTGCTCCCTCGAGACAGAGCTTATGAACCAGGGATCCTAGCAGCGGATCTACTCTGTGGCTCATCTGCCTACCACTAAGTTACCAGAAGGCTTACGCTAATTCACAGTTGGCTCAGTTGTAAGAGCAGGCGCGATACGTAAAGGTGGGAAGGACTGCAAAGGAAAAACATATTTTTTTTTCTATTTTTATCTTCTTCTTATACATCTTGCTAAAACTCGACAGTGGTTAGACCGATTTGGGTAATATTGGTTTCAAAATAATTGGTGAGGTCCAGGGAAGGTTTAAATGTAAGAAAATTGGGAAAAAATAAGCGACACAACGTTTGCCGGGACAGCTAAATATTTATACGAACCAAAAACTACGCTTTGACTCCGGAGTTTTATTTTATTCTTCATTAATTATACAATAAAATTGAGCATTAGACTACAAAATCACATACTTTGCTCTGATTGTGTAACAAAACTTCTTTTTGAATAACAAATCCTTTCGTTGCTTCATTTCGTTTGTGGCACAGATGCTACAACAACCGTCCCATGCGCAAAGTGTTTTTCTCTTTGCGTCCCAAACGCACAGAGAGGAGGCAACGCTTTATCATTGCGGTTTGCTTGCTCGTGTGCACTTAAATATTTTAGCGTTCCCTCTGTCTTCACCAAAAACTAGTTTGCTTATAAATTTCAGTTGTTGAAGTAACTCCGGCTTCACTGTCGAGGTATGTTTGTTTAATTAAGCAATGAGACATAAAACAAGACGTAGTTAAACAGTGAACTGTAGTAGTTTATTTAACAAGTACTTGGGGGATCTGTTAGCTTGTTTGAGTCTTTGCAGTCCCATCGTAGCTAAATTCGCCTACTCCGACCATTCTGCGAATATGCAAAATGCTTAAGTTTACAGGTATGTTGTAGAAAAACTAGTTAAAATTATATATTATAACCTATTGCTATGCGTAGAACGAGTTTTTACCTTCAAAAGACTTCTTAAACACTATGTCCAAAAACATGTAAATATAATTACATGATAAGTAATGTTTGTGTATGTCCATTTATTAAGTGCGCACACGCACACAAACGTATGTGTGTATATTGCACCATTATTATTACCCTGGGTACATGTCATTAATTAAATTTATTTTATAATAATAGTAATAAAAAAAACAACTATGGTAAACTCAATATTTTGTCAAAACAAAAATCATTGTCAAAACAAAAACTTAAATTGTCATTTACTTACTTTATTTTAAAACTATAAATACCTTAATGTTTACACTTATTCTGATTGTGTTTTAACTCTTGCCCTACACAGAATTTATGTACAGTTTGTTTAAGTCCTTTTCTCATGTAAGTGATTTGTAATCTAATGAGAAATAAATATCTTTAAACCTAGAACACATTGCTTTGATGAGTGAGAAATATTAAGTATTTATTATCCTTTAAAATCCAAAGAGCACACAAAATACTTCATTCTCTAAATCAAATTAACACGCCCAGGTAGTCCTAGTTAAAATAAAAAAACTCACCTCAAATGAGCCAACTCCCACAGCCCCATCAGGCGTGGAGGCACCCCGCTTGTGAGTGCAAACCGCCTCCCCTGAAGATGCATCCTTGCTGGGCCGGCAGGTAGCTTCTTCGACCCCCCACTGCCGATCATAACCAGGAACTCTTTCGAAGACCCAAGCTGCCCTCCAACCTTTCAAAAATGATTAACCGTTTAAATAATCTGGTAATAGTGTCTTTTATGTCATAGTAGTACATATTTATACTCAAACATGTACTACATTCTACAACTGTTTATACTTTTTGGATTTTTATTAAAAATAGCTCATAATTAAATAATAAAACTGTTACAACTAAAACTGAACCTGAGCGGCATAGTAATGTAGCAATTTGATAGAAAACAAATAAATAATGACTGGATAAACTCACAGAAAGTACACTTCTTGAATGATTGGTAAGTAGCTAGCGGTACCAAAATAGTAAATATAGAAAAGTTCGTTTCCTATAAAAAGCAGACTGGGAAACGATTTCAAGGCCTCATGGATGACGTGACGTAACCTCTCAGCTGCGGAGGTCTTCATATATTATATTCTAGCATTTAAATAGAAGTAGAATATTTTACCTTGACTTGCCACGAGATCAGACGCTCCCTAGTTTCAAAAGCCAGGACTACAGTTACATCTTGGCAAATGATGGCGATTGTATTGGACTCCTTGTCCAAGGTGAAGCCGGATTCAAAGCCGAGGAAATGCTGAAGAGATAGGGAGGCCTTGGTCTGACCCTTCTTGTATCGGTCCTTCGGGTCCCTGTAGAGCTGGAGGTGCAGGCAATCTAGAACAAGAGATGAAGATATTGAGCTGCTTGTCATAGATGGAGGATGTTTTTTAAAAGAGTTATAGCATAGCGATTTATCGCTCGAACCGGAGCAGCCCGACTGGTGAAATACTTTCACCTTACAGAAAACCGAAGCCTGTTGCGTTCCTGCATGTAAGTAAGGTTTCCAGTGACCCGGGGGTGCGACATTAGTAGCAGGGGTCAAGCCTTCAAGGTAAGGGCGACAAGTCCAGTAACGGCTTTATTCTGTACTTGTTGACCTTAAGCTAGGACCAAACTCAAAGTCAAACTCAAATATTTCTTTGGAGACATTTAAGTGGCTACTCTTCCAGTGGTGCTGTGGTACTCCAGCATTGATCTAGATACTCAGTTAATAAGGCCGATTTTAGTGGGAAGTCCACATTATTTTAGAGAAGGTTCTAGCTAGGCTGAGGCAGGGTAAGGTCTGCCTAATTGGAGTCCCACAAATCCCGTAGTCTACCAGTGGTAACTCGTCGGTAGATTCTTGCCAGAGTGGTTGTGGTCCTTATTACGAACTTCATCACATCAGTGATGGTAATAATGTGCATACAAGAGACGTAGGTTGACTTACCAATTCAATATTTTGTAAATTGCTAAGAGCATTACAATAACGCTTATTGTAAGACATTAGATAATTCTCTGTCTTAATAAAAAAAAGATATGATATTTAAAAATTACTTTTCATCTTTACTTCTACTAAATGTGACCAATTTGAATATACCAATATTTATAGTCACACAGTAGTTGTAAATATACGATTAGATTTTATTACCAAATTCGCTGCTTAAAAAACTTAAAAAAAGAACAATAAAGAGCACTTCTTAACTAAAGTTCTATTTAACTCTCAAGAATAACCAGTAAAACCTAGCTTATCCCGGCAGCTAAGTACAAAGAAACCCGAAGGGCGAGCCGCACTCTACGGCTTACGACTTTTATTCGGACCTTACTTAGGCCGGACCTTTGACCTCGCTAATTGAACACCAGGGGATGAGAGAAGAAAGGGGGGAGAGATATCGGTAATTGGACGAATGTATCGTTACTGTTTTTATTTGGTATTTGGCGATCCGTTGACGGAAGATGTTTTGGTAGTTTCTCGAAGAGATCGCAAATTTAAAGTAATCGTAAGTTACTGTAAAGTTAACCTTGCGAATCAGGTTTTTGTTTAGTCTTGAGTTTTTTTAATAATTTTCCAACCTTTAATAGTAATCAAATCTGTACTAAAAATCTTTAACGTTTTTAATAAATATATCCGCAATAAACAATCTATTTGTTTCTAAAACTTACTTGTCAGAAAAAAATGTTTTTTCGTGCGATGCCCTAGTCAATAAAATTAATTAAAACGTTAAAGATTATCGAATACTCTTTATCAACAAATAACGTGAAAAAATAGTCAAAAAAAATCTGCAGAACCCAAATTGATAGCCTTGTGTGATTGAATGGTTCCGTAGAGCTGTATCATCTACGTTTGATGGACTTTGGGGATTAATTAGAAACAGTCTCATTCGAGATATTGAACAGTGCGTGAAAGAAGCAGATAAGGATGAAACCGTTAATGTAATTGAAAATAATGAGAACTGAGGGATAACGTGTTTAAAAATGGAAATTTGTGATGTTATAATGAGATAAGAATTATCTGACCAGATATAAACAAAAGACATGATAATTTTATTGAGGTCTAGAAAAGTGCACTAAGTGATTATTTTTTTGAAAATGGTTCACAGGTGTATTACTTCAAAAATATGAATTTATTGATTATATATTTTTAGAGGTGGTAACCTTGGTGCAAAATTAGTGATAAGTGCTATTTATGATTATTAATTTTGTTGTTATCCATACTCACATTTATACTGTTACCACACCCATAAACGTACTATCTGCATGACCCAACGGTTGACTGGTAGATAATGCTCCTAGCATTAAGTCCACCTTTTGTACTTTTTTTTGTGCAATAAAGATTTTAAATAAATAAATAAGTTAATATTTTTTTCATAAAACCTACTGATTTCCTTGCCAGTATCTTCTTAGTTATAGGTTCCGCATCGGAGGTAGCATCATTTGGTTCATATAGAGACGAGTCATTAGTGGGGCATTTCACGCGAAGCGGACAACGAAAAAAAAGTGAGGTTCTGAAATTCGTTCATATTTGGCATACTTATAGTTCTAGGGGATAGAAACATGTTCACGAAATTTTTTTTTTTTTTTTTAAATTTTGTTGTTAAGATATGGGGCTCTATAGAATTCACCTGATGGGCGGAAGGGTTTCTTTAAAGCCTTGTTTTCATGTTGAACATGATTTTTATTAAATAACCAATGGTTCAGTTTTTGTAAATAATTAACCGTTCTTTTTGATTCCCCGATCAGATTCTAAATTTAAATTTTTTTTAGCGGTGTTCAACCGGAAGTAACTTTTCAAATGTATATTTTTTCAACTTCAACCAATTTTTTTTTTGCTTTCTTAGGATGAAATAAAGCTTGACGTTCATAAATTATGCCATAAAAATTGTAGGATGGGATCTCAAGTAGTTTGAGAAATAAATATATTAGATTACACACATGTCATTCTGGGCGCTTGGTAAAGTTGGTTGGTTTGTTAAAAAAAATATACCTACATAGTAAGTTCGATGAGAGGTGATGTATAGGCATGCACAGTTGTAGTTTTTACATTAATAACCTTATAATAAATTATAACTTAATGAAACAATAAATTAAATATTATATTTTTTATTTTATAATTTTTACAATTTTGTTATTGCAATCAACACTGGTTCGTTTTATAGCAATTCCTTCAGAAGTTGGAACAAAACAGTGGTATGTTTTTGTCCCTGGAATAGTAATTGATGATTGAAACCGTGGTTTAAGAAAAATTCTTTCATTGGAATAATGACCAAGCAACTCTACCAACATCGGTCTTTTATTATCGAAATAAAAATGAAATAAAACACGGCAGCATTATCATGATTTCAGACGATTTGGAACATGATACAGCAACATTATATGCGTTTCAAAAAATACTGCACGAGCACCATTCAGGAAAAACAATCGGTGTATCGAAAATTATTTACATCACAGATGGTGCTCCACAACATTTTAAAAATAGGTTCAATTTTGCGAACCTATATTTTTATAAAAACTATTTTAAGACAGATGCAGAGTTCCATTTTCACGCAACCTCTCACGGTAAAGGGCCATGCGATGGGCTTGGAGGAAACTTGAAACGTTTAGCAACTCGTGCGAGCTGACAGTTGCCTTCAAACAGAGCAATTGCTACGCCAAAGCGATTATATGAATGGGCGAATTCAAATTTAACTCATACGGCCATTTATTACTGCGCCAAAGATGACATCGACCACCAAAGAATTTTTCTTAAACCACGGTTTCAATCATCAATTACTATTCCAGGGACAAAAACATACCACTGTTTTGTTCCAACTTCTGAAGGAATTGCTATAAAACGAACCAGTGTTGATTGCAATAACAAAATTGTAAAAATTATAAAATAAAAAATATAATATTTAATTTATTGTTTCATTAAGTTATAATTTAAAAGGTTATTAATGTAAAAACTACAACTGTGCATGCCTATACATCACCTCTCATCGAACTTACTATGTAGGTATATTTTTTTTTAACAAACCAACCAACTTTACCAAGCGCCCAGAATGACATGTGTGTAATCTAATATATTTATTTCTCAAACTACTTGAGATCCCATCCTACAATTTTTATGGCATAATTTATGAACGTCAAGCTTTATTTCATCCTAAGAAAGCAAAAAAAAAAAATTGGTCGAAGTTGAAAAAATATACATTTGAAAAGTTACTTCCGGTTGAACACCGCTAAAAAAAATTTAAATTTAGAATCTGATCGGGGAATCAAAAAGAACGGTTAATTATTTACAAAAGCTGAACCATTGGATTTAATAAAAATCATGTTCAACATGAAAACAAGGCTTTAAAGAAACCCTTCCGCCCATCAGGTGAATTCTATAGAGCCCCATATCTTAACAACAAAACTTAAAAAAAAAAAAAAATTTCGTGAACATGTTTCTATCCCCTAGAACTATAAGTATGCCAAATATGAACGAATTTCAGAACCTCACTTTTTTTTCGTTGTCCGCTTCGCGTGAAATGCCCCTAGTGTTACTGATGTAATCTATTTGACTTTTCAATGTTTGATCGTTCAAACCCAAATTAAGCTTGAAGATATTGTAAAAAGATTTAAAAATCATTATTATCATTGTGATCATTTTTAAGATTGCAGTTTTATTTAGATATTGATAATTTAAGCCCAAGTAATTAAGCATGATTAAAAAAAAAATACAAAAAAAAATATTTCCATTTTTGTTACTTTTAATATTGAAGTTTAATTTAGATATTTTATGAACCCGGAACCTCGCTCCACTCGGCTAAATCACTGAATCACCATGATCGCTTAAAATTACAATAGATTTTATACTGCTTCGTTAACTATAACATGAAAATGTTCAATACACAACACTTTACGGATTCCGATTTCGCAGGTGAGAAAGTCCCGTATCCATTTATTTAATGTCAGCCAGCTTAGGGATGGGCCGTAAAGCAGACGAACATGGTTCCACTCTCAGGCTTTCGGCACATCCGCCGAACATCCGCGCTCGTAACTGGATCGGTGACGTGGCAGGTAATAAAATAGAGGCAAAAAGTCAACGATTCCATCGTTATTAAACAGCTTTGGCCATATATTGAGAATAGAAAGATAAAGCTTAATTGATCTTGAGCATATAAAAAGCTTGTTTGTTAAGAAATATTGTAAATTTTAATCAATACGGGCAAATGTTATTTCAACTAACTATCATAACGATCAAAGGTTATTTGCGTATATTTTGTGGGCAATTGTTATGTACTCGGTTATTCATGATTTGGGACTAAGTTGTACAATCCATATTTGTGATGCTGGTCAAAAAATGTTTAGTTTCAAAACATAAACGTTTAATCATAATATGCCATTTAGTACACCTATAATTTCTCAGTATTTTTTTTTTCAAAATATTAAACAACAAAAATGAATTACTTGCATTTTATAATTGTCAAGAAAAGTTATTTTACAGTGATCAAATGCAAGAAATTAATTATTTCTCAAAAAAAAAACAGTCTTAGGTCAATCCGTTAAAATAAGCTTCTATAGAACTTATGTATTGACTTCAGTTGGGCAAATTGCTAAAATCCGTGATGGTAAATATTATATTTAACATTGTAATTCCAGTATTCTAACTTCAAGCCATTATTTAACAAAGTAATTCCTTAGCAGTAAGTTATGACTTGTTAACTAGATTACAGGGCTCAAATTTTTACACCTGTATCGAAATCGTTCTTAAGAATTTAACACAAAAATACAGAATCAGCAAGTTAAGGAGATACCAGTAAAGCTGACGAAGTATATTTTGCGACTAACGGATCTCAGCCACATCCGTGGTACATCCGCGCTCGTAACTCGTGGATGTGAACAGTTTTACTGTCAGCCGCTGACTTGGCAAGGAGCCGGCAATAAAAGGTAACTTAACCTTAAAAGATAAGTAGTGTTTGAATTTCAACGGCGTTGTGACTTATTTAAGTGGGTACTTGAATCTTCTGATGTAGGAGACGGGTGTCTGTTGTCAAAAATTAACTTTAAATACGGCTGTTAATATTGTTAATCCAAAATTTGTTTAAGTAAACCATGAAACACTTGGACTAAGCACATTTTTTTGAGGATCACTAAATTAAGAGGACAATATAATATCAATAAAATCCCATAGAAGGAATATTTGCTTATTTTTAAGCATTATGCTTAGCACCATCAAGAAGGAAGACTATATCGCTGATTATTTTTTTCTGTTCTATTAAACCTTAGCTTCCGATGGGTTTGAGCTCAACACTGCAAAGGGATATTACATTTTTCTGTCCTTTCAAATATTAAAGTTCACTAGTTCGATAAAACACTGAAAAAATATAAAAATATATTATGATAAATAAAATGTTTCATTCCGGAAACTAACAGTTAATTGTAATCAAGGCAACTATCCCTCAATCAACAATCATCCCCATTTTACCCTAATAAAAATGTTTGATGCTAAGATTTACATTGGAAACTCATACGATAGCAGTTCTTGATATTGAACTAGTACACAACCGATTCCGAACATGAGTAGAACTATCCGAATGTCTGAGGCGGACGCAAAGCGAACGTGTACAGTTATGAGCAATGAAAAGTTAACAGTTGAGCTCTTATGGCGTCAACTTAAGGTTCACATTAGAATGTGTTTGTTTGTACGAATGCACGTGACTGTACAGGCACGAAGTTCACCCGTTATTAAAGACGAACTCCAATAAGGTCTTTGAAGCGATATGAGTGTGTCGCAGTACATATGTATTTTCAGGGAACATCAAATTATCGTGGAATTGTGACGTTTCATAAATATGACTAAAATAATATTGAATTTGAATTGAAATCCTGTAAACTACATCCATCCATCCATCCATCGATCAGCCTCTTTTTGTCCACTGCTGGACATAGGCCTCCCCTACAGAACGCCACAACGCGCGGTCCTGCGCTATCTGCATCCAGCGGCTCCCCGCACATCTGACGATGTCGTCAGTCCAACTACATCCAATCAAATATATTTTCTACCCCACGCCTACGTGCCGCCATCTAGTGGATTTTTATGCGCAAAAGTATCCTTTGTGTGACTTTTGTACCTTGACTTTACTTGTATTGACTAAAAAAGTATTTTAACGGTAACATTTATTGGAATTCCCAGTTACACCCGTCGTTGAGTGGCACCTCACAGGGTATGAAACATTAAAATATTTATCGCAAATAAAGTCGCTTTTGATGTTGGCCGCCGTAGGGATGTGAAAGTGTCGAGGTTTTCTTTCTTTTTCACGATGTTTACTATTAGGTAGGGATTTAGTATTTCGTTGATCTGTCGAATAACTAAATATAGTATTTAATTTTTATTTCAAATTACTTATTTTCATAGTATGTTTGCATGTTATGTTGACCAACCAATCCACTAATTAGACTCACAAATACGATTAAAAAGGTGTCCGTGGTGTATAAACTATGACAATATTTTGACAAGATGTGCGTACTGCGTAAATTATTGATAACAAAATTTACCGGACGTTGCCACTGATTCGAATTACGTTTATGATTATTGTTATATTCATTTTTTAAGTTTAAAAACCACATGAATACGCTATTAATTATTTTACAGAAAATGATATGTTTATTTATAAAATATATATTTTTCAAACCATGGGTTCTACACTAGGATACCGTGCATAATATTCGAAAGGTCTGGCTTTCCTATATCCCTTAAAAATCGGCAATGATTTCGTACGTTTGATTTTTTTACATGGGTAAAAAGACTTTATTGCAGCAAATAATTAAAATGAAATCAAAACTTTTACAGTTTCATGTTTGAATTAAATTAATCATTAATTTTGTTTATAGTAAAACCTAACCAGATAATGGCTACCACAAAACGTACAACACTCTTTTTTAATTATTTTACCTTGTCATCCATATAATGAAATTAGAGTATTAACTATTCCAAGGTCTGTATCTGAATATTTTACGTTTTTTTTTCAAAGTGCCAAAAAGCTTTTCCGATCTTTTCTTTACTTTTCCCAACACTAAAATATCGTGTATCTCTGGAGATTTAGACACTTACACAAACTTGAGGGCCCTATTCAACAAAACATCAGAGATGAAAGGACGAGACAATTGAAATAAACATACTATTTGCATGACCCAGAGGATTTTTTGAATCAAGGAATATACAATTCATAATTGTAGCTACGTGCTTTTGTGAGATATTTTTTTACTTTTTTTAACCCGTTGTTTTCAAATTTAATTTTATTGTACTAACCTTTCCAGAAATAATTATAAATTATTTTGATATTTGATTTTTATTTTCCTTGGCAAAACAAATTAAATTAGCATATTAACGTATCTTGTTGCTTTACATTAAATACATCAGTATGCTATTTTTAGTTAAATTTTTCTTTTATCGAATTATTTTTAATGTAAAACCTTTGTTTCTACAGGTGTTTTAATATTTCTAGTTTTTCCATTTTATGATTTCTAGATTAAACTTTATGTTTACGTGTTTTACGAAATCACACTTTTGTTTTTTTTTTCACAAGCTTGAGCT
Source organism: Glyphodes pyloalis (assembly GCA_037074685.1). Classification (NCBI taxonomy): domain Eukaryota; kingdom Metazoa; phylum Arthropoda; class Insecta; order Lepidoptera; family Crambidae; genus Glyphodes; species Glyphodes pyloalis. The sequence goes on from JAYKKO010000050.1 coordinate 688,690, forward strand.
GACATCAATAAAATTAAATGATACTTCATACTTTTGTATCATCATGAAAATGTGTCAAAGTCCCAAATAAAACTAAGACAAAGACTGAATGTTCTAGATGTAAATTTTTGTCATCTTTTTTGAATTAGCCCTTTTAAATAGGGAATCTTTCTATTTTATTATTTTACATCAAATTAAAGGGTACAATCATTGGGTTCAAATTATAAGGGCCATGCAAAATTGGATCTCATCCAATTCCCACTTTCAATCCGTTTTCACCAACTCGTACACGGGCCGCGAAGTATTTAGAACTACAAAAAATAGTTCTACGTTTTTTAGTATAATTAATCGGGAGTCGAGAGTCGCGTCACACAAAGTTTAATTAATTAGAGTTCTGGGCTAAAATGGCCGCTTCTGTCGTACGAGCTGAATTTGTTGAATGTGAGAGATTTATTTCGTCTTTTTATGTGAATGTTTAATCTACTAACAATATTTTAAAATATCACTATTTTACTTACTAACCTTTGTGGCGTAGTGGCTTAATACGTACGTAAACTTTAACTCTAAAATTAAAAACGGAAATATATGTTAGAATAAATAGATGTTTGTTACTCTCACGCAAACACAGTAGGAACAGATTTGTATGAAATTTGGTAGAAAGAGAAATTATATACCGGATTATTACATCATATATTTTATTGCAAGAATTGCAGGCATAATAGCGGGCAGCACATGGAATAAAATGTGTTGATAAATGTTCTGTTTTTTAATGAATGCGTGTATAGTTAAAAATATACCTACATGTTTACAATTTAGTCAACTAAGTACTAAATGAATAGACCTAAATTTATTTTTTTGCTTTCATAAACTTAATCGATATTTATTAAAAGAAAACGATAAAATTGAAGACACATAAAAAATAATAAAAATCTTTTTAAAATAAAAAACAATAGGTTTCAAAAATAGTAATGTCAAAATGTACTACACTGTATGTCTTAGTGCAAAACTAGTTATAAGTTCAGCTATATTTGTAATATGAACGACAGAGTTTCTTGCCGGGATCTTCTCTGTAAGTTATAGGTTCCGAACCGGAGGTAGAGTCATTTGCATTATATAGACGTTTCATAAATATTACTGGTGTAATTTACATGAATAAAGAATATTGAATTTGAATTTGAAAAATACATCAAAAAGGTTTTGCGTCGGCAATAAACTGAAAACAGCAAAACAAACGTATTAGCAATAAAATTAGTAATGAAATTGAGTAATACACTGCTTCGACGACCATTTTAGCCTGTCGTTATAGTACGGATAGTATCGGTCGCATAAATTTATCAGAAGTTTGACGGCGACGAGATAATATTGTGCTCACTTAACGGAAATTTGTTTTTATTTTTTATATTAAAGTGTTTGTGTGTATTTTAGAACCTTACAGCAACCTCGTCATTGCGTCATTGGTTGTCAATATTTTGCAAAAAATGTTGGAAGGCAGTTCAGAATTGTATTTTAATATTGTGCATCTCAAAAAATTTACAAAAACTCCCTAGTAAAAAACCTATCTCTTAGAAATTACCCACAAAAACATTTGTGCGTTTTATATTATGAAGAGTACAGGGAATAAACAAGGAACGTCACGAATTTTAACAATCGAGAAATGAGCATTTGTAAAAACAACCTGATCTGTTACACTAAGGCATTCCCCTATGGCGTGACGGCGTATGATTTTTTTAAAGTTTAAATAATAAATAACCATCACGAGTTTCATGATTTATCATTATTGCAAGGTTAAAATACAAGAGTTAATGCAACTTTTGGAGACTTAACATAATTTTCATGTGTTATGTGACATTCCTTGTTTATTTTGTACTCTTCATATAAATATACCTCTTAACACATACAGTGCCAATACGCTGTATTGCCTACGATTTAAAATAATATTCGATTAAAGTTATGTTTTTTTAAATTAAATATTGCACTTATGCGAAGCCAGTTGCTAGTTAAAATATATTCCTAGTCCTTTAACGCTTCTGATAACCAAGGACCAGTAATTCGACAAATCTCCCTTAACTAAACATTACTTTACCAATAGTATCTTGAGGATACCATCTAAATATTCTATCAATGGAGAAAATCCCAGCGGGCTGCACCCTCGCTGCAATCACAGTAATGCATTCGCGTCACGTGCCTTTGAGATAAACGGTCGCGGGTTCGACTCCGCGTCCAGTTTATCTTGCCTTGCGGTGCTATTAGGAGGCATTGGGTGTGCCTGCCTTTGAATTGAATGACTTAATTGGGGAAGTAATTTTGGGTAATATATTCGTGTTTGGGTATGTTTTTGTTGATATTAGGAGATTGAAGTTTCTTGTTCGTCAGACTTTCTTGTAGATATTAGGAATTTCGAACAACTGATGTTGCCTTTATGATGTTGGTTAGAAAGTTAGGCTCAAAAAAAATTAAGTTTTGGGGAATATTTTTTTTAAATATTTGAAGAACACAAGTTTTTTTTTTATAAAGTAGCACAGTATATTGGCTCCCAGCCTGATGGTAAGCAAGAGAGGAACCCATATCGCGATGACAACGGATTTGATATCTAAATGTCCTATCCGTTAACATCGCCATACTGGCCCGCAAGATGTTGCTTCACGCTCCTTTTGAAGGAATCCATTTCAAAGGAAGGAGGAAACACATGAGCCGGCAACGAGTTCCACTTCTTTAAGTGCGGAGTGATGAGACTTTAAAATCTAGCCGTATATTATGTTTTATTTATTTGTCATACACAAATCTGAAATGTTCATTGCACACTTTAAGAAGCGTTTTTAAAGTCTTTTGAACTAATGCACCACTTCACTTCTGGTATTATAATAATTTCAGTTTAATTAATTTCTAAATAAAAGACACATGTGGTTTGGTTTTCCCAAAATTAACCCACATTCGAAAACATTATTTCCTTTATCAAATCATACCAAGGACCTAAGGCCATTAACCATTCGATGATGGTATCATATGCGGAAAACATTGATTGAACCTCAAAATTCCATCACACATCATACACAACTTCCCGTTTTTAGTTCCTTTCATTTCCAATTGCAAAGATAAAGCCATCATTAATTTGACTTTGGCGTCGCGCCATCTCGCGGATTCGATCCACAGGCGGGTCAATATGGGAAACGAACTTTTCTAAATTGTATCGTGTCTGAGTGTTCAGGTGAGCTAGATTCCATAGTTTACTCGACACAGGAAACCAAGACTAGAAATAAACGAATCTACTAAAGCGTTAACAGTTTTTTATTCATTCGTAAAAATTCATCAGACTCATTTGTAGCCACGACTAGCGTGTCATTTTATTCCGTTCCCAGCCTCACCTCGACTACCGTTTCTTTAGGCGGCATAATTCGACTCCCAACTCACAATTACAGGGAGGCCGACCCTTTCAGAGTTTGGTGTCAAAGCTACCCTGTGCACCACTGAATCCAATTGCCTAGTCAAAGGGTTGCAGTCTTATTTCCTGTACGATGTCCAACGCTGCTTTTGAGCCGGAGGCCTTTCAGAAGCCGGTGGGAACAACGTAATGAATGAATGTTGGAGCGGGCGAGCGGGCATCGGTGTAGGGTTACCGACGGCCATTTTGGCTTTTGACTTGCGTTTTTACGAGACAGGTGAAATTGGCTAGTTGTTGTAATTAGAGGTACCAAATAAAATAAAACGAACATTGAATACATGTTGCTAGTTTTACAACTGATTATTTCATGTAGATTTAAATTAAAAATATAAAAAATTACATGACTAGAGCGGCCCGTCGCGGTATCACACATAAACTATCCCCGGTTTTTCCCACATTTTCCGTCAATTCTTCCCTCTTATCGGTCATATCATAATGTTTTATAGCTTATGTCTCCATAAACGGACAAAAAATATATTTATAATAAATATATATATATATATATATATATATATATATATATATATATATATATATATATATATATATATATATATATATTATTTTTACAAATAAACTCTTCAGCTTTATAGTATCAGCATAGATAAGACTTGAACCAAGGATCTTCATAAAACGTACGAGAAGTATTTGTCACCTTTTAAAACTTGTAGTTAGCTTAGTTGGAATAGCATCTGTAATGCCTCCTCTACACGTAGACAGATCCGTCTGCAGATAGCATCGGCGCGTCCACCGATTTGTAGATGGTGTAATTTTCTCCTCTATGGTAGGTATTTGATATCGGCAGACGATCAAATCACATTGATTGACTTGATTGGCGATGCCATCCGCAGACGAATCTGTCTACATGCAGAGGCGGCATTAGACGTAAGCGTCTTCAGATTTCAAACTTTAAGGGAAGATTAATGTTTCAAATTCTTTTGTTATTACATGAAAACTTGTCTCTTCACCTCTGTTAGAAATCAGAAATCAGAAATCGTCAAGTTATCTCTCCTTGCTAATCACTTATTTCATTATTGTTTTTTGTTTTAAAATAACTACACCCCTATTCTGAGTTCCTTCTTATTTTAACACCTTTCTTCCCTCCGCAACAATATAAATTGAAAAAGTTCCAAATTCCCTTCCTATTCTACTCTGCCAACCCTACAGGCGAGGCCCGCCAACTCAAATTTGTCAGTTTTGTAGCTCCCTAAGCTAATGTATTCTCAAACTTTGACAAAGCCGACTCATCGTAGAGTCTCCGAGGAAAAACCGTCCCGTAATGGAAACAAGTTCGGAATTCGTCAATGGATTACACGGGCGAGGTGACGCGGGTACGGATTACGCGGAATTTACGTAATTATTTGGCGGAATCCGTAAATAGATTAGCGGACGTGACGAGAATTCGATGGGAGCGTTGATTGGTCGTTGCAGGTCGAGATCTGTGTGGGAGTGGTCGGTTTGGTTTTTAGCGTTTTGTTGCTAATTAGTTGAAATTGCTCTTGACTGATACGTTGATGTTAATCATTAAAAAAATATATAAAGCAACACACATTGACATGATCCCAAAGAAAGTGGCTTAAAAATTGGTTCTATGACAATTAAAACCAAAAGTACAGCACCATATGAAAATTTATCTTGGGTAAGGTTTGAACCCACGACCCCTTTTCAATCCCGTCTCAAGTTCGTCTCAAGCCAGAACCATTGTTTTGAAGGCCCAGGCAAGTCTAATGGCTTCAAGGCTTGATAGCCTACAAGCCATTAATTGGCGGCTTGATTACTTCTGACAGTAAAATTGGTCACTGTTTTAAAATTTGTTAGCAATCCACCAAAAAAAAAAATGTTTTTTCCAATGTTCTAATGAGTCAAGTGTTATTTTAATAATTTATCAATTTCTAATAAATGAGAAACTTATTTTAAATTGTATATTTGCATGCCGCTATTTATTACTTTGTCATTTATTGTACACTCATATTTCGCAAATAAAGTATCTGTATTTGTAGTCCACTTTGATAAATTTATAGCTTATGTACGAGTATAAATAAACAATCATGTATTTTGTTTTTTTTTGTTATTTTGGTAATCTAACTGTGGACCAAACTGAAATTTTTAGTCACCTACTCTATTAAAATGAATGCCTACATAAACGCACCCCTCAGTAACCACACAAGATCTTAAAAACGATGTTGTGTTAACCGCTGAGCCCGCGGCGTTCCATCTACCGCTTTGTTCCGTTTGTACCATCTCATTCACGCGAACGTTCCGCAGCGCCATATTACGTGTAAACTTAAACATGGGTTAATGAGCTCTCTAATTGTAATTGTTGGATTACAAACAAGTACAAAACACAGAGCAGGTAAGGATTTTAAGTAACTGGGACGTTTGCTCGCTTGGATGGAAAGAAACGGCTGTAATTTTTACGATCTACATTTTAGTCCTAAAGATGTGTTTAAGAAATAAAAAACTATTAAAAATTGTAAGACTTTCGCGTTCCATTTTAAACATTTAAAATAATTTGACGGGTCAAAACGCGATACCATTTTTATTTAGTAGTTAATACTATCGTATTAACTCGTATATCGTATATATCGTATCGTATATCGTATATATCGTGCAACCTAACCGAAACGTCGGGCAGTAAGTAGTTTGTATTAACTACTAAATAAAAACGGTGTCGCGTTTTGACCCGACTGTTTTTTTACATATTATTGGTTAGTTGTATGAATAAATAGTTGAAAAAAGTTATTGTCTAGCATCTGCTCCTATATTCATGAAATAATGAATGTTCAGATTATAAATGGTAATTTGTAGTGAATGAAACTTATTGACATTTTAAACTGTTCAGAAGTATTTAGGTCACGTTGTCTGCTACAATATATTTGACGACGAGTGGACATACAGACACCCATTGATGCATACAAACTTTTAAGTTTATAATTGAGGTCCTACGTATAATTGTTCCCCAATCGGGTCCATATGGGAAACGATATTTTCCATATTGTCTCGGGTCTGGGTGTTGTGGTACCGTCGTTGTTTTTGATTTCTGTTACACAAGTGCTTAAGCTACTTACCACAGTATCAGAGCAATGTATGTGATGTTGTCCAATATTTATTTATTTTATTTATAATTATTGTATTAGTAGGATTTCATTCATTCAAATATTCTATCAAAGCGGCCATTTCAGGTCAACTGATATCACCATCTACGGTCCGCTTCCTTAAATTGTTCCAAGTCAAAGAGGGATCACTCATTTCAATAATTGATTCATTCCTTCGTGAATTAATTCAATTGAGAGGGCAAAGCGTTCCCAAAGGTTATATAATGTTTATAATTTCGTAGTCTGCTGGGTTTTGTAATAATTAACTTTTACACCAATCTTATTTTGTACATTAAATTATAATAGAATCAAACCAAGAATTATAAAACAGCTTTCTACTAAGTGGTTCTTAATGTATTCAAATTTTTTTAAAGTACATTTTAAGTAAGATTAGTTTTTTTTTAATTTTAAGACTTTCTCGTTCCATTTTAAACATTTAAAATAATTTAAAGGGTCAAAACACGACACCATTTTTATTTAGTATCTAGTTAATACGAACTACTTACTGCCCGACGTTTCGGTTAGGTTGCACCAACCGTGGTCACGAGCTGACTGGTCTTGCTCGCCTTCGTCTGTTCGGGGAGCTTGCAAATCTTCATCCACCCTCACATTGTCACATAACAAAATGTTATTGAAGTCACTTCGACACACTATACTGGCAGTATCCGTAATTGTTGTTGTACTACTGAATAAAAATGGTGTCGCGTTTTGACCCATTAAATTATTTTAAATGTTAAGATTTTTTTATTTGATTGTCCCAAATCTCAAGTCATTGTAAATAACTTTGTTAAAATATTCAATAAACAGTACTGCGTAGTTTAAATGTTCGTGTTTATTTATTTCAACTTTATAAATATAACTGCCAAGCTAAAAAGCAATTAATTTTATAAATGATATTCGTCGAAAATCCGTTTGTAACTTAAGCTACAATTTCATCAATTGTCAGGAAATATAAAGAAAATATTTATTTTTATTTTAATAGTACTTTACATCGTACTAGCGAACTATAAATATAACTACGATACGATACGCCTACAATAACTTGCGGTTAGCTCAGTTGGAAGAGCAGCACGCGCGATACATGAAGGTCGTGGGTTCGATTCCCGCACCGCAAGGGGAGATAAAAAAATTCTGTTTCTTTAAAATTAAGCTACGAAAGTTATTATTGATTATTCTTACATTTATATAAAAGAACATCCAGTTATCCGTAATTTAAAGGGATAACGCTATTTTTTTGTATCACACAACAGGGTCCAACACTTTTATAGTAATTTAATAAAATAGTCGTTCTATGAATTCATTTTATTCCAACAGTAAGGAATGAATTGTTAAGTAATTAGAAGCAAGACAATTATTCGACAACACCGCACGCAGATTGGTTATAAATAAAGATTTCATTTGTAACGACGACGCCTTTACGCAGACAAATCGAACGTTTGAGCTCCTCAAATTGGTTTTGCTTTCATGTTTTGCCTTAACAGGTGAATCTGTTTTGGAACAAAATGAATACTTCAATTAATTCTCTTCATGTTTGTAGCATCAAGGCTCTGGCTAGCTGTTTCGAAAAATGTCGGAAACGCATTCGCAATATTGTAATATGTTTTCTTTTTCTTAACACAAACGATTGGATAGTTTTTCCGAATCAAAATAATTTTTCGCGTTTGTAAAAACAAATGAAAATAAGGAAGACAGTAGATTTAACCTATGACACTTTGAAATGCTGGCAAAGTTCAGTTAAATTAAAATGCTGATTTAAGAGAGGTAGGGCATAGCGATTATCATTTGAACTGGAGCAGCCCGACGTGAAATACCTCCACCTTACAGAAGACCACAGCCAAATAACAATCACTTCGGTGTTGTTGTGTTCCTGCGTGTAAGTAAGGTTTCCAGAGCTCCTGGGGGGTGCTACATTAGTAGCAGGGTTAGCCTTCAAGGCAAGGGCGACAAGTCCAGTAACAGATTTTTTTATGCTGCACTTGTCGCCTTTAAGCTAGGACCTCATTACCACTTAACATCAGGTGGGATGCGGTCATTCGTGAAGTGTGATAAAAAAAAGTAAAATAAGTGTTCCTGAATATTTTTGAATATTGTAAGTCTCGCATCGTCACCTAACATTTGCTAATCACAAATGCAATCTATTGGAGCTATTTATCGCACTAATCATGCAGTCCGCCGCCTGGAAACATGAGGGCGTTTAATTATGAACGCTTTATTGCAATTTTGTTGATAAAATTAAATTGAAGTTTCAATTTTGCCTGCAATTTCCGGATGGCTAATGGGGATTTGATTACAATGACGCGCCGGTCGTCATGTGCACTATAAATGTGTAAGTTACTATTAATTTGTTTACATAAGTACCGTTGTGTTTAAAATACATTTAGTTAAACAAGTAGATTTTGTCCACAGTTTTGGCTTTGCTTTGGGGAAAGGGAAACATTTCCAAAATAGAGTAAGGCAGGCATTTGTCGTTGGTAATAAAAAGTATGTACCGATTTTTGACTTCTTTTCTTGAAAACTATAATAAATATTGGACAACATCACATGCATTGCTCTGATTCTGTGGTAAGTAGCTAAAGCACTTGTGTTACAGAAATCAGAAACAACGACGGTACCACAGTACCCAGACCCGAGACAATATAGAAAAGTTCGTTTCCCATATTGACCCGACCGGGGATCGAACCCGGAACCTCAGAGATGGCGCGACGCCAAAGCCCGGCACGCTTGCCACTCGGCTACGGAGGTCGTCCCCTTTAAAATTTCACCTCGTCTTTTAAGGGGTTGGGGGCAAAATATGCACGATTTTTTTCTGGTTACAAATTAGGCCGTACACCTGTAAGGAACGTACGTTCTTTACTAAAAGTCGAAGCACTTCCTCCGAGCTAGGTGTTATCTGCTCGGGGACCAAGGCCTAACTACCAATCTTGGTTTGATGTATATATAGCTAGTGGCGACGAAAACTCTGACATCGCGATGTAGGATCAATGTTATTGATTGACGCTGTATTTGTGTCGACCTGTAGGTAATGTCGTAGGTCGGCACACTCCCATTTTTAGTTTTCTATCTTGAACATTTTGGAATTCTCTCTACAAACTTCCATTTTAGGAGGGAAGGGGGGGGGGGGGGGCGTATGTCACTCTCCATCCCATCAACTATACACTTAAAAAATCACATTTATTCATAGCTTCGTTTTCACTTACACACACTTTCACTTTCCAAATAATATTAGTACGGATAACAGAATTTTTTCTTTTACATTTTTAGCTGTTACCCATGAAATTATCCGCAATATTTAGGGAATAAAAGTCTTGTATGTTCATTTAGTTTTTAATTTTTGTTTCTTCAAAATCATCCAAGCCTTTTCAGTATTTTTTACGTGAAACAGTAATAAACATACATCCGGACAGTCCATCTACAAAAAAAAAATGATTTAGTCCGTCTACTGGATTACCTTAAAATAAGATAGGAACAGGTATATTTGCATTTTCCAACTTATCAAAAATAGTGGCGATACAAATATTGTATTCTTACGTGACGTCATTAATACAGTCATTACCTATCCGCAACTAGGCATCGTTTTTACTAAGTATCATTTTATTAGTTAAACAAATTGAAAAGACATGTTTGATATTTTTAAAAACCTATTTTATGAACTAAAATCATCTGCTATTTTTGATATAACCCACTCTCTAATATTTTACTGAAGGTAGCAAAAAGTAGAAATTAGGTAATAAATATAAATATCAAAATTATCAGGAATCCAGGTCTAACGGATACATCATCCCTATTGTACCAACGCGCCTTTTAAACGTCTGAAAGTCTACTGTCACATCCCGCCCGCAACACAACTCCGTACATTGTCGCACCCCCATCATGCGTCGCTAGCATTGTTTACACGCACTGATTGATCGATCCTTTGTCCTCGTATTTGTTCATTATCGGCGCAGATTTGATTGATGATACGAGCCTTTAAATATGAAAAATGAACGGCTTGTTCGACTAAGGCTTTTTGGCTGGCTGTGAAAGAGTTGATATTGCAGTCGGGCGGGTTATTTCCATTTGAAAGCGTTACGATGTCGGAGTTTTTAGTGTTGATTGACAGTTTACATTTCAAAAATAGAGTGATGTCAGAAATAAAAAAAAAATGCGTATTTTATTATAACAAAATATTGTGTTCTACTTTAGAATACGGAAAATGACGGATCCGTTAACTGTTTTTTTTTTAATTCTTATACTTGTTAACGCTAAGGTAATGGCAACCAGCATTTTAAATGTGCATCAATTAAATAATGATTTACCGCAAGGGGAGATAAACGTATGTTCTTTAATTAAAAGTGGAAGCACATCCACCGAGCTAGGTGTTTACTGCTCGGGGACCAAGGTCCAACTACCAATCCTGGTTTGTTGTTTATATAGTTTGTGGCGACGATAACTCTGACATCGTGTTGTAGGATCGATGTATTGATTGGCTAATAGTGCATTACGAATGGAGCATTGTTTACTATGACAATTCTCCTGTCGCTGTATTTGTGTCGACTTGTAGGTAATGTCGTATTTCGGCACAAAATTATCTATTTCTTTCAGATATGTACATATTCTCTTGTATATTTTTAAAAAAATATTTGTAGAAAGCATATTTCTAATATTTTGTTACATTTTCATTAATTTTTACCGCGGTGCAAATTTTAAAACATTTTTAATACTCAACCACTCAATTAAGGAAAAAAAAGGTTCTACAACTGACATAAGGAAAAAGTAATGTAAATAATAATCCCTTTATCAGTTTATGTAACCAAAATATCTCTGCATCATCACCTCATTTCAATTCACATTAAAAAGGGAGCTTCAACTGCCTAAGATAACTTATTAGCCCTAATATGACTTGTTCAACGCAATATGATCACAAAGGAGGTCACCGATTTCCCATAAAGGGCCATTTGCACCCGCTATGGGCTAAATGGGATTAATCCGTCACAGAGTTCCCATTACCAAAACAACGGGACCCCATGAGTGGGTTATTTGCCGTGACGGGGCTTTGTAGGGTGACTGCGGCTTGTGAATAGTTTGGGATTTCTGTTTATTCAATTCAATATTCTTTTATTCATGTAAATTACACCAGTTATATTTATGAAACGTCTATATAATGCTAATGACGCTACCTCCGGTTCGAAACCTATAACTTACAGAGAAGATCCCAGCAAGAAACTCTGTCGTTCATATTACAATTTTTTTGGATGAGGTAAAATTGGTTGCTATGACAAACAGACGGTTTTCTGATCAACACGCATGCTGATACGCACAAAACATATATTTGAATGTTTTAAAGAAAATACATATTTTAGCTCCCATTGCGGTGTAGGATACAAACCCACGACTTTCAGTTATAGTGCGTGCTTTTCTTTTAACTGAGATACAATTTCACAAAAAAATTAAAAGTGCATCATTTAAAAAAAATGTAACACCATTGTTAAACGCATTAATTAAAACTAAAACAAAATAAACCTGCTGTGCATTTTTTGCAACCCTTAAATACAAGATAAATGTATTAAAAAATAACGTGGTTTGATCCATGGGTTGTTATCGTAAATATTTGAGTTCATTCAGTGTCTTGATTTTCATAAAAGTACTTCAGTATATTGTTCCACAGTTATCTTTGTCTCCTTGGTTGAGCTACTTACTTTGAGATCAGGTCAATTTAGTTCTCTTTGGACTTGCAACATATATCGTGTGCATAAAAACGAATATCAATTTACGATTGTTTACTTTTACGTGTTGGTGACCGTACATAGTACTAATACTTGAGCCAAATTGGATCAAATCATGATGTATCAAATTCTTTTGCGTAATATTTATTTTCTTGTAAATTATGATATCATGAAGTTAAAGAAAAGAAAGAAAGAAAATAAATTTATTGACATCACAAAATATACATACAAACACAAAACAAGACAATTCAACAGATAAATATCATTATAAAATATCTTGTGAGGCCAATTTGGGTTCCACCTCAGCAAATGCCGCTACGACATTTTAACGCCGCAGCAGCGCTGGTATTCTGGTGAAACCCCTTGCTTGGGAAATTAGCAAATGCCCCCGCTCTTGCTAATTCCCCACGCAATCGAGTGGCGCTATAAAATATATAAATTACATTATAAACTACAATCACATACACTGGTAAAAACAGGCAAAAACAATATACAATTAAATAATCACGAAAAAAAATTAAATAAAATAAAAAAAACAAAACATTACAACAGTTAATAAATTTAACTGATATTATACCCTTTAGAATGTTTAACTCTCACGCGTTCAACATTTTAAATAGAAAACATCAACGACTTTACACATTTCAAGTCGGGACTGTCCGTGAAAATTTTCGCAGCCTGGTGTCCCCAAATATTAAGCCATATCGTGTAGTGCACGGTTTATCTTAGGCAAATAATATTGCTATTCCAATCCGATTATAGCAGGGTTTCTATCGCATCGCGATAGCGAGAGGGTTCGCGTTATAGGAGCGGGTTCGATAACGTTTCAGAATGAACCGTGAAATGAGATTTTTAAGCTCGATAAGAAGATTTTTAATCGGTTTTTAAAGGTTTGGTTGTTGGTAAATAAAATGCATAGTTGAATGTCATTAAGCGGTTTCGACGACTTCCCATAGTCCATTTTTTGACCTATTTTACAAGCAGCAGGATCATAATAAAGAATGTAATTAATGCTATTTGCATTAGTCTATACCTTTCGAAGAAAGTATACTCGATTATTCGATAAAATCTTCTAAATAAACACAAAATTTACAGGTTGTTACCATCACGGTGGCGGCGCTATGTGACGGCTCATAATATGGTTGAGTGAAGCTACGGCTGGCACATTCATCATGCTTTTGCACAGGTACCACCACTGGGGACTAGTCTGTTTCAGCTTACCTCGTAACCATAAATACTTAATAATTCTTCACTCATCAAAATAAAACGTTAAAAGTAAAATAATTTTAGAGAATTCAAACTATCTCTGAGCAATATTACTCTAACTACCTGAGTTGACTCTATAACTCACTAGGCAGTCACTGTAGAGTGCTAATTTGCATCATTAGCGTTGCATTGTCGCTCACACCTGAATGCGGATCGGCTCCGTCGGCGATTGAGCGGCGACGATTTATCGATTGTGTCATGTTTAATACAGAAAGGACCACTGCCTAATAAATCGTGATCACGGTAAGTGCAACCTCACCGAAACGTTGAACAGTAAGTAGTTCGTATTAATTACTTTAAATGATGTCGCGTCTTGACAGTTAACTTATTTTAAATGTTTAAAATGGAGCTAGAAAATCTTCACTTCCTTAACACCTTACATTTATGTATTAGAAACAGAAAAATTGTATCTCCCCTTGCGGTGCGGGAATTGAACCCACGACCTTCACGTATCGCGCGTGCTGCTCTTACCAACTGAGCTAACCGCAAGTTATCGTAGGCGATGAAATTTTTCTGCTGTATCAACCGTTAGCCTTCCGGTAAGTACCCTCTGCCGAATATGTTTAGAACTACATACTTATCGGCCCGTGGTACATTCCTTGCAGAAATGTTTGAAAACCACGGAATCGAAGACACCTTGGCATCTTAATCGATTTTATTATACACGCGCACGTGCATTATAACATTAGCACGCGCGATACGTGAAGGTCGTGGGTTCAATTCCCGCACCGCAAGGGGAGATACAATTTTTCTGTTTCTAATGTTTAAAGTTCGCTAGTACGGCGTATAGTACTATAAAAATAATAAAACCTTACATTTATGGTTCATGCCTCGAACCTCTCTATTATATAGCATTTTGATTCAACTTAAAAAAATATTTGAATGACATGCTGCATTTATTTAATAATGGTGATGCCATAAGTTAATTGAGGAATCATTAATTACTAATACCGCAAAATTATGACAGTGATGTTTTGGAGAATTTTTACTGCATTTGTCTATTTAAAGTAGGTATAGTGTGTTTATTAATTTTAAGATGAGATTGGCATGTTAGATTGGTGGCCACGGCCGTTTAAAATATGGAAAAAAAATAACATGCTGTTTTGATTATACATACCTAATACAAAGTGTAAAAGAGGTAACTATTACAATGATCATTCATATCTGACAAAACTCTTATATATAATATGACAACAACTTGAATTTAATATAGTTATTAAATTCAAGTTGTGACAATTAAACAGGTTTCAAATCTCAAAAAAAAGATAACATTTGATTTATTGCAATTAATAATAAACTGATATTTTTAAAATAATATAACAGTCTGCGGCCGCACAGAAAGAATTGAGCAAGATCTGTTACAATTATTGTTTTGTTTCTGCAATCGTAGTTTCGTGTCTGCCTTCTGGATATCACTATTCTTTAACAAAAGATTACGTCCGCTTCCACAGTTCTGTAATACAGGAGAGCTTAGTGCTTGCTTGTGGAACTATTATACACAAACATAGCATCATACCTACAATTATATTAGCAAGCTTGTTCAGCTGTCTAACAAACTTCTATGTCTAGTTCAAACACATGTTACAACGTGGAATAGAACTATTCAAGTGTAAACATTTAACACTTTATGTCTGAACCAACCGTTGCCTGCGACTTAGTTTGCGAAAATTCGGGATAAAAGGTATCCTTTACTGGCACGCGTACTATCCCCGTTTGTACCACATTTTCAATATCAACGAGTTTATCCTATCAGTTGCAGGGTGATGTTTAATAGCCTGAAGCTTTCCTCAATTAACGTACTATTCCCCACAACAAAAAAATCAATTAGAATCAGCTGTTTCTGAGATTAGCGTTTTCAAACCAACAAACTGTTTAGCTTTATTATATAAGTAAGTAGGTATTGATGTATACTTTGCATTTCATATAATATTCTTATATCATTTATTTTGTTAATTACCTATCAAAATTTCATCCAAATACATTTAATTGCTTTCGCGTGAAATAATACAAACTCATTTTTTTTAATATTACGTTGACATTTTTACAAACTTTCAAGTGTATAAATTAGCAAGATAAATGAATATCAGGCACCATCACATAAATTCACCTGATCTCAAAGTAAAAAGCTGAAACACTTAGGTATGTGCTTAATTATATTTACAAAAAAATCAATCTAATAAAACCACTGATTAAATTTACTTACTTAGTAATAAAAGAAATTCCTGAATGAAATTAAACGCGACGCGGAGTAATTTATAAATTTCCGATAAATAAAACATCTGGCCCTCACCTGGAGCCAGAAGGGATCAAATAATGAAGCAAGGGCGAAGAGAAAAATGTAAATTTGTTCTAACGAAGTGAGTTTATTTTTATTTGCTGAACCGCTGTTTTTTGACCGCAAGTGTATTCTAGTCAAGTCAATACGTACAATGCAAACAAAACCTTGATCTGTAGCAATAAAGATAGAAATGTGTTTTTCGTCTGGAAAAATGTATATGCTTTGTGAATATATAGTTTCAGAAAGTGTTATCAAATTTTAAGGTCGTTTTTTTAACTTTTTGATTAACATTAACACAGCTAAAATATCTTTAAACATATCTACGTGACCTTAATTTTTAACTAATAGAATGAGATGTTTTTATAAATAGTTCAATTTGAACAAAACCAAGTGTCAACCATTTTCAATCATAGCTATTAATTCATTTATTATAGATTTATAGCATTATTAAAAGAACAAATCTATCAACTAGGATAAAATTTATTAAATTAAGTTACTTTAGATTCTTGAAACTCCAATGAAATAATGAAACTCTGCCCCAAAATCCATTATTTACAATTAAGAGTTTTAATTTTAGCCTTTCTTAATTTTCTAAATTACGCAAAGCAATTATGTCACTCAAATCCTTAATATAAGCTTTTTCGAATGGAACGCTAAAATTGCCTAGATCTCAAGTTTCAAGTCCCACTACTACTCGACTGACATCACTCACTATTTCCATTCTACATCCAACCTTACTCGCTTCAGATAAGAAAGAATTTTCAAGCAGAAACGTGGCAAGTATTTGGAGGGAACTCATTCCACCGTCTCACCTGTTGTCTCATTTCCATTTGGTGCCTTAAACGTTAGTTAGTTCCACAATAGTAGTGGGCGGGGAGTAATTACACGAGTAACTTTAACTAGGACCTTTAGCCATCATAACGAGGTGGCGTAAGTTACAAGTGATACAAGGAAAACATAGTGATGAAGTGATAACCAACTCGGGTTCCAAGGGTTCCAAATTCAACGATGAACACTAACAAGCATGTTCTATTTAAGATTTTACTTTATAAGTCTACAAAAGTAATATACTCCAACTTATTTTTGCGCCTTAGACTAGTTGTAGTAATAAACTGTCAGCAGGCAGATGTAATACATTTTATTGCAAACCTACTATAAATTTTTCAGTTTTCTCTTGTGTTTTTGATTGTGTATAAAACCGTCAGTTTACTGTTTTTTTGTTGTGGAATCTTAAAGGATATATTATGTTATCACGCTAGCTCAAAAATTATAATATTAAGTGTGTGTACTTAAAATAAAAAAATGTAAAAATATTTTTATTGAAAATGTTAACAAAAGAGTTACCCAGGGTTCAAATCTTGCACCATTGCTCTAAAATTTACCGAAAGGCCATTTTTCTTGACTTAAACTACTAACGGGCAGCTCCAAATGTGGAGCGTGCATTGAGACGAACAGTTCACGAAGTCAGCTAGAGTGATTTGACTAATTTAAAGGAAAGTTTTATAAGGCATCCTTTTAAAGCCTATGGTTTTATTACTACAGTTATTTAATTGCCTTGGATGCACTTTGGAAATGCTGTTTATATTTACAAGCTATTTGTGAAAAAATGATACAGATACTTAATTATATTTCTTACTGTTTTTTCTTGAGTTGAGTGCAGCACGCGCGATACGTGAAGATCGCGGGTTTGAATCCCACATCCCAAAAGAGGATGATTTTTTTTTGTCTCTTTACAATATTAAAAGTTTACAAGTGCGAAGTGAAGCAATATTAAAATAAAAATATCTATATACTAATCATTTAATCTCAATCGACATAACATTCTTCACCTACGATAACTTGGTTAGCTCAATTAGAAGAGCAGCATATGTGATATAATTATGGTTATGAGTTCAAATCTTATCAAAGACAATGTAGTATTTCTATCTTTTTTTATATTTGTTTAATAATTTAAATTATTAAAATGAATAGCTAAATTAAGCACATGAAATTGATATTATATTGTATTATATTTTATACCTAGTCCATCGTACGGAGCTTTTTGGGTGTGAGTCTGACTCGCACTTGATCAGTTTTTTCTTCTCTAATACATTTTCTAAAATTATTGGAAAAAAGCGAAATACTGATACACTGCCCTCTGTCCAATCTCGTTAGCCGTAAAATCTAATTGGGTCCCTCATTACGGCCTCAGTTCATCTTGCTCCTCGTTATTTCTTTGGACTTGTAAATTATGATTATTACATTATTTTCCGCCGGCAATTTTTGTTTCTGCTGATTCTTTACGATTCCGATAATGAGTCGCAGAATTCGTGCTAAGAATTTTTTTGTATTGTATTTCTTTTTGGGAATCGTTTGAAATTGTTGCGAGTTTGGATAACCTATTTATTGAACTTGTTCTAGAGCGAAAAATTGGAATTTGGCGCAAATAAGTTACAGACAAGGAATAAAATTATTCGGTATCGGTTATCGAGTCAGCGTGCATCGTTTCTGAATTTCAAAATTTGATGAATCCATGTTATTTTTTATTGTTACTTAAGCAGAAACTATTAGTTCAGGAGTTTCAATTTTTCTTTCTACAAACTAGTTTATTTTTGCATACTTTTTCGGAATGATCAATAGACATGAATTATTTAAAATGTCTTTCATTTAACTAAAGTATTGTCTTTTTTGACCAGATATTTGGCCTTAGACAATCTTAAACGACTTTAGGACGTTGCCATCCAAAATAGCCGTCAAAAACATTACCTGCCAATCATTACTCGGTATCTGTATCGAATATCACTCAGGAACACATTTGAGGAGCTAAGTGACGTTTTTACATTACACATAGTATACTGGTGCTGAAGATAAGGTGCTTTAAACTTTACTGGCTCATTACCAAAGAAAAAAACCTGGATATTTTCTCAAATCAAATACATTGCAGTATAAAACTGTCTAAAAACGTCCTAAGTATTTGGTCTCAACTTAAAACTTTGTTTATCTAAATATTTTCTTTTAAATCGTTTAAACATAATTATTGAGAACTTATTGATTTTATAAAATGAAAAATAATAGGTACAGGTTAGAAGGTAAGTTGACGTTCTTAATGAAAGCAATTTAAAGTTTAGGACCAATAAAAACTACACAGGTATGATATTTTTTTCGAATGCGTGGATTTGTCATTTAAAGACAGGTGAACCAGGCATTTATGGGGGAAACTCGCCTCATCTTGCGTTCAGATTGTTTTCATCTATATAATATTTCTATCTTTTCAACTCCAAAATAGTATAAAGGACACATTTTCTTAATCCACCAGACTAGAAACAAGATTCTCAAAATCTAGATAAACACCCCTCGCCTTCCAATCTCAAATTAATTAATCCTTTCCGCTCGCAAAAAAAGGAATTATTTCACTTTATATCGCGCCGTCAAAAGAATAAGGAGGACCGAGATGATATCGGAGAGATCCCAGGGGCGCCACCATTAATATCGTTCAAAAACATTGTTTGCAGAGGATCGCCACGATTTATCGTGGCCCCGAGGGGGGGGGGGGGGGGGGGGCAAACCGCCGAAAAAACGGTGAAAAGTGGGAAGTGGGAGTGTGGGAATGGTTCTGTCCATCGTGCCGTTTTTATATGGATCAGAATTTAATATGAATGTGTATTCTATTCGTGAATAATTTTCTGCTATTTAGATTATTAATTTTGTTGTTATCCATACTCACATTTTTATTGTTACCGCACCCATAAACGAACTATCTGCATGACCCAACGGTTGACTGGTAGAGAATGCTTCTAGCATTAAGTCCACCTTTTGTACTTTTTTTGTGCAATAAAGTTCTTAAATAAATAAAATAAATAAATAGATAGGTGAGGTCGTTCAAGACTCAGTTGGCGATGTCTATACATTTAAATAAAATTGGAGAGTCTGTAATATTAAAATAACATGCATATGAATATATATACAAAACTATGTAGGACTTGGTATATAATAGAACGTTTGCGCAACATCTCTCATAATTCGATAGGACGACAGACGGACACGACCGAAGAGATCAGGTGCTGAAACATTTAATTGGCCTTCTGACAACATGTATCATTTTTCCTCATCAAGCATTATAATATGTATTTAAGCTGAATGTATCCTATCCAAACTGGAAACAGCACACAAATATGTTGACTTCACCAAAATCCAACTCACAGTCTTTGGATCATGACCTTTAACTACCAATAGAACAAAGATGCCAGTTACTTCAGTCATATTTTTTGTCAATAAAATTTTCTGTTTAATATTACCACTGATCCCCAAATCTCGAGATCCGTTCCCAGCACCTCTGCAAACACAAGTGAAATTATTTAGCGAGCGGTTTTTCAGCCCCTCCCCTCCCCGCTGCGATGTTAATTATCGAGCGAGCTAATTCCGAGGGACTAATTATTACCCTTGATTTTGTACTAATGGGTCTTCTAAGTAAGATAAGTTTTGAGAAAGAATCTTAGCCGCGGTTTGAATGAAGTTTAATTGGTGGCTTGGATCTGAAGGGTTTTTGAGATCCACAGCTCATGAGATGAAACGGGAGTACTGATGGACAAGTAAGATATTAGTAAGATGTGGCGGGACATTACATTCTCTTTAATGTGGGTAAGGGAAGCGATGGTTGGAACATTCACGGCCAAGATTCACGGAAATTCACGGAGACCGAATGTAAAAAATCTACTGGGAAGACACCGGTAAGAAACACAGCAGATGAGGTGCAATGGCAGTTTCTAACTTAAAGCTATGCGAAGCTTACTTTAACCAAGCCGTAGGTATAGTTTTGTTTTGATGAGTAAAGAAACATTAAGGATTTATTTTTGAGAGGTAAGCTGGACCAGTCCCCTTAATTCTTTGAAATCTAGCTTTGTATACCTTATTTAAGTACCTTGTTTTAGGACACATTGTTATATTGAAAAGAGTAATTATCGAGTTTCTTGCCGGTTCTTCTCGACATGATCAACATTCCGAACACGGCGGTAGAATACCTACTTTATTTGCACTGACGATTCATAAGTGCTTTTGTAAAGCTTACATGAATAAAGATATTTTTATATTGACGACCTAGGTGGCGCAGTGGCTAAGGTAGGCGGCAAAAGCGCGAAAGGTCCCGGGTTCGATTCCCGGTCGGGTCAATTTGGAAAACGAACTTTTCTAAATTGACTTAGGTCTGGGTGTGCTGGGATGACGCCCCCAGTTAGTATCCGTCGTCTGGTACTTATAGTACAAGGGAAAACCTTAGTTTGAGACCAGGTGATTGGTGTGATTGTCTGGCGCATTTATTTATTTATTTATTTTATTCTATTCCATTCCCCAAAAGCAGCATATGCACACAAGCATGAGGTATGTGCCAGCCACCATATTAAGGGGAATGTAATATAACCATAGACCAGTTAGTTTGAGTAGAGTTGATCATCGTGAGTAACTCATGTACGAATTCCAAAAGACGTCTTCTAACATTTTCAATCGCACTTTAAGAAAGATAATAAATTTTAATTATGGCTGTGTAATTGAAAAAGTTTATAATCGGAGTCCTTAGGCGCGATAGAACTACCCGACCGACCCGTGACGATTTGATGAGAACCAAAACTGAGTTCATTGAACAAGAGATACTGAAGGTGAGGCAATGTTACTAAACTTTTTAAAAAAGAATTGACGCATAAATGCTTTATGTCAGTGATCAGCATAAGAATAGATAAAAAAACTTATTATAAGCTTTACAAAAGCACTTATGAATCGTCAGTACAAGGTCACTATTCTACCACCATGTTAGATTGTAGATGAAGGCGAGAATAACTGGCGAGAAACTTGATACTTACTCTTTTCAAGATGCTAGTTACTTAAATAAAGTAAACATGTATATAAGAATAAAAGTTGAATAATTGAGCTTACTTTTTTTTGTTATTTGAGTAATCATTTATTTTGAAGTGACCCTTGCAATTGCTACGATTATTTTTATAATCAACGTCTAAGTAATATTATCATTAGGTATCTATTTGTATTACAGCAATATTTTTCATGAGTAATACACCACTAGGGATATATTCAATCACTTTAAATGTGTAAGCGACCACGAAATAAACAAATGAAACATTCGTTTTTGAAGATTAATCGAGAGTTCGGGAGAAAAAACGTGGTTTTTAATTTATAAATTTGTTTTCAAAACGCTTCAGTTACATTCGAAGTGAATTGGTAAAAAATAATATTCGTCCGAGGATAAGACATATGTTCTTTTTGAGAGTAGATACAATCTAAATGCCCAAACATCAGCAGCTCTCAATCTTCAGTTCGGGACTAGAGTAGTTCGTAATAAGATAACTTTGTTACGAGGAAAAATCATTTTGTATTTTAGCTTCGGATACTTTTACTGGCGGAATTTGAGGGGCTGGAAAGATCTGAGGGTAATGTTTGTAACTTTCGCCTTGAGAACTTGTCCGTTACATAGTTTAAGCTCTTTGCAAACGAAGCTGGGAACTTAACATTTGAGAAACTTTTTAAATAGGTCTAGTTCTTGAACTAAGAAAACGTTAAGGTGATGTATACCAAAATAATTTCTTTTTATGTAATTTCATAGGTTTTAAAACATATTAAAGAACTTCTAATCAATAAATACTTTTAGATCATACTGTTACGAGCTTCGGGTTCGTGACAATAAAAACAGCCGATAAAAATTACCAAAAGTCACACTTTAATTGAACGCCACTAATTACAACCTTAAAACGCACTAATTAAAACAACAATCGCTCCCAAGTCGCACTTCAAAATCGCTTTCGAAGTAATCACTTGTATCGCTAATTCAATACTGTCCCGGTCGCGGTGAATCCCGGCCTTTTATATTGCCGCGGCCGTTCTCGAACCTTCCAACGCAGAAACATCCGGAACATTCGCGCGCAGTCCGGCCTTGACCGGCCGTACGCTCGGTCAAGGTCATAGTTCTAGTAAATTCTGGCGTACGCGTCTCGACTCTCTGTAGTCCCGCCTTTCCACACTAGATGGCGCTGGTTACTAAGAACGTTAATCGTGGCGCGTAACAATACTAAATTATAAAGTGTAACTAAAATAACATTACTGATATGTTCATAGATTGTATTTTAAGTTCCAAGCAACTATTCATTTTATTTAATAGAGGTAGGGCAAAGCGATTTATCGCTTGAACCGGAGCAGCCCGACTGGTGAAATACCTCCACGCTACAGAAGACCCCCGCCAAATAACAATCAAAGTCAAAGTCAAAGTCAAAGTCAATATTTTTTATTCACATAGATTACATTAGTAATACTTATGAATAGTCTTTATACAAAGCAAATGAAGCTACCTCCGGTTCGGAACCTATAACTAAAGAGAAGATACCGGCAAGAAACTCAGTAGTTTTTTTTACAAATGAAAGCTACACTTATTACTAATTTTGCACTAAGACACACAGTTTGTTTGTCAATTGTAAAATAAAAATTAAAAATAAATTATTGAAAAAAAAAAAAATAAATAAAACAAAAGTATTTGTAAGGTAAATTAAATTAACTGTGTAGGACTTATATGCGTCAACAGGCCCAATACTGACATTGATTGAGAAAATGTGTCATACTATATTTTTAAAATAATACAAAACATGCAAGTACAGGTGAGCAGGCTAGGTCGTGATCCACAGGTTCTTGTCATTCAAATACTCTTCTACACTGTAGTAGCCTTTTTTCAAAAGACAACGTTTGACAAATGTCTTAAATTTGTATAAAGGTAACTCAACAATAACTTGAGGGAGTTTATTAAACATTTTTATACTTAAAGCAACAAATGAATTACCTATTTTATGTAGTCTACGCTTAGGAACAGCAAGCTTGTTTTTATTTCTGGTGTTAATGCTATGATTGTCTGATTTTTTTTGGAAAAGTATGCAAGTTTTTGTATACATGCATTAAACAGTCGAGAATGTATTGAGATGCGACTGTTAAGATGTTAATTTCCTTAAATAATTCTTTCAGCGAGTCACGCGGTCCTAGCTTGTAAATGGCTCGGATGGCCCTCTTTTGTAATACAAAGATAGTTTGAATATCGGCCGCAGATCCCCATAACAGCAGACCATATGACATAACGCTGTGAAAATAGCTAAAATAAACCAATCTCGCTGTTTCCAAATCTTTTAAATACCTTATCTTTCTGACCGCATAAGCAGCCGAACTCCAGTCTTCCAGCCAGGGTCGATATGTGGGGTGACCACTGTAATTTTGAGTCTAAAGTTATGCCAAGAAATATTGTGGAGTTAATAAGTTCAATGTGTTCATCATTCATTTTTATTATGGTATTGACCTGCCTTACATTAGGCATTGTAAACTTTATACATTTTGTTTTCTTGGCATTAAGCACAAGGTTATTAGATGTAAACCAATGAAGTATTTTATTAAGGGCATGATTAATTACATTAACATTGTCACTCTGTCTATCCGTTTTGAAAATAAGAGATGTATCATCAGCAAATAATACTATCTCACATAAGTCTTTTGTAAAAAAGGCAGGTCATTAATATAAATTAAAAATAGTAATGGTCCCAATATCGAACCCTGGGGCACTCCCATGAATAAAGGAGCGCCAGAAGAGTTTGATCCGTTCACGCTGACTTTTTGAGTTCGGTCAGACAGATAGGATTGAATAAGACTAAGTGATTTGTTCAAAACACCATAATGCCGCAGCTTCAATTCCATTGTTTTATGAGCCACACAATCAAACGCTTTTGATAAATCACAAAAAACACCTACGACATCCTGCTTATTATCCCATGCATCAAACACATGCTTGATGAGAGCTACTCCCGCATCAGTTGTGGATTTGCCTTTAGTAAATCCATATTGATTTTTATGGAATAACCTGTTAACTGAAAAATGAGAGAGTATCTGGTTAAATATAATTTTTTCAAATATTTTACTAAATGCAGGTAAAATGGATATGGGTCTAAAATTCGATGGGTCACTTTTATCGCCGCTTTTAAATAAAGGTATAATTTTACTGATCTTCATTAAATTTGGAAACTGACCTTCATCGATATATTTATTAAATATAAAAGCCAATTGAGGTGCAATAGAATTTATGATATTTTTAGTAGCAGGGGTCAAGCCTTCAAGGTAAGGGCGACAAGTTTAGTAACAGGTTTATTAGGCTGTACTTGTCACGCTTAAGCTAGGACCTCATTAGCACTTAATATCAGGTGGGGGGTTAGGTCAAACTTGAAGTGCAATATAAAAAAAAAATCATATGACACTTCCACCAATTAATACTAACTGCATCATGTTAAAAATAGTATTTTTTCTGTGATCTCGTAAAGTACAAATCCTATCATAAATCATCTTAATTTCCCATCTTATTTTAGTTATGCCTTTGTAGGATATCATTTAAATGTTTATATACCATCTATGTATTCGTTTGTTAATATATATAAAACGATTAAATTGAATTCGCATTTTGAGGTAAAATTAAAAAGAAATATACATTATATGAAGTGAAAGTGAAAGTATTTATTTAGCACACAAAAAACGATATAAAAAAAATACGATGTTACAAGGAATTATTTTAGAGCTACAAATTAAACTAAACAGGTAACAGCTTACATCTAATCTAATTCTTACCCTAATAGTGTGCTAAAAAGGCAACCATCTCAGCATTATGCCGTGATACCACTGCATGTCACCACGACGCTGGTTTTCAGTGGTCGCCTGATGATGACGGAGAGGTAGGCGCCATTAAAAGTGCAAAACAATAATTAGATAAATGGTACCCAGCAATTACACACCATCTTGCATAAGTAAAGCGTGCTAGGAATTAGCAAATAATCTACTCGAGCAAACCAATCAAGCCACACTACAGGCAATAATTCGACACCGCCACAATCAAGAGTTGTATACCCACATTCACCAAATGCGGGTTGATAATAATCAACAAAGATCAGCAAATACGTGCAAAGTGGAAGATGGACATACAAAAATAAAATAATCCATCCATCCATCCATCCATCAGCCTCTTTTTGTCCACTGCTGGACATAGGCCTCCCCTACAGAACGCCACAACGCGCGGTCCTGCGCTATCTGCATCCAGCGGCTCCCCGCACATCTGACGATGTCGTCAGTCCATCGTGTTGGGGGCCGCCCCACGCTGCGTCGTCCGGTACGTGGTCGCCACTCGAGGACCCTCTTCACCCAACGGTCGTCGGTCCTACGAGCGATGTAGCCTGCCCACTGCCACTTCAGCGTGCTAACTCTTCGGGCTATGTCGTATACACCGGTCCTTCTACGGATCTCCGTATTACGGATCCGATCATGTAGGGAAACGCCGAGCATAGCCCTCTCCATAGCACGCTGCGCAACTTCGAGCTTCTTTATGAGGCCAACATTCAGAGACCACGTCTCAGTTCCGTAAGTCATCACTGGTAACACACATTGGTCATAGACCTTTCTCTTCAGGCACTGGGGAATTTTGGACGTGAGGATATGCCTAAGCTTCCCGAACGCTGCCCAGCCGAGTTGGATTCGTCGGTTGACCTCTTTCTCGAAGTTGGATTTGCCTAACTGGATAGTTTGTCCCAGATAGACGTAATGATCGACAACTTCGAGAATCGCATTCCCAACAGATACTGGTGCCGGAGTCACATGGACATTGAACATTACCTTGGTTTTATCCATGTTCATCCGTAAACCAACCCGTTGGGAAACAATGCTGAGGTCATTGAGCATTGTGCCAAGGTCCTCCAGGGATTCTGCCATGACCACGATATCGTCTGCGAATCGAAGGTGAGTGATGTATTCGCCATTGATGTTGATGCCGAGTCCGGTCCAATCGAGAAGCTTGAAGACGTCCTCCAATGCAGCGGTAAAATAAAATAAAATAATAATAAAATAAAAATAAATAAAAGAAAGGATTAAAAGTAACTTAATGTTTATCAGATTCAAGGCTCATATCATTTGAACTTCCAAGAGATAAGCCCTAAATTTGATTTTAAAACTATTCTTGGACTGAGAGTTCCTTATTGGAGGCGGTATGTTGTTCCAACATTTTGTGGCTGCGTGGCGAAAACTACCCCGAAAAGCAGCTGTGGTATGTTTCGTATAGTTCAGTCTGCAGGCGCCTCGTAATGGTCTACGAGAAATTTTCAACTTTTCATGGAGGTAGGAGGGATTTCCGTCTTTTATAATACCAAAAAGGAGACTGGCAAAGTGTATCTTGAATCTGGATTCCATATTCAAGAGACCACCTTGATTGAGATATGGAGTAATATGGGCTCTGCGAGGGACCGGAAAGCAAAAACGGGCGCACGCATTCTGTACTCGTTGTATAAGTTTTTTTGTACGAGCCAGGAGACACCCCCCAATGACTGTATTGGCATAGTTGAGTTTAGATAATACTAATGACTCGCAAAAATGTACTCGTAATTCAACGCTTAAATACTGTCTGATTTTATAAAGTACTTTTAACCTGTAGTTGCAGTTTCTTACAGTCTCCGATACATGATTTTCAAATTTCAGGTTTCCGTCAATGAGCACCCCAAGATTTCGTGCCTCATTCACCCGTGGTATAGGATTATATTTGATCTTTACCGAAGTTCCTCGACTGGTTATGTTTAAAATTTGATTTTTAGAGCCAAATATTAAATATTTTGATTTGGTTGGGTTGATGACCAAACCGTTTCTCGTTTCTGAAGTGATTTGCTAAACTTGATAATTTAGAGTCATTTACACCAACTTAACAGAAATGAATGAGAAAGGTTATAATTAGCTGTCAGAACTCTAACAACCGCTAACTCGTTGGTAACCGTTAAAGTTAAAATTGTATTAACCAATGATTATAATATCACACCTTTGTTAGCACAAGGGCACAATTGCAGTTTTTGAAATTCTGCCGTAATGCAAAAACTCCTGTAAGGAGAGCAATTTAAGATATTTTATGCATTTAGTTTGGTCTAGCTCTGTTATAGTTACTCTTTACTTGTGCTCCTTTACAAGGCATAGACTATCCATGCTAATATTATAAATGCGAAAGTAACTCTGTCTGTCTGTCTGTCTGTCCGTCTGTTACTCTTTCACGCCTAAACGGCTGAACGGATTTTGATGAAATTTGGTATAGGCATACATTGAATCTCAAGAACGGACATAGGCTACTTTTTATTAGAAAATAAGGGGGGGATGGGGGTAATACCACCTTTGAAAGTTTATTTGGAAAAATGTTTATTTTTGAAGATAGAGATATGAAATTTGGCACAAAAATAGCTCGAAAATTGGATTAAAATATAGACTACTTTTTGTTTCGAATATAAGGGGAGATAGGGGTAAAACCGACCATGAAAGGATGTAGTCCACGCGAACGGAGTCGCGGGCACAGCTAGTATTCTATATTCTTTTAAGACATGTGCTTTACAAGAATTAAGAATTTTCAGTATTTTTTATTAATTTTTTTAGGCAGTTGACATTTGTGCAACGAATTCAGCCACTCCATATTTAAATTACTTCAATGGAAAACTTACTACTGTTAGAAGCGTTAGTGGTTAAAAAATCTTGGTAGAAACCTTATTTAAAGTCCTTCTACTTTACTACTCATAGTTTTTATGCAAACTTTTACACAAAAAATTAGGTCAAAATAAAACAAACAAACCGTAACAATCCTAAAGGGCACACATCAAAGGATGCATTGCCGCGGACGAACCTAAACATGTTGTGAACACGGTAATCCAATAAAGGGCCTTAACATAAGTACCCCCGATATGAGGGCCGGCGTAATTTACAAGGACGAAATAAATGGCAAGATGTCCCTTCATTAACGGGAGTGGAAAAAGCTGGAAATTTTTAAGTTAATCTTGTAGAAGTTTATCAAAAAGTTGTGTTCGTGAATTTGTTTGTAGCTAACAATTAATTACACGTGTATGACAACAGTACGTCAAGGTAACAATAAATATGATTTTAACCGCCTGATTTTGTGATTTAAAGAAATTAATGGAAGCGGTCGCATTTTGCGTGACTGTTTTTAAAACCACGTTTTGTTACAGAATGTTTAGCGGGAAAAACCGCGCCAAACTTAAAATTTGTAGTCCATACAACTTATATTGGCGTCAGGGTTTTAAACCGTAGTGTAACCAACACTTCCTCCAATATAAATTGCATTTTGCCAAAAAGTAGCAATATACAGTTAATCTCTACACAACAGGGCCAATAGATTGTATTTTAAGTTCCACTTCCACCAGTATAAACTGCATTTTGCTCAAAGTAGGATATATTTTTCCTGTGATCTCGAAAAGTAGAAAAAAAACGGGACAAAATTTGTCGTCCATAGAACTTATATTGGCGTCGCGGTTTTAAACCGTAGTGTGTGCGTTTCGGGCGGTTTCGCGGTTCCGCGAAAAAACCGTAGTGCGGCCTTAGCATTAAGGTCGCGATCAAAGGTTCAAGGTCAGTCTAAAGTCTAAAGTCGGTCTAAAAAAATAATACTATATGACTTGGTCCAAAGAGTTCTACACATAGCTATAAGTTAGATACTGCTACTGTAACTTATCTGCTGAGTTTCTTACCGGTGTCTTCTCGGTAGATATAGGTTCCGAACCGGAAGTAGAATAACTTTGCATTGTATTCAATGACGATTCAAAAGTGTTATATGTAACCTACTTGAATAAAGAAATATTTGAGTTTGAGTTTGAGTTTGAAAGACCAAAGCGCTTTGACGTGCTTTCGATCGTACTAAGCCTTAAGTCAACTTTTAAAGGTAAAAGGTTTTTAAAAAACTTTTGAGTATACTCATACATTTAAACATGTGACGATTACAAAATGACTTTAAGTAATTAATTACTTTAAGTAATTATTAATTTATTAGTAATTAATTACTTTTAACAGGCAATTGGCGCTTTTATAAAACCATAAATGCGCCCATTGCCTGTTAAAAGTAAGAGTGACAAAAATCAAAAACCTAGCCTGTATATTTACAACATGAGAGCGGACAAAGTACGATTATATTTTTATACTGTTACGCCATTTTGTATTGGCAGTCATCTTGGATTATAAATTTGTCACAGTGTGTAGCAAGTCAAGTCCTTTGATTTAATACTTATATTGCAGGTGGTATGTCAAAATATATCATCTGAGATTTTGACTGCGACCGTCTTGGATACAAATACATTATACATAGCTAAGAATATTCCTGAGTAATTAAACTTTCAAACAAAAAAACAAAATTAAAATTGATTCACCTATAATATTTAGAAGCTACAACGCTAAAACCATACACACATCAAGAGAGGTAGGGCATAGCGATTTATCGCTCGAACTAGAGCAGCCCGACTGGTGAAATACCTCCACCTTACAGAAGACCGCAGCCAAATAACAATCACTTCTGTGTTGTTGTGTTCCTGCGTGTGAGTAAAGTTTCCAGAGCTCCTGGGGGGTCCATGGGTCAAGCCTTCAAGGTAAGGGCGACAAGTCCAGTAACAGATTTATTATGCTGTACTTGTCACCCTTGAGCTAGGACCCCTCATTACACGGTGAGGCTGCAGGTGACTGTAGATCGCCTGCAATCGGAATTAGAGTCCTACCGCAAGAAGGTGGAAAGGCTGGAGACTGTCCTGTCCGGTCTGACGGGGGCATCCAAATCTTCTCCAATTTTGGCTCCAGTTGAAGATATGGAACTTGTCGAGTCAGGATCGGCTTCCGTTACTCCAGCACCTAGACGAGAACCGCAGGAAAATGCGATGGAGGAGCTGTTTCGCAAGCTTCTGCACGAAGAACGGGCTATATTTTGCGCCCGTATGGATGCCCGATTCGAGGGCATCCAGGATCGCTTGCTTCCTGCGAAGCAAATCCGGCCGCCACTTGCGGCTGATAGAAGGAAGGAACCGGTGGTTGTTCTCGAAGGACTGCCCGGTTTCAAGGTCCCGGAAGTGCCGAAGCCACACCGGGCAAAACAAACCAAAGCCAGGGCTTCGGCTTCATCGGTATCGGCGCCCAAACCAGGATCTTCCGAGGGTGCGGAGTCTGCTTTTATTCCGAAGGCAGCTCCTCGGGCTTCTATTCGTGCTGCTCCACAGTCTAATCCTGTCGAGGACTCCTTCCTCCCATCGGCCACTCCAGCAAATGAGAGCTGGTCCACCGTGGTGAGGAAGGGCAAGGGGAAGGGCAAAAAGTCACCTGTGGTCCCATCACCTTCCCCTTCACAACGTCTACCAGTCCCTTCAATGAGGAACAGAGTCGTCGAGCCTACGAGCTCTACAAAACAAGCTGCTGCTCCCTCGTCATCCAAAACGAAGAGGTCGGATCCCAAGCCGAAGACGAAAAAGTTAACTCCCCCAAAAACTGCTGCCGTGATCGTGACACTCACGGCCGAAGCGGAGCAGAAGGGGGAGACGTATGAGTCGGTGCTCCGCCGGGCTTGAAGCGGAATAAGTTTTGAGGAGCTTGGAGTGACAGCAGTCCGCACCCGCCCGACTCAAACCGGGGCACGACTCATTGAGTTCCCCGGTTCTGAGTCAGCGAAAAAGGCCGACATCTTCGCTGAGAAGATGAGACTCGCCGTGAGTGAAGATGTGGCCAAAATTGTAAGGCCGGTAAAATGCGTGGGCCTACTTATCTCGGACTTGGACGACTCTGTGTCCAAGTCCGAGGTGGTTGAAAAGTGGCCACAATCGGAGGCTGCCCGACCGACCACATAAAGGCGGGAGAAATTCGAGCGGGTCGCATGGGAATGGGGGCGATCCGCTTGCAGTGTCCCTTGGCTGCAGCTAAAGCCGTGCTAGATGGAGGGCGCTTTCTGATCGGGTTCAGCTCCGCATCAGTTCGCGCCCTGGAGGAGCAGCCGCTCCGTTGCTTCAGGTGTTTTGGGGTCGGGCACACTCGCCCTCTCTGCCCTTCGGCCGTGGAGCGCACGGCACTCTGCTTCCGCTGCGGACAAACTGGCCACAAAGCCGCTGCCTGCAGCGAGAAGAAACTGCACTGTACGGTCTGTGCAGACGGTGGTCGGTCAGCAGACCACGTCATGGGAGGGAAAAGCTGCAGGCCCCTCCCAAGGAAGGGAAAAGCCAAGGCTCAGGCACGGCCAGACGCTTCGGAGCAGAGGCCAGCGATGGGGGAGGAGGTTGAAATGCAAGAATAAATAATGGCCCAATTCAACCTCCTCCAAACAAATGCCAACCACTGCCGCGCAGCCCAGGACCTGTTGTCCCAGGCTGTGGCGGAGTGGTTGGTAGACATTGTGGTAGTGGCAGAGCCCTATATGGTCCCCGGTAATTGGTTCGGGGACCAGACCAGCACTGTTGCAGTTTTTAGGCGGCCTTCGTCGACCTGTCCCCCTCTGTCCCTTGTGGAGAGGGGCTCGTGTTATGTCGTATGCCAGTGGGGTGACACAATAGTCATCGGGGTCTATTTTTCCCCAAGTCGTCCGCTTCCAGACTTTGAGATGTTTCTGGGTCTCCTACAGGGGGCTATCCAGCGGGCAGGTTCTGCGGGGCGGCAAGTGCTCCTCCTGGGAGACCTCAACGCTAAAGCGACGTCTTGGGGGAATGTTGTTGCTTCGTGCAACCGACGGGGGCAGCTCGTGGAGCTTTGGGCCGCTTCATCCAGCCTCTGCCTCCTAAATCGAGGCGCGGTCCAGACCTGTGTGCGGCAGCAGGGGGGGTCTGTGGTGGACCTCTCGTTCGCCACCCCTGCACTTGCCGCACGGGTCCGTAACTGGAAGGTGGACCAGACCGAAACACTCTCGGACCATAAATTTATTAGGTTCGAGGTGGTCTCCGGTACCCCTCGCCAAGCTCCAACGACTTCGGCCTCGTCGCCTTTTCCCAGGTGGGCTCTGTCCCGCCTGGATAAGGCAGTTGCAAGGGAGGCGGCCTTTCTACAAGACTGGTTTTCGCCTCCCTTATCTGGTCCAGATGTGGACTCCTCCGCGGCTGTCCTGCGGAATTCCTTGACCGAGGTATGCGACTCTAGCATGCCTCGGTCACGTCGTCCACCTCCCTGATGCGCCTGCTTCTGGTGGTCGGAAGAGCTAGCCGAACTTCGGGCTGTCTGCGTTACTACACGGCGGGCCTACACCAGAAGTAGGCGCCGCGCTCGTCGGGACCTCGGAAATGAGGCTTCCCTCTACGATGCCTACACAGAGGCAAAGAGGGTCCTCAAGGCTGCCATAAGGGCCGCCAAGGATTCCGCTCGTGCAGAAATGTTAGAGGGTCTCAACCAAGATCCGTGGGGGAGACCGTACCGGGCCATACGCAACAAGTTGCGCCCCATAGGTCCCCCACTCACAGAGACCCTCGAGCCGGGACTGCTTGACAGCGTCGTCCGGGCCTTGTTCCCGGACAGCAGTCCTGGCTTCGTCCCGCCGGCAATGAGCGCCCCAGCAGAGCAGGAGCCTGCCACCGCTCCTTTCGAGGCCCCTCAAATCACCGAGGAGGAGTTTGGCACGGCGGCAATCTGCCTCCGTGCCAAGAAGACGGCCCCTGGACCGGACGGGGTCCCGGCGAAACTCGTCGCCCTCGGCGCAGCCCTTATGGAGCAGAAGTTTAGGGAACTGTTCGCCTCGTGCTTCCGGGTCGGCCAGTTCCCTAAACCTTGGAAGGAGGGGCAGCTTTGCCTCCTTCGAAAAGAGAGCAGACCGGCGGACTCACCATCGGCGTACCGGCCCATAGTGCTTCTTGATGAAGTCGGGAAGCTGTTCGAGCGAATTGTGGCCGGCCGCCTAAAGGAGCACCTTCGTTCCGTCGGTCCGGACCTGTCGAGCAGGCAGTATGGTTTTCGAGCAGGGCGGTCCACCATTGACGCCCTGTCCGATCTTAAATCATTGGTGTTGAAATGTAGGGAGAGGGGGGAGGGTGTGTTGGCTGTTTCTTTTGACATAGCTAATGCCTTTAATACCCTCCCCCACTCCACAATTATGGAGGCACTCCGACATCACAGAGTGCCCTCCTATTTGTTTAGTTTAATCGCCAGTTATTTGGTGGATAGGCAAATTGTCTGCGCCAGCAACAGTGGTCTGCGTCGTTTCAGCGCTCAGTCCGGTGTTCCACAGGGGTCTGTCTTGGGGCCCCTCTTGTGGAACATCGGATATGATTGGCTTTTGCGCGGCTCTCTCCTCTCGGGCATGAACGTCTTCTGCTATGCAGACGACACTCTTGTTACTGCCCGGGGGAGAGATTTTAGCGCCGCAGCTCGTCTGGCAGAGGCCGGTGGCAATTTAATTGCCAGACGTATCGCCCTCTTGGGCCTTAGAGTGGCGTTGAATAAGACCGAGGCCATATTTTTTCCGGGGCCTCGGCAACGTTTGCTTAACGGTGCATATATTGTCTTAGGGGGCGTCAGGGTGGCGGTTGGGGCCCAGATGAAATACCTGGGCCTCATATTGGATCATCGCTGGACCTTTCGGCCGCACTTCGCGGCATTGTCTCCGCGCCTTCTCAAAACCTCGGAGTCCTTGGCGTGGCTTCTCCCCAATGTGGGGGGTCCCAGGGCCAAATGCCGGCAACTCGATGCCGGCATTTTGAGAAGTATAGCCCTATACGGCTCGCCCATCTGGGCCGACTCCCTCCACATTCGGGAGAACAAAAGATTTTTGAGGCGCCCTCAACGAGCTATCGCCCAGCGAGTGTGCAGAGCATACCGCACAGTTGGTTTTGATGCGGCGTGCGCACTCGCTGGGACACCGCCATGGGAGGAAGAGGCCCAGGCATTGGCAAGGGCCTATCACTGGCAAGCCCTAAGAAAGGCCTCCGGGGAGCGCTTTTACCCGGAGGACCTGTTACGTGTGCGCAGAGAGGCGCACAAAGAAATGGTCCGGCGTTGGGCGGAGTCTCTGCGAGTGGCTCCGTCGGGTCGGTGGACCCTTGATGCGCTCGGGCCAGCAATAATTCGCTGGCTCGAGCGCAAATCGGGATTTCTGACATTCCGTTTGGTGCAGGTGCTGTCCGGCCACGGCTGTTTTGGGCAGTACCTGCACCGCATCGGGCGTGAGGAGACTCCGTCGTGCTCCAATTGTGGCGCGGCGGAGGATTCGGCGGAGCACACAATGTTAGTGTGCCCCGCCTGGGATGCCCAGCGAGCAACGTTACGCGCTCTGGTGGGGCCGAACCTCTCACTCCCCAGCATAGTTGAGGCTATGCTCGGGAGTTAGACGGCATGGGACGGGATGGCCTCCTTCTGCGAGGACGTCATGTCGCAGAAGGAGGCCGCAGAGAGAGAGCGGGAGGATGACCCTTCCGCTCCCGCCTGCCGCAAAAGACGGCGGCTGAGGGCGCGGCGTCAGTATGACCGCGCCCAGTTACCGCGTGGGGGCTGGCCGGTTGATGGTGTGAGGGCACCTTCAGCTGGCATTGCACCAGTCTCCACTGCGAGGTGAGGATGGTCCCGTTGGACCGGCCATCCCCAGGCTCCCCTCCAACACAATGGGGGGAGTAGACGGAGCCACGTAAGTGGCTATTCCGCCGGCGGCGCTGTGGAAGTAAAGGCTGAGCCGATTTCCCATAGCGCCGCCACTTAGGCGATGAGGGTCCAACCGGGGGGTTTTAGTGGGTAGTCCGAGGATGGTAGGAAGGTGGGAGTCCCACACACGCCGTCACCCTCCCTCGGGGTGGCGGTACGGTGCATTAAGCATTTCCCCCCGAAAAAAAAAAAAAAAAAAGGACCCCTCATTACCACTTAACATCAGGTGGGATGAGGTCAATCTTGAAGTGCAAAATAAATTTAAAAAAAACAGTCCGACAAACAGGGCAAACTTTTAACGCCTCATCATTTCATCAAGGCTGAGGTTAAAAAGGATTGCTGACTGATCACATTATTATCTAAGTAAAAAAAATAACAAAATTAGCAAATCTTGTCCCAAACAAAAAGATCGCAGTCCAGATAAATCTCAATCAAATAACAGCAGATAAAATCAGTCCCCCACGTATTTAGAATGCGTTTAAAATTCATAAGCGGCTACAAAATGGCCGCCAACCATTCTAGAGACGTCTTTAGAACGAAGCGGACGACTCCCTAGGGTGAGATCGCGGCCGTTCCGATACTCGTTCTAATTTAAAATTACTGTAACGACATTGCTGTTTTATTGCTAAACACTCGTCTTGTTTACATAAATATCGTCTTATGTGACAAAGTGGATAAGGACCAAATTACTCTATTCAAAAGGTCAGCACCAACTTTGACAGTGACGGTCGATTTGACAGCTGTCAAAACTGTCATATGCCATATATTTTTTGCAAATTTTGTATTTTATTGCTGGTGTAAATAAAATCTTCCATAAAGGGAAAAGTTTGTCAATTTTATTGCGATTTATCTCGGCTATTTGCATGGAGTTTGAGATATTTTTTTGGGATGGCGGTCTGTCTTGGGTTATTCATTTGTTACTTTTTTTTACGTACCTAGTTTTAAATCAATTGTATATTACAGTCACACAATCAACTCAAACTCAAACTCAGATATTTCTTTATTTAAGTAGGTTACATGTAACACTTTTAAATCGTTATTGAATACAATGCAAAGTGATTCTACTTCCGGTTAGGAACCTATATCTACCGAGAAGACACCGGTAAGAAACTCAGTGAATCAGTTACAGTAGCAGTATCTAACTTATTGCTATGTGTAGCTCACTTTGGACTAAGTCAACTGGTCTCAAATAATATTTTTTCTTGGGCTATGAGTACCAAACGACTATAAACGGCGTGATATCAATTTTCACATTTCAGCAGATACACAAATACCTTACGAACGCCATGAAAACCTCCACCGAGCGTGGCCCTATAAAATCTTCGCAAAGTAAGCGGCTATAATTTGTAAACGCCACCGTTTCCCTTTATCGTTGACAAAACACACGAATATGTTGTAAACACGTAATGCAATAAGAGCCCTTGTGCCCTACAAAGGACGTGAGTGCTCTCAGCTGGTCAGCCCTCGCAATAAAACGTCTTGCCCTTAGCAGTGCCGTCTGCTGTTTATGGGAGTTTTTTTCAAATGTAACCCTACTAGGGTTTATTATCCTATTAGATTTCTTTGGCAATGTTTAACTTTTACTTACAATATAAGTAAGGCTTTGTTTCTTTTAGATACAGAGTAGAGAGACAGAGCAGCCGCGAACTAAAAACTTATACCAGCTTTCGTTTGGTAATACGTTGTCATGCTTAATGTCATGTATTATGGATTTTCATTGATTTAAGATGTTAATTAACTATTTTACATTAAGTCTATATATATAAACATTCAGACTTTCGCGTTCCATTTTAAACATTTAAAATAAGTTAACGGATCAAAACGCGACATCATTTTTATTTAGTAGTTAATACGAACTACTTACTGCCCGACGTTTCGGTTAGGTTGCACCAACCGTGCTCACGAGCTGACTGAGCTCAGTCAAACCGGTTAACTTATTTTAAAAGTCTACCTGTGTCATTGTATTGTATTATTGATATGTTACAAATATTATAAACATGAAAGTTTAATATGTAAATATATATTTGACAACGTCACATACATTGGTCTGATTATAGAATACTAGCTGTGCCCGCGACTTCGTTCGCGTGGACTACATCCTTTTATGGTCGGTTTTAACCCTATCTCCCCTAATATTCGAAACAAAAAGTAGTCTATATTTTAATAGAGCTATATTTGTGCCAAATTTCATACCTATCTCTAACTTCAAAAATAAACATTTTTCCATATAAACTTTCAAAGGTGGTATTACCCCCATCCCCCCCTATTTTCAAATAAAAAGTAGCCTATGTCCGTTGTTGAGGTTCAACGTATTTTCGTATTTTCACCAAAATCGGTTGAGAGGTTTAAGCAGGAAAGCGTAACAGACAGACAGACAGAGTTACTTTCGCATTTATAATATTAGTAGGGATACCATACGGTAAGTAGCTTAAGCACTTGTGTTACAGAAATCAGAAACAACGATGGTACCACAACACCCAGCCCCGATACAATATAGAAAAGTTAGTTGCTCACAGATGCACGTTTGTCACTCTTTCACGCATAATGAACGGATTTGGATTTAAATTAAGTAGGAAAACAGTTGACATACTAAATTAACATAAAGAATAATGTTTTCACTGTTCAGAAGTATTTGGTCAGTTTGTCTGCTCCAATATCTGACTACAACGTGCAAGTTCCACAATACAGCTGATGTTTCGCACACACACTGTTTGCAGGCAGCACAGACGGACGGACGAGCAGTCAATTGTAATGGATCGTTACACGCGAACAGGCCCGCATTCCGCTGGACGAATCAATGTACCTACCGAATGCTTTGTTCAAGTTTGCGTTCAAATCGAGCTTTCAATTGATATGGATTTAATGATGCTAAATTAATTGAAACACATAGCACTCTTTACTTTTGGTGGCAGTTATATTCAAATGAATGGGTGAGAAAAATTGCTGTAACAATACTAGGTGGTTGAAACAGTGATTTTGGTGTCATTGATGCATTTTCTTTAATAAAGTAATCATTCATATGATGGATGAAATGACAATTAAATGGGTGAGAAAGATTACTGTAAAAATACAGTGGTGTTAGAAACAGTGATCTTGGAGTTCTTTGATGTATTTATTTTTTTGAGAAAGTAAATACATCGATGTATTTGATAGTTTGGATAGTAATGTGTTTCTAACCTGGTAGGGACACTTTCCATTTTAAAATACTTTTTATAATTATAGTTTTATAATTGTTAAATTCTTCCAAATTAATAAAATGTGTCATGCCTTCACCCCCTGTAACTTTAAAAAATAAAGCTTAAACAATTATTTTGTACATTAAAATGCAAACTTCCAACGTAAATTGGCACTGTAAACGCAGTTTCCCTCTTGTTCAATAAACTCAAATATAAAAATAAAAAACATTATATTTTGATTCAATGATACAAAATTAGTTATAAGTACAGCATTTAATTTGCAATATCAGAGTTTCTAGCCGATAGCTTCCTGGTTAATTATAGGCCTCCGTGGCCGAGAGGCGAGCGTGCCGGACTTTGGCGTTGCGCCATCTCAGAGGTTCCGGGTTCAATCCCCAGTCGGGTCAATATGGGAAACGAATTTTTCTGTATTGTCTCGGGTCTGGGTGTTGTGGTACCGACGTTGTTTCTGATTTCTGTAACACAAGTGCTTTAGCTACTTACCACAGAATCTGAGCAATGTATGTGATGTTGTCCAATATTTATATTTATTTATTTATAGGTTCCGCACTGGAGGGCTACCTCCGAAACTATTCCTCTGACTTATACAGACGGTTCATAAATATTATTAATGATATACTAACAACTAAATTACGTAAATAAAACATATTATATTCACATTATGCTCTAATGTAGCCTAATTAAATGAACGAATTTAATAGATACGGTTAAATTAAAATACATATAACTAGATAAAAATCCACCACATAAAAAACAAGTGTGAATCTATTTTTGTTGTAGATGTACATATATTAATTATTATTTTCATATTGTAAAAGTAATATCATTGAAAAAAATTTAACGTTTTAATTTCCAAAAATCATTAGTGAGTCCAAATAAATTAAACTAATCACGCGAAAACAAACCGAACGGCAATAGAGATACGCGAGCTAGTCCGCTCCACGTATTATATGACGAATCAGATTAGGTAACATCAATTACCCGTAATGAGGTTCAAAAGTCCGAGGTCTGGGCGTAATCTGCGCTTCGTGTAATCCCCGACGTGTGCTAACACTGACGACGAGCGGAGCGAGCGATGAGCGAAGAGCGGAAAAAGCAAAACTTAATGTCAAAGTCAATTTTTTAAACAAACATTTTAAAGTTAACCAGAATGTACTGGTAAGGTCAGTAGGTAACAAATGAGGTCAGTAAACGTAGTAAGACCATTGACTGAATTTTAAAGAAACAGAAAAAATTCAGATTAACTAGAAGTAAATGTAGTTCTAAACATATTCGGTAGAGGGCACTTACCTCCGGTAGGTCAAAAGAACAGAACAATTTGTTGCCTACCATAACTTGCGGTTAGTTTAGTTTGAAGAGCAGCTCTTGCGATACGTAAAACTAGGACCTTATTACCACGTAACATCAGGTCCAGGAGGGATTGGCCAATATTGAAGTGCAAATTAAAAAAAATAAAAGAAACAAGACTCATTTTACAAGCTTTTTGCGTGATTGCTTTTTGCTGGCTTTGCAACTTGCAATGTATGTATGTTTGTATATTTGGGTTAAATCTTATAACTCAATTTCAAGGCACTTGCCCTATGCCGAGTTATAAGACTTTGCCTATGTTATTACGTTTATTTTTAAAATATATTTTTAATGCACAGCTCCAGCAGAAGTAGTGCTGCAATATCTCATATAGCGACAGTCAAGCCTGATTGCTATCATAGCTAGGATGCTATAGAGTTGTGCTCAATGATAAGATGACACATTCTTTATCTCTTGATTCACAAGCAAACGCTTTCAAGTCCGCGATTTGGAAGATATTTTGTGTGAAAATGATTAATTGACAAAACTTATGCTCAAATAAATGTCGGTAAACTACGATTTATTTTATTCTGTAAAAACTCAGTGACTGCTTTTTTTGTTGACATATTTTAAATTTCAAGTAATCATGTTGTAGGTTTTTTCACAGAACTCAAATGATGGCTTAGTTATGTACCACGAAAAACCAACCACCGCAGGAGTGAACGGGTTTTTGAATGGATTACGGCTAGGAGAGATGACGTTTATTTTAAAAGTCAAGGTATGCAGAAAACAAAGCATAATGGTGTGTAATTTCAGTTACGATAAACAGCTTCATTAACTAACTAGTAAAAGCTGATGATATTGAAAATGAAGTAACATTGTGACTGTTATCTAAACAAGATAACTAATGTATTTACAGTCATACTTGTATTTCTTGACGAAAAAACAGATCTTCTTCTCTAAAAATACTGCAACAATTATTTACCGTCCCAAAAACAAAAAAAAATACAAGGGAATTTGGGAAAAACATTCCGATCAAAAATGTAAAGTTCATATTATTAAATCACAATATCGAGATAATCGCGAAAGTAACAATTAAACCAAATAACTCGGTTCTCGTGACTTACTCCACACTACAAAGGTTCCATGAAAAAAAATAAGGGTAAAAATGTGGATAAAATAATAGGAGGGCTCCTTCCTCCCTTTCATTACCTACCCTATTTCGGCCTTTACTTGTACCCCTCTTAATTTTTCCCACCTAAAGCAGTTTATCTAACTTTTACAGAGTATAATTTTTAAAGAAAATTCTTTATCATTGAAAAGAATATTGTAGTTCCTTGGGACTTAATTTTTGAAGTACTTGAAGAAAGTTTTAATCTGGATAAAAATTGTAGACTAACGCCGAAAGTAAGGCTTTGCTTATTTCTTTTTATTGTAGGTTGTTAAATTTTGTTCTTCGAAATTTTTTTGTCTTATTAATTTAACTTACCCACTAAATTGGTGAAATGAAAGCACCTTTTTTGCGGTAACCAGATTTCTACTACTCTCAAAAACAATTTTGTAGTTCTTTGGGACCTTAATTTTGAGGAAATTGAATATAGTTTTAATTTAGATTAAAATATTAAAGCTGTTGCTTTACGCTCGCCTTTCTCCTACGGAGGTCAAATATTATCAAATATCGGACGACCTCCGTAGCCGAGAGCCGAACAAGTCAGATTTTGGTGTCAGAAACGAGCTTTCTATATTGTCTTGGGTGTAGGTGTTGTGGTACCGTCGTTGTATCTGATTCCTATAACACAAGTTCTTAAGTTTCTTACCACAGAATGAGAGCTCTATTAATTTGCTTTATTTATACACTTGCTTGCTCATATTTATAAATATTATAAATTTAATATTTATATTAATATAATTTCAAACATTGTTTAAGTTTTTGCATTATCCTGTATTGAATACTAGAGTAAGATTAAATTCGATGTAGAAATAAAATTTATTATAATTATTATTATTAATATATGTATTTATCATATACCTTTCATTATGTATGAATATTTCAATCTGGTATTATTAATTTATTTACTGCTATTTATTATTATTTATTTCGTGGTAATCCATACACACATTTTACTGTTACCGCACCCATAAACGACCAATCTGCATGACGCAAGGGCTGACTGGTAGAGAATGTTCCTAGCATTAAGTCCACCTTTTATACTTTTAAAGAGGTTATGCTGGTCGCCAAAAATGGCTAAATAATCAGTAGAAGTACTGAAAACTTCACGTCAAATAGGCGGTCTACGTCATTAATAACGTCAGGAGGAGTACTGTAATTATTATCCCTTGTTTGAGTTAGCACGAAACTAACTTAAGTTTTAGTTACAAAATGGTGCTTTGTTAATACTGTGTGTAAAGGGTTTAGCAAAGTCAGTTACTAACCATTAGTAGCTAGTTTGGTTTTGCTAAGGTCAAGACTGGTTTACTAATAGCTTTAAACAAAAAGTTCTCATAATGATCTTCTAAGCCTGGAAAATTTACATACATATATCATTTTAAATGATGGAGGTGACAATTCGACATCAAAATTTCGTGTTGTTTAATCGATTTTACATTGCTAAATAGGAATTAAATGGAGTTTTTTTAAAGAAAATTT
Organism: Glyphodes pyloalis; assembly: GCA_037074685.1. Taxonomy (NCBI): domain Eukaryota; kingdom Metazoa; phylum Arthropoda; class Insecta; order Lepidoptera; family Crambidae; genus Glyphodes; species Glyphodes pyloalis. Next base: position 731,005 of record JAYKKO010000050.1, read on the forward strand.
AAACATAATGTATTTATTTTGCATAATATACAAAAGATTATCGAATGAAAAATAAAAATGTTCAGCAAATAATTATTGCTAATGATATAAGGGTCAGTTTATCCAGAACATTATTAAGTTCACATCTTTCAGGCCAAAGTGAAGCTTCTTGGCAAATTGTACTTGGGAACCATCACAATTAAGTTCAAGCGTAGGGCAATTTTAATTTAAATTAACTTGTGGAAAAAAGACAATCAAAATTTTGATTCACATTATGAAAATGTATGAAAATATTTGGATGATATTTTATTACATAGATCTGGATTAAAAGCATCGTTGTTTCTAGAACTTATCAATCAATCAAATATTTCTTTATTAAAGAAGATTACAAAACACTTCTGAATCGTCATTGAATACAATTATAAGTGAATCTACTTCCGGTTTGGAATCTTTATCTACCGATATGGTAAGAAACTCTGAAGATTTGTTATTTAGCAGTACCTTAGTTTTCGTTTAGTGTAAATTACATTCGACCAAGTCATTTTAATGAGTGAAAAAATATTTAATTTACATTGATAGTAAATATAAATGCATACTCATTAAGAACTTCATCTAACTTAATGTCCCATATTAAATAAATTACATAGTCTCCAACATAAAATATTAACAATTTTTCCCGCAGATTTCAAAGCTTTTCAGCCGCCAAAAAAGTATATTCAAGGAGCATTTCTGTCAAAGCTGTCGGAAAAGAAAATAAAATAATTTCGGCAGAGCGTTAATTTCTTAATTCCTTTAATTCGGCCCCTTAGATCCGGGATATTATTTATAATCCAATATGTCAACGGCACTCGTGAAAACGGAAAAAAACGGACTTTTGCGTCTGGTTTGAAAGAACCGCCTACTAATGATCGTGGCTTTCAGTGGCTATTTAGCGGCAGTCCCGTGGCGGCTAGCACTGATTTTTATTAAAAAACCTTTCTCCTATCATTACTAAGCCTGAGGTCTGTTATGACTTCAACTCTGATTAAAAGAGCCTCATTAGAATGACTGTTATCTGACCTTCGGAACTATTTATACTTCTTATATAAAGCTGAAGAGTTTGTTTGTTCGAACGCGTTGATCTCAGGAATTACTGGTTCGAATAGAAAATATAATAATGTGTGTGATTGATTGTCCATTCATTGAGGAAGGCATTAGTCTGTTTAACAACAATCGATTTTATTATTTTTATAGTACTAAACGCCGTACTAGCGAACTTTAAATATTAGAAACAGAAAAATTTTATCTCCCCTTGCGGTGCGGGAATTGAACCCACGACCTTCACGTATCGCGCGTGCTGCTCTTACCAACTGAGCTAACCGCAAGTTATCGTTGGCGATGAAATTTTTCTGCTGTATCAACCGTTAGCCTTCCGGTGAGTGCCCTCTGCCGAATATGTTTAGAACTACATACTTATCGGCCCATGGTACATTCGTTGCAGAAATGTCTGAAAACCACTGAATAATGTTGGTAAGAGCAGCACGCGCGATACGTGAAGGTCGTGGGTTCAATTCCCGCACCGCAAGGGGAGATAAAATTTTTCTGTTTCTAATATTTAAAGTTCGCTAGTACGGCGTTTAGTACTATAAAAATAATAAAATCGATTAAGATGCCAGGTGTCTTCGATTCAGTGGTTTTCAAACATTTCTGCAACGAATGTACCTTGGGCCGATAAGTATGTAGTTCTAAACATATTCGGCAGAGGGCACTCACCGGAAGGCTAACGGTTGATACAGCAGAAAATTTTCATCGCCTACGATAACTTGCGGTTAGCTCAGTTGGTAAGAGCAGCACGCGCGATACGTGAAGGTCGGTTCAATTCCCGCACCGCAAGGGGAGATAAAATTTTTCTGTTTCTAATGTTTAACAACAAGCTGCAAACAATAAGAGCGAAAAATCAATGGAAAAAGTGAAGATAGTCGCGTGCGAAGCTGCAGCGGGCCGCTAGATTATTTATAGTTGTAGGACAAATTCAAATTGGAAAATTATAAGAACTCTTAAATTAACCTATTAATAAAAAAAAATAAAAAAAAAAATAATATATAAATTAAATACTTATGGTATTAGAGGAAATTTATTGAAGTTATTAGAATCTTATCTTGACAATAGAATACAATACGTTGAAATAAATAAAATCTGTTCACAAACCCGCTATGAAGTCACATATCGATCAGAACCAAAACAAATCAAATACGGTGTTCCTCAAGGGAGTGTATTGGGCCCGTTGTTGTTCCTTCTTTATATAAATCACTTACCTAGATCGATCAATGAACAAAATATGGTACTATTTGCTGATGATAGCACAGCTATAATACAATGTGACGATATTAATAAATATGAAAGAAAAATTAATGATGCGTTGGAGTCTATAGTGAACTGGCTTGATAAAAATAATTAAAAAATTAACCTAATTAAAACCAAATGTATGCATTTTTATCAAAAACTTAGTCCAAAGAATTTAAGTATTAATTGCCGCTCACAGAATATAGAGGTGGTAAAAGTTGTAAAATTTCTAGGCATTACAATAGACAGCCAGCTTACTTGGAAACCACAAGCAGAGCAAATATTGAATAAGTTGAACAAATCTGCATACGCCCTTTTCCAATTATCCAAAAAACTCACGGTAGAATCTACTCTTACAGCTTATCATGGAATGGTTGCACCAATATTACGTTTTGGAATTATTTTTTGGGGAGATTGTAGCGAGAGAGAGAATATTTTTAGGTCCCAGAAACGATGTATTCGAGCTATATGCGGTCTAAAACCCACGGACAGTTGTGTGCCAATGTTTAGGTCGCTAAAACTGCTGACGTTCCCCTCACTATACATCTACGAAATTTGTGTTTATGTCAAGAGTAATCCACAACAATTTGTCAAATTAGCTGATATTAGAAACAGACCATTACGAGCACAATATCGTCAATTATTAAAAACTGGTGGATACAAAACGGCCCTTTTGAATAAAAGTGTGTTTGGAATGGGTCCCATCATTTACAATAAAATACCTGATAGCATAAAAACATTGAACCTGCATCTATTTAAAAAGAAACTAAAACGACTACTGATTGATAAATGTTATTACTCCATTTCCCAATTTTTAAGTGACGCTTTATAAGATTATAATTATTATTATTAATTTTGTTATGTTTGAAAATTTCATTTAATCCAGTTATTTAATTTATTATGGCGCTATTATTATAACTTAGTGACTTAGGTAAAGATTAATTTAATTTTAATGAATTTATAAACTAATATATGACATTTCTACGCCCTTTAGGGTAAAATATGCTGAACTCTTTTCTCTGTAACACCTGCTTCTGTGTACCATATTTTTAAGAAATAAATGATATTCTATTCTATTCTATTCTAATAAAATTATAATAATACTAGGTGAAAACCCGGCTTTGCTCAGGTGAAATGTGTATAATTACAGATATGTAAATTGTAATGTTGCAGTAAGTATTAATCTGAGAATTTGGCAAAGTCAATTACAAAGACAAATACATATATCAGCGGTTAATAAAATGATGTAGGCATCATAAAAAAAACTAAAATTTCTACGTTTATGGTTATTTTTTCTTAAGGTTGTTATAGCAATCGGCCAATCCCAGGTTTAAAGACAAAACACATATTAAAGAGTTTTTCATAAAAAAGTGTCAAAAACAATATTTTCGCGAAACGTCAATTTCGGCAAGGCGTACCTAAGATGGCGACAGCGGTTGGTTTGTCAGTGCTATTAAAATTTTACGAAATATTCCATCACCCGAATTTTCCGGATATATGTTGTCGACTCGAAATCAATATTTTTTTAGGCTTTGTTATTCATCTAAGGTTTCGATCGAGTCTACCGTACCCCTTGACGAAATTATTAATATAGAAAAAAGGATAAAAAAAAAATGTACAAAATATTTACAAAAGGTTGTCCGCTAAGGTATCAAAGGTGCAACGTTACCTCTTTGGATAGCCAGACTAATTCGTTGGCCGAAGTTGTTGCCAGTATATGTTATAGGACATCCAACAAAATATACACTAGTTACTAATATTGATAACACAAAAGTTTGTATGCATTTATGGTTCCCTTTTTTCATATCTAACCATCCGTTTAGTCGTTTTTGCATGAAAATATAGTTACCTATTATATAAAAACGGATTTTAATAAAATTTGTTAGAAGAGACAGATTACAGATTTATATAAAAGATATAAAATACACGTTTCGATCATCAGCTAGTATTTAGTTAAACTAAAAATCCTAAAATCTGGTGTAGTACGCTTCAAACAGCAAGCTTAGTTCGGAAAAATACCGCCGTTGAGGCAGACCGGGCATTCTTTGCGAATTTCTAATAACGCTTCATAAACATTCGAGGGTCTATTACGAAATACCCTTCGTCCACAACTTTGCACGCTTGAAAAATTCACATACTAACTTGCACTTAATGAAAAGATAATAAAAACTTATTTACTTCTACTATCACCGTTACCCAAATATTTATTGTTTTTTTATTTCAATATATTACTTTATGCAAACTTTAAACTATTTCAAATGGTACATAATGAAAAGTGGTGGATTAATCGAGTCGAATAGTAATTCGAAATACTCCTTTTTAAAAATTGTATTGTATAAACATTTATATTTTATTGCAAAGTTAAGAGTTCTTTAAACATTTTTTTATCACAATACATTTTTCAGTCTTATTTAATGACAGGTAATTTATAATTCCTATGGTTATACAAAATTTTATAAAACAATTGCCCGATTTCATTTTTATGTTATTAAATTTTATAATGCTATATTTCCACACAAATATAGCAAGTCAATTGATCAGTAAAATTTAGGTTTGTCAGACACATGACCTAAACTTGTCTCCTTTTGTAATTGAGTTCCACTTTTTATTTTTAAAGGTTTTCAAAAATCCATTTACTTAGTTCTATAAGCAGAAAATAGGACAATTTATGTAAATTAATAAAGCATGTTCGTTGAACATAGCAGATATTTCCGTTGGGTACATGTTATGTTCAAAACACGAATGCCAACTCAGACATTCTTGTTTAACATTAAAACGTTAGCCGTTAGACATACAATATAAAACTTAAGAAGTCTGTCGACAATTGGAGCTTCTTTTTTACTTTAAGCCCTAGCTTTATTTTAAATCTTTTTAATTTTATAGCTTCACGAACCCTGTTAAGAGGAACATTAGTACTTCTAATCGCTTTTTTTTTAATTTGGAAAAATGGCCTTTGATGGTAGAGCAAAATATTTTACTTACACTATCTATCTATAAGTCGCTCCGTAAATTATCATTCAAGCTTCTGAGCTTGTTTCGCACCTACGTATCAAAGGTGGGAATAGGAATAAAATGACTTTGAACGTTACTCTGCACCATATACTCGCTGGATGTAATCGACTGATATCACAAAGGTACAATTTGGTGCCACAACATGGCACTGAGCAGTGAGGCAACTTAACTGTGATCAAAATTTTTGGTCAAGGTGTTTTTGATAACCGCATTTAAGTGTAGGTAGATAAAATACCGTATCAAAATCAACTATTTAGTCCAAATATGATCCTAAATTTTTTGTTTTCCTATTCTTTATGATAATAATCACTATCTCTTAATGTAGAGCCAACCCTTATCTTAATTTTGAGATAGAGTGGTGATTAAATTCTCTGTACCGTACGTAAATATAAAAACAAAAAACAAAAATTTAACATCCTGGTGCTTAATTCACTAACACCAGAAAGTATTGCGATACAGAAAATCGTTTTGTCTCTGTTTAGTAGTTGATGTCAATAAAGCGATAAAACCAAATAAAATCCGGCATTTTGTGAATATATGCAGTTTTAGAGACATTTTAAACATTTTTGCAAGAATTTAATTACTAACCAAGTAGTATGTAGTTTATAACAGAGGGTACCTACCGAAGACTTAGTGCTAGCATAATGCACTATTACATCTATTCGGTATTATTTCTAAACGATTGGTATAATTTCATCTTTAGAGCCTTTCTTCTATACTAATACAAAATAAAGAAAAAATGTTATACTGTCATTGGTTTTACAGTGGAATTGCGTGTGCTACGCGAATTGGCAAATAAATCTCTTGACAAGAAAAAGATAGCTTTTACTATGTCTTTCCTTTCCGATATCACAAACATTAGTAGGGATAGAATAAAAATATTTCGATTGAATAAATATATAAATAATAAATAACATCACATGCCTTTTCTATTCTGATCAAAAAATAAGTAGAATAGAATAGAAAAGAAAATGTCTTTATTCATGTACACTTTTACAAAGGCATTTATGAATTGTCGAATTAAGTTGTGTTGTAGAAACTAGAACGAACAACAATAAAGATTATTCTGATTCTGAACGGTGCTACCTCAATACATACATTTTAATGCATTTTGTGGGCACCGAGAGATAAAATAAACACAAATGTTTCCCATAAATTTTGTCCTGGGGATTATATCCTGGTGGGTTCAATCAAGTTTCAGGTCTTGATTCATCAGACCAGCCAAGAATTTTTTGGCATAACTTTAGATTCAAAATTGCAATGACTCCATTTAAATAATCTAGCTGGAAGATTGAGTTGGGCTGCTTATGCAGTTAGAAAGATAAGATTTCTTACTGACGTGCAAACAGCAAGATTATTTTATTAAAGAGACAATTCATAAGTGATACTGATGTAATCTACATGAATAAAAAGAATTGACTATTGACTATTAGGTATTATTGCCAAGATTAAAGACAAAACACAAAAAGCTGCCTAATAGCCTCTGAGTATACTAATCTTATTTTTTTACAGCTATTTTTAGAATCATGTCCTAAGGTCTGCTGTAATAGTGGTCTACCCGAATTTCCAAAATATCCTTTGGTTCTAGTTGGCCGCATACACCATTTTAATTCAAATGCTGCTTGTTTAACTATTGCCGCTGCAAACAGTACCCGCTGTAAATGTTAAATTTAACGATGACAATTAACGCACCTCCAGAAACCCACTAAACTTTGTCGAAACAGTGGCCAAAATAAACAAAATAAACAACGCGTGTTTCGCGCTAAAATTAAAAAGCGCGTTCGACAATTGGAAAAACCTTGTTATGAACAGCAATAAAGCAGATTCAGTGCTATTGAACTTTCGGATCGCGCCGAAGCCCGTTGAATTGCAAACAATTCGCGCCATCACCATTTTTCAGGGACAAAACGAACAATCGGTCTAAAGTTGGCGCCAATAAAGCGGCTTGCGAAATCAATTTTAATATCGTCCGAGCGCATTTCGGAGCGGCTATTCATTCAGGTTATATCGTATGTGGCGCGGGATTCGTTACGAGACCGACTTGGTTCTGGTTCAAGTCAAGAGTGAAGTGCTATTGCTTATAAATATAACTAGTTATTGCACGAGTCTTTCTTCACTTTATTTCAGGATATAAAGTATCCTTTGTTAATTTTTTTTATTTTTTTTACAAAAACTATAAACTCATTTTCAAAAATTTTCGTGTTTTAAATGTATGTAGGATGGATTGAATTTGCTTGCTTAATCCCTTCACATTGAACATGTAATTTATCAGAAACCAGAATCCCATACAAAATAGGAAATCATTCAATCAATTTGAAATCGAGGCACACGTTTAAGGTTTAACTACATAGATACTTACTAAATAGGTATGTTTCGCCATATTTTGATTTCAAAAATATTTGTGTTTTCCTGTTGGTTAAACGAAATTGACATGCATTAAATATTTTTATTGAATTGAATATGTATATTTGTTAAAATATTAAGGATTTTGTTCAAAAACTTTTTTTATATAATGGCATAGTTTATTGGCTCCTCCCAGCCTGATGGCAAGCAAGAGAGTAACCCACATCGCGATAACAATGGATTTGAAACCGTAGTATCCTAACCGTTAACATCTCCACACTCGCCCGCAAAATGTTTCTTCACGCTCCTATTGAAGGGATACATTATGTCAAAGGAAACTCTTTATTTTTGAAATTCTTATCATTTAGTTCTCGCTTTATCTTATAACTTACAGACAGCGCCATCGCTTCGTCCGAACGTACAAATGGACATAAATTATGCTCGTTCATTAGATACGTACGAAAAAATGAGGCCTTTGACACGGTAATGTAATTGTGGGCTAACTACTCGGGCCACAAAGCGTCCCTTGTCAGTGAAAGAACTTTATACTTACCTTTTTATTTTCTACGAACAGTCTAACAAATTTGAATTTCTTTTGAATTGTATTAATTTCGAATGATACTGGCAGTGAAATACGTTTTATTATTTATGAAATAAATACTTTCATAATGTTATAAATATAAGCTTAATGACTCAGTTAGAATAACTTAGGCGGGTAAGCCGGATTTCAGTGTTGCCCATCTCTGGGATCGAATACACACACATCTTGTATGTAACACATCACAAACATTGCTCTTATCTTATTATAAGTCGCGTTTCAGAAAAAAATGTGGTACCATAACACCCAACACCGAGCCAATATAGAAACGTCAGTATTCATATTGAAATATTTTGCACTGTGTACATGAGTTACACGGAACCTTAATATATGGTGATAAAGCTCACATTTGATTACACACTCTCTATTATTGTTTGATATTCAAATGCAATGCATTCGCTTCGTCGGTTTAACGCGGTGTGTTCGTGAATTTGGTTCTGTTATTTTTTTATCGGAATATGGAAATTAAAGTTTAAATTGTAGCAATTTCGGTTAAAATTCCGTCGTGTTTTGGGTAACAGCGGAAGTTTAAATAAAAAAGGTATTTTAAAATACTGGTACATATGTTGAATTCCAATTAATATTGACTTAGGTCTGGGTGTACTGGGATGACGCCCCCAGTTAGTATCCGTCGTCTGGTACTCATAGTACAAGGGAAAACCTTAGTTTGCGACCAGGTGATTGGTGTGATTGTCTGGCGCATTTATTATTTTATATTTTTTTTACGATTCCAGGATTTAACCTGATTTTGCCATAAATGATTGGATTAATACCTTATTTTACTTCGATCGAATCGACCACCTTTTTGAAAGCATAATACTGCATACTACCTTCTCCAAGTTAAGATCGTTCTTCCAGCACATTTGGCTAAGTTTCTACTTAGGGAACCAGTTAGTATTCTAAATCTGACCGTAACTTGTGCTATAACTTGACTTCTAGCTAGCGCAAGTTGACTGGAACAAACCCCTGGGAGCTGCGCTCAGTTCAACAAGTACACATATGCGCCAGTTACTCTAAAGCTTTGTGTTATCTTAGTAATTGATGGTTGTAACCAGCGTAACTTCGATGACTCAAATGTTGGACCGGGCAAAATTGTACGATTCGTAATGATTAATCATAATCATAATCATAATCAATTCATTTATTCATGTTGGTTACAAGTAACACTTATGCATCGTCAAAATGAATACAAACCAAAATTGAAGCTACAGCCGGTTCGGAACCTAATCCTACCGAGAAGAACCCGGCAAGAAACTCAGTAGTTATCTTAATCTTTACAATATTTTGGGCTAGAGAACTTAAAAATATGGTGTGCTAGCGAGCAAATAATCATGTCCATATATGTTTATCATTAAAATATTCATCAAGTTTGTAGTACCCTTTTTTCATTAAACATGATTTAACATAGACCTTAAATTTATGCATGGGTAAGTCAATAATACCTTGCGGTAACTTGTTGAATATTTTTATACTTAATCCAACGAATGTTTTACTGGTTTTGCGGAGCCTATGGTTTGAAATGGCGAGCTTATGTTTATTTCTTGTGTTAAAACTATGTATATCAGATTTCTTATAGAATAAATTAAGATTTTTACGAGTATACATAATGCAGTCAAAGATGAATTGAGACGCTACAGTTAAAATATCAATTTCTTTAAATAATTCTTTGCGTGAATCACGCGATCTTAGGCCGTATATAGATCGAATAGCTCTCTTCTGCAATACAAAAATAGTTTGTATGTCAGAAGCAGAGCCCCACAACAGTAGACCGTATGACATTAAACTATGAAAATAGCTGAAATAAACCAGTCTCGCCGTTTCAACATCAGTAAGATGCTTAATTTTTCTGACTGCATATGCAGCCGAACTAAGTCTTTCTGCCAGAGCACCTATATGAGGACCCCATTGTAGTTTAGAATCTACAGTGATTCCTAAAAAAGTTGTTGAATTAACGAGTTCAATATGTTCATTATTCATAATAATATCAGTATTAATTTGCCTTACATTAGGCATTGTAAATTTAATACATTTAGTCTTTTTTGCATTGAGGACTAGGTTATTAGTAGAAAACCAATGCAAAACTTGTGAGAGAGTATTATTTACAACGTCATATGATTGCTTATGCCTGTCAACTTTAAAAATCAAAGATGTATCATCTGCGAACAATACAATCTCACATATATTTTCGGTAAAGTGAGGAAGATCATTTATATATATTAAGAACAGAAGAGGTCCTAATATAGAGCCCTGGGGCACGCCCATAACAAGTGGTGCGCCGGAAGAATTGGCTTCGTTAACATTAACTTTTTGTATTCTACCAGTTAAGTATGATTGCAATAAAGATATTGCAGGGCCTGAGACACCGTAGTGTTCCAATTTTAAAAGCAAAGTTTCATGATTGACACAATCAAACGCCTTTGACAGATCACAAAAAATACCAATGGCATCTTGCTTTCTCTCCCACGCATCTAATATATGTTTGATAAGTGCCACTCCCGCATCAGTGGTGGATCTACCTTTGGTGAAGCCAAACTGTTTATTATGTAGCAAATCGTTTTCATGAAAATGTGTTATTAGTTGATCGAATATAATTTTTTCAAAGATCTTACTAAGCGTTGGCAGTATAGAAATAAGTCGAAAGTTAGATGGGTCACTTTTAACACCCGACTTAAACAGGGGTATTATTTTACTAAATTTCATTAGATTCGGAAATTGTCCCAGATCAATGCACTTATTAAATATGTAAGCTAGGTGAGGGGCAATGGTAGTAATAATAGTTTTAATTATCTCTAGAGAAATTCCCCATAAATCTTCAGTTTTTTTAATTTTCAAGTTTTTGAAAGTTTTTATAATTGTATTATAATCAACATGTTTGAAACTAAAGGAGCTTAGACACTCACATACACTAGACCGGAGCAGAGATTGAGCAAGATGCGGGCAAGAATTTATACGACTAGTAGTAACTATAGGGATTTTGGAGAAATAGGTTTCAAATACATTGGCCACTTCATTGTCAGAATCAATAGTATTTTTGTTGATTTTAAGAGAGCACTTGTTTTCTCGAGTTTTATTTTTACAAGTCTCTTTGTTAATAATGTTCCATGTAGCCTTTATTTTATTTGAGGATTTCTTAATTTTTTCTTTCAAATAATTTGATTTAGCAAGTGCACAAACTTTTTTGAAAAGTTTAGAATAGTTTCTAATATATTCTATTATTTTAATATTGGTACTATTATGTTTAATTTCATACAATTCAAAAAGTCTTCTTCGACTTTTGTAAATACCCTTTGTGGCCCAATCACTAAATTTTATTTTAGGATTGTCTATTTTAATTCTTTTTTTAGGAAAATTAGAATTAAACTTGTCTATAATTGTATCAAACAGTGTTTTGTATAACTTGTCAATGTTATTGTTCAATACTGGCCTAAGGGAAATTTTTTCAGTAATTTGTTTCTTAAACTTGTCAATGCGACTGGTAGTGATTGGTCTGCAAGTGAAGCTTGAAAAAGTTGGACTGAGATGATGCTCAAGCACTGCTTTTTGCCCGCTGTGGTCCGAGCTTATAAAATTAATTATTGATTTTTCCAATACATTACAGTTACAAAATATATTATCTAAGCAGGTAGCTGACGTGGGTGTTACTCGAGTTGGTTCAGCAAAAAGGTGGTGTAGGTTAAAAGACTTGAATAAGTTAAGGAACCTAACTGAGTATTGAGAATTTTTGTCTAATATATTAATATTAAAATCCCCACATACAACTACTTTTTTATTGCTTTTACATATTTTCCTCAAGACCTCCTCCATGGTAGACTCAAACAAGGCATAATCACTGGAAGGAGGTCTGTATACACAGACTATGATATGTTGCTCAAGCTCAGTACACGAAAGTTCAATAGTGCGCTCAACAGAGAGTGAAGCTATATCTTTACGATTTTTCGATTTTAATGATTTATTTAACAGAATAAGTGACCCACCTCTAACAGCATTCACTCTAGTGAACGAGCTAATGACCTTAAAGTTATCAATATTAATTAATAGCTCATATTGTCTAAACCAGTGTTCAGTTATACACAAAACATGAATATTCATTTCATTTAAAAATAATTCTAGCTCCAGTTCCTTGCCAGCAAAGCCCTGAATATTTTGGTGAAAAATATTTAGATAACTAGATTTACCCTTTGTCAAAAGTAATTTGCTAGAGTTATTCTCTATTGTCTCATGGTATAATTTAAATTATTTGGAACATCTTCAAAAATAACTAACCGTTTTTCTCCAACCGACTACGAGTCGTTAATAATGTTCCATAATTTACTTTCCATATCAGCTTCTCGCGTCTGTCAGTCGATTTTAGCTTATGTTAATTTATTACTATGCGTAACTAGAATAGATTGTTTTTCAAATATTGGTTGGGGATTAAATTATAGTATTGCACAATTTTACTTTCATAGATTTACTAATGTAATTCACATGAATAAAAGAAGATTGAATTTAAATTTACAGCTTAGGTGAAATGTTACTTATTATAACATTTTAGCTATTAAAGGACATAAGGTAGACTTGAAATGTATGTTTGGTCCACTAGTTAAATAACCAAAAATTATAAAGACACATATTTTATTTTTATCATTCAATTAAAAAATTACCAAGACGCAAAGCATCATCAAATTTGTGACGTCAACTCTTTGGAATTTTTCTTAAGGGTTATTGATGTAAATGTAAATGGGGGGGGGGGGGGGGGCAGACACAGCGGACCACACGCTAGGTGTGTGTCCAGCCTGGGCGACCGAGCGGGCCGAGTTGGCCGCTATTGTTGGGGATGATTTCTCGCTCTCAAGCATAGTTATAGCCATGCTTGGGAGCGAGGAGAGAGAGAGCGAGAGGACGACCCCCTCGCCCCACCTCTTCGTAGGCGAAGAAGAATGCGTGCGAGGCGTCGCTTTGATGCCCTCGCGCTTGTTAGCGGGGACCAGCCGGCCGCGGGTGTGGGGACACCCCGGCCGGCCTTGCACGGTACTCCGCAGATGCGCGGGAACGGTTTAGCACCTTCGACCGTTCCCGCCAGTCCCCCAACCATCCAGGGGAGACTTGGCAATTCCACCGACGGTGCTGTGGCAGTCATGGGTCGACCGATATCCCATGGCACCATCAATAGGCGATGAGAAGGTGGGGAGGTTTTTTAGTTCGGGTAGTCTCCACCCCCTCTGGGCGGGGGAGTCCCACACACGTCGCTGTCGTCCCCACGGCAGCGATATGGTGCGCAAAGGCATTTTCACTCCCTCAAAAAAAAAAGGGGGGGGGCGTCATTTTGAAATCTATTGTTGAATCAATAAAAACCAGACAAAACTGATGAAAAACGATTTTTTTTATTTCCCCACCATTTTTGGCTACGAAACCAATACCAATCTAGCAATTTTACTTTAAATTCTGTACCAACCCTGACTTCGTTTTCAGAAATTTGATGAAAGTATACAATAACGTAGCTATGACGTCAATTATGACTGTTGTTGCAGCTGCAACGCAGGCCCCGCTTCTGTATTCCGCCACACTGGCCCTTACAACGCACCAGGTGTGTACCGCGCAATGCGTGCAAACAGTTTCGTACTCTTGATTAATAACAGCCCCTGCGGTCCGACCATAGCCCTGGAGCGAGCGAGAAGCATAACGAAAGAAAAAAATGTTTATTTAGTGAGATAGCATATAATGAGAGAAAGAGAGGTAGGGCATAGCGATTTATCGCTCGAAGTGGCAGCCCGACTGGTGAAATACTTCCATCTTACAAAATACCTCAGCCAAACAATAATCACTTCTGTGTTGTTGTGTTCTTGCTAAACTGTAAGGTTACCAGAGCCCTTGGGGGGTGCTACATTAATAGCAGGGGTTAAGCCTTCAAGGTAAGAGCTTTATTATGCTGTACTTGTTGCCCTTAAGCTAGGACCTCATTACCACTTAACACAGATGGGATGAAAAACAATATAAAAAAACAGCAACTTAAAAATAAAACTATGTCACTGAAAAGGCAAATGCTCAGCACTTGTAGAGGTATTGGAGTAACACGCTGACGCTGGTCTACCGTTTATGCCTGTAGAGTGGTAAGCAGAATGATGGACTGGATGGACTATCAGATGGTTAAGTCATAATTGGATTAAAAAAAAAACAGTCCAGTACAAATATGACAATTTCGAAATAAAACCATCAATATCAATTATGCCCTTAAAATAAAATTAATGCACAACTTGATCCTTCGAGCCGGATACAACAATATAATTCCACTCGCTTGGCTAGTCACTAGATGCACACGTTTTACTCTCACAGACGGCCAGTGTAACGCCGCAACCGCTGCTAATTGCGGGTTGCATACAATATTATACATACAATACGGCGTGTTTTGCTTTTCGGTAGACTGTGTACTCGTTTAACTGAGCAAGGCTCAAAAATTAAACGCTTATATAGTTTAAGCTTTCCTTGTCAATTATCCGTTACAATTTTTTGCGTTTATATTGTTAGTATTATTATTAATAGTCGGTGCGTCAATTTCAAAATAAATAATCGACAACATTACATATATTGCTTTTATTTTGTGGTAAGTAGCTTAAACACTTGTTATATAGAAATCAAAAACAACGACGGTACCACAACACCCATACCCGACAATATAGAAAAGTTTGTTTCCCCTATTGACCCGGCCGGGGATCGAACCCGGGGCTTCAGAGATGGCGTGACGCCAAAATCCGCCCAACTACGGAGGTCGCCTGAATCTGCGTCAATGGATCGAGGAAGGCTATGTCAATGCACTGCTTATTCCTCATACAAAGACAAAGGGTTCTTAATTGTCAAAATACCTGTCTATTTGTTCTTATAATAAATACGAAGATAATTCATAATCATTAGCTCCAGACTCACGTTTCGCTTACGTCATCAAACCTACAAAGATGTAATTAACGATAACGATTCTGGAAACACGCAATAATTACTACGTTATCATGACGCACGTCATGCTAAAAAAGGACATGCGAAGTTTGACAAAGACAACACGACAGCAAAGAGACAGCCGTCAACTTTAACAAACGCTTGTAGCGCTCAAAGTTCGAGAAAAAAGGCACTTCTTGACGTTTATTAAAACTTTGGAGACGGACCTGCAAATTGGAAGAATTTGGAAGGAAAAGTGACAAAAGAACTTTTTAGTTTATAGAGCTAGGAATTTGCTTGTTTGTTAGATGAGTTTGTACCTATTTACTTCATGAAGTGTTCAGGCACTTCAAGTTAATGCCGTCTTCCTTTGATCAGGCAAAGTTCTTCAACGAAATTTACTAGACTGCCACATAAAGGAGGGTAACGTTTTTCGGAAGTATGAATGTATATCCATTTTCTTGGCACGCTCTATAGTCTAAAGTTAGAGGGTTTCAACATGTAAAGTTAATTGTATTGTCACACACCATGTACGTTTAAAATAAATAAAAAAACAAAACGGTGCATTTTTTAATTAAAACTGTTATTTTGAAAAGCTGGGTGGTAAAAACAATTTCGAGCGAGTGTCGGTTTACAAAATAGCTATATGTTTCCATATTTATTTATTTTATTTATTTATTTATTTAAGGACAGCTAACAAGACATACACCAATAAATACGCATAACACGTTCAGTTACAACTAAAGTGTACAGTGTTGCCTTAATTAAAAGCTGCCACGACATGCAAAATTATTTGTGGAAGCAATATAGAAAGTATAACATAATGCACAGACAGGAACAAGCAGAAGTTATTCTTGAGAAGCTTAGTAATGAGCGATAATGCCACAAAGATGATAGCTCGTATCCGTCCACAGTACATTATGTTCACCGTAATAATAAAAAACAGAAAATCAAAAATGAGCTCAAAAAAAGTTACAATATTAATGATAATGGGGCATTAGGCTGAATATTTGTTTGTATTTCAGAATTTAACTGTGATGATATTTAAATTAATGATTAAAACCTCACTATGCCATAACAACTCCTCCATCCATTCCATTCCTTGGACTAATAATGAGACTCAAGTGCGACTTGAGTCTCATTAGAATTAGTTCCCAATTTAACATCTTAACTTGTCTTTAAAACTTAAAGACAAGAAGACTGTTAACAAAATACATGCAAATGTGTATGATATAAAATCTATATCTTATTTATTCAATACATATTTCAACATTCTTAAAATACTCATTTTCATAATCATATAGTGTTACGGAGGGAAGAGAAAGGAAAAACACTCAAAGTAGTTTTAGATATATAATAAAAGGAAATACAAGAAATAAAAACTGAAGGAGAGATAAATTATGACAGAAGAGAAAGCAGAACAGAAAAGACAGGTACCTATAAAGTACTATAATAAAATCGACTCGTATAAAAAGGCCTACAAAGGAGTCCGAAACATTTAAGAAATTCATCATTTGCATGTATAAAGAACACAACAGTTATAAAATTCTTTCACTATTGAAAAGTTATATTCAGCTTGAGTAACATAAATTATATTTATTGCTAGAAAATACCAACTCCACGCGTACAACGCGGGTGACCGCTACCGATTACAAATTCACTTTGCAATCTAGTTTTTGGTTGCCTAATAATAAAGTTTATTTCGGTGAAGAGAAGTTATAATACCAAACATATTTTTAACCGATGCTTGCTTGAGCAACAGCCTGGATGGAATAGGTAACCAGATTTAAAAATAGTATATACAGGGTTTTTTTCGCAATAAAAGTTAGCCTATGCCTTTCCTCAGAGTCTAAAGACTTAAACGAGAAAAGGTTTAAGCAGGAAAGCGGAACAGAGAGACAGAGTTACTTTCACATTTATAATATTAGTAGAGATATGCAATGTGCAATTGAAACTAATCATTTGTAGTTGTATTTCTTAGCGAGATGCTTTCCTGTTCTTTCTATAGCAAATGGTGCTGTTATTACTGAATCTAGACTATCCAACAAGTCTCCAAGCTTCAAGTAATCTCATTATTATCTTAGAGAGATAGTAATAAGCAAGCTAGCTTGCTCTTATCACGCTGTCTCGAGAACTTGCTACGCTCATGAATATATTACGAGGCAACAGTTAGACAGCTCATCTTCAGTTATGAACGTAATAACAAGAAATTAGGGTAAGTACGTTAAGGTAGAATTAGAAAAGTCACTCCGAAATCTCGATAAATACAGAGTATTTGTTAAATAAATATTGGACAATATCACGTAGATTACTCTGATTCTGTGGTAAGTAGCTATAGCACTTGTGTTACAGAAATCAGAAGCAACGACAGCACCACAACACCCAGACCCGAGACAATATAGAAAAATTCGTTTCCCATATTGACCCGACTGGGGATCGAACCCAGAACCTCAGTAATGGCGCGATGCCAAAGTCCAGCACGCTTGCCTCTCGGCTACGGAGGTCGTCGTCGTCATCGTTATTTGTTAGCCAATATAATAAATAATAAATATTGCACAACATCACATACATTGCTCTGATTCTGTGGTAAGTAGCTTAAGCACTTGTGTTACAGAAATCAGAAACAACGACGGTACCACAACACCCAGACCCGAGACAATATGGAAAAGTTCGACTAGAAATATATTAAATAACGTTTACATGGTGCGTGATGCATTCTCCACCGTGCAAGTAAGGGCCTCTTTTATTATCAACTAGCTACAGTTATTTTCAAATTTCAAGTTTCGAGCTATATTTGTGCCAAATTTCATATCTCTAACTTAAAAAGTTAACATTTTCCCATATAAACTTTCCAGGGCGGTATTACCCCTATCCCCCCTTATTTTTAAATAAAAAATTAGCCTAGGTCTGTTTTAGAGGCTCAGCATGTTCTTATACTAAAAATCAAAATCGGTTCAGTGATTTAGGCATGAAATAGGCAAACAGACAGACAGACAAGAGTTACTTTCGCAATTATAATATAAGTATGAATTATATTTGCAGCTTCATAAAAAACATATTCGACTAAGCATTTAAAGTAGTGTTGTTAAAAGGCGCTCGAGCGCCCTTTAAATGTCGACGGCTCGAGCCGAGCCTCGAGCCCTAGTTCCAAGGCTCGAGTCGTGACTCGAGCTCTGTTTAAAAGGCTCATTAAATGACATTTAATTTCGTCAAGAGTTACGGTAGACTCGATCGAATTAATGTTGACATTACTCAAACATTTAAAATTAACAAACTAATTACTGTACCTACTTTTCAATTGTTTGTCCAAGCACAAGTGAATTCTGAATCGTGACATCACAATGACGTCATATGAATCAAACCGCGAAGGTCAACGCTCCCAATTTCAGTGTCCACTCCTGCTCCAGCCAATCAGTATTCTAATCCTAATCCCGCATTAAAAGTCGAATAATTCGAATGCAAATTTTTCGATATTTAAATGGCGGACGTTGGCGGAGAGGAAAATCCTGCGCTTGAATTTTAAACTCAACGATCGATTGATCCGCGGGAAAACACGCGATGTAGTTGCTGTTTATGGTTTTTGAAACAACGTTAAGGTAAAAGTAAAAAATAATTTCTCAGGTGTGGGTGTTGTGGTACATACCGTCGTTGTTTTTGATTTCATTAACACAAGTGCTTTAGCTACTTACCGCAGAATCAAAGCAATGAGTGTGATGTTGTCCAATATTAATTTAATTTTAAAATCTGACTTGAAATGTGACGTCAAACCACGAATACCATACAAATTAAAGAAAATTACGTTCAAACAGACAAAAAATGACCTTGTAAGAGTTTTTCCGATGTATATAATGATACTAAAACAGTAATAGTAGACTTCAAGAAACAGTAACTTTAATCAGTAGATAAAAAGCGGCCATATTTTTATGTAGTATGTTTTCTTTTATACCCAAACAAATTAAAATTAATACATATGATTAAAATTGGGGTGTCTGTTTGTAATATTAAAATAACCGCCTTGTACTACATGCATATGAATATATAAACGGTATATACCGTATATATTTTACAATTTATGTCTGTCTGTCTGTTTGTTCCAGCAAATCTTTGAATTCGCTGGGCCGATTTTGACAGGACTTTTACTGGTAAGTAAGTAGGTGCGGTAATAAGGAATAATTTAGCCTTCTTTTATTTTAGAAAAACACTCTGACTTTCCCGCGATTTCCCTGGGAAGCTGCCTTCAGATCCTGGTTTTTTATCATGGTACAATGAACAGCATATTCAATTAAACAATTCCAGTTTGACTTTAGTTCATGTACCCGGTACCCACTTGAGGGTGGCACAAAGTTCCAAATGACATAGTCTCATGACATTTTTTTTTGTCGGGGGGGAAATGCCTACCGCACCGTCGCTCTCTGCGGGGAACAGAGAGTGGTGTGTCGGGCTCGCACCGACTAAAACCCCCTCGGCGGCCAACGCTGCGCAAATGTGGGGGAGTCGGGATTCTTTGCGATTCTACACAGGCTCCCCCACAGCACCTACCGCCAAGCGGCCCATCTCGCCGCGCAAATACGCAGCTGGAGCGTGTCAGGCCACCTGACACGCCCCACCCCCTCGGGACCGAGGTAACGGACACCAGGCTTACCCCACGCCTGGCATCTCCGGTCCCAGCAGCGGATCTGTTGTGCGGCTCCGCTGCCTACCGCCTCTACGGACACCCGAGACTCTCTCCAGCTCTCCCTCCGAGAGCCAGATGAAGTCCCGAAACCCACCGGCCGCGGAGGATAGGGAGAACGGCAAACGCAATACCGTATCCTCCTCTTCCTCCGCGACCCCACCACGACGTGATAGTCTCATGACATAAGTTACCAAAGACATCCGTACTTACATAAAATATATCGATATAATATGCTTCGCGCTTTCCATATCCTTTTTTCAAATTTCCCTCTGGTTCTTCGCTCATATTAATCTCAGCCTAATGATTCACCGCCACAGCCTTCCTCGATAAATGGACTATCCAAAAAAAAATTTTAATATGACCTTGATGAGTAGTACCTAAAATTAGCGCGGTAAAATAAGTCAAAGTCAATCTCTTTTTTAAGTCGGTTATCAATAGTTTAAGTAACGTGAGAGTAATAGCCGAAAGGCGAGCGGACCGAATTTGGGTGTCGCGCCATCTCCGAGGTCACGGGTTCGATCCTCAGTCGGGTCAATATGGGAACGAACTTTTCTATATTGTCTCGGGTCTGCGTGTTGTGGTACCATTGTTGTTTCTAATCTGATTGTCTGTAATACAAGTAATTTAGCTACTTACCACAGAATCAGAGCAATGTACGTGATGTCCAATAATACTTTATTTTTAATATTTTATTATTATTTTATTTGCAGCATATTTGCCGCACCCTTACACGTGGAATCCAAAGTTATGTCCGTCTTGTTAAATCTAATCTTCAAGCACCTTAATAACAATTAAACAAGGAACTAACTCCATTTATTACATACGGACCAAGGTCCCTAAGAGATAATCCGGCGAGCGCTTAAAATCTCAAGATTTAATTAACTGGCCCTTTCCGTCAAGGGCGCCTAATAAGGGCTCTGAGTGGTCGGCCCTCTAATTATTGCCCTCAATCGTCGAGACAAAGCGTTTGTGATGCCCTCTTCGAGATCTACTTTAGTTTTAATGGCCTGAGATGGAAGGGATTCGTACTTGTGCGTTGACTTATCGCGCTCTCAAAACGAAAGTGAGTAAACTCAAAAGAGCAATTTGTGAGAAATGTGCCAAAAGAGAAAAAAAAATCTGACACTTTTCATACATAAAAAAGTTTTTGTTAATTTACGCAAATGTAATGCATGTTAGTCTAAATTTAGTAATGATTTTTAAGTTTGTTGTTATTCCTGACTTGACCATGCATAGATTTAAAAATAAAAACATCTCTTGTAAAAAACACAACACTAAACAAGAATGTAGTGTTGAAGGTTATAAACGTCTTCTTTTATAATGACAAAAATAATGCGGACAAATTTAATTGTCTATTTAGGTACACCTACTTTTTAACCGACTTCAAAAAAAAGGAGGAGGTTCTCAATTCGACCGTATATATATATTTTTATGTGTGTTCGGGCATAGCTCCGTGGTTTGTGAACCGATTTTGAAAATTATCATATAATGTCATGTACGAGTAAATATCGTTTTTATCAGTTTCCAATGTTGATTGCGGTGCATCGTCCCTACAGGACCAACGTTACTGTAATTGTACTGTGTGTACTGTGCAAAATAATTTATGATAAATCTACTTATAAGAATAAATTTCAATTTATTTCAAGCACGTCTAAAACATATGCTTCAATGTTAAGATATAAAAAATACTGTTTTTATTTTTTTCAGTACAAAACATATAGTTTAAAATGTTTTTTTTATTTCATTTTCAGCAAACTTTTTAATAAAGAGTTCGTTTACTACCGCTTCAGATTTCTTTTCTACCGAAGAGATACCGCAAAGAAACTCAGGAGAAATAGTGTTACTGTAAAATAAAGTAACTCATAAATCATACCCATGAATACATCTTGAGACACGAATGTGAAAAGTTATCTGATGATCCACTGACTACTTGCAAACGACCTATAAAAACTAGTTCAAACTCCAGACTCGAGCAACGGTATTACAGTAAGTATGCAATATCGTTTCGTATCGTAATATTGATCCTTATCGCTTTTGTTTCAAAACCTGGTTCTGTTTAATCTTGACACATGGTTACAACAATATTAAGAGTTATACGTTTGTTCACTTTTCGTGTATCAATATAATAACTTATTTAATCACTAACTTGACATTGTAAGTCTTTTAATTTTTGTGAGAATTAACATTATTTAACAGTAAAACATGGTGTTTGATGCTCTAAAGCCTTCCAAGAGTTTCTCGTTCGTTCGTTTCGTTTATTTTTCTTCATGCCATGGATCCAATTGAAGCTAGTTTCATAGACATATCATTTAATAATGGTTTCACTAGTAACAAAAAAATAAAATTTTAAAAATCTTATTTAACTTTAATGTTGTTTTATAATGTGTTTCTAAATATATTTTAGGATGACCAGTAAAACTCAAAGTCAAAATATGTTGCTGAAATATAAAACAATTTTATTGCATAAACAAAACATTTCACTTTTACAAATAAATCTTTTACACTAATGAATCACAAACTTACCTGAAATATAGAAACAACATTTAAAGCTATGGCTTCACCATATCATCCAATATTAATTAATCTAATTACATATTATCTTATTTTTACGTACGTATTATTTATTTATTTGTCATACTACTACTGTCATTGTAACTGTAATTGATTTGTACTGTATGTTTTTATTTGTGTGCCAAATAAACCTTATTATTATTATTATTAATACTCAATGCGAGCTTGAATGTGGTCACTATTTATCTGTCCCTTTTGAACTTTACTGCATTTATCAACACCCAAGTTCTCAAACTAAGGTAAGAACAAATGATTAATGAAAACCAATAAATTGAATCACCTGCCACCAAAACCCCGTTCAAAATTATATATATCAATAAACCGTGATTATTATTAAAATTAATATTATTATATATTTGAAAACACTGACGATGGCGTAATAAAAGACAGTATTTAAATTAAATCCATCAGTTCAATATTACAACACCAAAATCACTATTCGAATTTCAAGATTAATTAACAGTCTACTTTTTATCCCGAACGCTGGTCTCCTCGAAGCTTCCAATCTCTACAGCAACCACAAATCTCTAATATCTCCACAATATCGCATAAACCGCATCGCAGTCACAGTATAGAGATTGTTCTAGTGACATAGTTTTGAATACAGTTACTCTTTTAAGAGGACTGCATAACTGACATAGTTTTGCAGAAAGCTGATGCATTTCATGATTATTTTAATCTTTTCAGTCGGCTTGCGAAGACATTTAAGGATTTTTTTTATAATGCACTCCAAGACCTCATCCCACCTGATGTTAAGTGGTAATGAGTTCCTAGCTTAAGGGCGAAAAGTATAGCATAGTACAACTCTTACTAGACTTGTCGCCCTTACCTTGAAGGCTTGACCCCTGCTACTAATGTAGCGCCCCCCCAAGAGCTCTGGAAACCTTACTCACACGCAGGAACACAACAACACCGAAGTGATTGTTATTCGGATGCGGTCTTCTGTAAGGTGGAGGTATTTCACCAGTCGGGCTGCTCCAGTTCGAGCGATAAATCGCTTTGCCCTGCCTATCTTAAAATTTTATTTAACTCGCATTTTTTGAAATTTTATTAATATTTTGTCAAGCTGCTTTAAGTAAAACGTACCGAGATGATTGACATAAAATAAAGTCAAACATGAGAAGTAGAAGTTTCAAAATACATTGAAAATATTATATTTTTATGGCGTGACAAACGTCTCAGGTAACAAAAAACGTCTAAAAATTGCTAGCAACTTAGGTGTACTGATCGAAACACAGGTTTTGCAGTTTTGTAAAACGATTTAAGACTCGTTTTTACAGGATATATTTTATGTAATGATTAGGTAAATTCAATACCTTTTTAAGACCGAACTTTAAAGTTTAATTAGATTTTTAAAATTTTATTTTTTTTGTTACTAGTGAAACCATTATTTTATGCCCCATTCAGAGTTCAGATTTAGTTTTAATATCGACGAAAATTGGTGTGAGGTGAGTGTTGCTACTTTTTTTTCATTATTCTTTCTGAACTGACTGACGCTGGGACTTTTTCGGACAAAACCTTATTTACAAGTTAAACGAACTACGTTTTTTTGAAACAGGACGAAGTTGCATCACTGTTATCCAACACACTGCACCTCATTCTGATTAAGAGTTAACTCACTTCACTGTTAACACTCCACTCGACAAGCCACCACGAGCAGCGAGTTCAGGTCCTACTCCCCCAATCAGAGAGTTTAATCTTGTTTGCAGTACTGAACCAGTTGCTTGTACCGGAATGGAAGAGACATTGTGGACTGAAAATGTTTTAATTGAGCCTGCGCATGCATTGTCGTGTTTTTGTTGCATCTCCTCGAGGTAATGCAATTGTGAACTCGTATTGGTTAAGCGGGAAGTTCATTTACAGTCAGACTCGGCAGAAGTCCAGCAAGTCGAGGTAAATACTTGCAAGCGATATTAGTTCTTATAACCAGGACATAAGAGTGGTGCAGAGTCCAAAACGTATAACCTGATGTGTTTTTGATCGTGCAACGCTGAGGTCGTTTGCCAAAATAGTCACCTTTTGGTCATTTAGTATTTTTAGCATGATTAGCTAGTGGCACAATAATAGCAAGATTTCGGAAACGTTAAAAGTTAAGCAATGCACACTGCAGTCCAGTATTGGATGGGTGACCGTGTTTACAGAATTTAGTAGTATACACGAGCATCTCCGAGCTATGAAAGACGGTTAGCTGTTGTTCTCTGGCTACATGGGCGTACCAGCTTTTACCCTATTTTGTAGGTCAGATTGTCCACGGCTGTTTTATCGTACTCACTTCACACAGTTATGTGTGGCTCAAGAGTTAGCAGTTAAGGCTCCGTTTACACTTAATGATTCCAGTTCATACATTATCTGTGAGATTTCTGCCCACCTCTGTCCCCCCCCATCCCCCCCACGTACTTAGATATCAATATAATAGTTGTTTAGTCAGATGTCATTAAACAGTTTTAACACCTAGCAAAACG
The DNA here is from genome assembly GCA_037074685.1 of Glyphodes pyloalis. Classification (NCBI taxonomy): domain Eukaryota; kingdom Metazoa; phylum Arthropoda; class Insecta; order Lepidoptera; family Crambidae; genus Glyphodes; species Glyphodes pyloalis. The sequence continues at coordinate 755,873 of JAYKKO010000050.1, forward strand.
AAAGAAAAACTCGAATTCTCCTTTACCAAAGACCTCTCAACCTCATACGTACAGAAATCCGTCTCCAAACATCCGGATTAGACTGCGAGAGGAAAAGGCACGTGGCATTGTTGCGGTCCAATCCGGACCCAATCTCGATTCGATTGTCTTCAACACAAAGAACAGTCAGATTAGACAGGCGACACTTTTTTTCTTAAAACTGGGTTTGTTTTCTTTACCCACATCCTTAAGCGTTTGAATTCCAACCTTATGCCTTTGGGATAGGAAACGGTTTGTGTAGAGTGGCTTTGGGGAAAAATTTGCGAAAGAAATGTTTTTCGGTTCAAAGGAGGTATTGCTTAATATTGTTTCGATTTCTCTGTTAGGTTCGATAGAGGTTTTGTGTGTTGTCGGTGATTTTATCACGGCTTTTCCTTATAATAGTTAACAAAACAAAGTTCTATCTATGATGATGTCGACCAATGCTTGGAACTGTTTCCATTTTATATTTAGACACGAAAAAATTATGAAAAAGTTTTTAAATTTGATAAACTTATTAGCGCCCGTTTTTTTAACTTTTTTTACTGATTTTTCGCTCCTATTAGTTGCTAGGTGATGTTATGTAGCCTAAAGTCATCCTCAATAAATAGTCGTTTCACCTCAAAAATATTTTTTCAATCCGACTAGTTCAGTTCATGACATTAACACGTTTAGAAAACAGATAAACGAACTGTCCAGCTTTGAAAGGTCTATTAGTATAGAAAATTTTAAATTTCAAACTACTTTTGTTAGTTTCCATTGTGCACCAAATCTTACAAAGCAGTCTCATGGTCTTGACGAACATGTTGAATGAGTAAAGGCTACAATCGAGTCTTACGATAAACGTAATATGAACATGATTAACTGCTCGCTGGCATAGTTGGTTTATTCGTAAGTTCTTTGAGTCCAAAATATTGGAAAGGTACGATGAATACTGAATTGTTCTCGGATTCTTTTGAGGAAGAAGGAGAAAGCATAAATTTTGGTATCTATATTGAAGGTGCATAAGCTTCACTTGTAAACTGAATTAATAAATGAATTGATTGTGATTATAAACTGTTTCCCACGACTTCAGTTGCATTCTTTTGTTATAAAAAGTGTCCGTTAATTTTGGTATTTCATTTATTTTTCTAACAAATTTTACCAAATCCATTTAGTAGTTTTAACATGAAAAAGGAACAATCATACATCCAGCCACGCGCACATTCTTAGACCTTTCCATTTTAAAATACCCAATAGTAGGATAAAAGCTTAACAGTTGAAAAAAGAATCAAAATGAAAACAATTTTTAAATGGTTTTATTTAGCTTGACCCGTACGGTATTTATATTTTTAAACATTTAAAGTTAACCGGTCAAATATTTAAAGCCTTTAAGCTATTTCTATACCATTGCTAAATTTTATTACTTTGTTCTTAAAAAACTACTTACATATTATCGCCAAAAATGTAAACTAAACTCAACCTTATCGAACATCAACCAAACTTATCCTCGGATCCTAATATCGAGAAGCACGAATTCAGTTGCAGGCGCACTTTCTTGCAGCGAATAATCGATTTCACTCGTAACCCAAATTTGCATGCCGCAGCGCTGCACCTAAACTATGACGGACGTTAACTCTGCCTCAGGCGCTGCACCGCAAGCCCACAGTCTAGAGAGAGACAGTGAGACAACTTAATAATTTTCTTAGGATTTATTAAGACACAGTCTTCATAAATAAATAAATATTGGACAACATCACATACATTACTCTGATTCTGTGGTAAGTAGCTAAAGCATTTGTGTTACTGAAATCAGAAATAACGATGGTACCACAATACCCAGATCTGAGACAATACAGAAAATTTCGGTTCCCATATTGACCCGACCGGGGTTAAACCCGTGACCTCAGAGATAGCGCGACCAAATTCCGGCACGCTTGCCTTTCGGCTACGGATGTCGTCAAATAAATCCTTAAAATATTACTTACGCATTTTCTTAAGAATGTCTGGATTAGAGTTTGTGTCAAGCAAAAATAATAATTTATGCTCAATGGATAAAGTTAAATTAATTGGAAACATATGATACTAAATTAACTGTTTGAGAAATATTTGCGAAAAACTTGCGAAAAATATAAAAAATATAGATGACTGTAAAATATGGATTAAATCAAATTTTGTTAATGTCCCGTATTTTTAGATCATTAGAATAAAATGAAGATACTATGACTCACCTTCTTATAGATACTGGAATATTAATTAATCATTTGTTGTAAATAGTTACCGCTTCTTAATTTCCAGGTAAGATGTATTTGTAATCATATATTTATTTTATATCATTGTTTTATCATTTCACGCAGTGATTCAATTTATTAATTCATAAAAGAATTACAAACCACGATATTTTTCTAATGTAAATTTATGTTTTATGTGCCTATTTATCGGGAAGTTTCCAACACATAACTAATATATTTCCTGTCTTACATTGTCCCTGTAAAAATCTTAATACGGCTTTCTATTTCCAGTTACCAATCTTTGCACTTCAAAATGAAACAGTTTCACTGTATTTAATTTCGTTACATAAACAGTGCAAGTTATGTATTCGTCAAATGATGCACAAGTTGGTTTATTCATCGATTATGCGAGATAGTTTGACGATGCTTATCTAAAATAGAACAATTGAGATCGGCCATATGACGTTTATAGTAAAACTTCAAGTTTAAATAGCTAATTTTTCATTATAAACACAAAACTACCTTAGTTTAGTGTCGTAGGCCTCTTGGGAGTGACCTCAGAAAATGATTATTTGTAAGTTTTATATAATTTTATTATTATGTTGCTTACATTTTTATTTATTATTTAGTAAGATAGTGTTATTATTTTTTATGTTTTTGGGTATGAAACAAATAAATAAAAAAATATTGATCAAATAAATCACTCCAAACCTGAACCATTGATATCCTAATAACTTATTAATACAAGTCAAAAAACAATAGAGAAGATGATACATAATTTCTGCTTGGTTTTAAATTTATATGACTTATAAAACTATAAAAGTAAAATTTACTAAGCTACCTACATCGTATTACATATTATTATTATTATTATGTTTGTTTTTTCCAATATCTCGGGACTACAGAGTCCCGGACTTTTGGGAGGCGTGCATGGGGCCGAAGCCAACACGTAGAGGCCCTTTAAAAAACAAGTATAATCTAAATGTAATGTGACACCGCCCGACGATTATCCCTGTACACACTATAAAATGCAGCCAAGGACAACCCCCGGTCAGTGCAGGACTATGGAATGGAGTGGAAGAACAAGGAATCTGGGCTATTGGGTTGAGGTGCTAATGGACTGGGTAACCGGGACTATGGGAAGGACTATGGCACCTGCCCGATCTATGTTTAAAAACACGATTAAAATGGGCAGGTGGTGACTCGCCATCTCACTGTCATGGGCCCCCCATTGGTCGCCCACTCAAGGCACGAAGCAGGAGCGACGGGGGGCAACATTGTGTGAGCGGCTCAGGGTGTGGAGAGGTGTGCACCGCTTTCTACCCAGTGGCTTACGCCACTGTGCCAACTCGCGACTTAGGCATCTTTCACTTCCACCCTGCGAGCATATAGCTCTGACGCCCCACTCTGGACGGCCGGCTAAGGCAAGCCAGAGGTGAGAGTCCTGCGGCCCCTGTGGGGTCCACTCCCACCGGCCAACTAAGGCAAGCGGAGGAAGGGGCCTGGTCGACTCTCAGGGGCACGGGTCCCAAGGGGTGTCAATCCCATTCAGCCCGCCACAAGCTGCCCTGGGGAGACTGACTGCACTGATAGAGAGTTGTCGCTCTTCATGGTGCGAAGATCATCAACTCTCACCAGCGGGCGATGGGCTCGTCACTTCCCTACGCCATTATTATTATTATTATTAAGGTACTTGGGGCTGTGCACTTCTAGTGAACTGTGGTCACTGTGACCTATTAGATCTATTGTGGCTCGCCACTAATTATTAAGTTATTACGAAAAAAATACGTACACAATGAAGTTAGCATTAAAATTTTATTTGCAGTAGTTACTTTCGTTATGTTTAATTGAAAATTTTACCCCATGAACTAAATAGAATGAATGTTATTTTATCCAGTCATCAACTCTATTAATTTTTATCTGAAATTCCGGTTTATAAAGTTTTGAAGCAACATGAACTGGATAAACTAAAATTTTCCTCATAAAACTGCACATTAAGCTACTAACAATATCTTAGTAATCTACTTAGTTCCTACTTAAGTAGCACTAAAGTACTTAAAAGAACGGAACTCTCTGAGCCAACAAAGTCCTGCGTTTCAAAGGAACGCATTCATCTTGCGGAGAATCTCCGCTCTTTGTCGGAGCGGAGATATCCGCTCTTTGACGCTGCGGAGATCTCCGCTATCGGCGGGTTATTAGTCTGTGATGTATTGTGCTGCATTTGGATAACGAGCTTTTCATTGTAGTATTGAAGAAGAAAAATGAATTGTTGGTCTCGGTAAATATTAGAAGTTGGCTGCTTATTTCAGAACTTTGGGGAGAAATGGGCAATGAGAGTCATAAACTGTTTGTTATCTGTTTCAATGTTTTATGACAATTTGTATAAAACCTAAATTTAATTGCAAAAGTGTCAGATATGGCTACAGTTTCATCTCATGAGAGGTAACAGAGGATTTTTTAATTCACAGGTAAAACATACTAGTCTAATAAAGTATAAATGTTATTTGTATAAATGTTATAAAGCATATATTGATTGATTGATTGATAATTGATTTTAATTTTTTATTTTACAATTGACAAACTAACTGTGTGTCTTAGTGCAAAATAAGTAATAAGTGTAGCTTTCATTTGTAAAAAAAAACTACTGAGTTTCTTGCCGGTATCTCTTTAGTTATAGGTTCCGAACCGGAGGTAGCTTCATTTGCTTTATATAGAGACTATTCATAAGTATTACTAATGTTATCTATGTGAATAAAAAATATTGACTTTGACTTTGATTTAAACCTTTTGTAACAAAAAACATAATGACGTTCTTGAATCAAGCAGTCAATATTTATTTAAACATTGTTAAGACAGAGTTTAAGAGTCCTTGAAGTAGACAGGACCTAAATAAATTAATAACTTACTTGGTATTAATGGATCTCATAAATTTTACAAAAGAACAACTGCGTTGTGAGAATTTATATGTATACCTAGTACTTTATGGTATTGATAATTTTTGCCTGAAAATTGAGAAATCAGCACAATATTTTTCGGCGCTTACTATGTTTTGCTTGTTCATGATTAACATATAAATGAAGTTCTCGCTTTAACTCCCATTACCCATTGCTCCCTATGTACTACGTGTGCTAGAATTATCACAATTTTGTATTAACTATACCTACTATTTATCGAAACGTTCGCAATAAATGCAAATTCCATTTTATTCTCACGATTGCGTCAAATAAACAGTCAGAATATAAAAATGTTTCAGTAGCTAATAAAATACTTTCCAGTAAATTCTGACTTCGAATCGTTTCCCTTCCGAAAACTCATAAAAACGCCGACGCAAAAAATAACAAAAGATCGTTAGTGCGTATATGTACATTTACGTAATAAAACCGTATCACGTAGTCAGATTCCCGGAGTAATATTAAAAATACTTGGCCTATACTTAGGGAATATTTAATAAGTCGGGAAGGGTTGGAATAATATTCGGTGGGTCTTTTATACCCGGGGTCCGGAGGACCCGTAACGGTCGATGGGACGGGTTGAAAGAAACCGTTTGCGGCTTTGGTACAGTGCGTGTGAGAACGGTGAGGATACATCATTCACGACACGTTGTTAAGTTCGAACAATGAGATGGCTCCATGATAATAGTCAAAGTCAATCTTTTTTGATTCACTAAGATTACATTAGTAATACTTCTGAATAGTCTCTATATGAAGCAAATGAAGCTACCTCTGGTTCAGAACCTATAACTAAAGAGAAGATACCAGCAAGAGCAAGAACCTCAGTAGTTTTTTTACAAATGAAAGCTAAACTTATTAGTAGTACCATTCCCCCATTTGATCCTCACATAGAACAATGTCAATGTATGTGATGTTGTCTGATATTTATAGAAGAATTACTTTGTACTATATTTAATGACGATTCAAAAGTGTTATATGTAACCCACTTAAATAAAGAAATGTTTGAGTTTGAGTGATAAAAAGTCTTTTTTCTTTTTATAACTCACTTCAAGATTGACCTCATCCCACCTGATATCAAGTGTTAATGAGTTTCTAGCTTAAGGGCGAAAAGAATAGAATAGTAAAACTGTTAATAGAGCAGAATTTAGGTGCATTTAATGGTAATCATTTGTTTTGCATAAACCTATCCTATCACTGATTTGAATAATTTTGCAATTGCCTCACTGCAATTGTATTTTTGGTGACAAAGTTACATTCGTAAGCCATTAGGGATATAACAAATCGGTACTGTTAATGTTGGACTCCTTTCAAACTGACAAATCCCTTTTTGTATTTGTTTAAGAAAGGGTTGAACTACTCGGCGATTTAAGGCTGGAGTCTGGAGACAATTATTTTACCGTCGCATATTATATTAGAGTTTGACTCACATGCTGTAACTGCTATTGTTAAAAAAATAGTAAGGTTGTATTCCTATTAGAGAAATAGTAAGCAGCTTTGTCGCCGGAAACTTAAATGTCAAGTGATATAAAACAGCTTTAGTTCGGCACAAACTTAACGTTGTCAAGCGAAATGTCGTACACTTTAGCCTTATTAATTTGAGGTCTTAATAATATATAAGTTTTCACTATATAATTGCCTAGAGCAAGCGATTTTATTATTTAATTACTAAAAGTTTGCAAGTAGTAGATGGATGTCTCGATCTTTGTTTGTTACTCTTTCACGTAAAAACTCCTCAACAGATTTGCATTCAATTTAGTAGAAAGAGAGGGATGTTAGCTTAACATATACCATATATTTTGTCTAGAAATAACGCGGGCGATCGGAAAACAGCCAGTTATTAATATGTTAATGATACCTGATAACATGTAGTATCATTCTGATCCTAAAATAAGGTATGCATAATGCTGAGATGGTTGCCTTTTTAGCACACTATTAGGGTGAGCAGAATTAGATGTAAGCTGCTACCTGTTTAGTTTAATTTGTAGCTCTAAAATAATTCCTTGTAACATTGTCTTTTTTCTTTTTTTATATCGTTTTTTGTGTGCTGAATAAATACTTTCACTTTCACTTTATACACGCACTTGTGTTAAGGAAATCAGAATACCAGAGCCTCAATCTTCGAGTATACTAATTTTATAAAACTGAAGAGTTTGCTTGAACGCGTTTATCTCAATAATAATAATAATAATAAATGATTTATTCAGTATCTAGTTTTACATTTCTTTGTTACGATTGGGGATTTCTTTTAAGTAAATAAATACTTGTGTTAGAAAAACCCGCTCTCCGTTACAGTAATCTTTACGATACAGATACCTGTATCGTAAAGATTACTGTCATCATGTATCTCAAGAACTCCTAGTTTTAATTTGAACACAATTTAATGGATAGTACATTTATTGATTAAGGATATAGGCTCTATTACATCACGCTGCATCCAAAAGGAGCGAAAAATGAATGAAAAATGTGGAAAAGGCGAGCGAAGTCGCGGCGTTCCCCTAGTACATACTTAAAGACTTAGAAACCCAGACTCACAACCATCACAAAAAGTCATCAGACGAATATTTGTTTTTAACTTCACGTAGGAACCTTAGCTCTATAGACAAGATTGCTATCTTATTGTTCTAGTAAATTAAAAACATTCGAAAGATTCTTACTTCAAACCACTTTTAAGTACTAATGAAATCAATTATTACAAACTTACTCTGTTGAGTTATGACGTAGTATCTTAAAAGTCGAAAGAAATCGTCAACATTGTAACACCTGGCGCCATATCAGGAAATTAAAAATGGCCGACTGGCTGACCTCTGAAAAATCTTTCAGAGGTCAGTGATTTTAAAGGAAGGAAGAAAGAAAGAACCTGTTGAGGACAACAGAGCCCATTCTATCCTCAATCATCCTTAGAATCCCGTTAGCGCTCCCACGGATATGCAATAAGACAGCGGCAGTCTTTTTGCGCATAATGGTGTAAAAATCATCAACACCAGCATGAGCAAACATACCCGACGCGCTACAATATCGCGGGAGCCCCAACAAGGCCCTAAGTATGTTATTATAATGCACTCTAAGAACATTAATAAATAATTAATGTTCAGATCTTAATGATAACTTGAAGTGTATGGAACTTATTGACATTTGAAACAGTTCAGAAATATTTGACCAAAAAATAACAAATAAACAAATTGACCAGTTGTCTGCTCCAATATTTCTGACGGCGACCTTACCAAAAGGGCCTTGGAGTCCGAATCAAAATGTACACCGCGATGAGTGCACGATAAAAACTCCTCCAAAGAGCCGACCCGACCCGATTAGGTGCCCTTCATTTAATTAAAAAAAAGTTAAACGAACCGAACCTTCCTTGAAATGAAGCAAAATCAATTTGAAACTTTGAGAGCCCTTGAAACAATTTTTATTTGGAGCGAAATGTTTGAGAACCTCGCTTAATTAGCCGAGTAACTTTAATACAAGTAAAATGGATATTTTAGGATTTAACAGGGATTTCATTAGTACAATAGAGTGTTTTAATTAGGTTGCAATATACATAAAATGCGATCAAGTTTAAGTTAAGTCTATCATTAGACGTTATTTTCAAGCTGCACAATCCCAATTATTTATTTATTTATTTGGAAAACAAAACAGACAACAATCAATATAAATGTTAAATACAAAGGCAAATAGATTTTACAAATGGATTTTGGAAACAAACCTCTCCAATGTTTTTACGTCAACTTCATTAGCTAGGGGTCAAACCCACGACCATTACGTATCACGCATGCTGCTCTTCCTAACCACTTTTGACCAACCTGTTCAATCAAAAGTACTTTTGACTGATTTTGCTAGTCAATAGTACTTTTGACTGTTTAAGAGTTTAGGCTGCAACAAATATACGTTTTGGAATATTTTAAAGAAACATACATTTTTTATCTCCCTTGCGGTGTGGGAATCAAACCCACGACCTTCACGTATCGCGCGTGCTTCTCTTCCAACTGAGCTAACCGCAAGTTATCGTAGGCGATGAAATTTTTTTGCTGTATCAACCGTTAGCGTACGGTAAGTGCCCTTGCATATGTTTAGAACTACATACTTATACTTATGCAAAACTAGATATATATTTAAGAGAGGTAGGGCATAGCGATTTATCGCTCGAACTTGAGCAGGCCGACTGGTGAAATACCTCCACCTTACAGAAGACCGCAGCCAAATAACAATCACTTGTGTGTTGTTGTGATAATGCGTGTGAGTAAGGTTTCCAGAGCTCCTGGGGGCTCCTGCTACATTAGTAGCAGGGGTCAAGCCTTCAAGGTAAGGGCGACAAGTCCACTAACAGATTTATTATGCTGTACTTGTGACAGCTAGGACCTCATTACCACTTAACATCAGATGGGATGAGGTCAATCTTGAAGTGCAATATATAAAAAAAAAAGTTTATTTTTTTCGGTTTCTTAAGATATTCAAAGTTCGCTAGTGCGCACTATAAAAATCATAAAGATCGAAGTTGCATTTGATTAGCGTGATCCTTCCGTCTATCTAGAAATCCAAAAACAGCAACGTCGAGGCCGAAACCCCACGTCTAACTCAACAAAGATGATTGATCATATGAACGCCAGTGAGATTAGATCCTCACTTTTCACCACAAAGGAGCAAAATAAATCAACAAAGCCGGTTATCTCCAAGAGCAGCGTTTCATTACAACACAAAAAACTTAGCAGGGAAAAGTGAGCGTCATTATCGGTGGGCGCCTTTCTTTTTAGACGTCTGTCGGGTCGGTCGCTGCCTTTATAGAAGGCTTACTGTCAATCAAACACACACGTTTTCGGCGACTTGTTGGAAATACACTGCAGAGAAAAATAATGAGGACAGAGTTTGATTTAAATATTACGATTTCTATTTTTGAAAACTAAGAAGAAAAATAGCCCCGTGTAAAATTCATTTTCTATTTAGTGTTTAGAACTTTAAAATTATATCCTCCCATCTTTAGTAATTATAAAAAAAAAGAATTTAAAAGCAATTATGGAATTTGTGACATATTATGTGTAAGTAATCGCTTCCTAAGTACAAAACAACAAGGTATTGTATTTCAAATATTTTTGTTATTTACGTAGTTTTTCTTTATATTATATATTATCAATATAATTGGTAACTGTTATTATGAAAAGCTATGATAATAGCTTGTCATAATGGTGTCAATAAATTCTGTTCAATTTAAAAAATTCCATTTCGAAAGACAGATATTAATTTTAAATGTTTTCCTGGCATGATAAGATTAGTTTTGTGGAAAATAGGAGAAATTTCAAATTAACTATTCGCTGCTTAGCTACACAATTCATTTGCACTACATTCTCATAAAAATTCATTCGTTACTATTTTTTTGCACCCCATTGTACAAAGGGGGTGTAACGAGCTCTCCGGCCACAAAGGCGAGGTCTCGATTCTTGATTATCCGATGCTGAATCGATTTGAGGTATCGATGGTATGACGCATTGTACCCTATAGTTGGGCGTTTGAATGCGAAAATTGGTGAAATATATTCGTATTTGGTGTATAAGTCGATATTTTTATTGATATTTTTACGTAAATTGAGACCTATACGCCGCTTAGAGTAGAAAATTTAATGCAGTCATTGCTTCAGCGAAGAAATTATAGAGTTTCTTAGTACTGTTACTTCGCTTAATGATCTTGTTCAAGAGTTTTTCGCTCATTAATATCATCCCCACCGTCAAGTCAAGGAGACCCATCTCAACAACATCAACCAATCACGTAGGACTTTGTTTATCAAATGTTTGCGCAACATACAACTACAGTCATTCAGTTCAATGAATACAATGCAACGAGATTCAACCACCACAAGTTTGGAACCCATATCTACCGAGAAGTTACCGGTAAGATAGATTTGTTACAGTAGCAGTATCTAACTTATTGATATGAGTAACTTTGGACCAAGCCAAAATTTGTTTTGATGAGTGAAAAAATCATAAACTATTTTTTAGATGTAAATTTTTTTTACAGGCAAATTATTTTTTTGAGGGCGTAAATTAGTCCCTAGAGGTGAAACCTGTTCACAAGCATGACGTATGTGACAGCTATCGCTTCCTTACCATACTGAAGGTAAGGTATATTCAATGGATGTACCCATTCATATTATCTTATACAACTCGTTCTAAACTGTCTCTTAAAAATATTAATAGTGTTACATTTATTGCTCGAAACTGTACCCTTAAAATATCATTTTCTTAAATCCTGCCTTAAACTAAATGCGTGCAAGAAATAAAAGCAAAACGTTTTAGGATATTAAGGAAACGAATTCACCTAAATTAATAAAATTTCACGCCTCCCATTCCGAATATTCTTTCTTACCGCTAAAACGTAGGCACCACGAGTATTTTGAAATAGAAAAATGTCTGCAAATCAAGCATTCCTGGCAAATTTGCTAAATCTACGTGACTCACAAAAAATACTAAGGAAAAAATGTTATAAAAATCATTCTGTGTCAAAAGATTTACGAAATCACGATTCGGTTAGATTGGGCTATTTAGAAAAAGGTCGGTTTGACTTAGGCAAAAAAAAAATCAGTTAAATAAAACGCGATTGAATTTTAGCTATGATTAATTTGGGTTTTGTATACATTTCTGCTGATGCAATAATCCTTATTTAAAAGAAAGTTTAAACAGAAATAATTTGGTATAAAAAGTAAAATGTTATATAGTGCACACTTTATCAAATATTTCATCGACTTGTAAGTCACATTTTTTATAGACTCAACTTGGACAGAAGATCTTTGATCGTGTTCACTTTAAGTAGGAAACACTAATGGCAGTCTTAATACTATCAAGTATGTGTACTGAAACGCTATGGATAATATTATAAACGCAGTTCAAATAACCTGTATTGAAAAGATTAAGCATCCACCGTGAAGACTGCAAATTGTATAATTTCAAAAACATTTTACATCCAACTGCTATTGTGTTAACACAGCTGCCTACCATTTATCCTTTCGAAGAAACTGCAATTAAATAATGTACCTGAAACAATCAAAAATACAAAATTAGATAAATTTGCATTCTTCCATCAAAATTATTGATATGTAGCACCACTCATCATAATATGCAACTGTATGCTTCGGAATGAACCATTATATTAAAGTGATGGTCACAGCTGATACTCGTATGAAGTTTCATTTCAACTTATTTATTGTTTTTCTCATGGAGTAAGTTGACATGTTATCTTAAGATTAAAGTACATGTGAACCCCTGTAAAGGGCGTTGTAATAATTCTATATAATGTATTTATATTTTTTTAGTAGTTAACACTTCGGGTTCCCGGGTTCGATTCCCGGTCAGGTCAATCTGGAAAACGAACTATTCAAAATTGACTTGTGTCTAAGTGTGCTGGGATGACGCCCCCAGTTAGTATCCGTCGTCTGGTGCTCATAGTACAAGAGAAAACCTTAAAGACCAGGTGATTGGTGTGATTGTCTGGCGCACTTATTTATTTATTTATATAATGCTACTATCCAACACTGGACTCGCTTACAGCTAGCCAAAGATACTACAACAGACTTTTTTTTTCTTTTACTGTACTAGTGTACTTATAGTTTTTTAATGTTATTATAACTAATAAGATATCTAATTTATTCCGTACTAGCTGACCGACTGACTTCGTCCTGTCAAAAAGATGTGGAATGTGCCTCGGCTCTAAATTTTAGTTAGAAAACGTTTGTACTGGAAAAAGAAAAGGGCTGTCTTTAGAGTTTTCCCGGCAATAATTCAATTTTTTCTCGCCGTAAAACCTATCTTTGGATTTCAACAAATATTTAAAAAAAGAATTGTCAAAATTGGTCCGAGCGTTGTCGAGTTATGAGCTTACCAACACATTGTGCGATTCATTCTTTTATAATAGCATAAATATGTTGTTTTTTTTTATTGAAAATCTATAAAGATACCAGTAGCAAAGACTTTCAAATCATCGAAATATAAAAGGCCGTGCAGCCTAAATGCAAATCCTAGCATTCTCATGTCTGATTCATCGTGAGAGGCGATGCTACAATGCAACTGCGGTTTTGTTTGCACCATGCCGGCTACGGCAAGAACTTCGTGCTCTTATTGGATAGGATTTAGACTTTTGGGCTGCTTTTAAAACGTTGTGCGAGGATTTTGTTTTGGATCATAGTACCTCATTTTACCAAACTGACTTAGCCCAAGTAGATATGTACGTTGGTGAGTAAGAGTAAGTTTTTGGATGACATTACATGCATTGCTCTTATTTTGTGATAAGTAACAGAAAGACTTGTGTTACAGAAATTAGAAACAGCGACGGCCATACCACAACACCGGACCCGAATTCAAATTCAAATATTTCTTTATTCAAGTAGTTTACATGTAACACTTTTGAATCGTCATTGAATACAATGCAAAGTGATTCTACTTCCAGTTCGGAAACTATATCTACTGAGAAGACACCGGTATCAAACTCAGCAGATGAGTTACAGTAGCAGTATTTAACTTACAGCTATGTGTAGAACACTTTGGACCAAGTTATATAGTTTTATTTTGATGATTGAAAAAAGCATTAAGTATTATTTGATTTTAATAGGTAAGCTGGAGCAGACCAGTCCTCAAAGGTGGCACCTGTTCACAAGCTTGACGTATGTGCCAGCCATTGTTTCACTCAACCATATTGAAGGGAATGTACAACCGAATAAACCGACAATATTGGAAATGACCCGAGGCAATGTTTCATAATTACCTGAATGGAAATTAAACACAAGATCTCATAGATAGTGCCTCGCCGAAGTCCGGCACATTCTATACTTATATTAAAAACTAGAATTTTTTCTGTGTATATTTTTCTTCTTTTTCTTTTTGTATGATACAGCAACCGATATTTTTTTTTGCGGTGTGGGGCTCAAACCCACGACCTTCACGTATTGCGCGTACTCCTCTTCCAATAAAGCTTACAGGTAAATACATCAGAAAAAATCATTGCCTACGATAATTTGCAGTAAGCTTAGTTGGAAGAGCAGCACGCACGATAGATGAAATTTTTCCGTTTCTTTAAAAAACGTTAAGTGCGTTAGTATGGCGAGAAGCACTATTAAAAATTTTTAAAATCTGTTTTGTAAATTTAGAACCACAAAAAGGGGCCCCATTTTACAATAGATACTACTTTCATTTTAGAGAAAAACGTCAGTGAATTCTTATATTTGCTTGCTAAATCTCAGTCGTATTTTAGCACCCATGGCAACTCGACTTCAAACCATACGCCGCGAATCCTCAAACGAAATTTACCCACGAAACAATATTTCTTCAAGATTATTTTGACGTATCCAATTCCACGCCATTCTCCCCTTTGCCGCAAACAACTGGCATTATTTCGAAACAATCCCACCGTCATTCCCTCCTATGGATTTTTTTAGTTTCTGGGAACAAATCAAATTTCCTCTCCGGAGCGAATTCAAACAAACTCGCGGTTGCCGTTCCTTGAGAATTTTCTTTGTTGCGAAATCATGGTTTCGGTCAACAAGTTCCATTTGAGTCTGTCACGAATTTTAGGTTGATTTGTTTTGTTTGTTACGGATGACGGAGTAACAATCGGCTCGTTACACGATTCCTGACGAATAGAAATTAAATAGAAACATTGAAGTCACTCTTTAAAATCCAGATTTTAGTTGCTACCTGTTTTTTTTAAAAAACCTGCTGTTTACTTGTTGTTTCACCCCGTATACAATTAATAAACGGCCCGTGAGAAAAAATTGTTCTGTTTCTTAATGAGAGATAGGGCATAACGATTTATCGCTTGAACTGGAGCAGTCCGTTTGGTAAAATACCTCCACCTTACAGAAGACCAGCCAAATAACAACCACTTAGGTATTCTTGTGTTCCTGTGTGTGAGTAAGATTTCCAGATCTCCGCGATGCTATACTTATTAGCAGGGGTCAAACCTTCAAGATAAAGGCGACAAATCCAGTAACAGCTTTATTAAGCTGTACTTTTTGCCTTTAACCTCATTACCACTTAACATCAGGAGGGATGAGGTCAATCTGGAAGTGCTAAATAAAAAATATACTTAAATTGAAACGTAGTTTTTACATGTAATAAATATTAAAACAGATGTCTCAATGCTTAAGATTGTGGGTTCAACCCCATCAAACACAAACATTTATGTTATTAACATTCGTGATTATTCTGTGGCTACTGGGAATTTATAATTGTATTTGAGTTTGTTTTGTGGTACCACCTTTGTTTCAATAGCACAAGTGCTCAAACTACTTAATTTAGCAAGGTATCAAGATGTATGTGATATTGTTTGATATTTATTTACGATCTCAAAATGAATGAGGTCATTCAACCCCTCCAAGTCTTTAACTCGTAGCTTCTATGTACTTCCCCATCTCCCTATTCCGGGGAAACATCACCCTATTAATACACGTTGATTTACCCCAGAACCCTGGTAATTGTTAATCGGCGACGCAAATGACGCGTGAAGATAATTAGGTCGCGGCGCCGGGCGAAATGACTAGTCGCGCGGGTGATTTAGTGGTACCTTCCACATTTTTGTTCAGGGTAGTTCTATCTTTATATAGTGATATCTATACTAATACAATAAAGATGAAGAGTTTTTTTGAACGCGCTATTCTGAGGAACAACTGGTTAGAATAAAAAAAATATATATGTTATGTGGTTCATATATCGAGGAACGATTCAGGCTATTTAGCATAACGTTGTGACCGATAACAAAAGGTCAGTTAAAAATGTCGTTAAAACGGGTAGAGTACGCGTGCAAAGCCACATTAATTTATCTTTATCGGTTCAGAAAAGATATTTAAAGTTAAGCTATTCTATAGCCCATAATTGGATGGGTGGCCATGCTACCGAAGGGGCATCTTCACGCTTACGGCTGTTGGTCCCGGCTGATATCTCGCTTTAGTCGTTAAGCCTAGTCAGAGGCCATTTGGCGGCCTAATAACATCTGAACGTAGTTCTGTGGCGAGTCAAAATAAATCTGACAGGTCTCAGTGACCACAGTTTACTAGAACTTAACAGCCCCAAGTACAGTCGCCGTCAGATATATTGGAGCAGACAAAGTAGAAGTTAGGACTAGCAGCTGCTCAGATATTAATGAAATAATTAATGTTCAGATATTGATAGTAGGTAACTTGTAGTGTTTGTAACTTATTGACATTTTAAACTGTTCAGAAGTATTTGGTCACATTGTCTGCTACAATATATTAAAGCCAAGTGTTCTACCACCACCAAAATGGTCGCAAAAACCAGCACCAAACATCTTATAAAAAATCAAATAAGCCAAAAAGCCTGGTAGGCTTGTCCCGCTTGTTTAAAATGGCTTACCGTCCACTCTCGGACGCAGGGCTGGAGCGAGGGCCTCAGAGGGCTTACTGTCCGCCGTCTGGGGACACCCATCACGCCTAATCCTGCGCACCTGAGCCCATCACTGTCTCGCTCGAGGTAAATCTTGAATTTCGTACGTAAATGCGGCCTCAGTTCGTATCTATTTTGATGGCGTTTTGCTAAACATGTTACCGAATTAGCGTTTATCTTTTGCCAAGTGACAACACAAAAAATAAACCTATAATAAGGGGGTGTATTTTCCTAAATAAATAAAAATTGGATAACATAAAATACATTGTTCTGATTCCGTGGTAAGAAGAAAGCTACTTGTGTTACAGAAATAGAAAAACAACCACGGCACCACAACACTCAGACCCAAGAAAATATAAAAAAGTTCGTTTCCCAAATTGACTCGACCGAAGATCGAACTCGGGACCTCAGACACGGCGCGATGCCAAAGTCCGGCCCGCTCTCCTCTCGGCTAAGGAGGCCATCAATAAATATCGACAAACCCTTTTTTATTTTGATTAGCATACCTTACTAATATTTTTATTAAAATTAGTAAGAATATAAATAAATATAAATATTGAACAACATCACCTACATTGCTCGGATTCTGTGGTAAGTATTTAAAGCACTTGTGTTACAGAAATCAGAAACAACGACGGTATCACAACACCCAGACCCAATACCAGAGAGAATGTGTCAGGATGTATTGTTTGTTACTCGTTCACGCCAAACCTACTGCATGGATTTGGATGAAATTTTGTAAAGACATAGATGCTAACGTGCGAACAAAATCACTGGCAACTGCTTAATGATACTTTGTCTCACAAAAACTACTTGACGGATATTGACGAAACTTGGTAGTTATACAGATTACATACTAGAATAACATACTAGGCACTTATCCTGAAATATCTCAAACAAACACGCGGGCAACAGCTAGCAACTATGTGTTTATCAGCCTAAACTGACCGTAATACCCTCCCCCATCTCTCTCTATACCCCATACACTCAACACCTTAGCACCAAGTCGTTACAACCCATAACAAATCGCGCACCATCACAAAGACTCCTTAGGGTTGTTCGCAAATTGTTAATCGCATCGCAAATGATGCGTGAAGATAATTAGAGTGAGCGAATAACATCATGAGCTGAGCTGAGCTTAGCGAGCGAGGGAGACGAGTATTTGATTTACTGCAAATACGACAAAGTTTTTTATAAAGTATATGTGTATACAGATTTTTGGATGACATAATATGGACATATTGCATGTAGGCATAAGTGTTTGCTAATTATTTATTTGGAAATTGCAGACTAATACTCGTACTAGGGTTGCCAACCGTACTATGATGTATGGTATTTTACTACATTTTAAATCTACGTACTATATTCTGTTGAAAAATATTTAGTCCGTAAATATACTATATTTGTATATACAAGGGAAGATTACATGCTTCAGCTTACCTCGCAAAAATAAATACTTAATGTTTCTTGACTCATCAAAACAAAACTTAATGACTTAGCCTTAAGTTGCCTACATAAAGCAATAACGTAGATACTGGTACTGTAATTAAATAATAAATAAATAAATAAATAATAAATATTGGACAACATCACATACATTGCTCTGATCTTGTGGTAAGTAGCTTAAGCACCTGTGTTACAGAAATCAGAAACAACGAAGGTACCACTACACCCAGACCCGAGACAATATAGAAAAGTTCGTTTTCCATATCGACCCGACCGGGAATCGAACCCGGAACCTCAGAGATAGCACGACGCCCAAGTCCGGCCCGCTCGCCTCTCGGCTACGGAGGTCGACAAATTAATCTGCTGAGTTACCTATTGGTGTCTTTTCGGTAGATATGGGTTTTGAACGGGCAGTAGAATCACTGGCATTGTATTTAATGACTTCAAAAGTGTTACTTGAATAAAGACATATTTGATTTATTAATTGATTGACAGACCGGTAGTCAAACTTCAAAACCTTCGATGCATTAAGGTAAAATAGGTCTGCTTTCTGGAAGTCGACTTCAGTTGTGCCTTGATTGCGGGATTGGGAAATAATTTTCTGACCTGCTCTAGCTAGCCGAGATCATTCAAGAATTTCAGCAGGTTTTAAATTCTTGTCGATTTTTTTTTTGCTGCACTCATGTCATAAGTCCAACAGCGCTTTTCATGGCCTAAATATTTTTAACTCTACCTTAAAGGCATAAAAAAGGATGTTACGAATAAATAGTCTCTCTTACATTAAGCTAGGAACTCATTACCACTTAACATCGGGTGGGATGAGGTCAATCTTGAAGTGCGTTATAAAAAGAAAAAATGGTTTGGCAAGACACAGTTTTATCTTTTACAACATTATTTTATATAACAAGTACATAATTACGACATTGTGTACAAATTGATATTAATAAAGTAATGTGATCAGTTTTTTGTGTAGTTTAATGACTCACGGAACATATGTTGTAGTTTATATAACATTGTTTCTAAGTGAAAACTTAATTGGTTTAAGGTATTATTTGTCTTTATTACCTATAAGTACTGTACGTTTATATTAAACTAGCTGTGCCCGCGACTTCGTTCGCGTGGACTACATCCTTTCATGGTCGGTTTTATTCCTATCTCCCCTAATATTCGAAACAAAAAGTAGTCTATATTTTAATAGAGCTATACTTGTGCCAACTTTCATATCTCTAACTTAAAAAATAAACATTTTCCCATATAAACTTTCAAAGGTGGCATTACCTCCCCCCCCTTACTTTCTAACAAAAAGTAGCCTATGTCCGTTCTTAAGGTTCAACGTATACCTATGCCAAATTTCATCAAAATCGGTTGGGAGGTTTAAGCGGGAAAGCGTAACCGACAGACAGACAGAGTTACTTTCGCATTTATAATATTAGTAGGGAAGTAGAGATAAATAGAACAAAAATAAACTAACTGCTCAAAAATCCGAATGCATTAAAATCTTCTACCAGCTTATTAAATATGCAAACAAAATGCTTATCTTACAGTCTTTTATCACTTTTCTTCTGCAGAGGCTTTTGTACAAAGCCTTGACTGGCCTGGTTGGTGACAGTTTACTCTAGATTTCTTTAGGAGCACGTCTACTTTTTCACAAAATAATTTAAGGAGACCAGTAATCATACGGCATTGCGGACTGGGTCGTATGCCATTTAATTTTATGGCTCTAACCTTTTAAAAAAAAAACGAAAGAATGACTTTGTTTTACGAGGATTTGTTTAGCAAACATTTTTTTCAACTGATTTTTAATTTTGAAATATTTTACTGACGTAAACGATTTTATAAGAACGAGATAATAAATTGTGAATTTTGTAAAAGTTCATTAAAAAAACTCGCCTGACTGTTTTAGAAAAAAAACTGTTACATTTATTTAATAGTGTTAACTAGCTTTTATAAAAAAGCTAGTTTATGTAATAGTATTAATTATTTTTTTCTTTTTAACAATTTTATGCAATCGGTTTCAAAAAAAAAGTCCGTAAGCATAATATACATTTCAAAATGAAGAGTAATCGTCAAATAAAAGTTTAAAATAAACGACAAAAAATAAGTGGGACATAAATAACTTTCAATATTTTCAACTGACACATTATTTACATTTATAAATCATCCTTCATTAAAACGGTAAGATTTTAGCAATAAAAAAATTACAAAGTCAAAGTCAATCTTTTTTATTCACATAGATTACATGAATAATTCTTATGAATAGTCTCTATATAAAGCAAATGAAGCTACCTCCGGTTCGGAACCTATAACTAAAGAGAAGATACCGGCAATAAACTCAGTAGTTTTTATTTTACAAATGAAAGCTAAACTTATTACTAATTTTGCACTAAGACACAGTACAGTAACGTTTCATGAATAAAATGTCAACGACTCCGATTGTTCCTGTTATAACATTTTCACATCGAACCCAAATTCTCCCTTGAGTTTTATTTCATCAGCAAATGGCGGTTCTAGCAGACCTAAGAAATTAATATATTCAAAGGAATATCGCAGAGACGTGTTCCTTTGTCACTTTGACATCGCTCTAGGCCTGTCAAAATGTATCGATAAAATTTGAAATTGGCGGTGAATATTTCCGAAAGTCTATGAGAAATAAATAACAGATCTATTATGACGAAAATGAAAAAAAATATCAACAATAGATTTAAAAATGTACTATTTTAAGATTAGCTAACATTTTGTAAAAAATATTTCTGAGAGTTTGAAAATAAATTTTCATCTCGCCTTTGAGTATCCATAGCAAATTTCCTGTTAAGGGAATTTATTTCCTTTTCCTGTATTTAATCTTAATTAATTATATTTTTAGATGTACTGTGAAATAAAGAATTATGTCTTAATATCATTCTCTCTTCCTTGTCCGTCCAATATGCGTTACCTAAGATTAAAAATGTCCAGTTTGAAAATACTATTTTCATAAATGACGAACTTTAAATATTGAATGAGTTGAAAACACGCTCAATTACAAATTTCCGCATTGATTTCGCGCCGGAACCTCAGAAATAGCGCCGGCCCGCTCGCCTCTTCGCTACAAAGATCGTCATCATTGATGCAGTATTCACAAATATCATTAGTCTATTATTAAAAATAAAATATTTCAGAGAAATTATATTATAAATATTTGGAAATAATATGTCAAGTTTTCAAAAACCAAAATGTTTTACTTAAATATGAAATAAACGCAAAAAAAGTATTTATTAACCAAATTCCGTTTAGAAGTGCAACATTGCAATAATATCGACATTATTTTCGTTTCGCTTCTCAGACATCCCTAGCGGCTACAATCCTGAGGCGGATGATTAAAATTTGAACTTTCGATTACTTATCGCGCCGTTTGTCACGTGACAAAAGTCGTACGAACAATGCTTCTTGAGAGTTGTTTCCCGAATGTTTTGAACGATACTCTTTTATTAGAACTTGGTTAATTTTGTAAGTTTCTTAGAGGATGTCTACGTCATAATCAGAACGTATGTATGTCATTGTCCATGTGTCATTATTCATGTACATCTCCACTTAGTACAATCCATTATGCATACATGCGGTTCTAATATTTTATGATTACGTACCACCGTTGGTTTCCACAACATAAGCGATTAAGCTATTTAATATATAAGTAAGTCCATGTATATTATATGATACTCCATGATATTTGTTTATCTATTAATTTACCAGTGAATTAGGTCCTCTTCACCCGACAGCTCGCTCTACTCAGCTCGTCATGTCATTCGCTCGCGTTATCTTTACGCACTAAGAATTTCCGAAGGAACCGGAAGACACACATTTCGGACTTTGTAACGCCTTTATGTCGTAAGCATAAGAACTAAATTCGAACTATAAGTGTTTACCGTGATGTGCTGTTCTTTGTAATTTATCATTATATTATCTTTGTATTTATCAGCGAACCAAATCTATAATTTACTTCGTTCAATATTCAAATACCATCAGAAATTGATGTTTTAATTAAGTTAATTGAAGTGTTCAATTTTGCTAGTGTACCACCAAACTTTCGGGCATTCACGATGTTTATGCTGGAACGAATTTCCATACTCGATTTGAGCACATTGTGGTACAGTCAGCGTCGAGTAGTTAGTGACGCTATTAGTATTTTTGATTACAAATAGTTAGTGAAAGTCAGGGTATTCAAATAATTAGACGCAACCAAAAAGCCAACAATACCGGTGCAAAGATCTTAAATTGTTGTATCTTAAATGTTGTTAATAATTTTAACAACAATTAAGGTACAACAATTCGCAGAAAAACAAAGTCGCTGAATAGGACGAAACATTTTTGGTCCGATTTGATTGACTCTTTGGTTACGTCCAGTTATTGAAATTACTTTCACGCATTAATAAGTTTTCTAGAAATAATAACCAAAGTTTCCATATAGTTGTCAATTCCATATTGTTGTTGAAAATAATAGTTGCTTATTAGATTGAGACATTTTAGTAACATATAATTAGGTTCAATTAAAACGCCATTAATATGGTGACAGTTACTAAACTTGGATAGCATTGACGGGACAACTGTAACCACATTTATGGCGACTAGACCGAACCAATTATATGACTTTTGAAATGTCACAAACACTTGGCCGACCATTTTGTTACTATTACTTTTTCATTGCATCCTATTATTAAAAAAAACAAGGTATTATAATAATTAGACGCAACTAAACACCCACCCTAATTATCTACTAGACTAAACCTATCATACTACATTTCAAACGTCTCATATCTTTTGTCTAACCATTTTGTAGACAACAAATAATAATCTTCATTCGCTGCGACATTATTCGGCTTTACTTTCCAGTTGCATATAATTATTTGAATACCCTTAATGTAACTAAATTATTTATTGCTGACTGTACGGTAACCGAATGAAGTTTAGGTACGGTAAACTGCATTTAGGTGCATACTATAAAGTCCATTAATGCAGCTTTACGCTAAGTTACACTGTAATTGTTGGGAAGATGTATTTTAGCGGAATGTGGAACACACGCTTTGAGTGTATATAATATGGTACAGCAGCTTTTGTAACTATATTTGTGAAATGTATGAAGCATTTCTCCCAATTTAATACATATCACACACTCACACAACATAAATTATGACTTTCATAAATTACACACTTATGATTATAAAGTTACATGACGAAATTGATAACTAAATGTTTGAAATATTTGAAAAACGAATTGTTCAAATTACGGGTAGTAATAAATTAGGCGAGACGTTATCTAAAAACGACGACAGACGACTGATGGCAGCTGATGTGGAAAGTAAATTTGAAATAAGAATTAACGACTCGTAGAATAACGGATAGTCATTTTTGTCGTCGACTTTTGAGTCTTGTAAAAAACTTCGAGTCGACGCTTGAACTTGAGTTTTAAAACATTTGAGTCGAGACTTGAGTCAATTCTAAAACGCTCGAGCGCTGGCTTGAGCGTTTAAAGAAAGAAGCTCAATTAAAGCGCTGAACTCGACACTCGACTTAGGCTCGAGCGTGAGTGTCTACAAACTTTATTCAGAATAATATATACAAATTTATATAAACCCATTAAAGATAGAGAAGACGCTTCGATGCTCGAGCAAACTCAAACTCAACTCAATTTAAACTCAAATATTTCTTTATTCAAGTAGGTTACATGTAACACTTTTGAATCGTCATTTAATAGAATGCAAAGTGATTCTACTTCCGGTTCGAGCAACTCGAGTGCTGAAGTCTGAGTCTTCAACGCTCGAGTCTTTTATGCTCAAAAGCGTTGACTCGGCGCTCAGCGCTTGACTCAAAGCGCTCATTTCAACACTAGGTTGAAGTATTGGGAGTCGAAGCTCGTTGAGGTCCTTTGATTCAAATGATGATGATGGCAAACCTCTAGTGGACCGTATAATTTCTACGTAGTGGTGTATGCCCTTTTCATTACACAATGATATGTATACATTTGAGATCTTTTGCCGTTACGACAAGGTTCACATTAGAATGGAGTTTACATACATGTTAGTTTACATGACTGTACATTTTGAGCTAAATTTTATGTTCAGTACCAAAACGAAAATTTGTCTCAAGTTTCTACAAAACCGAATATAAGTTGTAACGTTCCTTCGTGTTTTGCGTTTATACAGCATGGAGACTGCTCCAAGACTTTGTCAATTAGCAATTGCTTTTCGCGAGTCCGAACGCGGCTGTTCCAGTAATTACCTTTGAAATTGTTGCCGACAAAAATAATTGCTTTCGAAACAATAAAGCGGATGTTTTCGGCGATTTATGTCCAAAGTTTGCTTGTTCCGATGTAAGTATATTGTTATGAGGCCACGTGAGGCAATAAGGCAATGAGTATGAAATACTATTTTTTTTTAATGGGACGTTCGTTTCATTAAGTATCTCGCGTGCATTATAAAAAGTATTCTGAATATTCATTTAATCCAATGTCTTCTCTCTTTCTACCAAATTTCATTTGAATTCGTTCTGTAGTTTTTGCGTGCGAGAGGAGTAACAAACATAGGTACAGTCGCCGTCAGATATATCGGAGCAGACAAAGTGACCAAATTCTTCTGAACAGTTGAAATGTCAATAAGTTCTATACACTACAAGTTATCATTAATATCTGAACATTCATTACTTCAGTAATATCTGAGCAGATGCTAGTCGATAACTTGTATACACACAACTAACCAATAATATCTGAACACTCATCTACACAGGTAGCTAAATGAGACACATCACGTGCGTGACACATATTGACGTTATAAGTGTTCAGATATTATCTATTTTTATCACAATATAAATCTACCAATATCAAATATGTAAATGGGATGTGTCAAAAAATCAATAAAAATTAATAAAAAAGGGAGTTTATGCGTATTTGGTAATCTTTGCTTCAGTTGCAGTCAAGTCCCTAGAAAATAAAAAAAATATATAAAGAAATGATATTTAATATCATTAAAATAAAGGTACCTTTATAAATAAATAAAAAAATATTAATTGGTTTTCCAAATCAAGTAGAACAATTATGGTAACAAATACGGTTTAAAGAATTTTTTTTTTTATATTGCACTTCATGATTGATCTCATCCCACCTGATGTTAAGTGGTAATGAGGTCCTAGCTTAAGGGTGACAAGTACAGCATAATAAATCTGTTACTGGACTTGTCGCCCTTACCTTGAAGGCTTGACCCCTGCTACTAACGTAGCACCCCCCAGGAACTCTGGAAACCTTACTCACAAGCAGGAACACAACAACACAGAAGTGATTGTTATTTGGCTGCGGTCTTCTGTAAGGTGGAGGTATTTCACCAGTCGGGCTGCTCCAGTTCGAGCGATAAATCGCTATGCCCTACCTCTCTTACCTAAACAGACATAAACCTGGATCGAAAATGTAGGTATAATACTGTACGTATAGTATTAACAGTTAATACTGTAAGTACAGACAAATAGTATACACAATGTATGTACAATGTCAAATTTTGACTGACTAATCTGTTTTATTATCCATATATCTATGACCACCTTTTATAATGTTGATATTCCAAAAATAAATAAATAACTCTAACCAAGTGTCTATCCAATTAACTTACACCCGCTTAGTAAAGTAAACCCATCTTCTTATACAATTGCCGAGACAGCGCTTAGTTGCAAGGCTTCGCGTCTCGCAAGACTTCAAAAGCAGTCCCCAGGTCGAAGGAATGCAATTTAAAAAAATAAATCCCGACTCGCCTGCGATTACAGATGGCTCACATAAAAAAAATATCAATCAGCTCCACGCCGATTGTCGTCTCGCGGCAATTATTCGGGACACAATGCGAGATGTATTCGGAACAATCGATAACGGAGCGAGTTCTCGAGAGATTGAACCCCGCTCCCGGTATTTCAATGCGGAATTGTTCGTCTGGAGGCGGGCAGCTTTTTGATTTGTGCGCTGTCTCGCCGCGAGAGGTTTTTGAATTACTCCGCTGTTGTCGGGTCGATGGAAATGTACATTAGCGTAAAAGAGTAAAGAAAACTAAATAAATATACCTACACAAAAAATAAAAGAAAACTAAGTAAACGGCGAAATGATAATGCAAACGTGAAATATAGTGCAATAGGAAACAACAAATTAAAAGGGAAAGAACGAGAGATCGACGATGTGAAAACGCGACGATGTGCTTATAATAAACACTGACAAACAGAGAGAGAAAGAACACATCAGAGATCAATACATTTTTGATTGTATTATGTATGTACGCAAAAATTATAATCTACTTTTGAAAAAATCTGACTTTCATAACTTTAACACTAGAAATAAACACAAGCTTGCTGTTCCATATCTAAGACTACATAAGATAAGTAATTCCTTTGTGGGTTTGAGCGTTAAATTATTTAACAAGTTACCTGAAAATGTTATCCAGTTGCCCATGCATAGATTTAAGTCTCATGTTTAAAATTGTTTAATAAAAAAGGGCTACTACAAAATTGATGATTATTTAAATGACAAACATGTATGGGTCTAGAATAACTTAATTCTTTGAAATCTTACTATAGCTTTGTATACTTTATTTAAGTACCTAGTTTAAGGACACATTGTTATATTTGAAAAGAGTAAGTGTCGAGTTTCTTGCCGGTTCTTCTCGACATGATCAACATTCCAAACACGGCGGTAGAATACTTTATTTGTGCTGACTATTCATAAGTGCTTTTGTAAAGCTTACATTAATAAATATATTTTCTATTCTATTCTATTTATAAAAAAGGGAGACGGATTATTTCAAGAGTAGAAATAGAGATTTCAAGTTTTAAAAGAGAAAAGAAACCAAAGAGAGAGAAAGAGCGCGACTTAGAAAACGACTGAGGTAGGTTTGAAACAAATGCAAAGAGATAGAATAAAATAAAAGTGAGAGAAATATAAATTAAAAGGGGACAATTTTTTTTTTATATACTCTTCAAGACTGATCTCATCCCACCTAATGTTAAGTGGTAATGAGGTCCTAGCTTAAAAGTGATAAGTACAGCATAATAAATATGTTACTGGACTTGTCGCCCTTACCTTGAAGGCTTGACCCCTGCTACTAATGTAGCACCCCCCAGGAGCTCTGGAAACCTAACTCACACGCAGAAACACAACAACACAGAAGTGATTGTTGTTTGGCTGCGGTCTTCTGTAAGGTGGAGGTATTTCACCAGTCGGGCTGCTCCAGTTCGAGCGATAAATCGCTATGCCCTACCGCTCTTAAAATTAGAGAGAGATAAGATATATAAAAAAAGAGTGAATATGAGATTACTTTTTTTTTTCATTTTCTTTCGCACGAGGACCAAACCCACTACTTTCCGATTAAATGTATAATTCTGTATCTAACTCAAGTTATTGGAGATTTCATAGGAATACTCCTTGTTTATTTACCACATGATTAAAGATATTTGTATGACGTTATTTAGTTACTAGCGACTTTTTTTTTCGTTTTCCACTGATCATTTAAATCCTTCACAACAACCTCCTTTTGAATAAATGAATAAATGCGCCAGACAATCACAGCAATTACATGGTCTTAAACTAAGGTTTTCCCTTATACTATGAGTACCAGACGACGGATAATGACTCGGGTCATCCTAGCACACCCAGACTCAAGTCAATTCAGAAAAGTTCGTTCTCCAAATCGACCCGACCGGGAATCGAACCCGGAACCTTTCGCGCTTTTGGCCGCTTATCTTAGCCACTGCGCCACCGAGGTCGGCAACGTGATGTTATATGTATAGCCTATAACCTTGCTCTATAAATGGACTATTTAACACAAAAATATTTTTTGGACTTGAACTACTAGTTTCTGAAATTAGCGCGTTCAAACAAATAAAGAAAGTTTTCAGCTATACAATATTAGTATAGATTTTTTATACCGGGATAACACAGCTACACAATATTAGTATGGATTTATTATCCAGATATCAGCTATACAATATTAGTATAGATTTATTAATCCGGGATACTTGCTGGTTTCCAATAAAAACTGCCTTCTCAGGATACTGTCATAAAGACACCCCTAACACACCCTCACCACAATTTGTCTAAGCCACTCGCAAAATTAATGTTGATAACCATCTGCCGTTAACCCTGTAGCACCGTTGTTTTAATTTACGCCCGAATATATTATTTATCGCTCGAATCACCGAGTCGATCCGTCAACTCCCCTCCCACTTCCCCCTACCCCGGGGTAATGGGTTGACGAATAACTTATTTGTCGAAGATATTTTGCTTAAGGAGCATGGGGAAGTCTTATAAATATTTTAACTGTTGTTTGTGCCTATAAAGGATTCGTAGAAACTGTCCACTTTTATAATGTTAAATACGATGAGTTCTAGTTTTAGTGTCTGTTGTAATAGGCTATTTAAAATATACTAGAGTTGAGTATCCTCACCACATGATTAAACAACAAATCATTTAATAACTTTTCATAATCGCAATAAATAAATTTATCGACACTAATATTAGCATAATTAATGTTATATTTAAAAAAATATTAGGTCTCCTTACTCCAATAATGTAACTTAACATTGAAAAAAATACCTTAAATATTATTTACATAGCGCACGCTACAAATACTTTTGATGATAAGATTAAAAAACACTAGTGCTTTGAAATGCATATTATTTATTACAAAATGGGTTGTGACTGCTTATTTTCATACTATTTTGGTACAATGAGTGATTTTCTATTTAAATTTTATGACTCCTGCTAAAAATGCTTTTTTTATTTTGGTAACGATCCTTAGCCCTTCAGTTGGTAGTAATAACTATTACCATAACTGACCACCGTAGAATACGCAATTTCTCTCAACTGAAATGAAAACGCATCGAACTGAACACAGCTACACTTTGCATCGCAATTCCACTCTCAAAGCCTAACCCGCCATCGATTATTTTAATTCCGTCAAAGGGTCCAACGGCATGGTTTTAATAAATCCCGTGTCTGCGGTTATTAAATCAAAGAATCCCGGACGCGGCGCGGGATTCGCTCCTCACTGCACACCGTGCCGCGCAGGGATTTTAATCCCGTGAAATACGGGCTCGCGCTTATGAGTGGGCGTGTTTGTTTAGGGTTATGTTGGGCTGATATAAGTGTAACCTTACAAAAAAGTCGTTAACCCAAACCATATGACTGTTAATAAAGCAAGTGCCAATTTAGGCGGTTATTACTAGAGAAAAATCTTTTGCAGACCATCTTCAAGAAGATAAAATAGTAAGGACCTACCGAGAAAAAGGGACGGCCGTGCAGAATATAAACTGAGAAAATATTAACCGACAAGATAAATACCATAACATAAATTAATCATAAAATACATACAAATTATGTTAAAAACAACCCTTACTGACTTATCTATCAACACATATAACTCGGACGGGTATCGAACCCGAAGCTTATATGTCTCTCCGTTATGTGGTCAATGTCGCCTCTGAATTTGCGTTTTCAAGGGAGACCTTATGGCGAGTATGGTATTTCAATCTGGCTATTATAAAATAAGCACCTGTTTTTAAAGGACTAGCGGATTAGCACCCTTAATATGCCAGTTCTTTCCACACTTTCCATGATTATTCGCCCCTATATATAGATATATATAATCCAAGCTGACAATCTATAGAGATTGCCGATTGATTTTTATATAACCTTAAGCCTTTCTAGATAAACGGAATATCCAATACAAGAATAATTGTTTAATTCGTACCAGTAGTTTCAGAGATTAGTGTATTCCAACAAACAAATTCCCAATTTTATAGATTTCCATTACTTCACTCCCAAAAATGATGACACGGGCGTCCTTGTTCTATGCAGTCCAACTCACAGGCCTTAGCTAGTCAAATAAAAAAGGTATGGAACCACGTGTTGGCTCCAACTCCAGCTTGACCATTTTTCCGCAACGAAGTGGATTCCGTGACGTCACTATTACGAACTCTTATTTATTTGTGTATGATACTTCTGTTATTTGAACTCATATTACGACTATTTTATTCAGATGAATTTTCTACCGCTGTGAAATGAATGAATTATATCTAAGCTCTTACATAACTAATTTCACATTTCGTAATGCCAATCAAGATCTGTGGGAGTCTGGCGCCTAAAACTAAGCCTATTTAAAAAAGGTTAAACCTATTTTACCTATTTTAAATGCTGTACTTGTCACCATTAAGCTAGGACCTCATTACCACTTAACATCAGGTGGGATGAGGTCAATCTTGAAGTGCAATATACAAAAAAAAAAGGTTTGAAATTATTAGGTCACCAGGCCCGCCTTCGGACTTCAATTTGGTATTAAACAAATACGTGAATGCACTTTAAATGTAGTGTTTAAATTTAAATAACAGTAATAAAAGCTTAAATACTAAAATTAACAATAAGACTTAGAGAACTGACACTTGATTCAATTACTTTGATCCGTTTTACTAAAGTGCATATATTAATGCATACACACACCCATACATACCTACCTTCTGATTTAAACATATACATACACATATAAAACATATATACATAAACGTATACATAGAAATAAATGTATAAACCTTTTTTTTTAATTTAATATATATATATATATTTCTAAGGTGCCTGTTTCATTCTATTAAAGTTTCTGTATCATTATAATTAAGTGATCCCGACCACAGTGTTACTGTTTTCAATTAAGATTAAGTTATTACATTCGTTGCAGCTGTACACATTCCAAGCTGACAAATGAAAATGATTTGCTTAAGGCTGGTTTTAATATAGATAGATAAATAACTAGATAGATATACTTTATGGCACAAAAACTTTACAGAAATAGGATTTAAAGATTAAATAGTACAATTTAATTTAATAACAAACAATCCGTTTTATATACGGATAGTAATAAATTATACAAGGCGTAAGCTATAACCGTTACAGTAGGCCTACTCCCAAAAACGAAATATGTCGGATCCGACGACGGATAGCAATTTTTAATTCTCAAAATTGAAACCAACTCACTTCGAATGCGAATAAAGCGTTATCAAAAAACAAAATATTATTTATACAAATCAAAAACCACGTTTTAATTCGCAAACTTTGGATTAATCTTCAGAAACGAAACCTTTCGTTTATTCGTTTCGTTTTTGGGAGTAGACCCCCAGACTCGAAGTCGGTTGAAGAAAAACGGATAATAATTTTTGACACATTACAATTTGTAAAGTATTGGAAACGGGCATAAATGTTTTTGCGTGAAATATGAGTTTTAACCGAAGGTTTTTTCAATGATCACCTCATATTTTTTAAAGTAGCTTAGTATATTGGCTCCTTCCAGCCTGATGGTAAGCAAGAGAGGTACTCACACCGCGATGACAACGGATTTAATACCAAAATATTATATCCGTTAGCATCGCCATACTGGCCCGCAAGACAGAAGAGAGGCAGGGCAAAGCGATTTATCGCTCGAACTGGAGCAGCCCGACTGGTGTAATACCTCCACCTTACAGAAGACCGCAGCCAAATAACAATCACTTCTGTGTTGTTGTGTTCCTGCATGTGAGTAAGGTTTCCAGAGCTCTTGGGGGGTGCTACATTAGTAACAGGGGTCAAGCCTTCAAGGTAAGGGCGACAAGTCTAGTAACAGTTTTACTATGCTCTTATACTTTTCGCCCTTAAGCTAGGAACTCATTACCACTTAACATCAGGTGGGATGAGGTCAATCTTGGAGTGCATTATAAAAAAAAAACACGTTATGAAATAAAACTGCACCGAACAATCACACCGATTAATCGATTAATTCATCGGTGGGATTGTTCCATTGAGATTGTGAGATTTCACGTAACGATTTTCTCTTATTTTATAAGTAACAGGTATTGGTCAATTTGTACTACCTGGGGTTGTAAGTCTAGGACACCCAAACCCAGGAAAGATTTAAATAAAGTTTGTTTCCTGAATTCCCTTGACTAATACTCGAACTTGGGACCATTCGTTATCGTAAATCATATGCATTTATAATCATATCATATTAACATCAGGTGGGATGAGGTCAATCTTGAAGTGCAATATAAAAAAATAAAAAAAAAATGCTGTAAAGGGCCATATAGATCTATATTAAAATTAACAATGTATTTAAGGTTTTTAATTGGATAAGGGTTAATGCAGCATTGGTTAAAATCGCTTCGATAACTAGCCATTATTTGTCGTAAAAAGTAAATGACAAATAATCTTATTGTGGGATATCTATAAGAGATAAATATATACCATCGCGTAGACCGTATTCTGTAGACCTTTTTAATGTGTACACAACGTAGTACATTATTTTGATAAATCTTGTAGGGTTCAGCCTGCGTTTACAATTTATAAGCGGAAAAAATTAAATTATTCATGACATCACATTAAAAACCTCAGAAATAACAGTATTTCTCCACTATTTAATGGATTTTATTAAACATATAAACCATCCTCTTGAATCACTCTATCTATTAAAAAGCCGCATCATAATCCGTTGCATAGTTTTAAAGATTTAAGCACACAAAGGGATATAGGGACAGAAAAAGTGACTTTGTTTTATACTATGTAGTGAAGTACGTAGACTGTATTAATAAGTCGTTGAGGTTTGAAGGGTTAAGAAGTCATGATGGTATGTTTTGAATTCGTTAATTTCTTCATTCATGTGATCAGTCTAAAGATTTAGTAAAGATCTGCAATGAAAATTAAAATGAAAAAAAAAAGCTACGTTATAAGTCAATTAACATTCAGAATGATGTTTAGATCATTTATAGACTTAGATAAAATGTCTAAAAATATCTTTTAAATTAACATTATCAAAATTAATACCCGTGTAATTACTTTTAAAATGGAGATCCTAATTTAACTAGTTTTTAATATAAGACGACCACTTTAAGAAGTAGGTCGTTAATATTTTTTAATTCAACTAAATGAGAGTTTTTAAGTTGTTCAAACATTCTCGAGTCCTTAAACCACTACTAATCTTTTATAAGTAATGCCGTTAAGAGTCAAATTAAATATATGAAAATGCATTCTGCTTACTGATTCAAATTCTATTTAATAGAGATTTAGCAAGATTATCTTAAAACCGCTAACAAAATCCACTCAAAATAATGAATAATGAACGAAAATGCCAAAGAAAAGAGGTTCTAGTTTGTTTTTGGTGTTACAAATTTACATTTTAAGGGATTACATTTTAATAGGTTGGTGAAAAATGCAAGATAATTTGGCTATGCCCTTTTGTGTGTTAAAAAGAAAATAGGAGTTACAAAAAACTGACTGAAATTGATCATTTTGGATTAGAAATAAAAAAAGGAACGTTAATTTAGTGGCATGGTATACATTTTTTTTTTTTTTTTTTTTATAGTAGCGCAGTATATTGGCTCCTCCCAGCCTGATGGTAAGCAAGAGAGGAACCCACATCGCGATGACAACGGATTTGATATTAAAAATATCCTATCCGTTAGCATCGCCATACTGGCCCACAAGATGTTTCTTCACGCTCCTTTTGAAGGAATCCATGTCAAAGGAAGGAGGAAACACATGAGCCGGCAACGAGTTCCACTTCTTTATGGTCCGGCAAAGATAAGAGTTACCGAACTTTTTGGTTCGTGATGGAATATTTTCCACGGTGAAGCGATGACATCGTTGGCCGGCTCTTGTGGTTCTGTGTAGGAAAGGAGAGGGTGGGATAAGGGAAAATAGTTCCTCGGAACACTCCCCATGATAAAGCCGATAAAAGACACTTAATGAACCAACGTCCCTACGTAGTTGAAGAGGTTCAAGGTTCCCAGTAATCTCTTCATCGTTA
Organism: Glyphodes pyloalis; assembly: GCA_037074685.1. NCBI lineage: Eukaryota > Metazoa > Arthropoda > Insecta > Lepidoptera > Crambidae > Glyphodes > Glyphodes pyloalis. Next base: position 789,682 of record JAYKKO010000050.1, read on the forward strand.
ATTATGCGCACAGCCCGTCGCTGCAACCTATCAAGGGCATCCATGAGGTATTTGGCGGAACCGTCCCAGAGATGCGAGCAGTATTCCAGGCAAGACCGGACTTGAGTCTTATATAAAAGACAAAGCTGGTCCGGCGTGAAAAACCGACGCACTCTGTTCAGAATCCCCAGTTTTTTGGATGCTAATGAGATGAGACTCTCGATGTAATGACCTTGATTAAGATTGCAGCAGATATCCATGCCGAGCATGCTTAGGCTGTTACGCAGGCAAAGTGGAGTGCCCCGAAGAATGGGGAGAGGAAGGAATTGGGACATTTTTGTCGAAAACGCGCACACTTGGGTTTTCTTAGCATTGAACTCAACCAGGTTATGTGAACCCCATTGGCTAATAAGGCTCAACACCCGGTCCAGCTCAAGGACAAGATTCTCTCGTTTCTCATCCGTTACTGCCCTGCCAGCTGAAGGTTTACCGAGGTATCGTCCATGGACCGTACTGTCATCAGCATAGCAATGTATGTTCCCAAGCGGTAGCATATCATTGATATGAAGAAGAAAGAGGGTGGGCGATAAAACGGAGCCCTGTGGGACTCCAGCATTAACAGTCATGAACCGCGATGCGCATCCGTCAGACACGACGCGAATTCTACGGTCACGCAGAAAGCCGGAAATCCAGTCACAAAGCCGGGAGGGCAGTCCATATGCCGAAAACTTAGAGAGAAGAGCTTTGTGCCAGACCCGATCAAATGCCTTGGCAATGTCAAGGCTGATTGCCAAAGATTCGCCATGCTTGTCGATTGCCTCCCCCCAGAGGTGCGTCACATACGCTAAAAGATCACCCGTCGATCGTTTCGGCCTGAAGCCGTATTGGCGATCGTTAATTAAGGAGTGATCCTCTAGGTAGCGGATCAACTGGTTATTGATGATCCGTTCCATGACTTTGCACAGCACTGAGGTTACGGCAATAGGGCGGTAATTTGATGGATCCGATCGGTCTCCTTTTTTAGGGACAGGCTGCACATTAGCCTCTCTCCAAGCTTCAGGAATAACACCGGATGAGTACGAGAGGCGATATAGGCGCGTTAACACTGGAGACAACTCGGCTGCACAGGTTTTAAGAACAATCGCTGGAATACCATCAGGTCCACTAGCTTTCCGGACGTCTAGTGACTGTAGTTCACGGCGCACATCACGATGTATGATAAAAATATCAGGCATGGCAACTCCACTAGGCGAGATCGTAGGTGGGGGCGCACCACAGTCATCGACTCGGGAATTCGCCGCAAAGAGCCTTGCCAAGAGATTGGCTTTCTCCTGCGGTTGATGAGCTAGTGAACCGTCGGGGTATCTCAGCGGTGGAAGAGAAGGTTGGCAAAAATTGGCTTGCACGGCTTTGGCTAAACGCCAGTAGTTTCGTGTCCCCGTAGGATGTGAAACTAACTCCATGCCTACTCGTGCAACGCGCTGGGCATCCGCTCTTATGTATGCCTTTTTGCAGACCCTGGTGGCAGTGTTATAGGCTGCTTTCAGAGAGTTGATATTAGGATCTTTGATGGCACAACCCCTCGTCCAGGCGCGGTACGCTGCCTGTTTACTACAAACAGCATCAGCACATTCGCGGCTGAACCAGGGGTGTCCCCGGCTCTTATTGACAACATTGTACTTATAGAACATCAACAAATAAATTAAATAAGATTCGATGCTGTGAAACAGATAAACATTTTGATTAATTATGTACTCGTATTTAAGTCGGAACATATTCCAACACTCTTACTCGCAAAGTGTATTATTAAGTACGTTTCCATATCTACTCAGTCATATAAGATTCAAATTGCAATAGACTGCATGTCACTTCAGGCTTTTTTAAAATGCTTGTGTTGATAATACAGAGAGATACAGATTTATATGACGCGGGGTACAATAAATTGTATTTTGCATGGTTCTATGGATCTACAAAATTTTTGATTGAAGGAAACATATCTCTTGTTTTATTATTGAAACACAAGTTTTTTTATATTTTGTTTTAAAATCTTGTGCCAGACACCACTTCTTGACAAAACTTTTACGAAATAGTGATGTAAACACAAACCTCCATTAAACTTTATTTTTATAAGAGCTCAGCATATTGGCTCCTCCCAGCCTGATGGTAAGCAAGAGAGGAACTCACTCACATCGCGATGACAACGGATTTGATATTGTAGTATCCTATCCGTTAGCATCGCCATACTAGCCCACAAGGGGTTTCTTCACGCTTCTTTTAAAGGGCTCCATATCGAAGGAAGAAGGAAAAACATGAGCCAGCAACTAGTTCTTTCAAGCGTTAAATAAGTTTTAATTATATGTTGTACATCAATATGACGGACTTAATTAATAATCTTTTTTCTTTTATTGAATCACCGTCCTTATTATTTCAAGACGGTGTATTACCGTCACAAAGGTCAAATTTATTATCGTCACAAAACAATTTCAATTGGCATTTTTAGATTTCCGCCAGCGACTTATCCGTGACGTAACTTTCTCTTTGTGACGTCGTAAACAGATCAACGACGCATTTACATGTTAGAAGTCAGCTCACTTTTCGTTGTGAAAAAACAAACAATTCAACTTCAACGTCACCAAACACAAAAACACTCGTAGCATGACTGACGCCGCATGGTATCCCGCAGGAAATGAGTTTCTCCTACCCCCTCTACCCCCCTTTACAGCGTCCCGACCAAATATGGTTGTTTATATGTTTGTGCGTTCGTAACGGAAATTTGAGCGGCGTATTCTTCCGACAGATATATTAATTAGACGCTCAAATAGAGTTGTACCAAAACATGATATTAGTATTATGACAAAAACAATTTTAGAAAATCATTATGTTTCTTGTTGGAGTTGTATTTTATAGATATTGAATTTTTCAAATGTAGATATAACTAGCGGCTTGCCGCGACTTCACACGCATATTTGTTACAAAAATGTGACGAATGAAGAACCTCTGGTCTGATTTTGTGCAAACTTCACATAAACCATCTGGTTTCATTCATTCAGTAGTATCAGTAGTAGATACTAAATAGTCCAGGTGAAGCCAAAACATTTGATGTGGACAGGTGAACTTGTTCTTGAGTTATAAAATAACATCAAAAAGTGGCATTAACTTTTGTACATATTTGTTTGGTAGAAAAATAAATGAGGAATTAGATCAACATATTTTTTATTTCAAAATCATGCGAACGAAGTCCGGAGCAATGGCAAGTTTTTGATAAAAAACGACCACCTTAATAAGTAGGTACATTTTTTGTAACAGTAGCGAAGTGACAAAATTCTATAAAAAAGTATTCTTATTTAACTATTACAAATCCTCAAAAAATCTCAATTTAAAGTACTCGTTCCTACTTTACTGAACACTAAGGCCAACATGTTGGATTTTCATGTTACGCTTTATGTCTTACTAGCGGCCGCCCGCGACTTCGTCCGCGTGGATTTCGGTTTCCATACAAACTTTCATAATAGTTGCAGCGTGATGTTATATAGCCTAAAGCCTTCCTCGATTAATGGTCTATTCAACACAAAAATAATTTTTCAATTCGGACCAGTCGTTCCTGAGATTAGCGCGTTCAAACAAACAAACAAACAAACTCTTCAGCTTTATAATATTAGTATAGATTAAGTTCATATTCGAATAAAGTGACAGAACGTTCGTTAAAAATTTACAAAAGCAGAATTTGTCGTCGTTAATATAAAGCAATTTTTTTTTAAATCTGGAAGAGGGCTTGAAATTATTAAGCATTTAAATTGTTAAAGACGAGTAAAATTAAAAAAATAAGATCTGAATGCTAAATTGTCTAAAGATTACAGAATTCAAGTTTTACTACTGAGACTTTGTTGTCTAATGACATTTCAATCGCAGCTGAGGTTATTTGATGGTAAGGTTTACGTTCGTAGTAAAAAATACTTTGTCATTCACCCTGATCAGTACTTTACGCTTTGAATCAAGAAGACTTTAAAGGTTTAACGCAAACCTAATGGGTTAAAATAATTAATATTTGAAGTTTTTTGGTTTCAAATGCATTACATATATTTTTTCAATACTCGTTTTTACTATGTGAAACAATCATAAACCAGTTTCACAAAACTTTTATCTAACCTCGGTCAAGACTTACCTTTTACTACTTTGACATTTCACTAGTCAAAACAATATGGTTTCGTTAGAATTGACATAACATTTTCAACTCAAAAACAAAATACACATTTAAAACTACAGTTAATCAACAAAAAGAGGAAACAGCAGGGTGTCCCATCATTAATTTAAACGAAGAATTTCCCGAGATCAATTTTATTTTCCCCCATTCAATTCAATGCGATCGGTCAACTGTGAACGAGAGCAATCTGAAAATATCTCAATACCCTGGAGCTTATTGCTTGGGAATAAGGGTCATAACTGTTTATTTCGCTATGATAGTTGTACGGGCGTTATTGGGAGCCATCGACAAGATAAATAGCTGCGCACGCGTTCGTTCGTCCGGAAAGCGCCGGATATTGTTAGGGACACCACGCTTTCTCATCCTTAGGGATAATTATTTTATTTGAATAATTTGAAATACTAAGCGGGCATATATATCTCAATTTAAATGTATTTTATTCTTCTTTTAAATCTTTCAAATTATACTGATATTATGTCAGTACGTTTTGTAAATAAACTAATATAAAGACATTGTTTTTAAAATGTGCCTTTATAATTTGTTTTAATATTAGCATTTTAATATTTGTCTATGAAGACGAAATATAAAATGCTTATATTTTTTCAGCAAAAACTACACAATAAATTTACATTTATGACACGATTAATGTGGTAGATAGATAATATGGTATATACGGTTCAAATATGTTTTCATTGTTTTTAATTTAAAAGTAAACTAACTCTTGCCCGAGACTTTATAAGAGTTATTTTGAGATAAACATCTTCAATATTATTTGACAAAAAGTCATCGAAATCTATAAAGAAATGTTTGCGTGAAAGAGTGACAAACATACGTCCAGCAGACACGCACACATTCCTACCATTGTTTTCATTAACTATATTTATAGGATAAGAGGTATTGTGGCATAACCAGGACAAGTCATTTATTCATAATAATTACTATGAAATGGCTTTTCAATTAGACAAAGCTGTGCTTAATCCTCCACATGACGCAATGGATTAACATATCAGTATTGATCATCGAATAATTAGTAGTAATTACTCAATACATTATCATTAACAAGAGTTATTGTTAATTCAGGTTTATGATAGTTATGAACGTTATGGTATATGTTGGGTGTACTTAGATCGTAATATTAATTTATTTTATAACTGGCGATATTGTACTAACAACCACAAAAAATATGTGTGTTTAACAAAAAAAAATATTTTAAATGATTTTTTGTAATTAAAAAATACTTAAGAAACAGACAAGTTTAATCTCTCTTTGTAGTTGACGATTTTACTGTTATACTAACAGTATGTTTTTTTAATGAAAAAGAAATAATTGAAATTGTTTTTTTTAATGTCAAAATTTTGCTTAACCTAGATTTTAAGAAAGGTGGGGCATACAGTAATTTATCGCTCGAACTTGAGCAGCCCGACTGGTGAAATACCTCCACCTTACAGAACACCGCAGCTAAATAACAATCACTTCTGTGTTATTGTGTTTCTGGATGAGAATAAGGTTTCCAGAGCTCTTGGGGGGTGTTACATTAGTAGCAGGGGACACGCTTTCAAGGCAAGTACTGTCGCCCTTAAGCTAGGACCTAATTGCCACTTAACATTAAGTGGGAGGTCAATCTTGAAAAGTTATATAAAAACAATCAATAAAAGCCCGATTTGGTGTTAATTTGTACATTTGTACATAAGTAAGTATGATTGTTCAATGAAGTAGCAAAACATAAACACATGAACTGATGAATTACTAGCTATGCCCTAACTGCGTTAGCTTGGACTACTTACATGGACGGTTTTTCCGCCTAGCTCCCTTAATATTTAAAACAAAAAGTAGTCTATATTTTGATTCACGTTTTGAGCTATATTTGTACGAAATTTCAAATCTCTAACTTAAAGTATAAATATTTTCCCATATAAACTTTCAAGGGCGATATTAAGATAATAATAATAAGCAGTTTAGACCCAAAGTTAGGCCACAGCACAAAATCATTGCACGCTTGGTAACAACCCGCGTGCACATGAGTCATCCTCAGAAAAGAGAGAAAAATAAAATACACAATAACAATAATAATAATAATAATGGCGTAGGGAAGTGACGAGCCCATCGCCCGCTGGTGAGAGTTGGTGATCTTCGCACCATGAAGACCGACAACTCTCTATCAGTACAGTCAGTCTCCCCAGGGCAGCTTGTGGCGGGCTGAATGGGATTGACACCCCTTGGGACCCGTGCCCCTGAGAGTCGACCAGGCCCCTGCCTCTGCTTGCCTTAGTTGGCCGGTGGGAGTGGACCCCACAGGGGCCGCAGGACTCTCACCTCTGGCTTGCCTTAGCCGGCCATCCAGAGTGGGGCGTCAGAGCTATATGCTCGCAGGGTGGAAGTGAAAGATGCCTAAGTCGCGAGTTGGCACAGTGGCGTAAGCCACTGGGTAGAAAGCGGTGCACACCTCTCCACACCCTGAGCCGCTCACACAATGTTGCTTCCCGTCGCTCCTGCTTCGTGCCTTGAGTGGGCGACCAATGGGGGGCCCATGACAGTGAGATGGCGAGTCACCACCTGCCTATTTTAATCGTGTTTTTAAACATTGATCGGGCAGGTGCCATAGTCCTTCCCATAGTCCCGGTTACCCAGTCCACTAGCACCTCAACCTAATAGCCCAGATCCTTTGTTGTTCCACTCCATTCTATAGTCCTGCACTGACCGGGGGTTGTCCTTGGCTGCATTTTATAGTGTATACAGGGATAATCGTCGGTTGGTGTCACATCACATTAAGATCATACTTGTCTTTTAAAGGGCCTCTACGTGTTGGCTTCGGCCCCATGCACGCCTCCCAAAAGTCCGGGACTCTGTAGTCCCGAGATAGTGGAAAAGACTGATAATAATAATAATAATGTTATTATTATTATTATATTATACCTATTCCCCCTCATTTTAAAAACAAAATGTAGGCTATATCCGTTTTAGAGGTTCAACGTAACCTATACCAAATCTCATTAAAATTGGTTCAGTAGTTTAGGCGTGAAAGCCGGACAGACAAACAAATAGACAAATAGACAGAGTTTAGTTTCAAATTTATAATATTAGTATGCATTAAGCCTTTTCATCTGTCCTAGGTACCTGAAGCTTTAAAGTCACCCTATAGAAAGAACGCTTAATTTATTTTTACAGCAAAAACGATTTAAGTGTCTCTACTCTTTAATGCTGGCGCGATGGTAACTATTAAATGTTTTAAATTTTAGTTGCATTTTAATATATTTTTTTTACTTCGTAGGCGATAGGTGAGCGGGCCGGACTTTGGCATCGCGTTATGTCCGAGGTTCCGGGTTCAATTCCCGGTCGAGTCATTATTGGTAACGAACTTTTCTACTGTATTGTCTCGAGTCTGGGCGTTGTTATGCCGTCGTTTTTTTAATCATTGTAATACCAGTGTACCAGTGATACCAGTTTACTCACAGAAAGAAAGGTTTGAGAGGTTTTCCAAAATTCATAGATTATTATCGTACATTTAATCGTTTTAGAAATAATATTCTAAACTTATCGTTTGAGTATTTTTTTTTTATTACTAATTGTACTTAACAAATAAATTAGCTAATTGTGAACATGTATAAAAATAATTTTACCCTTAAACTTATCTTAACATAGAAAAAAAAATGACACAAGATTTGTTTCCAATGTAAGCACTATTTCAGTAAAATTCATATTTCAAAACGTTTTCCCAATTAATATCACATTTTGAAGAACTGTAAATCCCGAACGGAACGAGTTGGAATATTGAGTGCAAAGCCTTTAGTAGTTTCGGAGGGACTAGTTAATAATAATAATAATAATAAAGACGAAGTAAAGCGAATGTGGAAGTTACAGAAAGTAACAATAGTCCCCATAGTCTTATCAACTACAGGAGTCATCCCTCACCAACTACACAAATCATTAAACACACTTCACCTGCCACAATATACTTACATTCTGTTACAAAAAGCTGTCATATTAAATACATGTAGAATTGTCAGAAACTTCCTACAGATTGACGACGAATACACTACCCAAACTCCCCGCACTCAAATACAACCTAACATCCTCTCGCAATCACCTGCATCTGAACAAGCAGCCACACTCACCCATCCACACAACAGCATATTTGATTAGTAAACCTCAGTTTCAAATGTAGGGATAATACTTGGCTTAGGCCCGTATATTCCTGAATTACCGGTATTTTATAATACCGAGTTACTTAATGTATAAATAATAATAATAATAATAATAATAATTGTTTATTTTTCTCTCCACAATAAACATTATACATTATTTAGACCATAAAAACTGTACATACAAAATGGTTATTGTGGGAGACTGATGCCTAATCTAAACTTGGAAGTTTGTATTTCAGGTCATCAGGCCTCCCCGAACACCATCATGCAACATTTTACAAGCCAAAAGACAGTTTCGGCATGTTATGTAGGTACCCTTCTTAAATTACAGAGAGGAAATAAAAAAATAAAAAAGAGGACTTATAAACTATTTTGTAGAAACACAAACTAAGTACATACGGTTTTAAAAAAAATTAGGTTATTAGTTAAGTAGGTAGGTAATACAATTTAATCTAACTCATATTGTTTTCTTATAATTAGTAGAAAAAAATAAAAATTATAAAAATGAAGACAAAAAATAAATTAAAATCATAATAGAAGAAAAAAGAAAAAATATGATATAATATATTAATTAAACCTATTTGAAATTGAACATTTAATATTTCGTTATACATTTACATTAAAAAGATAAAAAGAAAAAAAGAGAAACAGACCAAAGCAATTATTTCCATGGATTGGACATTTATTCCGTATTAAGTTCGGTTGGTTCTTACAGTCTATAGTTAGTCAATAGTTTTTCAGTCTCAGCATAGTTAAGAGTAAGCAACCAGTTGAATATCTTATTTTTACATTCCAATTTAGTTAATGGGTGAATATTTAGTACTTTATTAATTTTATTGTAGAGGAAGCCACCAAGATAGCAAAAGAACTTGCGAGAAAATCTTGTGGAGAATCTGTGTGTGTTGATTACTGGGACTTGGCGCCTACGAAAAAGAGTCTCGGACGGGTTATAAGTTAATAGTTTGTGCTGTTTTAGTATTACGGACAGCACAAATAGTTGGCGAACTGTCAAAACTTTAGCCTGAGTATACAATGAAAAGGTGGGAAATCTATAAGGACGAAAGGAAGAGACCTTAAGAATAGCTCTCTGGGTTCTCTCTAGGTCTATGAGATTGGTTTATGGGCGCCACCCCAAGAAGTGATGCAGTATGCAATCAGTGACTGTACAAGAGCATAATATACGGATTTTAGTACAGTCTCTTCCGCAATGTGCCTCAGTGTCTTGAATATATTATATCATTTTACGAAGCCTACCATTTAGGGTGTTTATATGTTCTTGGAATCTAAGATTACTGTCAATACACACGCCTAGATACTTTATATTTTCACACCGCTCAAGTTGCGCACATGCGCAGGTATTATCACCTGGATTAATACACGAGTGCGAAATTAGAGTGGCAGAGGGTAACGAAGCAACGTTCCTTTTCAGGGTAAATTCCATATATTTGGTTTTGTCAGCATTTAAAGTCAGAACATTCCTCTGTAACCATTGGGTAACCATGTTTAGTCCAGTTTGAGCATGCTCATACACCTCTTCCCACGTTTTAGCTTTAAATAAGAGGACAGTGTCATCAGCGAAGATTATTATTTTACCATTGGTTAGCTTAAGTCCTCCTAGTTATTGAATTGAATTGAATTGAAATTGAATTTACCTTGCCAAGTAAAAGGTTAATTTTCATGAAACGAGTTAATCAACTTGTAGTTTGGGAGTCGTGGAGCTCCGTGCTTGTCAACGTAGTTATTTGTTTTAGTAGATAATTAATAATTCTATTAATACTATTTATCTTGTTTGTATGTATAAATATCAAATAGTTTATTGCTTTCATGATGTACAAACTGACCATAAGCGAACTATGGATGGATGTGTGAGGTAGCTTCATATAGAGACTATTTATAGTATTACTAATGTTATCTATATGAATGAAAAAAAGGTTGACTTTGAACAAAGTTAAAAGTCAAAAAGTATGCCAATCTACATTTTTGTACAGAGACTGCTCAATTTATGGTTTTTCATTTTACTCAACACGTAGGTAGATGTTAATATAAGATTATTTTATTTTAAAATACAGTAAACATAGTCATGAGCGATGGCTAATACATTATAAATGACAAAATATATTATTAATATACACTAAAAAGGCAAAAGAAAACATTTGCTATTATGTTTGTTACGAATAAACACAAAAACTAATGGGCTTACTCATTATTGCTATGTAACATTACTTTATTTAATTCGGTTCTAGTTATTAACTATTATGACACGAATACATCACTCCTGAAAATTTAAAGGATCGAACCATCTCGGTCCAAAAGATAGAAAGAAAGAAAAAGGAGAGAAAAGTTTATTTATTCACATGAAACAGTATATAAAACAACAAACTTAAAATAAAATTATGTCACTAAAAAGGCAGAGAGGCAGGGCAATGCGATTTATCGCTCGAACTGGAGCAGCCCGACTGGTGAAATACCTACATCTTGCAGAAGACCGCAGCCAAATAACAATCACTACGGTGTTGTTGTGTTCCTGCGTGTGAGTAAAGTTGTAAGGTTTCCAGAGCTCTTGGGAGGTGCTACATTAGTAGCAGTGGTCAAGCCTTCAAGGTAAGGGCGACAAGTCTAGTAACAGTTTTACTATGCTATACTTTTCGCCCTTAAGCTAGGAACTCATTACCACTTAACATCAGGTGGGATGAGGTCAATATTTAAGTGAGTTATAAAAAAAGGGCAAATACTCGTCATTTGGCGAGGTATCAGAGTGACACCCCAATGCTAGTCTTCCGTAAATGCCTTTCAAGTGGTGAGCAGTGCTGCACGCAGCGACAGTGACAAAAATACATAATACATAAGATACAGCCTTATGACAGACAGACGGACGGCGAAGCATTCGTTATAAGATTCCGTTTTACCATTGTACGTACCCATATTCAACCGAGAACACGAAACTGAACATAACAGCTTAGTATCCTTTTACGAGAAACTCAGTCAGTAATTATCAGTATACCAGTGGATCGTATCGAAATCATAACGATACACCGTTTCAAAAGCCACCATCGAGCCTTCAACCCCCTATTTAAGCCAATCAGACCGGCAAACACCGCGTACACTCGCGCATTATTTCATATCGGCGCCAATTAGCGATCAATTACGGAGAACACGCGAGGCGTGTCACGCCGTGGCGTTCATGTGTCATTGCGTCGTATGGCGCACACGGTGTGTAACGTCATTAAAAAATATTTTTTTGCTGTTTTTAATGATGATTGTTTGGACGGATTAACAAGTCAACGGTTTATTGGCAGCCAAGCGGTGTTTATTGATGACTAAATGCAGAAGCTATGCCCGAAAAAATCCAAATTCGCTTCATTTCCTTGACCAGGACATCAAACCCAACAACCCTGGTATTTAACCCGGTATTTAGACCACCAAATGTTTTTAAACTTTTGATACTCGTAAAATACATTTAAACATTGTAGCACAAAAATTGTCTTGAAAAGTGAAATAATTGTTTAAGGTTACCTAAAAGAATAAAAGGTGAATTAATCAATAAATAAAAGTATACCATGAAGACCTTACTATAAGAAAGATCATTACTTCGAGCAATAATGTTAAATAATTTGTTTTAAATTGAAAGATTTAAAGAATATTTAACTTGTATTTAAAACGTTCAGGCTTGTTGTCTATCTTAAGCATGAAATAAAATACCAGAATTAAAAAGACTTGTCTACATAAAGTGACATGGGCAAAATTATGTAAAGAAACATATATTTTTGTTCAAACTTTAAATAACTTACAACACTATTTCAATCCTCCGGACCTGTTATAAACTGTTTGTTACAAATAGCTCTAGATTTTTCAAACAACAAACAAAACTGTTCCAACAGAGCAGCACTCCACAATCCTCAAAAGAACTGCGCCCATTTTTCACTTACTCTATTTATAAATCAATATCACCAATTGAAAGCATCTGCCACTTTTTGTGTGAAGAATAATTCCCCTGCAACAATTCAAATCGACACCCCACAAATAGATTATCCAAGTTTCAAGCGCCAGCAACTTGCAGTACCTCGAAACTGAAAGCAATTTATCTTACTCCCACCTACCGAAGAAAGGAGTGAGAAAAAGAGATGACAGACGTATCGGTCGGAACTTTAAAACGCACCTCAACATGTGCCGAATAAATAAATTCGATTCGAGAATTTCAATAACACGCTAGACTAGAATGCAGTGGATATGCAGACCATACATCCTCGGAGATAGAACCATAATTTTGCTACCTTAGACGGAGTCGCGCAATCGAAAATGTGTTTTCCGGTCAAGGGGTAAGGTTCGCTTTGGAATTCGGGTTCGAGGGGTATGAAGATATTACGTTGCCGAAACCAATCATAAAGGTCTGGTGATCGCATTTTCTCATTCCTTATCTATGTGGTGCACCCGAAGACAGAAATGCACCGAAAGTGGAGTTTGCAACTTGGAATTTATTGCAGAAAATATTGCATGTCTATAAGAAACCATTACTTAGTCACCTGCTTTCTTTAACAAGCCTTGAGTTTGAACTACTGTACATATACTTATGTTCATTATGATGTTCTACTTATAAAGTCTGGATATCTTCATAGAAGAAAACAAGTATTTAACAACATAAATTAATGTTCAACGAAAAGTTTTTAAGTAGAAATGCATTCAAGTTATTTATTAAAATGGATTCAGTTTAATGTGTTATATTTGAGAATTCCTGATAAAATCAAGTTATGTTAACTAGTCTCTTTGTACGAAATTTTATAATATCATGCTATTCACTGCAGTTACACCTTGATAGTATAAGAACTGATTAGTGATAAACTGGTTCTAAGGTCAATTTCCGGGTTTGAACAGAATTTTACGGATTTTTCAAACAATGCTTCGATTCAATTAAAATTTGGCAAGCGTGAGAAATAGTTCAGAACCCATTATAATAACAATGATTAAATTTTAAGACTTTCGCGTTCCATTTTAAACATTTAAAATATTTTACGGGCCAAAACGCGACACCATTTTTATTTAGAAGTTAATACGAACTACTTACTGCCCGACGTTTCGGTTAGGTTGCACCAACCGTGCTCACGAGCTGACAGCTGACAGTTCGTATTAACTACTAAATAAAAATGGTGTCGCGTTTTGACCCGTTAAATTATTTTAAATGATTTTATTAATTGTTATACGTTAGATTTAACTGTATTTTGCAAAGTGCACCAAATAAAATCGACGATTGATTGTCGTTTAAAAAATGACATATCCGCAACCACAGACCAGATGTCGCGTCAGTCTACACAGTATTGCGTCAGCGACGAGCGGGCGTCATGCGTGACGGGACCGCGCCGGGACCGCGACGCGCGACCAACACACGGTATTTAAATGATGCGGCTGCGGTCGCGCGGCGAGCAACTATGTTGGGAGGAATATATGTTGTTGTTGGTTTAGCAATTGTATTAGTGTTGTAATCGTTTTGGCATTCTATTTTCGAATGTCAATATCACTTTGTATTTTCCGCTTGGACCGCCATTCTAAAAAAGCCTTAAGGGGTTTTTGATCTTCATTCCTTTTCTGACATCATAACACAGTAGAAAAAATGTATTGTTTGAAAAAATACAGATCTTTTCCTAATTGTGTTGATAAGTTAAAATGATGCAAATATGTTCAGAGAAAAAGTGAGCGTCCTCTCTCTATTTGCAGTGCCCTTACAGGGTATTTAGTGATCTAATTTAAAGTTACCACCTTGTAAACACTAAAGATGCAATAAAAATATTGAGTATTGAGTATTGAATTATGTACACTTTGCTTTTTAATGAAGTTTTAGCGAATGTATTAATGTTTGAATAATTACTGTTATACTCTGATGCGTGTCAAATCAACTATTATCTGTAAAAAAAGAGGATAAATTTGATGAATTGCATTGAAATCCGAAACGGCACAATCGATTTAAAAAATTGATTATTTGGTATACTTATTATAAACCAACTAATGTTACCCTAGATGTAAAAACGCATCATATAGTGTTAGTTAGAAAATTGGTAATAAGCTGAGCCGCATTTGCATCGCTGATTTTGGTGTGCAAGTGCTTTATAGACAAGATTTTACACACATTTATGACGTAAGATCATATTTTCCTAGTATTTTTTTGTAAATATCCAGTTTCCAATTGACTGCGTACCCTTAAATTGACCCAAATGTTTCACAGTCAATAGCCATCCAGTGAAACAGGCGAGCCAGCCAATCGCGAGCCAATTTGTCGTCGTCGAGTAGCCAATCGGAACGGCTCGTCAATTAGTCGGCCGCTAGTGTTGTCCGCCCGATATCAATCGGCCCGCTCTGATTCGATTTAAAAATTGAATCTGTTCGCATCGAGTTCAACTTTAGAATGTTTTATCATATCAGATTAAGGGCTAGTGAAGTTGGCGTTCAATCATTGTAATATGGCTAGAAAAATATCGAAAGCACAATGTTGGTTGATGCTTGCTATTCTTGCAAAGTTTGATATATATTTTTTTTCATGTAAATTACATCAGGAATAATTATGAAACGTCTAACATTTCAAATGACGCTACCTCCGGGTCGACAATTACATTGTAATACTAATATAGTTTTAGGATAGTGAAAGATTGTGAACGAGTGACGAGTGTGGGTGAATGAGTGAGATAAATGATATATGACAGAGATTTTAATTTGAATCTGTTAGAAATGTTAGATTCAAGGACGACGGTAATGTTTTTGGTTGAATAAACCATATGATTACTGGTAAACCTGTTTGATTTACTACCTCGATCTCACATAATCAAACATTTTATTTATATATGTTACAAGTTATACTTGTGCGTCTTTAAAATGGGTACAAATCAATGATACTACTGAGAAAAAATCCTTCAAAAAATTTAGTGATTATCGTTATTCTATTCCATAACAATTTAGTACTACTGTGGATATTGGCAAATTTTTTTTTAAACACTGATAGTTCGATATAAGTACATTTTCGAGTTAAAATTTATTATAATTAATATTCAGTAAAATCAACAGTCTTTCTTTTTGATACCTTTATTTACGAAGTTGTGTGTTATTACGACAAATTCAGCATAAAAAAATAGAAAATCCAAATGGCTACATCCGTTCAGGAGTTACGATGCCACAGACAGTATTTACATAAACCAAGTAATGCATTTATGGATGTTTAAGGTTTCAACTGTTAGCTGTAGGTTTTGTAGGTATCCGATAGTATGTATACAGCTAAAATTTCTCGATGACGCATTTGATAATGGCTGGGCCATTAAAACCGAATTTCTGTGCTAGGCATCTTATTGTTTTTTTTTCATATGATATAAATTTGTCTACGTAACAAAAATGCATGTATAATATCAAGAAACATCAACCTATCAAAGGTTATTCATATTTTTCAGTTAGTATGCAATCGTTGTGCACCAACTTCGCCAGCTATTTCTCTATTAGATTCGCTACATGTGAAATGAATTGAGCGTTATTCTGCATGTTTTGAATCTGGTATCTGACAAATTGGATACAGGATTTGGAAGTGTGAATTTGTAGAACGCATACAATATGCCCAGTGAACAAAATTTTATTTTTCTAGAAAATTTCGAGTATAAAGGAAACTTTTACTTGCTCGACTGTTAGCTTTGATATGTTGTTTTGAAATTAAATAAAGTTCTTAAGTTAATAAAATAAAAAAAAATGAAAGTTAATAAATACGGTGACACACTGACATATTTACTTACGTGTTTTATATTATTTTAAAAATATATGACGCATTTTCTCAATCAATGTTAGAATTGGAACTCGATGACGCATGTAAGTCCTACAGTTAATTTAATTTAATTTACAAATACCTTTGTTTTTTTCTAATATAATAATAATTGATTTAAATTTTTATTATACAATTGACAAACTAACTGTGTGTCTTAGTGCTAAATTAGTAATAAGTTTAGCATTCATTTGTAAAAAAAAACTACTGAGTTTCTTGCCGGTATCTTCTCTTTAGTTATAGGTTCCGAACCGGAGGTAGCTTCATTTGCTTTATATAGAGGCTAATCATAAGAATTACTAATGTATTCTATGTGAATAAAAAAGATTGACTTTGACTTCGACTTTTATAAAAATAACCGTAACAGAACAAAACTCATCTTATGGGTGAGTTTTTTAAGAGGTGCCACTATCTTAAAATTTTAAAGACCCAATTCTTAAGCAGACCACATTGCTCGCAGGATCAAGGGTTGATAACAAAGCTTTTACCATGGTAACCTATACGGACTTACGACTTTATGACCATTTAAGGGAGATGATAGTGCAATTGGTATACAATTTTAAATCTTACGGAGACATATCTTTAGGCTAAAAAGAAAAAATGAATAGAATTTGTTCCATTGCAAGCACTAATCTTCATTCTGAGAATAAATAGACCATTTAGTGCCCCATATGATACATCTATGCAGGGTTTTATTTAAAACATTTATTAAAAAAGCCCACTCCTTGCCAGGCGACGGTACGGTATTTTATTTTTAATTTCATGATTTTTTTTATATTGCACTTCAAGATTGACCTCATCCCACCTGGTGTTAAGTGGTAATGAGGTCGTAGCTTAAGGGTGACAAGTACAGCGTAATAAATCTGTTACTGGACTTGTCGCCCTTACCTTGAAGGCCCCTGCTACTAATGTAGCACCCACCAAGAGCTCTGGAAACCTTACTCACACGCAGAAACACAACAACACAGAAGTGATTGTTATTTGGCTGCGGTCTTCTGTAAGGTGGAGGTATTTCACCAGTCGGGCTGCTCCAGTTCGAGCGATAAATCGCTATGCCCTACCTCTCTTAAGACAACAGACTTACATTTTATACTTATACTAAGTATATTAACTAGTACAAATTAGGTCAAAACTGCTATTCACGAACTGTTAGATATTTATGACGCAATTGTTTATTAATTTTCTTGGAACTATGACCACAAAATTGAACATCGTAGAAGGTTAACAAGTGTTTGTCAAGGTTTTTCATCCCTAAAAAAAAAGGAACAAACGATGTACAGAATGTATTTTTTTTAAAGAAAAAAAAAACTTACATACATACACGGGTTCGATCCCCGGTCGGGTCAATATGGGAAACGAATTTTCCTGTATTGTCTCGGGTCTGGGTGTTGTGGTACCGTCGTTGTTTCTGATTTCTGTAACACAAGTGCTTTAGCTACTTACCACAGAATCAGAGCAATGTATGTGATGTTGTCCAATATTTATTTATTTATTTATTATTTACAAGTTTGTTTCCAGTCATATTGAAAAGGACAACACATCTGTCGAACTTCAACCCTCAAACGCCTATTAGTGTCGGCGACTTATAACGAGAGCGCCGCAAATCTGTTTGGTTGAGTCGAGTTGGAGAACACTTGAACCGAAGACCACTTGGCTGAGGCAGCCAAACGGCGGGCAGGTATGTTGAGTGTCGATAGTGTGTCGGTACTGTAGCGAGATGATACGAAGGATATTTGGATAAGCATCGGAAAACTCTGGGCAACAGTTACGATTTTGACCAACAGAATGTGTTCCTTAAATTGGTCCGCACTCCCTTACTTAAGTAATGGACAATTGCCGTTGTTTTAGCTATTCCATGATCTACCTAAAAAGTGAATATCAGCCAGTCAATGTTCGTTTCATACAAAGTAAAAAAATATTTATCACTTAATTAAGTATCTATCTATTAACAATAGTATTTAGTATTAAAGTTAAAACTAAAATGTGAAGTAAAAAGTTATAAATAAATAAATACAAATATTAGACAACAGTACATTATCAAACATTATTCTGTAGCAAATTTGTAGCATTTGTGTCACAGAAATCAGAATCAAGGACCGTACCATAATACCTGGACTCAAGAAAATATGGAAGCGTTAGTTTTCCATTTTAGTAGAACAAACCTGCTACCACGACTACGTTGAATACACAATTTTTATTTTAGATACCTAACTGACCCAGCTGTGTTGTAGTAGCAACTCCGTATGCATGCTACGTAAATATGTTGCTACGATTGCTACAAAGAATAGTATGTACAATCACTGTGCTACGAATTAGCGTAGCGAATATTTGTAGCAGCCACTACGACTGTTTATCTACAGGTATGGTATCCCATATTTGTACATTTTTTCTTAATTAAAATTATTTGCATAACGTATTCCCATCGTCCAGCGTCCCTGAGATGCTAAATGTAAGTAACAATGACGAGTGTTCTCAAAATGTAATAAAACTGGATCGTAACTAAATTACGATACCCAGCCATATATTTTTTACGTTTTAAAATTTTGGTATTATTGTTTACTAAAAGTTTTCATTAAATCTATTAAGTAAATAAACAAAGCAAAGAAAGTAAACGTAAATAAAAAGTTAAAAATGGTATGATAATAACTCTAAACGATTTAATTATGTACGTGTCACTTCATATCGTTTTAAAAACGTCTTAATATCATCCAAGTCAACTTATATCGTTTCCATAACGTGTGATGCGACTCATAACGTTTTCATAACGTTTCAATACCGTTTGACATACCATCCAATACACTGCGCGCTTTTACTCGTAGAGGTGAGTCGTGGAGGTGATTATTTCTAAGCGACGTAGACGAGAGCTCCGTCAACACTGCGATAGCGTAAGTTCCTAACTAACAATTAATAGATAGATTAGATATACTTCACTGTGCAAAACATTTACTGAAATTGGTTTTAAATACAATTCAAAGTACCATTTAGAAGGTGTATGAAACAAATAGAATGGGTGTACATATAAAACTGTTGTTTTACATTGTTTAATAGTTTGATGTAATATTACGAGTATTAAACCAGCGGAAGTTCACGATTGCAACCGCATATTTTTTAATTAATTTACAAATAATCGTCAAGCTCTTTTACGTTAAATTTATTATTGCTATATGTGCATTGTTTCTGTAACCCAGTTATTTTATTTTATATCATATATCATATTTCTAAATAACCAAAATCATGAAAAATGTTTATGTAGGTACTTTTATTTACATATTTTTGTTTGTACAGTGTCTGGAACACCTTGTACAATACTGACGATTCTTAAGTACTTTTGTAAAATGTACATGAATAAAGGTATTTTCTACTCTATTCTATTATATTCTACTAGTAAAAGAGTTATATAGTACCTGAACTTATACCGACCGAACATTTACCGTCGTAAAGTTTAATATCGTTCTCATAACGTTTCAATACCACCCGGAGCAATTCATCTCGTTGTCATCACGTTCCTACACCGTCTGACGTCACGAACAGCACGCTCCCAATCGCAGAGGTGAGTCGTGAAGGTGATTATTTCTAAGCGGCGCGGACGAGAGCTCAGCAAACACTGCGGTCGCTTGCGCATGTGTGCGTTGCTAACTAGTAGTTGTGTGCGTCAAACTGTTGTTATAGTTAACTAAACCTGTCTGGTGTTATACTTGCAGATAACCTTACGTTTATCGTTAGCGGAAAATATATTAAATAGAATAGATAATATTTATGTAAGCTTTACAAAAGCACTTATGAATCGTCAGTACAAATAACATAAGGACATATTTTGTAGGGTCAGTAGGATTTGCATATACAGGATGGTCTAATTAATGACGTCAACAAATTGCAGACAAATTTTAGATTCTTCGTACCTGGACGTATCTGAAAATATCCGATGTACCTGTGTTCCGATATTTTCCTTAGTTTTCGAGTTATTTTTTTTGTGTAATTTTTAATCATTTATAAATCATAATTCTCTTTTTCGTTGTATATATTTTGCAGTCCTTTTTGTGACATGATTGTCTTGAGTGTTGGGGTAGTAAAAAAATCCTAAAATTACTTAAAATAAAATTACTGAAAAAAGGCTTGACTGTTGGACCTTTAGGTTTCAGTATGATTCAAACAAATATTCCAATTGATTTAAAAAATACAAAAGAGTTTCCATAGCTTCTGGCTAAGTTTTAAAACTCAACATATTTCTAAACAACCAAAATCATGAAAACTTTTTTACATATTTTTGTTTGTACATTGTCTGGAACACCTTGTACAATACTGACGATTCTTAAGTACTTTTGTAAAATTTACATGAATAAAGATATTTTCTACTCTATTGTATTATATTCTACTAGTAAAAGAGTTATATAGTACCTCTGCACTTTTTCATTGTCATACTATTTGAATCATTTATAATTCAGACATTAATCAACTTATTAAACAATTGGAACAAAAAATACATTGGAGGATGTCAAGACTACTAAACCTAATAACTGAATTATAAAATAATAAAAAATAAAATAAAAACCATTTATTTCGAGACCATGAGTCCATATTATTGTTACGCGCCACGATTAACGTTCTTAGTAACCAGCGCCATCTAGTGTGGAAAGGCGGGACTATAGAGAGTCGAGACGCGTACGCCAGAATTTACTAGAACAATGACCTTGACCGAGCGTACGGCCGTTCAAGGCCGCACTGCGCGCGAATGTTCCGGATGTTTCTACGTTGGAAGGTTCGGGAACGGCCGCGGCAATATAAAAGGACGGGATTCACCGCAACCGGGACAGTATTGAATTAGCGATACAAGTGATTACTTCGAATGCGATTTTGAAGTGTGACTTGGGAGCGATTATTGTTTTAATTAGTGCGTTTTAAGGTTGTTATTAGTGGCGTTCAATTAAAGTGTGACTTTTGGTAATTTTTATCGGCTGTTTTTATTGTCACGAACCCGAAGCTCGTAACAATTGGTGTCAGAAGTGGGATTTAAATTATGCCGGTTTTACCTAAGGACGACACGGAGGGTATCCGTACCCGGAGTCAACGCCAACAGGAGACGGACCAGAGACGTTTTGGTGGAGCTTTGCCGCAGGAATCGGAGAGCCAATTATTAACCACGGAGGCCGGCCCGTCCACAGCAACACCAGCAGCATCGGCAGCACCAGACCTTGCTGCTCTGATGATGATGCTGCAGGAGCAGTCTCGCCGACAGGAGGAACAGGCTCGCCGCCAGGAGGAACAGGCTCGCCGCCAGGAGGAACAGGCTCGCCGCCAGGAGGAACAGGCTCGTCGATTGGAAGAACAGCTTCAGCGGGACAAGGAGGAACAGGCTCGCCGCCAGGAGGAACAGGCTCGTCGATTGGAAGAACAGCTTCAGCGGGACAAGGAGGAACAGGCTCGCGGCCAGGAGGAACAGGCTCGCCGCCAAGAAGAGCAGATGCTTCTTTTGAAGGACCTTCACGCTACCTTCGGGAAAGACATAAAGGAGGTGAAGGATAAGGTTGCTCAACATGACAACCGCCTGCTGGAAGCTGAAATCCGGATCGACCAAGTCAATAATCGGGTTGACTACGTAGTGGCTGATGTGAAGAAGACCGTGATGGCAGACGTTAAGAAAACGCTAGATTGTCTTAAACTTGGAGAAGCTATCGCAGCTCCCGTAGCTACAACACCTTCGCTACGTGGATTTAAAGTGCCACCGTTTGACGGAACTTCTTCCTGGTCGGCCTACAAAATCCAGTTCGAGGCAGTCATGAAAGCGAACGGCTGGGATAAAAATCAGGCCATGACTGCCCTCACCCTAGGCCTTCGTGACCAGGCCTTATCTGTCTTGGAAGCTCTCGGTAAGGAAGTGACTTACGAGCAGCTACTTGAGGCATTGGAGGCTCGATATGGCGACGCTCACTTGGAACACGTGTTTCGCGCACAGCTTAAGGACCGCGTGCAACGCAGCAGCGAAAACTTGCAGCAGTGGGCCCTTGAAGTGGAGAAGCTGGTGCGTAAAGCTTACCAGTCCGTACCAGCGCTTATTGATGGGAACCTGGTGCAGGCGTTCATCGACGGCATCCGCGATATTGAAGTTAGAGCTGCTGTGAGGCTCGGGCACCATGGGACGCTTAAGGACGCCTTGGCCCATGCACTGGAGGTGGAAGCTGTGCGGCAGGATCATCGTTCCCATCGCATTAGGGAGGTTGCAGCGGCTACAGTTCGCGACCGCAATAAAGGATACAGCCCTAGGTGCTACGGCTGTGGGGAGAAGGGCCACCTTCGATCCAGTTGCCCTAAGCGAACTGCAGAAGGAGAAGATGGCAGTGCAGCTAAGAGCACCGCTCAGCGTCAGCAGCAGGGAAACGAGTAATAGCCAGGACTGCGGGGCGGGTGCTGGCTGAGGTTCAAAGAGCCCCAAGGGTTTCGATCAAACAAACCCAAGACGGGAACAGCCTAGTCATCCATGGCGAGGTAAACGGAACGCCGTGTAAGCTGACTATAGACACTGGAGCCTCTCGCACGGTTGTTAGTTCCCAAATTATGAGACGGTCCCTTGGGGACTCTGCATACAACCGAGAACACATTAATTTGGTGACAGCCACCGGTCAGCGCATACCCGTCCATGGAGAGAAGAAGATGGGGCTGAAGCTAGGCAACAGAATCTACCTGCATAGTGTCATTGTGGCGGATATAATGGACGATTGCATCCTGGGCCTTGACTTTATGAGGAAGAATAGTTGCGAAATTGACGTCAAGCAAGGTGTTCTGAAATGTGGACAAGAGGAACTTTTCGTGGAAGGCGCGTTACCAGGGAATGTATACAGCCTTAAAAAGATTGTTCTTTCGCCGAGATCTGAAACGATTGTGCCGGTTAGTCTTCCTCGGAATCCTGGGCAAACTCAACGTTGTGTACTTGTGGAAAGGGTAGAAAATGACCTTCCATGGAAAGTGGCACGCACTTTGGTTAGAGCCACCGCCATCTCAGGGGTACGTGTGCTGAACCTTTGTGACCAGGAACAGGTTATAGAAAAAGGCACACTAGTTGGTACTTGCGAGGAAGTTGATTGGTTGCGTCGATGCCAACATCAATCGACCGGGACCGTCAGCAAAGACACACAAACGAGAGTGACCACACTTTTAGAAGACTGCCGCAGCGCTCTGTCCCAAAACGAAATGGTCAAGGCGAAACAAATGTTGCTCAAGTATGCCAACGTTTTCTCGTCAAACGATGCTGACATCGGAAGGACTGGCTTAGTTCAACACAAAATTAACACAGGAGAAGAATTGCCTATCCGTCAGCGGCCAAGGAGATTGCCCGTAGCACGTGAAAAGGACGTGGAAACCATGATTGAGGGAATGGTGAAGGATGGTGTTATTGAACCTTCATCTAGTCCATGGTGTTCACCTGTAGTGCTGGTAAGAAAGAAAGACGGTAGCATGAGGTTTTGTGTTGACTATCGTCGTCTGAACGACGTTACAAAGAAAGACAGCTATCCTTTGCCAAGAATTGATGACACGCTGGACATGCTTACTGGAGTAAATTGGTTTAGCACGCTAGATTTAAAAAGTGGTTACTGGCAAGTTGAAATTGATCCTAAAGACAAGGAAAAGACTGCATTCTCGACAGGAAAGGGTCTGTGGCAATTCAAAGTCATGCCGTTTGGATTGTGCAACGCTCCGGCAACGTTTGAAAGGTTGATGGAACTTGTACTTACCGGTCTGATTGGCGATGCCTGTCTAGTCTACTTGGATGACATAATCATCGTAGGCCGTACGTTTGAAGAACATCTTCTAAATCTGGAACGCGTGCTCATGAAGATCCAGAGTGCCAACCTCAAGTTAAGCCCGAAGAAGTGTTCACTATTCAAACGGCAAGTTAGCTTTTTGGGATATGTAGTGTCTGAAGAAGGTATCAGCACGGATCCAGAGAAAATCGCTGCTGTAAAGGATTGGCCAATCCCAAAAGACAAGACGCAGGTCAGAGCATTCCTTGGTTTGTGTTCCTACTATCGGCGTTTTGTTAAGAACTTTGCAGATATAGCAAAACCCCTGCATAAGCTAACGGAGGAGAAGCGACATTTCTGCTGGGATGGAAGTTGTGACATCGCATTCCAGGAGCTAAAGGACCGTCTGTGCAAAACACCTATTTTGGGATACCCTGATGTGAGTAAGGAATTCATAGTTGACACAGACGCAAGTGACATAGGACTTGGCGGTGTATTATCCCAGCGGAATGGCGATCAAGAAATTGTGATAGCTTACTTCAGCAAGTCTTTGTCGAAACCTGAAAGGAACTATTGTGTTACGAGACGAGAACTGCTTGCTGTGGTAAAGTCGTTGCAGCACTTTAGCAAATATCTTCTGGGGCGGAAATTCCACATACGAACTGACCATGCTGCACTGAAATGGCTTTTACAGTTCAAGAATCCGGAAGGACAAGTTGCGAGATGGATTGAATTACTGCAGGAATACGACTTTGTGGTGGAACATCGCAGCAGAAAATCTCATGGTAACGCAGATGCATTGTCAAGAAGACCTTGTCCTGAAGACTGCAAGCATTGTACCAGGCAAGAAAGTAAAGAAGTTGTTCCTGTGAGGATGCTCAAGACAGACCTTAGCAACGAGTGGAAGGAAAGCCTACAACGTGCACAGCAGGAGGATGCGGACATCAAGCCGATTCTAGAGTGGATGAAGGCCGGAGTTCCTAAGCCTAGGTGGAGCGACGTCTCAGCGATGAGTTCGATCACAAAGAGCTATTGGGCCCAATGGGACAGCTTGGTGATTCAGGATGGAGTTCTGTGCCGTAGATGGGAAAATGCTCGTGGAGACAGCTGTCATCTGCAAATGGTTGTCCCCAAAGGTCAAGTACCGGATGTTCTACAGCTGTACCATAATGGTTGTTCAGGAGGTCATCTGGGAGTAAAACGGACACTACTAAAGATACGAGAACGGTTCTACTGGGTCTACTGTCGGGACGATGTCGAGGACTGGTGTCGCAAATGTACAAGTTGTGCGGCTGTAAAGGGACCTCAGACTCGTAGTAGAGGTGCATTGAAGCTGTACAATGTGGGCGCACCATGGGAGAGGATAGCCCTTGACGTTGCGGGGCCGTTCCCGGAAAGTGAAAGTGGTAACAAATATTTCATGGTTGTGATGGATTACTTCACTAAGTGGCCGGAAGTCTTCGCCATTCCAAATCAAGAGGCCTCGACAGTTGCTGATAAGTTAGTTTATGAAGTCTTCTGTCGTTTTGGAGTTCCCTTGGAAATCCACAGTGATCAAGGAAGGAATTTTGAGTCACAAATATTCCAGGAAACTTGTCGAGTTATGGGAACTCATAAAACAAGAACACTTCTTACCACCCACAGTCGGATGGAATGGTGGAACGATTTAATCAGACACTAGAGAGGTACTTGGCAAAAGTTGTGGAAAATCGGCAACGAGATTGGGACAAGCACATACAACCATTTTTGCTGTCATATCGTAGCGCTGTTCACGAAAGTACATCGGTAACACCAGCGTTCGCAAACTTTGGAAGAGAACTACGACTGCCTGCAGACTTGATCACCGGAATACCACCTGATTCCCCATGCAGTATAACAGATTATGCAAATAACTTACGGAACAAGATGAATGACATTTGTGAGCACGTGAGACAATCGGGCCAGCAAATGTCTGAAAGAATGAAAACCCGCTATGACCGCAAAATGAACAGTAAAGAGTTTGACGAAGGTTCACTAGTGTGGTTGCACAATCCAATCCGCAGCAAGGGGAAATCTCCTAAGCTTCAGGCGAAATGGGAAGGGCCGTATCGAATTGTGACTAAGATCAATGACGTAACCTACCGGATACAAAAAGGTGCGAGGGGTACTCCTAAGATCGTCCATGTGGATCGATTGGCGCGTTATTATGGAGCCGAAAATGCTCGGGACGAGCATGTCTTAGGAGGGGGCAGTGTTACGCGCCACGATTAACGTTCTTAGTAACCAGCGCCATCTAGTGTGGAAAGGCGGGACTATAGAGAGTCGAGACGCGTACGCCAGAATTTACTAGAACAATGACCTTGACCGAGCGTACGGCCGTTCAAGGCCGCACTGCGCGCGAATGTTCCGGATGTTTCTACGTTGGAAGGTTCGGGAACGGCCGCGGCAATATAAAAGGACGGGATTCACCGCAACCGGGACAGTATTGAATTAGCGATACAAGTGATTACTTCGAATGCGATTTTGAAGTGTGACTTGGGAGCGATTATTGTTTTAATTAGTGCGTTTTAAGGTTGTTATTAGTGGCGTTCAATTAAAGTGTGACTTTTGGTAATTTTTATCGGCTGTTTTTATTGTCACGAACCCGAAGCTCGTAACATTATGTTAGTTACAATTGACCTTACAAACTATGTTAGTGAGTTACATTTGTTGTTATACAAAACTGGGCTGAGGCACATCATCGCCTCGACTTATTGTTTACATGCAAATTGATATAGCGACACAGAACTGCTGAGTCCATTCTATCTGCTATCATCATTAGGACCCCATTGACGCTCCCCCGCATTCTTCGAATCACAGACGCAGTGGTCTTACGTATTATCGCATAAAAGTCATCTATCTGTGCATCCGCAAACATACCCGATGCACTACAATAGTGGGGGAGCCCCAACAGTCCCCTAAAAATGTTATTATATTGTACTTTTAGTGCGTTATATGAACTCTTTCTGAAATTATTCCGTAAACCACTTGTGTAAAAGGTTTGAAAATAGGATTTAAACAAAGTTAATTTCACATGTACATTGCAACGACGGAATCTATGAATTAACATATTACCACGAACTACCAGAGCCCTACGTTCTCTTTCTATGTCTTGGTCATCTCTAAGGTTTTCTGTTACAATTATGGTCTTAAGGTTCAACTGCAGTCAGTATTTCAACCTGTTCTTCAAGGGTGGCATGCTTCTCTTGAAGACTCTTTACAATATATTTAAAAGATAAAATATTCTGCTCCATCTCCCTTTCTTAAGGTTATCAAAACGAGGTTCTGCTAGGAATTTATTTTTTTGCAAAACATTATTCACAAAGCAAATTTTAAAATTTTAGGCAGCCTCTATTCTTTCCAACTTCCATGTTATTATGGTGGGAATCAGGCCAAACGCTCGGCGTGGCTCAAAACAAAAATAAATTAACTAGACGCCATTACACTCGGATAAATAGGGCTGATTTGAATAAAGTTCCTATTTGTCGGGCCAACATTACACTTTACTGCTCCAGCTGTGAGATTACTATTAAAACTCGTTACTTGGAATAAGAAAGCTTTGTTTTTTGATAATAAATAGGCTGGAATCTTTCATTTGTGGAACATTTTTTGTTTTACCATTGTTAATGTTACGGAATAAGAAACATTTGATATAAGTAAACGCGATAATATTTTACTGACGTTCAAGTCAGCAAGTGACCACAATTGGTACAACTTAAACGAAATATCGGGTAGTAGGGTTTTACATATTGAAAATGGAATGTACATATATTAAATTATATATTACACAGTTATATTGAGACGATAGTTAAGTTAAAGAATTTGACTCATGGTAATATGGATTTATGTTCGAAGTTATCTTGTATTATGAAGTAAATTTCTTGAAGGAACAGACGGATGACTATTATACCTAATTTTTTGTACAAAATGCACAACATACACAATTCAATGTAAATTGGTTGGAACCAAAAAAAGCGTAAGCTATCATTCCACTTCTTACGTATTTTGAAAAACATCCAGCGCCATCTATCGCGTACCTCAAGAACTAAATAGTGTAAGCTATCATTCCATTTCTTACGTATTTTAAAAAGCACATCGTTACTATCATCTAGCGCCATCTATCGCCATCTATCGCGTACCTCATCTCCAATCTATCCATCAAGCAAACTATATTTTTGTTTTCGGAATATCAATTTTTCCTGGATAAAAAGTACCCAATTATTTAATCCGGACTTCTAACTTTACGTGTGCAAAATTTAAAAGTAATCGGTTCAGTAGTTACGGCGTGAAAGTGGAACAAACAAACAAACAAACTCACTTTCCGATTTATAATATTAGTAAGGATAAGGATAACTAGCCAGTCCACTATTTCCTACTACGATAAATCTTCATAATATTTATTTTGTAAAATTAAAAAAAAATAAAATTACCCCTATTATACCTGAATTTTGAATAACCCATTTAATTTGATTTTTACAATTTTCTATAGTGTTACACGCTGCACTAGCGAAGTTTCACTGTTTTAAAGATACAGATAATAATCACCGTAACAAAGATGAATTTTCTGTTTCTTTACAATAAGACATCGTGCTTTTCAAGTAGCACATTTAGTTCGAATGGTAATCTTGCTATTCCAATTCATATTCACATTTATACCCTAAAGGAGAACCGTTCGAGTTCCCACAATAGTACCCTGGAACTGGGGTAATTTTCCCGTCGATTTCTTTCGTGAGAGCGAATCTGAAACAAGCTCCGTACATTGTATATCACATATCAGGCGATGTATTAACGGTCCAACGATGATGGGATTTTAATGACACGAGCGCAAGGATTTCCCTGTTTTTCTGATGTCACATACGAAAATACGAGTTACTATCTTCAACAACAGGAAATAACCTGTTTTGCAGTAGGGGGGACCATACTAGCGTATAAGATTGAAGATTTATTAATGCCATAGTAAATAGGTTTAGTGAATTCCTTGTTTATCTAATTCAATTTCTATTCTTTTCAATTTTACCGTTCTTGGAAAAAAGGTAAAATATAATTTCATGTAGGTAAGCTTTCAAAAACACTTTTGAATCGTAAGTACAAGTTCAGTTTTCTACAGACTGTTGTGTTCGGAATGTTGATAATCTCGAGATAAATTGGTAAGAAACGCGACGCCACCTCTTATCGAAATAAACATTTTCCACTTTACTAGATACATAAATAAAATAACGTTTAAGTTAAAACACCTTCCATTTTGGAGAGAGAGGTTTTCCTTTCAATTGTTTAACCGACTTCAAAAAAAAGGAGGAGGTTCTCAATTCGACCGTATACATATTTTTTATAAAGGCGTGTTAAAAAGTGGATTATCTAGGTAGACAGAATCGTCACCACATGGCAGATAAAAATATATAAATATAATAAATAAAATAAATATTGGACAGCATCACATACATTGCTCTGATTGTGTGGAAAGTAGCATAAACACTTGTGTTACGGAAATTAGAAACAGTGACCTTTGGAACCACATCACTGAGACCCAAAACAGTATAGGTAGAAAAGTTCGTTTCCTATATTAACCCTGGCAGGTAGATCCTTGCGGTAAAAAACATTTAAGGTGTCCAAAAATTACAATCATCCCACAGCTTGTGTTACGAGGTAAACGAGGTACCTAAGTAGCTTGCAATAAAGCAATTTGAACCTTATTTTGTCCTCTAAAGTACTACATTTGACTCGTTTCAAACTTTTCTAGAAGGTATCCCAACGGTGCACGCCATTTGGACGCAGTTTGACTGCATACGGCTACTGTCTGCCCGAGCACCACAATCAAAATATTACTACGGTAAGGGAATACGTGGTTCAGCTTAATTGTAGAGCAGCAGATTTAAGTTAACTTTAAATAATTTTCTATATTGTCTCGAATCTGAGTTTTGTAGTACTAGTTGTTTCTTTTTTCTGTAAAACAAGTGCTTTAGCTACTTACCACAAAATAGCATTATATGTGATGTTGTCCAATTTGATTATGTATATGATTTAATCATATCTATTTAAGTTGGGTATAAGGCAATATGGGACCAAAAGAAAATAATTTTCAGTTCTGTAATTGTAATTTAAATTTCTGTAATTAGAATTAAATAGAAAGTAAATATTGGGCATCATACAGATATACATTAACCAAATAATTAAAATAAGTAACTTAGGTAGTTACAGACTTATTAATACCTATCAAAGAACTATTTTTGCAAAAAAACAATCTAATCTGTTAATTAACCCTTCTTTTATTTTTTGTGTCAAATTGGCATCTCTCTTCTTTAAGTCTATATTTTTAACCGACTTAAAAAAAATGGAGGAGGTTCTTAATTTGACCATGTATAGTTACGGTTATTTTCTTTATTATAACAAAATGATTAATTCCTTTTTACTATCCCGCTCCGTAATATTTCATCCGGCTTGAAGTATTGGGTTGGCGCACCGTATTAGAGGGACCCCACACTAGCGTCTTTCGAGCGTCAGCGTCTTGCCGCGCCGACGTTGTTTGGGCGTTGCGTCGACGCGGCGCCCGCTCAGCGTCGACGCGGCGCCCGCCCAGCGTCGGCGCGGCGTTTGAGCGGCGCTTGCGCTGGGCGTCCTCTGCACATCGCGTTCGAGCGTCGCGCCGCGCTGACGTCATGTATAGTTATTTCGAAAATGGAAATGTAAGATTTATATTGCAGTGATAAATTAATGCTTTCAACTTGTAAAGGAAAAAATATATTTTACCTATTAGACACATGGCACGAAAAGGCAACTTTAGCATTTATTTTCTCGAAAACTAAAAGTACTTAATTGAAAATGGGTTTCTTCGGCAATATGAGCTAGTATTTTAAGCTACATCCATATTTGCTATCAGCTAAAAAGTCTTCTACCTACTGATTCTAACACGGGCGGGCCGAAACAATTGAGTTGATCATTGTACTGTTGTCAAAATAAACGCTGCGCAGGCGTCGGGCCGCCGCGGCGCCTGTGGAGCGCAGTCCTGGCGTTCGTCATTTCGACCGCGCCGTCGACGCAACGCCGACGTCGACGCTCGAAGAACGCTAGTGTGGGGTTACGCTTAGGAAAAGCAGCGGCGTGTGTAGGACTCCCACACTCTGATAACAGCGGGAACTACCCATTAAACACCTCAACTCTCATCGCTTAGAGACGGCGCCATGAAAAAAAAGATTATCTTTAACAGCGTTAGTGGCAAAAACCTTCCGGGCTGCATAAAGTCGTAGGTGTTTCAAGCACGGTGCGTGTATGCAGCGAAGAGGCCGACTCTAGCGGAATTTCAAAAATTCAACGCTCCAATGACTCGAGAGCTTGGATTAGGGTTTAGGGTTGGTGAATTTTTGAAGAGTTCATTTAAATTATGTTTATACAAACTTCTAGAACCAAAATACTATTTTATTATTCTATCAGAGGCTTCAACGTTAAAATAAATTGAACTAAGTGTGTTTGCTTTGATATTAAACTGGATAAGATTTGTGAAATAATTTATAATCTCATTCAGAAATAATACTTATGCAAATGCAATATAAAAATTAATTCTTGAAAAACGTGAAACATCGTTATGATAACAGTGTTTGGACAAAGCATTCTTCGTTATTTGGATATTCTCTAGTTCTTGTTTTTTTAAAAGACACAAACGCAGTTTTTAGTTAATTTGTTACTCTTTCAATTATAACCACAGCTTATTAAACTTTATCATAAAGTAAAGGTTTCCATAAGCAGAATTTTATATAATTTTTACTCTTTCAAAAATTGTGATTGAAAGAACTATCTGCATGACCCAATGGTTAACTGGTAGAAAATGCTCCTAGCATTAAGTCCGCTTGTTGTACTTTATATTTTGTGCAATCGCAAGAGATCGCTTTCTAGCTATAAGACCGCCTAAATTGTACTATAATCAATCTGTAAAACTTATTTCTGTAAAGTTTTGTGCAATAAAGTATATCTATCTATCTATCTATCTGTAGAATTCAGGGCGGGGTTCGTTGAGGAGAACAATCAAACACTTGTGGATCCGAAGCACAAAACTATATTTACTGTCAGTCTATTACACTACACTTATCACTAGAGTATTGTCCAACTGTCCTAACTATTCTAACTAATTTCAACGTCTATTTCGTACACTGTGCCTATACAACAAAGGTTCACAAACTGGGCACGGCACTGCAATCCGATACTGTCACTAACACTAAACTGTTCACTGACTCTAACTTTTACAAAGACTTTTTCACTATACTGCACTGTTAACTTGACTGGAACTAGAACTGTCTTGACTATATGGAAGTAACTATAACTGGAACTGTCTGGAAGCAACTGTAATGTGCCATACAAATGCACCTTCTAATATTCCACGATTTAATGTACAACTAGTCCCTAGTGGCGGGAGCAGACTAACAATACATGGTACAACTAGCGACTAGTGAGAAAATAACCTTTTGATGCTAAGTTAGACTATCCTATTTTTACACATTCATAGAAAACTTACGTCTAACTTAACCTATATACAAAATTACATAATACAATTTCTTAACAAGTAATTCTGCCGTCTACACTATCTATCAATAAAATTTTTAAATAAATAAATAAAGATGAATTGTATTTACCCAATTGGCATTTATTAAAAAATGTAAAACAAAAATACATATAAAGTAACATTTGAATGCACTCAGTATTTTTTAAGACAACATTAAAAAAAACATCCTTATCATATTATAAACGTCAATGTTTGTAAGAATGTATAGATAAAGTCTTGATTTCTGAATATACGTCTGTTTCTCTTTCGAGCGAAAACTACTGACCCGAATCAACAATATAATAGGAAGACAGATGCTTAAGTAGCATTAAGAATAGTTTTACCGAAATAATGTAGGCCAAGTCACGCGCAACAGCTAGTATGGTTATCAACCACCCGCCCTAGATGTATCAACCCTATTCTCGAGTACATAGGTGTGTGTACACTCGCGCTCGCAAGCTGACTGCCTGCCTTCAATATTCACGGCCTAGCTTACAATACTCCAGCTGCCAACCCTGATTTTCATATCCCCGCCACCGCCCATCGCAATTTAGTTCTTACGCCGTACCACACACGGTCACAAATTGCACGTCCAAATGAAAATTTGAATTGAGAGATACCAAAAAACAAAGATGTGCTGTGCAGTTTCCAAACTGTACTCCGATCTTTGTGCACGTTGGGATAGAGTGCAAGTTT
Source organism: Glyphodes pyloalis (assembly GCA_037074685.1). Lineage (NCBI taxonomy): Eukaryota > Metazoa > Arthropoda > Insecta > Lepidoptera > Crambidae > Glyphodes > Glyphodes pyloalis. The sequence goes on from JAYKKO010000050.1 coordinate 822,758, forward strand.
CAATGTTTCGTCAGCTGACGGTTTTGGTAAACTGTTGTTGTTTGATAGTGCTTATTTTACGAGGTATGATCTAGGGATAGTTGGGATACAATTAGGTTCCATTATGCGCTTTTATAGGCTATAGGCTTCAATATAAAGCACTTGAACAACGCTCTTCATTGGTAATAGTAGTAGTTCTTAATAGTGTTTGAAAATAGTCTATTATCGATTGTTGTAACGAACCTATTTTAGTGGCAGCGTTATACTAGCGGCCGCCCGCGACTTCGTCCGCGTGGATTTCGGTTTCCATACAAACTTTCACCCCCCTTTTCAACCTCTAACTACCCTTTTTGGCATTAAAAAGTAGCCTCAAGCCGGAACGGAAGCCCTCAAGGATGAATAATTTTCCCCGTTTTTTTCACATTTTCCATTATTTCTTCGGTCCTAATAGTTGCAGCGTGATGTTATATAGCCTAAAGCTTTTCTCGATAAATGGTCTATTAAACACAAAAATAATTTTTCAGTTTGAATCAGTCGTTCTTGAGATTAGCGCGTTCAAACAAACAAACTCTTCAGCTTTATTATATTAGTATAGATAGCGTAAAGCCTTCCTCGGCAAATGGACTATGAAAGACAAATATATTCTTCTATTTTAAACGCGTTATTCCTGAGATAAGCGCATGCAACAATCAAACAAATTCTTAAGCTTTATGTTATTGCTATGGCAATGTTGTTACATATATTTAGGTTGGTAGCAATGAAATGAGTGAATGTGTTTTTATTGTATGTCAATGTTGGTAACGCAACCTATCGAAGAGCTCTGTTTAAAATTCATATTCGCAACGCACTAATCTACAATATAACTTAGACGAGAACTTAATAATACAGTGTACGTTACTACCTAAAAGCCTTGCTTATTTAATCAAATAATAATACTATTATTATATTATAAGATTACTTATAAAAAAGGAATCCAAAAATTGCAATACAGAAAACAAGTTGAACAAATTATGCCAGAAGTGACATACTTAAAAAGAAAACCAGCCAAGTGTGAGTTGAATTCCCGCACGAAGGGTTCCGGACCATTATCTATTCAACATTACACATAATATTGTAAGCTTTTTATTTCAAGAGTCTATCTGTTGCCGTTTACATCGAGCAAAAAATCACGTTTGTTGTATGGGACCTTTCAATATTTATTTTATTTTGTTTTTACTGTTATAGCGGCAAAAGAAACAAATAATCTGTGAAATTTCAACTTTCTAGTTAACACGGTCCTTAGATACACAGCCTGGTGACAGACAGACAGACAGAGAAGGATGACTTCGCTGTCTTAGTAATAGAGTCCCGTTTTTACCCTTTAGGTACGGAACCGAAATAATACCACACCACAGTCAGTTTAAAACAAACCATAGACTGATCAGTCAATCAGACATTAGCAATCCTAATTAAGATAAAACATTTTAATTACCGCCCCTATGTGCCGTTTTAATTAATGCGTATTTGCGCAAATAACTATGCGTTTCAAATAGTGCAATTAGCATTATAACGGCTTCATGGCCGATGGAACAGCCGGTAATATTTACAAACCATTATCAATATTGATGGCGTGCTAGTGTTTAGTATTTGTAAATATTGGGAGTGTTAGGTTAGATGCTTAAATTTCTGTTTTCCATATTGTTGCCGACGTTATAAACCCGTTTTAAAGGCCTGGTATTAAACCTTCTTTCTGGCCTTTAAGTAGGGTTTAAACTATTTTCCTATTTAGAATAATGACATTTGCTAGCTAGCGTTTTTTCTTGTTTTTTCATTTTGCCTGTAAATATAGATGAGTGAGTGTGTCAAAGTCCATGATATATTTTCACAAATATACCTAAGTCACTTTAATACATATAATTTCTTCCCATAAGTGATAATAATATGTACTAATATTTTAAATCTGAACGGTTTGTTTGTTTGAATACGCAAATCTCAAGATACGTTTGATCAAAAAAATATGTTTGTGTTGGATAGTTTTTTTATTAAGGAAGGTTTAAGGCTATATAACTTGGCCTGATTCATTAGTTTATTTTGTCAGAAAACTAAGGTTTTGTTTTTCACAGTTCCTAATCAATTTCGGCGCATCCACCTGCTCGGTTCAAATTGAGATTGGCATCAGATAGGCCAAACCAATTGGGTCAATTAGTGCTACCCTCGTATTCGACGGTGGCGCGTGACATGTTACGTGGTCCGAGTATGACTTTTATTTACTTCTGTGAAAGTTCTTTTGAAAGTTATATTTTCCAAAAATCCTACAGATTTTATTTTTCGTTACTTCTCGCCGCACTAGCGAAATTAAATATTTGAAAGAAAGAGAAAACGATAAGTGTGTAGTTCTAAACTCTTCCGGCAGAGGGCACTTACTAAAGATGACTGTTACAACGGTTGACTGGTAGAGAATGCTTCTAGCATTAAGTCCGCCTTTTGTTTTTTTTTATTTTGTGCAATAAAGTTTTTAAATAAATAAATAAAGAGAGGCTAATGCTCAATTCCAATATTTGAAAAACGACCCGTTCTAGTAACGTTTAGTAATAAATTACCCGAGAAGTACGACCGACAGACGACTGATGACAGCTGATATGGAAAGTATATTATGGAAACGGTATTAACGACTCGAAGTCGGTTGTAGAAAACGGGTAGGCATTTTTCACACATTACGAATCGTAAAATATTTTAACTGGGCATGAATCGATAAGTCAAAGTCAAAGTCAAAGTCAAAGTCAAAGTCAAAGTCAAAGTCAAAGTCAATATTTTTTATTCACATAGATTACATTAGTAATACTTATGAATAGTCTCTATATAAAGCAAATGAAGCTACCTCCGGTTCGGAACCTATAACTAAAGAGAAGATACCGGCAATATAAATGCTACATCTGCTTTTTGCTTATCAACAGCAGCGTATGCCCTCGTCGCAGGGCCGCCGTAAGCGGGCGTGCAAAGCGTGCACCGCACACGGGCGGCACGCTCGGGGGGCGGCAAATTGAGCGACTCATCACGTATCTAATTGAAGTAATTGTCATAATACCTACCCCTGGGGTAAAACCAGTCCAATGATCTACAACCCCTATTCCAATATATTTTTACCAATGACTTATGTAATTTCAAAATTTCCGAACACAGTAATAGCGCTAAGAATATTATTTACTTACATTACCAGTTTCAGTCACATCTAGTGAAAGATCCTTTTCAAAATTAAATATTATCACAAACTATTTATGATCAATGCTCCAACAATGACTAAGTTATTTTTGCTACAGTTTCAATTGAACACGAATTTTATCTTCGTTAAGTTGTTTTTATTTTGCCCCACCGCAATGAGAAAACATTAAGCATATTTTTTTTGACAAAACGTAGAGTAAGTAGTCGTAGGGCGGCATAATCGGTGTTGCAAGCGGGCGTGAAAATAGCTAGCGGTGGGCCTGCCTCGTCGTTACTGTAAAAAAACGCCGTGTGCATATGTACCTACAAAATATACTTCCTAAGTTATACTACGAATATAATTCTATAATAAAAACTGTATTTATGTTGCATGGCCGTACCCATTTCTCGCCATCTACTATTTCCTCTACCTTAAGGTTGTCTAGAAGAGATCGCTTTCTAGCGATAAGACCGCCTAAATTGTACTATAATCAATCTGTAAAACCTATTTCTGTAAAGTTTTTGTGCAATAAAGTATATCTATCTATCTATCTATCTATAATTCTATAATAAAAACTGTATTTATGTTGCACGGCCGTACCCATTTCTCGCCATCTACTATTTCCTCTACCTTAAGGTTGTCTAGAAGAGATCGCTTTCTAGCGATAAGACCGCCTAAATTGTACTATAATCATTCTGTAAAATCTATTTCTGTAAAGATTTTGTGCAATAAAGTATATCTATCTATCTATCTATCTATCTAAGCTGAAATAGACGAATCTTCAAAGATGGCAGGTACCGATCACGAATTTCAAAAAACTATATTTTTCTAAACGCCTTTAAAATGACGTCAAAGCACAGTTACCAAGCGCAACACATCTCGAAGCTCGTCACAAAACCTTATAAGTACTCGTAGGTACACCCCTCTTCCCAACTCAGCATTCCGCTCGGGAATATTTCCATAATCCTGCAGGAACTTGCCCGGAGCAATCTTTAAGTATCTAAGCCTTTATTTACCCGGTAAGAAAGCATTAAATTTGAGACAAATGTAATTAAATTCCGGGGCAGGTCGTTCGATTATTGTTTTGGGGTGTTAAGATCGTTGTTTTTAAGGGTGCTCTCTTTTCAAGGGTGGACTCTTTTCAGGACTGATCGAGGTTAAAAGTTCCACAGTTGCCAAATTTAAGTTATGTTCATTACAAGTTCCTATTTTCAAATGTAGATAAGTAATAAAAGGCGAATAAAGTACAATAGCTATCATAATATTTTATGACGGTTTTCGTCATTCAAAAGCATAGATTTTATCGGCTTTTAATTTTTTTCTAATGATTATAGCCGTTCATCAGCCCTTAATATTTCAAACTAGATACGAACACGAATTTGGAATACACCTAATGACATCTATGAATCAGGGATAATACAAAACGTAATAACTACTACTGCCATCTATCGTTATGCTCCTAAAACGAAGCATGTCAAGGGAACCGCTGTGGGAATACAAAAGTTTGTAAAGTGTTCGCTAGATGGCACGTTTTCGGATTCTACATGTTAGAGAGAAAAGACAAGGCAAGAGTTAAAATACGAAAAAGTTCCGAGAGATGGCGCTGTTTAGAGAAAATTTAAGTGTGTATAAAATTTATAGATTCCCTTTTACCTAGAGTAAACAATAAGAGTTGGTTTTTTATACACATAAGCATCATATTATGCTTAAAACTGATATTATTACATTATATGCAAAACAGTAATAGAATATAAAATTTAAAACAAACTATCCATACAAAATAATATCGTCTTAAATAGTGCTAACTTAAAAAAAATTAAAAATCTAATAAAAAACTTTTTGTGTATAAATCCTTTTCGTTGGTTACTTTTTTTACAAGGATTGATTTAAATTTTAGTAAAATGGAAAATTATAGGATTTTTCTTTGAGATAATATAATTATTCATTGTTTCACTCAAAAAATAAGATTTAGATTTTTACTTGTAATTTGATTAGATAACCATGTCACGATAATTTTTCAATCACTCTTAGGATCAATAGGTACTGATTATGTAAAAAAAAGTATGTAAAGCAATAAAATTCCCTAGCCACGAATTACTCACTTAGATACACAATATTTCATTTTAAAAGAATAAAAAATCACTAAACGCATTATAAAGACTTGATTAACTCACTTAAATAACTTTGGATCCTCTAAAATTCGTCGTTAAGTGGAATGCCTGTGCTCGCAAGTCGAGTAAAAAGTAATTACCGAAGTAAAAGTTGAAAAGTGGCCGAGGAGGAACTTTCGACAATGGGGATCTGCTAAGAAATAACTTAGTCGACTTTGTGGACCTAAAATGAGCTTTTCAAAAGATGATCTGAATTCTGGTTAACGGAATACCAGTATTTAACGAAACAAATAAACTAAAGGTAACATAAAGAAGTAGTATTTTTGAAACAAATAAGACCGTATAGATTATTCGTTTTTGTTATTTTGGATATTTTATGGATCGTTGAGGTGTCAATAGTACGTAATTATTTATTAATTTAGAGTTTTGGTATTTTTTTTACCTACTCAATGTATATCAAAAATGTTTTTCTTAATTACTTCGAAAAAAAAATGCGTAAGTGAATTTTTGATGCGATCAATTCTAGTTGGGCAGTGTTTATTGTAGACTTAAAAAAACGGTATAAAGTATGAAAATAAATAATATCAATAAACTCAAACTTTAAACACTTTAAAATTCATTTTTTGTGGTATAAAAAATAATAACACTTAATTATTTTAAAGCATAGCCTGTTTTAAAAGAAAATATGACGAAAATAACTCTAAGATAACTTCTGTTACGAACATTTTAAGCCCACTAGCTATGAGGCAGATCATTTTAATTAAATTTGCTGGAAAACTTTATAACTTTTGTAATTGAGTACCATCGTGTATCTTTTAAGGCAATTTGCGAAACGGACGGACTTAAGTTAGAGCCGGTCAGTTAGTTTGAAAGTTTTTCAATTTATCTGGCCCTGAAATTATATCTATACGATTTGTTTATTAAATCTATTAATGAAATTCATTTTAAATTTATAATAATATACTGTATCTTTAAGATCATTTAAAACTAAAACAATGAAGTTAAACTTTGTATACTTTTGATATACTTTTATTGAAATATTTAAAAATATTAGTATTTAACCATCAAACAAAAGCCAAACGAAACCAAATTATATTCTAAGCGCCATCTAGTGGCAGAACCCGGAACTTCTTAGTACATACCGCAACCCCTCATGTAAGCACGAGTTTACAAAACTTGCCGTTAGGCGGAACTTTGCTTACAAGTTCCGTATTATGCCACTAGATGGAAGTAGGAAAAATGGATTCTGAAAATGTTTTGTTTGGAGCTATTTACGCTATTGTATTTATAAATTGGGATTTTGATGTAGATATTGAATAATTAATTTCCAAACTAGCTACTTCAGCACTTACAAAACTTTTAATGAAAAATGGCGCCCAACGTGTTGTTCACTTTTTTAAATCATTCCTGTTTTTACTTTATTAATATAATTTAATTAAATTAAATGACGTCAGACAACACGAATTTTGAAGTAACAAAAATAGAATACCTTGCTTTTCCTAACAAAATATTTCACTAAGCAGTCCATTCGTTTCAGCTGCATTGCATTCAAGTGCACAAGTTCATAATGAGATCGGTCTGAGTATGCACTACCGTATGTGAGTGAGTTCGTTGTTAGTATCAAATTACCTGTCTGTCTGCATAGAACGTGGCTGACGACTTACCTGAAAAGAAAAAATTAGGAGTTAAGTTTTGTAACGAGATGAAAACATACCCATTAATGTATCAGAAAGTTTTTTCACAGGAAAAGGTTGCAAATTAAGCGTTTTCAAAAAACAAAATATTATTTCTGCAAATCAAAAACCACGTCTTCAATCCTAAACTTCAAAAACTTTCGGTTTGTTCGTTTTGTTTGTGAGAGTACCCCCCCAGAAGTATTTCGTTCATTTAATGCAAAACAGACGCAATTCAAAATACCGTTATTTATCAGGACGCTCTTTTTTTTAAAGCTTATCTATTAGTTTTATACATAATTGAACTAGAAATATAAAAAAAAGTAATAAAAGATACCTTAATTCGTTTTTTTTTTGTTGTTTTTACGCCCTGTAAAATAAAGTATTTTGGATTGCGTCTGTTTTGCATTTAATGAGCGATTTAGTCACTTTGTCTGCTCCAATATATCTCACGGCGACTGTTCATACAAAAGCAAGTCAGACTACACAGTTTGAACTTTAAACCGACCTTATGTCGTACGCATAAGATACAATATCCAACTATAAGTGTATACCTTGACGTACTCTTCACGGTACCTTTGTCATATCCCTTGGGGCGGTTTGATTCCTTGATAAGTTATTGAATTATTAAGATAAGCATAGGGGAACTTTAAATGTCATTAAAACTGTTGCTGATACAAGACGACCCTAATTCTGATGGATAGCCTTGATGATATGTTTCGATTTGTCGAAATGTGTGCTTATATCAGTAGCATATGCTACATTAATGTTTTGGAACGTTTGTGATTTACAATTTAAAACTTTTGCCTTCCAGTTTTAACAGATAATGGATTAAAACACTTTTAGTAGAAATCGTATTGACTACAAAAAAAAATTGCGTTTTATTCACAATCGTATCAGATTTAAAAGCTCTATTATAAAAATAAAAGCTTGTAAAATACGTTTATTTCGATTGATAAGTAAAGTTAAGTTAAGCAAATATAGTTAAGTTCACATAAACTACTACCTACTCATTCTGTAAAATTGCATACCCGCTATGGGTAACTGTTGAAAGTTTTGACTGCTAATGTAACACCAACTTTGTAAACACAGTTTTTGCAATAAATGATTTTGAATTTTGAATTTTTGAATTTAAGAATTAAAGATATTTGTAAAATTGTGTTAAATTTTTAAGCAATTATTTACATTTTCTGGGATGAACTAATTCGAGACAAAGAGATTTTTATTTTTAAGCATAGTTTTTAAATAAACATGCTATAATTTCACTTTTCGAGAAACGCCATTTATGTTGTACAGCCATACCCATTTCTCGTCATCTAATATTTTCTCTACCTAAAGGTTGTCTGGCAGAGGTCAATTCCAAGCGATAAGACCGCTTAAATGTGAGTATAACCAATTCTTGTAAATTTTTTGTGCAATAAAGTACATAATTTATCTATATATCATTTACGCTCGTAATTCTTTAAGAGACAACTTTGACTAACGGAATCATTTTTTGCAATAAAATAAAATAATTAATTTATCTGGAATACCATCACTGGACCCGAGTAACCGCATCTTGGTATTATCATCTTACAATTTAATTTCATCACAGATGATGATGAAATGATGAAAGGGAGTTTCTTTCGTTAAGGAAACGCCAAAGTAATAAGCGAACAAAAATATTCATAATGCGACCGCACTGACTGACTAAACCTCCTTATTTGAAGTCGGCTAAAAAGCGTATGAAAGACTGAGTTATCTTCCATTTCCAATCCCAATAAGGCGTTAAAATAATTTAGGTATGTAGCGGCAACCCAATCCTAAGGCCCAGAGTACACGGACTGACTTTGAATTTTGATCATGTATTTATTGATTTTAAAAAAATGGACAACGTCACATACATGCTACATGTGCTTCTGTGGTAAGTAGCTAAAACACTTGTGTTACAGACTTTAGAATCAACAACTGTACCACAACACCCAGACCCGAGATAATGTAAGAAAAGTTCGTTTCCCATATTGACCCGACCGGAGATCGAGCCCGGAACCTCAGAGATGGCACGACGTCAAAGTTCCACAAGCCTCTCGGCTACGGTATAACAGAAAGTGCCTACGACATATACAGTCTAGTCAGTTGAAAAACGCTTGCCGTTATGTAATATATGCCAAAGGCAAAATGTGAACTCGTTCAATTGTTATATATCCGACATTTGTTGTAGTTTTAGGGTAAATATGAATGTTAGCGACTGCTGTGGTCCGACCTCCACAGCCTTTTTAGCTATGCTTTTTATATTTTAATATGTTTAAGTTTTCTTTATATTTTATTTTTGTTTTATAAGAACTAGCTGCGTCTGCAACTTCGTTCGCGTGGACTACATACTTTCATGGTCAGTTTTACTCGTATCTCCCCTAATTTTCGGTAAACTTTTATCAGATTTCGGTTATTCTCAAGTGTGCACTCGCCTCAAGGCATCTTTCAATCCAGATGTGTAAAATCCCACCTTTTCCGTGAAAAGTTCCGGGAATCGATTGGGAAGTTTTATTTATGAGGGCGGTCCCTCCAGTGCCGATTGATTCCGATCCCCCGGACGCGTCCAGACGGTTTCATTAGAACCCTATTGTCGCCATTTTTGCACCTCCTTTTGGCTTCGGTATGGTAATTCGTGGCGGTGTGTCGTGATTTTTAGACGACAGAATCGAGTAGGGAACTTCTTTGTCAAGTGAGAGAAGTAATTCGTATTGTACCGACAGCACTTTAAGGTAATCAATGAAATATTTCTTTATTCAAGTAGGTAACATGTAACACTTTTAAATCGTCATTAAATACAATGTAGGGTGATATGACTGCCGGTTCGGAACCTATATCTACCGAGAAGACACCGGTAAGAAACTCAGTAGATTAGTTATAGTTGAATTATCTAACTTTAACACCACTAAAAAGCAATGAGGTCCAACCGGGGCGTTTAAGTGGGTATACCGTCAAAGTATTACGCCCCGTGAAACAAAAAGAAAAAAAGGGGTGTCTAACCTATAACTATGTGTAGACCACTTTGGACCAAGTCATCAAGTTATGTTTTGATGAGTGAAGACACCATTAGTATTTATTTTTGAGAGGAAAGCTGAAGTAGACCGGTATCTTAAGGTGGCACCTGTTCACAAGTATTTCGTATGTGCCAGCCATCGCTTCACTTACCATATTGAATGGAAACGCTGGACATCATACCATCATCAATACCCAGACCCGAGACAATATAAAAAAAGTTCGTTCTCTATATTTACCCCATCAGCAATCGAACCCGGGACCTCAGAGATAGCGCGAAGCTAAACTCCGGTGTGCTAACCTCTCGACCTCAAAGGTCGTTTACATTAGATTTATTCAAGAGTTATTTTATCCCATAACGCAAGGGGAGATGGATTTTTTCTGTTAAATATTTAGAGTCAGCTAGTGTGGCGTTAAAGCACTATAAAAAATTATGACATCGATTCTTAAACAGCTTTTTTTTTGCGTTTCATCTGATGAAGTAAGTTTTTAAATCTTTAGTACTTTAATGCTGGTACTTAAAACTCCAAGTGACCTCAGAATTCAAGCTTTGGTACCGATTTCAAGTTTATTTCCTGACGCATTACTAAAAAACATGGTCTTGACGAAGAGACAGACGATCAGACAAACAGACGAACGGACAACAAAGTTCTTTTTTTTTACTAAAGGTGCAGAACCCTACAAACAGAGTCGTCAGCTAAAGCATTTTATTTTCCCTTTACCTCAACAACTGAATACTTCACTGATCCCATGGAGCCGGTACACGTCATCAAAGTGACGTCACGCATCAAGTTTCAATCGGCTGTCCCGGGGGCCGCGTCGAGTGATAGAGACCCCCTCGAGACAGCTGACAGACTTCGTCCGCAACTAGTGCTGGGACAGTGACAGTTGCACTATCGATAATCGACTTTGAATAAATCCCTACTAATATTATAAATGCGAAAGTAACTCTGTCTGTCTGTCTGTCAGTCTGTCTGTCTGTCTGTCTGTCTGTCTGTTACGCTTTCCTGCTTAAACCTCTCAACCGATTTTGATGAAATTTGGTATAGGTATACGTTGAATCTCAAGAACGGACATAGGCTACTTTTTATTAGAAAATAAGGGGGGAAGGGGTAATACCACCTTTGAAAGTTTATATGGAAAAATGTTTATTTTTGTAATTAGAGATATGAAATTTGGCACAAATATAGCTCAAAACTTGGATTAAAATATAGAATACTTTTTTTTTTCGAATATTAGGGGAGACAGGAGTAAAACCGTCCATGAAAGGATGTAGTCCACGCGAACAAAGTCGCGGGCACAGCTAGTATTATTATAATTCCGTTATTCATTGTTTTTTTAAGAATATTTTTACCTTATTACTTCTCACTTTTTTAATATTAGGGGAGATAGGGGTAAAACCGACCACGAAAGGATGTAGTCCATTGCAACTAATATGGTTTGAATCTGAGAGAAAAGGGCTATATTTGGTGAAAGACAAGTTGACCAATGGACAAGTCAATGCATAATTAAGTTTGTCTCATCCGAATCTTATGAACTAGCTGACTTGTTTTACGTTTGACGCACGTCGAGTAGTATACAAATAAATAAATACTCACATTTATATCGATATTCCATCTTAATCGGAACAATACTACTCTGAACTACCGATACGGTTTCCATTAAAGAGGAGAGGCCAATCTTTGGGGATGAGACGGTTACCTATCTTTATCCCGAATGTTAATATTCCGAATATCATAATCCCGAAAACGCTTGGACATTTTTCATAATACCGTTTTTTCGAATTTCGAAGTTTTGTTTGCCATCTAATCGTAACTCCAACTTTCATTTGCCCGTTTATTCATTTGTACAACGGTTTAGAATTCAAACGAATGAGTTCCAGACACACGAAATCCAAATGCACAAAATCCAGATGACCATAAACCATATGCACGAAAGCCAGATTTTTAAAACACAGTTTGTTGAAATACAGTTAATTGATATACAGACAAACAATATGCAGATTTTTAAAATTAACATAAACGATATTCATAAAAAATAAATCTTTTTTAGAATTACAAGGTACGTACTTAACCTTGACCTGTCTGTAATGTGCAAGTAATACAATAGCGAGTCAGATGTGGTACTCGCCGACAGCTACCGCGGCACGCTCGCTACGCTCGCTCGGCTCGTGCGGAGGTCACAGTTCTAACCTAACCTACTGAGTCGAATTTGACACTTAAACCTATCTGTAATAGGCAAATAAATATTAAAAATTTCTAAATTAATGTAAATTTCTAAATTACTTACTGTACCCAATAAATGAATCGTATAAATTTACAAAGTTTTACTATACCTGTAGGTATATAGTTTAGCTGGAACACGATTGTATGGGAATCAAATAAAAAGATTATAAAAATTTGGTAATAGTTTATTCAGAAAATGGTACGATGGGTAACAAAAAAAATATTCTGAGAATCTGGTATAACTATATTTGGATTATGACAATATGGGAAACAAAATAATACAAATTAATGAAATTCGAAATTTCAATAGGTTACTGGATGAGACATATAATTAAAAGACAAGTTAAGTTGTTAAATTGCCAACTCAAGCAGAATATTCTAATATTTGTTATTTAAATAGACCTTGTAAACTAAATAATGTATTATCTAAATCCTAGCTTATCTAAGAGCAAGCTATAATGACTTGTTTCATGACTAACTCACTTAAAGTGGTAAGTTGCAGTGTGTCATATTTCGCGGTGTAACATTTAGAGGGGTCGTCGACCGGCCCTGAGGGATCGTCATTCTCAATCGACCGCGAAACAGACTGCTGGCCCCTTGTTTAAGGGATGATGAGTACTACTTAAACTAGGGACTTGGAAAAATGCAAATACTTGAAATCACCTGTTATAGAAGAAAATACCAACACAACTGTTTGGTCACAAGCTCATCATGATAAATATTTTCAGATTGATATTGGTTTATATATTTTTATCAACGACATAAAAGCAGTTAAAAGTAAAGTAAATTACTGTTTGGTTGCTTTTGGATTTACAATAAAAAAATAACAATGAATAGGGCAGTCAATTACATTGAGTAATTAGTCTAAAACTAAGGGTTTTATTTGCACTTAAGTTGTATATTTTTATTTCTTTCTTTTTACTTAACTTATTATTATATATTTTTTTACAATTGACTAACTGTAAAATTAGTAAAGAAAATGGTTATATTTGTAAAAAAAAACCTACTGTGTTTCTTGCTTGCTTGCTTGCTTCATTAGGAAATAAAACTGACTTTTTTCTAAATTTTAAAAACAAGGTCAAAACGCGACAACACTTTTAGTAGTTAATACGAACTACATTCAGTCGGACGTTAAGAATATCAATAATTTTAAATGGAATGTGAAAGTATTAAATTCTTTAGTTTTTTTATATACCATAAAAACCTATTTCTGTAATATATCTCCATAGAAAATAGCAGGGCAAGGGAAAAGAATGTGTACAATCATAAATAAGTAGAAAAATGTTTATTAGTAACAAAATGGCGATAAATATAAATTATTTATCATAAAAAAAACGTGAATTTAAGAGTTTATTAAGAAATACTCGTAAAAATCACAATAGCAGAGCAAAGCAAAAAAGTGCCAAGTCTCCATTCTACAGAGTTGCAGTACAAATCAAAATCCCTTCGGGCATCGCCGATAGCGGGTTCGGTTCCCGGCGGTCAGATGACACCTGTCCGCTTTGATATTAGTATTACACCGGTAATTCCAGGGTTCGATTACTGAGAACGGTTTGAATTATGGGATGAAATTGTGTTTAGGGTCCGATTTAGATGTCATAATGTAACACTAGATGTTTCGGCGACTTTGTTTGCAATACTTCGGAATGAAAGTATGCTTTACGTCATTAAAATTATCTACTCTATCCATCTACTAAATTTAATCCTTACTCATTCAATAGTTTATAAGGAAAAACCCCTGGATCTAAAAAAAATCCTGTAAACTCTATAAGTGTTGTGATACCGTCGTTGTTTTTGATTTCTGTAACTCAAATGTTTAGTCTATTTTTCACAGAATCAGAGCAATGTATGTGATGTAGTCCAATATTTTTTCATATACCTACACGGGAAAGTTTGTAAGAATGCATGGATAGTGACCTGCCACAAATTCTCATGCGTACTCTCCCCATTTTTATAAGTGATTTTTTTGCTCTTATCGGTTATGTTATATTATATAGCCTAAAGCCTTCCTCGATAAATGGACTATCCAACAAAAAAGTATTTTTGAATTCAAACCAGTAGTTTCGGAGATTAGCGCATTCAAACAAACAAACAAACTCTTCACCTTCATAACATTAGTATAGATGTATTTCAAGTATAAAAAAAGGTTTCTCATGCTCATGGTTAGTGGTCGATATTACTTCTTTTAGGCAAGACATAAAGGCGGTACAACGTCCAAAGTGTGTAGTCGTACGTGTTTTTGTCTGTACAACGTATTGGGGGCGAGAACAGAGCTCACCTGACCCAAGCCAATGTAGACACGTTCGTGTCCAAAGTGGCTTGACTAAGAAAAGAACCGAACCAGGGACTATTTGTGAGCGCCTTTCTTCCTAAGCCACACCACGGAAGTCAGGTCGCCCAATCTTCGTAATGATCATGACCCGTTACCAATGGTATATAGCCTTGAATCCCACCCAGCAGATTAATTTGAAATGGTACTATCGGTAGATCTGGTTGTCATAAAACAAGTACTTAAGCTATTTACCTTGGGATCAATACACGTGTTCTGCTCTGGTTCTGAAGGACTGTATACTGGTAAAAATAATAGAAACTCTAGTAAAGGAAACTAATTACATTTAAAGACGCAACATAACACAAAATATACAAAAGAATCTAAGACATTTTTAAAAACCAATGTCAAACAATAAAAATCATAAATAAGGTATAGACAGTGAAAGTTAGGTGCGTTGTGCACACTGGTATTTATTATAATCATTCCAAAAGTTCTCAAAACAAACAAAGAGGTTACCATAATCAACAAGTTACCAAAATAACAAGCAATACAAGCATTGTTTTCAATACAAACTTGGTCGACCGTACGCAAACTCTTTGCAACAATTTTAATAATAGCGCTTTAAATACCTATTTATTCCCGCTCGGATGAAACGCCGTTTTTCTTGGCCGCCATCTTTTATTTTTCTCCTCATAAAATAACCATTAACAGTGCCGCAGGCGATATTAATTAAAAGCTTACACTGAAAATAATAACTGGATGTGACTAATTAGGGGAACAATTTTATTTGTGAAGAAATAAAGTTCTGTTTAGTTTTGGAGTTATTTAACTTGTGATTTTTTAACGAATAAGCTTAAATTGATACGAATAGAAAATAACTTGATTAAACATTCATTTGTAATTATACTGCCGGATTTTAGGTAGATTAGGTTTAAAGAACACCTCCTTCTCATACCCCGCTTGGTTTCGCATTTTGTAGCGATGGGGGGCTCAGTTACCCTGTGGTCTGGTGCGTTGAGGCTGACCTTGCCACCCAGCCTCCGGTATCGCACAGGGTGAAACGAAGACGAAGCCTGAGCTGGGCCGCGGAGAGCTGTGGCAAACCCGCAAGGGCAGAGGTGGATCGCGGAGGAAGAGAAGGACCTCGGTGCATTGTTGTCGCTCTCCCTGTTTACCGCGACCCAGCAGTGCGGAGCACGAATCGCGTCGTGGTGGAACTGTGAAGGAAGAGGACGGGGAAAAAGAGCCGCACAGCAGATTTACTGCTGGGACTGGAGACCTCAGGCGTGGGGTAAGCCTGGCTTCCGTTACCTCGATCCTGAGGGGGGCGTGTCAGGTGGCCTGGCACGTTCTAGCCGCACGTGTCATGGACGGCGAGAAGGGTCGCTTAGCGGTAGGCACTGTCGGGGAGCCTGCGTAGAGTCCGCAAGGAATACCAATCCCCTCATAACTGCGCATCGTTGGCCACCAGGGGTTTTAGTCAGTTCGACCCCGACACACCACTCTGTTCCTCACGGAGAATGGCGGTGCGATAGGCATTGCACTCTGGTAAAAAAATGAACAAAGGACCTCATTACCAGGAAATGCAATACAAAAAAAAAATGCGGGATAGATACCATTTTAAAAAACTAATTCACCTTTACCGGTTAATTTATTCAGGCAGACAGAGACACGACATACTTGTCACAATTAAAACTGTTCAAAAGTGGCACTTCCAGCACCAATATCCTTTCATCGGTTCACTCGGGCTACAATTTGCCGGCATGTTTACGACAGACTCGAAGTTTTATTGATAACGCAACTTTACAAGACGGCCTAGAGCCACCTCGGTTGAGTAATTTGTTTGCGGATTGTTTTAATAAGGAGATGGTTGCGATCTGACGAAAATATCTGTAGGGGTCGGCATACTTTGAATATCCGGAGTAGAAAAATTATTGCAAAGTCTGCGTCGGTAGTTAGAACGAGTCGTTAGCCAATACTTTGGTTGGCAATCAGTATTGGCGATAAATTGATAGAAAAAATTGAGAAGCGGAAAAAGCACAGACAAAAAGATAACAACATATCAACAGCGTTACTAAATCCATTATAAACTGATATAAAAAGATCTTCAATTTAAGTCTTTATTAACAAAATCACAGAAAATACGAGTATATACTCAAAAATAAAAAAAAAGCCTCGGTAGAACCCAGTCGCAGAAAATGAAAAAAGATCTTCGTAAATGTTTTCTTTATTAACATGGATCTTTTATAAAATGCATGGATATTTTATAAAGTGGTTAGTGTTTTATCTGACAAATGTTACTATTATTTATCTAAATAATACTTTTTCTAACACTTATCTAAGTGTTAGAAATTCGGTCCTAGCCTGAACTCAAGTCATGTCAGGGAGGAAATGCATTGGCGCACCAGATTGTTGCGTCGGAGAGAGTAGCGGCGTATGTAGGGCGCTCTGAAGACCGGGGACTACCCACTATAAGCCCTTTGCACCTGACATGGCCTAGTAACGGCAAAATAACATCAAGGTTTAAAAATCCCTCCTAAACAAAACAAACACATCCTAATCTGACGACAAATTAAATGTCCCATACTTTAATCATATTTATCGCCCGGCCATAATTTAAGAAACACCCTCACGGGCCATATCTGACCTATTTCCAACATGGACGTAAAAATAATAAATTAATTCTGCACTGGTTAATTCCCTTGGGTTATCTGTTAACCCTTCGGCGGCCGGCGGGTCTTGGAGGGGTTCCAGGGGTACCGGGGACCAAGGGTTCTTATCTTGCGGCTAATTATTTTTAATACTTTTAACCGGGCGAAGCGAAGTCAGCTCGTATCTCAATGTTTTTGGATTTGAAGGGTGGAGAGTGATTTTGTTGAACAAAGACTTACGGGTGAATGAGTTTTGAAAGTAGATTGGAAAGGACGATATTGAAGCAATTAGATAAGGAACGAAATTTGGGAGCTATTACGATGCGCTTTGTACTCCAAATGTCATTCGATTTTTATATTTTTTATACTTCTTTACGCCGTACTAGTGAACTTTAAATATTTTAAAGAAACAGTAAAGTTTCATCTCCCCTTGCCGTTCGGAAATATTACATTACTTACTCAAAGGCATTAACCTAGCTACATCTAACCACGCTTTGCCAATAGATTTCCCGACTCCGTAGTCACGCGAACATAAAATATTTCAAATCACAAAAAAATAACCTCAACTCTTTCAATATACAGGCTTTTCGCGCTCGGAAACTTTTCGAATCGGAAACCGAAATACGTGTTAGTACAACAAGGAAACTGAACCGGGGGCTGTGATAGCGGCGGTTTGACGGGAAAACTTTGTAGGGTTCCATAGACAAGAAAACATCAGACGACATCACATAGGTCTTGCGCCCGTTAGCCCCGTATCTTTCACCCCTCTGCCCAAAAGTAATATTTCACCCCGTCTATACAATATCAAGGTACTTATTCGTCCCTTTTGGGGGCTAAGAGATTTTCACTATTTTTAAGCAATTGTGAGCTTCTTAGGATTCTACTTATAATAACAATCGTTTAAGTGAAATTACAACTGTTTTATGATTTATTATGCTATATACAAAATTTGATTTATTATAAGAAAACATTAAGTATAATGCTTTTGAACTCTAGGTCAAGTGGTTTAAATTTGACATTATTATTTATTTTAGACAAGTGTATTTTTCTTTACGCATTAATAAGGGTCAAACAGATTTGTTGTATGAGGGTTGAAACTTGCGGGGCGAACGGTTGTGAGATCATCACACACACACAAGTAATTAAACTTAAATAGTTAAAGCACTTGTAGGACACCATAACCAACGGTGGTACTGCAATCCCATTAGTCCTTACAGAAGTCAAGTAGTTTACTTGTTAATCTTATAACGAAATTGTTATAAAAATTATTTAATTTATCTGACTTAACATGTAACAACACTTTTTAGAAAGCAATATTCAGTAATTGACAATAAACTAACTGTATGTCTTGGTGCAAAATTAGTAATAAGATAATCTTTTTTTGTAAAACAAACTACTGAGTTTCTTGTCGGTATCTTCTCGGTAGGTTTAAGTTCCGAACCGGAGGTAGCTTCATTTGTTTTATATAGAGACTATTCATGAGTATTACTAATGCAATCTATATGAATAAAATAATATTGACTTTGACTTTGAATTGGCTCTGTTATTGTCCTTAAATTTATTTTTAGTACCTTTAACACATTTTATTAAATTGTCACAGAACCCATGTCGTTTTTCGTACCAAACTTGCCACAATTTTATTCTAAACTCGGTCCCTTCATCAAAGTCACTGTCAGCGGTAAATAAAAAAACTTCTCCGCCTAAAAGTGGGTGAGGAAATGCGAATTGATTGCGTCACCGCGAGATGGCTTTGTGACGTCACGCGGATGAGACCAGCATTAGATTGAAAGTCATTTGCATATGCTATATTTGAAGTTTTATTAGCTGTTTAAAAAAATATTTTAACAAAAAAAAACCTTTTCTATTTTTTCTTTTTTTCAAAAAATCTACTGTCGTTTTAGAATGTATAGAATATAATTTAAAATGTCTTTATTCACATACATTTCTCTGATTCTATGGTAATTAGGTAAAGTGCTTAATTATACAAAAATTGATTGGAGACAATAAAGATAAGTTCCTTTTATTAACCCGACCGTCTATTTGTATTAACTACTAAAAATGGTGTCGCGTTTTGACCCGTTAAATTATTTTAAATGTAATTGTTTACCCTGATGTATTGCATTTTTTTATATAACACTTCAAGATTGTCCTCATCCCACCTGATGTTAAGTTGTAATGAGATTCTAGCTTTAGGGCGACAAGTACTAAATAATAAATCTGTTACTGGACTTGTCACCTTTACCTAGAAGGCTTGACCTCTGCTACTAATGTAGCACCCCCTAAGAGCTCTGGAAACCTTACTCACACGCAGGAACACAACAACACAGAAGTGATTGTTATTTGGCTGCTCAGATCATAGAAAGAAATTGTTTAATGTTCTGTGTTCGGCTGCCTATTTTTGGCTGTTTCTACGAATTTAATATTAGAATTGTCCCAAGGGCATAATCTAAGATGTCTGATCAGTAAGGGCTAACCTAGTAACCCACAACGACAATTTTTCCATTAAAATTGTTTCCCAGATAAAAGCTCGGCTCCACAAAGGTCAACCCTCCGGCCGGACTCATTTTACGCTTGTCCAACCTTCAGAAATGATTTATGGGTGACCAGGCTTATGGGAGATGCTGAGGTTAGGGGGTGATAACTGGTCTTTGGATAGACTGGTAATTGCTTTTGAGAATTGTTACTTTATTACTCAACCTCAAATATTTCTTTGTTCAAGTAGGTTACATGTAACACTTTTGAATCGTCATTGAACACAATGCAGAGTGATTCTACTTCCGGTTCGGAACCTATATCTACGGTAACAATCTCAGCAGATTATTACGAATAGTAATAAAACATTTATTTATTTAAAAACTTTATTGCACAAATAGGTACAACAGGTGGACTTAATGCTAGGGGCATTCTCTACCAGTCAACCCTTGGGTCATGCAGAATACATGTTTTTTTTTTTATAATGCACTCCAAGATTGACCTCATCCTACCTGATGTTAAGTGGTAATGAGTTGCATAATAAAACTATTACTAGACTTGTCGCCCTTACCTTGAAGGCTTGACCCCTGCTACTACCTAATGTAGCGCCCCCCAAGAGCTCTGGAAACCCTACTCACACGCAGGAACACAACAACACAGAAATGATTGTTATTTGGCTGCGGTCTTCTGTAAGGTGGAGGTATTTCACCAGTCGGGCTGCTCCAGTTCGAGCGATAAATCGCTTTGCCCTGCCTCTCTTAATGTTGGCCTGCTATTGCACAGATTATTGTAAGTATTTTTTTAATTATGAATACGTTTTAGCGTTATATTGAAAGCTTCTTAGAACGCTTAATTCCCGGTTCCAATATTTGAGAAACGATCCGTTATAGTTACAGATTGTCATAAATTATACGTTGGTAACATAAATTGTTAAGTTTTGTGAATCAGATCAATTGTTGCAATATTAACTGAGATCCAAGTTATAAATACCTCCACCCGACTGGTGAAATACCTCCACCTTACAGAAGACCGCAGCCAAATAACAATGACTTCTGTGTTGTTGTGTTCCTGCGTGTGAGTAAGGTTTCTAGAGCTCCTGGTGGGTGCTACATTAGTAGCAGGGGTCAAGCCTTCAAGGTAAGGGCGACAAGTCCAGTAACATATTTATTATGCTGTACTTGTCACCCTTAAGCTAGGACCTCATTACCACTTAACATCAGGTGGGATGTGGTCAATCTTGAAGTGCAATATAAAAAAAATAAAAAAACTAGCTGTGCCCGCGTCGCGTGGACTACATCCTTTCATGGTCGGTTTTACCCCTTTTTCCCCTAATATTCGAAACAAAAAGTAGTCTATATTTTAATCCAAGTTTCGAGCTATATTTGTGCCAAATTTCATATCTCTAACTTCAAAAATAAACATTTTTCCATATAAACTTCCAAAGGTGGTACTACCCCCCTCCCCCCCCTTATTTTCTAATAAAAAGTAGCCTATGTCCGTTCTTGAAATTCAACGTATACCTATACCAAATTTCATCAAAATCGGTTGAAAGGTTTAAGCAGGAAAGCGTAACAGACACACAGACAGACAGACAGAGTTACTTTAGCATTTATAATATTGGTAGGGATTAGTAGGGATAAATAATTGTCGTAAGTTGCAAAAGCACTTGTGTTACAGATATCAGAAACAACGACGGTACCACAACACCCAGACCTGAGACAATATAAAAAAGTACGATTCTCATATTGCCCTGACTGGGGATCGAGCCCGAAACCTCACAGATGGCGCGACGTTACAGACCCAAATGCATAATTGACATCGCCCATGCCCTAAAACTAAAGAAAAATCGAACCAACGACCTTTGAATCAGTCAACCAAACTTGTTTCCTAGTTCACAGAAGCACAGATATGGAAATAACGTTTATGGTAATAGACTTTTATGGCGTACGAACTGCTTAGAATGACCTCCGATTTGTCAAGACGCGCCGCGACAGATGGCGCCACTGTGTCTAGACCGAGATCGACTTATCATACTCGGGGCTGCCACTGAAATTCAATATAATTTTAAAATGCGTTTAAATAGTTTGAAAAAAATATAGAGTTAAACAACACTGTTTTATATTTTTTATGGCTAAATTTACGCAGTACAGATTAAAAAGTTTTTTTCTTGAGAGTTTAAATCCAGAAGATATAAATACAAAAGTTAGATATAGTTTATAAAGAAAGATAATGCCAAATTCCAAGCTATTATAAGCCAGAGCATGGCTTGGATATTTGTGACAAGAATAATGTATTTTATACCTTTAAATAGTGTTTTAGTCCAAGTCAATCTTTTTTATTCGTATAGATTACATTAGTAATACTTACGAATAGTCTCTATATAAAGCAAATGAAGCTACCTCCGGTTCGGGACCTATAACTAAAGAGAAGATACCGGCAAGAAACTCAGTAGTTTTCTTTTGACAAATGGAAGCTAAACTTATTACTAGTTTTGCACTAAGACACACAGTTAGTTTGTCAATTGTAAAATTAAAATTAAAAATCAAATCAAAAGTATTTATATTTTGTATTTTTATGTACAGAAGCCCATAATACTAATAATATGAATATACCTACTTTAGCATAACAAGTTTAACAATTTGAATACACTCAATACATTATTTCAATTTTATCAGCCAACCGCATACAAAATTATAAAGTACCTTAAAAAATATAATATACAACTTCCCAGTGCTTAAAGAATTTGAAAATCAGAAAGTGGTTTTTAAGTTTATGCATTACAAACATACTCACACGCAAAAAAACACCACATTAGTGCAGATCAATGAAAACTCAAAAAGAAAATAGGAAAAATATAATCTTCGCTAGGAATTTTGAACTGATCCTGATAATATCTTTCAACATTATGACAGTGGCAACCCTAACGATACTCATGTAAATACAAACTTAGTTTTCAACTTCCGTAGTCTTTATTCTAGTTTAAATAAAGTCGAAATTGGCACGACACTTGCCAGTACCGTTAAGTATGTGTAAATTGCGGAACATTGTCGCATGCATTTCACATAGCGTCTGTGACGGTTCGGTAAGCATGCCATTTGTTATAGCATTCGAGATGTACAAAGTTGTGCTTTATATTATTTAAATGAAGATCTTAATTCCTTTACAATATTATTCTATTTCCTTAATGACATAAATCAAAATAATCGTTGAATAAGTATTGGTGTAAAAATGAAATACTTTTTAAAAGGTTTAAGGGACATAAGAAAAGAAGACTTGAGATATTCCAAATTATAAATTACTAGCGACCCGCCCTGGCTTCGCACGGATTCAATGTAAATGGTATAAATGTTTGCTTTTCTATTCTTTATTGCAAATAAAAACCTTTCTCTTGAATCACTCTATCAATTAAAAAAAATGCATCCAAATCCGTTGCGTAGTTTTAAAGATTTAAGCGTACATAGGGATAGAGGGACAGAAAAAGCGACTTCGTTTTACACTTGTATTTGCTTGGCTTGTATCCCTGTTTTTTTTCCACATTTTCCCCTTCGCTCCTGAGCCGCAGTGTGATTTTATATAGCCTAAAGCCTTCCTTAATAAATGGACTAACCATCATAAACATATTTTTTTAAATTGAATTAGTAATTCCTGAGATTAGCGCATTTAAACATACAAACAAACTCTTCAGCTTTACAATATAAGTATAGATGGTACATTTTTGAAAATTGCAGTTGAAAGGTGCCTCTCGGCTACGGAGATTGGCATAAAGAGAGAAACATTTTGAAAAAAATAAATTGAAAAGTTCACAGAAAACCTGCTGAATGGATTTGAATAAATTTTGCTAACTTAATAGATTGATAATTAATAGATTATGTAGACTATTTGACGACCTCCGTATCTGAGAGCCAAGGGGTCCAGACTATGGCGTTGCGCCATCTCTGAGGGTTCGATTCCCGGTCGGGTTAACATAGGAAACGATATTTTAAATATTGTTTCGGGTCTGGATGCTGTGGCCGTCATTGTTTCTTATTTCTGTAACACAAGTGCTTAAGCTATTTATCACAGAATTAGAGCAATGTAGGTGATGTTACCCAATATTTACAATTATTTTTCCTAGAATATTATATTTGAAAGTAAGCATTATTATTCTAGAAAGAAAAAACTTAAACTCAAACTCAAATATTTCTTTATTCAATTAGGTTACATGTAACACTTTTGAATCGTCATTGAATACAATGCAAAGTGATTCTACTTCCGGTTCGGAACCTATATCTACCGAGAAGACACCGGTAAGAAACTCAGCAGATCAGTTACAGTATCAGTATCTAACTTATTGCTATGTGTAGCTCACTTTGGACCAAGTCATATAGTTTTGTTTTGATGAGTGATGAAACAATTAAGTACTCAAGTAAGTTTTTACTTTCGAGAGGTAAGCTGGAGCAGACCAGTCCCCAAAGGTGGCACCTGTTCCCAAGCATGACGTATGAAAATAAATGATTTTATTTATACTACAAAAACATAACGAATAATTTCACACAAAAGTAATGGGAATAATGTTGCAAGGAAAAGCAAGTATTTTCCAACTGTGAATTTGCTCTTCCACTTTTAATTTCTTACGTACCCCGGTATTTTTATCAATTGAGTTGCAGTATGTCTCCATAGTTCAAAAGCAAGCGTTTGTTCCCGATCTATTACTCAAAATACTTTTCTATTAACGTTGAAATTAAAAATGCGATCTCGCAAGAGAAATTCCTCGACTTCCATTGATTCGGTCTAAAAGATATCAAAGCCGGTAAAAGGCACTGAAAAGTTTCCAATATTTCTGAACTTGCCTTTCAACGAAGGGATGACGATTTAATTTAGCTAAGTGAACGGCCGGGTCTTATAAATTATGTAGATGCCTCACTTCTGGAGAATATCATCCGCTCAGAAAATTAAGATACTTCTTTTTCAGCCTTACTTTTTGGGCGGAACGGTTTAGCTTCACTTGTGTTGTAATTAGCGATTTGAATATTAAAAAAACGGTTTTAAAGGTTTCGAATTTGTCCTGTTTTTAATTATTTCGTTTCGTGAGCTTGTGCTTGTTGTGTTAAGAGTTTTTGAGAAAATTTAAATGCTTTATTCGAATTGTAATTACCGATTTGGGTTTTTTTAATAAACCTTTTGAAGTATTCGAATTACAACATTTCGATTTTTTTTAGCATAGTATATTGGCTCCTTCTAGCCTGATGGAACCAACATCGTCATGACAACAGATTTGATACCGTAGTATCCTATCCGTTATCATCGCTATACTGGCCCGCAAGATGTTTCTTCACACTCCTTTTGAAGGAATCCATGCCAAAAGAAGCATGAGCTGGCAACGAGTAAATTAAAATTCTTTATAACTTAATTTTTTTTAGTAAAATAACAGACTTTTTGTCGCTTTCTCTGTGGTGACTTCATCAGATTCTGGCTTCCTTATTAAAATAAAGAGTAATATTATTCTAACTGGAAGTTTTAATTTAAGCTCACTCAACGTTACAAAATGTACTTTGCATATAAAATATTTCACATACAATCTTCCTCGACATATCAAGTTGATCTTGCATCTCAAAGCGATTCATTCAAATTCAGAATCATATATCAAAACAACTAATTTAAATGCAATAGTTGGTGCAATTGTCTCAAACGTCCCCACGAGACTGCATACAAACGCACTCTGAACATCATTTTATAACGCTGAATGTCAAGTGCATTGAAACGACCCGTAAATGCATATGGAGATAGAACTCGCGGTGCTTGGGGAGTTCTGGGAATTCTTCCGCCATTTGCATCTAAACGGGAAAAGAAAAAATGTAACTTGAACACTGTTCTTAACAATTATTTTGTTAAATATTGCATAATCCAAATTAAACGAGACAACCTCTTTGTCGAACAGTGTAAATACGTTTTAAATCTTGGACGTATTTTTGTATAACGTAAGTACCTAAGCTGCTTATATTAGAATCAGGTGAACGTATGTTCTACTGCTTTATATTTCCCATCAATATGGTTGCGTGAAGCGATGGCTGATACATACATGACGCTGATGAGCAGGTGCCACCACCGGGGACTGGACTGCTATAGCTAACATCTCAAAAATGAATACTTCATAAAAAACTATATGCCTTGGTCCAAGTGCAATTAGTCACATATGCTACTGTTCTATTTACTAAGTTTTTACTGGTATGCTCTTGGTAGATGAAGGTTCCAAACAGGAATTAAAGTCACTTTGCATTGTATGCAATGACTATTAAAAACTTTTATGTTTTTCAACACTCCTGAATAAATTAATATTTAATATGAATGATGATTTAATAATTAACTCGCCAAATAAATAAAGTAATGTTTCTGACTTTATAAACATGGATATACAGGTACAAACATTTTCTAAGACCACCTTAAGCATAAGTATGTAAACTGAGTTTCAACACCAATTTTATGCTATTCCTAGAGACCGCAGGGAGCAGTTGAACGGGAGTCACGTTTCGTATTACGAAAATAAGTAGATCCCATGAAAGGTTTAGGTACCGATAAATTTTGAAGAAATGAAGATGATACTCTAGGATACCTTTAAGGATCAAATATGCAATATGCAAAGATTTGTTAATTTTTAACTTTGCATGATTTTGTAGGACAATATATTATAATTAACTGGGATGGTGAATTAATGTGCCATGTTTTTTTAGCAGGGGTAAACTTATTCATATTATTTATTGCACTCCATAAGCAAGTAATGATGTTACATGTAGTTTCTCAAAAACTAAAAGTAAAAGTTATGGACCCTGGTGGGCACGGCAAAGATAAAAGAGGGGAAGATTGAGTTTTATGTTAGAGAGCAATTTATAAAAATTGAAATAAATTAAAAATATTCTTTGTAATTTGTAATTTTGCAGGTACACACATGATAATTATAACTTGCCCTGTAGATAGTCTTTAATTGAGTAATAATATTTATTAATTTAATTTTTTAAGATGTTTAATAAATAAGTGTTCTTGAGATATATTCCTTATTTAGACCTTATTTTTAAACGCATTAGTCTGAAAGATTTTACCAAAATTTTCACTCAGAAACATTTTGAATCTTTTAAACCTAAGGTACGATCATCAATACGATTTATTTATGCTATTTCTGCTCTTGAGTTGTGTATGTAGTACATTTGAACTTTTCTCCCATATAATAGCTACAATACAGTTAATGTGTGAGACTAATTTGATGGGACAGGAGACGAAACTAGATGAACGATTAGGACAATGGCTATCTTAGACCGATTGATTAAAATACTGCTTAGAACACACCCAAAATAAAACAGGAAAACTAAAAGCAATTCATCCTTTTAGGAGCTTTGAACACACACAGACAGACAGGATGCAAAACTCACAACACCTCATCATCTTTGTCTCGAGTGTTAAAAAGATAAATTAATGAAAAATAAAAATAATATATTAATCACGATTAATTTCCATTTAACCCCTATAACCTTACAGACTTAGCAAGAGCGAGAAACAAACTGATCCTAACTAAGTAGAAACAGAACGGCACCTATACTGCCAAAGCCAAACTGCTAGATAACAATCTCACAACTACTTGGGAAGTTTTCATTAGTACGCCAACACATACCGAAACATGCCTTGGGAATCCGAGAACGAGAACTGGGATTAGAATCTTACTGGAGTAAGTCGGTTATCAGCAGGTGAGCTTAGAACTGGAGACTAAGGATTAGAGGAAGTGAGGAAAGGTTAACTAATTTCGTGTTAGTACTTGAAAGTAAAGCAACGCATGCTGCAACCTAGTGGTGAATGGGTGACCATTCTGATTAAATAAACGCACTCACTGTTTAAGTTTTTGATCTGTTGGTTCAGAATATGCCCTAAATTTTGTAAGTAAGTAGTTGAGATGAAGATTGTGTACTGGAAATACCGGTGGGAGTATGGGAGGTGTAAATTGGCTGTACGTACATATTACATCTCCTTTTTTTTAATTCTTGAAAGGTTAATAAATTCTCTGATAAATATTGATAGTTTCGACGAAGTTTGAGGGAGATGCCAATTGCGTGTAGATTTTACGTCTTGTCCTATATTACTTCGAAGCACCGTACCATAGCTTTTCGGGGATCATTTAGGTTTGCCGCCTCACGGTGCTGGAATGACCTGCCTCCTCCTTTGCGTGACCTAAAAACAATATACGCGTTAAAGAAAAAACTAAGTGAACATCTATTAAATTTGCAGATAAATGAATCGCAACTCACCTTCAGGCTGTTCACGACGCATAATAGATTAGTCAGCATCTGTCTCCAGAAACCGAAGAGGTCGGCAAATGATCTTTTCTTTAGCGGTAATATTCAGTTGAACCTTTGCCACGTCATCAAATCGCAGATAGAAGTGGTTTTGTGTTTGTTGTTTGAGTGACGCATCACAGTAGCACAGTATTTTTTGGTAATTGGGTGAATTTGCTAAATTATTGTGATTTTGAACAAATGTGATTATTCGTTTAGCACTTTTTAAGTAGGTAGATGATTTCATTGGTATTTCCAAGATGCAGTGTACCACAGACATATTTTTAATTTTGTTTTTTATTTTTCATAGACAAGTTCTTCTTTTTCTTTTTACTTTTTTTTTATCTATCCTGTTTGTTCACATGTATGGAATGAGCTAATAGGCTTGGAAAATGTATGTAATATTATTTGATTTCACTGTTTCTTTTTCTTTTTTTCATTGGGTATTTCCTTCACTGTAATCACTTTACTACTGTAGCCACTCGCTTGCGTGGAGAAATAGCAAGAACTCCGGCTTTAGTTATTTTTCCAAGCAGGTAGGTTCCACCAGAATACCAGCGCTGATGCGGTGTTAGAAATAATGCCGTAGCAGCATTTGCTGAGGTGGAACCTAATTGACCACATTATGTTCTGTGTGTGTGTGTATTTCTGTATTTTTATTTTTTATTTTTGTGTGTCAATAAACACTTTTCTATTCTATTCTATTATTTATGTCCTATTTCATTCTTTTACGAGTGAAAAGGATTGTTAGTCAAAACTAATGCTAGAAAAGTAAGATAAGGCAGATCCTTTTTTGGTCGGGGGAACGGTTACCATTTAAGCAACCCCAAATCTCCACCTAGAATAGTCGGGGTTGAAAGCGGAGACGGGCAATCGGTAGAAAGGTAAGGCATTTTTTCTAGAGGGGAGGAAATACATTTACCTACGTACCGTACCGCTACCACGACGAGGAGCAAGAACTTTTCTTTGTCGAGTAGGACATGCCTACCGCACCGTCACTCTCTGCGGAGAACAGAGAGTGGTGTGTCGGGCTCACACCGACTAAAAGTCCCTCATTGGCCAACGCTGCGCAGTTGTAGGGGAGTCGGGATTCCTTGCGGATTCTACACAGGCTCCCCCAAGCGAGGACTAACCTAACTAACCCCCTATGCCTTCTCATCGCCTAGTAACAGCATTACCACAGCGTCAGGCTTTACCTGGTAAAGCCTGGCTTCTTTTCACTAAGCAGTAGTATACTTAGCCAAGTAACTAGTACGTATACTTAGCTAAGTACTAGTACACTAGTAAATTCTCCGCAACAGCACTCAGTCGTGCCAGCATCACAATGGTTCAACTAATGGCCGCCGCGGTGTGTGAAGATTGCTCTAACTTAGACGGTTTACGAGAAATGCGCTTAGTAGTTACAAGATGAATGCCTTGGGGGTAATATTGAGTCTGTTTGAGGCAGCTTGGGCAGTTTTCAAGGTTAAAAAAGGTCAAATATCAAGAGCGTTTTTCTACCAGAAATTGTTCTACGTCTGATTTGTAAAGATAATCTATTCAGTCTAGTAATAGCTATTATTATGCAAGGACCTCATTACTACATAACATCAACCGGGACGAGGTCTCTTGAAGTGTAACATAAAAAATATAAAAAATGAAATATATGGTTAGGATATGTCAGGTAGCAAATTTCATTCGCATTATCTCTACTTACCTTTTGTTTTATCAGTAAAGAATGCTGTAAGGTATTCTGTCTGTTAATTGTGCTTAATTTTATGTAAGCAATGTTTTTTATCTAATTATAAGCCTATATCGGCCCATTCATGAGCGATGGCCTCCTCCTCGATACGTCACTACTCTGGATCCTGTGTCAGTTTCGTCCAGAGCAAACGGAGCGCACGATGTCATCCAACCAACAACAATTAATTAATCATATGTTTCTTCATTCAAGTAGGTTACATGTAACACTTTTGATTCGTCATTGAATACAATGCTTAGTGATTCTTCTGCCGGTTTGGAATTTATATCCACCGAGAAGACACCGGTAAGAAACTAGCAGATTAGTTACAGTAGCAGTATCTTATTTATAGCTATGTCTAGCTCACTTTAGAGGAAGTCATATAGTTTTGTTTTGATAAGCGAAGAAACATTAAGTAAGTTGGTTTAGAGGGAAGGTGGAGCAGACCACTCCCCAAAGGTGGCACCTGTTCACAAGCATGACGTATGTGCCAGCCATCGCTAGGACCTCATTACCACTTAACATCAGGTGGGATGAGGTCAATCTTGAAATGCGATATAAAAAAAATACGCTCTTTTTTGAAAACTTGAAGGTTGTATTGGTCCCGAAATACCGCTAGCGACAATTTGTTCAACAGTTAGGTTGCTACGAGGCAGAAAGTTACGAGAAAAACGCACAATTGTAGACAAATATCTAGATGGTGAAGATGTATAAAAATCGCGTTGAACGATGACAAAAAATGACGGCTGGGATAATTCTGAATAATGCCTCTGCATAATCACTGTTATAAAGTAAAGTTGTCTAAGTTTCGCTATTTATAACTCAAGAACGGCTAAACAGATTTGGCTGGAAATTGGCGAGGAGGTCATTTAGAACCAGGAGAATGACAAAGGATACTTTATTTTATTATTTTTTTGCTTTTTTTTAAGTCTGCTCATTTCTTGCCTATAAAGCGGAACAAAGTTCGCCGGGTCAGCTAGTATGCAATAAAAAACACAGCTAAATAAATAAATAAATATTGGACAACATCACATACATTGCTTTGATTATGTGGTAAGTAGCTAAAGCACTTGTGTTACAGAAATCAGAAACAACGAAGGTACTACAACACCCAGACCCGAGACAATATGGAAAAGTTCGTTTCCCATATTGACCCGACCGGAACCTCAGAGATGGCGCGACGCCAAAGTCCGGCACGCTTGCCTCTTGGCTACGGAGGTCGTAAATAAAGATTGAAAACTATCAAG
Source organism: Glyphodes pyloalis (assembly GCA_037074685.1). NCBI lineage: Eukaryota > Metazoa > Arthropoda > Insecta > Lepidoptera > Crambidae > Glyphodes > Glyphodes pyloalis. The sequence continues at coordinate 853,601 of JAYKKO010000050.1, forward strand.
CAACCAAAATGAATCCCATAACTTTCACACCTTCTAATTCTTTCAAAATACCTACAACGTATTTTATAATTAAACAATTTCCATTACATTACAGTCACATTGTTAAGTTGCATGTTACAGTTACATTAAGCTATTAAACGATTACTTAGTAAAACACAGAAACATTTCATAACGGTCACCTTTTTATGAGCCGCTTAACATGTTTATACAAACAAATGAAATTGTTTCTTTGTTTGCTGATATTTACAAATGTTGAACATACTTTTAAAATCGCACGGAATTAATAAAAAATAATGTTAAATGTTGACAACTACTTTTGGCTTTGTGCCTTTTAAATAAGGAAAACTAGTTTTAACTGGTAGAAATAGTTCTAGGCCTGTTATTCAATATTCTTAACAATCCATTGTCCCCGTCCTATCTTAAGAAACAATTTCAATACCTCTGTCTATCTCACGACCGTTCTCTTCGCTCCTCAGACAATCTCAGCTTAAGCATTCCAAGACATCATACTGAGTTCTTCTCCAAGTCTTTTACTGTGCAAGCCATCCGGCTTTGGAACACTCTGCCCACCGAAACTCGACAATCCCTCAATAAGGGAATTTTTAAATTAAAAGTTCGTGAATTCTTTTATTCCTCCCCCTCTACATAAAATTTCGTTTGCTCAATTGTTTGCTTTAATTATTCACTTGTTTGCATATATTTATATATATTATTTTGTTTTATATTTATATATATATATATATACATATATTATATTGCTTAATTATTATATTTATTTATCATGAACCTATGTATGAATATTCTATTCTCGTGTGTAATTTTCTGCTATTTATGATTATTAATTTTGTTGTTATCCATACTCACATTTTTACTGTTACCGCACCCATAAACGTACTATCTGCATGACCCAACGGTTGACTGGTAGAGAATGCTCCTAGCATTAAGTCCACCTTTTGTACTTTTTTTTTTTTTTGTGCAATAAAGTTTTTAAATAAAATAAATAAATAGTTTTGAATGACAGAAAAAAATATTAAAACAGTAGCTTAGGAAATTACAACATTTAAACAATAATGAACTTACAGATTGAGGTAAATAATAGAACAGCACCAACAAAACAAATTGTAAGAACACATATGACACACAAAAACAAGACAAAAACGTTTACCATATTGAAACAATCGGGTATCGAACGCGGGACCTCTGTGATGGCGGGACGCCAGCTTCAATATCCACATTGCCTTTACTAAACCTACATACGCAATCCAGGCAATATTATTCTAGTACTTACAAACATATAATATGTATATTTAAAAACCCCATTCGACATTTTATTGCGGCGTGTCGGCCATTTTAAACCAATTTCCATCAAACATAATTAAAAACACTCAAGACTAATATGTGAATACATATTTAAAAAAAAATGTAATAAATTTTATTAATTAAATTACATATTAAAGTTTTTATGTATATTTTTTTGTATTCATCACGTTATGGTATTTATCTTTTCTGTTAATTTTGTCTCAATTTATATTTTGCGCGGCCGTACCCATTTCTCGATATTATTTCCTCTACCTAAAGATTCAGGGTTCAGTAAAGTCTTTGCAATAAAATGTATCCATCTATTAGTTTATCCGTTCAGGAGCTACAATACAGACAAACAGTCAGACAAACGGACACGTCAAGTAATAACCCCGTCGTTTTTGCGTCAGCGTTCACAAACAGAATGTTGTCAGTAAAACACTTTATCATGTAAATCTTTTTGCCGTCAAGCGCAGTCAAAACTTCGCTCAATAGCACATGGAATGCCATTCATGGTGTCCCCATTCTTTGATAAGGTAAATAAATTAAACTCGCACTGTCTGCCTGATGAGCACTTGTATCGCGTGTGACGAGGGTGAAGGATTGGTGTAGGAATGCATTGTTAGCCTTTGTTGTTAGGTCAGTGGGATAGTTTGTATGCACGCTTTGAACTTATCTTTGAGGGGATATTTGTGGGGATTGATAAATATTGCTGAAACAGGACACGCACTGTTCCAAGTCATACGTGTACATATTGTATAGCAATGGGCTTAGAACAGAACCTTGAGGAAGACTCTGCCAGACGTTGCGAAGAAGAGTATGGTTGTATGACAATTACAATATTGTACAGCTATAAAAATGAACCGCAAAATGTGTTGGTAAGCGCATAACTCGACAACCCTTGAACCAATTTTTACAATTATTTTTTTAAAATGTTCATTAAAGTCCAAGGATGGTTTTTACTGCGAGGAAAATTCGAATAATTGCCGGGAAAACTCAAATGTCCAGCCCCTTTTAATTCTCCTGTAAAAACGTTTTCTAACTAAAATTTTAGAGTCAAGCCACATTTCTTTTTGATAGGACGAAGTCTTTTGGGTACTCTAGTTTTAAACAAATTTATCAGGTGATATCTTCAACATTGTCCTGATCCCATAGTACGTAGTTTAAGTACTTGTGTAGGAATACATCTACACATACCTGTTTTTAATATTGAAATAACCACTTTTCTTTACATGCATATGAATATGTACGGTACATACAACAAAATAATACGTTTAAAATTATTTTAAAGAAACAGAAACATGTTCATTTCACGGAAAAAAATGTAAAAAATCGATTATGTTTAATTTGTCATTGTCTATTTGTTCAGGCTTATTTCTGAAATGGCTTATCCGAGTTTGTCGGGACTTTTATCGGCAGGTAGGTTCGAATCCCATACCGCAATGAGATAAAAAATGTCTGTTTCTTTTTAATATTTAAAGTTCGTTTGTGCAGCGTAAAGCACTAAAAAAAACTAAAAACACTAAAAAATACGCTTTTAGCACGCATTAAAAATTACAAAATAATTCAGACATTTAAGAAAGAAAGCGTGGAGCGTTTATGTTATGTTTACTCTTTTTGGACAAATCGCTCCACGCTTTCTTTCTTAAATGTCTGAATTATTTTGTAATTTTTTAACTATTAATTTTATGTTTTAGTTTTGCCATCTATCGATAAATAGCAGAACTTATGACTGTATGGAAATATCACCCATCGACACTTTAATTCAGCAACTCGCCTCTAGGTGGCATTAGTTGTATCGGCGTTACTACGCATGCGTAATTGTTTCGTTTTTTTTATTCCTGGCGTTTTTTATCGAATTATTGTATTGTCATCGATCCTAAAGACGTATGCAAAGTTCCAAGCTAATTAGGTGTTTAGAAACCGTTGAAAATCGTGCTCAAAGATGTTGTTACATACATACATCCTGAGTTAATAATAAAAGCGTGTTAAAAAAATCTTAGTTATCATCCAACGGCATGTATAGTACGAGTAATTTAAATCGGCCCGGGACCATATCAGGTCTAGACAGATCCGATTTAAAACACTCTCTCTCGATTTCCAAAATAATAAACGGCTGAAATAACAAAATGGCGACGGTCGCGTGCGGCCTCGCTGCGACGAACATGTCAGCAGTCCGATTTTATGAAACCAATTTGGTCGGATCCTCGTTACCTACGTCGAATGCGTCGAGTTGATGATCCTGCATTTATTTAATTAATTCTTGTTCGGTTACAATGGACCTTTCGTTTGGAATCAGTTTAGCTGGAGCTTTTGCGGTGGATGTCAATTTGCGTCCATTAATTTATAACGGAGCGGTTTATGAACGTAATTTGAAGTTAAATATTTGAGGGCGTCACAGTCTTATATTATTCTGGTTCTGTGGTAAATAGGAAAAGCACTTGTTTTAAAAATCAGACATAACGACGGTAACACAACACCCAGACCCGAGACAATATAGAAAAAATCGTTTTCCTAAGCACATCCAGAATTGAACAAAAGTCTGGCCTGCAGGAATGGAGGTCAAAATCACCTATTCAGGTTTATGTAACCATTTACGAAAACAAACGCATTCAACTAACCGTCTCTCGTATTTTAGGGTTCCGTAACCAAATGGCGGAAAACTGAACCACAATGGATTCGTCATGTCTGTCTGTCTATCTGTCCATTTTTTTTATATTGCACTTCAAGATTGACCTCATCCCACCTGATGTTAAGTGGTAATGAGGTCCCAGCTTAAGGGCGACAAGTATAGTATAATAAATCTGTTACTGGACTTGTCGCCCTTACCTTGAAGGCTTGACCCCTGCTCCTAATGTAGCACCCCCCAGGAGCTCTGGAAACCTTACTCACACGTAGGAACACAACAACACAGAAGTGATTGTTATTTGGTTGCGGTCTTTTGTAAGGTGGAGGTATTTCACCAGTCGGGCTGCTCCAGTTCGAGCGAAAATCGCTGTGCCTGCCTCTCTTTACCTACCGTCCGTAACTTTAAGGCCTATACTATTGAAACTTGCTATGTAGATGTATTCTGTGAACCGCATTAAGGGTTTTTACAAATATAGACAAAAACAAAATAGATTCATACTTAAAACTGAAACTAAAATTTTTATTTGCTTCAAACCAATACGTGTAAATACGTACAAATCTATGAATAGGTGTTGAAAAATTACGTTACTTGCTGCTACAGCACCCTTCACAGGCGAGTCCGGCTCGCACTTGGCCTGTTCCTTTTTTACGTCTGCTAACCCTTTCCTATTCCACTTCGCAATGTCCACATTAATATTTCATCGCAAAACGATAGTCTAGTTGCAATTGAACGCATGCCCCGCAGTACGAGGTAACGTGGAGCACTTTCTCGAAGTGCAATAGAATATACGGAAACGCAGCGAGCGCACTATGAAAAGCGTCTTGACGCTAACACAAGTAAACAACATGCAGTGAGGTGCTTGCTTTTTAAGATTTTTAAAACATTTACTGTGCATCATTCCGTTAAAAAACATGAGTATACGTAAAAAAAAATGAGTACGTATGATTTTCGAACTATATTCTAATTGACATTGTTTGCAGAAACATGTGAAAACGACAGAGTAGAACAAACTTTGATATATTAAAGTGTGACACGCCACACGCACTAGTGATTTAATTAAAGAAACAATATAAATCACGTCCTCAAATTTCATGTTTTCATGCATGCATCAAAATAGTAAAATATTATAAAATATATTTGATTGTTAATATAAATATTATTTAATAATTTGCAAAGAAATATACTATTTTTTACTCACTTAATAAGAACCTAAATTGTAAGTTTTAAAATAGCCATAAAGGAATTGTGTACCATTAAAAAAAAAAGAATTCTATCGAACATCGTTTTCTATTTTTTGCATAGTTAGTCAAGATAATACAGGCATAATGCACACGTTAGAATTTTTTTAGTATAGCTTGTGATAAGTTGATTACCTAACCTTTTATTCCAAAGAAATAATTGTCAATTTTGTTATATTTGAAATGTTATACTGTATCCTATTGAACTGTGCCGCCAGTCTCGTCAAGACAATTGAGTCGCGACCAAGCGGCGCCACGCCACTAACTTATATCGCCTGTCTATAACGCAATGCAGTTTGGCAGACGTTTCGTTTAGAAGCTGAATACTTCTTTAAATATCTTGTCTTTGGATTGGTTCATAAATATAAATGTTTAAAAACATACGAAAGGGAATTGTTATGTTATTTAGATATAAAAAGGAGGAGGTTTTAAATTCGTCGACATGTTTATATATATATATATATATAAAGTTTTAATATAATAAGTTTTTTATTACTTACTTAATCAAGTAAGTAAAATGTGTTATCAATAAAATTTTAATATTTAATAATCTATGGGTGATAGGCCGTGTAATACACTCAAATTACCTACCGCCACAACACTAGAAATTATGACAGTCCATTAAAAATGTTGTTTCGCAGTAACAAAATATTTAAAACTGCGAGTTACCAAACCTTACCACTTAATAAATGCAAAGTAAATACCTAACGAAGGATTTTTAAATGTCGTGGCAGTCAATTAATTTAGCAGGCAGTTTGCATTTAAACAATGCAGTGTTTTCTGCCAAATACCAGCCAGTCTGGCATTTTGAAATCTGATAATTATAAAATGCCGCGTGACATTTGAAACCCGGCTTTTTACGTTGGCCCGGGGTTAGCGGTGGTATTATGGTAAATATGGTACGGTAATAAGTGAAACTTGTGGAATATGCTGTTTGGGTCTTGATGAGTTCAGAGCGGGCTTTGGCGTAGCACCGACTCTGAGGTCTCGGGTTCAGATTTCGGTTCGGCTGATATGGAAAATAATATATTCTAGATTGTCTGAACCGAAACCTGGATGTAGTCTCAGGTCTGGTACCTTCGTTGTTTCTGGGGTCTTTAACACAAGGGCAATAGTTACTTAGGACTAAATCAGAGTAATGTGATGTTGTCCAATATCTTTTTATTTATGTACTACTAGCTGTGCCCGCGACTTCGTTCGCGTGGACTACATCCTTTCATGGTCGGTTTTACCCCTTTTTCCCCTTATATTCGAAACAAAAAGTAGTCTATATTTTAATCCAAGTTTCGAGCTATATTTGTGCCAAATTTTATATCTCTAACTTCAAAAATAAACATTTTTCCATATAAACTTCCAAAAGTGGTAGTACCCCCCTCCCCCCTTATTTTTTTATAAAAAGTAGCCTATGTCCGTTCTTGAGATTCAACGTATACCTATACCAAATTTCATCAAAATCGGTTGAGAGGTTTAAGCAGGAAAGCGTAACAGACACACAGACAGACAGACAGACAGAGTTACTTTCGCATTTATAATATTAGTAGGGATTATTAATGAGCCAAACTCCACAGACAGTTGCACTGCCACATTTTCTCAAACCGCCGAATGGCTTTTTACTGAGAATTACATTTTCGAATTTGTCTTAAGTCTGGGTATAGTGGTACCGTCGTTGTTTTTGATTTCTGTAACACAATTGCTTTAGATACCTATCGCAGAATGTATATAGCTAAGCTTCTGTTAAAAACACATAAATCATTTAAAAATTTTAAAGCAATCCTTTTTCAGCGTTTAATTTACGAACCGCATTACAATTTTGGAAGTCAAATAAAAAACAAAACTTAGATTGTATCTATTCTTAAAACCCTTTTGTAAGTATAAAAGTTTCATCGTCAAAATCATTTCTAAAACGTGCCGGAAAGCGAATCCTACGACCCTCACAGAACCGCCGTCTCCACATTCATTTACCATCACAAACTCCACTAAACCAACTTGTTATACCTCCCAAACACTTGTAACCGTATTAATGAAATTCCAATCACCACCTCTCAAAGTAAATTCAACTCTGCTACTAGAGAGATTGGTTGTACTTTCGAGTGCGTTTGAAGATGAGGCTTCCCCCGGTCTCCTGTCAAACGCCTAGTGAAGCTTGAAGATACAGTATCGGTACATGCCATCTTATTCATAGCCTCAAGTATGGCAGGTTGGGGTACAGTTTTGTTAGTTTTACGCTTGGGGTTAGTAATGCTTTCCACATGGTTGAGTGACGAAGGACGTGTCATGGCGTTAAGATTGGCAACAATGGGAAATATTTGGTTTGAAACGAGCAACTCTGTAATTAAAGTACTTCTCAAATATTTTTAGAGATATCTGACGTCCGTAGCCGAGCTCTGAGCGTTTCAAGAATGAGGTCCCGAGTTCATATAATTATATATAAAAATATTCAACAAGTTACCGCAAGATATTATTGACTTACCCATGCATAAATTTAAGGTCTATGTTAAATCATGTTTAATGAAAAAAGGGTACTACAAACTTGATGAAAATTTCAATGATAAACATATATGGACATGATTGTCTGCTCGCTCGCACACCATATTTTTAAGATCTCTAGTTCCAAATATTGTAAAGATTAGGATAACTACTGAGTTTCTTGCCGGATTCTTCTTCTTCGAGGATTAGGTTCCGAACCGGATGTAGCTTCAATTTTGGTTTGTATTCATTTTGACGATGCATAAGTGTTACTTGTAACCAACATGAATAAATGAATTGATTATGATTATAGAATAGGAAGAGTTTTTATTCATTTAAACTTTTGCGAAAGCATTTATGAATTGTGAAATTAAGTTTTCGGAATGTTGGTGCTGTTAATAAGGGCCGGCTAAAAACTTTATTTATAAATTACTCATAAATGAAAACAAAAAAAATATTACATAATATTTATTAATTATTGTCCAATATTTGTTTATTATACATTTCAACAGAATACGTTCAATGGAAAGACATAGCTATTAAAATCTCTGTTGGATTAACGCCGCCAGTCCCTACGTTGTCTGTTTGCCATGGCCACAATAAACCTTAGTTTGAGACAAGGCTATTAGCCGTTTAATTTTCAAAACCCTTACACAAACATGTAGACACACAAACGCAATGTTTACATGTCTGTCTGTCTGTCTGTCCATGGCATCAAAGCTCATAAAATAATTTGGAGAACTGATTTTGATTGAGTTTTGTCCGTTTAAAAGGGAATTAGTTAGGGAGAACACCCACAACTAACTGGGAGTTAAAAAGATAAAAACTCAACTAGAATTCATTTAGAAAAATATGGACAGCACCTATAAAATTTGGTATAGAAATCAGTCCAAGATGGCCGCCGCACGTTATGTCACATTAGTCATTTTGACGTGACTCTCATACAGGTATCAAATAAACTACTAATAAACTAAAAATATGACTATTACTATGACAAATTTTGAATCCAGGTGCGCTTATATCGAGCTGCCCGACGGTTTTTGAAAAATAAATTTCATTAGTGGCAATATTCTTTGCTAAGTAAATTCTAAGGCCGCATTGGGTGTAAACAGCAGTTTGGATTCTAACACACTCTCGTCCCATTAGGAAGATCACTCTCCGATATTGAGACTATAAATAAAGTACAGTGGCCCACACGCCTTGCACGTACTACAGATATATCGCGCCGAGTGTACTCCTATTTGGATACAGAATACCGAATGTTACTATTTCTGTGATTCGCATATGGATTTTTTGTGTAGAGGTACAAATAGATACGAATATAATGTAAATAAACTAGAATACACAAATGAGTTGTGTAGTTTGTTTACATTATAGAGACATATATCTACATTATTGAAACGAATAAAAATAGAAGGGAAAATTATGTTTTTCCAAGAAGTCGAGATTAAAGCAATCTTGTTACGTTTTCTAAATAATTTAGTACAAATATACAAGGCGAACCTGATGCCCAGTGGAATTCTCTCCTAATCGAACCACATTGAAAATTTAGAGGTAGTGCATGGCAAAAGTGAAAAGTAGGTACTTCTGTATACCCTCGTTATATCGAGTATAAGTTTTAAACATCAAGCCACTTGCTTTATTATTTATTTTTATTGTTATGTATTTTTTTTTTGTATTAATCACGTTATGGTATTAATGTTTTCTGTTTATGTTTTCTCAATTAACACTTTGCACGGCCGTACCCGTTTCCCGATACCTACTATTTTATCTACCTAAAGGTTGTCTGGAAGATATTGCTTTCTAGCAATTAGACCGCCTAAATTGTAATTGAATATGTCTGTAAAACCAATTTAAAATTGTAAATTTTTCTGTGCACTTAAGTGTATCTATCTATCTTTCTTACTTCATAACAATGCTTTCTAATATTTTTTAAACCCCTTAGTCGTGGAGTTCTTAAGGAATGTCGACACCCTATATAGAACATATTTGCCAAATTTTAAGTTTGTAGGTCTTATACTTTCTGAGATTTCGTAATAAACCAGTCAGTTACTCAGTAAGTGATACAGATGAATAAAAGTGAAATTAATTGACTTTGACAGACATAAAACTTGGCATATAATTCGTTTGCTCAAAATGCCTCCTCTCATTCAACTGCCTGCCTTTCCGTTAAAGTATATAGTCCGTTTGGCTCCCACAATAACGCTACCGAACGCATCCCCTTTAAAATACACATGCCAACAGATAATAAAAGCCATCGCGTCTCGTCTGCGGCGTCAAACCTCATTAATTTCATTAGAGCCGTTGTTCGGAACTACATTAATTTTGTGTCTGCTTCGCTCGCTCCGCTCCGCTCGCTTTTTGAACTTTGCGACGGGTACTGAGTGTATTATGTGGGGTAAGGAAGTTTAACGGTGGGGCAATGGTGTGTGGACATTCGTGGGTGGAGATTTGTTTTATTTGAGTTTGACGAAACGTATGTAAACGAAATAAGTTGACAATCACACTTATAGTTTGGTATTAATCTAAGATTTTCCTTTTTTAACTTTTAATCTTTATTGCTCAAAAAGTAGATAAAAAGAGTAATTCCCAGTTTCAATATTTTACGATTTTTATTGTGTCAAAAAAACTATCCGTATTTCTCCAACCGATTATAAATCGTTAATACCGTTCCATAATTAACTTACCATATCAGCTACCATTAGTCGCCCGCCAGTCGTTTTAGCTTATTCCTCGTATAATTGGTTACTAACTATGGACTGTTCGTAATAAAACTGGTTTTGGAATGGAAAAAGTATATTCAAATTAAATAAAATTACAAAACTTAAAAACCCCAAGCTTACGTGGCGAGACGGAAAAATAACAACAGACAATCGAGCTATGTCATAAATGACATGTGCATCAAGAAAATATAAGTATTGCAAAGAGGCTTGTATACCTACACAACCTGTCGTTGACACTAACAGTAACTAAAATGTATCATTTTTTAAATATTGGAACCGGGTATAATTTAATTCAGCAATTTTAATTATAAGTAGAAGGGGAAGAACAGAAGTATTCACGAACTCTCATTTTAAACAATGCCTTTGGTCAAAAAATATAATTCTTTTTCAAACGAGTACCGGACGACACGCACAATCTGGGATGTAATCAATATACCTACTCGTAATAATTAGTCAATAAGCATAATATAAGCTAGTCAACTTAAATACTTTTAAATACCCGTGAAAACACGATTCCTTCACACATTTTATATGACGGTAGTATACTAAGGCGTTAAAAACGTACTTATAAACGACGATCTCGGTGGCGCAGTAGCTAAGGTAGACGGCCAAAGCGCGAAAGGTCCCGGGTTCGATTCCCTATCAGGTCAATTTGGAAAACGAACTTTTCTAAATTTACTTGGGTCTGGGTATGCTGGGTTGACGCTCCCTATTAGTATCCGTCGTCTGGTGCTCATAGTACAAGGGAAAACCTTAGTTTGAGATCAGGTGATTGGTGTGATTATCTGGCACATATTTAAATACGATGACTATTGGATAGTGTCGGGATATTTTTAATAACATTTTAAGTGAGACATAAAATACTGATACCTACTTATCTTGTCTTACCAACATTTTGAAAACCAATTACAGACTATTTAAATATATTTTTTTACTCATAACCATTTTCGACATCAGAACATTTATCTGAATTGTTTGGCTTAATGTTGCTTTATTTTGCATAACATTTGAATTAAAAATGGCGTCTGGTGTCGAGTTTGGCATCGTTACAAATTGGCAGCAGTTTGCTTCGCGATAAGAGACGGATCCGATCCGAAATCTTTATTTTATTTTTAAGTACTCATGGAACATAATACCGGGTCATGTTTACTTTTTAATCGAATTTAAATCTAAGCTTTAATTGGGATAAAATAACAATTTGCTTCAAAGTATGGTAACTTTTGTTAATCTTCATAATGAATGTTGTGACGTATGATAGGACCAAATATATAAATATAATCGTTTTAATGGAGAAAATTATAACATTGTATTTAGAATCAACGACATCTTTCATTTTACCTCGTCCTCTCTTAAAAATATTGTATTCAGACTAAACGTAAACAATTAAATTCGCCATCTACTATTTCCTCTACCTTCAGGTTGTCTGGAAGAGATCGCTTTCTAGAGATAAGACCGCCTAAATTGTACTATAATTAATCTGTAAACCCTATTTCCGTCAAGATTTTGAGCAATAAAGTATATCTATCTATCTATTCAAGTTTTTAAGTAAGTTAAACAAAAGCAAGAAGATATATCATACTAGCGGACTCTCTACCTTCATCTACCTTAATTTTCCCTCATTTTCCAATGTTAAATAGCCTAAACCCATTTTCGATTAATGAACTATCCACACAATAAATATTTTATTCAATTCGAGCCAGTTGTAACTGAGATTAGCGCGTTCAAATAAAAACAAGCTCTTCATCTAAAAATATTAAGTATAGGTTTAATTTTATATGGCAGTTCTTAAGTATCTGAACAAATCAAAATATTGAGTTTAATGTTTCCGCTGGTATTTATTCAATCAAAAACTCGAAACTATTTACTTATATCTAATTGTTATGTTTTTGCAAAAATACTTAATAAAAACATTTCTTAATCTTAAATAAAGAAACAGAAAAATTTCATCTCCCCTTGCAGTGCAGGACCCACGACCTTTACGTATCAATAAGTATGTAGTTCTAAATATATTCGGCAGATGGGGCACTTACCGTAGGCTAACGGTTGATACAGCAGAAAAATTTCATCTCCTACGATAACTTGTGGTTAGCTCAGTTGGAAGAGCAGCACGCGCGATACGCAGATAAATTCGCTAGTGCGGCGTATAGCACTAGCTTTTACATTCCTTTTGACATTTCATTTTCTTTTTTCAAAATTGCGGGAAACATAAATAATGTGGCCAATGAGAGCATGAAAGATTTATACTTTGATTTATAGCCAAAATAGAAAGAAAGAAAAAAAAAACATTTATTGGCTCACACAAACTTTAAGAGTATCTGAATAAGCTACTTGCAATATAAAACATAAGCCAGAAGGTATTACCCAGTCGAAGCTTTCGTCTTAATATCGATCGCCACAAATCTCTCCATCGTATCCCAGCTACATCAATACCAGATCAATTAGCCGGAGTCCCGAACCTCCAGGGTCCTCGGCTCGACTGTTTGTCCCTATTCTAATTCTGTTTGCGGGACGTCCCGACACCACAATCACATTAGAGGTGGCTGCTCGATTTTGAAACGATTGTGGGATAAATGGAACGGTTCAGTTTGATATTCGAAGGTAAATTTAATATACATTGTCTGTTGTTTTCATTAGATTGATGTTAGCTAGATGGTATACAATGCGCACACTTTCTAATCCCCGTCCAGGTCCTATAGTTAGGTTAATGATCTAAATTTTTGTTAATTGGTCGCGTTCTAAAGGGGACTGGAGTAGTCATGCTCACTAAAACGTCACTGGGGTGGTGGCGCTATGTGGCGGGTCGTTACATTCCCTTCAATATGGTTGAGTGAAGCGATGGCTGGCACATACGTCATGCTTGTGAACAGGTGCCACCTTTGGGGACTGGTCTGCTCCAGTTTACCTATTAAAATAACTTAATGCTTTTGTTCACTCATCAAAATAAAACTATATGACTTGGTTCAAAGTGTTCTATAAGTTAGATACTGGCACTGTAACTGATCTGCTGAGTTTCTTACCGGTGTCTTCTCGGTAGATATAGGTTCCGAACCGGAAGTAGAATCACTTTGCATTATATACAATGACGATTCGAAAGTGTTATTATATGCAACCTACTTGAATATACAAATATTGAATTGAATTGAATAATATATGTCAAAAGCACTTATTGTGTTACAGAAAACAGAGTCACTAAAACCCAAAACAAAAAAGAAAAGTTCGTTTTTCATATCGGTTACGCAGATCGTCAGACCAAAGCAAAGGAAATTTAAAGTACATAGTAAGGTCTTCTGATATTTTTTTTTCTAGATTTTAATTTCATAGTGCATCAAGTCACACCAGCGACAAAGAGGTAGGGCATAGCGATTTATAGCTCGAACTGGAGCAGCCCGACTGGTGAAATGCCTTCAACTTACAGAAGACCGCAGCTAAAAAACAATCATTCCTGCGTGTGAGTAAGGTTTCCAGAGCTCCTGGGGGATGCTACATTAGTAGCAGGGGTCGAGCCTTTAAGGTAAGGGCGACAAATCCAGTAACAGCTTTATTATACTGTTCTTACATAACCACTTAACATCAGGTGGGATGAGGTCAATCTTGAAGTGTAATATATAAAAAAAGCTTTCAAGGTAAGGGCACTTATTGCACGGTAACAGTTTTATTTTGCTGTACTTGTCGCCTTTAAGCAAGAACCTCATTACCACCTACCAAGAAAAGGAACAGATGGGATGAGGTCAATCTCATGAAGAGCAATATAAAAAAGAAAAAATATAGTACATTTTATGTTAGTTCTTCAACAGAACTTACCCACGGTATTGTCATTCGGTCTCTTAAATCAGATTATACAAAACTCAATAATGTGTTGACCCATCCTCTGATAGCGGTCATCAAATTAGAAGCCATTCGCAAGTAATTTTAGTCAAAATTTAATTAAAAAAACTCTTCCACCACCCAGACATCCTTACGTATGATTAATACGTTTACACAATATAGATCTTATTTCCACCTCATTAAAATGATAAATTAAACAAACCACGCAGACCAGTTGTAGGCGCGCCTATAAATCGTCGAACAAAAGTGCCTCCCCCGGGCTCGTATTGTTCGGTTAATTGCCTTGCGATCGGACATTACACAGTACAGAACCATGTGTAGGACATTATGAATCGTTTGAATGCGAAAACTCTCCTTCAAATACAGGACCATCGCTAACGTACCAAAGCAAACAGTGAAACTGGAGAAAAAAATCAGAATGATATTAATTTGAAAGAACTAGCTGACCCGACAGACGGTATCCTGTCTTAACGATCATATTTTTTTTTCTTTTCGACAAACGGTTTTCACTTGAGCTACAAATAAAATGAAATTTCTAATAAACATCGCTAAGAACACTCTCGACCAATTCATTTTTCAAACAAAAAAGCATGAAATCAAAATTGGTTCACCCTTTTGGGAGCTACGATACCATAATGATAGCCAGATAGACAAACTCGTCAACCCCGCTTTTCTACGTCAGAGAATAAAAGTATGATGTTAAAATACCTTCTGTTGTTAAATTAACATGCAGATTCAATAGTATGATATTCAACTATAATGATTAATTCTCTCTCTATTCCTTTACTAATGTTGTAATGTTTATATGTTGTTGTAGGTACTACTAGTCTGTTTTAGATGTTGTGAGAGAATTAAGAAATTTATTCACACCATCGCGCGTTTAACGTAAAATAACGTGACTCTAAACACTTCACATTGACAGAATCATCCTGTAACCAAAATAACGGCATCCATAAAAAAGATGCTAAAACACTGGTTTTGTAAGCATTACCTCATAGCCCTGGACCCCAAACCGTAGTCGGCTTAGTATTTAGCTCTAACAATGAGTAATCCCCGCCATCGCAGCAGTCAATCGTCGCATTGTTTCGGTCGCAGTGTCCACACAGCTAATCGAAGTGCGCGATACACTTCGCCGATGAGTTTATTAGCGACCGATCGGCCGGCTGGAGTGACGAAACAAACAGAGTTGGGAATCGGTGGTACAGGTGAAATGCATTTAGCGATATTGTAATCACTAAATTATATTTATTTCATGTTAGGTTGCTGAGCTTGGTTTCGTTTTATGTGGAATGATGTTTATTAGGTTAATTAAACAATTTAATCAATGAACACGTGGCAAATCAAATATCTTGATATATTTTTTTGCGATTGATTAGTGTTGTTTCGGAAAGAGCCTCATTATACTGATGAGTTGAGAGCATTTTAAAGGCATAATGGAGATAACCTTAAAGATGTGGTAACGCGATGTGTGTTTACTACTATAGGCCTCTTTTGATGGGCGTCACATTACTCTATGCCAGGCTTTCATCCAGCAGCTCTTCCAAGGTCATCAGCCCGGTGGTTTTCTTATTTATTACTTATCCTACTTTTAAGCCCTTACGACCGGATGTTTTGAGTTTCACGTGTTTGTGGGCTTGTTAATCTGGTATGGTAGCTACCAAACGGGTGAACCGATTTTGGTTTTTTTTCGTCCACTGCTCAACATCGGTCTTTCTCCAATCAAACTCTAGACTTTACTGAACTAGCCTCTATTGACTCTCTTTTCCTTAGTGTATAGAAAATACCTTTGCGTACGGTACCGCTACTGTGAGGATGCCAGTGACGTGTGTGGGCTTCTCTCGCTCCGTAGGAGCAAGGACCGCCCTAATAAAAACTCCCTACACCTTCTCATCTCCTAGTAACGGCACCACGGGAAAATGAAAGACCCATAACTAGCGCAGTGAGAATCCATTGTCTTTTCGTACCATTGTAACAAGGTCGTCTGTCCATCTTGAGGGCAGTGAAATGGCATCCTTAGCTAAGCGTTAACAGATCCATAATTATTCCCCATTCTAAAACCTTTCTGCCCCATCAAACATAGCTTCAACGATCTCTGTGGCCTCTGTAGATTTGTAATCCTTAAACCTACAACACATGTACATAAATAAAATACGACCAAAAAAGTTTTTCCAATTTCATTTCCATCCTAACAGCCGGACGTGTAACTAAAATCTTTGCTCTCCCGAACCGTTTAAAAACCGTCTGATTGTTATTCAACAGGCGTGCGACTGATTGGCGACAGCGAGTGACAAATCGTTCCGCGGTGGCGGGCGTGGGTGACACTGTGTTATGTCGGCGAAATTGCGCCAACTCGTTGTGTTAACTCACTTCTGCAAAAGTTGGCGTAACAATACAGGAAATAGGAAATTTAGAAGGTCCCAAAGTGTAAAGTTGATTTTGTTAGTTCATGATTATGCTTTTGAATCGATTTGAGGAAATAAAAAATAAATAAATAGACTTAATGATAACATTCAAATAACGTTGTATCAGCCCATTAGCATCCACTAAGTGCTTTCTGCTTTAATCTAATATATAAAAATGAATTGCAAAATGGGTTAATAAGCGAATAGCGCAATTTAGACAATTTTTTTTTTAAATGTTTGTTGAAGTTCAAGGATGGTTTTTACGGCTAAAAAAATCGAATAATTGCCGGGAAAACTCTAAAGACAGCCCTTTTCTTTTTTCAGTACAAACGTTTTCTAACTAAAATTTAGAGTCAAGCCACATTCCAAATTTTTTTTTGACAGGACGAAGTCTGTCGGGTCCGATAGTATGCTATAAATATGTTTGGAACTACGTACTTATCGGCCTATGGTACATTAGTTGCAGAAATATTTGAATCAAAGATACTTTGTCATCTCAATTGATTTTTAATTAAAAATTTTAACAGTTACAGTAGTTGAGTTTTACTGTGACATATACAAACATACATATGCTGCAGCGTTTGTAGCAAAAATACTACTTTGAACTGGAGTGCTTTCCGATAGTTTGGATAACACGCGTGGGTGAGGCCGGGTGCGATTGAGCGTCCATCGTTGCAGTGTTTTTGCGTCAAATTAATGAAACCCTTTTAGTTTTTTAATACACTGTGTGAAAATATGAAAATTCACACCTGCCTGAATCGGTTACTGGTTCAATAGGTTCACGTGTTAAAACTTGTTAACAAAAATGAAGACCGCTTTCAGGATACAGGTTCTCAGTCATACTGCGAAAATGTCGACTTATTCCTTTCAATTCTGAACCGGTAGTAGACTCACAATGAGGGTGTTCCCGAGTTGGTGATACATAGACGTGGAGTCGTACTTTTAATTGATTAGTGATTTAAATGTCATGATGACATCCATAGTTGTCAATTTTGTAAACCATAGCAGTTGCACTCCACGCCTACGTATCAATATCTAGTGGATTTTTCGCAAGCGAACATCTTCATTGCATTCGTTGAAGATTCAATCATGGCACCCACTTGAATAAATAAATATTTAACTTTGACTAACTCTATTCACATTATAGCAATAAACTAAATAGATACTGCTACTGTACTATAAACGACCTCCGTAGCCGAGGCGAGCGTGCCGGACTTTGGTGTCGAGCTATCTCCGAGGTTCCGGGTTCACTCCCCGGTCCCCGAGAAACGAACTTTTCTGTATTGTCACAGGTCTGGGTGTTGTGGTACTGATGTCGTTTCTGATTTCGGTAACACAAGTGCTTTAGCTTTTTATTTACTGTAATTACTTTACTAAGTTTTTTACCAGTAACTTCTCGATCGGTTCCAAACCGGCAGTAGAATTACTTTGCATTGTATTCAATGACAATGCAAAAATCTTATTTAAAGCTTACTTAAATAATAAAATATTAAAGTTTGACTTACTCCATCAAATGAACTTCACCATAAGGATAATTTAAACAGTAGGCTTCCACTAAAGCAGATTAGGGCAATCTATATAAACTACACCATTTCACGGCGAACGCCAGCGAATGGGCCATCCAGCTAACTAGGCCCTTCGCATGCCGCCCAGAGCCCAAACTTATAATAATGGCTCCGTTTCAGGGTACAGTACCAGAC
Source organism: Glyphodes pyloalis (assembly GCA_037074685.1). NCBI lineage: Eukaryota > Metazoa > Arthropoda > Insecta > Lepidoptera > Crambidae > Glyphodes > Glyphodes pyloalis. Next base: position 871,883 of record JAYKKO010000050.1, read on the forward strand.
AGAAATAATCCACAGCTTTAAACTGAGCCCTGATGTTAGTAAGTAACCCCAACAGCAGTGAGGATGTTCTTAAAAGAAAACATTTAGATAAGTTTAACTTCAGAACTTGCCTTTTGCCAACCTTTTTAATATGCAATAAAGTTAAAATAAATAAAAACATTTATGAACCTATTTAATATTCAATAATATTTCCCATAGCGGTAATCCACGTAATAAGTGTTACTAATGTAATGTATATGAATAAAAAATATATTTACTTCGACTTTGACTCCAATCATTGAAATCACATCATCGTTACAACACTGGTTTAATTACCACACTTTCCGAATTAAAAACAAAATGTTATGAATTTTATGTGCTTGTCTGTCTGTCTGTCTGTCACTGTATGGCATTGTTCACCTCCAAAATGAATGAACCAATTGTAATCTGTTTTTTTGTTTGAAAGGTGAATTAGCCGTAGAGTGATGCCACCACATAATGTCGCATTATAAAAATATTTAAAAAAATATACATATATTTAAAATAAAAGGGTTTGAGTAGTACTTTACATTATGACAAACTTCAAATCCAAATAACACTAATATAGAACAGTCAGAGGTATTTAAAAATTAAATAAATATTTCTTATTTTGAAAGAGACCTTACCACAAGATACCAACTCACGCTTGACCTTTCCAGAAACAAACGGGTCTGAACGGATCGTCTGGGATGCGCGAGGCTCTATAGCTAGCTCACTTTAAACACCCAGATTCAACCCTGAGATCAAGTTTAGCTTTTATCTTGTTCCTCTAGTTTGGATGCAGCAATATCTTTTAGGTTGTAACAATTAGCACTTATCTTATTTGGTAATCACGTGCTTAGATAATTTTTCTCCAAACCTCGCGTTCAATAAACACACAGTATTACGTGGAGTGTTTGTCATAATTTTTTGACGGTTACCGTAGTAGAGAGACGACCTCAATTTTGGCTTCGCGATATCCCTGAGGTCCTAGGTTTGATTTCATTTCCAATCAATTTAGAAAACGATTTTTTTATATTTCTCGGTGTATTTTGGTGACGTTTTTTTCTGATTTTCGAAACACAAGTGCTTTGTGTACTGGCCTCATTATCAAAGAAATGTATGGATTATATTTGAGCGATAATTATATTCATCACGACTTTTGTGTATCTTTTAAATAGATAAACTGTGAAAACAGTTTTGTGTGACACTGTCAAAAATATTAACACGTTTTGAATGTTTTTTTTTTCATATAAGATATATTACAAAGGATGTCAAAGTCTTATTATATTTCTATACAACTGTTAAATTTTGTATGTTAATAAAACGTTAATACCTCTCACGTCAATAAATAATTCCAACAAATTTTCACTCGACGCTCCTTGTTACAAGATTAATAGCAAAATAAATTCTTTTCATCTCAACGTCTTCATTAAACTTGTCAGAAATTCCTCAGCAGTAAGCGACCTTGTATTGTTGCTTACAACAAAAATACTGTTTTCCTAAAGGTCTGACACTAAGCCCGCGTTTGATTGACTGTTATGCCTTTGTGACCTTAAAATACCAAAATAATTTACCTGAAATATTTCATGTTGGATTTACTTTAGAATACTGGAGCTATTTACCTGGAACAAAACAATTAACTGATGTTACTAACACAATCAAAATAAATTTTTACATTTTTTTACGACCACGGTAGCAAAGTGGCTAAGGTAGACGGCGAGAGCGCGAAAGGTCCCGGGTTCGATTCAGTTCAATTTAATTTGGAAAACGAACTTTTCTGAACTGACTAGGGTCTGATTGTGCTGGGATGACGCTCCCAGTTAGTATTCGTCGTCTGGTGCTGGTACAAGGGGAAAGCTTAGTTTAAGATCAGGTGATTGGTGTGATTGACTGGCGCAGTTTGACTCACGACCTTCACGTATCGCGCGTGCTGCTCTTCCAACTGAGCTAACCGCAAGTTATCGTAGGCGATAAATGGTAATTTTTTTCTGTTGTATCAACAATAGCCTCCGGCAAATGCAAAGATGAAATTTTTCTGTTTCTTTAAAATAACTATATTAAAAAAATATCTAATACATAAGAATATCACAAAGCTTAGCCTTCCAAAAATCCTAGGCTTTTTAAACTGTTCGTACAAAACTATTTATAACAAAAATTTAAGACCAAATAAATTGATCATCTGTACCCGTTACCTTTATCGTTCATTTGAATGCTATTTTGATATGTATACTCATTGAAAGAGAATCTGTTGAGTTTGTAGCGGCCCTTCTTCTCAATAGGACCAACGTCCAGATATTACACAAAAATAGGAAAAATTGATGTCCAAAAATCCTATTGTAAATATACAGTCACTGTACTGTCTCATTCTTTATTATTATTTTTAAGACAACATCACAAACATTGCTCTAATTCCATGGTAAGTAAGTAAAGCATTTGTGTTTCAGAAATTAGAAACAACGACGGTACCACAACACCAAGACCCGAGACAATATGGAAAAGTTCATTTCCCATATTGACCCGACCGGGGATCAAAACCGGAACCTCAGAGGTGCCGCGACGCCAAAGTCTGGCCCACTCGCCTCTCGGCTACGGAGGTCGTCAATATCTCTATCAATCAATCAATGTCTATTGTGAATCTTCAAGTTACGATATAAGACCACTAGTGATTACCTACATTGAACTTGTCGTGACTGTACTTACAGAAATAAATCGTTTCATTTTACCAACCTGCATTCGCTCAACATGGTAAAGCCAATAAATACTCTTATTATGTCAAAACTCATATTATCTATGTCGCGCCATTAAGAAGTGGAACTCGTTGCCGACTCATGTGTTTCCTTCTTCTTTCGATATGGATGTTCAAAATGAGTGTGAAAAAATATCTTGTGGGCCAATGTGGCAATGCTACCGGATAGGATATTGCGATGTCAAATCCGTAGTCATCGCGATGTGTGTTCCTCTCTTACTTACTTTCAGGCTGGGAGGAGCCAATATAATGTGCTATTATGAAAAATAATACTTATTTTTGTAACGATGACTTAATTTCCACGATGAAGACTCTGGTCTGCCGTGTTTTTTCCATGCATATTTAAATTATTTAAAAAACAAACCGAAACTCGCATCTCGGGCTACGGCACAATAGCTGTAAATCTTTTTCCAGAGACAATTTTCCATTTCTTCTACAAATACACTTTCGGAATCAGAAGGGTAGCTTCGGATATCATAAATAAACCAATGAATGGGGCATCAGAAGAAAATGAAGGAAATAAAGGCGGCGCGCTATAAATATTTATAAGGGGATGATATTCAAATAGGTGCAAATACTGTGTACAAGGGTTTGAGGGTGCTTAGCTGCTAAACTGACGAAGATTTACCAGAGAGCTTTGAAGAAGTAGATTTGTACCAAATATAAATCTTTGTGAGTTTCTTAATACTATTTTTATTGCAATACTTTTGTACTGAAGGACTTGTGCAGTAGAATATTAAGATATACATTAAAGAATCGATATTTTTCTAGATTTCATGAATAATAGACATAAAATCAGAGTGAGTCATACAGTTTTAATGATATTAATGTTTATTAATATCATTCAAAGTTTTCATGTACATATACAATACAGGCAATGCAATTGTTATAACCTGTATTGTATATATTAGAACACGTATCGCGCGTGCTGCTCTTACCAACTGAGCGAACCGCAAGTTATTGTAGGCGATGAAATTTTTCTGCTGTATCAACCGTTAGCCTCCGTTAAGTGCCCTCTGCCAAATATGTTTAGAACTACATACCTACTTATCGGCCCGTGGTACATTCGTTGCAGAAATGTTTGAAAACCACGGAATCGAAGACACCTGGCATCTTAATCGATTTTATTATTTTTATAGTACTAAATATTGTATATGTTTTTGAGCGTTAATACTTTACGGTTTAATTTTATTAAATAAATCTAAAAAATATTAACTACTAAGTAGCTTGCTGGAACATTAGTTAGTACTCCTGTCCAAACCAAGCATGGCAACTCCAGCCCAATCTAGGTTTACCAAATGCAAAGGGTTCGATACCTATCCGGGCCAAATCTTTTTCTGTATAACGTATTGTACCACCATTTAATCTGGTTTCCAATACACAAGTACTAAATGAAAATATAACCTTGTAGCGCGCATCACTAGTTTACTTTTGCTATGTTGGCCAACCGATATTGGCTCTTTTCTGTTAGGTTGTCTCTCTGACGACGACAACCAATCAGCGCGCTTCCCACCGACGCGCGATCATCGGACCGCGCTCGCGCGCCCCCTCTCGTGACGCCAGTGAGTTAATAAGTAAGAGGTTGTTGAAATTTAGCTACGTTAAAACTGTGTAACTTTACCGCATAAAAAACTTTTGTATTTGTTAATGTTTAGAAGTAACGTGATTAAAACTGTTATCAAGAAACTGTGTTTGCTTTAATCGAACGTTACAAGTGGCTGCCCAACGTTGTGCGGGTAAAAAGTGAAGTGAACCTCGTTTCGTCAATCGTCGTACCTACCTACTGAACGTTTCGCGTGTGCTAATCCAGAATGCCACGGAGAGGCAAGAATGATTCGGCACCCACGGAGTCCGAGCACACGGACGATGAAGCTGTCTTTGAAGACGCAGTTTTTTCTTCGGGACAAGTTGCCGCCATGATGGCCGCCATGCAAAAGTCCCAAACTGAAGCTTTCGAACGTTTGCTGGAGAGAATAGCTCACCAGCCGCCAGCAGCAACTCCTGTGCCGACTGCCACATCGTCCGCCGGTAGCGGAACCTTCACGCACTGCACCGCTAGATTTGGCGGTGACACCGGCGAGTCAGTTGAGGCATTCATCGACGCCATTCAAAGTTACAAAGATTGCGCCAACGTGTCTGACGAGAACGCCCTCAGAGGACTTTCCATGGTTCTCACTTATAATGCAGCGGTATGGTACCAAGGTATCAAGAAAGAGATCACGTCGTGGGAATGCGCCATCGATCTCCTAATACATACTTTCGGCGACAAACGACCCCCGCATCGAATATACAAAGAATTGTTTGAACAACAACAAGGAAACCAGAACACCGACGTGTTTGTTGCGAAGTGTCGCATGTTGTTATCAAAGATTCCCGTCGGTGATTTATCCGAGAAGGCACAAGTCGACATGGTGTACGGCCTACTCGACGCACGAATTCGTAAACGTCTACGGAGAGAAGAATTCAACAACTTTTCCGGCATGTTACGCCTCGCTCGTTCCATCGAAATCGAAGAAACGGTTACGCGTCCCCAGCATCACACCGGTCCGCCCCTCAGAGCTCGCCAGAAGTCGGCGGCGCCCGAGAGCGGTCACTGCAGCAGCGCGCCGCCGCCGCGCCGGCCCGCCTCGCCGAGCGCTGATAACAACGGGTCGCCTCCAGCCGCGAGCGCGACGGCAACGTCGCGGCGCTCCACGGACGTCACCGATACCTACTCGCGATCAAGCCAGAGCACGAAACTACGATGCGTATATTGTAAACAATACGGTCACGTACGGGAAGATTGTAATAGGTTAAAAAAGTGTAGTGATGGTGTTATCAATGATAACAAGTCGCCTAAGCCGATCACCTGTTATGGTTGCGGAGCGAGAGGGGTCATGCGGTCGCAATGTCCTGCATGTAACAGTAACGTAGCTTTCTCATCTCTTTCAATCGAAAATAATTCGTCAAACTTGGTAAGTGATCAATTTCATTCAATACCTACAACCTCTGATAATCCTCCAAGTCATGACATTAACAATAAAACCATAAACAGCGGTTCTGTCCATTTAGGTGTATGTAAACATAGTATGAGCTCTAATGGTCACTGTAGATCATCTAATGTACATTCGCAACAGCTGTTCAATTCAGATTGCATTGATAACCATTTTAGTGATCAGTCTCAACTTGAAACTTTTAATTGTTATTCCTGTATCAATAGTGAGGTGTGTTCAAATGGTATTTGTGATAGGAAATTGATACCAGGTTCAACTGATAGGGTAAAACCACCCATAGTTCGACCCTTTATAAACCCACCACCTAATAAGGTATACACACCTATTATGGGCCACAATTTAAATGTGCTACCTAGTAGGGTGAATGCACCCATAAACTGTGCTAGCATTGATGTGCAATCTAGTAGGGTAAATGCACCTATAGTCTGTCCTAGCATGTCTGTGCCATCTAATAGGGTAAATGCACTTATAGGCCATGCTAGCATTGATATGCCATCTAGTAGGGTAAATGCACCTATAGTCTGTTCTAGCATGTCTGTGCCATCTAATAGGGTAAATGCACCTATAGGCCATGCTAGCATTGATGTGCCATCTAGTAGGGTAAATGCACCTATAGTCTGCCCTAGCATGTCTGTGCCTCCTTGTAGGGTAAATGCACCTATAGTCTCGCCTAGCGTTTATGTACCACCTCGTAGGGTAAACGGCCTCGTTAATGTTCCAACTCATGGGCTGTGCTGCTATAACGAAAATCAGCTTTCCGCGCCTTCCGATGTTTCGCGCGGCGCCGTCGACGCCGCGACAAGGACTGCTTTTACGGGTGATGTTTTGCCTGCGGTTTCCCTCTTTGCGTCTGACGTCTCGCAGACGACAACCGCATGTGCTACGCAGCAGAGACCAGTGCTTAGTGTTCAGATTCTTGGCTTGCGGGGTATGGCTTTGATAGACACCGCCGCTAAATGCTCGGTAGCGGGACATAAGCTTTTTAAAATATTTAAGGAGAAAGGACTTACCTTTGGATCCAAACAGGTTAACGTGAAACTTGCTGATGGTGTCGTGCATCCTCGTGAGGTCCTGGTGGCGCGTGTTAAGGTCACCATAACTGTTGATAGAACTGTACCGGTGGACTTCATAATTTTTCCTGATGCCGATAACAACGACACACTCCTGGGTACAGATTTTCTCCATGCTGCTGGTATGATAATTGATTTTTCTGCTTCTGTTTGGCGCTTATCAGGATGCTCACAGACTTACCCACTCGAGTATGAAGAAAATCGAATACCACAGCATGACTCAGTTCCATTGCTCTCAATGACACTGGCTGATGAAGGCTTATCGCTTACCCAGAACCAACGCCAGCAACGAATGCATGGACTCCAGCGCCATGAAGATGTCTTCCGTCTAGGAGGAGAGGCCACTCGCTTCGCTGAGCACCACATTGATGCAGACGATCACGCGCCCATTGCTATGCCGCCCTACCGTACCCTACCTGCTAAACGGGCAATAGCGGAAATGGAGACCTCCGTCCCTCAGGTGACACCTTACCGTTACGAAATACGAGATCGGGTTGAGAAGCGATAAGATTCGAAGAAAGAACACGCTGACTCGTCCAGAAGGTCGCCTCCGGTTCTCCAAGTTGGTGACAAGGTATTGCTGACCACCCATGCCCTTAGCAATGCTCCCAAAGGTCTAACTAGGAAATTTATGCATCAGAGAGATGGGCCATATTCAATCAAAAAGGTAGTTAGCCCTACAGCCTATGAGTTGGAAGATAGCCAGGGTCAGTATTTGGGTCGTTTCCACGTCTCCGATCTTAGGGGTCTCATTTGTAATAAGGTAACCAATATCATAGAGCCGGTTCAACCTCGCCGTCTGCGAGGTCGACCTCGTAAGTCTCAGACGCAGGCGCGCTCTTAGTTTTGCCAAATCATCGTCGGGTCGACGTGATGACTTGGAGGAGGAGGATGTAGCGCGCATCACTAGTTTACTTTTGCTATGTTGGCCAACCGATATTGGCTCTTTTCTGTTAGGTTGTCTCTCTGACGACGACAACCAATCAGCGCGCTTCCCACCGACGCGCGATCATCGGACCGCGCTCGCGCGCCCCCTCTCGTGACGCCAGTGAGTTAATAAGTAAGAGGTTGTTGAAATTTAGCTACGTTAAAACTGTGTAACTTTACCGCATAAAAAACTTTTGTATTTGTTAATGTTTAGAAGTAACGTGATTAAAACTGTTATCAAGAAACTGTGTTTGCTTTAATCGAACGTTACAACCTTAATTATTTTTTGTTTCTGTAAAATACTTAAAGTTCGTTATTACGACGTGAGGCATTATAAAAAAATCAAAACGTAACAACTGCTTAAGCTGCGTACTTAGAGATGAAGACTATACAGTTGACGCCGACTGAAATTGATAAATTTATTGAGGGTTAAAAAACACAATTACAAAAAGGGCTACTACAAAGTTATTGTGATTAAGTAAGTTATGATTGTTTAAATGAAAAATCTTTTAAATTATTGGATCTAGAATATCTTTTTATTTTGAAAAAGTTTTGTTTATTTTATTTTAGTAACTATCATAAAGAATCATTATCATATTTGAAAAGATTCTCAACATTATCAACATTCCGCACACGGCGGTAGAATACTGAACTTGTACTGACGACTCTGTAAATAAATAAATAATAAATAAGTGCGCCAGACAATCACACTAATCTGAAACTAAGGTTTTCCCTTATACTATGAACACCAGACGATGGATACTAATTGGGAGCGTCATCCCAACACACCCAGACCCAAGACAATCTAGAAAAGTTCGTTCGACCGGGAATCGAACCCGGGACCTTTCGCGCTTTTGAACACGGAGGTCGTCAAGTACTTTTGTAAAGCTTACATGCAAAAAGTTTTTTCTATTCTATTCTATTGACAATTTTATTTCCATGTCTTGTCTACTGCATTCCTCGGTCTACGCATTTAGCGCGGCACGTTTGTTGTAAACAGTCTCAATGCAGCCGTTTTAATATTTCAACTTATTAACATTAATCGAATCGAGGGGCAGCCCTGCAGCCCTTTGGTTAATATGATTCGTTTATTTGAATAAATTCGACTCCGAAAAGCGAATGGAAGCACACCTAGCATCTTTTACTTTGTATATGTCGCCATCTTGTTTAATTGGACGCCTAGGCTATTCATTAAACGCCGACATTCAATTAAACCAATAGGCCGCTAGTTAATTAAAATCTTATCAAAGTTTTAAGATTAGTTGTATCGAAAATTAGCCATTTTGGAATGCATGACCAACTCTTAGTCAGGTAATTTAAATTTAGATAGATAGATATAGAATTCACAGAAATTGGTTTTACAGGCATATTTAAGTACAATATAGGCGGTCTTATTGCTAGAGAGCAATCTCTTCCAGACAACCTTTAGGTAGAGGAAATAGTAGACATCGAGAAACGGGTACAGCCGTGCAAAATGTTTGAGAAAAATACTAACAGAAAATATCAATATAAATACCATAACAAGATAAAAATATTTAAAAAAAATACGTAAAGATAAATAAAACCATAATAAATAAATAAATACCTATATAATTAATAAATATATACATTTCCATAAAGTATTTATGATATAATCAAATAGAAATAAATATATGAAATTAAATTAATTACCAACAAAGCTTAGCATTATTTAAATACTTTGATAAAGGATACAAGTTCGGATTTGGTTAAGAGAAAGAAAGAAAGTTTTTACTCTTGATTTGAAAATGGGAAGGGACTCAGATTCCCTAATAGGTAAAAGAAGGTAATTCCATAAGCGTATGGACTGGACAGTGAAAGATTGTGAGTTTAGTTCAGTTACTTTTATTGCAGCGTTAGTAATTAAAAAGAAGGCGTCAAACAGTGCAGCAAGTTTCTTATTATATGGGCAGTTTTATATACAAACAAAGTGAGATTGTGAACTCCATAAAAAACATAGAGATGGCACATAATACCAGTGTTACTATATATTAAAATCATAATTTATGAACTTCAATATCAAGGTTAGCTTATTGGTGTTATTGGGTAAATTGTGCGTTTTAAATATCAATACAGTAAAAGTAAGCCGCACTTTATATGTGAGCTTATCACAGTTATCAATCCTCGTTATATTAATAATAATTTATTTGTATCCCTTTATTTAAACTTTATTGCACGTTTTATTTATTTATTTATTTATTTAAAAGAAACACCAACACTGCACATACTGACATTACATCTTAAAATAAATATTTAAAAAAGAAATTCTGGTATGCACTCCAATTATAGGTGTTTACAGCACTGACAAAATATTTTAAACTGATAAATCTAATTCCTATAAAGTATAATATTAATAAGGATACAAAATTTAGTAAAAGTTAACAAAAACAGACAAACTATTGGACGGCTAACAAAATCATAGATCTTATACATATATAAAGAAAATAATCACAACTCCCACAAGATGGGTATCATATAAAAGGGCTTAACTTGTAGAATATATTCATAATTCAAAAAATCAAATCCAAGATGCCAAAAAATGACGGATATACAATTTTTTTTGTCACAACTTCCTCATTATTGGTATTAAATAAAGGCTTTTTTCAAACTTATTTTGTCGGCGGTATTTTAAATTTTGATTTTTTTATCTATCCGTCTGTCTCGCCTCAACAGCATAGCCCAATCGTTCAGCAGCGCAACATCCCGCCCAGTTCGGCACGTGCCAGTTATAAAGCACTCACCAGCTTTCATATCGTGCTGAATGACTACTAGGAACTCTGTCTAGTGGGGCGTAGCTTCTTTATAGTTTTGCAAGCAGAAGCTATTTAATTAGCGTGGTTAAATTTTGGTTCCGTGGTTGGTATTTATTATTGTCTCATCACCCGGTTGACAAAGAAAACGCAGATTTTTATATTTTACTATATGTTTCTTTTTTGTTTTTTTTTGTATGTCTTGTTAAATTGTTATTATCTATAGTATCTATGGTAAACTTCGCGCCTTTTTACATTTTTGTCTATGCTTTCTCTTACTCTGTGAATGTCACTAAGCGCGGTCGTAACTCTGATAAGTTTCCGAAATACACAGTTATTCAAGTATAAAACCTTCTTTTCACTAAAACCTCAACAGGTTATTGGCCCAGAAGCCTGGATTAAATGTTAGCAAAGTGTAAAAACAGTGCAGAAGTGTTTACCAAAAACGCGGGTTTGTACCTAACCTCAAAAGTGACTGTCCATTTTGCAAATTGTGAAATATCACTCCGTTCTCCAAATTGATTGCCTGTAATGTCCTCAAACAATCCTCTAGCTATGATTGAGAAGCTAAGTGGTCGAGAAAACTACTCGACATGGAGATTCGCGGTCCAAACCTACCTAGAACATGAGGACTTGTGGGATTGCGTCGTACCCCAATCCGACGCAGAATTCGACCCCAAGCGAGATATCAAAGCGAAATCAAAGATAATTCTACTAGTGGACTCTGTAAACTACGTTCACATTCAGGAGGCAAAGACTGCAAAAGAGGTTTGGGACTGTTTGGCAAATGCTTTTGACGACTCCGGGCTAACACGCCGAGTTGGTTTACTTCGGGATCTATGTACGACTAACCTTGCTGGATGTTCTAATGTAGAAGAATACGTGAGTAAAATCATGACCACAGCTCACAAACTACGCAATATCGGGTTTAAAGTGGACGACGAGTGGCTTGGAACCTTGCTCCTCTCCGGTCTGCCAGATTCCTACAAGCCAATGATAATTGCAATTGAAAGTTCAGGCATGAAGATTAGTGCAGACTCAGTTAAGTCAAAAATACTACAAGATGTCAAAATGGCTGTGAGTGACACATCTGCATTTGTAGCAAACCATAAGAACAGATTAAATCAGGGCCCCAAGAAGCCATTTAGAAAGGGGCCTCGTTGTTTTAGTTGCAACAAGCATGGCCATATTGCAGCTGAATGCAAGTCTAAATATAAGAAGAAAAATCAAGAGAGTTCCAGCTATGCAGCTGCTTTTATAGCGTCCGTATCAAACTCTGATGATGATCCATGGTATATAGACTCCGGTGCTTCAGTGCATATGACAAAACACAAGAATCTGTTGCAAGATGTTAAGGTGTCACCTATCAAGACAATCAAAGTAGCAAATGACAAGTCATTATCAGTTCATAGTACTGGACAGTTGAGTTTGGATGTGAGCAATGATAAAGGTCAATATAATAAAATTCTGTTTCAAAATGTTTTATATGTGCCGGAGCTGGCTACAAATCTACTTTCAGTCAGTCAGATCACACAAAATGGAGGTCAGGTAAAATTCAACAGTAAAGGCTGCATAATATTAAACAAAAACAACATGATTGTTGCAAAGGCAAACTTGGTCAACAATATGTACAGGCTGGATGTGAAAAGTGAACATGCATACATATCTGACGTTGACAAGCAAGATGTATACCTCTGGCATCAACGCATGGGCCATTTGAATTTTCATGATCTGCCAAAATTAATTAATAATACTGAAGGTGCACAGCTGTCAAAGAAAACTGAAAAATTAACATGTATTACATGCTTACAAGGTAAACAAACACGCTTACCTCTGAAACAAAGTGTAACTGAAACCTCTATGTTACTAGAACTGGTGCATTCAGACATATGTGGTCCAATGGAGACTAGTTCACTGGGTGGTGCCAAATATTTTATGACGCTGATTGATGATTATTCAAAGAAAGTGTTTGTGTACTTTTTACATAGGAAATCAGATGCCCTAGAAAAATTCAAAGAATTCAAGAACCAAGTGGAGAAACAATTGGAATGTAATATAAAGTGTCTTCGCTCTGATAATGGCCTTGAGTATGTCAACTCAAACTTTTCAGAATTCTTAAAAAGTGCAGGAATAATTCATCAAACCACCACGCCCTACACTCCAGAGCAAAACGGAGTTGCAGAGCGTATGAACAGAACTCTGATAGAAAAAGCAAAGTGTTTGTTAATAAACGCCAAGTTATCTAAGCAATACTGGGCAGAATCTGTACACACTGCTGCTTATCTCGTCAACAGAACTCCAACTCGATCCTTAAAATATAAGACACCAGAAGAGTTATGGTCTGGCAAGAAACCAAATGTGAATCATCTGAAGGTATTTGGATGCCAAGCTATGATCCATCTTCCTAAAGAAAAAAGAAGGAAATGGGATCCAAAGTCAAATAAAGCAATTTTCATTGGCTATTGTGACCATACAAAAGGATATAGATTTGTTATTCCTGGCACCAAGACAATAATAAAAAGTAGAGATGCAGTATTCCTTGAATCTACAGTTGAAAGAAATTATGTTCCGGTGGATTTAATACAAGATAGCTCAATGTGTGACTCATCATCCGAACCAAATGATAGGCAAACATCTGAGAGCTCCGATATGAATGATACATTAAAATCCACAAACACTGACTATTACTCAGATCAAGAAACAAGTTCAGATAGTGAATACTCACCTAATGTAAAAATTAAAACCCCATCTCCCTCAAACATAACTCTGAGACCAAGGAATAAAGAAACAATGAGCGTAAATCAAGAAAATGGTTATCTGTGCTGCAGTGAAGATATTCCAATACCACTAAACTACAATGAAGCAATTACATCAGCTGAATCAGAAAAATGGAAAGAATCAATAGAAAAAGAATTGAAATCACACCACCAGAATGAAACTTGGATATTGGTTGAAAAGCCTCCGGATTCAAAACCAATAGGATGTAAGTGGGTTTTTAGAATCAAGGACGAACCAACTGGTCCCCGTTATAAAGCTAGGCTGTGTGCAAAGGGCTATGCACAAAAAGAAGGCATTGATTATGATGAGACTTTCTCCCCTACAGTAAGGTATGATTCCATCCGTATTTTATTATCTATTGCAGTTCATGAAAAATTAAAAGTTGTTCAATTTGATGTAACCACCGCTTTCCTTTATGGAGAACTAAAGGAAAACATATTGATGGTACCACCTGAAGGATTAAAATGCAAATCAAACATGGTATGTAAACTTGTTAAATCACTATATGGTTTGAAGCAGGCACCCAGGTGTTGGAACACCAAATTCAACTCAGTTATTAATAAATTTGGTTTTAAGAGAAGTAAGTCTGATCAATGTGTTTATATAGGAATAATTAATGGTTTGAAATGTTACCTGTGCCTTTATGTCGACGATGGTCTGCTGTTTTGTAAAGATAAATCTATTATTATGGACATTATCAATGATCTCAAAACAAACTTTGATCTAAAAGTGTGTAAAGTGTTAACTAATTTTGTGGGTATGCAAATTGAAATGTATGACAACTGCATTTTTGTCCATCAGACTAAATATATTGAACAGTTGTTAAGAAAATTCAACATGCAGGATGCCAATCCAAACTGTATTCCTGCTGATCCCAATGCAAAATTACAGAAGGCTGATGATGCACCCAGCAAAAACTATCCTTACCGAGAGGCAGTAGGATCACTGATCCACGCAGCAACCGTAAGCAGACCTGACATTATGTATGCTGTGAGCCAGGTGAGTCGTTACTTACATTCTCATAATGACACTCACTGGAAAGCTGTAATGAAAATACTAAAATACCTGAAAGAAACCAAAGACCTTGGATTATGCTACTCATCCAACTCTGACAGTACTGATTTGATTGGATATAGCGATTCTGATTTTGCTAATGACCTAGTAACCAGACGTTCAATAACAGGCTATGTTTTTATTAAATATGGAGCTGCTGTCACATGGTCCTCTCAACGACAGCAAACTGTGGCTCTATCCACAACAGAGGCCGAATTCATGGCCGCTTGTGAAGCAACAAAGGAAGCTGTATGGCTCAGACAGTTTCTAAGTGACATTAATGAGTTCAAACAAAAATCTGTATGTATTAACGTTGACAATCAAAGTGCTATAAATGTAATAAAAAACAGTGAGTTTCATAAGCGCTGTAAACATATCGATATTAAGTACAATTTTGTTAAGGAAAAATGTTACGAAGGAATTATTTCTTTAAACTATGTGCATACTGATAGTCAATATGCTGACATGTTTACTAAAGCACTACCTAGAGACAAATTTAGATTTTTAAGAAACAATATTGGTTTAACAAAGCTTGCTACCTAATTAAGTAAACAATGTAATATTTAATGCTAAAATCACTTATTGTAATTTCTGTGTCATGTTTGTTTATATGATGTTAATTTTGAGAAAGGCTCGAATTTGGGAGGAGTGTTAAATTGTTATTATCTATAGTATCTATGGTAAACTTCGCGCCTTTTTACATTTTTGTCTATGCTTTCTCTTACTCTGTGAATGTCACTAAGCGCGGTCGTAACTCTGATAAGTTTCCGAAATACACAGTTATTCAAGTATAAAACCTTCTTTTCACTAAAACCTCAACATGTCTACATTCTAGTAAATGGTAATGTTTTATTTAATGTTTCTTTCTTCCTTCTAATTTACATCATACCTTACTTTGTCGTAATAATTTGTCAGATGTAATGTGACATAGTGCCATGCTCTTGGCAAGGAATTTTGTGACCACTTCAGTAAATTTTAACAGGTGCGGTCGACAGCACATCAAGTCAAACACTTGCAGTTCAATATTAGTTCTTATGTGTACGACATAAGGGCGGTGCAACGCACAAAGTTTTAAGTCTGACGTGTTTTAGCAGGCAAATGTATTCTTAAATAAGTAATACATCAAATTTCAAAGGCTGTGTTTCCGATTTTTCTGGAGATGTCAGTATTCTGATCTATACGAAGCGATGCAAGCAACTAATACCCCAGTAGACACTGACCCGCCTCGGAGCATGTACTCGGCCTTCAATATCTCCCTTGTTCGACCAAGCGGCGCACAGTTTCCATATTTTATTTTATTTCTATGTTTTTTCAAACGTGGACTTTTAAATTCAAAAGGTTCACATCTGGAATGAATCGAATTGTAAAAAATATAACCGGTCCCTGATCTACGTGGAATGAAAAGCTGAGATCTTGGGTGTGTAATAAAAAGTGCAGTTCAATATAACGAGTCATTGTTCAGACAGGAAGATGGATAATTTTCTTAACATTTGTATGTTTAATGTCGAAAATACTGTGATGTCTTTTGTACACTGCGATGTTCTAATATTTTATTTTTTTATTTTAACTGGCAACTACACTCTTTAGCAATCTCTAATCCTGCTAATTTCAAGAGTTGATGACTAAAAATATTGATTATATAACATTAGGAACCCTAGGTATTTTTTTATACATTTCCCAGGATTCCTCCTTTCTAAAATTTGCTACTTTCAAGGTAATAATTCAACATATAAAAAAGTGTGATGATACAGCGTACCAAAACGCAATAGAGATGTGTATTTGCGTCACATTTACGTATAATATAACTAGCTGTGCCCGCGACTTCGTTCGCGTGGACTACATCCTTTCATGGTCGGTTTTACCCCTTTCTCTCTTAATATTTAAAACGAAAAGTAGTCTATATTTTCAATATTCAAGTTTCGAGCTATATTTGTGCCAATATTCATATCTCTAACTTCAAAAATAAACATTTTTCCATATAAACTTTCAAAGTTGGTATTACACCCACCCCCCCCCCTTATTTTCTAATAAAAAGTAGCATATCTCCGTTCTTGAGATTCAACGTACACTTATACCAAATTTCATCAAAATCCGATCAGCCGTTTAGGCGTGAAAGAGTAACAGACAGACAGACAGACAGAGTTACTTTCGCATTTATGATATTAGTATGGATAATGTTAGTATTGACTAGTGGCCTCCCGCGGCTTTGCTCGCTTACTATCCTTATTGTTTCCAAATTTTCCACTGATTCTTCGCTTCTTTTAGTAGCAGCATGATGTTAAATAGCCTAAAACTTTCCTCGATAAATGGACTCTCCATCATTTAGAATCGGTAGTTCCTGAGATGAGCGAATTCAAACAAAATAACTCTTCGTCTTTATAATATTAGTATTGATTGCACTACTAATTA
Source organism: Glyphodes pyloalis (assembly GCA_037074685.1). NCBI lineage: Eukaryota > Metazoa > Arthropoda > Insecta > Lepidoptera > Crambidae > Glyphodes > Glyphodes pyloalis. The sequence goes on from JAYKKO010000050.1 coordinate 888,627, forward strand.
CTTAATATTACAGTATCCATCAATAGAATAGAATAGAAAACATCTTTATTCATGTCAATTTCACAAAAGCACCTATGAATCGTCAGCACAAATTATTTATTCTACCGCCGTGTTTAGAATGTTGATCATGTCGAGAAGTACCGGCAAGAAACTCGACACTTACTCTTATCAATGTAACAATGTTCCCTTTCACTAGGTACATAAATAAAATAAACAAAGCTTATATAAAACATTTCCGAGAATTAAAGTTATTCTAGACCCATACATTTTTGTCATTTAAATAATCATCAATTTTGTAGTATCCCTTTTTTATTAAACAATTTTTAACATGAGACTTAAATCTATGCATGAGCAACTGGATAACATTTTCAGGTAACTTGTCAAATAATTTAAGTCTTAAACCCACAAAGGAATTACTTATCTTATGTAGTCTTGGATATTGAACAGAGAGCTTGGGTTTATTTCTAGTGTTCAAGTTGTGTAAGTCATTTTTTAAAAAGTAGATTATAATTTTTGCGTACATACATAATACAAACAAAAATGTATTGAGATGCAACGGTAAGTATGTTAATTTCTTTAAATAAGTCTCTGAGAGAATCCCGTGATTTAAGACCATTTATGGCGCGGATAGCCCTCTTCTGTAAAACAAAAATAGTTTGAATGTCAGCAGCTGTTCCCCACAAAAGGAGCCACCATATGACATAACACTTTGAAAGTAACTAAAATAAACCAGTCTTGCCGTTTCGATATCAAATAGGTATCATATTCAGTAATACCCTTGTAGGTATATGAAACATTCGTAAAAAAGTCCTGGGCGCCATTCCACCCCATTTTTTAAGTCGGTTAAAAAGCTCCGACTCACAATTAACTACTCGCTTAAATTCGCGAAATAAATTCTTTAAATTTAATTGACCGTAAAGAGATTGGTCCTAAAAGTATCCTTAACTCTATCGTAACTTTACTAAAACTAATAAACCCCTTATTTTGGCAGGAAAATAGAACGTGGTAATAACTAAGTGGAAATTTGTTTAAAACTAGCCAAATCATACATTTTCAACGTATTAGTTTTACAGACTGAATTTGATGAAGGGTTTTGATACAAAAAGGTTGTCTGCATAGTTCATAATATAGGGTTAAACAAGTAATGTTCGTTTTTGTAATAACATAAACTGGACGTTTTCTTTATAGACAAAGATTAGAAGAGGAAAGATTTGATTGTTTGTATAATAACATTTACATAATAATTAACACAAAATAACAATAAATAGGGACTGAATATTACGATATATTACCATATTCAGTCACTGTTAATTGTTATACTTATGTTATACAATAGGTTTATTGTAACTAGTGATTTGATCAATAATTAAGATAATAAGATTTCACAACACAAATCAAATGTAAGTGCCGTGGCGACCTCGAATTAAAGTGACACTTAACTTTAAGTCATCCCACCTGATGTTAAGTGGTAACGAGGTCCTAGCTTAAGGATGACAAGTACAGCACAATAAATCTGTTACTGGACTTGTCATCCTTACCTTGAAGGCCTGACCCCTGCTACTAATGTAGCACCCCCCAGGAGCTCTGGAAACCTTACTCACACGCAGGAACACAACAACATAGAAGTGATTGTTATTTGGCTGCGGTCTTCTGTAAGGTGGAGGAGGTATTTGACCAGTCGGGCTGCTCCAGTTCGAGCGATAAATCGCTATGCCCTACCTCTTTTAAAGTTTATGTTTATTTCTTTTTTATTTTTCTGTACTAGAGTTTATCACAATCGGTGTCCTAATTAATAAAATAAATAAAAAATTATTCCTGACCACGGCTCACTCACGCGTAAATATCATTGAATGAACCAATTAAGCAGGACTTAGTTTAGAGCGCTCGAACGTTTACGCAACACATAATTAAATCTCTCATCCTTTACTTTCATTACCCACTGGTTTGTTTTTTCTCATTAGACAATTGAACTGATCGATTGGGAAAACCTAGAAACCACACACATTAAGATGTTGCCCTCACGGGGTTTGAACACACAACCTTTGTATCACGGGTCTGGGCTCGTTACCGCTAGATCACAGCGACTGTTAAGAGACCTTTTAAAATTTAAAGTATTATTTAGGTGGACTGTAAAGAAAGGTCGCTTTTAGTAACTTGCTTATCCACTGACTTGAAACTCCACACACAAACACGCGCTCACACATCCACACTCACACACCCACACTCTCATGTAGATTATTTGCCTTTTTTTTATTAATAATTATATTTTTTTTATTTTTACCTCTACTTATTTTCCTTTTTGTTTATATAAATTTGTCTGTTAACAAACCGTATGTCCAAAAAGTACATAAATTTTATTGTAAATGTTACCCGGCTCTGCTTAGTGCAGTGGTCACTAGTTTAAGTCAATATTGTACTTTCTTTTTCTTATGGTAAATAAATTTATTCTTATTCTTATTCTAGTAGTTACGTATAATGACAAGCCCAAAAAACAAAGCAGTAAGACAAAATTTCAAAAAATATAAAAAAATACAAAATACAAACAATTTTAATAAAAATACATCAAAAAAGCATCCAAAATATAATGCTTCTTTTAAATGTTGTGCTTTGACGATTCATAAGTGATTTTGTAAAGCTTACATGAATAAAGATGTTTTCTATTCTATTCTATTGTTTTTAAAATACTAGTTTCACAAACTGAAAATGTTTGAGAAAATATAAAAAAAGCAAACAAATCATTGGGAAAGGAATAAGTATTACAAATAAAATTAATTTCGAGCTGCCGTATCCGTGCCTATTACTAAGTTTAATTAAAAAATGGTGTTATGGTTTAATATAACGCATTTCGTCCCTGGAATAAATCTCATACAAATTCAAATTATACATTTATAAGTATATTCCGGGGCCGTGGAAGAATCTCGTCTCTCCCGGTCCGGAAATTGTGTTCCGAAGTACCCGCCTATATGTAGGATATTCACACAACGTGCTTATGTATGTGCATATGATATTATATCGACATAGCGTATGAATTAAAAAGTTTATGCTAGTTGATGTGGTGTCTTTTTTCTAAATAAACAGCTTTTAATATCTCAAGTTTGTAGAAAGGTAACGCAACATTAAAATCAGGCAATTAATTGAACATTAGAATTTTTATAATGCCACTACGGATTTATGTACTTTTTAAGACTTGCAATAGAATTAAAATAAATTCTCCTAGATTTAACTTCAAAAGTAGTGTTATGAGGCTGCGTTACCTCCTTTGAGTAGCAGCCAGCCAAGCCACTCTCCGAGGCTAATGCACTGAACGCTCTCAATCCGCGCATATCCTGAATGCATGCAGCGGGAAGACAAGGTAATACAAGCACAGCTAAGGATGTACGAGCAGCGTAGCAGGTAAGAGTATCGATTATGGCATTTTATTTGCTTGAGGTCAAACAGCTGGAAATATAAGACAGACGAGTTTCACGAATGTCGTGAGCGGGCTGGCCACTTTGTCGTTGCGCTCTCTCTCTGAGGTCAGGGTTTGATTCCCGGTCGGTCGAACTTTACCATTATTTTAGGTTTGGGTGTTGTGGTATTATCGATGGAAAAATGCAAATTCCGTGGTAAATAACCATGGGATTCTAAAGGTATGAACGTAATATAATTTTTTTTTCAATATTTCACGTCAAGAAACTCCTAATATTTTGAGATTGGACTTACTTTTTACCTTTCACGATCAATTTCACGCTAAATTTCGATTTCATCTCGATTACTAAGGAAGCAGTCGCATCACTACCGCACATTTCCGGCGCAGACGGAGGGCGCAATTGAGAGGGTTTTTATTTACGAATTGTGCCCAGAGAGGAGGTTTTGGACTATTATCAATGCTGGAGTGTTGAGTGGTGTGGTTTGTGAATTCTTAACGTGGCACCTTATGATGGGGCTCAATAGGAATCTTTGATAAATTTTTACAACATTTATAGTGCTTCACACCACACTAGGAAACTATAAATATTAAAAAAATGAGAAAAAAATATTAAGATGTCAAGGTGTCTTTATCTCAAGAGCTCCTGGGGGGTGCTACATTAGTAGCAGGGGTCAAGCCTTCAAGGTAAGGGGCCACAAGTTCAGTAACAGATTTATTATGCTGTACTTGTTGCCCTTAAGCTAGGACCTCATTACCACTTAACATCAGGTGGGATGAGGTCAATCTTGAATTGCAATATAAAAAAATCCGGGATTTTCAAACCTTTCTGGAATAAATGTACCACGCGCCGATAGGTAAGTGTGTATAGCTAAGAGGTCATTACCACCAAAAAAAGACTTAGGGAGAAGATTTTTTTTTGTTATAAAGTTACTTAACAATAAATGGATATCCTACATAGATTCATAATCTCGATATGAAAAGATTGTGTTTCGTTTAACTATAATTACTGCTATTTAATCAAGTTAATTGAATCAGGTCATCGAACCAAACCGTTTGTAGGTCCGTTGAGCCATCACTTTGTCCATTTAATGAATTCATCTGCGGAACAATTTTCCCCTGTTATCTCTGGACCAATGTGTCCATCTCCCTGTGGATATAAGGTGAGCTATCCACCAGTGACAAAGATATTAAAAATATAGTCCGCTGTATTTTTGCGCTGTTTTTAATATTTTTTAATGGATAACGGCCTAAAAGATGCAAGAATAAGATGATTGTATACCTATAAGTAGGTATACATTAAAAATCTACCTTTCAGATATTTCCTTGGTTTTCACTGAAACGTCACTGCAACTTAAGTCTTAAATTATTGTGTTATAAACAAATGTATGTGATGGAATAAAATATTTATTAATATATACGCGCCCAAAAATACACACATACAAAATAAAAATACTTAAATATAATGAGAGAATTTTATAAGATGCAAGACGTTTTGGTTACAGAAACTACAGAAGTATTTTAACATCGGTTATATCGTTCTTTTTTTTTTTATATTGCACTTCAAGATTGACCTCATCCAACCTGATGTTAAGTGGTAATGAGGTTCTAGCTTAAGGGCGACATGTACAGCATAATGCATCTGTTACTGGACTTGTCGCCCTTACCTTGAAGGCTACCCCTGCTACTAATGTAGCACCCTCCAGGAGCTCTGGAAACCTTACTCCCACGCAGGAACACAACAACACAGAAGTGATTGTTATTTGGCTGCGGTCTTCTGTAAGGTGGAGGTATTTCACCAGTCGGGCTGCTCCAGTTCGAGCGAGAAATCGCTATGCCCTACCTCTCTTAAAAACAAAAATCGTTAAACTCATATGGTTAACAAATGTCATAAAAAGTTAGGAAACAATATTTTATTTTACTTACGCAGTTTTTCACTGTTACCACATCCATATTTGACGACCTCCGTAGCCAAGAAGTAAGCAGGTCGGCCTTTGGCGTCGCGCCATCTCTGAGGTCCCGGGTTCGATCACCAGTCGGGTCAATATGGCATACGAACTTTTTTATATTGGTCTGGGCGTTGTGGTACCGTCGTTGTTTCTGGTTTCTGTAACACTAGTGCTAAAGCTACTTACCAAAGAACCAGAGCAATGTTTGTGATGTTGTCCAATATTTATTTATTTATATATATACAAACTGCATTACCCAAGGGTTGACTGGTAAGGAATGCTTTTAGCATTAATTTCACCTGTAGTACTCTGTTGAGTAATACATTTTTTAAGTAAATTAAATAAAATGTTGGATCTAGCTGGTAAAATTTTTAATTTTATTTTGTGAATTTAAGTAATTAAAATTCACAAAATAAAATTAGAAATTAACCTGTGATACTAGCAGTACGAAGCTTTACTGAAATAGTTCCGTTACAATAGCAAGCATCGTTTTTTTAAATCTGGCTTAAAAAAACCTTCTACCGAAAGGTTTATACGAGTAGTAGACAATGTCATAACAAAATATGTTTCTCCCGGTGACAGTCTAAAAGTATAAGTAAAGTATTTTATTTATTTATTTATATTGCACATCAAGATTGGCTTCGTCCCACCTGATGTTAAGTGATGATGAGGTTCTAGCTTAAGGGTGCAAAGTACAACATAATAATAGCTGTTAATGGACTCGGCGCCCTTAACTTCTATGCTAACCCTGCTACTAATGTAGCACCCCCCAGGAAATCTGTAAACCTTACTCCCACGCAGGTACACAACAACACCGAAGTTATTGTTATTTGGTTGCGGTCTTCTGTAAGGTGGAGGTATTTCACCAGTCGGGGAGCTACAGTTCGAGCGATAAATCGCTGTGTCCTACCTCTCTTAAAAATATCGCATGACGTCGCGATGGGCACTAGCCTATGCATCCATAATGAAATGGAGCTTTATTTGAAGGCAAAAAGTCTTTCGCCGAATCCACCGGGCCTGTTTTCAATCTGAACGAGTGAAATATTTATTTTAATTGTGGCGTTTTAAATCACAGCACTGGTTTTTTGTACGCAATTTTTTTGTTTTCAGAAATTAAAAAAAAGAGCAAGTAACTATTATGTAAATTGCCATGTAGGTAATGCTTTTCATTGTTAACTCTGGTTTCAGAAAGTAAGTATCAAAATAATGATTAGGTACATTTAGCTAATAACTAGCGGAACTTCATCCGCATGAAGTAATTTTTTTACACCTCGGGTTACGTTACGTAAGTTTGAGTAAATATCCCTAATATTTCAAGCTGAAAATTGAAAAAAATCAAGTCGAAATGTGTAAGACAAACGTAAGAACTTTCATGGAAAATCAGACTATTTTTAAATATTTATAATAAGTTGACGGGTCAAAACGCAGTAAAGAACGTATGTTCTTTCCTAAAAGTGGAAGTACTTCCGCCAAGCTTTGGTGTTATCTGCTCGAGGACCGAAGTCCAACTACCAATCTTGGTTTGTTGTTGTATATATAACTAGTGGCGACGAAAACTCTGACATCGCGATGTAGGATCGGTGTTATTGATTGGTCAATCGTGCATGACGTATAGAGCGTTGTTTACTACTCCAATTCTGCTGTTCTGCTGACGCTGTATTTGTGTTGACTTGTTAGGCAATATCGTAGTTCGGCACAACGCAACAACCTTGGGTTCTATTTAATTAAGCATCGTTAAAATATTAGCTAACCTAACATAATAATAATAGTTTGGCAACAAATTTAATAACTGAGCCACTCAGGCTTGGGCTACTTGTGGCTCAGTGAGTATTTCTGTCGTCCGATTTAATAAAGGTGCCCGTGAAATGATTTCTCATTATAAACGTATTACCTGCCTACAAAAACAAAACCCTCACGGACGAAACAGCTGGTAACCTCTAGTAGTTTGACAAATACAACACATTCGGGTTGACATGTCCCATCCCAGCTGTTTTTACACCCCTCGCAACACAAAGTGCAGTTATATCTCACGGCACCCCGAGGCATACGTCAGCCCCGAAGCTGGCGTGGTCCACAGGTAATCGTTAGTCCCTCAGGTGATATTTTTTTCGGCAGATTGCTTTGAGCTTTGTTCTTGAGCCTTCCAGTAGCGGGCGATAAAAAATATTGTACAACATCACATTCATTGATCTATTTCTATAGTAAGTAGCTAAAGTATGTTACAGCAATCAGAAACGGTACCACAACCCCGTACAATATTATCTATACTAATATTATAACTGCGCAAGTAGCTCTGTCTGTCCACGCCTAAACCACTGAACCGATTTTGGTGGAATTTGGTATAAAAATACGTTAAAGCTCTAGAACGGACATGGACTTGAAAATAAGGGGAGATATGGGTAACATCGCCCTTAAAAGTTTATATGGGAAACGTTTTATTTTTGTACGTTAAAGGTATGATATTTGGAACAAATATAGCTCAAACTTACATTAAAATATGGACTACTTTTTTAATCGAATCTTGGGGGAAATAGGGGTGAAACCGACCATGAAAGTAAGTAGTCCACGCAAACGAAGTCGCGAGCACAGCTAGTTAAACTTAAAAGATATTCGCTATAAACATTGCTAACATATTTTATTTTAGATAATTTTTCTACACCATTATTTCACCGCCTTCAACAGACGACTTTATATCTGTAAAACGTGAATGTAACAGAGATACCATTACGAAGTTTCTATTAAAAAAAGTTCATTGAAAAAAGGCCTTTAACACACATGACTTAAACGCGACATGTTTGCTCACGCTAATCCCGCTCCCCACGCATCAACAAACAAGCGAGCAGACAGATTATGTTTCGAACAAAACAGGGGATTGACTGACATGCCACAAAGATATTCCTCATTGGAAGGTAAATATGTACGATGGAGTAAATTTGAGTTAGATAGATAGATATACTTTATTGCACAAAATCTTTACAGAAATAGGTTTTACAGAAAAATTATAGTACAATTTAGGCAGTCTTATCGCTAGAAAGCGATCTCTTCCAGACAACCTTAAGGTAGAGGAAATAGTAGATGGCGAGAAATGGGTACGGCCATGCAACATAAATACAGTTTTTATTTTAGAATTATTTCGTAGTATAACATGATGAACATACATAAACTCATAAATATATAACAGTTATATAAGAGTTGTATTTATTTATTTACTAGTGACGTCATTTCTTTGCACAGATTTTACGAATTAGTGACGTAACCCCGCTATATCTTCAATATTATTTTTATTTATTTGTTGAGAAATAAATACCTTTTATATGTTGTTTGATAATCTGAGTCATAGACTAACTTTCAGTTATTATTGATGACCAAATTAACCAATTCATACAAGCCATGATCTTTTCTTAAGTCTATCTAGAAAATGTATATAACACAACAATGTTAAAACTTTATTGCACAAATAGGTACAACAGGTGGACTTAATGCTAGGGGCATTCTCTACCAGTCAACCCTTGGGTCATGCAGATAGTTAGTATATGGGTGCGGTAACAGGGATCAAATTAAAAAAAGAAATCATTTTAAACAACAATAAATTAAGCATTAAAAATAACATTACGGTATCTTTTAAATATACGATAATAATACACATACTATATAAATTAATTAGAATATAATATATAAAATATGAAGGTGTACTTAATGTTCAAAAGATGAACTTAATACTTACTATAGTAATTCACAAAATTCAATTTAACTTTAGTTAAACATCATTTAATCTGAAGGTATATTACTGAAGTTTGTAAAAACTTTTGTTTTCTAAAAAAATTTTTTGTAGAGGTTAGAATTTCAAAGAAAATTCAGCGCGAATATAATTCATAAAACTCGACATCAACAAAACAATGCAAGAGTCTAAAGTAAAACGAACAGCTGGGGATCCCCGACTTATCGAAGTAACGTCCGAAAGAGGATTGAACAACCAAATGTTAGAAGGAGGTAAAGATGAAGACGCCAGGGCTGTATTAAGGGTGAAAAAGTCAAATTTAAACAACTTTCTATTAAGTCTGCCCTCTTATAGTTATGGTTTAGTGACTTGAATTAAACCGTGAAGTTGTGTCATTTGAATTTTCAATAAAAACTCTTATTTTGAACTTGCCATTTAAATATTTTATTTCTTAAAAAATATAATTCTTTTTTACTATTGTTATAATTGTCAAATAAAGTAATATTTGAAGTTGTTATGCGATCGAGATATCATTATTATCGTTTTTATTATTAAGGTAAAAGATAATCTTGTTTTTAATAACCATTTTTGTAACTGCTTCACACCGCACTAGCAAATTTAAAATATTTAAAAAAGTTGGAAGAGCAGCACGCACGCTACGTGAAGGTCGCGGGAGGCCAAATGTTTCTGTTTCATTAAAGTATTTATCATTAACAAGTTACAGTAAACCTCTAAGTCATATCTTGTTGTAACACTATAAACTCTTAGAAACCACATATGAAATAAAAATATATTTTTACAACTTACCCGTGTATTTCCCTTAATACGGGACAAGAGGTTCACAACAATACGAATATTTGGAAAGTTAACGCGGGAATGAAACAGATTACCATAAATCAAAGGAGGATCCACATATGGTGGGCAGTTTGTAGGGTTGGGGAGGGAACTCAAGGTTGGAGATTGGGGATGCATTATTAAGATTTTGGATGTTTTCTTGGAAATATTGACCGGTAGAATAATAATTTTGATTTATTATTTTGAGTAGTTGACTGCTTTATTGCTTCAATAGAGATCACTCTGTAAAAAATCTATATAATCCGTCAGTAAAAATAAAATAAATTTAATTTTTAAAAATAAAAAGTCACTGCCATTAAGTTCAGTGGATGGAAGGAATTAGGTACATTACTAATGGGTAAAAATACCTGTACATAGAAGTGATGTCGCGCTACATCATAATGCAAATTAATTCAGTAAAATTTCATTCACATGTTAAAATAAAAAAAAAAACTGTGTCCTATACATTTTGAGAACGCCGTTTACTATTAACATTTTTAGATTTATCCACTCGTTTTACTTTATACGTACATTTATATCATTATATTCAATATGTTTTTATTTTTAACTTGCACAAAAAATGGCTATGAACATATATATATATATATATTTTGATATCCATCGTATTTGGATTATTGGTATTATTATTTTGTAATACGTACACACTTATATTCTAACCACACCCATCTATCTGCATGAATAGAATGCACTTAACGTCGGTTATGTTATTTTTTTTACGTTTCTGTATGCAAAAAAAGTTTATAAATACATATATAAATATGTGAGACGATTGATTGAAAACACGTCATAGCGTGTATCCAGGTCGGGTAACTCTTTGATCGTCTGATGAGCGAGCGAGTGGAACACATCGTGTTATCTTTGAACAGGGAAACCGTAAATAGAAGAGGCGTTCGCATTGAAAGATGTAAGATAAGGCTGGCGGTTTAATGGTTAACGCTCCTGAAGAACCATAGGCCCTTGATAGATTCTGAAATTTCTTAATACTGCTTATCATCTGAAATGTCAGCATTCTGTCTCTTTAGTGAAATAATGAGACAGAAAAAAAACATAACCTCTTAGTGTTATTAAGTGCCCTCTGCCCACTTATCATTACTGTAAGCAAAGAGATTAATTACATACAATGTCATCGTCTGCGGTAACTTGCGGTTAGCTCAGTTGGAAGAGCAGCACGCGCGATACGTGAAGGCCGCGAGTTCAAATGCCACACCGCAAGGGAAAATTATAATTTAAGTATCTTTTCAATAATTCTACCAAGTTACCTCCAAACCTATTTATTCGTTTTTGCGTGAGAGAGTAACAAACATACATGCAGAGATCCATAGAATCATACAAATTTTCGAGATTGTAAAATAGGAGAAACAAGCAATGTCAAGGTCAAACTATTTTTATTCAAATAGATTACATAAGTAACACTTATAAATCGTCTCTTAGTAAATCAAATGTTACCATCTACAATTCAGAACCTATAACTACCTAGGGAATACAGGCTATAAACTCAGCAGTTTTATGTTTCAAACACAATTAAATTTTTACTATTAAGTTAGTTTGCCAATTGAAAAATAATAAGAAAATGTAAATTTAATCAAGACCATTTTATCGAACTATAATTTCTCCGCGCCATCTTGACGGTACGAATTTACTCGAGATCAACATGGTTACCCGTATACAACCGGCTCGCGGTATGCACATTATTGCACATCTTAACTTTTGATATCATTTCAGAACCGTTGTTGCTGTGGTTCCACGAGCACCTAACTAAAATATCTTAGGTCTGCATAATTACAAAATTGAATTAAACTATCGGTTATTTATTAATTTTTTTTATTATAAACATACAATGTAAATTTATATTTATATATATATATATATATATATATATATATATATATATAAATGCTGATGTGTGTGCGTATTTTTATCTTAGTGTTTTTTAATGTTTTTTTTTTTTGCCTGCTACTGATTTTTGTATTTTATAAATAGTAAATAGTAATAACTTAGTCTTAATTTTTTGCATGTTGTGTTCGCCTTAAAAGTTTGTTACATTTAAGTAGTTTCATAGTTATAATAAGATTTTTAATAATTGATTTAGTGTAAACAAACGCTGGAGAACCTAAATAAATAAATAAATTTCCACACCAACTTGACAGTACCAACTTACTGAGATGTCACAACCTGTCAATAATGTACTCAGTGTGAACTAGTATTCTGGCAGTCGCAAAGCAAGTACAGCTGAAGCTAGACGCCGTCTGACTTCACAGCTCTTTGACTAATGCCCTGCCAGGACTTGTCATGCTATTTGAGCACGAGCACCAATGGTCTGAGCTAGTAAATGCTACTGACAAAATCATGAAACTTTCTAACAATTATCTCATCTATCTTTCAATTCACCAACTCAGTGATGAACTGATTAAATCCCTAATGCGAGAACTTCAGCCATTCCATGCTAAGCTTTCGTATGAGTCATCGAAGTGCAATGCATCTGACACATTAATAGTTCTAGGTTCATTAATAGACTTTAAAGGCTAGAACTTGTGACTATTAAGACAATAAATTATTAAATCAAATGTGGTAGTAATCTTCCAGAATATGCAGAATTATTTCAATTCCCAAAGAGTCCTAACTTCAAACCAGTAGTGTTCTAAGTGGGGGACGCGGCTCGAAAGGGGGGAGCAGACATCTGCAAAGGAAGGTGTGGGTCCCAGTCCAGTAAAGTGCCTACTTATTTAGAAATTACCTGCATGAACGAACTATGATATTTCATATACTTTACTTCTACCCTGTATTTAATTTTAGACAAAGAGGGGTGGCGTTGAATTATTTATTTTTAGAAAAGGGGGTATTTAAAAAGTACGTTAGGGAAACCTAGATTAAAACAGTTCAAAGATGAAAAGTGACACAGCTGGAGCATGCCAGGTCACCTGAAATGCCCCTTCTTCTCCGGGACCTAGGTAACGGATCGAACAGCAGTGGATATGCTGAGCGGCTCCACTCACTACCCCCACTGCGGACACGGATACCCTCAGATCCCACTCCAGTTCTCCCTCCGATAGTCAGATGGAGTCCCGAGACTCAACTTACCTTATTTAAACAGTAGAGTCCCCCAAATTATGAATATCGGGGAGAAGCGAGGAAGGGGTAAGAGAGGTAGGGCATAGCGATTTATCGTTCGAACTGGAGCAGTCCGACTGGTGAAATACCTCCACTTTACAGAAGACCGCAGCCAAATAACAATCACTTCTGGGTTGTTGTGTTCCTGCGTGTGAGTAAGGTTTCCAAAGCTCCTGGGGGGTGCTCCATTAGCAGGAGTCAGGCCTTCAAGGTAAGGGCGATAAGTCCAGTAACAGGTTTATTGTGCTGTACTTGTCGCCTTTAGGCTAGGATCTCATTACCACTTTACATCAGGTGGGATGAGGTCAATATTGAAGTGTAATATTTAAATAAAAAGGTGATTATCTTATAAAAAATAAACACGTACAGTCTCTTACAACACTTGCAGTTTGATATTAGTTTTTATGCGCTCGACATAAGGGCGATGCAAAATCCAAATTGTGTAGACGTTTGTGTTAGATAGATAGATAGATAGATACACTTTATTGCACAGAAAAATTTACAGAAATTGGCTTTACAGACATATTTAAGTATAATTTAGGCGGTCTTATTGCTAGAAAGCAATCTCTTCCAGAGAATCTTTAGGTAGAGGAAAAAGTAGATATCGAGAAACGGGTGTGCCCGTGCAAAATATAGTGTTATTGATCGTTTACGTTTTTGTTAGGTATTTTTCTGAAAATTGTCTTTTTAGGAAATGTTGCTTTAATGACAGCATCTATCTGGTCTTATTTTAAAGTTTCAACACTTACATCTTAACTGTCAGAATTTACAACCAACCTGAGAAGCATACCAGACGTATCGATTCAAAGGTTACATAAAACATTAAGTGCGGAAACATTTTAATATGTCTCCTCAGTCTCGCAGCTCCACATTTCCGAGACGCCTTCACTAAGAAATACCTCTTTAGTGTCCAAAAACGACCCATAAAACCTTATTTTCAAATATTCAATGAAGACGATAACAGTGCAAAAGTATGTAAATAGGGACATCACACGGCAAGGGTCTGCTAGTTTTAAATTCCACACTCTCGCCAAAAACGAACTTACTCTATATGAATAAAGTGGATTTTCCCGTGAACTTTTGAAGGGTTAACGGGCCACTTTCTGCCCGGACTTCGTAAATGCTTATAATACGGATCATTGACAACCCTTCACATCTTGTCTTCGTGGATGTAAAGCAGTTTTGGAGCGACCTTTGACAGGAATATCTCGCAGCCATGAAAGGGATGTGGAATTATTATACGTAAAATATGTTTGGACCATTAGCGATTGCAAGATGTTTCAGTTTCGCTGCCGATTTTGTCGAAGAAAACTATTTTGTCGTTTTTACACTTTATATTTTCAAATCTACTACTACTTTGAAAGTTTGCGATGTTCTAATGGCAGAAGTAAAATTAATTCTACCAATTTGACAATACCCGAATTATTAGGAACGTAAAACGTCATGATAACAATTTTCACTCTTGTTAATTTGATAATTGAATAAACGTTATTTCGATTACTTTTGTGAAAGTACTACTTGTGATTTCAGAACGACACACCCAACATTTTATCTTTAATTAGTCGACACCACGAAAACAAAAACACATACAGTGCTACGCAATATTAAGTTATATTGAGTACGTGGCCGTCAATGTTGTAAAGAATTACAAAAAACAAAAATATTTATATCCTTTATTTCAAAACCAAAACACACGTGTCTTTAGTAGGTGCATCACTGATCGTTAAAATAAACAGCGGCCATCGTTTCTGCATTCAAAATCAAAACTATCTCGTTCAACATTAGAGTAAAAATAAACAAGCACCAGAGCAACATAAACATGAAGATGCACAAAACGATAGCTCGCATGCAATCTTGCACCATTATGCAGTCTCTAAATTCCCCAAAACAGCGTCAAATATAATTCTCCGCCTCACAAAGCCGCGGCCGCCGCCATTCGTAAAGTCAGACTGGCTTTGTTCCGTGCATTTGGTTGCTTTGGGTATGTTCCGTTATCTATTTCTTCAACACAAACTATTCACACAGTATTTTGTAAATTTATGAAATCTGAAAACTATCGTAAAAGTATATGTTATTCAATAGTATAGTAACAGAAAGGAAGTTAAAAACAATTGATAAATAAGACTAAGGAATTAAAGCATTTTATAACTCCATAAATTATGTATTATGTTATGTTGTCCAATATTTATTTATTATTATTATTTATATTATTTATAAATTGAAGACCAGCGGCGTCGCGACTACTATTCCTGTTTTTTCTACATTTTACTTCAACTCTTTACTCTTATTGGTCATAACATAATGCCACAGCTTTCATACTATAGGGGCTCAATTCGCAAAACATGATTTTTGGGAAAACGCGTTTAAATATTTTTGAGCCCCTGTTTTACGAAATCTGTCATAAATAAATTAATCTAATAAAAGCAAAATCATAAAACATCATAATATAATGACCATTAAGTATGAAATATGTATCGTATATTAAATTTATCCCAGCACTTAATGTTGATAAAATAACATTTATTAAATGTACGGTGCAACACTCGTACATTTTGTCCATTCAGCATTTCCTGCCAATTTCGTATATCGTTCGATCAATCATTAACCTTCATCAGCTATTTACTTCAGTACGCAATTAGCAAGCATCGCGTGTACTCACTATCATCATTAGTATCAATAAAATACCTACATCATCTCTAACATCTCTCTTATCATTTAAAGTTGTATTGGAGCACTGTACAACTTTATACATTAAATGTGAAAGAGACACATATTGTTTTCGCGGCTCCACAGTATGCTCTGACTCTTTCTGTAAAAGGCATCGTGTAGACGTATTATGAAAACGCGAAATCACTAAATATTGAGATGTGCCTTTAAAGTATGAAAGCTGCGATTGTTAAATAGTCTTTCTCGATGAATGAATTATACAAGACAATTTTTTTTTTCAATTCGAACCAGATGGAAAAGTACACCTGAGCTGAAACATAGAATTAAATGCAATTGCTACCCGAGAAACATAAGAAACCTAATTGTAGAAAAGAGACAACAGAGGCGGCGATGGCAACAATCTAGATTTCCGGAAGACAAAACTTTGTTAAATAACCTTACTAAACGGTTAAAGAAAATTATCCAGGAATTTAACGATGAACGCATGCATACTTATCTCAGGAACTTAACGAGTGATAGATCAACCAACCACTCCTTGTGGAAAGCAACTAAAAAACTGAAAAAGCCTACTACACATATCCCACCAATAAAAGAGCTCAACGGACAGTGGGCTGTCAGTAATGAGCAGAAAGCAAAACGGTTTGCGCGTCATCTTGAGCAAATATTCAAGCCCAATGAAATATCTACAGATGATATTTCATTAAAAACAACATCACAAGATGATCTCGAAATAAGACTTGTTACGCCTAAAGAAGTCCGTAATGAGATCAAACGACTAAGTACAAAGAAAACACCCGGATATGATCTTATTACTGGGGAAATTCTTCAAAACCTTCCGCGTAAAGCCATAGTCAAACTAACCACACTAATCAACGCAGCGTTTAGATTAAAACACATTCCTAATGCGTGGAAAGTAGCTGAAGTCATTATGATACCCAAACCAGGTAAACCACCTCATGAAGCAACCTCCTACAGGCCTATCTCACTTTTGCCTGTCATGGCAAAATTATTTGAAAAACTACTCTTGAGACGTTTAAATCCTATTATTGAAGAGAGACATGTGATTCCTGACTACCAATTTGGTTTTAGGGAAAAACATTCTACTATAGATCAAGTGCATAGGATCACCAACATCATTGAAAAAGCCTTAGAAGAAAAAAAAGTTTGTAGTACCGTCTTCCTGGATGTAGCGCAGGCTTTTGACAAAGTGTGGCATGAAGGCCTCATATTTAAACTTAGAAACGTGCTCCCAAAACAATATGCGGATATCTTAGAGTCATACCTAACTGACCGCATGTTTAGGGTTAGACAAGAAGATGCATATTCAGATCTCATGTCAATAAAGGCTGGAGTGCCACAAGGAAGTGTCTTAGGTCCGGTCCTGTACCTTTTGTACACTTGCGACATTCCAGAGATAGATAACAACACCATTGCGACTTTTGCGGATGACACAGCTATAATGGCAATAGAAACGACCCACGCGGAAGCTGTACAAAAGGTTCAAGGCGCTGTTACTACCATTTTCAATTGGGCGAAAAAATGGCGCATTAAACTTAATGAATCGAAATCTATCCATGTAGATTTCACAAATAAGAAATTAAATTATCTACCGGTCTACATTAATAATAACATTGTACCATATGGAAACACTGCCAAATACCTCGGCATGACACTAGACGCAAAGCTTCGCTGGAAGGCTCATGTCAAGAAAAAACGAGATGAATTAGAAGTTAGGTATAAAAAGATGTATTGGCTTCTTGGTAAACATTCTTCGGTGTCAGTACATAACAAAATCCTGCTTTATAAACAAGTCCTCATGCCAGTATGGACTTATGGCATTCAGCTATGGGGCTGTGCCAAATACACAAACCTTCAAACTATCCAACGTTTCCAAAATAAAGTACTTAGAGGTGTTGTAGATGCACCCTGGTACATCAGAAACGACGACCTACATCGGGACCTAAAAGTAGACTTCGTCAAAGACATTATTAGGAAATATGCCGAAGCTCATGGACGACGACTTCATCACCACGTAAATGTTGAGGCCATCCAGCTCCTTGACAACACGAACATAGTGAGGAGGCTCAAAAGGACAAAACCTTTTGAGCTAGTGTAGTAAATTAGTGACAGAAAGTGAAGTGTGTGCCACTCATTAAGAACACAAGAACAAAGTGTCTTCCCCTTAATAGAGACAATAAGAAAAGTGTTAATGGACACATTCTTAGTAAACTATCTTTAGCAGTCTAAGTTAAATATAAATTACTTATTAGTCTTTTCAGACTAGATTGTAATAATTTTGTCGTATTGATGCTCAGTATCAAACGGCATTTAAAAAAAAAAAAAAAAAAAAATTCGAACCAGAACTTGCTGAAATTAACCCAATTAAACAAACTCTTCTTTATTAAGCTTTATTACATTTATGTAGACAATAAAAAAAGTGTCACGTATTTTTACTAATGCTGTGATCAATTTTAATAAAATTATTTAAAAAATCGCTGTTATTTCTCCTGAAAAGAGTTCTTAGAAGCAAACGATGTGAGATTATTTTTGCTTTAGCTAAATTTTTGCACGCATTGAACATAAGATTTAATATTGACCTAATTTACAACTAATGTCTGTAATCTTAATAAGATTTCGTCCCAACACAAATTAGTCTCAAAGGCGATATCATCTTTTATCATCTTCCACCACAACGACATGTAATAAGCGGAATTACCGCGCCCAATGACTGCAAATTCTTATCAAATTATTCCCAGACTCCCACAAAAATTACCCAGCCGGAGTTCTTACAAAAATTACCCCGCGAAAGTTCCCGCAAACGACACGAATTCGAAGTCGTGAGCAAACAAAAGTTTGTCGGATCGTCGTAAAAATTAGGCGGGCTGCCGTTGCCATCTGTTTCGCGGCAATATTCAGCGCGTGGTTCGTTGCATAGCGTACTTTTGCGGTTTTCTGGTTGTGTAAAGGCTTTAGAAGCGAGCGGAAAGCGATTTTTTGGAACAGAATAGATAAAAAAATGCCTTCATTCATGTAAACTTTTACAAAAAGCATTAATGAATCGTCAGATTGAGTAATGCCTGGTTCTAATATTTAAAAATTATCCGTTCTAGTTACCGTTATTGTCCTTGCTAATATTATACATGCGAAAGTAACTCTGTCTGTCTGTTACGCTTTCCCGCTTAAAGCTCTCAACTGATTTGATTGATTGATTGATTGACGCACCACACCCAGCCAGGACGCAATGCCTGATCCGGCAGAACCGGCACACCAGGGGCACAATTTTTTGTAAGGAGGGACACGCTCTAGGATGGGATAGGACGATCGGCTAGCCGCAACCGGCCGACCACAACCAGCCCAGTATTCACCGTTACAACCAGTATAGGATATTTGGTGAAATGCGGTATAGGTATACGTTGAACCTCAAGAACTGACATAGGCTACATTTTGTTAGAAAAAGAGGGGGATGGGGGTAATACCCCCTTCGAAAGTTTATGTGGAAAAATATTTATTTTTTAAGTTAGAGATATGAAATTTGGCACTAATACAGCTCAAAACTTGGATTAAATTAGACTACTTTTTGTTTCGAATATTAGGGGAGATTGGGGTAAAACCGACCATGAAAGTATGTAGTCCACGCGAACGAAGTCGCGGGCACAGCTAGTAAATTATACGAGGCTTAAGCTAAAGACGACCGACAAACGACTCATGATAGCTGATATGGAAAGTAAAGCTCGTAGACAAACGGATAGTCATTGTCATACGTTACGTATCTAACTATTGGAACTGGGCATAAATCACCTCCCTCTTTTGCACTTCCAAACAGGCATCAAGCCAATCAATACATTCAAAATTAATCCTTAAGTATATTTTAATACGAACCCGCTACCTCCCATAACAGTGACCTTACCCAACAGGAAAGATTATAACTTCGAGAGTCACATTACGCGTCTGAGAACGGTAACGCGTAAACTTCGGACGTCAAACGTATTTAATGCGCGATTTCTGCTTTTTATCTCCACTTCACTGGGGAACTGTTATTTTTGACTGGCTTGTTTAAGAAGGTTATCGGTGTACGAAGTTTGAAAAGAAGATATATATTAAAAATGTATAAGCAGTTAAGAAACTGCTAAAGTTGAGCGTCAAGTTAGCAGTCATCACTGATTGTTTTTTAACTTGACGCTCCCAATTGGTCTATGTTATTTGGTACTCAAAATATAAAGGTGAATCAAGGAATACCAGATATTTGGTGTGATTGTCTAGTGTCTACTTATTTGTACCTGCGCTAGCACTAGCTCTACCTGCGACTTCGTTCGCGTGGACGAATTTTTATTTCTAAAATAAAAGTAGTTTAAGTAACTCCTTATTACATCAGGTCCCTGCCAATAAAAATTGGTCAAGCCATTCAAGACGTTAGCAGACAAACAGTAGCAGTATATAATTGATATGCATGTAGTATAAAGTGTTTATTCCGGTATAACAAACATACATTCTAATTTTCTAAATAGGTATTGATTCGTAATATTTAGATTTTTTAGAATATAATTGAAAATGTTCTTAATCATGTCAACTTTCAAAAGCATTTTTGACGCGTCAGATAATGTTAAACTACTTTTGTTACAACAGTTTGCCTTGAGCAAAGCTTTTAACTTAGAACCCCAAATTCAAGTACCGGAACGTGAAATCCTGTGACGCTAAGCAGCTAAAAAATCCCACATCCTCTAAATGTCAGCGAATCAGAATAGGCTCAAAAGGCGTCATTTCTCAACGCATTATGGCTAATCCTGCCATAGAAGAGGACCCTGGCAATGACTGATGACTACTTTGAAGGGTTGGTGGCCTTTACACGAGGCGACTTTACAACGCGACGGTGCGTAGGGGGGTATTTTTATTTAATCTTTTGTAAGAAGTATTATTGCTTGCTTTTTTAAGTTGATATTCATCCACGTGTAGATCGTTTTTCATAATTTACCTTTTCAATACGAAATATCATTCAACATGCTTATTTAACTTAACCTGTCTTTGATTCCCAAGCAATGTATTTAAAGCTAAATATGTATTAGTTCAACTTAAATATAACAGACAGTTATATTTAGTTAGTTCATTTTAATTTATCATTTACCTGTTCAAATCAATGAAAATTTACTGCCAAAACAGACAAATATTTTTAATCTTAGTACGAATTTCTACATTCCATGTTTAAGTATACAATAAAAAATGTAATTCTTATAAACTTCAAACTAGTTCGATACATATAAATATAATCACAGCTAGCTGAAAGATCTGAGTTGATAAGATTAAAACACTAGGCCTATGCACACACGCTATCTTCAATGTTTTTTTTAGATTTATACCTAATAACGTCCTATATAAAAATACTTTTCACTAGTTTACATTTTCCAAATTTCATTTAAGATAATTAAAATCAGGTTTACAGAAAGTAACGATCGTTTACGTATCGTAGTCGTGTCGTGAACACTAAAAGCCAAAGTCACACTATTATTATTGTAACATACAAGTCGGCTGAGTGAGTTTCTATGTCACAGACTGGATTAAGCTTTTTATGAGCACAATAATACACGGAGTTGAAAGGGTTACTTGGTTCCTAAGCTTGACGTAATGTCGGTCTTAGGAATATATTTTAGAAGAAATCAAATAAAAAAGGTTGAATAACAAGGTCACTCGTAAAAGAGCCATTTAGAATGAGACTAACATCCAAATGGCCCTCTAACTATTAATTTTATTAAAGCGTAATTGTATATTGGATACGTATAATAATATAACATATATTTAGATGTACATTCTATATGTGCAACATTTTATTTAACATATGAAATACCTAAATTTTAAGATATACGCGTTCCATTTTAAACATTTTAAATAATTTAACGGGTCAAAACGCGACACCATTTTTATTTAGTAGTTAATACGAACTAGGTACTTACTGCCCGATGTTTCGGTTAGGTTGCACCAACCGTGGTCACAAGCTGACTGTTTTTGACCCGTCAAAAGATATATTTTATATCTCGGTGGCAAATTCTACTAATATTCCGTTTTCGTTTATATTTGATGGTCTTGAGTTCTTTACAATGATGCATAGTGGGTCTTCCTATCTTTTATTGCCTTACTTCAGTAGCTTGTCTGCTGGTGAGGTAATCAAGACGAGGTTTGAACCGACTTATCATTTGTTGTTGTGCAACTAGCACCTGGCTATGGGAGTATATTTCACACAGGTGTAAAAGTGAGACAACTTAATACCAATATCAGTATAACAGGGTCACTAAGACTTATATAAATGAGCTATATCATAATAACTTTTTTTTGTTTCTATATCATAATAAGAAGTACGCGAATACACACAGTTAGGAAATAATAACAAATGCAAGAAAATAACACAACACATAGGTAAAAATCAAAGTTAAACCTATTTAAAAAGATGGCTCTTTGTTAGGAGGTTGGTAGTTTTCAACAGTACTGGGTTTCTTGCAAGATCTTCCAGTAGTTTACAGATTTCAAACTGGTTGTGGCATTGACGTTAGGTTTTTACCGATGTTATTACATTAATAAGAAGATTTGATAATGTTGATTTATGTCACTTAACTATTTCTTACGAAAACAATTAAAGCTCTTTCTTCTCCAATTTCACGTCCCATTTCTCCGGTCCGCAACTCCAGAAAGAACAAACATCGGCGTGGTCGAACAACAATAATGAAAACCTCGAACCCGCATTACGTCCAAGTCACTAGATCCACATTCCCATCGATTTAATAAAGTGGGACAATCTGCAAACATGGGCCGCCCATGAACGGAGACGTTCACGGTCTGTTAGCGAAAGGATCAGGTGCCCTATTGCCGGAAATTGGACGATGGAACGATGCTGTCGCCTAAATTTTAGCGGAGTTTGTCGATGTTAGCATTTTTTTATTATTATGTTGTCTCCTTTGCAGTTCACGGGAAGTTTCACCTTCCCGAACCTTTGGAAGGCTTACGGAGACAGGCCTAACACGTAGAGGTCCCTTGAGACTTGTCATGTGAGATGGCATACATCAGGCGGATCTTACTTCTAAGTGCATCAATGTGCACTCAGTAGTAATACCTGGAAATTGCAAAACTATTGTGTAAAATGGGAACTAAAAACTGGAGCTATTGACTGGGGTGCATGTGGGCAGGATAAATTGGGATATAGGGGGGAGATAACGAAAAAAAATTTACTATTATTTTCTTTTTACTTACATAATTGATTTTACATATTTTTTTACAATGGCCAATTAACTGACATATTATGTCTGGGTGCAAAATTAAATAAATAAATAAATATTGGACAACATCACATACATTGCTCTGATTCTGTGGTAAGTAGCTTAAGCACTTGTGTTACAGAAATCAGAAACAACGACGGTACCACAACACCCAGACCCGAGACAATATGGAAAAGTTCGTTTCCCATATTGACCCGACCGGGGATCGAACCCGGAACCTCAGAGATGGCGGTCGCCAAAGTCAGGCCCGCTCGCCTCTCGGCTACGGAGGTCGTAATCAATTGAGATTAACTTTGAAAAGAAAAACTCCTGAGGGTCTTGGCGATATTTTCTCGGTAGTTATAGGTTCCAAACCGAAAGTAGCAGCATTTGATTTATATAGATACTATTTAAGTGTTACTGATGTAATCTATATGAATAAAAAGATTTATCTATTGACTATTTGTTTTGCGATTGGTAAGCTTTTTGTTAAATATAATAAATAAGTATCGCACAGTATTATATAAACATAAGCCTAATCACAAAGTAGCTTAAGCACTACAATACACTATGATGGAACGATGCTGTCTCCTAAATTTTAATCGGAGTTTGCTGATGTTAGCATTATTTGTTTATCGGTTGGTAAGGTTTTTGTGAATTGGAATAAATGTTGCATAGTACAATAACATAAGAAACAATGTTTCGCAAAATAGCCCCCTGTTACGTATGTGTATCAAATACAATCTTGTATGTAAGGATGTAGATATATTTCACCAGAATCTAAAATCATTCCTAAAATGTATTAAATGTTCCGATAATGTCAGTTTACTATTATGTTACAAGTGACACAAAAATATGCTTTATTTTACTAAACGGATACGTACCTAGCGATTTTTCAAAATGTTGTATTCTAATGTTGTGTGCAGCTATCATTGGAACTCAAATTTAATGCTATCTTTGACGTTTATTGTAATTATTTTGTTTAATTTGTGTTTTGTTGCTGTACCTTATAAATATGTCGTAAATATGAGAGGGTGCCACTGCGCCGCATCGAATTAATTAAATTATGATTTAAAGGCAACTAGCTACTTCAAATTAATCTTTTATTATTTTTAGAATTAATGTAATTAGATTTAAAAATGTAATCGAATTGTTTAGTTACAAAAATTACTTTGAAATAAAATATCGTGTACCGGAAACGGTCGTAAATATGAGAAGGCGCCACTGCGCTGCATTGAATTAATTAAATTGACTTAAATATGAGAGGGCGCCACTGCGCCGCATCGAATTAATTAAATTATGATTTAAAGGCAACTAGCTACTTCAAATTAATCTTTTATTATTTTTAGAATTAATGTAATTAGATTTAAAAATGTAATCGAATTGTTTAGTTACAAAAATTACTTTGAAATAAAATATCGTGTACCGGAAACGCAGACGCAACCTAGCAGGGTTTCTGGACTTGGCCTTTGGTATTTAAGTCGGCTTCGTGATTACGGAGGACAGTCTTCACTCAGTGTTTGGAAGCGTAATATCTACCAAAGGACTTGTCTGTTTCCGTAAGCGAGTTTAGTATTAGTGAAGTGTTTTATTTGTGCACGTTGCTTGGGTAACCCATATTTGCCCAGTGATTATGGAGAACAGTAAGGACGGGGAACATAACCACGCTTCAATGGCAGTTCCGGCCACCCATCCTGACGCGACATCAGAAGCGGGATGTTCTCAAGCACGTGCAAGTGAGGTACGTTCTGGATTCGACGAGAACTTTTTACGTGCTATTTTGGATTCACAAAGTCGCAATTTGTGTACGCTTATTGAAGCAATTAAAACACCGGCAAGTAGCCCAAAAATATCGCTACCAGAATTTGATCCAGACAAGTCAGATACGGATCCGCGTGCATGGTGTGACACTGTTGACCTTTGCGTTTCCGAGTGTAATTTACGTGGAAGTGCATTGATAATGACGATTAGTGCAGCTCTAAAAGGCAGTGCATCACGTTGGTTGTCACAAATCTCCTACGCAGGGATCACGTGGTCTGAATTTAAGGACTTGTTTAACGCTAGATATAATTGCACTGAAACACCGGCAGCTACTCTAATGAACTTACTAAATGGACGCCCAAAGGATGGAGAATGTCTAGCGGCATATGCATCTCGATTGATGACGACTTTATCATCCCGGTGGCAAGGCATGACCACTGAACAAATAATAGTGGCCACAACTCTTGCACATGTATCGCAATTCGACGGAAGGCTACAACGTCTTGCTTTTACGACGGAAATATTATCACGCGATAAAATGCAACGGGAACTACAAGCGTTCTCATTTTTGAAGCGGAAAAATCAGCCTACTTTATCAACGTTGAATGAAAAGCCGACAGATAGTAAGCGTTTGAAATTTTCTACAACCACGTCGCGATGCTTCACCTGCGGCCGAACGGGACACCGTGCCATCGACTGTCGTTTGTGTCGAGAGGTTGAATCAAGACGAAGCTTCAACGGATCGACACCTTCTACGACAAGCAAGATACGAGAGAAGACCCCGGATGTGATCTGCTTCAAGTGTGGCGGCAAAGGACATTACGCCTCCAAGTGTCAACGCGGCCTGGCAGCGAGCACGAGCCAGGGTGCGGTTAGAGACGGTGGGTCAACCAGCGGCAGCAGCAGCAACCAGCGTAGAGTGGATGTGTGCTTTGTGAGCAATCCAACTGGACAGCTAGCTATTAATGGTGAGTCGTTTCCTTATCATTATGATTCTGGAGCCGAATGTTCTCTCATAAAAGAAAGTGTTGCATTGAAGTTTTCTGGAAAGCGAATTAATAATACCGTGACCCTTACGGGTATTGGACTGTAAGGAACGGTTCGATTGTAATAAAGCAAAGTTAGTTAAGTTTTCAGTGGGTGATTATGTTCTTATTGAAAACGAAGAACGAAATCAAATTAAACTAGATCCAAAATTCAAAGGCCCCTTTAAAATAATTGAAGTTTTGGATGGGGATAGGTACATGTTGAAATCACTAAGCTCCAAAAGGACATACAAATACTCACATGACCGTATCCGTCGAGTTCCGGATCATCAGGTTCCTAACGATTTGGCTATAGAAGTTGATCACACGACATCTGATTCAGATGATAATTAATAACTGCGATGAATGATAAAAGTAACAGATCTCGAAGGACTGAGTTTCTGTTGCAGCCGAAGGACTGTGCTGCATGTGTAAGTTGCAGGAATACTGTTAGATCAAATGTAATAGAATGATTATTTGATTGGTATCGCTTGACTCCGTATGATTTTGAATTTAAATAGTCCTGCAGCGTACACAAAAACTGGAAACCGAAGGACTGTGTTTCCAAGTAAAATGAAATCGTAATGCTGTGATTGGAAACCAAAGGACTGTGTTTCCATGTAACTGCCATTGTGATAATATGATCGGAATCCGAAGGACTGCGTTTCCATAAATAAAGATTTGAGTAACCGAAGGACTGGTTATCTCATAGTATGCGGGTGTATGTATCTACGTGTGTGTAAGTTGATTTTTGGAACTTGATGGTCTGTCATTGCGGTTGAATTCTTCGTTTAATGTTTTTTTTTTTTAGTTAGTAGCCTTTAAATTTAAGAGCTGTCAGGATGGTCGAGTGGTGGCAATTCTGGGATTATTTCCTTTGTTACAGACTTGTCTACAGAGTTACCCGAGGACGGGTGATCTATCAAGATGGCCGTGTCGTAAATATGAGAGGGCGCCACTGCGCCGCATCGAATTAATTAAATTATGATTTAAAGGCAACTAGCTACTTCAAATTAATCTTTTATTATTTTTAGAATTAATGTAATTAGATTTAAAAATGTAATCGAATTGTTTAGTTACAAAAATTACTTTGAAATAAAATATCGTGTACCGGAAACGGTCGTAAATATGAGAAGGCGCCACTGCGCTGCATTGAATTAATTAAATTGACTTAAATATGAGAGGGCGCCACTGCGCCGCATCGAATTAATTAAATTATGATTTAAAGGCAACTAGCTACTTCAAATTAATCTTTTATTATTTTTAGAATTAATGTAATTAGATTTAAAAATGTAATCGAATTGTTTAGTTACAAAAATTACTTTGAAATAAAATATCGTGTACCGGAAACGCAGACGCCACCTAGCAGGGTTTCTGGACTTGGCTTTTGGTATTTAAGTCGGCTTCGTGATTACGGAGGACAGTCTTCACTCAGTGTTTGGAAGCGTAATATCTACCAAAGGACTTGTCTGTTTCCGTAAGCGAGTTTAGTATTAGTGAAGTGTTTTATTTGTGCACGTTGCTTGGGTAACCCATATTTGCCCAGTGATTATGGAGAACAGTAAGGACGGGGAACATAACCACGCTTCAATGGCAGTTCCGGCCACCCATCCTGATGCGACAAATACATAAATAAATAAATAGTATCATAGACATCGACTTGATCTTAAAGTTGCTATAGAACTTGTGATACTGTAATATATAGTTCGGTGAAACAATATTTATCGTTCTTGGCTGAACCAGGTTGAGGCATGTGAGTTCTATCACACCCAGGAAAAATATTCGTTAGATTAGCATTTCGTGTATTATTCTGTTCCTAGATGCTAATAAATGTAATTAAGTATAAATTGTACCACAGACTGTTTTGGTTTCCATACTACAAATGCTTCAGCTACTTAGTTTAGGATCAGGTAAATGTATGTCAGGTTATCAAATATTTATTTATTCCCTAGCTGCCCTCCCCCATTTTATTTTGGCATTAAAAGTATGCTATATTGTATGACATCACATGATATCTCTCTTAACTGATATATATATTTTTTTAATATTGGACAACATCACATACATTGCTCTGATTCTATGGTAAGTAGCTAAAGCACTTGTATTACAGAAATCAGAAACAATGACGGTACCATAACACCCAGACCCGAGACAAAATAGAAAAATTCGTTTCCTATATTGACAGGGGATCGAACCCGGGACCTCAGAAATGGCGCTCGTCAAAGTCAGGCCCGCTTTCCTCTCGGCTACGGAGGTCTCTTCCAAGCAAACTTCATCAAAATCCGTTAAGTAGATGTTGCTTTTGTGTACATGACCACATACATTCAAACAATTTGACATCCGGATCCATACACTGTAACTAACTGGCACGTTTATAATATTGCAGCATTTGAAAAGAAATCCTAATTTAAAGATCAGTATTTGTTTTTAATTTCACTCCTTGCCAAAGGCCTATATTATATTCCAATTATAATTCATTCCCTACAAAGAATGGCACCAGTACACCCCAGTCCTTTATTCAACCGTCCCCATGGCTGTCTCAAAATGAGCGTGTCATTGTCATTATACGCTCGAATGCAGTTCTGGCTGAAGCACAGATTGTGAACAATTTACTGGAGAAATGAGGCTTTGGTGAGAGATCTGGGAGAAGTGACAGCAAAGTCTATAGTGTATGATAGCTTAGTAATTCAAATTTAAGGAAAAGTTTTCAACAAACAAATTTATGTTGCAATTTTTATTGTTGACTATATTAATTACCAGCGGTCCCGGCGAACTTCGTTTCGCCTTAGATAATTTTTCCCGCTTTTCTGTTGAATTTTTTCAAATTTTACCAAGGATCCCTAATTTTGTAGCCTATGTCAAATTGGAAGAATGTAGCATTCTATTGGTGAAAGAATTTTTTAAATCGGCCCAGTACTTTTTGAGCCTATTCATTACAAACATAAAAAAATAGGTACAAATCTTTCTTAAATCTTTTTATAAAGAAATATTATTATTAGTGTAGAAAAGTCCAAAATTTTCATTTGTAGTGCTCGCCCTTTTCTGTCCAAGTTTCACCGGTCTGCAACTGCCAGTATCCAGTCCTTTTTTTAAAGATACATTTTAACTAAACTTAAGGCTGTTTCCTGGTAGAATTAAATTAACAAAAATGTGAAGCAACATACCAATATACCAATATTGCTTAACATTTTCTTAATGTTATTTAGAAGAATAAGAAAGCTGTAAATCGATTTTAATTTTTTTTATTTCTTAGTACTTCACGAAGCATTAGCGAATTTTAACTATTTTAAAGAAACAGAAAAGTTTCATCTCTTTTTGCGATGTGGTGTATGTTATGTATGTGTGTATGTTACAATAAAATATGTGTGTTCGGTATTCTATAGCTTTCCAAGGAATCCGTTGAGGTCAATCATCAAGAATGTAGATTAAAGTAAATGTAGATAAAATACACTATCCATGATAATACCTGTATGCTACATGAAATTAATATACAACTCTTCGATCCTAATAAAGCAACGTAAACTCCAATACAGAAATAATTTCAGAACCATTCTGGGTCCAACGATTTAGTTTTTGCTGGTCCGCAATTAGTGGCAGGTAAAAATTCACTTCAGTCTTCGGGTTTAATTTGGGACGAATTCAAGTTTTCCGCGTCAAAGGGCGGTAATGCAAATTTGAGTTGATCACCTCTTTAAGAGCGATTATGGGTTTGACCTGAATCTCGCTTTATGGAAGGTGAAAATGAGGCCTTAGATGATACACGTTTGTCTAGAAGGTGTTTGTTCACTTAAGCAGATAATTAAATTATGGAAAGACTGACCTTGGAAGAGAGTTACTCCTTAGCTATTCACAGACCGTAAGTTTTCGTCAAGTTCTGTTTGTTTAGTAATATCAAGTGTTTCTGGAATAAAAAGTGTTTTAGACCGCAGCCAAATAACAATTACTTCTGTGTTGTTGTGTTCCTGCGTGTGAGTAAGGTTTCCAGAGCTCCTGGGGGGTGCTACATTAGTAGCAGGGGTCAAGCCTTCAAGGTAAGGGCGACAAGTCCAGTTACAGATTTATTATGCTGTACTTGTCACTCTTAAGCTAGGACCTCATTACCACTTAACATCAGGTGGCATAAGGTCAATCTTGAAGTGCAATATAAAAAAAAAAGTGTAGTTAAATTTCTTAGCGCAACGTCAATCCGCCTTTGAAATATTTTGATGATAAAGTTTCAGATGATGTGAACTCGACAAAGAGTTACTCTTTAGCTATTCACAGACCGTAAGTTTTGCAAAATTTCTGTTGTTTAGTATTAAATCAAGTGTTTCTGGATCAAAGACGTAACAATTTTTTTTGTCAGAAAGTCAATCAGGCTTTAAAGCATCATTTTTTATATATTGCACTTCAAGATTGACCTCATCCCACCTGATGTTATATGGTAATGAGGTCCTAGTGTCAGGGCGACTAGTACAGCATAATAAAGCTGTTACTGGACTTGCCACCCTAACCTTGAAGTCTTGACCCGGCTACTAATGTAGCACCCCCCAAAATCTCTTGATCTTTATAAGCTAAGGGCCCTATATGAAATGGAATTGGCCATATTTTGCTTAAGTCTACCTTCCTGCCCGTTCATTGTGCAAACGGTTATAGACACATTATTGCACATAAAAAATTACAAATATTGGTGTTACAGACATAATTAAGTACAATTTAGGCCGTCTTATTGCTAGAAAACAATCTCTTCCAGACAACCATTAGGTAATGAAAATAGTAGATATCGAGAAAAGGGTGCGGGCGTGCAAAATATTTATTGAGAAAATACAGTTGCCATAATAAGCTCTGAAAAAGCTGAAGAGTTTGTCTGTTTGTTTGAACGTGCTAATCTTAGGATTTACTGGTTCATTTTTTAAATAACTCTATTTTATGTATAGTCCATTTATGGGGAAAGGTTTTAGACTATATAATATCACGCTGCAATTAGTAGGAGTGAAGAATCAATGGAAAATTTGTAAAAAGCAGGACTATCCTGTTTTTTACAAATTTTCCATTGATTACGCGTGCGACGCTGAAAAAGTATATACGGTCGAATTAAGAAGCCCCTTTTTTTAAGTCGGTTAAAAAAGCATACGGTAACTGTTGAGGTTATTAGGTTTGCACATTGTGAAGATAATGTATCTATAGGTGTTGTAGGCCTTTTGTTCAATTTGCAAATAATTAAAGTATTCCGCTCAAAGGGTTGAGGTTATGCAAATTGATGTTAATGAGCTCTTTATGGGTGATTAGGAAAGCAAATGGGAAAAAAGATAACGCTTTTTAAATATTAAATGCAAGAAGCATTTGTAAGAACGTTTAAGTGGTTATTATTTAAACTTTTAATGAACTTACTAAAGCACTAATTACAGCTAGCTGCAGTCACATTTCTTACCTGAAACAAAAAATAATGTATAAAAAATAACTCCTTGATAAACTAGTTTTCTAAGTAAGTGTTATGATCTCGGGGTTGGCTAGCGTGGTGATTAAGCTAAGGTACCCATTATTTTAACGGTGACTTGATTTGAATGATTCGAGTCCTTAATCTTGCAATGAAATATTAAACATGGATGACGCTTTTTTCTTTATTGAGGCTTTGTTCTTAGAAAAATCAAAGATTATCAATGGATTCGTTTGTGGTTCGATTTAGATTCCTCTATTTCAAGCCCATACCTATATTCACTAGAAATTTGCTAAAAGTATTGCTTCGCGCTCGACTTGGTGGGGGCACCGCCGTGCCCCCCGCTACAATATTTTCAGTCTTATTTTGGATTTTAGTTTTCAATAAGTATTATGATTATTATGATACATAGTACATAAAAATCAAGCAAGTAGTTGAATCAAATCAAGCTTTCTATTATCTAACCAAACTGAGAAATGCTCACAAATTAAAGTGCTCATTGAACCTACGGCGGTACGGTACTACAAAGGCAGAAATGCTTAACCAACTTTAAGCATCTAATATAAAATCTTATTTATCATCATAAACGATAAAACTAAAAAGATTTATCCCACTTTAGGAACAACTTACATCAACAACTCGGAAAAGCAAAAATAAAGTTTCACACAACATCTTTTACAAGCATATCGCGTCTAGTCCCTGAGCTCACAAGGCATTCACAATTTGAAGGCTTTCAAAAAGAACCGGTTAAGAGTGAGAAGTGCCTTTTAACGTAAGGTTCAGTACTGATAAAAAAAACTTTCTAAACTAATAGATGCTACACTTTGACGTCACAAAATCACATACTTAATATCGTTGTGCACAAAAAAATAATCTTAAACGAGATAAAAAATCTCAATAGTTTACGACACATACACTTATAAAAATTACTGAGATCAAAGGGGAAATTTAATGGTAGTTTCAGGCTTATTTGAATATTTGTATACAGCTAAATACACAGTTTTTATGGTTGTTCATGTTCGTTCGGGAGTGAGACGGCATGGGTTGGGATGGCCTCTTTCTGTGAAGATGTTATGTCGCAGAAGGAGGCCGCAGAGCGGGAGCGGGAGGACGACCCAACCGCTCCCGCCTGCCGCCGAAGAAGGCGGCTGAGGGCGCGGCGCCAATATGACCGCGCCGAGCGTGGGGACCGGCCGGCTGATGGTGTGAGGGCACCTCAGCTGGCATTGCACCGGTCTCCACTGCGAGGTGGGGATGGTCCCGTTGGACCGGCCATCCCCAGTCTCCCCCCGAACACCATGGGGGGAGCAGACGGAGCCGCGTAAGCGGCTTTTCCGCCGGCGGCGCTGTGGAAGTAAGTAAGCTGAGCCGATTTCCCACAGCGTCGCCACTAAGGCGATGAGGTCCACCGGGGGGTTTTAGTGGGTAGCCTGGGTTGGTTGGTAGGTAAGAGTCCCACACACGCCGTCACCCTCCCTCAGGGTGGCGGTACGGTGCATCAAGCATTTCCCCCCGTAAAAAAAAAAATACAAATTCAAGTGTAATAAAAATATTGTACGTTCATCAAAGTGCACGAAATCAGTTAGTCAAATCTATCAATATATTTGAAGGTAGATTATGAACAATCTTAAGCAATAAAATGTATACATTTAAGCTTTTATAAAGTTATTATAAGGTTTTATTTACAATGAGATTTATTTTTTTATTGTAAATGACTTATGAAGTAAGCTACTACTCATATAATATTTCCACTTAAAAAAATATGTTATCAGACATTAGTTGCAGATGTCTCATGGTAAGGTTCTCTTTAAGATTTTACCCTGGAACCCGAAAAAAGAAATGCAAATTCGCCGGAGCCAGCAAGTCTCCCTGCGGGACCCCTCAGAGAAAAGGGCACCGTTTATTTATAGCGTTGCCGATGAAAAATCCATTCGATATTATAAAATATGTTCCAGAAGGATGATCGGGATTCGGAGGGACTTGTTTGATGGGAGGATTTTGTAATTAGGTTTTTGGGAGGCTACGTTAGAGAGAACCCGGGGGAAATAAGGAGTTTATGTGGATGACTTTCCCCGGAAGATAGGTGGCTGTGAAAAAGTATGTGTGACGATTGATAAATTTAAATAAAGTGACTGCCAGTGGTTGTAAACGATGTGCTAAATAGCAAGCCCATAAAAAGCCTATTTGATAAAAGAAATGAAATAAAAACATTACAACACAGCCATTGAATTTTATTTTATTTGAAAGGCGTCTTGCCAGCAATAAACGATAAAAATCCAATAATGATGAAGGGGAAAATTTTATTCCTAAAGCTTGCTTAACGTGCAGGTCGCACGTATTTATATTTATATTTTTTTTATAAATATAGTTTTTGGTAAGAGTATTACTTTTATCTACATAACATTGTCTTAGCTCAATAAATGTCGCACTATTTTCCACCAGCTTTTCATTCCTTGTAAATAATTCTCGGAATTCTAAAAAATCATTGCATTAAGCATCTCCATCGGTCGCTAACATTACCCAACTGTTGAAGAAAGGAGGGTTATGTATTAAGTAATAAGACTCACTAAATAACACAAAAATTTGATAACAATTTGAAAATGCTACAATTCCATTTTAAAATGTTAAGAAAATTTATATTAAAATACGATGTTTCAAACGATTAAATAGTTTCAACGACGTCTTTGTTGGCTCGTCAGTTAGTTAAGCCTACTTTTCTAGAATATATTTAAATTTAACATCAAAGGTACTTTTCTTAGTATCAGTTATCTTTCAAAATAGGGATTTTCCTGTAAATTTCTTGTTTCATGTCATGTCATGTCTTACATTAAAAGCTTATAAGTTCTGCAAAGTTTTATGAGTAAAAGTAATGATTAATCTCAAAAAGATTATTATTTCACACCTTCAACAAGATTGTTAAAAAGTAAAATTACATCTCAATTTATAGCAGACGGTATATTCTATTACATAAAAGACTGAGGAACAAAACCGGTAGTATTACGTACTGAAAAAAGTATAAAAAATTCACCGGAAAGTCTAAAGTCAAAATCAAATAATGCTTTATTCAAGTAGGTTACTTATAACACATTTTATTCGTCATTGAACACAATGTTAAATGATTCTACTGCCGATTCAGAACCTACATCTACTTATCTAGAAGATACCGGTTAGAAACTCAGCAGATTAGTTACAGTAGCAGTAGCTAACTTTCTTCTATCTGTACCAAGCAAAATATATAGTTTTATATTGATGAGGAAAGAAACAATAAGGACTTACTTTCGAAAGTAAAACTGGAGCACCTGTTCACAAGCATGACGTATGGGCCAGCTATAGCTACACTTAACCGTACTATGGGGAATGTTAAACAAATCTTCTGAAATGTCTATATAAAACTCTCAACGTTCATTCTAAAGCTACAGTTTCAACAACATAAGATACCCTTAGCCATTTCCCGTCATCTACTATTTCCTCTTCCTTAAGGTTGTCTGGAAAATATGACTTTCTAGCAATAAGACCGCCTAAATTGTGCTTAAAGATGTCTGTAAAACCAATTTAAAACAAGTGTAAAGTTTTTGTGCATTGAAGTATACCAATCTACCTATAAGATATTAAAGCGTCCCATCCACGCGTTGACATAATTCCTGTGACACAAACGTCTGGATTAAGGGGCAAACAAAGTCGGATTGAAATTGCTTCGTACCTCAAGTGGTAGGGTCCGGGAATATCGCGATGGCCCAGAAATGACGGGAATATGAACTGGGAAGGCGCGAGGCCTCAGGCGGAAACGTAGTACGGGAGTTGGGAGACTAATTATATATATATTAAGTACCTGTTGTTTTACGCCTTTGTCCGCGTTATTTCGGAATAAAAAGTATCCATTATGTTAATCTAGTATGTCGTATCTTCCTACCAAATGTTATTATGTTCTTTTCAGTAGTTTTAGCGTGAAAGTCAAAGTCAAAGTCGATCTTTATTATTCACATAGATTACATTAGTAATACTTATGAATAGTCTTTATATAAAGAAAATGAAGCTACCTCCGGTTCGGAACCTATGACTAAAGAGAAGATACTGGCAAGAAACTCAGTTATTATTTTTTTTTAGTTTTTTTAGAAATGCAAACTAACTTACAACTACATAGATACCCACGTCCTTTTATTTGGATATAAAATAATCAAGACCAAACTATTTTGTGTGCGTGATCAAGGTTTAAAATAAGTATTAACATAATTGTGCCAAGAACCAACCTGTACATTTTTTAAATAAATTATTGTCGCCTGGACATCACGCTTAAGCTCCAATTATGGCTTTAAACGTGCATACACTCACAATTGATGATTGGCTTCCATGAATTGCTTTAAAAGTTTACAGGAGGTGAGGTTTATTAATGAAATCATTTTTAAAAACAATTATTTTTCATGAAAAAAGTATTTTTATTGCTGATAGCCAACAATACTTAATACGCATGTATCATTATGACATTAATTGTATAACCAGTTAACATTGGCACGAGTTTCGCCAAAAGCTAATAAAATGTTACAATGTTTCTTAGCAGTTACTTTTAAAAACTGATCACCTGAATTATACATTTTAAAAAACGTACAGTATTTCATTTTTAGAAAAGAACAGCCATTTACAATAACAAAACATATATTTTTACATACGGATAAAATATAAAATGTTTTAATATGGTGCGCCGCCACTATTTTTTTTTTTGCTAACTTTACAGAGTTGACGAAAGAGGATAGGAGGCGTTAGGTCCATCTTTTGTACTTTTTTTACTTACAATAAAGTTAAAATAAAAAATATTTTTTTTTCGGTCCCATAAACCGAATCAGTTTTAGAACGTTCTGGACGTTTTGGACGTTCAACTTGACACGTTTGAGTTCATCACCATCTATTGTTTATATTCGGCATTCTTTCTGAACTTGCTTAAAAAAATCGCATCGTCTCCCAGTCTACGAGGCACCAATAAATAGGCGTGTTTCCTCGGGTTTTGTCTCGCAAATTGAATAGGTAAATTTAGCGAAACAAGTCGTCGAGTGTGGCGACCGTCGAATTACGCGTTCGGTACTTGGGAAGCGTAAATGGAGTAATTCTCGTATATATTTATATTTGTCTTTTTAAGAAATAATTGGGCTTTTTATATACACGCGCTATTTTCTTTTTAAGAACAAAATTTGGGTTTTTGAATACACACACGCTATGTTCTTTTTTTAACAACATTATTAGGGTTTTAATATACACACGCTATTTTCTTTTTTAAGAACTAAATTTGGGTTTTTGAATACACACACGCTATGTTCTTTTTTTAACAACATTATTAGGGTTTTAATATACACACGGTATTTTCTTTTTAAGAACAAAATTTGGGTTTTTAATATATACACAGTGTTTTCTTTCTTTAAAAACATAACTTTTATTTTTAATATACGAGTACACACGCTTTTAATTTTATTATGGACATGATTTGAGTTTTTTAATATACACACGGTATTTTCTTTTTTTAAGAACCTAATTTGGGTTCTTTATATAGACACAGAATTTGTTTTTTAAAAACAAAATTTGGGGTTTGATATAGACACGCTAATATGCGGCAAGCGAAATATACAGAGTAAAATTTTATTATAATATAGCATTTAAGTTTTTAAGTTCTATATTATTTTTGTTTCCATTGATGTGCAAATTAATTGCTTTTTTTTAATTAAATATTCAAGCTTTAATTTTATGTAACAAAATCAAAACATTATCCTACTATATTACAAACGTTAAATTTGTAGGAATTAATAGACTGCTGTATCAGATTTTTTGTTTGTTACTCTTTCATGCAGACCCGATTGAACGGGTTTAGATGAAGCTTGGTAAAAAAGAAATGACATACTAGATTTATGTATAGCATACTTCTTATCCCAAAACAAATAAGTCGGATATTTCCATACTCAAGTAGGTTACAACACTTTTGAATCGTCATTGAATACAATGCAAAGTGATTCTACTGCCAGTTTCGTTAATATAAGTTATATTTACCAAGAAGACACCGATAAGAAACTCAGTAGATTATTTACAGTAGCATTATCTAGTAACTTATTGCTATATGAAGCTTACTCTGGACCAAGTCGTATACTTTTATTTTGATCTGTAATTAATGTAAGTACTTAAGTAATTATTTATAGGGGGTAAGCTACTGCATAATTGCTGCCTGCAAAAACCTATAGCAAAAAAAAATTGCGAGTTCCTAATTTTTTCATCACCTATCAACACAAAACTATATGACTTGTTCCAACGTGAGCATAGCCATAAGTTAAATACTGCTACTATAATTAAGTGTATAGTAATATACTTTTGAACTCCGCGAGAAAAATCGTTAGACATGAATAGCACGATCTTCAGAGAAAAACTTTCCGCATTTTCTTTACAAACTTCACCGATGAAAGGGAAATCGGCTCAAATGGGCTGAAACACCCAAATCAGCGAGGGCGTTGACCCCGTGCTTCAAGACAAGGCATTTGCCTGATAAGGCGGACGGACGTGCGGTTTGTGGTATGCACGGTATGCCCTTTTGCCGGCAGCCTCTTCTCTATGGGATAAACATTTAGATAAGCTCATATTTTAGTTTAAAACATCGTCGGTAGAGACTCACTAACAGTATTGGAGGGAGCTTGGAAGTTGGCGATTTAAACATCTTAAATAAGTTATCATAACGCGAAATATTTTAGTAGTTAATACGAACTATTTGCTGCCCGACGTTTCGGTTAGATTGCATTAACTGTGGTCAGGAGCTGAATGAATGAAACACATTTTGACCCGGTCACTTATTCTAAATGTTTAAAATGGAAAACGAAAGTGTTATCTATAGTAAGCATTTAAATTGAACGACGAACTCAAAGTGTAACTTTATTTGTTTTATTTTTAAATTTTTAGTTTAGTTTCCAGTGTTAGGAGTGAAAAGCGTGTTTATCTGAAAAAAGTTGTTTATTTATTTATTTAAAAACTTTATTGCACAAATAAGTAAAACAGGTGGACTTAATGCTAGGGGCATTCTCTACCAGTCAACCCTTGGGTCATGCAGATAGTTTGTATATGGGTGCGGTAATAGGGGAGAAAAAAAAATCATTTTAAACAACCATATATTAAACATTAAAAATAACATTACGGTATCTTTTAAAAATACACTGATAATACACATACTATTTTAATGAAATAGAATATATATATAAAATATGACGGTATACTTGGATTTACATAATATTGATAATTTATATATAAAAACAAATACATGACTATCTACTACTATAATTACTTGTTAGCGAGAGAGAACAAGTATTCACTTTCATTGTTTCTCATTAATCTTTAGTGAAGATTACTAAACTTCTCATTTACCTATTACAGATTTCATAATCTACGGTGGTCCTACTACCAAAAACGAAACGAACATTCAAAAGAACGAATAAATCTTCAAAAAAGGTTTGTTTTTGAAGATATATTGAAAGTTTGGGTTATATAACGATTTGTTTTATTTGCGTTACAACATTTTTTGGGTTTGAAAACGCCTTATCGTGCCAACAGTATAATAAAGCTGTTACTGGACTTGTCGCCCTTACCTTGACCCCTACTACTAATGTAGCGTCCCCAAGGAACTCTGAAAACCTTACACACAGGAACACAACAACACCGAAGTGATTGTTATTTGCTTGCGGTCTTCTGTAAGGTGGAGGTATTTCACCAGTCGGGCCGCTCCAGTTCAAGCGATAAATGGCTATGCCCTACCTCTCTTGTTAATACAAGAACCCTGTAAGGGTTTAGCAAGATACACAGTTACATCACTAGCTTGTAGATATATCAGCATCGCTTGGTCGTAAACAAATTTATTTGAGGTGATCACTACTGTTAACTGACTCCTATATTGCCCACATTTACGCTAATTCTACTTTGTAAAGGCAGGTGTCAATTGAAAGCAATTTTCCTCAAAGATGTAACTAAAAGGGCAAAAGTGAGACTAGCTTCACGCATCTCTGAAAGCAGCCGTGCGTCCGGCGGCCTGCCGACGTCATATTTCAAGGGCCGAAAGGGTTTTCCCTTTTTATCCGCGGGGTCAATCGCCGGACTGAAGGGATAAGACTTGGTTTAAAGGTTTTTTCGGTGCTGTAGATGGGTATGTGTATGGGATTTTGTTACAATATAGTAACAAAATATAACAAAAATAAATGTAATTTCGTTGACCTACAGGAGACTGGCTCAAATAGAGTGATGCGTAGCGTTATAGTTGTGTCATGTTTTCATCCAACAAGAGGTTTGAATCTAGAAAGAAAGAAAAAAACAAGGTACAGGTTACACAAATTATAACAATGTAAAGTCAACTAAAATGGTACCTAAAAGGTCTCTGCTCTGCATATGTCCAGTAATTATCGTCTGTGTATGTCAATCGATTTTTTTCTCATAAATTTCATAAATCTGATATCACTACATAGTATAAAACAAAGTCGCTTTTTCTGTCCCTGTATCCCTTTGTACGCTTAAATGTTTAAAACTACGCAACGGATTTTGATGCGGTTTTGTTAATAGATAGAGTGATTCAAGAAGAAGGTTTTTGTTTGCAATAAATAATAGAAAAGCCAATATTTCTTAGTATTTACATTACATCCGTGCGAAGCCAGGGCGGGTCGCTAGTTTACATATATACTAAAGTTTGGTTTCCTGAAAAAGGTTCATCCATAAAGGTAACTTTGGTCTGATGTTAAAAGGAACTTTTAACTTCATCGAAGTCACGAGCAAGAACAAGTGAAAAAGACATAGACTTTGGCGGCCATTTTGTTATAATATTATTCAATCTGGCTTTTACACCAAGCAATTTATTTCAACTTATAAATAAATAACTGACAAGCCTAAAACGAAGCAAGAAGTTAACTCTAAAATAAACAAATTAAATTAAAACGCGCTTGACTGTAAAAATGGCGTCTGCCGAGGACTGAGGGCTGTCAAAACTAGCTTCATTAGCTAATTGAGTGCCGCCCTC
This sequence comes from Glyphodes pyloalis, assembly GCA_037074685.1. Lineage (NCBI taxonomy): Eukaryota > Metazoa > Arthropoda > Insecta > Lepidoptera > Crambidae > Glyphodes > Glyphodes pyloalis. The sequence continues at coordinate 928,780 of JAYKKO010000050.1, forward strand.
CTTGTTTAAAAGGTATTTACGGAGGTTTAAAATAAAGTACAGGGGTGGCACTTGCTATTAAGTTATTATCTTATTTTAATACGCGAAAAAATACGGAAGCCATTGATAAGAAACGATCACCAATCTGTTTATTGGCTTAAAAGTATTTTATATCAAGTTTAAATATTAAGAATATAATTTAAATATTTAAAGCTTATTTTTGAAATTCCGGTATCGGTTTGCTTAAAAATTCCATTAAAAATGTTAATACATATTTGATTTTTTTTTTAATTATCAGTGCACTCAGTTCCAACAGTAAATAAACCAAAAGTATGACGCTTTTCAATCATATGGCAGCTATTTCCCCACGTAATTAATAATATATATATTGGACAACATCACATACATTGCTCTGATTCTATGGTAAGTAGCTTAAGCACTTGTGTTACAGAAATCAGAAACAACGACGGTACCACAACACCCAGACTCGAGACAATATAGAAAAGATCGTTTCCCATATTGACCCGACCGGGGATCGAACCCGGGACCTCAGAGATGGCGCTCGCCAAAGTCAGGCCCGCTCGCCTCTCGGCTACGGAGGTCGTCTATTTGTTCCTTTCCTTATCACTATTCCTAGAATAGTTATTGGATTGGCAGGTGAAATAGGTATGTTGATTTTAGTCTTTTTTGCCAGTCTGTGTAATAAATAAATTTAATATAAAATACACGCCGTTTTACAATTCGATTGGTATGTTACTTTGTTTGTTCGTTTGCAGTTTTATAGCTCACTAGCTGTGCCCGCGACTTCGTTCGCGTGGACTACATCCTTTCATGGTCAGTAAAACTGTTTCCCCTTCCTCCCCTAATATTCGAAACAAAAAGTAGTATATATTTAATCCAAATTTCGAGCTATATTTGTGCCAAATTTCATATCTCTAACTTCAAAAATAAAAAAAAATCCATATAAACTTTCAAAGGTGGTATTACCCCCATCCCCCCCTTATTTTCTAACAAAAAGTAGCCTTTGTCCGTTCTTGAGATTCAACGTATACCTATACCAAATTTCATCAAAATCGGTTGAGAGGTTTTAGCAGGAAAGCGTAACAGACAGACAGACAGACAGAGTTACTTTCGCATTTATAATATTAGTAGGGATTAAATTTATTTTTAAAGTAATTTTTGAATTAAAAAAATATATGAAAATATGCAACTGATTGTTTTTCTTGACACCCCTATGCAGTTGTTCCTTTCTCTCTCATCTGTGGCTTGGCGACGCCCGGATGCGTTTTCAGCACAATGCTATAGCATAGTACGCTTACTTAGCTATTGTTTTGAGTTTTCAACAGTTAGTTCTAACTATAGTTACGACTAAGTACTTTGAAAGTAGTAAAAACATTGGACAACATCACATTGAAGTGTTCTTACTGATGAAGCTATGAAGTTTTAAATAAGTTCCTATCTTGGAGTGAAATTGTTCACTTTAATGGTCAAATATTTCTTTATTCAATATGTATCACTTTTGATTCGTCATTGAACAATCTCAAACTCAAATATTTCTTTATTCAAGTAGGTTACATAAAACACTTTTGAATCGTCATTGAATACAATGCAAAGTGATTCTACTTCCGGTTCGAAACCTATATATACCGAGAAGACACCGGTAAGAAACTCAGCAGATCATTTACAGTATCAGTATCTAACTTATTGCTATGTGTAGCTCACTTTGGACCAAGTCGTATAGTTTTGTTTTGATGAGTGATGAAACAATTAAGTTCTCAAGTAAGTTTTTACTTTCGAGAGGTAAGCTGGAGCAGACCAGTCCCCAAAGGTGGCACCTGTTCACAAGCATGACGTATGTGCCAGCCATCGCTTCACTCAACCATATTGAAGGGAATGTAACGACGAACACAAGTGCCGGTTCTGAACCTATATCTAACAAAAAGACACCGGTAAGAAACTCAGTAGATTAGTTAGCGTAATAGTACCTAACTTTTTGGTATGTGTAGTTAGACAACAGAAAATACTCAAAGCACTATCCTACTACTATTATAAAGGTGAAAGTTTGTAAGTATGGATGTATGGATGTTTGATACTCTTTCACGCAAAAACTACAGAACGGATTTGGATACAATTTGGTAGGAAGACAGATGACATACTAGATTAACATATAGGATACTTTTTATCCCGAAATAACGCGGGCGAAGTCGCGGGCAACAGCTAGTTATAGTATAAAGCACCTACTCCAGCCGTACACGTTTATAGACAAACCATAAACAAGAGCCAACAAATGCGAGCCGGTGGACTGTCTGAACCGAACAGCCGTGTATCTGTGACGTCAGTACCTGCTCTAAGGAGCCAAGAGGAGCCATAAACCGCGCCCGTCCGAGCGGAAAAGAAGTATTGACTGCGGTTAGTTGGGGCCACGAGACGAGCGGCTGAGATCGACACTAGAGTAAAATACTTTATTTCCTAAAAAATCAGACAATCATAGCATTAACACCAGAAATAAAAACAAGCTTGTTGTTCCTAAGCGTAAACTACATAAAATAGGTAATTCATTTGTTGCATTAAGCATAAAAATGTTTAATAAACTCCCTCAAGTTATTGTTGACTTACCTTTATACAAATTTAAGTCATTTGTCAAACGTTGTCTTTTGAAAAAAGGCTACTACAAAGTAGAAGATTATTTGAATGATAAGGACGTGTGGATCACTACCTAGTCTGCTCGCCAGTACTTGCGTGTTTTATATTATTTTAAAAATATAATATGACACATTTTCTCAATCAATGTCAGTATTGGGCCACGATGACGCATGTAAGTCCTACAGTTAATTTCTTTTATTTTATAAATAGATACTTTTGTTTTATTTTTTTTTCAATAATTGATTTTTAATTTTTATTTTACAATTGACCAACTAACTGTGTGTCTTAGTGCAAAATAGTAAAAAGTTTAGCTTCCATTTGTAAAAAAAACTTCTGAGTTTCTTGCCGGTATCTTCTCTTTAGTTATAGGTTCCGAACCGGAGGTAGCTTCATTTGCTTTATATAGAGACTATTCATAAGTATTACTAATGTAATCTATGTGAATAAAAAAAATATTGACTTTGACTTTGACTTCTTTATTCAAGTAGGTTACATACAACAATCATGAATCGTCATTTAATACATTCCAGATTGATTTTACTGCCGATTCAGAACCTATATCTACCGAGAAGACACGGGTAAGAAACTCAGTAGATTAGTACAGTAGAAGTTCTCAATACAGTAGCAGTATCTAACTTTTTTTATTTTATGCACTTTTTATTATTCTATAAGTATACAAAATAAATTTAGTTCATTGTAAAGAAGTCAAGACATAAACAAATAGCAAATTAACATTTCAGAACCAATACTACCTATCTACCAACGTCAAAGTGCTTAAAATTAAATATGTTTGTCCTTGGCAATAAGGTCATAAATCATTTTTTAAAAAAGTGCAGTTAGGTGGTCTTTATTCTTAAACTAGCTAGTAAATAAGACTTGCTTCTACCCTTAAAATATGTATCTGTAGATTTAGCATAGACTTTGATCAACAATAATAAATTACAATCACAATTCCACAGTTAAAATATTAAAAACTGTGTGACAGCTATCTTAAATGTCAAAAAACATATTTTCTTAAGAACTGACTACAAAAAACAAGTAAAAAATAACGTTCACTTATTGCAAGTGGTATGTTGTAGGTATTAATCTACCTTTAAAAAAAGCAATAATGTTTGGCAATAAAAAAAATATCACAGATACGGAAAATAAAAAATCAAAACTCGAACACCTTTTGCCACCTGATATTCAAATTCAGTTAACGACGCCATTGTACGAATACCGTCGAGTGCTCCGCCGGGACTCGAACCCGCTGCCCCGCCATAACTGCTACAATCAACGACTTTCTGACAATTTGCATCTGAATCTTCACACAGGAGGTTTGCGTTAGTTTTGAGGCCCTGAGAGGCGCTGCTTTTTGAAGCTACATTCAATTTTAACTGTTAAGTACGACAGGACATTATTTTCTATGACATATAAATAGCTTTGCCTAATTTATTTTTTAAACATTATTGCAAACAGTCAACTTGTGGATCATGCATATATTTAATTAACGCATTTACATTAACTTATCTGAATATTTCCGAAGGTAGTGCAGATTTAAAATGCGGATAAATATTTTAAAGAAACAGAAAAATTTTCATCTCCTTTTTTTTGTTTTGAAATAGATCTACTCAGAAGACTTTCACAAACATGCTTCATTGTGATCATATTTATAATTAAATCTGATTGTGTTGTTATTAGAACTAATTACCTAAATGTTTTCGAAACAAATCGAGTGCCGTTAAAGATAGAAAAGATCGTTATTGCTGTCGATTTCAATGTCAATCAAAAATCTGACACAGTGGGCGCTAAGCTTCAACTTTGTAAATTCGGTATTGTACCAAACAATGCATTCTACGAGTACATTGCGGTACAAAATCCAGTTCGCAGTACTCCGTACGAGTACATCGCAAGCGACACGGCGCGGTGACGGATCGCGCCACTGAAATAAATCACCTCTCGTTGCGGGCAACGAGAATTTGCCGGAATTGCTGACTTGCGCTCTATACGTGAGCTGTAGTGAGGGCCTAGTTGATGTCGATGAACTGGTTTGTTGCGCGAAAAAGATACCATAAATCTTGCATAGTACTTTGATACCAATGAAATTCACTGGTATTTATTTTGGAATTGGGTTCAAGAACAGAGCCATAAATATACTTGTTTGGTGTGCACAAGTATCCATCACGTAATTAATTAAACAATATGTTTCATGTTAAAATCGCATATCAACCAGGATCTACTTTTTTCTAAATTATCAAATTAGCCATATATGTCACCAGGTTTACGCTCCACTATGAAAACTCATACTTATTTATACTTGGTTTAATATTTTAATAAATAACATAATGTGTCGTTCGTGTTAGTTTTAGGCATTGAAGACTTAAAGTTAAAAAATATAATGAAACTTAACGTTACTACTCAATAATAAGGTTACAATTAATATTTTACACCAATTTTTCTATATTAATTGTATCGATATCGACATTTTTGCAGTGTCCCAACCGTGAGTGCACTCTGCAACGTCATCTAATTTCCGCACCGCTCGAATCGTGAGCGCGTGACGCACTAAGCCGCTTGTAATCTATTACGTCACTGCGATTAACCCTAACACAGACTAAAGGCTAGTATACTCATTTTATTAGACTTTGAAATTTAGTAGTTACTTAAAAAATTTACTCTTTTTAAGTATCAAAATAAATCGAACCATTGAAAACTTTTGAAGAAGCGTTACAGAACAAATTTGAAATTTAACTAGGGACATATCTCACTAATGACTTTAACTATTAGTAATATGTTACCTTCTAAAATATATATCGAGTTTAAAATCACAAAAGGTTATTTTTATACCAAAATAATTTTATGTTTGGTTCCTTTAGTAAAACTAGTGTTGCGCCACAGTTTATCTATTACATAAAGTGAAAACGGAGGGTACTAGCTAATCTCAACTAGCGACTAGTGGTGCAACCTAAACCTACAAAACTAAAACTTCTAGGCATAATGGTTTCTTTTACGCCGTTATAGGTGTTAATACTGATTCCTAGTTATAAACTAACCATCCTGCTGTTTTTCATAGTAGCTCAAAACATCAGTCGCGGTCATCGAACCCATTAACATGTCTTAGTAAGCTTTTATGGTGTAAGTGGTAACTTAAAAAGGTCAGGATTGAACAAACAAAAAATATTAATTACCTGACACAACCATGGCCTGACCACAGAATCTTAATAAATTTAAGCGCTTACAGACAAAACTTATCGATATCGATATAAAAATGCAACACATCACTAAAGTGCAGTTAGCCGCGTCATCTTATTTTCTTGCTAAAGTAAATACAGTAAGAGCTTATTTGCTCTAGTGGTGTTTTGAGCATCGTGGCATGACTACATGATTCAATAAATTTAGTCTCTTACAAACAAAAATTATCGATATCGATGTATTGATGCAACACATCACTAGAGTGCAGTTCGCCGCGTCATCTAATTTCCGAGGCGCCCGAGGCGCGTGTCGCCCGATCCGTCACGGATTCGCGATTAGCCTGTAATGCAGCGAGCCTGGTGCATAACTTGTAACCTACCCACACACCTATGAAGGTTACAAAGGAAATTCTTGATAAACGTTTAGAATATTAAATGCACCTGAACGGTGAACCAGGGAATTTGGATTCGATCCCACTTAGAAATGAAAAAAAAATGATAAAGATTATACTTTTACGATACGATTAAGTGTTCAGAAATATTTATTTGTTCTTATTTTTGACAATGCAATGATGTCCAAATATTAACACATAGTTGATATCAATCTCACGGTGTAACAATAAACAGGTGTCATGTCACATAGCTTTGGCACTTGTGTTATGAAAATCAAAACCACCTATAATAAATTATAATAATCACCTGGTCTCAAACTAAGGTTTTCCCTTGTACTTTGAGTGCCAGACGACGGATACTAACTGGGGGCGTCATCCCAGCACACCCAGACCCAGTTCAATTTCGAAAATATCGTTTTCCAAATTGACCCGACCGGGAATCGATCCGATTTGGCCGCCTAACTTAGCCACTGCGTCATTGAGGCCGTTAAACCTATTGTCCCACAAAATTTAAATACATGTCATAACACCCAGACACAGGTTCAACACACGCATGCAAGTCTTGGTTCGAGCCCACGACCCTGTTATCAGCCAGCAAAACTAACCACAGTTTTGCCTAGCAATCATATCAATTAACAGAATCTAAATAAATCGCACTCTTAGAGGAACCCCACACTAGCGTCTTTCGAGCGTCAGCGTCTTGCCGCGTCGACGTTGTTTGGGCGTTGCGTCGACGCGGCGCCCGCTCAGCGTCGACGCGGCGCCCGCCCAGCGTCGGCGCGGCGTTTGAGCGGCGCTTGCGCTGGGCGTCCTCTGCACATCGCGTTCGAGCGTCGCGCCGCGCTGACGTCATTTACAGTTATTTCGAAAATGGAAATGTAAGATTTGAATAACGCACAATATAATGTTTTATATTGCAGTGATAAATTAATGCTTTCAACTTGTAAAGGAAAAAATATATTTTACCTATTTGACACATGGCACGAAAAGGCAACTTTAGCATTTATTTTCTCGAAAACTAAAAGTACTTAATTGAAAATGGGTTTCTTCGGCAATATGAGCTAGTATTTTAAGCTACATCCATATTTGCTATCAGCTAAAAAGTCTTCTACCTACTGATTCTAAAACACGGGCGGGCCGAAACAATTGAGTTGATCATTGTACTGTTGTCAAAATAAACGCTGCGGCACGCGTCGGGCCGGCGCGGCGCCTGTGGAGCGCAGTCCTGGCGTTCGTCATTTCGACCGCGACGCTGCGCAAGCGTTGCGTCGGCGCCGCGTCGACGTTGCGTCGACGCCGCGTCGGCGTTGCGTCGACGTCGCGTCGGCGTTGCGTCGACGTCGACGCTCAAAGAACGCTAGTGTGGGGTTACGCTAAAACAAGAAGCAATGCTAAGAGTAAAAAGTAAATTATTATTTCACGGCCGCGACGCACATTACCATAAGTCCGATTTTACATAATTTGCGGTTGCAGCCCAAAGTGCAGCTCAAAGCTTCCCTTCGCTGGGGGCGTCACTTGCCACCGAATTAATTAAGTTGGATTTATATTTGAAAATGATGGTAATCTGTTTTATGAAACATTTAATAAAAGAATTAGCGACTCCATCCGGCTTTGCACGGATGAAATGTAAATACTAAGAAATTATGGCTTTTTTATATTATCTATTGCATTCAAAAACCTTCCTCTTGAATTACACTATATAATAAACTAGCAGTCCCGGCTAATACATTCATTACAAACATACAAAATTAGGTACAAATCTTTCCTCTTTATAATATTAGTGTAGACAAAACCGTATAAAAATCCGATGCGTAGTTTTAAAGATCTAATCATATTAGGTATATGGGAACACAAATAAAAAGTTACTTTATTTTATAGTTTACAGTGATACACAAACAGTAAAAATCATATAAACTAAAATGCATACAATTAACATATGGTAATTGTGTACTAGCAATTAATAAATAAAAATTAAGAAAACAATGAAAAGCTTATGATGTTGTCAATAAAGTATTACATACTGACTTATTATGTATTCTAAATCAACTGGTTTTTTAAATATTAATCCTGTAAATGTGTCTTTGTGTTCACATTAGCGACAAAAATTTTCACCTAAGTGACCTTTTTACAAGGTCTAATTAATTTATCATAATTGTCTATTTACTCTACTTTAACTAGTTTAAACATTAAAAATAATTTAACGGGTCAAAACGCGACACCATTTTGTCAGCTCGTGACCACGGTTGGTACAACCTAACCGAAACGTCGGGCAGTAAGTAGTTCGTATTAACTACTAAATAAAAATGGTGTCGCGTTTTTACCTGTTAAATGATTTAAAATGTTTAAAATGGAACGCGAAAGTCTTGGAATTTATATTTAACTAGTTTAGTTACACTTTAGTGCATTATTCTACGTATCTACGAGTACGTCTGCAAATATTAGCTTTATTTTTAAAACGTTATTTTTAAATGTTATTACTTGCGCTTTCAATTGCTTTTGTCTTGAATTATAAAACATTTGGTACTGAAATAATTTCGTGTAATAAACTTGATTTTTGACTAATGGAATACTGCAATTGAGCTATCTTACTCATCTATACCAGAGTTAAATTACATTTATCGCTTAAAGTAGAACCTATAACCCAACTCACATAAAAGTACTTTTTCCTTTACAAAGAAATTATTTCTTGTCTAATATAACCAAGCAAGAGGTCACGGATCGCAAATAATTCGCGTCCACCAACCCCATACTAAAGGCTATTTCACATTGATACTCGTACTAACAAAACAACAAATATATTTTGATACATAATACACTTTTAAGTTAATTACAGACACATTTAAGTGGTCGTATAGCTAAAAAGTGGCCTCTTCCAGATAATTTTCAGGTAAAGGAAACCATTGATAACGAGAAATGTGTCTAATGCATTTTTAAAGTAAACATAAAAAAACGAGGTTGAGCATGCCCCAAGTTAAATTCCAGCTTTTGTTTTGTATTTTATGCAATAAAATTTTGAAATAAATACGTGTACATCCTAAATGGACCTGCCAAATTTCAGGTTTGTAGGTTGTACTTTTTGAGATTTCGTGATATATCAGTCAGTGATAAATGTTTCGCCTTTGTAGGTAAATAATGTCTGCGATAACGAAGAGAGTAAGTAAGTTTTAAGAGACGTAGGGGCAAAGCGATTTATCGCTCGAAGTGGAGCAGCCCGACTGGTGAAATACCTCCACCTTACAGAAGACCGCAGCCAAATAACAATCACTTCTGTGTTGTTGTGTTCCTGCGTGTGAGTAAGGTTTCCAGAGCTCCTGAGTGGTGCTACATTATTAGCAGGGGTCAAGCCTTCAAGGTAAGGGCGACAAGCCCAGTAACAGATTTATTATGCTGTACTTGTCACCCTTAAGCTAGGACCTCATTACCACTTAACATCAGGTGGAAGATTGACCCCAGTCAATCTTGAAGTGCTATATAAAAAAAATGTCGTACGTCGACTCTTACAAATGTCCTCCATTATAGAGGAGGCGTAACTTGTCGCGGACACAGGGCGCGTGACAAATTCGTAGGACGTGTTTGATAATGCTGCTTCATAATGCAGAAACGGACGCGTTTTTACGAACACATCGCGATTGCTCGAAGATAAGGAGTGTACGTGATGCAAAGTTTGGGCTTCGTGTGCGATAGCCATAATTATGAGGAGGGTTTAGATACGGGATGAGTGGTCGACAAAAGTTTAATCGACGATGTAAACGTTTCGTGCGTTTTGGGGTAAGGGACGTGCCGCAAGTACCAAGTTCGAAGAACAAAAAAATTTTTATTTGAACATGTTACTTGCATTTTAATTTTGATGTCTCAAAACTTTAAGTCAACCGTTGAGTAATTACCGATTTAACACACGTCAAATTGATACTGGCAATTTCAAAGTAGGTAACTAGGTTACGCCGCTGAGATATAACTTAACGGCTTGACTATATAAACTGTAGCCATTAAAATGCTTTTCTTAAAGTCCAGTACGCCCAATTTCAAGTGATACAGCCAGTTAAAAAACGTAGTATAACATTTACTTCGTAGTCGAGTTTTATCTATTAAAATCAATACTTATCCTAAATATATCCTATATAATATATATATATATATATATATATATCTATGATATATGTTATATATCTATGAGTTTATGTCTGTTTATCATGCTATACTATGAATGTAATACAAGAAATAAAACTGTATTTATGTTGCACGGCCGTACCCATTTCTTACTATCTACTATTTCCTCTACCTTAAGGTTGTCTGGAAGAGATCGCTTTCTAGCAATAAGACCGCCTAAATTGTACTATAATCAATCTGTGAAACCTATTTCTGTAAAGATTTTGTGCAATTAAGTATATCTATCTATATAAACTAATAAAATACAATTGACATATAAGAAATGTAATTAGGTTAAGAATTGGTTTTAAAACCTGTGCGACATAATCGCATAGGCGATTAAGCCTTGCTTTAGAGATAAATAAAAAAATAAAAATCCTACAAAAGTTCTACTAGTTTTACTACTATCATTCGAATTAGTGAGCCTGTGTTTATTTTTATTTATTTTTCAATTTCCAAAGCTCATCCATACATTGTTACGTCTAAAATTTCAGAGACTACACGTCGTCAAGCGAAAATGCAGTCGGTTTGATTCCTGGCGGCTGCATTCTGATGCAAATGCAAATTTGCATATGTTAAGCCCGCTGATGCGTCCGTTGAATCTGTCTTACGCTCTGTGCACTTTTTGCGATCGGGTGGATTGAAGTGAGGGGTGAAGGGATGAATTTGTAGAATTACCAAAACTGCCGTCAAAGCCAAATGTTATATAGGCGGTGGCGTAGCGCCATCTCTGATGCAAATTGGGAAAAAACACTTTTCTGCATTGTCTCGGGTCTGAGTGTTGTGGTACCGTTATTGCTAAATAACTGTAACACAAACACTTTAGCTACCTGGCAGTTGTAGTACCTACCTTTGTTTCTAATAACTGTGTCACAAGTATTTTAGATACTTATCACAGAATCTGGGCAATATTTGAGATGTTGTCCAATATTTATTTATAGCCGAATTGTCCTGGATTTAGCTTGATATAAGAAAGGAAAAAATATTGTTTTCACAAAGACATTAAAATATGGCTGTACAAATTAACAAAGCAATTTGAGACTTGATAACGATAGAAACCAAACTCTAAGAGTGAGTTTTTTCCTCTACAACCATGCGGTGCAGGGCTTATTGAGGTATCTAAGACTAGCGGCCCGCCATATTTTCTTTATTTTGTACTAGCTGTGCCCGCGACTTCGTTCGCGTGGACTACATCTCTGGACGACATCCTTTCATGGTCGGTTTCACCCCTATCTCCCCTAATATTCGAAACAAAAAGTAGTCTATATTTTAATAGAGCAATATTTGTGCCGACTTTCATATCTCTAACTTAAAAAATAAACATTTTTCCATATAAACTGACAGACAGACAGAGTAACTTTCGCATTTATAATATTAGTAGGATCTACACTTTCCATATATTGTATTCTAAATGACTTACTCGTAAGTGAGCAACATGTAGTTAATAAGTTAAACACAGGTACTATAACGAATTTACTAAGATTCTTATCAGTATCTTCTCGGTAGATATATGTTCTGAGCCAGACAGTTAAATCACTTTGTATTGTATTCAGTTCAGTGATGATTCAAAAGTGTCTTATATACGGCTAAGAAACAATAACATATAACTGAATTTATTTTGTAAATGAACTGTATTTTAGGGTCAGAAAATACGATTTTTACGAATGTAGTTTGGTGGTATCGGTTCTTAACTGTAAATAAGTAATCGACTTGAATAAAAATAAGAAGTACATATGACTTCAAAATGGTGGAATTATACGTTTGTAAACAAAGCCAGAACCAACTCGAACTAGCGTACAAAATACACGTACGACTTTAAGCCAACCATGTCACAAGGATGGCACCGTCCAAAACTCTATCGAGAACCTCGGAAACCAATTTGTGTCGCACAAAGATTGTATCTGAAAGCGGCGGGGATTTTGAAAAATTGAAAAATACACCATACGGACGTAAGGGCTGCGCTGTATTGGATCTATACGAGCACCGAATCTGCTTCGGCAATCATTATATTTGTTGATACTGTTGCGGTGTGGCGCCATAGTGTGAAATGTGACGGCAAAGCAAAACCACTTTTAGCCGCAAAAGAAAATAATTAGATAGAAAGTTTTACTTTTTTGTAGAAATTGGTTTAAAAGTCAAATTATAGAACAATTTATGCGGTCTCGTAGCGGGGAAGTGATCTCTTCCAGACAACCTTAAGCAAGAAGAAATAGTGGATGACGAGAAATGGGTACGGCCGAGCAACATAAATTGAGTTTTTATTTAAGAAGATTATTTGAAAAAATAAAACGTTTTCTTTGGTAGTAAAAAACATTTCACCATTTATAAAACACATAGGTATATTGTAATTATAGCTTTTAACTGATCCAGCAAAAAGCATGATTAAATTATGCTCTTTAATTAGATTAGCAAAATACCAACAACGCAACAATTTCTTTTTCTTAAAAAAATCTATACGTAATGAAATCGGAGCATCTGTTTATAAAAATTTAATAACCGTTTTTTACGTTAATGCATATTAATATTTATACGGTACATACACCAAAGTAAAATTTTTATGACATTAGTCTTTATGTCTGTTTGTTTTGGCTAATCTCTGAAATGGCTGGATCTAGAATAAGGAGTAACTTAGGATGTTTTCATTTTTTCAAACTTGTAGCTCAGTCAGTATTTCTGTCGCCCCAATTTATAAAAATGTGCATGTGGAATTATTTTTCGCTTGTTAATATTAAATTGATGATAAGATACATAAATAAACCTTTAGTCAACCACCCTATTATATAATTGAGGCTCGTAAAAAATAAATACGCAAGTACAAATTCAGCAGCAAAACAATACGAATAAAAACTTCCCCTATCCATCGACCCATCCCAGTAACCTTCATTAGCGAAGATCGAAATGCTCTCAGTTCCCTCTTAAAGTAGATACTTCTAAAAATGTCCCTCCACGTAATAGGGTCGGACCTTCAGACACCTAGCACCGATAAGCGAGGAGGTGAAAAAATAATGACTTCGAAATAGTCGCGTCATGAAAGGATCGGTTTTTAGATTCGGCTAAACGATGAAGTTGTGTTTTTATTGGGGTTCTGCTAGAAATTCTGATTTGAGGAATTTCGTAATTTATTTACTGCTAGCTGCTCCCGCAACTTCGTTCACGTGGACTACATATTTACATGGCCGGTTTTATATCTATCTTCCCTAATATGAGAAACAAAAAGGTGACCGTATTGTAATCATAGTTTCAAGCAATATTTGTGCCAATTTCATATCCCCTAATTAAAAAAATGTACATACGCAATACTTACATCATTATGTCTGATTTCACTTGTAAGCGTCATGCAGATCGGTTAGCCATCGTTCCAATATATAATAATCAAGCTCATTAAATCTGAATTACAATTGTAATAAACAGGTTTCGCGAGTAGGATGTGCTTGAAAATAGAAAGGCTTCTGCTATATCGAATGTGTCAAATTTAAAATTTAAATTCAAATGATTAGTTCCTAAGACCGGCTAATAGATGGAGTTATCCCCTGTTACATCGCGGTGACAAGATTTTCCGTCGGTTTAATAGGTAGCCAAATTTATTCTGTCAATACATTCCTAATTCAAGAACAAACAGTGGTTTTATTTAAATAGTGTAAATGAGTCCTAGAGGTCAAAGAGGTCAGAAAGTGAGTGAAGTGAGGGAAGTGAGGTCAAGAGTTCAACAGCTTCATTCCGATGGCTGTTATGCCTAGTTCAAAAATACGCCAGTACATAACATAACTATTTCAGTTAACATTTTAGCAAAAACAGTAGCTAGCCACTAGCAAACTTAAATATCAAAACAAAAATAAGAGCGTGTCTATTCTGACAAACCATTTATGGACCAAAATCTAGCATTTCTAATGTCCATCCCAATCGACCGGTCTCTTCACGCAAAGAAAATCCAATTCCCAAAGCTGCAGATACATCCTTTTCACTGGCACGCGAAGCGTTGCAGAAAATTTGCTCCATTCACCAATGCAATATATTCCATAGCTTAAAGTAAACTTGCAAACTGGAGTATCGTTACCGTGAGCTTTTGATAAAAAAAATGGGCAAAAATGGGACTCTGTAATAGCAAATCGTCAGTCTCCAGCCCTTCGTGGTAAATAGTTTAGCTTACTTAATGCTTGGCGTCTGAAGTGTTCGACCAGTTTTCACCTATGCCTCCAACACATGAATGAATTAGTGATAGGACGAGCAAAATAAGCTTAAGATTAGATAAGAGTCATACAGATCAATATAATAGAATAGAAAACATATTTATTCATGTAAGTTTTACAAAAGCACTTATGAATCGTCAGGACAAATTAAGTGGTTATCATTAGTTGATCGTCCCGAACGTCGAATTCGATGGAAAACAAAGGTTGAAGATTTCGGTAACATTAACAAAATCACTGCGTTGTTCCAAAACGCAGGATAGAGTCTACAAAAAAAGGTGAATAACAAAACCAAAGTAACTTTGGGCAGGACACTTGGACAGAAGAGAAGACCGCCTTTAGACAAGAGTTGTCACTGAATGGTGGCAACGTCAAAGACGGGGGTCAGTTGGGTGACCACCGATGCGCAGCCGAAAGACAACTTGCAAAGTCAAAGTCAAAATATTTTTATTCATATAGATGTATGCGGGACAGTGGATGTATCCGAACGTTGTGCATGAGCGGTGACTGTATGTATGAATATCCGAATGGAAAGAGTGACAGATTAGATTTGAACGACGAAAGACGACGACTATGTTTCATTTATTTTATTGTTTAAAGTGATTTGGCTATTTATATTTGAATTTGATTTACAATTTGCTTTCTTTAATCTCTCATGTATGTATAATCATAATCATAATTAATTCATTTATTCATGTTGGTCACAAGTAACACTTATGCATCGTCAAAATGAATATAAACCAAAATTGAAGCTACAGCCGGTCCGGAACCGAATCCTACCGAGAAGAACCCGGCAAGAAACTCAGTAGTTATCCTAATCTTTACAATATTTTGCGTAATCTTTACAGTAAGTATGTTACATCAGTTATACTAATTAATCCTTTCTATAAAAAAATCAATGATGCTACCTCCATTTTGGAACCTATAACTACCGAGAACCGAAGATACCGGCAAGAAAGTTTGCTATTTTCACGGGAAAAAACAAACAAACTTTGTTGATAAGTAAAACCCCACTGTAACACTATACAATATTTGACATATTTTGTACCCAAACACTGTCATGACCTTATACATATCAAAATATTTCATCAATATTCACACGAAATATACTGTCACAGGTGTGACTACACGTTTAAAGAATATGAAAACAAAAGGAAGGGTATACCATGTGTTCCCACACACATTCGTGACATTTTTTTTCTTAGAGTCCCGATTTGATGTGATTTTACTTGCACTGGCAAAGAAATGTATTAAGAAGTATACCTATATGTTAGTCAAAGTCAAAGTCAATATTTTTTATTCATGTAGATTACATTTGTAATACTTATGAATCGTCTCTATACATACATTATCGTTACATATCAGCAAGTCTGTGTGTTGTGGTATCGTCATTATTCCTAGTTTTTGTAACACAATTCCTTTAGCTACTTACTTCAGAATCACAGCAATGCTTGTGTTGTTGTCCAATATTCCATTATAATAAACTAGCTGTTGCTCGCGACTTTGCCTGCGTTATTTTGGTATAAAAAGTATCCTATATGTTAATCTAGTATGCGTACTTTCAGATTAGTTAACGTTTTATTACTACTTTGTTTGTGGGTCTGTCGACCAAACGATTAGTTGTTATGCATATTGTCTTATATATGTGGAAACTTGTAAATGGTCGTATTTTTTTAATTGTGTAGATTTAATTAGTATTTCGCCGTAAGATTCCTAAAAAGTGTAGAATAAAATAAAATAAATAAAAAAAATTCATCTCTCTTCCTAACAAATTTAATCAAAATACGTTCAGTAGTTTTTGTGTGAAAGAGTAACAAACATTCAAACATCCAAGAGTAACAAACATACTCACAAACATTCACATTTATAATATTAGTAGGATGTATGTATATGCCGCAGCCAACTGGTTGAAATAGCCGTTCAATCAAACAGCTAGCCTTTTGACTGAACAACGCCATTCACCCACACGTCTAGCTTTTTAATTGAATATTTGAGTCACTCAAAACGTTCAACATTACAGCTGATCCAAAAGCCGCCGTCTAATTGAATTAGTTCAGCGCTCACCACCGCGGCGCTAGTTACGTTTTCTATGTCTCAGTTATTTTTACTAGGTAAAGTATGAAAAACACTTGAATGCCCATATCATTTGGTTTTCAATGGAGAGAATGATTAAAAGTTATTACACTAACAAACTATTGACATAATCCTTACTTAATATTATAAATCGGAAAGTGACTTTGTTTGTTTGTTTCGCATTCTCGCCGTAACTACTGAACCGATTGCATTTGCAATTTCAAAGCAAATAAAGTTAGAAGTCCGGGTTAAATAATAGGGTACTTTTTTATCCCGGAAAAAAATGATGTTCCCGAGGGAAAACAAAAATATAGTTTGCTTGATGGATGGATTGCAGATGGCGCTGTGTGTCGTTTATAACAAGGTAAAATATTGCAAACGAATATAAACATGTAAGTTTAGATGCTAAATGATACGATAATGAATCCTCTAAAATGAGAAATTCCCGAGGGATGACATACAATTTGGTTTGTCGTAGTGAACCATTTAGTTTTTGTTTAACAGCGTCTTCGTAGCGTAATCGTATTCAGCGGTACATCGCGCTTCTTAGATTTTGCCGTGGAAATGAGAAGTTTTCTTATAGTTGAGCTTTATACCGCAATATAACCGAATTCCACGCGGGCGAAGCCGCAGGCAGAAAGCTAGTAAATAATAAACTAATCAAAACGATATGGAAGTTTTGTGATTGCCACTTGGATAAGCCCTCAAATATTTGTAAAGTGCGAGCTATGGAATGTTAAATATTAGAAACAGAAAAATTGTATCTCACCTTGCGGTGCGGGAATTGAACCCACGTGTCGCGCGTGCTGTTCTTCTTCTCTTCTTTCTGTTTCTAATATTTAAAGTTCGCTAGTACGGCGTATAGTACTATAAAAATAATAAAATCTATGGAATGTTGTTGCTACAGCTAAATAGATACCATTACCCCAGCAACTCCATCACGAGCCTCCCAAACTACAAAACCATAAAATAACTTGTTATTTTATCTCCGCTGTTCAGCTAAACGAACGGCCGTGAATAACGGCGTAACTCAAAATATTCGCGGCAGTTCATTCGCCAAGTTATATTAACACTTGCCAAGTTCTTTGCGAGTCGAGATTTAGTGGTGGGCGGTAGGGCTCGGAGGAATAACTGTACTTTAATAGGGTGTGTTCGGGTGTGACTCATTCGATCCAAGTTTAGGGGAGAGTTATGTAGTTCGGACTTTATTTGACTGGTCCAATTTTTTGTTCAGATTACATTACCATTTTACATCTCACAGCCTCTATGATTCATAGTCCGAGCGTTGAGCTTCTAAATACAAAGGTTACATGATCGAATCCTGTAGAGAAAATTTTCTGTTCGAGGGATTTCCCTAGACAGTCCGATAATAATTATGATACCGTACTTCGATAAGCACGTTAAGACATTGTTTTCTCTTATGATTTAAACAAATCAGACTTTTGTTGTACTTCCGACACTTGTTGTGGAGGACAAGCGGTAATAGTAAAACATTTAGTAACCAAGCCTGGCCATCTCTGTCAAATCCCGGGTTTGATACCCGGTCTGGTCAATACGGTCGGGTAAATTAACTTTTCTATATTGTCTCTAGTCAAGCCTATACTATTCAAAAGTGGCAAAAAAATGCGATGTTTTTTTTTTTGTTTATTTATATCGTTATAAGTGCCTTAAAAAAAAGTGGTCAATGAATATTCGTGTTAAATCCCATCAATTTAATTAATCCTCCAAAGATTTTGTTTATTTTCAATTCGTTTTTAGTGTGTTTAATTTTTGTTAAAAAAAAAAATCTATGCTCAGGTTTGGTCTCCAAATGCTGTCGTTTACACAAGTACCTAATTGCTGAATCGCCTTCAACTGCGCAAGTTCTCTGCCACTCCGCAAGCGTCAAGCGTCTGGCCAAAGTCGATGACGACACTGCCCAATTACTTAGTGAATACAGCAATTACCACTCCGGCTAATAGTCCACTCGCAGCCGAGTCTGTGGCGACCCTCATTACATCACTTGCCCGATAAGCGCTTAAGTTGGTCTGAACTGGGTTTCCATGTTAAACTAACTGGACACCCAAATGTGGAGACGGAATGTGGTATTAAAGCAGGGGATATTCATCCAGATCCATCCAGGCTTTGTGTGTGGGAAGACTACCTTAAATACACTTCGTAGTTATAATAACTTTTACGAGACAAACTGAATTACAGTTATTATTTGACCAACAATCATAAAAATTGGCAATCAATAGGGCCATCATCTTTTTACTACTGTTCATTTATGTGACATAAAGTTCAGTGTTTGCTTCAATTTTTAAAAATCTTTATTTTTATAACTTTAAGCCTAAGTAGAAATGTTGAATCTTTTATATTGTTTTTCAAAGTATTAATAAGTCACTCGAAACTGGGTGTTGTGGTGATGGCGGCATTTGTTTAAATCAATATCATTAATGACGACGATGACCTACGTAGAGAGGCGGGCCAAACTTTACCATCGCGCTATCTCTGAGGTCCTAATTACTAAAAATGTTCTTATTATTATATATTTTTTATTGAACAAAACAAGTTAATAAACTAGGCAGAATCCCAAAAAATCAATAATACCTAAATCGTAAAACATTATACACATATTTTAGCGTAACCACGAAATATAAATTGACAGTACCAAAATAGTGGTCCTAGTTTTGTAAGAAGACTTAAATAGAAATAATTGAACAAATTGATACAAAGAAGGACATCCGCGCTCGTAAATTCCACTTTATTGCCCTTCAAGACTCAAAACACACACTTGACCGCAATCCCCAGTTAATTTCCATCAAAGGCCAAAGACCTACATTTAATTAGAGGCAAAACTCAAGACGCATAAGAGCATCGCTCTTTTAATTCAACGAGTAAACTTGCGGAGGGCCCTCCAGCATCCTCTTCAGAGGAACGATTTAAAAATATTCCCTCGATCGATAGATGGCTACGTGTTTGAGGAGTAATGAGGACATCCCTGGGAGTATTTTGTCAAGATCGTTGAAAAATTTCCGAGCGTCCCGCTAGTGAACTGGAAAGAATAGCAAAATAATGGATCGAAAAGACGTTTATTTGTTACCTAGAGTCTAATCTAGTTATAACTATTTCTATTTTTTTTATCTATGTTTAAATAATGTTTTATAACAATGCTTCTTAGTGTTCAGTGCTTGCTGTGGCAGTTTGTAACTAAGAAATCACTATATTTTATTGTTAAACCATGTGAATGTTAATGTGTTTTTGTGTGTGACTTGTAAACTGTCCTTAAATAAATAAATAAATAAATAGAGACACACATACATTTTGCTGATACATTTTTAATCAATAAGAATAAGTTAAAAACCTAAAAATAAGTCTACCACAAATATCCAGACGACATTCATGCGTGTCATGGTGTAAATGGCACTTTCAAATGTGAAATTGGTTTGTCAACTAGTGAGTAAGCTAGTGGGCTAATAAATAGTTTTTATAGTAAAAATAACAATATGAAAACAAACAGCTAAAGGCCGGGCCCAACGAACTGCTATTGAAGGCCCATATCCAGCAGTAAACGGTAACCAAGTTTTGCCGTCAACTACTACTAATAAGTACGTGGAAAATAGTTTGCCTCATATCATTATTTTATTGTAAAATATTAAACACTTTTCAAGTGGATCGATACGATACATCTTTCAAAATTCTTAGAGCGTGAAGTCCCACACACGCTTTGCCTTTTGCTAGGTAGAGGTAAGTAGCGCCATCGCTTTTCCCTGCCTTGAAAAAAAAATGTTAATAAGCTGATAAATATTTATTTATTTTATGTATTCATGAATAATACCAGCTTATGAAATAAAAATCAATGATGCATTTTAACAGAACCTTCTTGCATTTTGTACTTCTTAAGACTCTTTTATTTTTAAACAAAGTCCTAGACCAACTACAATTCTCAAACAAAGAATTGTTAAGAAAACTTTACTGGGAAGTTTGAGAGCATTTACACTCTTTCTGCTGGAGACAGTTGCTTGTGGCGAGTTTCTGACAGCAAATACTACCACTGGTCGCAGAAAGTCCAACCACATATTTTCTTTATGATTTTTTTAGGTAGCCTTTAAACTGTCCCACTGCTGGGCTAAGGCCTCCCCCATACACATCCAGCGTTCTCTATTTGGTGCCAAATCTTGTCAACCTTAAGAAAAACGGTCCAGGTCATCACGCCAACGCATTTTCGGCCTTCCTCTTAGATGTCGTTCGTCTTCTTTACGATAATAAATTATAATGATTAACTCTCTCTACTAATGCTGTCTATATTGTGTTGCACTTGTCTGTTTTAGGTGATGTGAGACAATGAAGATCTCATCTCAGAATTAGCTCTGAATAAACTTGGGTCGCCTTCTAGTGGTTAGTGTTGCCATCGATTCGATTGTATATCGATTATTCCAAAAGAGGCCTAAATAATCTAATTATCGATAGTATCGATACTATCGATATAATAAATTATATCGATACCTATTTTTATTAGATATAATTATTATATTGTATTTGACTACGATTATAATCACTTAATCGATTATATCTAACAAAAATAGGTATCGATATAATCAATTATATCGACAGTATTGATACTATCGATTGTCATATCGATTATTAGATTATTTGAGGGAGGGATAATCGATTATCCGGCAAAACTACTAGTGGTACACCACCAATCTTCTCTCTATTACACATTTGATTGCTATAAAATTTAAAGTCGGACTGGTATAGTTGTTTTCGTTCAATGATAATATATTTTACCTTATATATGTACATTCGTACAAAAATATTGATACCGCGATGTAAAACGGGTTCAACACCATCTCTTGACAAATAGTGGAACTAAAAATCAATGGACCATTTTATATTGGCTTAAACAGCACATTTAACGTAAATTAACGTGTCTCTCAAAACAGTTGACATTGGCAGAATCATCGCGCTGTCTTTAATTGCGAGATTAACTCCATTACAAAAAAAAAAATTTTTTCGGATATTGCAAATAATTTACCGGGTGAAAACGCGACACTATTTTTATTTAGTAGTTAATACGAACTACTTACTGCCCGCGACGTTTCAGTTAGGTTGCACCAACCGTGCTCACCAGCTGACTTAAATTATTTTAAATGTTTACAATGGAACGCGAAAGTGTTAAAGTTTACATTTTCGGATATACACTGTACCCGTTTCTCGATGTCTACTATTTCCTCTACCTAAAGGTTGTCTGGAAGAGATTGCTATCTAGCAATAAGACCGCCTATATTGTAATTAAATATGTCTGTAAAACCAATTTCGGTGAATTTTCTGTGCAATAAAGTGTATCTATCTATCTATACATATAAATTAATTCCAATATAAATATTGGACAACATCACATACCTACATTGCTCTGATTCGATGGTAAGTAGCTAAAGCACTTGTGTTACAGAAATCAGAAACAACGACGGTACCACAACACCCAGACCCGAGACAATATAGAAAAGTTCGTTTCCCATATTGACCCGACCGGGGATCAAACCCGGATCCTCAGAGATAGCGCGATGCCAAAGTCAAGTAAGAAAAGTAAGAAAAGAAGTAAGAAATCAATTCATTTTGATTTCTGAATGTATAAGTAAATAAATAAAATAAATATTGGACAAAATCACATACATTGCTCTGATCCTGTGGTAAGTAGCTAAAGCACTTGTGTTACAGAAATCAGAAACAACGAAGATACCACAACACCCAGACCCGAGACAGTATAGAAAAGTTCGTTTCCCATATTGACCCGACCGGGGATCGAACCTCAGAGATGGCGCGACGCCAAAGTCCGGCACGCTTGCTTCTCGGCAACGGAGGTCGTATGTATACTCTTTTGACGTCAAAATAAAATACAACAGGAATCAAACATCCTCACTAGCATTCACATAATAATTTCAAGATGGTTGATATTTCTTCTTAATTCTATGTAATGCTGTTTATCGTTTCAGAAAAAACCCATTTCAAATTGGCAATTAGCATAATATTTATTTTCCTGTATGATTCTTCCTGGAATAATTTATTTGTTGTGATTTTTTGCTGAAATATAACAAAGCATCTAAAAATATATATTCATATTTCAAGACGACATGTTTTTTTTGGACTTTATTCCAGAATGTAGTGGGGTGTAAGATTGGTTCTTATGCAATATACAAAATATTGTCAATTTAAGAAAAATGTTTATTTGATAGCAGAATAGTTTATTTAATTGTTTGTTTAACAGCCACTTTAATTGATTTTCACAGAGCAGCACACCGAACGATGGTTTTACTTTAAGCAACAATCATACTTCGGAGATCTTCAGCTCCAGACAAGAGAGGTAGGGCATAGCGATTTATCGCTTGAACTGGAGCAGCCTGACTGGTGAATACCTCCGCCTTACAGAAGACCGCAGCCAAATAACAATCACTTCTGTGTTGTTGTGTTCCTGCGTGTGAGTAAGGTTTTCAGAGCTCCTGGGGGGTGCTACGTTAGTAGCAGGGGTCAAGCCTTCAAGGTAAGGGCGACAAGTCCAGTAACAGAATTATTATACTGTTCTTTAACCCTTAAGCTAGGACCTCATAACCACTTAACATCAGGTGGGATGAGGTCAATCTTGAAGTGTAATATAAAAAAAAATCTTCAAACAGTTTATAAGCACTAACTGCCGTACAGTTTAATCTTATTCAAAATAAGAATCACACCAAAACAAACCATAATATTGCCTCATTTGCCGGTGCAATTTTCTTGGTCACAAATTGTGCGCCTAAAATTTTTTAGTCGCAGCTTTTAACTATAGTAGGGGTTCAAATAGACAATGCTAAGTGTTAAATCCACTGCAAAGTACTGTTTGTTACTCAAAGTAAGCTGTTGTTTTTACTATTAATTCACGAATTGCACGATTCGCTTTCCTCAAATAATATTGTTCGTGACTCTCTCTCGAAAGTTGGAAGATTTTAAGACAGTACAACGGACTACTTGGGAGTAGTAATGTCAATATATTATGTCTTGTAGCATTGGAAAATACAAAGGAGCTGTATACTTATTTCGTTCAAGTCATTGTCTATGTATATTGTTTTATTATGATATCATTGGTGTTTAGTTTTGCTTGCTTGCTAATCTTAAATTAAGCTTAGCGATAAGACCGCCTAAATTGTACCATAATGTATCTATAAAATCAATTTCTGTACGTGTCATGTGCTATCGATTATAGGGTCTATCTATCTGGTTGAAATAAAGAAAATAAGAAAATACATTTTCCTTACTTACCTTAGAGTTACGGTTGGTATAAATGTGAGCGGGTGCTTATGACAATTCCATTCAATTATCACCGTCATTATTTTTATTAGGTGATGCGTTTTGCATCACCTAATAAAACGTGTCAGACATTGCTCTGATTCTGTGGTAAGAGCTTAAGCACTTGTGTTACAGAAATCAGAAACAACGACGGTACCACAACACCCAGACCCGAGTCAACATGGAAAATATAATTTCCTATATTGACCTGACCGGGATCGAACCCGGTACCTCGGGGATGGCGCGACGCCAAAATTAGGCCCACGAGAGGCACCTCTCGGCTACGGAGGTCGTTAAAATCTATAATATTGTATTTCAAGATTGACCTCATCCCACTTGATGTAAAATTTATATTCGCTTGTGTTAAGTGTTATGTATTGTCCTAAATTAGTATATAACGTTTAACAGTTTGTCAAAATAAACAATAAGTTCATATGCCCTTAACGGAAAGGCGGTGCAAATTCCAAAGTAGATAGTCTAACATGCGGTTAAATTAATAAAGTTCGCTAATGTGGCATGAAGCACAATGAAAATAAGTAAATATATTTAATTATATAACATAGATGTAGACAGACAGACTTCTCTACTCCCTCTAGATTTCGTATAAAGCCTTAGTGGGATATTGGCCTAATGCAGGCCTGTTAGATGCGGCATGCAAATCGCACGCGAAGCGTCGGTAGATATGAATAACAAACATTTTGAGGGAGCCACTTATAAATGTTGCAGTTAAAATATGTGATCAGGTAAAATTGAAAAAAGCTGGAACAAAATTTAAACGACGAAATTAACATATAGGTGTAGTGGTCAAGATTTTGGTAATTAATTATGTTATCTGAAATGGAATACTTCAAAATTGAAAACAGTTGTTTTTTAGTTTTTGAACGGTTTAAAAAAATCTGCCAAAACTAGATTTTTTATTTAAATCTTTAAATTACAGAATATTGGTTCCACTCAGACACCGAACTTTATACCGTAATATCCTATCAGTTAGCATCGCCATACCGGCAAGTTAGTTTTTTCTTCATTGCTCCTTTTGAAGGAGTTCATATCATAGTACAGGCCTAACTTTCAAAACTTCTTCAATTACTGATCTTTACTTATTTAACATATATTGATTTTATACGTAAAACCTGGTGTAATTTTCTATGGGGTTATAAAAAACTATTGTTTTAATTCACAGTGACTTAACATAACAGTTAAAAAATTAAAGCTTTCAATATAAAATATTTTTTTCAAACATGCCTAGATGCAAAGGCAACATTATTAAATTTAATTGAATACAGTCTGTCAGTGTAAAATAAGCTTAGTTGGTTCACTTATTTAGTTTGTAGCTATATAATCATTCCGTGTAAAATTATCATTAAAATCTAACGAACAGCATTTTCCAGTTGTATTATGTTTAAATAAAATAAATAAATAAATACGCCAGACAATCACACCAATCACCTGGTCTCAAACTAAGGTTTTCCCTTGTACTATGAGTACCAGACGACGGATACTAACTGGGGGCGTCATCCTAGCACACCCAGACCCAAGTCAATTGAGAAAAAGTTCGTTTTCCAAATTGACCTGACCGGGATTCGAACCCGGGGCCTTACGCTCTTTGGGCGCCTTCCTTAGCCACTGCGCCACCGCGGTCGTCAAACAATACTTTTAAACAAAAAAATTATACTCACTGCCATATTGGCACAACTGGACGTTGTTACTTTTCCATCTATATGACTCACTTAATCTAATATCAAACTTTAACCGCAACATAGACCATCCTTTTGTTAACTTCACAGCAGCGGTATACATTATGCTGTATGCATTTAAGCGTTCCGTCTTGAAAAGTGGAAAATGTTCCGAATTTCCAACCGCCTTCAAGAGGGTAGAATTTTTAAAATTTCTCTTTAGACTCCGGAGCTTCAAATTTGAGGAGCAAAATGTTTTATGAAATTATGCATGCAAAGTATGTATTTTTTTCTAGGAGGGTCGGAATGGCTTTTTGTCGGCACACGTGTTTGCTGCTGTTATGGTATTGCAACGAATTCGTATAATAATATTCATTGGATTGGCTGAAAAAGTGGGAGTACTTCCGCCGAGCTAGGTGTTATTTGCTCGGGGACCAAGGCCCAACTACCATTCTTGGTTTGTTGTATATATACTTAGTGGCGACGAAAACTCTGATATCGCGATGTAGGATATTGATGTCACGCATTACGTATGGAGTGTTGTTTACTACGCCAATTTTGCTGACGCTGTATTTGTGTCGACTTGTAGGTCATTTCGTAGGTCGGCACAGAATGTATAGGTTAAAGCTCATGACTATTCTACCAAGGTGCGTGGATTCGATTTCCACCCAGGACAAACATTTGTGTATTTGAAATATA
This sequence comes from Glyphodes pyloalis, assembly GCA_037074685.1. Taxonomy (NCBI): domain Eukaryota; kingdom Metazoa; phylum Arthropoda; class Insecta; order Lepidoptera; family Crambidae; genus Glyphodes; species Glyphodes pyloalis. The sequence goes on from JAYKKO010000050.1 coordinate 955,038, forward strand.
TTTTCACTTGGTTTTTTTCTAATTGTAGGTTCTATTACATTTTCAAAATAATTAGGGAAACTTACTATGTCGCCAAAAATCCCAAATAGTTTTTTTTTAGTTGCGTCTTTTGTAGAGTTTTTATGGATAACCTATTTAAACTATCGATAGCACTATGGATATTGTAACTAGTTTTCAAGGTCAACTTTCTAAAGGTAGTGAAAATATTGATATTTGGACAATTCTAGGCTATAGTTCCGAAATTACAACAATATAAACAAACGATAAACTCAAACTCAAATATTTCTTTATTCAAGTAGGTTACATGTAACGAATTTGAACCGCCATTGAATACAATGCAAAGTGATTCTACTTCATACCTCTTGCTTCAATCATACCTCTTGCTTATATTATTGTGGACTGTATGAATGAAAGGCTGGTTTCTTAAAATGGAAAAGGTGTGTTAAAATATTAAATGCTAACACAACCAAAAACAAAAATTAAATAATTACAGAGAAAATCTCAAAACTCGTGTTAAACGGAGCGCGAGAGAACATAGCAAGGAAAAAAACAAGAGAGTATCAGTTATTTTCGAACATTTTAAATTATTCTTAAAAATAATCAAATATGGTTGCATTACAGCCGGCCTGCCTTTAACAATTACTATTGATATTTCAGTCTATAATCAAAAGAAAGGCCCAGCTAAACAGATTTGCTGGTCATATAAGTAGCTTACATTTTATCATCTGTTAGGTTTGCCGATTTTTATGGTGTATAAATTTAAAATTATCTGATTTCTGAACGTAGCATAAAATGTTTTAAATATCGTTTCGGAACGGAAATTCTCGACCGTTGAATCGAGCGTTTAAATGGAAAGAGGCGAATCGAGTCATTCTGGTCGGAGCGCCGAAGGAGAACGGACGTCTCTGGAGCTTGTACAATGCTGTCTGAGGAAATAGAAGCTTTTGGAAACTGTGTAAGTGTTTTTCTGTGTTTCCTTGTGGCCTTTATTTAAGGAGTGAATTTTACTATACATCAGATCAAAGTCACCGTAGCAGCAATAATAAACTATTTACCCATAACGCCGTCATAGGCGGTGCGGGGGGTTTTAGTGGGTAGTCCCTCTTTTAGAGCGGGGAAGTCCCACACACGCCGCTGTCTTCTCTGAGCCAGAAGTATAGTGCGCAAAGGCATATGTCCTCTTCAAAAAATAATCTGATCAGAGTGTGATTCAATCTGATTATTTTTACTTACTTTTATAAAAGTTCCGAAAATGTATACGAATACCCATGCTAATATTGTAAATGTGAAAATAACTCTGTCTGTCTATATGTCTATCCGGCTTTCACGCCTAAGCCACTAAACTGGTTTTGATGAAATTTTGTATAGGTATAGGTACTGTACGGTGCAACACTCGTACATTTTGTCCATTCAGCATTTCCTGCCAATTTCGTATATCGTTCGATCAATCATGATCTACAAACGTGCAATCAATATGACGACAGCACCTACATGTGTCCATTGCAAACGCCTATACATCATATTACGTCAGATAAGAGTCTCTGCGTAAAGGATGACGTAACAATGCAATGCGTCACCAACACAATGACGTGTACGGCCACTTGGTCACAACTACATAAAACAAACTCACACTTGTACTCATGTTGCAAGCCTTGCGGAGTACGTGTAATCTGTGGGAGTCTTGTTACATCAGAGCAATTGAATGGAAGCGGCATTATCAACCTTAATGAAGGCTGTATCATCAAAAGTAAAGCATTTACTATTTACACTTACAAACAACATAAAAACAACCTTGACACGGAAGCAGACGTTTTGAAAATTGAAATACCTTCGATAAATCATATCATTGACATACAGCTCCCTGCCTTTAATAACACAGAGATACGGAGCGAAGAAGACTTTTTGAACCATACCCAAGTTCAAAATGAATTGAAGAAAATTGGTTCGCAAGTAGAGCAACTGAAGAATGCCAATGTCGACAATTTATTTCCAAACGAAACGACAGCTCATGACATCACTCAATACGTCCTTATAAACATAATATTGATTATAATTATCTGCGCAGGCATTGCACTGTTCTGGCGTCGATTTAGCAAATATCGCAAGCACTCTGTCAGCAGTCCAGGGTCCGCTGCGGAGGCGCGCAGCCCGCTACCGCCGGTCATCATCACGGCGCGTGCGCCCGCGCCTCCTCCTGTGCAAGATCCGACGGCAACTCTTCGTCCACCGCGCCAAACCACACCACAGCGTGAACAATACAACGACACTTCATCCGAAGGAAACAACGTCGAATTAACCGACTTGCGATACGCACGGCTAGTCAACAAGGCGACATCCCCTACGTTTTGCAATCATTTTAAGAAATAATGTGTTATCAAATTTATAAGTTTAACATGTAAATTTATTAAGTTGAATTTGTATCACAATCATTAATAATCATCAATCATTATAATACCCAGCATCCTTCCTCAACTTTTCCTCTCCCGGAGCATGTACGGTGCAACACTCGTACATTTTGTCCATTCAGCATTTCCTGCCAATTTCGTATATCGTTCGATCAATCATTAACCTTCATCAGCTATTTACTTCAGTACGCAATTAGCAAGCATCGCGTGTACTCACTATCATATTATTAGTATCAATAAAATACCTACATCATCTCTAACATTTCTCTTATCATTTAAAGTTGTATTGGAGCACTGTACAACTTTATACAGGTACGTTGAACCTTTTTGTAATGAAAATAAGGAAGGATAGGGGTTAACCACCCTTGAAAGCTTATATGGGAAAACGTTTATTTTTTAAGTAAGAAATACATATGGAATTTTGCTCAAAACTTGGATAAAAATATGGACTAGTTTTTGTTCCGTGTATAAGGGGAGTTAGGGGTAAAACTGATCATGAAAGTTGTGGAAAAAACCTATACTGTATAAACAGTATAATATATTTACTTACTTTCATAAAAGTCATAAAAACATACAGCCTTATGAATATACTTCGTATCTGAAACACATATTATTATATGCCAGAACAATAGACTTAATATTCCTCATTTGAACACACTCCAGGCTAACTTCGTGAACCCATTGCTCATTCATTGCACAGAACAATGCTTTCATTAATTTACTACACTCGCCTAATTTATTCTGAGTACAACAGTCGACATCAAGGCTACACATTATCAGTTAATTAGAAAACTCTTTGGTATGGATTGAGGGCTGACTATGTTAAATATTGGAAGATTAATAACTTCATATAATATGAAACCACTTTCAAGTTTTCCTTATCATAATAATCGAATATTGTATTGTAAGGTTTCTGAGATTGGCGCGTTCACATAAACAAACGAATTCTTCCGTTTTAACATTAGTGACAATAAGCGGCCCAGCGTAGATTCGCACTTGTACAACGATACAAACATAATATATATTTTAAACCTTGTCCTGACAATTACAAACATAACGAAAAGTAAATTATCCAATTTGGTTCCGTATTTTTACAGCTATGCGCTTACTTACACTTACATTTTTACTAACCCCCAACGCAAAAGGAGGGTTTTTATGAGAATATCTGTTTGTCTGTCTGTTTGTAATATTCTTCTATAGCATCGTACCTTTCAAACAATTTTGGCAATTGAAAGCTAGTTTCCTAGAGGTAGTTTTTAGTATGGTTAGTTAATATCAGTCTATCAGAGTGAGAGTATCTTTTTTCCGAAATGTTATAAGGCATTATTGGCGTATGAACTTGATTATGAAAGGTTATTCTTAACTATTTCATAGATCATAAACAGGGGCCATATTCGAAAAAGCCAAAACATACGTTACTTGGCTCGAGATCCAAACCTAGTATACCGAGATCATGCCATTTGGTATTCAAACCAAGAGACCGTCAAGGAGTTACAAAAGAAAAAACAAAAATATTCCACACATATATTAATCCTCGCAAAAAAACTACCAGGGAATCATGACGAGACGAGAGATCTTCTCGGAACTCTCGCTACATATTCCTGTCGCAGGCGCTTCGTCAACCCTGGAGTCAGCTTTGGTTGCGAGCAAACGAGCTAAGTTGCGCGGTCGGCTTTGAGTTGTGAACTTTCATACACATGGAAATTGCCTCGCTTACATTTCGGCGTGGAGTGGAATGCATGGGAGGAATTTCGGAGCGAAGCCGCAATACAGAAAAAAAAACTTTAATAGAACTCAACCAAATATTGTCATGCATATTTGGTTATTTTAAATCCGACGATTACTTTTGTAGAATAATAGGAAGTTTACAGTCACCGTCAGATATATCGGAACAGACAAAGTGACCAAATACTTCTGAACAGTTAAAATGTCAAAAAGTTCCATACACCACAAGTTACCATTAATATCTTAACATTCATTACTTCAATAATATCTGAGCAGATGCCAATAACATCTGAACACTCATAACGTCAATATAATAATATTATTGGTAAGTTGTGTGTATAGAAATTATTGACTAGCATCTGCTCAGATATTAATGGTAACTTGTGGTGTATGGAACCTTTTGACATTTTAACTGTTCAGAATTATTTGGTCACTTTGTCTGCTCCAATATATCTGACTGCGAATGTTTGTACATGAAAGAGCTACAAAACAAGTTTACAAATATAACAAATAAATTATATTAATTTATAATCATCTTCTGAAATCGTCACATGTACTTAACCTTAAGAATGTATATTTTCCTTCCATGTGACATGCGATAAAGATTTGAATTGAATTGAATGTGAGGCCCTGCTGTGATTTTCTTTAGTATACCTTTACAGACAAAACGATAAGTCATATAATAAAGTAGTAAGAAAATAGTTTGGAAATTGTATTGGCGAGTAGCATAACTACTGAATGTTGCTATCAAAAACATTTACCACGTAATAACACTCTAATATATTTTATGTTCATTTCAATAAATTATTTGTATCTTAGTACTATACGTACATCAAAGTTTATGAATATGATCATTTGGTTTAGAGTGAGTATTTAATAAATAAAGAATCAAACTAAATTAGTTCTCAATTTATCACTATAAATAAAATTGCTTGCCATTACATATAAACATTTAAATTAAAGTTACACCAATTTTCTCAGAGTTCAGTTACTAATTTTTGTAGTTCTTTCAGCTATGAAAAGTATGACACATTTTAAGTGAAATGACCTTATTTTTACCACAGTAAGAAGAAGGGCGTTTCGGGGCACAATATCGCCCCGTGTGCTCCCAAACACAAAGACTGCGTACAATATACACCAGTTACACTAACAAGACACTGGACCACTCGTGTGCTTCCAACGGTATTAAGTAACTTCAGCACTAAGTACTTAATACTACTGTTTAAACTTCAACTGTAAACAAACAAGAATGCATTCATTTTAAAGGGACTCTTGAAAAAGTTTGCGCTGTTGGAGCTAGTTTTTAGGGTTCGAAATTCAAAGGGTAAAAAGGACCCTGTTATCAAGACTGAAGAGCATAACGCCTGTTTGTCTGTCTGTCAAAGTGTCAATCTATCTGGCTGAATGTCTGCCACCAGACTGTATCTTATAAACCGTGATGGTTAGAGAGATCAATTTGTATGAATGTATGAGTAAGTAATATGGTTTACGAAATGACAACAAATATATATAAAAAAAATTACAGATTTAAGAGGGCTTTACCAAAATTCATAATAACATCAGATTGCGCTTGACAAACTCACAGAAAATCCAGTTAAATATTCACTATAGGTAATGTCAATTATTAAAAATGTATCCTAGAAATGTATGACTACACACATTTAACTTTAATACGTCTAAATGTCGCTGGCATAAGAACTAAAATTGAATTGCAATTGTTTATCTTGATATGCTGTTTACCATACATTACTTCAGACGACTGCATAAAATGGTATATTTTTAACTTCAGAAGCAATGCACCCAGGCTATGAGATATTTTATTTCTTAATTTTCACCAGAAGATTGGTACCAAATAAAAATCTTTGGAAATTCACCGAAAATGTGCGAGTTCAAAGCAGCAGAGTTTCACTATTACTAAATAATTAAAGTAAAATGAATCCAATATAAAAGGGAGCTTTCAAGCAACGTACATTTTCTTCCCGTTTTTGTAGATGCACATTTTTAATGGTACGGAATCTGCGTGCGCGAGTCCCGCTCAAACTTGGCTAGTTTTTTTTTCTACTATCTCTATTATACACGCTATAGAAGTGAAGTCTAAAAGTGTAATTAGTTGTCTACTTAAGTTGAAATTTTAGCTAGAATTTTAAAACTTTAAAGGCAAGCTCCTGATAAGAAAGATTTTAAGATGTTTTAACTTTTGGCATCTCCCGATTTTCTAGGATTTTACTTACACAGTTTTGATATAACAGTAGATACATTGCAAAAATGTTTTTTTTGTAACTTAACTTGAGCTTTAGGCTCGATTTATTTGAAAAAATTACAAAAAATGACACCAAATTTTTTTTCGGTGAATATGATAAAGTTATGCTGAGCACGGCAAAATCTCGATAGGTAACAATTTTTTATAAATTAGTTTCACACATAATGTAGCTGATAACGTAACGGGCACAGCTAGTACAAAATGTGTACGGGAAATTGCATATCTAAGCAGATCTATAATAAACGATTCAAATGTAAATAACTCATGCTCATGCATTTGATGGAATTGTAACACCAAATCTAAACTTTTACGGAACTAGATACGCCTCGTTTTACGGCGTAAAAGTTATCTCGTACGCGTTTCCGAGCGCAGTAAACTTAATTTACGGCGTAATCCCGCGCGTAAAGACACCGTAACTTTATTATCTCTGCTTGTTTAATTAAAAAATACCGATAAATTACGGAAAATACACTCTGTTAGCTTTTATTATAAGCTGGAAACAATGCAGTACGTAATATTTTCTTTTTTTATTGCTTCAATTAGTTGAACTAGCGTTGAAAACACATGAGAATATTCCCAAAGGGAATATTTGAATCATATTTTGATCTCTTTGAATTTTTTTTATCTTATAAAATCATTTAATTTTCAATAAATTATACAAGAAAATAAAATCAATATTGGTTTATATGATGTGCAAACGTAATTCTTTTGTGTTTCCACTTTACGGTTGGTGTCAAGTCATTTCTTGTCAACGTACCGGTTGTCTGATATAAAACAGCTAAATAATAGCACGCGTTTTTCTGTGTTCCCTAAAAATTACCCTTAGTTCCCGTTACTGTAGTTTAGTAATTATTAGGTAAGGGATATGGCCATCGAACGCAAACATATACGACCCGCTTACAAATTTAATTTTTAAATCAAATAATATAATCATTTTAAATAATGCTGCATCAAATTTAAGTAAATGGATTATTTAAAATATCTTTTGTCTTCATAAAGAAAGTAAATTTTTGCTTTCGTCCCAGGAGTTTATTGATATAAAGTATTTTATTTATTTTATTACTTAGCGGTTTTCTGTGGCTACGCACGTCAAAGATCCGGGTAATTGTCAAAAAATTTTTGTGAACCATCGTTTGAAAACATATAAATGAGAATTATCCGATTGAGTTCATCATTTCTGTAGCTATGCATTTACGCATACATAAATTTCATTGATTAACTTTCATCCATTTAACTTTATCCTAGGCTAGTAACTGCTATCCTTGGCTCAAGAATGTCGTTTACATAAATAGGCCTGTACACACAGGGTGATGCGAGTGAATGTTTGATGTGACGTAAGAGCTGTCACGCGGCGCGTAAACGCTCGTGTGTCTTGGCTCATGTGAATAGTATGAATAGGTAAAATTTACAATTTCTTAAGTGGTTGGGTCAAATTCCTGAGAGCGATAGGGTTAGAGATATGTTAGACCTCTGTAAAATTACTTTAAATACATGGTATGAGTTAAACTGGTGTAAAGTATTTACATATTGTATTGTGTATTGTATTTATTGTACTGGTGTTATGTACAGGATGGAAAATGAAAGAAATCAATAATTTGTAATTGTGTAAAATATGTCTTACACATTGTGGTATGTTCGTTTAAATTTAACTGACATTATCTCCTTTTTGTTTGTAATTTATGCACTAGATTTGAATATATCCCCTATCCCACCATTTATATCTATGCTAATATTATAAAGACGAAAGATTTGAATCATATTTTGTAGCATATATACAAGCAGACTCAAAAAAACTTGACCGTTTAGACGGCGTAGATATTTTACTATAAGAATTATACGGGAAAAACCGAGATGAATTAGTAACAAGTACTAAATGTACTTGTTACTAATTCATTTACAAGTTTTTATTGCGATTATAATGTTCAAAAATAATTATTTCAACGTTCATGTTAAATATATCACTAAACTAACTGAAATTCAAATAAATATTAGTTTAATTATAAATTTATGTCAAATGCAAAGAAAAGACAATTCACAGTTTTTATTATTTCATATCTTAATTCTTTAAAAGCGTTTATTTGCACTAATTAACGACCTTAATAACTAACTACGACAGTTTATCGACATCTAAAGGCAAAAATCAACTTTCCATTTAAAATGTTAAAAATAAAAAAAACTCTGTATACTAAAGAGTGCAACAAAATCTAAATCGGCTAAATATATACGTACAAAATTTCACACGTAGACATGTTTTATCACCATCAAATCCAAAACTTCTGCCATAAACCGCATTAACATCTAACTAACCTTACCCTCATTTATGCACGACGTGACAAATATCACGTAACTAATAAATGTAATAGAGCGTCGAGAATCGCTCGCGTGATCTCGTGTTGACACCTCACTATCCCGAAAGCGGTAATTACACACGGGATAATTACCCGTTCCTGAGACTGAATTAGTAATACCGCCTTAGTGAGGGAATTTGTAACTGCCTTTGTAATTAGCAGCTTTTTGAAGAGCCCTTGTAATAGCGGGATAAGGTTGGCGGCCCTGGTCTAGTAATTACACCTACTGGGCTAGCGAAGAATGGTTAATTTATTTTTGTCGGTCAAAGGGCTTGAAGCAATTATGAATTATTTATGAAAGGTTAGGTTTTGCTCATAGAATGAGTAGATGAGTAAAATTTCTGTTTAGTCCAACAGTTGAATTGCAAAAAATATAAGGCTCAGATTTTTTTTATTCTCATGCCACCATGAAATCATTAACAAAAATGTGTTAAAATTCCGTGATCTCACTTTTTTGTACACATTTTAAAATATTTTATCGTTAACGCACACATCCATTGAATTTTTCTATTTGTTTAATGACACAAATAATCAAACATTTAAAAAAAAATATTTTAATACGCATTTTATAAAGGAATTGCCACTTGTTTGAAGCTTGAGTATTGGGCCAGCATGTCCTATATATATGTATTACTATTATCATAAAATACCCACCTTATAATAAAAAAAAATAATGCCGACAATTATTAAAATATCATCATGATCATTAGATCAAAACATATTTAGTTATTGTTAAACCAACAAGATAATAAATCAAACTCCAAACCGTAACACCATCATTTAAAATTTTAAAAAGTACGACTCAATTAATTAACGTGTTTAGCAACTTATTAGCGGTCTAGTGGATTAATTAGGTGGACGCGAGAATCCAATACAATGTCATGCAACGTGCTGCATTTACTAACTAGACATTTGTTTAGTGCAAGCTTTGAATCGCAACTGATTATTGCAAATGGTGGGAACAGAATTTGAACAGGTGTTTAAGGTCACTGTTATTCTTCAAAAATATAATAAGGGTTTTCTTATAATTCATGAACCTAGTAGGTTCATGAATTATATATACTTTCTGGCGAGGTGAAAATATCAGTTTTTGCTTTAAAATAAAACCTCGTTTATTTGTGGTTAATTGAACTTCCTAAGTGAACTTCAACCAAAATTATATTAATTGTTGCATCCTAGAAGGTTTAATAATATGTAGTACGTTTATCTGACGTAATGCATCATCACACTATTATTTTAGATTTATTACTATAAAAAAGAAAATTAAAAGTTGTTAAACGCTCCGACTCGTGTCTAGTTCCTGAAGTTGCCGACAGGAGGCGCTCATTCGTTTCAAAGTTAGGTCCAGTCATAGAGTTCTGCAATTAATTCATGGGGTTAGATTAGGGTTGGGCGGGTTCTTAAACCTTTACGGATGCAACAATTAATATAATTTTGGTTGAAGTTCACTTAGGAAGTTCAATTAACCACAAATTATACTTCATTGTTGCATCCTAGAAGGTTTAATAATATGTAGAAGTTTAGCGCTCAATTGCAGAAAGATTAGATTAGTAAAACTGGTTTGTTTAAAGACAGTTCAATTAAAATGAATTAATCACAGACATATTAACTTTTCCATTCTTATTAACATGGATACACTTAACACGGCTTATCTACACTCAACCGTGTTAGTACAGCTTTAGCGAAAGGCCCATCATGCAATGTATCCGTCAAAGGTAAATTGTAAAAATGTAGCAAAACAGAGAAGAAACACTTCTATACCGCTCTCCTTCAGGGTTTATTGACTGAGCACTGGCATTTCAGATAGGCCTTCTAGTCGTTAAAACAATTTTGTTAATATTCAGTGCGTCACAAAAATATCTTGTTTGGACAATATAAGCAGAGAGGGCATTCGCCAGACAAATAGGCACATGGTTTATTTCTATACACGGTATGAACAAATAAATCGTCTTATCACAATACGTGCCATAGATTCCCAGAAAGAAATGTTATTTAAATAAAGTTCAACTCTATTAGATATATGTATATTACAAAGGGGTTCAAAGGTTAATTAAAAATTTGCTTCACTATATGACATAAAACAATGTTTGGTTTCCAACTGCTAGGTATTTCAAAAGATTAGATTTTATAAATCTACTAATTAAATTATTTACGCAAATTGTTTGTCTATTATTATTAATAATACATCAGTGTTATTGATCACACTGAGAATTTTAATTGCCATACCGGGCTTTTTCATAATGCTTAAATAAAAACTTCAGTAAATTAGTAACCGGAACTTAAATAATCAAATTTATTTTATCAATAAATGCAAACCAAGATTTACATGCAACAAAACAATTGCATGATACTTATTCGACAGGGAGTGTAATATCACGTCCACTGTGTCATCATTTAATGACTGTCTAGCGAACGCTTGCCTGATAACGTCGCGCACACCAGGGTAAGCTTGGACCATAACGGGTGCGAGGTTCTGTAAGAGAGTAATAAATGTTCATACTGGCCCAAACATAGAACATTTGAATAGTTAATGACATAAAAATTATGGCTGGGTTGGCCAGCATAGGACAACTAATCATTTTGTCATTAATTGTTTTTCGTGCACATTTTAATATGCAAGTAGACGGAGTAAATGCATAAAACAGGCGACTATCCCATGTCAATATTTTAGGCTTCCAGATATCTTTTCCAGGAAAAATATTTCAAATATTTTTATTTATTCAGGACGCAAATAAGTCAATACTAGATTGACCAATTTCTTGAAACAAGATTGATGCAATTCCCAATCAGTATCAATATTTGTAAAAGAGACAATATATTATAAGTTCCTTCTGTCCACACCACATATTTTGTGAGCTATTTTGTTTAAGTGTGGAAATTGTATTCCACCCATTTTGTTAATATAGCAAACAGCTGTAGTATTGTTTATTCTATTATTCATAAAAATAATTCTGTATATTTTTTCTGGTGTATAACTAATATGGCTGATTCTGAACAAACATTTTTAATTTGTAATAGTTTTACAGAACCCCGCCAACAACTCAAAATAATTAATATAATTTCTTTCATTTTGTGCAACATACATGTTAGCTTTGTTAATGACATTTTTCCACCATAAAAAATCAGCAATTAACAGATGGTTGATTTCTAACTTTCATTACAATCTTGATATAAGTGAAAAGATAAGATATTTTTCCCTCTAAAGCTTTTTGTATATAGCCCGCCATATAATACTGCTGAGCAAGCAGCTGTGGGGTTGGTACCCTCACAGATATGAGTGCAAGGTCTCTTGTTTTAACAACATATTTGACATATGCTGGGCCTGTTATTATATCTTACTAGGCCTGTTAAAATTTTTCAGATGGTAATTTTAAAAAGGTGTTATTTGAAGTTTTAAGGTGTACAATTTTGACTAAGTTCAAAATAGGTTTTTTCATTATTTATCACAAAACCAAATTTTCCTCATAAACTATATCTGCAGAACCCAGATGTGATGTAAAATCGTATAATTTACCATCATACCGGAATCTTAAGTATTTTCTTAAGGACCTATGTATAAGTACCAACATATACCACTTTTAAGTCAATTGTTACCATAAATTGATTGTTTTTATCAATTTAGTTGCAATATGAATATCCTCAAATTTTAACTGATATGAAATATTCTTAGCCTTTTTAGGTTTAGAGTAAACGTATTTGTTCAATTGTTTTTTGGAACAAGAAAAAATAGGCTATATTAAATACCCTTCACAAACTAAACAAGGCACAACTGATCCAACTTCTAAAAGTTTTTCCAATGAGGTATTACATTTCTACATTTGAACAAGGTAGATTGGTCGGTTCAATTAGTGTTACCGGCGTATGAGTAAGGTTTCATTTTTAACCTTTAACTATAATTGTAATACTTGCCAATTGGTAGTTGTATCGAGGCCATTGTGTATGAAGCATTGAAAGCGGCCAGCATGGAGTACCTCTAGTAGCTCAGCCGCTGCAGCAACTGCTCTTGCGGGCGCGGCTGCGACCGACGGCGGATGGCGCGAGGTCGGCGGCGGCGGGTGCAGCGGCTGCGACGGCGGCGGCGGGTGCAGCGGCTGCGACGGCCGCGGCGAGCGGCGGGCTGCTGGCTGCAGGCGGCGGCGGCGGCGGCGACGGGAGGTAGCAAGCGTGGCCGCCTTGCGCGCGCGCTGCTCCCTGCTGCTCGCTTGGTGGAGAGGCATCCTCGAATTTTCCCGAAGCGCCGTATTGATATGTCCTTTGTACATCCAAATCGATGGAGGAGTTTGAACAAATTTCTTAAGTTGCAAGCTAGATTTTATATATTTTCCCCCAAATTATCACCAAATATGAATTTTCCTCTTATAATACTTTCTCTCATCATGGAAATAATAACTGTCTTTAATTTATGGTCTCTTTATAATGGTGCTTGACAAGAATTTGATTTATTCACATAACTTTTTAATGACCTCTATCTCTTCCATATCCTGATTGATTAACAATGATGTTAAATCAGATATCCCAGCTACTACAGAGTGATTTTGACAGATATGTACTTGCCACGGTTCTATTGTTGATTCTATTGATTAGGTATATACTTTAGCATTTAAATGGCTAGCTGGAAATTTTCAGGGATCAAAAATGTTTGCAGTTATGATACCTTGTATTCTTTCACCAGTCCTTCCATCAGGATTTTTCCCCAAACGTTCAGAGATTTTTATTAGAATTATTCTTCCAAATTTATCTTATGAGATTTTAACTATGCCTAAAAATCTAAGGGATCTTCATCACATGGTGTTAATGATGGGTTTTTACTACAGAGTTCATCAAATTGTTAGGTGTTACTGTTTCTGCAGAGGACCGGCAATTTTGTATATGATTGGGAGACTGTCCTCAATAGCAAGTCAATACTGCCAGCGTCTGACATGGTATAATCCATAACTGCTTCCTCCTCAAGCTCATCACCACAGCTAGCGTAGCCATCTGAGTGTGTCTCGTCATACACATAGATGGTGTTATACTCCGGTTCTATCAATTAAATACATCAAAATTAGCTTATCATTGAGTCTTTTGGATGACATCACATGCTACCACCATAAAAAGAGATTTTATATGTACACAAGTGTGTATAACATTCCGCATGACATCTTGTACCACCACTGAGGAATGTAAAAATTTTAAAAGACCACTTTTAGAAAACATCTCCAGCCTTCACTGCAAATAGGTATTTCTTTCCGGATGACATCTCGTGCCACCACTGAGGAAAGATAAAGTATAAAAAGCATTGCTTTTGAAAAACATCTTGTGCTCTTGTTGCAAGTGTGTATTTCTTTCCGGATGACATCTCGTGCCACCACAGAGGAAAGATCTATGCAGGTATTTCTTTCCGGATGACATCTCGTGCCACCACTGAGAAAAGATAAAGTATAAAAAGCATAGCTTTTGAAAAACATCTTGTGCTCTTGTTGCAAGTGTGTATTTCCTTCCGGATAACATCTCGTGCCACCACAGAGGAAAGATCAAATAAAAAGCACCACTTTTGGAAAACAACTCTTCCTTTCATTGCAAGTATGTAGGTATTTCTTTCCGGATGACATCTCGTGCCACCACAGAGGAAAGATCTATGTAGGTAATTCTTTCCGGATGACATCTCGTGCCACCACAGAGGAAAGATGAAATAAAAAGCACCACTTTTGGACAACATCTCGTCCTTTCGTTACAAGTAGGTATGTAGGTATTACTTTCCGGATGACATCTCGTGCCACCACTGAGGAAAGATAAAATATCAAAGCACCGCTTTTGGAAAACATCTCGTCCTTTTGTTGCGTGTATGCATTTCTTTCCGGATGACATCTCGTGCCACCACTGAGGAAAGATATGTAGTTATCAAGATAACTTTATGGCGGGTATGTTCACAAATGAAAAATTATGGTAGTAAAAACGCCGATAAGTATACGTTATTTCGGGATGACATCGCGTGCCCCCACTTGAGAAACAATTTGAAACATACTTTTATGCGTGTTTCAATCAAGATTACGCCATACAATACTTGTTAATCCAAAATATTTACCAACCTTCATTACTGTCTCCATTTGGCGGGTATTATGTACATGCCCCTAGTAACTTTTTACGTGCTCGTAATTCTTTTTCCAATCGTATAATCTTTGATTCCGGTTCTTTATCTGACTTTTTACTTGTTTCAATACCCGTTTCCTGAAAAACAACACTTAAAACACCGTATTTTAACACAAAACTATAATTTTAAACGGAGCGAAAGTGGATGATGCACACACAGAAAACGAATGAGCGCCTCCTGTCGGCAACTTCAGGAACTAGACACGAGTCGGAGCGTTTAACAACTTTTAATTTTCTTTTTTATAGTAATAAATCTAAAATAATAGTGTGATGATGCATTACGTCAGATAAACGTACTACATATTATTAAACCTTCTAGGATGCAACAATGAAGTATAATTATAGTTCAAGGTAGGGAAATTTGGCGATAGTAAAAATTTATTAAATAAGTTTTCAGTACAATATGGAAATTTTGCGTACTTTATAAAGTACGTTGCTATGCGATAATTAAAAATGAACAAATCTTTGTTGGAATAATGTTAAATGGAAAAGGAGGAATGATACTAAATAATATCAGCACGTCGGCATTAGGCAGAAATAATTTCGGTGACATTAATTTTATGCAATCGAGTCAGTGCGTGTTTGCGGCTTATCCTACTTTAATTATTTTATGAGAAAGAGGAGTGATTGGGTACCCTTGGATATAAATGACTCATGAATTACATTTTAAAGATATCTACGAAAATCTATCTCCCCTTGCGGTGCGGGAATCGAACCCACGACCTTCACGTATCGCGCGTGCTGTTCTTACCAACTGAGCTAACCGCAAGTTATCGCAGGCGATGAAATTTCTCTCTTTTGTTTCGCTCTTTTGTTAAGCTTGAAAGTAGTAAAAATTAGAAAATACAATTAAATATTTTTAATTTCAGAAAAAGGATTCGTCATGCATTTGTTTCATGTTCATATCGTTTTGTAGCACTTTTGATTTCAAACGTGGTAAATTTAAAAAAATGCCACACATTACAGGTTGAAACAAAAAGCTACCAATCCAAGTACTACCGGTGAGAGTTAACCAACACGTATAACAGATGCAGCAATGACGCTAAACACCGTCGCATTAGCGCGGCTTAGCACAATCAACATGTCGTCGGTATTCGGCGGAATTAATTTCGGCGGGATTAATTTTACGCGGGCGGGACGGCGCGTGATTGCGGCTAGTGGCTCACGTCGCATATATGTAGTGGAATGGGAAATGAAAGAAGCAAATAGGAATAAGCCAAATATATTTACCAAATAAAATTAATTTATCACACACACGTCTTGCACATCGTCGTTCGTCGTTCAAATCTAACCGACATTCTCACCATCCGGATATTCATACGTACAGGCATCGCTCATGCACAACGTTCGGATACATCCGCTATCCCACACTCGGCCATCCTGCAGTCATGTCTGTCCTCAGACATGCATCATCAAAAACATCCTACATTCGTAAACTCGTATACGTCTTTAACTCAAAGTAAACACAAAATTATAAACATCATAAAAAACAAAACAATCTACATCTTATAATATATACAACACCAAAACAAACACAACTTAATATAACATCATACAACTGAACATCATAATTAAAAGAATAAAAACTTCAAACTAAATATGTAACTTCCTCACACAAAATAAAAATTAAATTACGTCGTCTTTCACATATTACATAAACATTTTATAAAAACTAGAAAAATAAAAAAAAACATAAATCTCCTCTTTTTTCTCTTTTTATAATTCATTTTCTTTTCATCCTTTATTTCTAAATCATTTTTTTTTCTTTTGATTCCTATTTCGCCTTTTAAAAAGACACTATTGGAGTCTAATACGTTTCCTTCTATTTCTTGTGTCTCTTTCATCAATCATGGTGTGATCTGCTTAAAATCATAGTTCCAACTATTTCTTGATAGGTTATCAAATGAATAATTTTCGTAACGTATTTCGCACTCGTAGGTTAACAGGTTCTCGTCATCTCCTTGAGGGTGTTGGACGCTTTTGGTTTTAGATACATCTTTAGTTAGTGATTCCTTCACTGTAAATGGTAAAATTTTCCGCACCATTCTTTCCATCACAACTTTTTTCTCAATTTCTTCGTTTCCAATGCTCTCTACTGAATGTTTTTTTAGATTTTCCAGATGCTTGGTTTCCGTTATTTAATTAATATCCGTCGTGCATAATTCTAATGTTTCGCTTTCATCTTTGTTGATAAAAATTAATGACAATGTGTCATCGTCACTATGACACTGTGACATGTCGTCACTGTCAAGTTTTTCTTCGAATTCTGTTGTCAACCTTATTTTATCTTTCCCTACTGTGGCGCCATCTATTTCGTACTCGTCGTTTTTGACCTGCTCATCGTCAACATGATGTACTTTCTCTTCCTCATTATGCCTTTTATTAATAGCTTCTGCGCGTCCTAGGATGTTACTTCCAATTTGCGTACACTCTTTATACGCCATAGCGTCCAAATACATTTCTGCCATTTCCTGAATCTTCTCTTTGTAATGCTCCTCCTCGGTGAATTCGTCGTAAATAGCACTCTTAAACTCATCCCAACTCTCATGTCTTTCTTCAGCACGTAACCATAACGCCGCTAAACCTGTTAGAGAGCGCCTTGCTCTTAACAGTTTTTGACGTGAGCACCATCCAAAATATTCGGCTTGTTCCTCAACGTCTTCTAACCATTCGGCTACAGGATAGGATTTATCCCGCCTGCTAAACTCTGGTACCTGATATATAGTCAACATTTTCAACACCTTCGCTATTCGTCTTTATCTTTTTCACATTCGTCTGTATTTACTTCACAATCGTCTTTACTTTTTCATCAACATCATAATCGTCATTTCGTGAAAAATTTTTACGTCTTCAAAATTTTTCATTTCGTCGTCGTAATGGCGACCGTCGTTCCTCGTAAAAATTTAGAAAATTTTGAATTTTGAATGCTTTTTCATTCCCATCCCGGACGAGCCCCCAAATTTGTAGTGGAATGGGAAATGAAAGAAGCAAATAGGAATAAGCCAAATATATTTACCAAATAAAATTAATTTATCACACACACGTCTTGCACATCGTCGTTCGTCGTTCAAATCTAACTGACATTCTCACCATTCGGATATTCATACGTACAGGCATCGCTCATGCACAACGTTCGGATACATCCGCTATCCCACATATAATTTGTTTTGCGAAAACGTGGATTGACTTGCTACTGATTCGAATTAAAAACATGATTTACATTTGACAAATTTCTATGACAAATACAAAAAAATACGCTAGAAAACTTATTTACTAAGTCCGAAACTTATTTAATTTACAAAATGAGACAGTGAAGCTAAATTATCAAATAAAATAATAAAATAAATTAAATTAGTAAAATACTCACAATTTTAATTGTTTTTAACAAACTCCAATTTTTTGTATATTTTAAAAAAATATGAGTGAGGTTTATAATGTTTACAGCATTTTGTGTCGAACAATATCAATTGCAAATGAAGTCAATTAAAAACATACCACATATTACAGGTGTAACAAAAAGCTGCCAACCCAAGTCACTACAAATGAGAGTTAATCATCACGTTTAACAGATGCAGCAATGACACTAAACACCGTCGCATTAGCGCGGCTTAGCACAATCAACATGTCGTCGGTATTCGGCGGAATTAATTTCGGTGGGATTAATTTTACGCGGGCGGGACGGCGCGTGATTGCGGCTAGTGGCTCACGTCGCATATAAATTACTTTATGAGAAAGCGGATTGACTTGCTACTGGTTTTGGAATTATATCCTGGTTTACCTGATTACGTTACAACGAATTTATTGAAAAAAAAAACTAATTCATTCGCTTTGAAACCTCTTTATAAAGCCTCAAACTAATATAATTTGCAAAATGAGACCATCGAGATAAGTTATCTAATAAAAAAAACCAAATTAAATTTGTAAATTCCTAAAGTTGTGGATTGACCAGGCATTGGTTGTATATTATAATATCATGATTTACATTTAAACGACTACTATGAAAAAAAAACTGAATAATACGTTTGAACGATTAAAAGTTACAAAAAATGAGAAAATAAAAAAAAACCTAAAATTTTTTTTTCTTTTATAAATGTAAAAATACTCATTACACTTTTTTATATAGCCTTTAACTGTCCCACTGCTGGGCAAAGGCCAAACCCATACATTTCCAGCGTTCTCTACCTGGAGCCAGGTCTTGCTAACCTTGAAAAAAAAACAGTCCAGGTCGTCACGCCAACGCATTTTTGACCTTCCTCATTACACTGAGATTTTTTTTAAAACTCCACTTTCATGTTTATTTAATACGTAAGGCTTTTTTAATACCTACAGCGTTTTGTAGTGAAATTAATTTTGGCGGGATTCGTTTCACGTGGGCGGAACGGCGCGTGATTGCAGCTAGTGATACACCTGACAAATAATTTTATTTTAATAAATGTTGTCTAATCGGAGACTATGTTAATGTTGTTTATTAAATCATAGTTTCCGATTAGTACTTACTAGTATTTACTTTTAAATTATTTATAAAAATATACAATTAGTTATAAGTTTGAGATGATACTTTATACATATACCATATTTTGTTTTTTTTTTGCTATAAAAATGAACGTATGTCAATTTTGATAACTAAGATTGATTTGTTTTAAAAATAAATCCAAACTGCAAAAAAAAACAATACATACCTTACTTGGGCACACAGAAAAAAAGTCCTTCTGTAGTTAAAATTCAAATGTCATACCTGCAACAAAGAAAATGTCTTGATTAACACTTTGTCAACTAAAAAAAAGAAAAGTTTAATTTTCGACACTAAATACACGCAATAAAGAACAGTTTTCTCAGTTAACATATTCAGTCGCACGAAATTTCATATCCTTTCTGGTCTCGTGTTTAAGGGGAAAGGAATCGACAATTTATTTCACATTAGCGGCTTTGTGCACGCCATTAGACGATAAACTCTACATATCTGGAACTTTCCATGCCTAGATTTACATAAAAGAACGGTATGATCCACCGTATTATATAGTAATACATATGGATACCACCACATTTTATAGAAATTATAGTTTTGGCTACTTTAAGACATAATGAGCCAACTACGTAATATATATAAAAAATAATAACCTATTTTTCTTACTATAATACCTACGTCAAAGTCTATTTATGTATCTTTTTTTTAAAAACTCTGTTTTTTTTCGACATTCGACTGGATAATGAGCAACCAGAACTCAAGTTCTTGTACAAAAAATTGTTGCAAATGACAAATAAGCAAACAAAGAGGAAGAACGTGTAACAAAGTTTTCCGGAAGTTTTGAAATTTGATTTCTTTCACCATGTGGCAAAGTTGAAATACGAAACTTTGCCACTATCAGTCGCGTTTTTTTTTTATATTACAATTCAAGATTGACCTCATCCCACCTGATGTTAAGTGGTAATGAGGTCCTAGCTTAAAGGCTTGATCCCTGCTACTAATGTAGCACCCCCCAGAAGCTTTGGAAACCTAACTCACACGCAGAAACAGAACAACACCGAAGTGATTATTATTTGGCTGCGGTCTTCTGTAGGGTTTCACCAGTCGGGCTTCTTCAGTTGGAGCGATAAATCGCTATGCCCTACCTCTCTTATTTAATTGCCGCCATAAAAATGGCGTCTTTAAGAAGAATTCAGTATGATAATACCGATAAATTCATTTTCATGATTCAGCCCTTTACCCTGCAGTGTTATGTTAAAAGACTGATATTTTTACTTTTCATCAACCTCCGAATACCGAAAGTCCTTATAAATTCCAGACACAATTCTTTTCTGGTGTTCGATTGTGTCTGGTTTCCTTCGTCTTAGGACCTTTTATTAAGTGTTGGATTGGCTATAACAATAATCTAAGTTAGCAATTCAAATTCGACTGGGGAAACTAACCCCGGTATTCCTAGTGGCCATAAAATTCCGCTATCTGCCCCAGACGAGCAGTAAGCTGCTCATTATGTCTAACACTAAATTTAACGTAAGGAACGAGTATAAAAAAACTGGTAGCAAAAAGTGATATTATTGGATTTCTGAGTAATCCGGAAACGATAGTAAAAAGATGGGGATACACTTGGTGATTATCTACTTGACTTATACTCGTACTAAATGTTGAAAGTTTGTATGTGTGGATATCCACACATACAAACTTTATATATATTAGGTACTGTTTTTAATATGCCTTTTATTAGATTCACTTGTAACTGTATGTAAAATAAACTTGTTATCCTGAAATACCGTAAAAAAGTAGCAAGCAACAGCGATGTCATAATATTTTATTATCTTTGTCTAGTTATTGTTACTGCAGCAGGAATGTTGGTATATGAATTCACATACCGTTTTAAGGTGCCAATGACATAAAAGAGGAGCCGGGCATACTGATTTTTTGTAAAATATCTTTATATTGACATTTTAAAATGCTTCAAAACTATTAATTAATATTAAGCGTGTTTATAAGTAAAATTGTGACGTCATAGTGAGTTTATCTTATAGAAAACATGATTTTACAGGTATTTAAAAATATTTGACTTGATCTATTTTCTGCAGTCTGCATGCAATATTAAAGACCTCTTGAGATCTACAGGCTATTTTCACGTTTACTGTGTATTATAACGGCAAGAGAGCAGCATTTAGATTTATTTTTAAATGAACATGCTATTTAAAAATGGTATCAGACCATTTACATTGTCAAATTGAGGACTTAAACTGTTAACACATTTTTGAATAATATTTTTTTATAGGTAAACCGCAATAAAACTGTGTATAAAAAACAAGGAATAATCAAAATATTAAAATTAAGAAACGGAAGAACAATGCCTGAGCACTGTTTTATAAGTAAACGACTACAGACATTTATCTTGTTTTTATTTTATATTGTAGGTAATTAAAACTTCTTTAAGAATTTGTCTCATTTAGTATTTAAATTTTAATTAAAACAAAAACCAAATTCAACTATAGGCTGATTTTGTTATTGCAATCAACATATGCCTTGTATCAAAAATAAATGCGTTAAACCATAAAGATATAACAAAATTACAAATATAATTCGACATCATACATGTCACCGAAATTCTGACATCCGCACCGGAAACGAGCGTGCCGCCATCCCGCTCAGTATAATGCCAACCTTAGCGCAAAACACGCGAGCATTTCCGGTAGGCTCGAGCAGTTTCCGGTTCCGCTTGTAAAAAGCGAGCCTACAAGATATAGGTGACGGGGATATAGATACAAAAGGCCCTTTTTACTCGAGTGCGCCCTTTTTTTATTTTTAGTGCCGCGCTGAAATGGGTTAAGCGGTGATTTGTTTGTTTCCGGTACTGATAAATGTGTTTTGTGTAGTTTTGTTTACGGTAATTTTGGGCCCATTAACGAGAGGTAGCGGTTTATCTACGTTTGGACATCCGATTTTTGACTAATTTGATCAAAAATTTACCAGAGTACTATGTGTAAAATTAGTAATTTTGGTGAATTTACCATAATTTTAAGGAAAGGAAGTAAATGGCCTCATTGACTATTTTAAAATATATAAAAAATACTTGGATAAAGATTTTTAATGTTTAAGAAAATAAGTTGAAAATATTATGATGACGTAGGTAGGTATGTAGATACTTATTGTTATTAGAGGTGACTGATTGAGTCTTAATAAATAGTGAAAACATGTAACTTTCATATAGTTATATCTTTTAAGCAAAGCTTATGTTGAAATTATTATTAAAAAACTTTGTGCTCCTATTCTTAAACATATTTTCATATATTTTTTAATTTCAATCAATCAATCAAGCAATCAATCAATCAATAATTTATTTGCAAGAATACAATTTTACAATTACATTTGGTCTTAAAATTAATGTAGTAAGTAAGTTGTTAGTATTCTGCCTGCAAGCAGACGTGCAAATATTTGTCATTGTCTAAAATATAAAAAAAGAAGAAAAATGTCAAATGTATTAAATTACGAAATAAATAATAATAGTCAATTAGAAACAATTTTTACTGAAGTCAACCAATTCCTTAACACTATAAAAACAATTGCTTAGAAGCCAGTCAGTTAACTTTGGTTTAAATTTATTACCTACATGTATTTTTATGTCATCAGGAAGCAGATTATATAAGTATATTGAAATATCAGAATGAAATTCAGTTTTATTTCTGTATAACCGAATACTGTGAGATAATTGCTATTGAATAAAGAGTCGTAGGTTCTGTCCCCACTTGAGGCAAACATTTTTAGCTTAAACTGTGTCTGGGTGATTATAAATATATAACTTTATACTGTAGCAATACTTTATACCTGTAACTCTAGTTACTTTAAAATTAATGTTTTCGCTTTTTACGCTCGCAAGACGTGTGAAGGTATGGGAAGTTATCTGACATTAAATAATAATCAAATCATCAGTCAAACACTAATGAAGACAGTGCATTTTAATTAAATGAACAAGTTCATTCCATCTGCCATTCATCATAAATCCACAGAGCCCAGTAAGGCCCGCGCTAACCTATCCACCTCTTGCATTCGCCCACCGCTGGACTTAACTACACATTCATTACACCTGTCACGCCGCCTTGGATCCGGCTCTGTAGGGTGGCTAAATCAGACCATTTTACTAGGACTGGAACTTGGTCGATTCATTAAATAGAGGAAAGAGAAAATCCTTCATTGTACCGGTGCTCAAATTATAGAACTTAAATTTTTTCGTTTCATTTTTTTTAAATAAATGAACGGGCCAAAACTCGATAAAAAATAGTGAGCCTCGGTCCTTGAATTGTACAACTTCTGTTGTTTTACCAAATTTTATTATTTCTTTTTCAATTGTCAACTAAAAATGAACGATTACAGCGCCCACTTTAATGGATCAATTGTGAATTACGCCTGTGACAAAAAAAATATTTTTTTCTTATTTCTATTTCAATTTTGCTTGTTGACACTCAAAAAGGCTTTTGTATTTGAATTTTCTTGATAAAAATGATATACAATGACAAATTTTGAAAATAAAGGACATTGTCCCATTTAGAGATATCATCTGGAGACCCCAGTCCCGGCATAAAATGCCACTTAGTTCGGCCGTCACGTTTAATTGATGGATCGCAGTCCGGCCCTGGCGGAGGGCCAAAATTGAAGGGCTTTATGATAATTACCTCGAGAGTGTCATTTTAAAATGGTAATGGCCAACGCGCATCTTCAGACTAAGTAGCTTTACTTGTCTCTACTCGGGAAAATTTGAACAGTATTTAGTACAACAAGTTCTTAAAAGATATGTTATGACTTGTTGTTTAATATATAAGTCTTTATAAATCATAATCATAATCAATAAAACTAGTGATTCTTTCGTGGTGTTAAGTCGAAAGATATTTTATAAGCTCCCTAAAAGATCACGGCATACCTATTATTTAAGTCAATGATCAAAAATTGTGTCATGTAAAAAGACTTCTATAAAATAAAAGACTATTATTTAACAAAAATGTTTCATCTTGATATAATTATTCATATATGATATTCAATTCGCTGATCTGACGATTCATGTATGATTTTGTAATGGTTTACATGAATAAAGGTATTTTCTATTATATTTATTAAAGTACATCAACAGCATTTTAAAGAGCACACTTTTGGCATTATCTGAAAAATTAACGCCAAAATAATGGTCTACCTACCACCTTAATTGAAAACAAATTTGAAATAACGAGACTTACAAACTATTTATAAATCAAAACATTAATAAAAAGGTTTTTTTAGATCACATGCCTGAACTAAGTAACGTTTTGGCTGAACCGGATTGAAAAAATACCAGTTTGACCGAATGAACTATTTTCGAGTGAATGGAAGACAAGTAATTGAATGGTCGGTACAATCGATCATTTGCTGAATCGCGCAGGTGACAGCCCTAAGTGCGAACCCTTGTCGCACTCCTCGTACAACACCTTGGTTGTTATACAGGGTGTCTTGTTAAATGATATATGGTCGTAAATACCAAAAAAACAGGTACAAAGGAAAAACAATTTTGTTCTGTCAAACGTAAAAAAACATCCGGGCTTGAAGGGTTTAAACGAAATAATAAAAAGATATATTATTTAAATCCTTGATTATTAAATAATTAAATAATAGCTCTAACTTAGATAGACAAATGATAAATGCACATAAAGATAGACAGACACATCAAATTTATATAGAAAGAAGACTCCAATGGTATACTTATAACTTTAATTTCGAAAATGTGTACAAAGCAGTTTTGAAAAAAATGCAGCTATATTATACTCCCAACACCGACCCAGGCTGAATTCCGGGCCCACTATTGCCTCTGGTAGCTGTTTAAATTATTTAGGTAAATGAGCAGTAGCAATATCAGTATCTCTTTTATTTCTTTGTGTAGACTACTATAAATAAATGAAATAAAATGACAAAATATAAAGAATGTATTAAAACAAAGCCGGAGCAGACCTGTCCCTAAAAGTGACACCAGTTCACAAGCATGACGAATGTATGAGCCATCGCTTCGCTTAATCATTGAAGTGAATGTGCTAAAATCGAGTGGTTGGACCAAACAGAAACATTTAGGTATTTAACTTATTCAAGTAAATTTAATACTTAAAGTTTCTATTTCGTAATTTCGACTACAATTTTACTGGAAGGAGTAGTTTTTAACAACCAAAATGGCATACATTTTTAATACAGCCTGTATACGACTAGCAAAACACACCTTTACACCCGACAGCGTACACCCAACGGTGGTAATGTCTCAATGCACTGAATTATTGAGGAGACAGCGTTCGCTGCGTCTGTACAATGTATCAAGTCTTATTCTCGAGAAATAGAGCCTGATTCACTTTATATGTGTAATAAAAACATCTATTTAACTACCAGAACAAATTATTATATATTCATAAGCTTTATTTTTATTTATATAACACTTCAAGATTGACTTCATCCCATCTGATGTTAAGTGGTAATGAGGTCCTAGCTAAAGCTGTACCTGGCGACAAGTACAGCATAATAAATCTGTGACTGGACTTGTCGCTCTTACCTTGAAGGCTTGACCCCTGCTACTAATGCAGCACCCCCAAGAGCTCTGGAAATTTTACTCACGCACATCAACACAGAAGAAAATTTAATTCAAAATGAACAGTCCAAAGTAACAAAACAATTAAAATGATTTGTTCATTTTACATTTATATATCTTACTCTATACAACTTGACCCGAGATAATATTTATATTTCAGACGAGATATTCTGGATGTGTGTAAATTTGAATCCCACCAAAAACATTCTGTACATAACTAGCCAAGTCTCGATGAAGCTGCTTGTTTAGCTTCCAAAGTCATGAAATCTAGTTATTTTGCTTTTACGTAGCTTCAGAACTAAATACTTTAAACCTCAATTACTAAATATATACTATTACGTGTATAAAACAAATGAAGATATCTCTGGTTCGGAGAGATAGAGATTACAAACAGTAAAGTTTAATCATCAGAGAAATATAAAATAGTCTGAAAGTGAATCGCATTTAATCGTGAATCAAGTATTAATAATACTTTTTAACACGCTTTTATTAGCTTGGGTTGTATGTATCTATGTATGTAACGGAATCTTTGAATCTTAATTTGACCCACTTCCCGGTCTTTGATTAAGATGAAATTTTGCACACGCTCTGAGTTTTGATGACAATACATGAATAGCTAAGAAACGTCATTACAAATCCAATATGGCGGCCTCCCCAAGATGGCGAACTGACTGTTTGAAATGCACTTCCATGATATGGGTATCAAAAGAAAGGGTTTGCTGTCAGGAATACGAAAAAAATAGTCACGTGATTCAAATCCAATATGGCGGGAGTCCAAGATAACGGACAGGCTATTTGAAATGCACCCCTATGATATGGGTATTAAATGAAAGGGTTTGCTGAATGGGATACGAAAAAGAATTATATAATTATTGATACATGAGAAAACTAAAAAGTAGAAAATAAAAATAATAGTTTAAAAAACTAAAAAACACGCTTTTAGCTCGCACTAAAAATTACAAAATAATTCAGACATTTAAGAAAGAAAGCGTGGAGCGTTTTGTCCAAAAAGAGTAAAGATAACATAAACTTAAAAGTAAAGATACTTAAATGTCTGAATTATTTTGCAATTTTTAGTGCGAGCTAAAAGCGTGTTTTTTAGTTTTTTAAACTATTATTTTTATTACTTTGACGACCTCCGTAGCCGAGAGGCGAGCGTGCCGGACTTTGGCGTCGCGCCATCTCTGAGGTTCCGGGTTCAATCCCCGGTCGGGTCAATACGGGAAACGAACTTTTCTATATTGTTTTGGGTCTGGGTGTTGTGGTACCTTCGTTGTTTCTGATTTCTGTAACACAAGTGCTTTAGCTACTTACCATAGAATCAGATCAATGTATGTGATGTTGTCCAATATTTATTTTACTTACTCTAGACCCCATTATGCCTTGAAACGGGCTTATACGGTCGACGACCATTAGTCTGTATTGTTTAAAAAGCCAAAGAAATAAAATATCGATTCTCATGCGACATTCCCTACTAGAATGCACAAAACGTCAAATTTCTTGCATGAGACGACAACAGTTTTAATACTGTTGCTTGGCTGATAGCATACATATTTTAAGCCAATAAGGGTGTTTGCGCATGAAAAATCCACTAGATGGCAATACGGAGGCGCGGGGTCCAACAGCTATGTAATTGGTCATTTAAATGTCATGGTGACATGCCTGTCATGTAACCATAAACAATCACGTAGCAGTTGGAGCTCACGCCTACGCATCGCCATCTAGTGGATTTTTTATTTGCGAACACCCTCATTAGCAGCTCACGCTCTGATTTTGACATTTGTTACGAGCGTGTTAAAATTTACATGCGTGGCGAATGGCAGAGAAATAACTACCTACTTTTCTGCCAATGTTACGTTTATTAATTACCGCTTATGAAGTCTAGTTACCATTTAATATAAAAAGAAGAAAACTCTTACTATACACATTAACGCTATCTAAGTTTGAGTGAAGTTTCCGAAGCAGCAACTGTTCAAACGAAACATCCTCTAAGTGTATTCATTCTGCCAATTTAAAGTTGAGCCCGCCTGAATCTTGCTTTTATTTTTATTGCGACGCCGCTTACTAACTTATATATGCGGGTTTCAATATTTATTTTAAGACTCATCGCACATACAAAGCGAAGAACGCTTTTCAAAAATGGCTGATGATCATTTGTTTTTATAATATACATAACTATTTACTCTCAATGAATATTGTTTTTTATTTGAAAGCAAAAAAAGGTAGAAACATTTATTTTTTAAAGACATCACAATACAGCTTTATAATTATACAAAGCTAGTGTCCAGCCCCGGTTTTTCACGGATGCAATGTAAATATTTAGAAATATTGGCTTTTCTACTTATTTTTGAAAATAAAAGCCTTCCTTTTGAATCATTTAAACAAAACCGCATCAAAATCATTTTAAAAATTTAAGCGTACATAGGGTATAGGGTACATGTATTATAGTAAAAAAAATATAATTTATTATTTGAATTTCTCATTTGTTACTGTTGGTTATTTAATCATGTTCCTACCTGTTATTCATAGATCAGGATATGTCTTAGGAAAAATCTAGTTATTTCTGTACCTTTCAAAGTTAGGATCAAAGGGTAGAAAATATCTACCATCATAAGCGATGAAATTTCACTTTGTTTTCATGCACAATAAAGTACTTATTTACTACATTTAACGTCTATAATATTTCCAAATGTCATAAAACTGTTCTTTTGATTCTGAATACATAATGCATTTTCTAGTCCTGATAATGTACATTAAGATATCTTCAAGCTTTTATTCTACAAATTTTGTTTAGTTCGCGTTATTTCATCTTTTCATATGAATCAAAAATTGCAATCGCAGAACAAGGTTACGTTACGCTTCTCATGGGAGCCAAAAATGACATGCTTAAAGCTTTTGCTACCCTATAGCTGTTGGAAGGTAAGGATATGATCTTTGCTTACTCATCCGGTATAAAAGTGTGACTGCGTGTATGTAATAAAACCATTGTTGCCGACGCAAAACCTTTTTGAACATTTTTGTTATTATTTCTTTTTAATTATTTTTGATAAATATTCTTTTTAATTTTTGATATTTGAATTTAAGACTTAAGTAATATTACTTAAGTCTTAAATTTTCACTGTGAAATGATTAATAAACGTGTAATTTTATTATATTTCGTTCTTTTTTATTCCTGTGATCAATAACGATGTTGATATTAACTAGTGTTATTTTAAACGTCGGTTAAACAAACATTATTATCGCTATACCTTGTAAATTTTATTCAGTTCGTGTCATGAAATAATAATCATTTTATATGAATCGCAAATCGTAATTGCAATTGTAAACGTAAACCATTGCAAACGTCTACCGCGTGAGCCAAAAGTGCACTTCGGAGAGCTTTCCTATGCTTTTTTCATTTGACACAATATTCTTGTGTCAACTGAAAGGATGTGACCTCTGCTTCCTCTTTTGGGAGAACTGTGTGCGTGTCTCTCTAAACACTTGACATTGGCGGAATCACTGCGTTGTTTGTAAACGCGGGACAGAGTCCATAATTAAAAAAAAAGAGAGAACTGTGTGTATGTAATAGTTGTATATTTTTTTATTTTAAACAGCGCTATTTTTAAATGAAGGTTTGGTTCAACTTTGGTAGCGCTATAGCTTGTTTATCGCCTCTCTTCCGCAAGGTTCAAACCTTTGCCCACTTCTTCACTTATATTTTTGTTGCGGCGACACGCTTCGAGTTAAATGTGTATGTTTCGGTTCCGATACAGGTTCCTTGCGGCGGCGAACGCAAAATGTTGGTGACGTACTATCAAACTTTGGCTGAAATATTTCCGCATTGTGATTTTAATATTTTCGCAAGCGTTCCATTTTGTGCACCATTTTTAAATGCTGTGCGGAAAAAAAGAAGTATTTTATAGAACCCTTTCAATACGTGCACCGGACAGAAAAATAATTTATGTATAAGATTAGGATATTGATTAAAAAAAAATATTAGCGTATTTGAAACAAGATACTCGTACATGTTTTTTAGCATTTTGTGTAGAGTGTAAACACTACAGATGAACTCCTGAACCGAACTTGACTCTGTATTGGCCGAACAATTAAGATACACTCTAGGAAAATAAGAAGAGAATCTACCTAGTTCCAATAAAAAAATTGTGTTTTTATATATTACACTTCAAGATTGACCTAATCCCACCTGATGTTAAGTGGAAATGAGGTCCTAACAAAAGGGCGACAAGCACAAGATAATAAATCTGTAACTGGACTTGTCACCCTTACCTTGAAGGCTTGACCCCTGGTAATAATGTAGCATCCCTCAATGAGGTATTTTACCAGTCGGTCTGCTCCAGTTCGAGCGATAAATCGCTATGTCCTACCTCTCTTAAAGTAGTAGTGTAAAGTTGTTTTAAAATTATTTATAAGGTATCAAATTATATTCATGTTACACAGTAACTCTTTAATCATCCCAGTTTACACGTAATTCATTTCGCGAAAAAAGGATATTATTAGGCACTCATATTATGTGAACAAATTCCCTGCGCTTTCCTTGGGGCGTTATTTTACTGGGACGCTTAGAAAAAAAAAATAGAGTGAACTTGTACATTGCTAAATACCTCGTGAGCCATAAAATGTAGTACTGTGTACCCAGGTGATTTTAAAAAAAGAACGCAATGCATATACTCAGATTTTGCTAGACGACTATAGACCTAAAGTCTTTAATCGGTGGTGATTTAATAACGAATGTTGCAAACATTGATTGCTTATTATAAAATTAATGTGTTATGCAAATATTTTTTTATTTTTTGTTTCGGGTTTTAAGTATACTTTTTTTGCGTTGTGGTGCCTTAAATATAACTTTCTTTATAAGTTTTGCGTATTTGTAAATCTGTTCCCTAACTTTATAAATATACAAATTGTCCATGCATGCATGGGTTGTCAATTCTACTGCAAGCATTAAATCAACTTGTTGTATTTTTAGTACAGTGAAATTTTTTAATTAAAAATTTGCGTGTTTTCCAATATTATAAATACATATTTCTTTATAAATAAATAAATAATAAACAAATATTGGACAACATCATATACATTAATCTAGTTCTATGGTAAGTAGCTAAATCACTTGTGTTACAAAAATAATAAAAAGGACGGTACCACAACACCCAGACCCAAATAATATAGCAAACTTCGTTTCCCATATTTACCCGACCTATTGTTTCCCATATTTACCGGAGATTGAATACGGGACCTCAGAGATGGCGCGATACCAAAGAACTAGCCCGTTCGCCTCTCGGCTAATATCTTCTTCATGTATAAAAATTACTTTCTATTTCCCTTGGGCACGCCAACACGTGTGAGCCAAATTCACTTTTTTTTCGTTGTCTTTGTTATTCTCAGGAGAAGGTTCTATTAAAAAGAAAAAAAAATTGCGCGCAAAATTAAAAAATGTGTGAAAAGAAATTCGAATAAAATAGTCGTTGTAAAGACAGTTCAACATCTGTCGGGTCACCTTGTCTATTTAATTAAAGTACAAAGTCACCATGTGTGTCAGAAGTCGTCAGAGATCGCGGCAATTCCTCGTAATTTGTCGCCGGCCTCGTAACGAGCGTGACACGTTCCGCGTTATGACGAGCATTATTGTCCTTTTTGTCATGCAAAATGATTGTGGAAAAAAATAAATATTACACGTGTCGCTCAAACGGTTGAGTGAAAACACGCCGGCGAAGATTCTTTGGGGACTAATCTTATTTTGTAGCGTCATAAATCACGTGACTCAAATTTTGAGCAGAGATTTTGTGGTAACAATATTTTGTGGTTCCAAATTTTTGTGGTACCAATATTTTTGGTACCAATAATTTGTGCTACCAATATTTTGTGCTACCAATATTTTGTGGTACTAATATTTTGTGGCACCAATATTTTTGGTACCAATATTTTTTCGTTTTAAAGTCAAAGTCAATATTTTTTTTTTCATTTTGGTTACATTAGTAACAATTATGAATAGTCGGTCTTTATATAAAATATATTCCGTTTTTGGGGGTAGGCGTTTAGACCATCACCACGCGGAGGTGACGGTATGTGCAGAATTTTATTGTATAATCAATTAAGTAATTTAAAAAAAAATGGGAAATAAAATTAACTGTAGTATTTAATGTTACTGTTGAACCATCAGACACGTATGATCATACATTAATATAAATAAAAACATGCATAAATATTACCACATCTCATTCATCATATCCATAACAAAGCTCTTAAGTTACCAACTTAACAACATTCCGGATACGGAAGGCCATAAATTCATTCCGGTCAACGAAGTTAGGCCCGCGTCAAGCAAGTTATTTAATTTAGTCGGATACGTTGTAACTTGATGTGAACTTGGTAACTTAGGTGGCTTCCTAACCTTGCGTCTGTTATCGTATCATACAGTTTAACTTGTGAAATTTATAAGTAGCTGTTTCCCGTCGCTTTCTTTGCGTTTTTTTGGGATAAAAAGTATCCTACTAAAATTAGAAACGCCTGCATGTCTGGTTACTCTTTCACGCAAAAACTAATGACATGTGTGTAATTTAATATATTTATTTGTCAAACTACTTGAGATCCCATCCTACAATTTTTATGGCATAATTTATGAACGTCAAGCTTTATTTCATCCTAAGAAAGCAAAATAAAAAAATTGGTCGAAGTTGAAAAAATATACATTTGAAAAGTTACTTCCGGTTGAACACCGCTAAAAAAAATTTAAATTTAGAATCTGGTCGGGGAATCAAAAAGAACGGTCAATTATTTAGAAAAGCTGAACCATTAGTTATTTAATAAAAATCATGTTCAACATGAAAACAAGGCTTTATAGAAACCCTTCCGCCCATCAGGTGAATTCTATAGAGCCCCATATCTTAACAACAAAACTTAAAAAAAAAAAAATATTTCGTGAACATGTTTCTATCCCCTAGAACTATAAGTATGCCAAATATGAACGAATTTCAGAACCTCACTTTTTTTTCGTTGTCCGCTTCGCGTGAAATGCCCCTATAGTTACAGATAAAGGTAGTATCTAAACCAATAAAGACATAATAATTAAGACATATAAATAAATAAATAAATAAATATTGGACAACATCACATACATTGCTCTGATTCTGTGGTAAGTAGCTTAAGCACTTGTGTTGCAGAAATCAGAAACAACGACGGTACCACAACACCCAGACCCGAGACAATATCGACCGGTGATCGAACCCATATTGGTCCATTGGTTGGGAACCTCAGAGATGGCGCTCGCCAAAGTCAGGCCCGCTCGCCTCTCGGCTACGGAGGTGGTCATAGCCAACCAATATTATAAAGCTAAGTCATTATTAATTAAAAAATTAACATATTTTACAGCAATATTGTTATGTTTATAATTTATTTCAAAAGAGGATATCTGTTGAGTTTGTTGCGGCGCTTCTTCTCAACAGCACCAACGTCGAGGCGCTGGTAAAAAAAATATATTGACATGTAAAATAATTTATTGTAAATTCATCCCATTGAAGTTTGATTGTTTGTTTGAATGCGTTTTTGACAAAAATTACTGGTTCGAATTGAACAAATATTTTTTTGTTGGATAGGTCATTTATTGAGCTAGGCTTTGGATTGTATACCATCACGCTACAGCCAATAGGAGAGAAGAATCAGAGGAAAATGTGGATAAACGGGGATAGTACGATTGCAAAGCAGCGGTGGGCTGCTAGAATAAAATAAGACCCTGTTTAATATAGTGTCAATAGGCTCTACATAAAGATACTCTGTATTGTGGGAACCCAAGCTTTCGTTTTATATTATCAATAATTCTAATGCGTCTATATTGATTTGTGAATAAAGGTGAGTGTACGTATAATTTTCTTTTTCAAGTGGGGGCAACACAAACAAATGCGTCAGGGACATAAACGACGTATGGGGGACTTCCCCGCTCTAAAATTAGCAAGAATAGCCTGTGTATATATATATATATATATATACAGTCTCTGTCAGATATATCGGAGCAGACAAAGTGACCAAATACTTCTGAACAGTTAAAATGTCAAAAAGTTCCATACACCACAAGTTACCATTAACGGACGGCGACTGTACTCGTATGTTCGTATGTAAATGTGCATGTTATAGGACGAAATTGAGAATTTTATTTATGTGCTAAAACGTTTTTGTTCAAATGATACAAATCAAAAATGTGTGCCTTGAAATGAGCTGGAACTGAGTTATTATACTCCACGAAATCTAAAATAGCTATATGTAACCAAACACTCGTGATTCATTCCCAAACAAATTTCGCTAAAAAGGTCATATTGCTATGAAACTTATGTATAAAAAGTAATATCACGAAAAAACCGTTCCCAAAACCATTTTCCCCTAATTAAATATATCGGCAGCCAT
Organism: Glyphodes pyloalis; assembly: GCA_037074685.1. Taxonomy (NCBI): domain Eukaryota; kingdom Metazoa; phylum Arthropoda; class Insecta; order Lepidoptera; family Crambidae; genus Glyphodes; species Glyphodes pyloalis. The sequence continues at coordinate 989,362 of JAYKKO010000050.1, forward strand.
CACAGTGGCTCTGGCACAAATAGTAATAGATGCGGCTGAACGTCGCTCGTAACTCATCATTTTTGCACTTACGTCGCTTCCCGCTGCACGCGTGCGTTTAGCTGCTGTTTGGAGGTGATTAAAGCTAACAGACAGGTCACTTAGTATAAACCATGCTTGCAGCTTTGGAGCGTTTTACCTTCTGATGAATATATGATATGGTGCAACATCGCATTCATTGCTCTGATTCTGTTTGTAGCTGGTTATGAACCATGGTTACGAAAACGACAAGTAAATTCCGTTTTCATAACAGGTTATCAAACAAAAAAAATCCTTGTTCGTATCTGGTTATCAAAAATCAGTTTCGAACGTGGAGTAAAGGGCTAAAGCACTTTTATAATGAGCGCCAGGGATAAAAGTAAGTTCTCAGCATGTATGCCTAATTATATAGACGTATTTTTATCAACAGCAAAATTAATATTATGTTTTTGATGTCTCACACATATAAAATTAAAGATATTTTAGATTTTGTTAGGTTAGGTAGTTGTTGCAATGGGAAGAGCGTACTAAATCTTGAAGGATTGCTCAGTAAAAAACCAAGAAAAGAATTCACAATGATGTCGATAAATGTTTAAGCTGATGATAAGAACTGTCGGGTCCAAGTTATCTCTCAAAAAAACTACTTAATGGTTTTTTCACTCATAAAGACACAATTATTTGACTTGCTCCAAAGTGAGCTACCCATAGCAATAAAATAGATACTGCTACTGTAATTATAACTGTAATTAGTAACAACTAATCTAATGAGTTTCATTCCAGTATCTTCTCGGTAGACATAGATTCCGAACCGGCAGTAGAATCACTTTGTATTGTATTCAGTGACGATTCAAAAGTGTTTAATGTAACCTAATCGTGTAAACAAAGTTTTGACTTTAGCTTTAAATTTAAAGAGACCAAAAAGTGAATTTCTTACCGGTGTCTCCTCGGTAGAAATAGGTTCCGAACCGGCAGTAGAATCACTCTGTATTGTATTCGATGATTCAAAGTGATGAGATTCAAAAGTGTTTTATGTAACTTACCTGTATATAGAAATATTATACATGTAAATATTCGGTTATAAATTAAGTGAATAAATGAATATGAATGAATATGAATATTTGACTATTGGCTTTAACTTTGCAGAGACCAAAAATGTAAAAAAAATTAAAATGTGTTTTTATTTCAAATGGGATCTCTTGTTTTTCAACGCTGCGCAGTTATTGGGTAGTCGGGAACCTCTGTACTTATCTGCTCCACGCATATTACCCTTCCGGTTGCAGACCCTAGTCTTCCGTTAATTTATGCCCTTGGTGTCTGGCCACCACCCTACAATATCACGGGTACCAATCGTAGGGTCACCCGTGAAGGACAATTTAGACTACTGCGCCCAATTTATAAGGATATCCTACTAATATTTTAAATGCAATTTGTTTTGAATATTTGGGGAGGTAGGGGTAGAACCGACTATGAAAGTATACCTGTAGTCCACGCGAACGAAGTCACGGGCACAGCTAGTTATTTATATATGTATAGTATCCTAATATGAAAAACATACATAAGCTCGTATAAAATGTAGATATTATTTAAAAAATAAAAACTCAATTTACTTTGCAAGGCAAAGAATGAAATGGGCACGTTTCTCGTCATTTGCTCTTTCCTCTGCCGAGATCGCTATTTTGATCCACAATTCCTCTGTAAAACCATACGTTTTAAGTTTTGATAGTAGAATATGCTTATCTATCTATTTTATTCTTGGAAGCACAAAATGTAATAAACAACATTACATTTAATCATAATGAACACTGATTTTTTACATGTATCATAATGGGAACAGAATTCACTCCAAAAGAATCTTGTATTATTATTCTGATATTTTATAAGACCATGTCACCCTACTCATAAGCCACATCGCTGTACAAATTGAAAGCTCTCATTGTCTGCGCAAGGGGGGCCACCCGTTATGGTTTTTAGCGGACGCGCCGACAGGACCCTAATTTTATTTATGGTGTCCACGCGCCAATGTGTGCAATCGGATTTACAATGGTGTTTTGGTTGATAGGATTAAGCACTGGTGATTAGTTGGAATTGGGGATGTGTCTTATCTGTGAATAATTCAATATATTTAAATTTGAAATAGATTTAAAGTTCCTTGTCAATTTAGAAAGGTGTTATAAGGGTGTGGATCATATTGCATTTTTTTAGTTGTATTAAATCAAAACTCGTTAGTAGTACGATTATAACTCTTAGTTCTTGGAATCTCAGCCAAGACAAAATTCGTAAGATAAATATTTGATTTGTTGTGTATCTGGGTGTTTATGAATGTATTGTAGTGTAATTAGTGATTTCATCGTTAGTTTTTGTTTATATTGCACTACCGCCCATAGCAACTTTGCACACTTGGAGTAAAAAAAAGTCTTTTTTAGCAATAAATAAATATAGCATTTGCTTTCAAATGGTGAAATAATGTTTGATATGCGTTTATTCGCGTTTACATACGCTAACTCAGAAAAATAAAGCTCTTTCCCCTTTAAACAATTTAAATAGACAAGTGCTTAAGCGCCTTACTTTAAATCATATATAGTATGTGATGTGTAATAATACATTCGAACTAAATAATTTTAAAATATTTGTTGCGGGTCGAAGCGGAAATTGAAACGTGTGAAATCCATCTTTTATACTAGTTTGAGCAGCGTTATTATTCCTTCCAACAGTGATAAAAAACTTTCTTTAAACTGTTATAACAATTAAAGATGGCGCCAAGAAAATATATATTCGGCATAGGACGTTAAAAAATTAGCGGTCCACCTCACTCTGTTTTAAACGGTTTCTTCAAAACCCCGACCAAGATGGCTTACGCTTAAACTAATTAACTTAAAACACGGTCGGTTCAAATTTTACCTCGGCTCTATATTTTTAACCCGGCTTCACATTTTTGTCCCGGTTGCCTTTCAGGAATAATTTCCGCGGGAGCTTGCAGGTGTTCTAAGATGAGGCGAAACGGGGCTAAACGAGGAAAGGCATAAATGAAGGTCACCCTGTTACACAGTTATGTTATTTTTCGACTTTACCCAAAATGCAGATTATCTTTAAATTTTTATTTTTACTGGGAAGGGATATATAGTACGGCGTTTAGTACTATAAAAATAATAAAAAGGGATATATAGGTTGATTTATACATTAACAATTTTTTTAAGCGACTTCAATATCCTTTTATGGAACATGTTTTAGAAATGATATTGCTTTGCATACATTACTACAATTACAAACAACAATGTCCAAGAATATAATAGTTGATAGAAGTACGTCGTACGTACGAAAAAAAAAACGAAAAAATTTTCAACCGTTAAAATTGTTTTTTTTTTACAAAATTGTATTTACTCGTTTTCTCCTTTTGACGGGCTTTTGCGGATTCTTTGGATAACGCACAGAAAACTAGTGTTTGGTCGTAAAATTGTCACGCAATATCGACAGAAATAGACTTTGATGATTTATTAATCTAAGTACAAAATGTTTACTTAATACCCAAAACATTAAACACTTAATCAATATTTATATATATATGTGTGTAATATTTGTGTGTGTGTGTGTGTGTGTGTGTGTGTGTGTGTGTGTGTATGTATGTGTGTATGAGTATAAGAGGTGGCTGTACGAGTGTGCGCGATTGTCCGTAGATAATTAATTGAGGGATATTATTTTTCTTAGATGTCATTTCTGTAAGCTATTAGTTACTCGGTGTAAATGCATCCAAGAACATTGGCTCTAGCGGAGCTAAGTGCATTGCTATGTCATTAGCCGAGAGAAAAGTTCCAAAGATTCCGGAATTAGACCCGTGTCGCTCTCAAACAAATTCATAAGTTCCCTTTATAAAAATTCCTTCGTATTCTTCAGCGGCTTACATCGCCTTCGAGATTGTCTCTTTGCAACTTTTTTATTTCTCGACATCCGACTTTGAAAGGTGTATTTTGAGGAATAAACTTTCCTTTCGTATTTCACAGTTTGCAGATTGCTTTAATGGTATTATAGCTTGTTATTATCTTTTGATATCCTAGATCTAAAGGGAGCCAACTCAAAATTTTTAGTTTTTGAGGTTTCCTCATTATCTAATGCTGTAACTTAGTATTTATCGACAAAAAAAACAGATTTAAAAATATATCTGCTTTTTGCCGCTAGATGTTGTCGTTTGACCCTTGTTGATGAATGAACAGACCGCACGCCTTTCTCATCGAAATAGGGAAACAAAATAAAAAACACACAACAACTAGTACAGTAACCGCTTTATTATGCTTCAATTGTCGCCCTTAAGCTAGGACCTTATTACCACTTAACATCAGGTGGGATGAGGTGGATCACACGCATGTCGTCAGATACGCAAGTGATCAGATGAGGGGATGAGGATGAGGCCAATCATAAAGTGCAATGTAAAAAAAAACGCATCGAAAGTTTATCAGGAATGCATTAAAATTGCTGCCATAATTAAATATGCCGACCGACACCCGAGTGCATTACTGCGCCAAACTGCCAACAGATATCAGTTTGGCAACGATTTTTAACATGAAACGGCTTGGTTATAAATCGGACAACTATCTTTAACAGCTTGGGGACAAATAAAACCAATATCTTTATGCTATTTTTAAAAACGAGTTGTGGTCGTGTTAAAATAGGAATATAATTTATACAATGCTCTATTTTTATTGTCGGAAGTAGCTCACTGAAGAACAAAAGCTGTCAACATTATCAAACTCAAACTCAAAGTCAAATTTTTCTTTATTCAAGCAGGTTGCATATTACACTTTTGAATTGACATTGTATATAATAATGCAAAGTGATTCTACTTCTGGTTCCGAACCTATATCTACCAAGAAGACACCGGTAAGAAACTCAGCAGATCAGTTACAGTAGCAGTATCTAACTTATTGCTATGTGTCACTCAGCCCACTTTGGACCAAGTCATATATTGTTTTGATGAGTGATGAAACTATTAAGTACTCAAGTAAATATTTACTTTCAAGAGGTAAGCTGGAGCATACCAGTCCCCAAAGGGGGCACCTGATACCAAACTTTAAATATTTTAAAGAAGCAAAAATAAAATATTTCTAGTTGCATTCAATTTTGGATTGGAACCTTCAAATGCGACGCGTGCTGTTCTTCGAACTGAGCACCACAAGTTACTGTAAGCGATGATTTCTTTCGATTTGCGTTTTCTGCTGGCTGATATTTAAACTTTTTTTTTCTGTTTCTTTTAAATAAATACAGGGTCCTTTATCCTATTATTTTTTCTATTGCTAATTTACTGCTTCATAATTAATCGCAGTATACAACATGCCTTTAAAATAATTGTTACAGTAGCGGGTACAGATTTCATTACCCTTAATTGCAAAACCGAGCTACGTTAAAAATATCCAAAACACACTGCTCGAACCTAGAATCAAATCCGGTACCACGCGATTAAAATTAAACCCTTACTCATCGCTATAACGATAACTTGGCCTTTGCCTAAGGGACATTGAATAGGTTGATACTATTAAAATAATACATTTAACCCCAGCGTAGTAAACTGCACGTAACGCGCAAATGCCTCTACTTTTTAAGGATCCGTTGGCAAGGGGTAAAAATGAAGCCCTGTTTCTTACAGGCAGGCTTACGCAATATGTCAAATTAATCGCATGAGGCGAAAAAGTTTCGATATTGTTGATTGGCTAATTTAGCGCACCGCACTCGTATTTTTAGCCAATCAACACCTGACGCACTGACTTTAATCGATTTTGACATTTGTTAAGAGCGCGATAAAATTTAGTCGCGTTGCGTGTGCTAGGCCTGTTTGACTGCGCTGTTTGTCAGTCCATCTATCGGCCTGTCTGTCACCAGGCTGTATTTTAAGAACAGCGAAAGTTAGACCGTTGAAATTTTGTCAAAATAAATTGTTTTTTTCGCTATACGAACAAATAGAAAATAAAAAAAAAAATTACAGAGCTACTATGCTACAAACGCATTTTTTTTGCCTTTTTTGTCTCGATACCAATAATGGCAACAGGTAGGCATGAAATATTCACGTATTTATTATCTGCGGCTGATATGTGTATGAGTGCCCCTCCCCCCTATATGTTGAAATAAAATAAGTGTTTCTTCATGCCCGATATTAAATCAACACCAGATAATTGATGTACCAACTGTAGTTTAGCAGTAGTTAATGGTTCGGAACCCGTGCGCGAGTCCAACTCGCACTTGACCGGTTTTTTTTCATCCACTAAAAAGTATTCGCGCAGCTTGTGATGCGATTATAAAGCGAATATAAAAGCAGCGCACAATATTGCGGATTGCGCGGTTAATATTTAAACGAGACTGACAATCAAGATGACCGACACCCGGGGCTGCCAACATTATTTGCGTATAGAATATAAACCTTCCGCGTTCCATTTTACACATGTAAAGTAAGTAAACGGGTCTTGACACGACAACATTTTAACACGCTTTTATTAGCTTCACCTGTAACAATGTATGAAAGAAAATCTTGATTTGATCCACTCTCCGGTGTTTGATTAGGATGAAATTTTGTACACGCTCTGAGTTCTAAAACAATACACGACTAGCTAAGAAACGTCATTACAAATCCAAAATGGCGGCATTCCCAAGATGGTGGACTGGCTGTTAGGCATGATGTGGGTATCAAATAAAAGGCTGTCATGAATACGAAAAATAGTCACGTGACTTAAAGCGTATTTTTAGTTTTTTAAACTATTATTTAGTAGTTAAAACAAACATCTTACAGCCCGGTTTCAGTTTGATTGTCCCAACAGAGGTTACGAGCTGACAAGTCGTTATTTCATTTTTTTATTTCATATTTTTAGTTACTACAATTTAATGATAATATTGCCGTTTTCCTTGACTTTTACACTGTCTAAATTAAATTAACTTTTCAAATCTTAAAGACCTATTGGTACCGTCAGGAAATAATTGTTTTCTTTTTTGTATAAAAAATACCAGTTCATAAAAAGATAAACTGATTTAAGTAGATAAACGTATCTAATAGAGCGTTGATGAAAATATCGAAAAAATATTGAAGTACACATTTCAAATATTATTTATTACATAAATATTATATTACATTTTTCATAAAATCTTCATCTCCCAACCCCTTTTTTTTTTTAATTATGGCCTCTATCCCGCGTTTAGAAACAACGCAGTGATTCCGCCAATGTCAAGTGTTTAGAGAGACACGTCACAAAAGGAGACTGCGCGGTGATTTGAGCTATAGGTTCCTGAGGTCTTCATTAAGAACCTAAAACAAACACGAACAACACATTAAAGACACACAATATTTATGGAAGGAGGGTAGAGGAAATCATAGTCTAATATCATGCATACTAATATAGTTACATATATATTTTATATATTTAGACGAAGACAGAGTTAAGATAAAGGTTAAGAGGGCGGGGAACTTCGGAGGGAATAATATCATAAAGAGATAGAGGATACTTTTGACAGCTAAAAAATATGTGGTCTGGGGTCATCTATGCCACATTTGCACATTGAATTGTCTTTGACCCTGATTTTGCATAGAAACACGGGTGTGCATGCGTGACCGAGACGGAGACGACAAATGGTGGAAATGACCCGTTTTTCAACAAGTTTGTTTTTGAAGAACCAAGGTTTGGGCGGAAATGATGGTTGTAAGCTAGCATATAACCGGCCTTTGGAGGTTGAGATTTCGATAAAGCGTCTGTGCCAGTTTTCAATCATATTTTTTGCAGCCATGGGCAAAACATCAGTTGAATTAATTAATTGGGATGTTGCACCGTTTAAGATGGCTTCCTTGGCCCAAATGTCTGCTTGCTCGTTACCGCGGATACCACAGTGACCGGGGATCCAGGCTAACGCAACTTCAATGCTGTTAATGTGACACTTGAAGAGTGCTTCTCTAATATTTAAAATAACGGGGTGGTGGTAAATTTTGACTTTAAACAGTTGCTAGTAATAGCTTGAATGCAACTTTTGGAGTCCGAGAAGATAATTGATTTACTTAATTTATGGGAAAGACCATAAGAAATTGCCTCTACGATAACAACTGCCTCTCCTGTTAAAACCGACGTTTCTTTTGCCGATTTAAACCCCATACTTATTTTTTAATCTGAGTTATTTCGTTTTGCTTTACGTATAATTGATAAAAACAATAGTTTCGCGAACAAAAGGTTCCGGCTCACCAATTAGCTTCACCCCGCCCTTTAATTGCTAAATTATGCTAATTTTATTATACCACGTCACACATGACTTAATTGTTTTGTTTTAATCTATCCGCTTCGAACAATGGGATGGCAGCATAAATGATAAAACGGTCGCTGACCCCATTCATCATTTCTGGCCTGTTCTATTTGAATTTATTATGGAAGTGCATGAACTTTTTGAGAGGGGCAAACGAGATAACATTGGAATTTTTAATTTTCATTATCTGTTATAATCATCATTTTGGTCACGTGTTAGGAGAACACAATAGATTAAGCGTAAGTATATACGTATATAAAATAAAGAAAAAAAATATTTTTTTTATATTGTATTTCAAGATTGACCTCATCCCACCTGATGTAAAATGGTAATGAGATCCTTTTTTTTTTACGGGAAGAAATGCGTGACGCACCGTACCGCCACCCGAGGGAGAGTGGCGGCGTGTGTGGGACTCTCCCGCCCTCAGAAGGGCAGGCCTACCCACTAAAACTCCCCGGTGGACCTCTTCGCCCTTAACGGCGGCGCTATGGGAAGCAGTAAAAACCATTACCACCACAGCACCGCCAGGCGGAATGGCCGCTTACGCGGCCCCGTCTCCTCCCCCCTGGATGGTCGGGGGGGTAAGCGGGGAAAGCCGATCCACTGAACTATCCCCGCCTCGCACTGGATGGTAATGAGATCCTAGCTTAAGGGTGACAAGTACAGCATAATAAATATGTTACTGGACTTGTCGCCCGTACCTTGAAGGCTTGACCCCTGCTTCTAATGTAGTACCCCCCAGGAGCTCTGGAAACCTTACTTAAGATTGACTTTGACTTTGACTTTACTTACACGCAGGAACACAACAACACAGAAGTAATTATAATTTGGCTGCGGTCTTCTGTAAGCTGGAGGTATTTCATCAGTCGGGCTGCTCCAGTTCGAGCGATAAATCCCTATGCCCTACCTCTCTTATAACATATGCAGCTGGTAATTAAAGGAATTATCTATGAAATAAAATCTGATAAAGGGACTTATATTTATTTCATGATTTTACAATAGTCCGTCTCCCTTTACTTCATTGATGCTCACGATTATTTACTAGTAGGTACAAGCGGCGTTTATTTACGAGAACAGCAGGAAAATTAATTTCCCTCCCTAATTCTAATTGGGTAATGAAGTTCTTTACAGTTTTGAGCCGGTCGCCGCTCCCAAGGGCCTGATGAAAGTGAAGCTAATAAAATTTAATCTCGACGAAACGCTTTGTACCGTAGTTGTGCTTAATTTAATACAGGGTTATAATCAGGAATGCTCGCATTTTGTTCGCGAGCAATTTGACTTATTATTTTGAGAGTTATTAAATCAGAGATGGGAGAAACCTTTTCTTCTAGTTTCCTTATTTGGTGGTAGTATAAAAATACCATAAAATATTTTCTTTTTTTAGGTGGAGAGATAAAAAATAAATAAAACATTGGACATCACGAGAGTGACAATGACAAATATTTTTATTCATATAAATTATATGAGTTATTTATAAAACGTCTTTAAAACTAATGAAGCTACCTCCGATTCGAAACTTTTAACCGCAGAGAAGATACCGCCAAGAAACTCTGCATTTTTCATTACAAAAGTAAAGCTGAATCTGTTTATATCATACGGCGAATTATTTTGGACATGATTCCAAAGTAAGTCGCCGTATATTACAGTTGTACAGATACATTTTACATATTATTATGTATATATACTTATAATGTTCCCTGATATTTGCTTGTTGAAGGTATTGTTTTACAGTTTTTTTATGTGTGATGCAGTTAGCGATTTCATAAAAATATTTCATAGTGCGGAACATTTAAACGTATTACACTCTTAGTACCTTTATTTCGTTTCCACATGAAATACAATTTCAAATATTGACGCGCAATACAAAATTGAGCAGTAAACAAAGAAAATTTTATATTTTTATTTCATCATAACGAAATATTCTGTTAAAACAGATTGGGACTTTATCGGGTAAACCGATCCGTGCCTTTATTATCTGCGCCGAAATATTTCGCTTTCTTCTCGACTCGAGTTTCAAAATGTGATTCGAATGTCGCGATGTCATTACGAGTATTGTACAGTTGTGTTTGATTTTGGTGTTTATAACTTATTTTTTTGCCTATAATTCGGGAATTATTGCACGGGGGTTTCAGTGCTGCTCTTTTTAGAGTCGGGGAGTTTCTGGCTTCCTTGATGCAATTCCTCAATGCATTTCCCCCTTAAAAAAAGCGGTGTGGGAGCGACACAATTTTAAACGTAATCGTAATTTACTCGCCTCTGTTTCATTAGATGCATAAAATCTCGCCGCTGCTGCATCGTGTTTCGCAAAATTTAAAGCAGAGGTTTCAGGTCTTTTTCTTCGAGGCAGAGGCCTCAGGCTTTCTTCACCCAATTGAAAGTGCTTTCCGCGGTATTTGAACCTACGACCTCCTGGGTACTCGATCCTATCACTCTATTCACTACACCTTGTAGGCCGTCTACCACTTTAACAAGTGCTTTTTTATTACATCGTCAAAGAAAAATATTAAGCATTGATTTTAAAAGAATATCAAACATGATAAATATCAATGCCTATATCATATAACATATGCTTTGAAATTGGTTGGAAACAAGCAATAAGTAACAAGATTTGAGAAACCTATTACTCCAAGCTATGTCACGTTTTCGTATAAGCATTACCTATTCGTTTGAAATATTCAACCATAAGTTTTTCTAACCAATGTTTGTGGTGCAAAGCGGCTAATGCCTCTCTATTCTGCTCAATTTAGATGCATATTTTCACACATCACAATCGATTTACGCTCCGACTGAACCAGTTAAGAGCCCTATAGAACCTCTCACATGCAATTTAAAACCTATACCCTCATCCACATGAATCCCCATAAAGGCCCCCATCCTATTAGCGCCAAATCGCCAAAACAAACAAGACAGCCCTGATCTAACAAAAAGTAAGCCTGGACACAGCCAGATTCCATTAGCGTACACTTCGGAAACTGCACATGCAATTGTGCACCTTATACCGGGGACTTAGAGGCTATACTTTTTGCTGTGAATGATAATTTGAGCTGCAATTGGCCAATGTTTGGATTTTGAGCGAATGTTTGGAGTGCATTGGAATCTGTTTGAAAAGGAATGGGTTAAAATACCGTAGAAATATTATTTTTAAAGTATTTTGAGGTTGCGCTTTTTTAAAATGCGAAATACTTTCAAAACTAACTAAATAGGAAAATGAATGTTCATTGTGATGAATCAAAGAACTACAAATGTATTTTATTATTTTTATAGTACTATACGCCGTACTAGCGAACTTTAAATATTAGAAACATAATTTGTTTATCGCCCCTTGCGGTGCGGGAATCGAACCCACGACCTTCACGTATCGCGCGTGCTGCTCTTACCAACTGAGCTAACCGCAAGTTATCGTAGGCGATTAAATTTTTCTGCTGTATCAACCGTTAGCCTCCGGTAAGTACCCTCTGCCGAATATGTTTAGAACTACATACTTAACTACAAATTTACCAGACTCGACCAATTTCTTTAAATCAACCAAATGAATCTGTCGGGTCAGGTAAAAGAAACCTCTACTGAAACAAAATTTTGCAACTGTAATCTATATATATTTCTATATATATTATCCCTTGCGGTGTGGTTTCTGTTTCTTAAAAATATTAAATTCGCTTGTGCCACTATAAATATAGTAAAAATCTATAAAACATTTATATATTTTACAACAATCTCACGTGTTTGAATAGGTCGAATAGAAAAAAAAATAGCACATGGGTATACTTCCCTGGGGTATTTATTTTCTTATTTTATAACGTGTTGAATTTACTCGTAAGGTATCCCAACTTATTCCAGCATCAACATATTTGCGAAAGTCCTTTAGCAGTTGGACGGAGAAATGACGAATTTCTTGTCGACCACGAAACCTCGAAAACAAATAACGCGCAGTTATTATTGTATTTCTTGTAACTTATTTCTGTTTTTACGATTAAGACGTGCCCCCTAAAACTCGAACAATACCAATTCTGGGGCATTAGACAATAATGTTGGTACACGAAAGTTTTTATTAGCGGACCGTTGTACCCGTTTATACCCGGATAACTAGTTCGGGGACAAATCACTTGGTCAGTGACGGTATTTGTCGATATTTTTGATGTCGATGTATCGTGATCTTGAATTTATAGTTGATCTATTTGTATTCGGGTCGATCTATATTACAGTATATACTAATAGTATATGTTATCGTCTTCGTTGTTTATTATATTTATATTTGGCATCAACAATGTGGTTTTTATTATATTGCGTATTGGGAATAGTAGACTGTATTAAATAATAAAAAAAACAATCTTCATCTATGCTCGTATGCATGTTTGAAAGCTATAATGACTATCACATTGACATCTAGGTAAAAAATATATATATATATGACAGACATTATCAAAGTCAAAAGGGCTACGCAAGTTAAATCACAGCAGACGCTAACGATTCTTCATTTTTAAATGTATACAAATTCTCAAAATAAGGAATGGGAGCTAAATAAAAGGTAAAAACCAAAAATACGTAAGAAACTCCCTCACCATTACGAATAAACAACTTTATCAAAACGCATAAAATTATATATTCACTTCAATCAATTGGATCAGAGTTTCTAGTGGACCTAACAAGGTAAAAACCTTTACATCGATAAAGTCAACGCTAGTGACGTAACGACCGGCACATCACTAGACTAAGCTGAGTTACCGGGCAGGAAAAAGTTTGTTATTGGCAAAAGTTCGCGGCCTATGTGTGGTGACCGACCCTTCTCTGTGGCGTGATTTGGGGAGTTTGAATATTGGACACTTTCTATTTAACGATTAAATGACTACTTACCTACCTATCCCAAATTATGTGTGCTGTCTCTATACATAACCTTTCAATGTAAGTAAGTAGTAGCAAAATTGTTAAAAAGAGATTTTGACGGTAGTTACCCTATCATGACCACGTAGTCTCGCTCTAAAATTTTCACTTGTGCTACTTAAATAACGGCAACACGTAGTCCCGAGACAATATAAAATGAGATACATTGCTTTGATTGATATGGTAAGAAGCTAAATCACTTGTATTATGTATAGAAATCACCAGCGGTACTACAACTGCTGGCAGTTTTAGTACCGCTGTTGTTTTTTCTTTCGGGTCTGGACCCGAAACAATCGAGAAAAGTCGTTTCCCAACAATCAAACAATTTTTTTTCATAAAGATTATATGAGCAACACTTATGAATCGTATTTTTACAAATCAAATGAATCTACCTCAATATTAAACCAACCGGCAATCGAACCCAGTACCTCAGAAATTCGTAAACAAAACATTTGTAATATGCATCACAATAATCAATTCATTTATTTGTGTTGGTTACAAGTAACACTTATGCATCGTCAAAATGAAAAACCAAAATTGAAGCTACAGCCGGTTTAGAACCTAATCCTACCGAGAAGAATCGAGAAGAATGTATGGCAAAACAAAGCGCCATGTAAATTTTTACTACCAAAAGAGCACTACAGTAAATAAGTACTACAACACTTCGCTTTTCTGAATTCACTTCGTCGCTTTTTCGAATCGAGAAAGAAACAATCGAACTACACAATGGAAGTAGCACGAGCACAACTAGATTCAACGAGATTCAACATTAGTGTTGGAACTGAGTTTTGGAGGGACGTCCCGTTTTAAATTCCCAATTTTATTTTTTGCAGCAGTCATTCGTGTTTATTCTAAGAATCACTTGAGGCTTTTGATTTCTATGCGATAAATTCCAAAAGCAATGATCGATTACAAAGTAAACCTTTGACTTAACTGAATCTATACTTATATTATAAAGCTGAAGAGTTTATTAATTATTTATTATTATTAAATAAATAATACTTCTTAAAAATTATAACACAAATAATACAAATTTGACAATACATACTTATTACAAAAATTGAAATAAAATTTAAAATTTAAAGAAAAAAAAAAATAGTTACATATTTTTACTGGGTAAAGGACTTTATATTGATGACATAACATTTGCATACCTACTTCATTATATAATAAAATCTGCCTGTCGTTTCAAATTGTTAAACCCATCAAGGTTCATATGTACTATATCTGAATGTAACACCTACTTACACCATATGATTGACAATAAATGTATTGAGTGTTTGTTTTTTTTATATATTGCACTTCAGGATTGACCTCATCCCGCCTGATGTTAAGGGGTAATGAGGTCCTTTTTTTTTTAACGGGGAGAAATGCGTGACGCACCGTACCGCTACTCGAGGGAGAGTGACGGCGTGTGTGAGACTCTCCTGCCCTGTGAAACTGTGAAAGGCAGGCCTACCCACTAAAACACCCCGGCGGACCTCATCGCCCTAAATGGCAATGCTGTGGAAAGCAGTGATCCTAGCTTAAGGGTGACAAGTACAGCATAATAAATATGTTACTGGACTTGTCGCCCTTACCTTGAAGGCTTGGCCTGCTACTAATGTAGCACCCCCCAGGAGCTCTGGAAACCTTACTCACACGCAGGAACACAACAACACAGAAATGATTGTTATTTGGCTGCGGTCTTCTGTAAGGTGGAGGTATTACATCAAAGAGCATGGTATGCGATCTTCCCGTAAACTTCTACTCACTTTTCCTACTCATACTTCTGAATACTACTCACAATCTTTCACTGTCCAGTCCATACGCTTATGGAATTCCCTTCCTTTACTTTACTTTCCTTAAAAACTTTCTTTCTTCAAAGTATTTAAATAATAATATAGACGACCTCCGTAGCCGAGAGGCGAGCGTGACGGACTTTGGCGTCGCGCCATCTCTGAGGTTCCGGGTTCGATCCCCGGTCGGGTCAATATGGAAAACGAACTTTTCTGTATTGTCTCGGGTCTGGGTGTTGTGGTACCGTCGTTGTTTCTGATTTCTGTAACACAAGTGCTTTAGCTACTTACCACAGAATCAAAGCAATGTATGCGATGTTGTCCAATATTTATTATTATTATTATTATTATTAAATAATGCCAAGCTTTGTTGGTAATTAATTTAACTTCATATATTTATTTCTATGTGTTTATATCATAAATACTTTATGGAAATGTATATATTTATTTATTATATAGGTATTTATTTATTTATTAATCTTTACGTATTTTTTTTATATTTTTATCTTGTTATGGTATTTATATTGATATTTTCTGTTAGTATTTTTCTCAAACATTTTGCACGGCTGTACCAGTTTCTCGGTGTCTACTATTTCCTCTACCTAAAGGTTGTCTGGAAGATATTGCTCTGCAATAAGACCGCCTATATTGTACTTAAATATGTCTGTAAAACCAATTTCTGTAAATTTTCTGTGCAATAAAGTGTATCTATCTATCTATCTATTTCACCAGTCGGGCTGCTCCAGTACGAGAAACAAAATCGCTATGCCCCACCTCTCTTAAAATCTCTTAATTTGTATGCGCTTTTATCAGAAACTATTTATTTGAATTAAACAAACACTTTTAGTGTAGGATAGTCCATTTATCTAGTAACGAGCGACCAATAAGAGCGAAGGATCAGTAGAATAGTATAGTACGCGTGAGGGTTGCTAGTCCACACTAATATTATAAATGCGAAAGTAACTCTGTCTGTCTGTCTGTCTGTGTGTCTGTTACGCTTTCCTGCTCAAACCTCTCAACCGATTTTGATGAAATTTGGTATAGGTATACGTTGAATCTCAAGAACGGACATAGGCTACTTTTTATTAGAAAATAAGAGGGGAGGGGGGTAATACCACCTTTGGAAGTTTATATGGAAAAATGTTTATTTTTGAAGTTAGAGATATGAAATTTGGCACAAATATAGCTCAAAATTTGAATTAAAATATAGATTACTTTTTCTTTTGAATATTAGGGGAGAAAGGGGTAAAACCGACCATAAAAGGATGTAGTCCACGCGAACGAAGTCGCGGGCACAGCTAGTAGATCATAAAAACAAGAAGAGCCGTTACTAAATAAATGATCTAGTAAAAAAGGAAAAATTTTCCTAGTGTTGCAATTTGCAAAAGTCCTTGGTGATATAAATTAAAATTGGAAATTCTAGGAAACTTTTAAACTAAGTTATTTATAAAATTAAAATAATAAAATAGGATAAAATATTAATAAGAAAATGAACAGAAATTGGTGATATTAAAACACTGTATAATTTATTTAATACGCAAAAAAATACGTTATGGAATATTTGAACTGTGTTTAAATTTCAGTTTGAATAATTTTAACTTTTCAAGTCTTCCAAATTTTATTTGGGCTAAACCCTTGATTCTGCATATGATCACATAGTTTGAATTTTCTTGAACATTCATTGTCACAAAAAAACCTTGAAACTTAACTCCCATACCGTCCCGGTCTCCAGAGCTCTCGATGACGTCACTACCCACCCTCGACGCCCCCTGTATCTGTTTCGTATGAAAATTTCATTACCACCGTGTGGTGCGGCGCCTGACCGGACCTGCGTCGGAATGGCGCGTCCGTTGCTGTCAGCGGATTAGGTGCTAATCCAATCTGGTTAGTTTTGAATATGTTGCTTACTTATGTAAGAAAATAAGGATGAAGACAGACCAACACAAATACTTTTATAAAAAAATCTTATTTTTTATCAACACGCAGCTAAAATTACAAAACAAATTTCATTGTAAAAAATAGATTAAAACGTAGGTATCCGCTAATTTCTGGGGTTCTAATAGAGAGAAGCGGACTGAAAAAATGGATTCACAGATTATGCTTCCCTTCTAAAATATTTGATAATGTATGATATAAAAATATTTGATAATGTATGATAAGTTGGCATTCCTTAACTAAATTAAAAACAATTTATATTTTGCTATCATATCAAATGCAGCTTTAGTAATACAAGTGCGTCCGTCAGTAGAGGCGTGTAGCACAAATTGTGCGCGCCACTAAATTAGTGAGAGCGTGCGATTTGCATCCAGCGCTAGGCTGCGCCCGCGGCTCTGACGTCACGCCACTGTGGCTACCTGAATTATTAGTGGTGAGTATCAAATATACTTGCGTAGTAAACTGCCTAGTTTACCATGGACTCGTAACCAGGACCACGAATGGATCATACCCGACTCGTAACTACGAGACCATTAAGACGATAAGGACAGGTTATCCTTATCCTTGGTTCCTAAGTTTGAGACGTTCTTTTTTGTATTGCACTTCAAGATTGACCTCACCCCAGCTGATTTTAAGTGGTAAAGGTTCTAGCTTAAAGGCGACAAGTACAGCTTAATAAAGTTTGTACTAGTATTGTCGCCCTTACCTTGAAACTGCTAATAATGTAGCATATTGTGATTGTTATTTGACAGCGGTCTTCTGTAAGGTGAATGTATTTCATGACTTCAGGCTGTTCCAGTTCGAGCGGTAAATCGCTATGGCCGACTTCTATTAGAATGTGATAAAATAAGGTTATCAACAATAAATAATTAAAACAAACAATAAAATAGACAAAGTCAAAGATAGTTTTTTCGATAAACAAAATAAGCAGACCGTCAATGATTCCCTCTTTTAGCCCGTTTTCAAATCCAATAATAATAAAGGATACGAGCCCCGGTCTGATCAAAATGGCAAACGAAATTTTCTTAGTATCTCGGGTCTGGGTGTTGTGGTACTGTCGTTGTTTCTAATTGTGCAAGACGCACGTCTAATCGAACCTTCTTTACTAGTTTGTCTTCGATACTTTTACTTTTATAATTGATCTGTCATTATCTCAGCTCAATAAATGTCGCACTATTTTCCACCGGCTTTTCATTCTTTGTAAATTATTAATCTAAATTCTAAAAATTATTGCATTTACCATTTCTTTCGGTCGCTAAAACAAATTTTAACCACAGAATCAGAATGTATGTGATGATACCCAATATTTCATATTTATTATTACATATTTTAAATACAACTACGATAAAATTTTAATCAATTTACGTTTAAAAGTTAACAAAAAATAAATTTCAATGGTCCCTTTTTTTGCAAAACTACTTCGTTCGCAGTTAAATTGATGAAAAGAATCAAAGAATATTCAATCAGCTCAAACACTTCATTGCAATGAATAGGCAGGAAGCCTTTGCACGAAACGCACACGTGTCTTCGCAAAAATTTAATCGAAACATTCATCTCGATTCCATTCGCGTTGCACCAAACGGTGCATTTCAAATGCAGTATTTACGTACAGATCAATAGACACGATGCAAATAGTTTATTTAACGATCGCCGAACGATTCGCGAGTATCGAATGATTTATTCCGATTCTAATTCGCGGGTTTTAGATTGAATTGTTGATTACTGTGTGAGCAAACACGTGTGTGGTTAACAATAGTCCTTGTTCAAACATTGGTTTGTTGCTAAACTATGGGGTATGTTTTTTATTTGTGTATGAATTCAAAAAATACGATCCATTGAAAAACGTTCTGAAAAAGCTATATTTGTACAACCATTGTACAAGGAGTTGATATCAATATCAGAAACTTTAATGAACGTGGAAAAAATCGTATTTGCTACTCTTTCACAAAAATACGACTGAATCAATTTGTATAAAGTACATTGTGGCTTATTTAAAACTGGCTGTGCCCGCAACTGGCTGGTTCGCGCCGACTACATAATTTTTTTTATAATTTTTTTTTCTAAAATTACCTTCCAGTAAAAGTCCTGTCAAAATTGGTCCTGCCATATCAGAGAAAAGCCGGAACAAACAGGTAGACAGACACACACAGAGACAAACATTGTAAAAAAAATATTTTGGTAAATTTATTTATTTATTTATTTAAAAACTTTATTGCACAAAAAATATGCATGATTTATATGAAAAGAAAGTATCGATACTGTCCAAAAGAAGAAGAAAAGTGTCGAGGTGTGCCGACCTACGACATGACCTACAAGTCGACACAAATACAGCGTCAGCAGAATTGGCGTAGTAAACAACGCTCCATACGTAATGCATGACATCGATCCTACATCGCGATGTCATAGTTTTCGTCGCCACTAGCTATATATACAACAAACCAAGAATGGTAGTTGGGCCTTGGTCCCCGAGCAGATAACACCTAGCTCGGAGGAAGTACTTCCACTTTTAGCAAAGAACATACGTTCCTTACAGAGGTATCAAATACTTTATGCGGAGGCTAATGTAAACGAACTAATTATAGACTTTCAACAGTGTATTGACAGTTGACGACATAACAATAGTATCGATAAGCTTTCCATAATACCGATAGCTTCAAAATGAAACTATATGACTTGGTCCAAAGTGTTCTACACATAGCTATAAGTTATATACTGCTAATGTAACTAATCTGCTGAGTTTCTTACCGGTGTCTTCTCGGTAGATATAGGTTTCGAACCGGAAGTAGAATCACTTTGCAATGTATTCAATGAATACGATTCAAAAGTGTTACATGTAACCTACTTAAATAAAGAAAAAATTGAGTTTGAGTTTGAGTTGAGCTCAGAACCAGACAATATAATAGTATCATAGTTTGTATATAAAAAAACCATCGATAGTATTGATTATTTTATTTAAATTATAAATAGAAATCGCAAGTTTTAAATTGATAATTTCATAGATTTGTTCGACACGAAACCTGTCAAAACCTGATTAAAAATGTTGAATACAAAGTATCATGAACAAAAATGTCGGTATCGAAAGGTTTAATTACTGAATAGCAACAAATTTAATTATAAATACAAATCGCAAGTTTTAAATTGATCATTTCTTCGATTTGTTCGATATGAAACTTGTCAAAACCTGATAAAAAACGTTGAATACAAAGTATAATGAACAAAAATGTCGGTATCGAAAGGTTTAATTACTCGATACTAACAAAGTAACGATATTTTTTTGCGCCTAAAAATAATGTTATAAGTTTAATTGCCTGTTTGACAACTAGCTGCACCATGTTACGCGAACATAACAATATTATCTACAGTTTACGATTAAATTAAACAAGATATAACAAACACAATCCAGCAACCCGCCGCAGCTCGTAAACTAACGTCGCCATTAATAAACAGTTATTAACTTAACGAAATTAATTAAAACCACACCAACGCGTTTGTGATACGATTGTGGAACGAATTAATTTGGCCCTTTTGAGGTTGGCAAATAGTTGAGTTTAATAGATAATTTGGACGTATTTTCAGTGTTACAATGGTACAGAATTTGTATGATAATTGTTGAAATTTTAAGAGAGGTAGGGCATAGCGATTTATTGCTCGAACTGCAGCCTTACTGGTGAAATACCTCCACCTTACAGAAGACCGCAGCCAAATAACAATCACTTCTGTGTTGTTGTGTTCCTGCGTGTGAGCAAGGTTTCCAGAGCTCCTGGGCAGTGTTGCCCAAATGCAAGAACAAGACGAGACTTAGCCAGTCTTGGTCTTGGTCTTGCGCCAATACACCTGGTTTTGGTCTTGGTCTTGGTCTTGCGCTCCCAGTCTTGGTCTTGTTCTTGGTCTTGCAGCAAGAGTCTTGCAAGTCTTGCAATTACCTACGCCCTGTGGCGGCAATCAAATAGTGTCAAATGTTATGATTTCGGCGCGGCGGCAACGATTGTTTTAGATTTCAAAAGAAGCCGCCCCGGCGCGTGTATCATAACCATGTACTTCCGAAAAGCGGCAAATTTCTTTGAGAAGTAAGTACAAAACCTTTAATGCCGCATTATCAAAGTGCCGATGGTTAAAACATGACTATGCATGCACCCAGTTTGATTTTAATAGATATTTTTTTATTCGCTATGTTTATGGTATTAGTCGTAATGCGCATAGGTCCAGTTTTTCATATTCTTTGATACAGTTTTTTGCCTCTCATAGAATTCCTAAGCGTACCTACCTATACACCGAACTGTTACACCTAACTACTCCGTGAAATAGCGCTAAGTCCTAGCTGCAAGACGCAAGAGTCTTGAAGGCTATGTCTTGTTCTTGCTTAAGTCTTGCACGGTCTTGGTCTTGCTAAAAATACGCGGTCTAGTTCTTGGTCTTGGTCTTGCAAAAACGCAAGAACAAGACCAAGACTGCAAGACCAAGACTGAATTTGGGCAACACTACTCCTGGGGGGTGCTACATTAATAGCAGGGGTCAAGCCTTCAAGGTAAGGGCAACAAGTCCAGTAACAGATTTATTATGCTGTACTTGTCACTCTTAAGTTAGGACCTCATTAACTACTTAAAAGCAGGTGGGATGAGATCAATCTTGAAGTGTAATATAAAAAAAAATAATAATAATAAATTTCAGACGGCAAATAGATAGATACACTTTATTGAAAACAGAACAATTCACAAAAATTGGTTCTACAGATATAATCAAGTACAATATAGGCGGTCTTATTGCTTTAATTCTTATTATTATAAATAATAGTAAAATAAATATTGAATAGAATCACATACATTGCTCTTATTCTGTGGTTAGTATCTAAAGCACTTGTGTTACTGAAATCAGAAACAACAACGGTACCACAACACCCAGACCCGAGACAATATAGAAAAGTTCGTTTCCCATATTTACCCGACCGGGGATCGAACCCAGAACTTCAGAAATGGCGCAACGCCAAAGTCCGGCCCACTCGCCTCTCGACTACGGAGGTCGTCATGACCTGATCATAAAGTAAGTACAGCTGAGTCACCATTGACTATCTATACTTATATTGTAAAAGCTGGAGAGTTTGTTTTTTGAAGGTGATAATCTCAGGAACTATTAAGTCGAATTAAAAAAAATATGTTTGTGTTGGACTCCCCATTTGTCAAGAAAGGTTATATTTTGTACCACAATATTCTACGACCAATAGAAGAGAAGAACCAATACAAAATGAGTAGTATATAAATAAAAACTTTATTTGTCAATATTTGATACGTTCCTCTTCTTCTTATTATTCAAGTAGCTAAAGCAGTTGTTTTATAGAAATGCACAGACCTAAGATAATAAACAAAAGTCCATTTTGCACTTATATTACAGACATACTCGACTCGAGACAAAATACAAAAGTTCGTTTTCTATATTGACCCGACCGGTAATCGAACCCACGAGGTCAAAGATTGTATATAAAAAAGTTTGATAATTAAAACGACAATCATAAGTCCAGTACAGTGAGTATTTTAAATTTATAAACGGCTTGTATAGTCTAAGAAATTGGAATGAAAAACAATGTGGAAACTTGAGGTAATAAAATATAATAAAGGTAGCACACAGAGTTAAATGGTAGAGAATGACAGAGTAAGAGGTTTTATTTACTTATAGTAAGCATCAGTACCTTGTCACATTAAGTTAACTGTCTATTTGACTTACTCGAGATACGCGGACGTTTAATCTGACAAAGTATTGAGGTGTATATGAACTAATAATGTTGACTGTACCTTGTCACATAAAACTGTCTAACTAATGTTACAAGGTTTTAAATTTTTTTTTTTTTTTATATTACGCTTCAAGATTGACCTCATCCCACCTCATGTTAAGTGGTAATGAGGTCCTAACTTAAGGGCGACAAGTACAGTATAATAAATCTGTTACTGGACTTTTCGCCCTTACCTTGAAGGCTTGACCCCTCCTACTAATGTAGCACCCCCCAGGAGCTCTGGAAACCTTACTCACACGCAGGAACACAACAACACAGAAGTGATTGCTATTTGGCTGCGGTCTTCTGTAAGGCAGAAATATACACAAACTCAATAATACTGGCTGTACCCTGTGAGAAACATAAACTGTATAGATTAATTCCCCATTCGCCATAATCAACTCGCTCATTTCCCCGTCCAAAACTTCGAAACCGCGTCACAGAAATTCAGATTTGTTGCCCAACAAACTCAAATTACTCCAAAATATACTTCACGTGTCAGCTAACACAGTCCCGTCGTAGCAAGTAAGTTACTCGTAGCGTCCCAGCGGCGTAGCGTAGCTCGTAGCGCGCTCGTAGCGTCGGGGGAGCGATAAAACTGCACCGTTAAATAAAAATACTGCATAACGCTTCTAGCGTTTCGTGTATGGGAGCAAACACAGTTCAGGGGTTGACGGTGAGGCAGTAGCAGTATTTATATGTAGCAAAAATTTATAAATATATACATGTTTTATTCTTTGAATTTGGCCCTATTATCTTTCTTATATATAAAAATGAATCGCTGTTCGTAAGTGTCGCTAAAACTCGAGAACGGCTAGACCGATTTGGCTAATGTTGGTTTTGTAATAATTGTGGAGGTCCAGGGAAACTTTTAGTTTAGAAAAAAAAAGGCGTTACGAAGTTCGCCGGGACAGCTAGTCTTATATATAAAAATGAATCGCTGTTCGTTAGTCTCGCTAAAACTCGAGAATAGCTAAACCGATTTGGCTAATCTTGGTTCTGAAATAATTGTGGAGGTCCAGGGAAGGTTTAAAAGGTTAAAAACTAAAAAATAGGCGTTACGAAGTTCGCCGGGACAGCTAGTAAAAATATAAATATTATTGTATAATTGGTAATAATAAAATAATAATAATAAGCCATTTATGTCCCACTGGGCACAATCATTTCTTTTATAACTAGCCATATCCCAACACGTGAAACGTCAAAAGATACGTGATATCAGTAAATAAAATTACACTGCTTTTTAACCAGTAAATGATATGATACAAGTCTATGAGCTGAAAATATTGTTTGCTTGTTTAGTTTTTTGAACACGCCATTTCAGAAACTACTGGTTTGAATTGAATAACTATTTTGTGCTGGATAACACATTTATAGAGGAAGGTTTAAGGCTATATATTATCACGCTGGGACCAACTGGGAGTATACCAATAAGAGTTTTGGTTGTTTTTTACTTAAATAGCTAAATACCTTTACAGTTACATAAACCATTATTTTTTTATTTCACTATAAGACAATTTTTTTTTATATTGGACAACATCACATACATTGCACTGATTCTGTGGTAAGTAGCTTAAGCACTTGTGTTACAGAAATCAGAAACAACGACGGTACCACAACACCCACACCCGAGACAATATGGAAAAGTTCGTTTCCCATATTGACCCGACCGGGGATCGAACCCGGAACCTCAGAGATGGCGCTCGCCAAAGTCAGGCTCGCTCGCCTCTCGACTACGGAGGTCGTCGTAAAATTAAAATATGATTAATTAATTATTATTGATTGTGCGATTTGGAGAAAATTATGAGATCTTATACTGAATGTCGACCTGCAACCTCGTAATACCGAATTTCCTGTTAAAAACCGCCTGTTGAATATCAAAAAATTACAACCCGCAACGTATCATTCGAATTTATTGTTTTCATTGTATTTTGACATCACCATATACTCAAAAATATTTACTGTAATTTGTTTTCTTGTGATCCTTGCTGCATTATGTAGTATCCTGTTGAATATAAAAATAAATAATAATTTTTAAACGTTTCTTGGGTTTTACGCTAATCCCATTTTGTCATATGATAATGTAATGAGATGCCCTAAAAGTGTAAAAATAAAATAATGAAATGGTTTGCAAATAAATATCTGAAATTGGGCTTGTCTATTATTTGGGTAGAGATAAACTAGTCAAACTTTTTAAAATATATAAACGTTTGAAGCAAAAAAAGAAACGACGTTTTTCCTCAGAATTAAAATAATGTTGTATTTCAATCATAAGAAATTAAATTTTTAAATATTTTAAAATATTATTTTAAACAAAATAAATATGATTTAAATACAATAAAAGAAAATCTAAAGAATGAAATTCACTCCTTTAAATCTAATCTTGATTTGACACCGATTGGTATGACATGGGTACTTTAATTATAGAAATAGGCTAATAACTTGTAAATAGGCTTTTGCAGCAATCTTTAACATCCTATCAGGTGGGACAGAAGCTAATCGCTGATCACTTTTACAGATGTTTTTATATCAAACTTATTTTTTCCTACTATAGCTTCAACGCTAATCCTATGAATACTTAATGTCATATAACTACTTACCATAATGAAACCTTGTCCACGACTACAGCAGAAAAACCTCAAATGACAACTTTTAAAGGCTCAATTCCTCCCCATTTCCTTTTTTCACAAAACGCCTCGACCATCAAATCTGAATTTTACAAAACGGTCAAGTGCGAGCTGTACACGCATGCAAAGGGCTCTGTGGCATCACTTTAAATGAGAATGAATAACCATTAATTTATATATGTGCTTAAGTTAACACGCACAGGACCGAATTGGATTATATTTTTTTTATGTTCATAATAGTTAGTTATTTTCCGGAATAGTACACATGTAAAGTGGACCGCTAGTTGCCAATTGAACGCAAATAAAATCAATGTTGAATAGAGCCTTCTGAAATTTTTGTTATTTTAACTATTTGAAGAAAATCTGAAACTTAACATTCCATTAATCTTCTTTTGCCTGTTATCAATATCAAGCAAAAACAAAAAAAAACGCGTTTCTTGTATTGAAGCTGCCTTTATTTTAAATTGTAGTATTTTTGTATTGGTTGTAAAAGGACAATAAAAATCTGTTTTTAACTGATTCACTATCTGGGTTCATAATATAAAGCCTAGTAACAGACAGACAAGCAAAGAGACGGTCAGCGGAATCTTAATAATATGGTCCCTTTTATGTTTTGAGTACAGGACCCTAAAAAACGAACTCCCAGTTATTTATACTTTTTTCCCACAATATGCCTCTAGCCTCAAATATGTATTTCTGCAGAGCGCCATGCACTGTATCATTGCACAAAGTTGCAGCAGCGCTGCAGTTTGTACGAAGTTCGTCGCAAGTGTGCATTATACAACTTTGTCGCAGTGGTTAAGTTTTTCAAGTGTCTTGTAATGTTTGCGAGAAAATGTGGCTGTGTGAAAGCCTAAAGAATGCTGTAGAGTCGTTGTTATTTTATTTTTTGGAAAAAGACGTTGGAGAAGCTTTTTCAACATATTAACTTTCTAAACTGGCAACATCACAAAGGTTTCAAGTATGTGATATATTTATTTAGGTATTTTCAATTTAAAATTTATTAATTTTAAGTCACACAAGTTCCCTAATAATCTTTAACGACCTTATATCTTACAGTATTAGATCAACGGTTCAGACCATAAATCTTAGAGAGACTGTCGCCATACCAACAGGATTAAGGGTCTACATATAAATTTTAATAACGCAAGCCCTTGTTTGTCCCTTCATCCTCACAGTAGTTCTGCTAATAGGGCCTGATATTACGTATCTGTAACCTTGTGGTTCGTTTTGAAGGTTCGGCCTTAATTATAGCGGATTACTTAATTGATAATATTGGCTAAGGTAGGCAAGGTATTGGTCCATGATTTAGTAAATAATTATTTTTAATTTACTGAAAATGTTTAAAATATAAAAGCGAATAATAAAGATTGATCTAGTTTTTAATAAATTTGCCTAATCAAATATGAAATTAAAGTCCTCTTTAGTCCTAAATACTGTAAAGATTGAAATATTTCACGGTAAGATTAGATTCCAAACCGGCTTCAATTTTGTTCTATTCATTTTGACGATGCATAAGTGTTACTTGTAACCAAAATGAATGAAATAATTAATTTTGATTATTATTTTTGATAGAGAAATACATATCATTGTGTAACACGTCGTTACATGTTTGTGATTTTTTTTTAACTTACTTAAAAACATCCATCATTGATGGCTAAAAAGGCATTGTTCCAGATCTTGTTTGTTTCTGAACTTGGATTTTTGCCACTCAAGTCTGACATTGACAGTTCAATGACAGTTCCTTAATTGATAGACGTTCGTCTATGGAATGACTGGATGATATTCATTTTTTCTCTGGTGCGTGAGCGAATACCACCAAGTTCTCTCACATTGTACTTTTCTTTAATTATTTATTTTCTTGCAATGTCGTCTGGGAGAAATGCATCAATCTCCTGACAATAAAGAGGCTCGCATGTG
The DNA here is from genome assembly GCA_037074685.1 of Glyphodes pyloalis. Lineage (NCBI taxonomy): Eukaryota > Metazoa > Arthropoda > Insecta > Lepidoptera > Crambidae > Glyphodes > Glyphodes pyloalis. The sequence goes on from JAYKKO010000050.1 coordinate 1,016,535, forward strand.
AAATGCGAGAAAAAGCTATTTTTTTCTTTTGTTTAAGACTTCTCTGGTAAGTTGGCTTGGCTTGACCTTGGTCGTCTTCTGCAACACCACATGTGGTTGCATTTTTTAATTATAGTGTTTATTGTTTGTTTTAGATCAAAAACTAAATTAAATTCTAATTTTAAATGAGGAGGTGATTATACACCAAGGAGGATGATGATGATCTGCCTTGCTTAATTCTTCTTGTTTTTGGGTGAGCACGCTTTAATTACTCTTATCCTTAAAAACTCTTGTCACGCTGTACTCGATCTTGTGGTTAGATCAGTGCTTTTGGAGATTTACGCAGTTTTTCACAGCACATGTTTCGCACCTACCCTCTTCTCTGCTACAAGAGATTTTGTTTGCTGCTTATGCTGACTATGCTTGTATGTGTTTTGCAGGCTTTTGGCAAGCCCTCCTTGGGTTGGGATACCCATGACATTTAGCCTTCTACAGACTGGAGCATTGCGGATCTCTTCTGTCTTGCGGTTCACGTTGGCAGTTCACCGGCAATGAGGTGTTGAAGGACTGGTTGAGGTTGGAGTGCCTGTAGTCTTAGGGAGGTTTGCAGATTAACAGGTATGCCCATACCTTAGCATTTATTGTTATTTTAAGTAATACTAATTTTATTGTACCCTAGTATCCTATGTGCTTGGATAGAATATTGTGTATTCATCTTACGGATATTTGAGACCACAATGGTCTCCATTGTCAGTTAAGTTAAGTAGTTTAAGTGTGGTTAATTTGTGAAAGAAACAAAGCTTGAATGTCAGTTTTAATAAATTCATTATGATCAAAGTCTTAAACAAAACATTTGTTTTCTATACTCTTTCTTACTTTTAGTTAAAGTAAGTGGCGCCCTGCCTCAGTGCTCAGTTAGGTTTCTGTGAGCGTCCCAGAGAACCCACGGAGCTAGCAATACTTAGGCTAAAACACCACCTTAAGCCAAAAGGTTACAATTGCACATAATAATTTGCAGACATCCGTTGTACAGACACATTCAAGTACAATTTAGATGGTCTTATGTATTGATTGGCTAATTGAGCATAACGTATGGAACGTTGTTCACTTTACCAATTCTGCTGACTCTGTATTTGTGTCAACATGTAAGTAATATTGTAGGTCGGCACACAAGAAAACAATATAACTGATATTACAACAACAACGACAAATAAATTTTGACATACCCATCGATTTAATATTCCAAGCTGTAACGCGAATTAATCACTAACCGCTTACACAAGGACCCCACCCCAAATGTTTACATAAAGTAGCGGCCACGGTCACGATCGGAAGGCGATTACGAGGGTCGAGTCGAGACGCGCGGGTTGCATTTAATTGTTAATTAAATCCCAGATCAATAGGCTTTTAATTTTTAATGAGCCGAGTAACAAGGATGCCGAATTCTATTGTGGTCTGTTGGGATTTGGTTATCCCGTTTTGTAAATGGGAACGGCTAATTGAATGTTATGATTTTGTGATTGTTGATACGCATACTAGCTAAAGCACCTAATTTCGTACAAATGTTGGTGATGCCTGATACTTATTACAAGACTCGAGGCTTTACAAAGTTTAGAGTTTTTTCATATTATGGATTAATTCTCAGCACCTATTATTTGCAGCGTGGTGTTATATAGCCTTAAGCCTTTCTTAATAAAATAGCTATGTAACACAAAAATATTGTTTTAATTCGAACTATAGTTTATGAGATTACCGCGTTCAAACAAACAAAAATGTCTTGAGTTTTATTTTATTAGTTTCGAATACTAACGACCTGCCACATAATTTAAAAAGTAAATTTTTAACTTTTATTGCAATCCTTGTCCTGACAATTACGAATATGATTAAAAAAATAGTAATCGCATTCAGTCCAGTATTTTTCTGAAGTTACTAGCGCGTCATTATTTTTGATGTATAGATTTCTTACACTAAGTTTTTTTGGCATATTGTAAACATTAAGATAAGTTTTTTACTGCTTTTAAAACCTGTCACTTTGCTTCACCCCATCTTTTTATATTTTCCTTTTGTGTTCCTATTTAAAATATTATTTTATTCCCTATTCTGAATTCCTTCTCTTATATCCTCTTTCTTTCCTCTATAACATGTTTACATGTTGTACAAACCAAAATATCGAATCGAATTAAATAATCTAATATTAGACAACATCACATACATTGCACGAAAAATATATCCACGAAAAATCCACCCACACTGCACCAAACTGCATACCGCCTAATTACAAAAGTGGTTCGGCAAACACAAGTCATTATTTTATCTCAATAAAGCCCTTTGCTTAAACAAATCCTTCTCGTTCGTAATTGGCAAATATTTAAATAAAATAATTAGTACCGGGACCATCTGAAAAGGAGGCTTACTTTGAAGGCGGAAGGTTTACTTCCGATCGGCGGCGATGACAACTCGTTAACGCTGAGCGAATATTTGGATAGAGTTGCAGCGCACGGCGAAGCGAAATATTGACGAATTGTGTCTGAGTAGTTAGGTCGGGTGATTTTGGGGGGGGGGGGGGGGGGGGTTCGATGTTCCTGTATTCTGTGAAATGTTCGTTGAAAATGGTTTTGATTGTATTATGCATGTACACAACAATTAAAATCTACTTTAAAAAAAAAACAGACTTCCACAACTTTAACACTAGAAATAAACACAAGCTTCTGTTCCATATCTAAGACTACATAAGATAAGTAATTCCTTTGTAAGTTTAAGCGATAAATTATTTGACAAGTTGCCTGAAAATGTTATCCAGTTGCCCATGCATAGATTTAAGCCTCATGATAAAAATTGTTTAATAAAAAAGGGCTACTACAAAATGTACGATCATTTAAATAACAAAAATGTATGGGTCTAGAATAACTTTAATTCTCGGAAATGTTTTATATAAGCTTTGTATATTTTATTTTAGTACCAAGTATAAGGGAACATTGTTACATTGAAAAGAGTAAGTGTCGAGTTTCTGGCCGGTTCTTCTCGACATGATCAACATTCCGAACACGGCGGTAGAATACTTAATTTGTACTGACGATTCATAAGTGATTTTATAAAGTTTACATGAATAAAGATGATTTCTATGCTATTATTTCTATTCTATGGAACAGAAAAAGTTTTAATTCATGAATACTTTGAAAAAAACACCTAAGAATCTTCAGATTGAAGAGAGGTAGGGCATAGCGATTTATCACTCGAACTGGAGCAGCCTGACTGGTGAAATAACTCCACCTTACAGAAGACCGCAGCCAAATAACAATCACTTCAGTGTTGTCGTGTTCCTACGTGTAAGTAAGATTTCCAGAGCTCCTGGAGAGTGCTACATTAGTAGCAGGGGTCAAGCCTTCAAGGTAAGAGCGACAAGTCTAGTAACAGTTTTACTATTCTGTATAAAATATGTCGGCTTTAAGCTAGGAACTCATTGCCACTTAACATCGGTGGGATGAGACAATCTTGAAATGTGTTATAAAAAAAATATTATTTTTTGTACTTAAGAATAAGATCTCGTATCTGGCTAAGTTGCAGTCAAGGATTTACTCAGATTTATAATTCTTCATTTTTTTTCTGAGAAACGTGTGATTGTACATTATTTTTAAAGTGGTTTACGCCGCACTAGCGAGCTTTGAATAATTTGAAGAATCTGTAGCGTGAAGCACTTTAATATAAAAAAAATCGTTATGACGCTATTGTTTCGATTCCGTGGTTTTCTAAATTTATTGCACCGAATGTACCACGGACCGATAACTGTGTAGTTTTAAACTCTAATACAGCAGAGGACTCCCGGAGTAAGAAGCCTTTGGTAAGGGCTTTAATACGACAGAAAAATTCACTAGCTTAGTTTAGTTGGAAAAGCAGTGTTACATGAAAGTCATAGGTTTGAATCCCACACCTCATGGTGAAATGTTTTTTTCTGTTTATTTAAAATAATATTTGACATGTGATAGTTTTTATGAAATAAATTATAAACTGGCCTTCACATAATTTTGATACCTTTTTTTTTGATTTATTATTTTATCTTGTTTGCTCTGAAGTGTCATTTAAAACGCTCATTAATCCATTTGTTTCCATTTAACTAAAACTTCAGTTATTTCTATCGAAGGGTGCCGACGCGACCTCACTTGAAGTATCTCGTTATGACAACTGTAATAATAATGATTTCAGTCGGTATTTCGTAGTGAGACGTGCTTAAAATGTGAACACGACTGATCGTTTTGATTAAAGCAAACTCAATAGAAACTCTTTTCAAAAATTACAAATGTACAAATAATTTAAAACATACTGTCAGTCTTCCAATCATTTTTGTCAAATAAATATCCTTCTATTAATAAATAGTCTTTTTTCCTGAGCTAACTTTTGACTTGACTCTCAAATCTATACAAAGGGAATTAAAATGATTTTTTCTGGCAGCTAAATGAACATCTTTAGACTTCATTCAAGTCTTACCAACTGCACGTTTGTGTTTTATTTCTCGTGTTAAAGAAAATAAAAATAAAAAATCAAGCGAATATTCAACTTGCTCTGGAAATAGCGGTACCCATCATACTCAGGTAGTAATACGATAAAAGCATTCTCTCAAAACGGCCTCTATTTTCTATCTTCACAAAAAAACAATTCTTCGTTTCGTTACGATACGACAAACAGATAACAATTCCCATTGCGTTATGGAAACCGGAACCAACCCACCTAACACAAAACATCCTAAAATACAAATATAAACACCCAGTCTCATATCAGAAGGATATTATCGAGGTCGCTTGTAAATGATTCGTCCAAGAATCTATTTACGTAAGCTGGTAACAAGAAATGCATGCCAAACTTTAGAGGGCCGTAAAACCGTCCCTATGATCGGTTTACGGCACCCGGGGCCTTATAAAGTTGCGTTATGACTTCCGACCTCCTTTATAACGCAGTAAAATTGATGATTGTTTTCTTTTAGATTGAGAGGTGCTGAAGTTGGAGTGCAATGGTGGCTCCTTGGGTGGGACGGCTTCGTAATATGTTGGCGCGCGATAAACATCGGGATCTATCGGCTACGGTCGGCATTCATCGGCTGGAGGCAGCGGGTGCGCGCGCACACTTGGCTGTTCCTCTTCTCCAGCTCGTATATATACATATATATACGAGCGAACATGTAAATATATATCGTGTTATATATATGTATATATAAAGTTATGGGATATCATATATAAATGTACCCGTGATATAAAGTAATCCTTATATACAATCCAGTTTTCATAAAAGTCCTGTAATTGGAACGCTAACACTGGTCCTTCGAGCCGGATATCTGTCGCGTGCTAATTAAATAGTTTAAGTTCATAACTGACCGCTTCTCAGCTGCAAAACTCTTTCTTGTTATGATTAGATGACACAGAACATAGACTCCTCGGAATTGTTCTGACGTTTTTAATTGCAAGTTAATGAAAAACTAGTAAAAAAAAACAGAGATCAATTTATTCGGCTTGCACCAACTTTATCAGCTCGTAGTCTATTTGTTAAAACTTCATTTGGATGGAATTGGAAGCCTGTTGTAGGCAGTTTTACTGTTTTTTGGGATACCAATCAAACTGTTGTGTTAAATTAAGTCCTTAAAACGTCACGAGGTTAATTGTTTTTTTCTATTATCTAAAGTTTGATAGTTAAAGGCTGATGTTTCAATTTATATTAACTCATGTTATAAAGCTGAAGTGTTTTTTTACGTGTAAAACGCGCTAAAATAGGAACTATTGGTTTTAATAAAAATATTTTGGATGGTTAATATATAGAGGGAAATGATAAATATTCGAAAAATGAATACTTACTAAAATAATAAAGCTGAAGAAATTGCTTGGTTGTTTCTTTGTTTGAGTCTGAGAGAGGTTTGCATTAAAAATATATTTTTGGGCTAGATACCGAATACAGCCTTCCTCAATATAGGCTTTAGACTGTATTACATCACGCTGCCAACATTAAGAGAGGATAATTTAGTGGACAATGTAGAAAACCCGGGGATAGTCGGCGTGCGAAGCCGGGTCGGGTAGCTCGTTTACACTACATGATAATACTTCAGTATTTTATTGTCACACTGCAAGGAATAGGCTGAGGTCCGGTCACCCATCTCATAGCAGGCCGCGAGATGCTTAGCTAAACTTTCGATTTCGTTTAACATGTTAAAGAAACAATCCTCTTGCCGTGTGGGATTTGAACCTTCACGTATCATGCGTGAAGTTATCGTAGGCGATGCGTTTTTCGTTATTATGCCTATTCAGCAAACATATTTTTTTTTTAAAAATTAAAAAAAATCTAATTCGAATAGCTATTTCAATTATTTTTGACTAGCACTGATTCAAAGCAATTTTTTTTTTTGGTCGTACCACTATTATTAGGTCATCAAAATACTGAAGCGAAAAGAGCGATTATTTTCAACATACTAGCAACGTAATAGTGCAATCTTGGTGCAATATCCGCAGAGTTAATGCCGATACGAACGAAGGTATGAGGTGCAACGTTAAATAACGTCATTAGAACCTCTTTGAAAAGCATGATGAAGAGGATTAAACTTATTGACGTCACATACAATGCTTTGATTCTGTGGTAAGTAGCTTAAGCACTTGTGTTACAGAAATCCAAAACAACGAGGGCACCACAACACCCAGACCCGAGACAATATAGAAAAGTTCGTTTCCCATATTGACCCGACCGGGGATCGAACCCGGAACCTCAGAGATGGCGCGACGCCAAAGTCTGGCACGCATGCCTCTCGGCTACGGAGGTCGTCAAAAATCGTAAATGATGTCATTAGAACCGCTTTGAAAAGCATGATGAAGATGATTGAGCGTATTAGTGACGTCAGGGTTAATGAAACAGAAGTTACTAACAATTCCCGAATATGCCGCAAATTCCCGACATAAAGCAATCAAAACCTACAAGGTCAGTACTTTCAGCGAAATCAGAATCTTGAAATTTCGTAAGAAGTAATTTCATGGAACTGATGAGGAAAAAAAATATTTTTTGCGTTCTTTCGTTCGTTTTTTAGACATGACTTACATGGCTCTGATTCTGTGGTAAGTAACTCAAGCACATGTGTTACCGAAATCAATAACAACGACTGCACCACAACACCCAGACCCGAGACAAAATAGGAAATCTCGTTTCCATATTAATAACATTGCTTGTTACCTACCCATTAACTATAAAATTCAAAGAAAAAATGCACAAATATGGCCGATGCCACATAAAGTTCTCTTTTACGGCATGAATACCCCCAAAGATACTTAAATAGTAAAAGAAAACCTCTTTTTGTTATTTATTTTCGGGATAATCATATCGAAATAGTTTTATCTCCAATGCTTTCAAGTTCTAGGATTCTTTACGAGACGAAGCGATACGAAAAATAATTCAAACATGGCGCAGATATACGTTTCTATTCTACGAACCGTATCCCCTGTAAAGCAACATGTGGCCTCGAACAAAACATCGAACTGAACTGTTCGCTGCAGATAACTGCGGTTTGTGAAGGACTACACTTGAGGACAAAATAATAGGAAACGCACATTTTATTTAGTTATTGAAACCTATCGCAGCATGGCCAAAGCGACGTTAATTTTTTTTCAGTCAACTGAAAATATTATTGTAAATGGAAAAGTTTGTAAGAATTTAAGCTTGTTACTCTTTCTAAAAAAACTGAATAGATTTGGTTGAATTCCGGTAAAAAAAAATGAAAATATGTTGACGTAACTTATACTATTTCTTCCACGCTACTTCATTGTCCACTCAAATCTGTGGGGTTGACTAATAGAGTTTTTTATTATTTATATCAAAAAAATAATCAATTTAAAGTCAAAAAGTAACAAAACTTGATCTTTTAGCAGTGGCTTAATATAAATGATATTTTTAAATATTTTTTTAGTATAGCTCAGGTTGAGATCATAGACCTACATTTGGCAAGCTTGATGATTAAACAAGTACCCGTTGTTATAACTATGACTTTATTTATTTAATGCCGTGCCGTGCAGTTATTAATTAAACAAGCTGATTATAGAAAGGAAAAAGCACTTAATTTTAATTTCGGACAACTTCGTCCTAATGATCAACCATGTGCTTCATGGTAACAAGAACTAATGGTGATATCAAAACATTCAGACACAGAACAAACACTCACAACACGTATTAATTTGCTCGCCAGTGTATTCAGTTGGTACGTGCCATTTCGCCGCGACACACCGCGGGCGATAATGACGTAGCGTTTAGTAGTTCAGCTATAATGGCGGGAACTGATACCGTGTGATACGTGAACTGTTATACCCTAACTGAGGTAGCAGCTCATGCTGGTGCTGTGTTGTAATCGAAGATTTTATCGGATTGTTTGTGATGAAAAGACAGCTTTTAACGTGATACCTTTGTAAGAAATATTTTTTTTTTATTTGGTTTTGACAACCTTCGTAGCCAAGAGGCGAGTGGACTGGACATTGATTTCACGCCATCTATGAGATCATGGGTTCGTTTCCCGTTCGAGTCAATACGACAAATGAACTTTACTTTTTTGTATCGGGTCTGGGTATTGTCGAAACGTCGTTGTCTCTTATTTCTAAAACGAAAATGCTTCAGTTTCATTCCACAAATTGAGAGGAATGTGATATAAACTCATGTTTATTATAAAAGTTAGCTTAAAACTTTTATTAAACAGTACCTTATGCATTCCGATCAATTAAATAGTCCAGTTTTAATAGCGGAAACTGATAAGTGCCGTTTGATACGTTAACTTTTGTGACAGCACGTGTTGATTCCAAATGAAATGAAATGACTTATTTCTGCAAGTGGATTTACAATTAATTCTTAACAGGTAATTCGTCAGGTCTGTGTTGTAATCGAAGATTACATCGGATTACTTGAGATGAGAAAACAGCTTATAGTTATTTTCTAGCTTTTGCCTAAGAAAATAACTGACAGATTGATGCCCAGTTCCAATATTTGAAAACAATCCGTTCCATTTACGGACAGTTATAAATTATACAAGACAAAAGCTAAAAACGATCGACGGACGACTGATGACAGCTGTATGGAAGAGTATTATTTAACGACTCGTAGTCGGTTGGAGAAAAACGGATCGTTAATTTTGACACATTGCGAATCCTAAAATAATGGAACCGAACATTAGAAGCGCCCAACACAATACAATACTTTAGGGTTAAAAGAAACATTAAAAACTAGCGGTCCCGGCGAACTTCGTTTCGCCTTAGATAATATTTCCCGCTTTTCTGTTGAAATTTTTCAAATTTTACCAAGGATCCCTAAAAAAATGTGTTTTTTTACGACCTCACATTAGAAACCTCAAAAATTGTAGCCTTTGTGTTATTCTGATGTATAAGCTATATTGTGGTAAAGTTTCATTCAAATCCATTCAGTAGTTTTTACGTGAAAGAGTAACAAACATCCATACATCCATACTTACAAACTTTCGCCTTTATAATAGTAGTAGGATTACATCAATACATTGATACAGTTTGGATGTTCCTTTCATCCGCAAACTATTTACTGCTGTACACCTACAACTACATACAAGTACTTGTGTAAACACACGCACGGTACTCAGGTCATTGACACCTAGCGAGCTAGATCGCCTACTATGTTAACCGATAAATATTTCATCAGCCATTGGACCAGGTAATTCCGAACCGCGTGAATTCCTATCGGGTCCTCTAATTAACATAATTGATGGTCTATGACGGAAAATAGGCCTTTAGTAATGATGCAGTAAAAACGGTTAGATGCTAATATCTACTGTGTGACTGATAATTTTGAACTGACTTCCACAGAAAAGATGGTGGATTCTTAATTCGATCATACCAACATTATAAGCTGTAATATGATATGCATGAAATATTTAAAACAACTTTAAGGGTCAAAACGTGACACCATTTTTTAGTAGGTAATAGGAACTACTTACTTGCTCTCGACGTTTCGGTTAGTTTGTCTTTTAATAGATAGATACACTTTATTGCACAAAAAAAATTACAGAAATTGGTTTTACAGACATAATCAAGTACAATTTAGGCGGTCTTATTGCTAGATAAGAGAGGTAGGGCATAGCGATTAATCGCTCGAACTGGAGCAGCCCGACTGGTGAAATATACCTTACATAAGACCGCAGCCAAATAACAATCACTTCTGTGTTGTTGTGTTTCTGCGTGTGAGTAAGGTTTCCAGAGCTTCTGGGGGGTGCTGCGATAGTAGCAGGGGTCAAGCCTTCAAGGTAAGGGCGATAAGTCCAGTAACAGAATAATTATGCTGTACTTATCACCCTTAAGCTAGGACCTCATTACCACATAACATCAGGTGGGATGAAGTCAATCTTGAAGTGCAATATAAAAAAAAAATCTCTTTTAGACAACCTTTAGGCATAACTTGTAGGTAATTTTGAATTTAGGATTACAAATCTCTACTATTTCATCTCAGCATTCAATAAACACTGCAAATTTATAACTGACAACTACACCCGATACCATATGTGCGGTAACGACTGTCCGCAGCCGATTACAGAGCCAACCAACAAATCGTGTTACGACATTGTTTCAAGACTCCACTTGTATTATGGGCGCCTGGTATTTCGGCTGCGTGCTCATATGATTGTGCTGTGCTTAGTTCTAAATTGTTTTGCCCTTGAGGGGTCTCTTTTATGTATACCTGAATGAATGTACCATATTTTTTAACTTATAATGCTTTATGCAATGAATAATTTTGATTTTTGAAATTAGGATTTCAATCCTCTACTATTTTATCTTGACATCCAATACAAACACTGAAAATTTATAGGTGACCAAATATGCTCAATACACGCGCGTTAATGACTGACCACAGCCGATTACAGAGCTAACTAACAAATCGTGTTACGACCTTGTTTCGGGACTCTACTTAGGTTATGGGTGCCTGGTATTCCGGCTGTCTGTTCATATAATTGTGTTGTGGTTTAATGGTATTGTTCATAATGGTTACACATAGTAAACCATCTATTTGGTATAGATTGTAATTAATCTTTCGATAAACGCTTCCATCTAATTTTATCCAGAACCTTCTATATCTAGGTTTAAAAATCATAGAGCTAGTACCTATTGACTTAAGCATTTTATTGCCGACTTATCAGCTCATAGCTTAACTTAGTGTAATTCACTCTGCGTAAATTGTTAGTATGACTAAAATAGTATATATGAAAAAAAGATCTTGTCTACTTGGTACACCATTAAAATGTATGTACAGTCTGAAAATGATCAAACGCTCAACTTAACGACTTAACAGCGTTATTATTAGTAATTCATTGTACAAAACAAAACAAAACTTATAAAAAACGTGCATGTTTTATTAAGTACATTAATATCTAGTAAAAACACTGCAATATAGCTATAGTTGACCAAAAAGCGCGACCGCATCTGATTACGGGGTCAACCAGCAAATTGTGTTAGGAGGACACTGTTTCGAACCTCTGCCTGTATTATGAGTGCCTAGTACTTCTGATGCTTGCTCAAACTATTTTATTGTAGTTTAAAGTAGTAAGCAAGCAGCCTTCAAAATTACCAAAACATACAGAATATATTTTGTTAAGTACAAGTTTTGAATGTAAGTCACCAAACATCTGCTAGATACCACAACATCAAGTACAAACACTGCAAGTTTATAGCTGACCGAATGCGCCCAATAGCAAATGCGCGGCGGTTCCCGACCGCAACTGATTACGGGGCCGACCAACAAATCGTGTTAAGACATTGTTTCGAGCCTCTGCATATGTTATGGGCGCCTGGTATTTCGGCTGTCTGCTCACGTGTACGTTGTGTTAGATAGATATACTTTATAGCATATAAAATATACAGAAATGCGTTTTAAAGTCATGTTAAGTACGATTTAGTTTAACTAGCTTTCGTCAAGATAGATTTTAAAGAGATTGTTTCTACCATCTTGATCACTACCAATTATCCAGTTTTTTTAACTTGTGGCCCACCGTGCCCTTTAGATAAAATAGTCCTTTTAGAAAAAATAGTCCCTCTAAAAAGTCTAATCTAAATTCAGCCTATTATCTTAATTCCAATTTAAAAAAATACTTTTTACACAGTCGTTTTAAAATCTGCTGTCTATTTTCACACCAACAAAAAAACACGGTCTGCTCAAGCTAATTTCTTCAAGCAAAGCTATTCTAATAGGAACCTATACAGAAAGCAACAAAGTACCATTTCGTTTGCTCCTCTAATCCAGTGAACATCCAGCCGAAATCAAGGAAAACTATTTGAGGCAATCCGCCGGAAACGAGGTTAGATAATTAATTTGCTTGTTTATAAACAACGACAGGCTGTGATTTTGTAAGCAGCCAGCCATTTGTTATTTAGTCGTCTGAAGGAATGGAGTATGTTGGGTCTGGTTAGTGTAGCTAGAAGGTTGTGGTGTTACCTAGAACAAAATAGGCTTTAAACATTTTGAATTTGTATGTCACAGTACTTGTAGTTTATTCATTGCTATGCGTTAATTACTTTGGACTAGATCATATTTTTTTCATGAATGAAGAGATTATTAAGTGTCCAAATAAGTACCTTTAAAATAATGATTAATTATTTGGTTCTGCTGTAAATCGGTTAATTCGATCATATTATCGAAAATATCGATTCCTATCGATTTTATTCGATATGAGCGATTGTACGGTAGCACTAGAGTGTAAAGTAAATTAAAATGAAATACAATGGCCCTGCTCTCTATATGTATTTAAATGTCTTATACCTACGTGCCGGGCGAAACACAATGAAAGCGCTTTGTAACTTTGCACAGTAAGATCTATTAACAGAATTTTGGAACTAAATTCTAAGAGACAGAAATCTCTTATTATAATAATGCATGCATTTGACACTCCGAAAATAATAATGACAACAAATTTCGCACACAATAATCATTCCGATACAACACAACGTGGCAAGCTTAACTTCAATAGTTTTCAAACCAATGCATATACCGGCATTAAGCCGTAAATATCACGAAACAAAAATCACCCGCCCAGTACACAACAAACTCCATTCTCGTTCAAAAACTAGCGCAAAAAACACCGAATTCTGGCGTCAACTCTATCTAACTTGTATTTTATGTGGTCCAACTCCCACTTTGCAGTTTTAAACTGCACCTCTGGCGTCCAATATACATATCATGTAGTGTATAGTATACCAGTGCATATGTAAGTATCCAATATTCTGCATACTTTGAACGCTACTTCGGCGTGTGAGGAATTTTATTCTCCTTACGTGTCTATGAACACTTTCTTTGCCTTTTTGCGTTCAACGCCACATGGTATTGCCTTGCTTTTATAGAGTTTAAACGAAGTGGAATTTGACATCGTTTGAATATAAATGAGTTACTTGCAAACGTTTGGGTCGGTGCTGTGGTAGTAGTTGGGATTTGTACCAATGAAGCTATTAATGGATTTACTTTAATAATTATTTTTTGCCTTATTGTGTGCCTTATACAAATAATAATCTAGTATGTTCTAAAAATTTTCTAATCTATTTTGTAAATTACTGGCTCCCATTTTATACCCTGTCATATGCGATTCAGGTGTTTTACCTGTTTTTATAAATAAGCTTTAAAAATAATAATGATAAGGTCAAATAAAATGTGTGTGTGTAAGGGTTTATATATTTTTGTGTTAGTGGGCGGGTGTATGCGAGTTTATAGCTTGATGTGTCCAGTTAATTATTATTAAATACATTTTAAAACAGCAGCCACTACAAGTGGCTGTAGTGGCTGCTGTTTAAAGACAAAGACAAAAGACAAAGATTTCTCAAACAAAGTAAAGTTTTTTTACTTTTAAACAAGCATAAACAAGAGTTAGTGTTTCGTAATTGGTAAATTTTTGTTTTGGCAAAACAGAATCCTAAGAAAAACTAAATCACTGTTTGTAAAATTATTTAAATTTCAGCCTTTGTCAGAAACTGTTTTCACATTATTTCAAAGTTACATACATACCTATTTGGGTAAGTACTTCATTACTTCTTCAGTCATAAAAACTATATGACTTGGCCCAAAGTAATTTACGCATAGCTATAAGTTACATAGATACAACTACTGTAACAAAGCTACTCAATTTCTTGCCTGTAAGAGATATGCTTTTTATTTAATGACGAAACAAAATGTATATCATCTTGATATATTATTATTAACTTACGAGTTTGATTAAAGTGACATCCTAGGCAGACGACGCCGGCTGTTACCAGTATATCATCAGCTAATAAGCTAATAACATAAACGGCGTAATTCAGTATCTGGTGATATGTGGCGAATGGTCAAAAGCAGGAACCTTCTTTCATATTAGGGGACACCTACAAAAGATATACTTGGCTAGCAAATCTATATACCTAGCAATCTTTAATTTAGAAAAGTCACTCAGTGTTAGTGTATACCTACTAAATTTTAAACGTTACTAAACGGCATCTATCATGTTTAAACAAAGATTTCATTACAAGCTATACAAATGTTATTATGTTAAAATTAGTATCTTTTAGACGCATGTCACATAAACTCTTTTTTTTTTTGTTTTTTTTAGTTGAATAATTTGGTGGTTTGAACCAATTACCTTGTTGTTTTGAAATCAAAACTACGTTGTCGCATACCATTACTATCAAATATTCAAACATTAATAATGTATATTAATAAAAATAAATCCTGAATAGTAAGTCTCGCTCAATCTTAAGAATGGTCAAACCGAATTAGCTAATTTTAGTTTATTATTAGGTAGATATGTCAAAACCAAGACTTAAACGGTAAAAGGAATTCAATAAATAAATAAATAAATGCGCCAGACAATCACACCAATCACCTGGTCTCAAACAAAGGTTTTCCCTTGTACTATGAGTACCAGACGACGGATACTAACTAGAGGCGTCATACCAGCACACCCAGACTCAAGTCAATTTAGAAAAGTTCGTTTTCCAAATTGACCCGACCGGGAATCGAACCCGAGATCTTTCGCGCTTTGGCCGCCTACCTTAGCCACTGCGCCACTGAGGTCGCCACTCACAATCGTTACATGCAATTGGGGAAAAAGTAGGCGGCATGAAGTTTGCCTGGACATAGGAGGCACTTTGTCTGGTTCACTTTAACTATATTGTATGGTTCTTGATTAAAATGAACGGTAGCCCTGTGTGGTAGACCTCTAGCGACATCTGTCGCACTAATTATCATTAGATAGTGCGGCGCCAGAGGTCGCAACATGCCGGGTCGGTTACGATATAATAGCTCGTGGCCTGTTTATTTCACTATTTACTGTTGACAGTTATTTTACTACTAACTTTCTCAGTCATTGCAATATTATTAGAAGAGGTTGTAATCAGGTAAAGTTATTTATCGTCAGCTGAATTGTAAAACCTTGTAAATATTATTTTTTCTTCAAATTACATATCTACTTTTATTAATTTTTAGAGAGGTCAATCTGTACATGAAAAATATTTCCAAAATTAGTGATCGATATTAATCCTAAAAATGCAATAAGTAAAATTTTTTATGTCTGTCTGTTTGTATTTTCATTATAGGGATAACAACTACTCAACGGACTTAACGAAACTTGGTAATAAATTGTAATAAAATAATTGTATTTTTCATACTTTTGGACAGGTTTCATATTTATATTTTTTTAATTTAATTAATTATTAGTTGAGAAATTAACTAAAAAACAAAAATATAATTTGGACAAAAAAAATGAAATCACGAAAATTGACACTACCCACGTTGTGTATTTGTATCGGAATGTTGATATAAATATGAATGTTTACGGAATTAAAGATGAAAATTTCTATGTGGTCGATTAATTAATTTTAGTCAGTCACGAAGTCAATGTAATGCCAAAGTAATTAAGCAATCCACTATAAACGGAACGTATATTCTGATATTCAATAAAGATAAAGTGGTTCCAAACTATCTGCATTCAAAAAAGTATTTATTACGAATATGCTGTAACTAAAATTTCCGTATTATTGTAGTATAAAAAAAAGGAAAGTAAAATTATAATTTTAGTTGGCTACTTAAAAAATCTTTCAAGTATAACGATGATGTTGACGAATGCATTTCTTCTTTTCAATCTATTTACGTAAATAAATATGTATTCAATAGCAACTATTATTTAATTGCTTAAATTTTATAAGTCCATACTCTCAAAACCGTATTAAAAAACAACCCTAATCAATGCGGTACACCTTTCAAAACATAAGGTATTTAAAATTTTGTTATTATTGTGACGTAATTTGATTTTTTTAAATAATTTAACGGGTTAAAACGCGACACCATTTTTTTTGTAGTTGACGATTCGGTTAGGTGACCCGTTATTTCAAATGTTTAAAATGGAATGCGATAGTCTTAAAGTTTGTAATTTAAATTTTGTTGTTTAAAGATATTTAAACAGTGTTTTGCAATTGCAATTTAAAGTTTATTGCATACCACAGGCAGCCACAGGCCAGCGGGGCGCAGTCTTCTTGTTCAGACAACGGTGCATCGATGCAACCGCGAGCGGTGCCTACACACATTCCGCGCAGTGCAGTATGGAATGCAACGGGAACCGCGGTAACAGTATGTACATACACATTTATCGCTAACACAGCAATTGTAAAATGTATACGGGGAGCATATATTTGTAAATGTCGCAGGCATTTTATGGGAATCCGCCGTTTACTTACGACGTCCGTCAGTTCAAAAACGAATGCTGGTTTGTTACATGCCGAAGGCAAAATGTGTATTATTTTTTTCAATTTGTTTATTTTTCTTCATAACGCACTAGCGAGGTTTAAATATATAAAGAAACAGAAACATTTCTTCTTCCTATGATCTTAAGGTATCGCAAATGATACACTTACAACTAAACTTACAAGTTATTCTAGGCGATTATTATTACTGGATTAACTTTTTAGCCTCCAGTATGTGCCTTCTGCCGAACATGTTAAGAACTACATACTTATTAACCCGTGGTACATGTGTTGCAGAAATGTTTGAAAACAACGGAATCGAAGACACCTTGGTATCTCAAATGATTAAATTACTTTTAAAATTGTCATAATGCTTAGCGGCACACTAGCAAACTTTAAATATTTTAAAGAAATAAAAAAAAACATCTTAATTCAAATCGTAAGAGGAGATGAATTTTTCTGTTTCTTCCAAGTATAGACAAGAGACACCATAATTTCTGATGTTTTGTGACAACGACAATCAAACTGAGGACTTTCACGCTAGTGTTGCCGGATAATCGATTAATCGATTATCCCCCCCTCAAATAATCTAATAATCGATATGACAATCGATAGTATCGATACTATCGATATAATCGATTATATCGATAACAATTTTTATTAGATGTAGTCAAATACAATATAATCGATTATATCGATTAATTTGCAATTATTTTTAGATTAAATTGTCATTCATATAATGTCTTCTTAGACATAACACATTCAAAATGAAACCGTGAAAAAGTTATTTATACCCTACTTTTTATTCATAAAACGTGATAGCTAAGTTTCTTGGTACCTACCTGAACTGTACCATCATTATCCGATAGGTAAATAAAATCAAAATTGATTATATCTAATAAAAATAGGTATCGATATAATCGATTATATCGATTATTAGATTATTTAGGCCTCTTTTGGAATAATCGATTATAATCGTTATACAATCGAATTGACGGCAACACTATTTCACGCTCCGGGCGCATTAACCACTAATCTGTCGTCGTCTAATGGTTACATTCATAATTTAAGTTACATTGAAGCTAATTACCAGAAGGTACACATTTAAACACGCCCATTTATTTCAACCGCAAAACTTTAATCGGGCGTCATTTAATTCGTGCGTTTTGCACAAACATCGGATTTAATTTCGTTGTGGAAGTTAAATTATTAATCAGTTTAACTAAACGCCGTATTTCATGGCGCTGGACATTTCTGTGAAGGGTCTCCACGTTTAAAGCAAAGTTGAGACAACTCCTAAAAATCGTGTACACTAGTCAGTTGCACTTAGGGAAAAAAATAATTTGAGTAATTGAGAACCAGCATGGTCAACTCATGATGTACGTCCGTATGACTCAGCTACTTTTTTCCTGAAAGTATTGTATATATTTTTGCAATTTGTGAACTGCATCTCAAAATTGTTTTTTTCTGCAAACCAATACGTGTGGAGTGTCCAGTATACCATACCATATAAACCAGTATCTGTAGATATGACTTCAAAAATGTTATTGAGGTTTTATTGTATTCAATTTCAAAAGTTTTGTTTCGTTTGCTCAATAAATATTGGAACCTGAACTCATTGATGCATGAAATATTTGGAAATGGAAAAACGGTAATCCATTTTTACAAAAGAACTTGTGTGAATGTAACATACTTTGGAGTTTCGCCTTTTTTAAGCTCATTTAACTTTACACATGGATTATCCATACTAATATTATAAATGCGAAAGTAACTCTGTCTGTCTGTCTGTCTGTCTGTTTGTCTGTCTGTCTGTCTGTCCGTCTGTTACACTTTCTCGCCTAAACGGCTGAACGGATTTTGATGAAATTTGGTATAGGTATACGTTGAATCTCAAGAACGGACATAGGCTACTTTTTATTAGAAAATAAGGGGAGGATGGGGGTAATACTACCTTTGAAAGTTTATATGGAAAAATGTTTATTTTTGAAGTTAGAGATATGAAATTTGGCACAAATATAGCTCAAAACTTGGATTAAGATATAGACTACTTTTTGTTTCGAATATTAGGGGAGAAAGGGGTAAAACCGACCATGAAAGGATGTAGTCCACGAGAACGAAGTCGCGGGCACAGCTAGTGATTTATAAAAAATGAATAGGACTGCCCGCTTCACTCAACCATAATGGTCACCCGACTGCGGGAACATAAAACCCTCGGTGGGAAATTAAACTGTAAATATTAGAAAAATAAATTTCACATTAACGACGTTGTAACACTGTCCTTGCCTTGGCTGTTATGGCGTCGTAAAACAGAAGGAGTTATTATTAAAATCGTTGTATACCAAGAAATTGGTTTATGGTGGTACCCGGTTTGTAGATAGTGATCTTGGTATACCATTATCATGTTGAACAGTGTTGATGGTGGAGCGAAAATGATGGAGCAGTCGTTATGCGATCATATACTTTATATCGACACACATGTGATTTAGCTACTTACCACAGAATCAGAGCAATGTATGTGATGTTGTCCAATATTTATTTATTTATTTATTATAACGGACCTATGGACCATTGGTTAGCATTCCTAGCTGATGAATCAGCAGCTCGTTCGTTCAATCTTCACCCAGTTCAAACATATATGTGTGTGTTTATAGATGTATTTAATTGTGTATTTCAATACCTTAATTTAGTCAGGTTTCCGTACCAGTTCTTTAGCTTTTTACTTTGGAATCAGGTCAAAATATCGCTCATCTAGATCTAAAGGGAGGTAACTAAAAAAGACAGTTTCTGAGTTATGCTTACCATTAAATTCCTTAACTTAGTACTTAACTGAGTTTCTTGCCGGTATGTCATCTGTAGTTATACTTTCCGAACCGGAGGTACCTTCATTTGTTTTATATAGAGACTATTCATAAGTTTTACTAATATAATCCATATAAATAAAACAATATTGACTTTGACTTTAACAATTAATAAAACAGATTTAAAAATATATCTGCTATTCGCCACTAGATGTTGTCGTAAACTCTTTTTCTTTAATAAACGGACAGCACGCCTTTCTTTCCAAAAAAGGGTGATACCAAAAAAAATATATTCTTAGAGCCAATACGTGACTTAAGATAAAAGGTCCAAACCAAGTTGTCGACGTAACAAGTCATTTTACATTCATAATAAATAAACATGAAATGTAAAGTGACTTGGCACGTGAATAACTTGCTTTAGACCTGTTTTTTTTTTTAAATACAGTTCTCACTGCCTGTCCGCAATAAAACCAAATTATTCTTTTCACCACGCCTTGTTATTGAGCTTTCAAACAGTGAGTCACACTTAAAATATCACTTGAAGGCATATTTCCCCAGCCTCCCCCACGGTCAAGTGCTTATGAGAATAGCTTTGGTGATCATTGTAATAACAATATCGCTATATATGGGTAAGATTTATGGCGTCTGGTCCGTATGACTCATTTTTCAGTGCCAGGAGTCAACGAGGTAAAGGAAAATACATATGTAGAATCAGAAAAATTATAAAAATATGCTTATTATATGGGAGCGGTGGAGCAAAAATACCAGACGAAAAAAAATATTACATACGTTTTTTTCATTTTAACACGATGTCATAAAAGATCTGGGCGGGGGGTTGCATTAAATATTTTTTTTTCCCTCTCTTTCCTCCTTTCTTTTTAGAGTTCCGTAGTCAACTAGGAACCCTTATAGTTTCACCATGTCTGTCTGTCCGTCTGAGGATAATCTCAGAAACCGTTTGCACTAGAAAGCTGAAATTTGGTACATATTAATCAAGTCAACAAAGTACAGAAATAAAATAAAAAATGTTTTTTTAGGGTTTTTAGGGTAATTTTTTTTTTTTTAAATATTAAATTTTTTTGTATTCTCAATGTATCTGCTTTCAAATAAAAAAAAAATTTAGCCCATTCTTGTAACTTTAAGTATTGTGAAATCTACGTGCACTTAAAAACTACGGAACCCTACACTGAGCGTGGCCCGACACGCTTTTGGCCGGTTTTTTAATCATTATTCTTGTTCTTTATTTATATCACCGCGCCACTCAGCTTAAGGTTCTGCCAGAATACCAGCGCCACTACGGCATCCAATGTCGTAGCAGCTGATGCTGAGGCTGGGACCTAGTTAGCTGCGCAACCAACATGTTTCTTTACCTTTTTTTTTGTTAATTTACTTTTACTGTACCTATTATTATATAGAATATTCGCCAACATCACATAATAGTGCTCTAACTGTGATAAGTATTGTTGAGTACACAAATCAGATACAACGTGTCACAACACCCAGGGGGTGTTACTACAGGGGGGCCTACTCTCAAAAACGAAACGAACATACGAAAAGATTCGTTTTTTTAAATTTATCAAAAGTTCGGGAGTTAAAGCGTGACACCATTTTTATTTAGTAGTTAATACGAACTACTTACTGCCCCGTAAAATGTTTTGACCCGTAAAAATTATTTTAAATGTTTAAAATGGAACGCGAAAGTCTTAAAATTTATAGTTAAAGCGTGGTTAATGATTTGCATAAATAATATTGTGTTTTTCTTAAACGCTTTAGTCGCATTCGAAATATTCGCATGGTTGCGACTATGAGAATTAAAAATTGCTATCCATTGTCGGATCCGACATATGTATTTCGTTTTTGAGAGTAGACCTCCAGATACGGGACAGTACAAAAAAGTCTGTTTTCATTTTGACCCGACAGGGAATTGAACCCGAGACCTCAAGGATAGCACGGCACCAAAGTTCAAGCCAGTCGCCTAAGCTACGCAAATCAAAGAATTCGAGCATATCTTTCCATCCTAGCTTTATTAAAAAACGGTTCCTTCATTTTTCTTGTGACTCCATTAAATTAAATCTCCATTGTAGATGCAACACACTCCAACACCCGCTGTCCTTACGCGACTCCGCGGCGCCTAAGATGATTCAAATCTGGATAGCGTGACGTCATCTCATAAGACTACATTGAGCCCACACAGAACTTCGTTGTCGTTATTTCGGGTTAATGAGTATTATCTAAATATATAAAATAAGAAAATGATTAACTGACTGATTGACATATCAACGCACAGCTTAAACGGCTAAACGTAGGCACTTGAAATTGGAGGGGACGTAGCTTAGGTACCGTAGAGGTGCACTAAGAAAGGAATTCTCGAAACTCCCACGGGAACGGGAATAAGAGGGAAAAATCCTTTTGTATGAAAAATCTAAACCGCTTAAGTTAGACGCTTGAAATTTGGCATGTAGATACCTTAGTAAACTTTAAGCTTAGTTGCGTTAAGATATTGAAAAATTCCCACGGGAACGGAAGTTAGCGGGAAAAAGCTGAAAGCACCTTGTAGGCCACGTGAACGAAGTCGCGGGCAAAGCTAGTATATTATATTCTAATACAAGCTGACCCGGCGAACCCTGTTTCGCTTTATAGGCATTAGGTTAGCAACATTCGGATTGCAATCGAACGTTATAAAACGTATCCTATGTCCGTCTCCCGGCTACCTCCAGACCAATTTTCAGCCAAACTGGTATAGCCAAAATAGTAAAACTAACACGACTTCCTTATGTCTTCCAGTGTGTGTTTTATCTACACATATGAAACACATACTGGAAGACTATTCATTCTTAGCACTCTCGATCAGGTCTGCTGTTTTTACCCTTTACGCAAAAACTACGAGTTGTTATCTCACTCTGACACTGTTTATATAACTGATCTTTTTTACTAAGAATAAAAAAAGATAAAAATTTTACAGATGTGTGACGTATGTGTCTTAAATTTGTATTAATTTATCTAAATGATACAACTGATGGATCAAGCAGATTTTTTAGTTGTACCTTATTGCTCAAGTTTCACGTGGCTTGTCTGTCTCTGTGTTTATGGCATCGTAGCTCCAATTTTGATTTTGATTTAAATGGTTACTTGTTTAAATATTCAACCACCTTTCAGGGTCTATTTATAATTTTAATGAAACTCCCATAGGCAGGACCTTGGAGCTAAGTTTTTGTGGGTTCACAGTTCCATGTGAAATACAAACCAATTATTGTCCCCCACGACAATTATTTATGTGATTACAAAAAAGACCTCAATCGTCATCTTATTATAACAATGTGACTGAGATAAGTATGGAAATAAATATTTTTTTACGTAAAATAAAAACTTAATACTACTTGATGCCTTACCAGTGCCATTATTTACTCGCGATTGTGCTTCTATCAAATTTTTAACCAAAAATGTGAACTTCTTATTTGCATATTATCTGTTATCAAATAATGCCTACATGGTATTAAAATTAAATTAAAATAAAATCAGAAGCTCCAAGGAGTTGGTTAAATCAACTTCGGTTCAAATAATTGCTAAATAACTTTTTTTTTAATTTACTATTTCTCGAATTATTCTTAAGTATTGAACACATGAACAAACATGACAAAAAATTCGCAGAATCCTGTAAAAGTACGCAAAAAACGCACCTAAACTACAAACCGCGGTAAAGAGACAAACGCCCAAAACTAACCACCACGAAAATACTTAAAGAAAATTCCGGCTCGAACCGGAACAAAACGAGTCGTAACCGGTCCCAGCCGGATTTCCCATTCGGCTCCCACGGCGGAATGCGCGAAATGCGTCGTCGCAATGCGCACGCCGCGTATTGCGTCGTATGCGGATGTTTTATGAACTACATTGCGTTATGTGCAACGCTAAAGGCTGTTTGGTATGGCTTAACAATGCACTTGCGTGAGACGGGATGGGACGATGGCGTTGCATGAATATACGAACTGAGTTCGCAACTTTTTGTTTTTGTGTCTAGATTGCGATGCGAAAATAAATGTGGGTAGACTCGTCTTGTAATATTGTTTTAGCATTCAATTGTCATAACATTATTCAAATCAGAATTTGATAGCATTATGTGAAATTCGTTTAGAGTCGGGATCAGTATAATATTTTTGTAATGAATACAACATAAAAAATATGAAATAATTTAACAGGCGTCTAAGTGTTGATAAATCCTGTGTCAACAATTGTAAGAAAATAAATTTTGGATTTTTTTAAATCATATAAATTATTACAATAGTAATATTTATGCATCTTCTATTTTAAACAACAAAAATACCTCCAGTCCATGGGATTAATTACGCCCAGATACAAGCCATTCCAAAAAAAATCGTTTCCTAATCGAATCAGGGACCTTTTGCAATTTAGACACTAAACTAGGACATAAGTCACATCGCCCAGGAGGATGATATTTTTTTTTTTATTAAATTAATACTTGTTCAATATCAAAAAGTTTTGAAATAACCACGTCATTCGCGCTATCTTGCAGATCATTCTTAACTTCGGAAATCTGAGTTTAGCAACAATCTATTATCAGTTGGCCTGTATCCTAGTGTTAATTAAACAGGAATCAACAAAACTTAAAACATGTGATATTAAACATTTTTTCGAAGTTCCAACAGTTTACCAAAACAATTATAGACACTTTTAAAATATTAATGATACGGCATGCCTGCGAAAAATTCAAAAACATAAATTTTCATCTTGAATAGCTCCATCCTTCATCTTAAAAAGCGCATTCACGCCTCAACCCGACAAAAGGCCCCATCACTCAGCAAATACGAACAAAAAACGTTCAAACAACAAGCTTATAAAACAATAACCAACTGTAACCAACAGTTATTGTACCAGAAACTCGGTCGAGTGTGCGCGAGCGAGCGGAGAAAATACACCCCGCTTTTTTCGCTCAGCTCGCTCTTCCCGCTTTTTTCCTTTTTCATAATTATCGGAGCGAGTGCTGTTTAAAAGTTTCCATATTTCTTTGTGGACCGGATTATTGTTAATGCTCCATGAAAATCTTGCGTGCTTTTTTTTTGTTTGCATTTTATAGGACAGTTTGAGAATCGCTGAGTAGTTTTCGTTTTGTTCCGGAGGAACTACATACTTGGGAGCAACAGTTTGTTCAGATATTTTTAAAGTTTTTAGCTTCGTTTTAAAATGCCTTCGTGAAGATTATTTCCTATGATTATTTTATTTACAATCATAAATTAAGAATATGAAACAAATAACCATCAGACAACATCAAATACATTGCCTAGATTCTATGGTCAGCAGTAAACATATTTGTTTTACATAAATCAGAAACAACGACGGTACCACAACACCCAGACCCGATACAATATATAATAGTTGGTTTTCCATATTGACCCGACCGGAAATCAAACACGGGACCTCGCAGAATTTACCAAAACAGTTTAAAAACTAGCAAATGCTCATGTTAGTCTTTCATAATACTCAAACACTATTATTTTACTGACACTAACATGTTCTTTTTTTTTATATTACACTTCAATATTGACCTCATCCCACCTGATGTTAAGTGGGAATGAGGTCCTAGCTTATGGGCAACAAGTAGAGCATAATAAAGTTGTTACTGAACTTGTCGCCCTTACCTTGAAGGCTTAACCCCTACTACTAATGTAGCAAGCCCCAGGAGCTCTGGAAACCTTACTCACACGCAGGAACACAACAACACAGAAGTGATTGTTATTTGGCTGCGGTCTTCTGTAAGGTGGAGGTATTTCACCAGTCGGGCTGCTCCAGTTCGAGCGATAACTCGCTATGCCCCACCTCTCTTAAACAAAATACACGAATTTTTATTAAAACTGTGCATTTACTTTAATTTCCTTAATAATTTATTTTAATGGTACAACGTATCGTCTAATTAGGTACATAATAGTTTCAAACAATTTCTAGACTATATATTTAATTGCAATAAAACATGCAATACTATTAAGTAAATAAATACTAATGTCGGGGCAGTTAATCATCCAACAATTAATATTAAATATATGTACACTAATGACATTTGGAGTATCGAAACCATAATTGCTCTACCAATATTACAGGGGTATTTAACTGCTCAACGAGTTACATGACAGATTAATTAGAGCTTATTAGAGCTATTAATTTATGTCTGACATATGCCAATTGCTAATACATGTTGGTAATATAATTGTTGTGCAATGATACTTGCCTGGAACAGTGAAGTTTGACATTTTTTGAAATATTTTCGTCTACATTTAAATTGAATAAGAACCTCAACTAATATAACGAATTGTTAAGATGTATACATAGTTGTGTATATGAAAAAACGTAATAAAAATAACAAATACTCTGGTTTATAAGCTTGATCGATCGGGATGCTAAATTATTCTCCAATTTTGCATCAAAAAATCGCAAAATAAATGATATAATTCAACAGATTATCCTCATCCTAAACTTTTAAGCACTCTGGTTTAAGCATTGAAAAACAATATTAAATTGTGCACTTTGGAAATCTTAAATTATATTCATAAGTATAATTAATAAATATTTAATCACTGTGTATTTATTTTAACCCCAAAGTATTAAATAAAGCACTTGTTTTTGACCACCGAAAAATCCATTTACCAACTACACAATAACTTAACAAAAAATACTTCTACAGTGGTTGACATACAAAACACGGCTGTTAGAAGAGCTATAAAAACTGATTTCTCTAATTTCAGGAACAATTTCGTCTTTCTAAAGTAATAACAATAAATCAAAGTTAATTGCCAAAGAAGTTAAGAACACAGTCAATTTATTCCACTGCTCTCCGTTTCATTATATCTCCACCGTCGTATTACCACGTACTCCTCAGCATTGTATTATATCCTACTTTATTTCCCCTTTATATATGTTGTAGGAAAGACACAAAGACCCATTAATTAAAACCACGAAAGGAACACCTCAAGTTGTATTAAATGTTAATCAAAATTAAATACGTGGAGCTTTCGGCGTGGTCCCAAATTATTCTCTACAAACAAATTTTCGAGTTTGAGTCTTGTATAATTACATGTAATTTGTACATAGGCTGCGGTCGTAGATAAGCGAGGAACAAGGACTTCTTACATTTGTAAGATAATGTTACAATGAGATTAAACTTTTATGTTACTTTAAAAATACGTTACATTTTTCATACTAAAAAAAGAAAAACAATACTGAAGTATATAAAAATCATTTACATTAAATAATTATTAAAATGTCAATAAATATATTTGGTAATAAAGTAGCAACACGTTTATTGACGTCAAAGTTTAGGTTTATAAATGTCACCGAATTAAATATAAAAATAAATTTGTAGTGTCTCTCTAAACAGTTGTCATTGGCAAAATAATTGCGTTGTTTTAAAACCATAAAATAAAAAAAGTCATTTTTAAGGAACATAAGGGAATAAAATAAAAAACTATAAGGGATTTTAGCGTTTAAACAATGATCATAACAAATAATATACAAATATATAACAATTTATGTGTAATAACATAGGTACATAAAAATGAGCCCTAGCCCTGGTTTCAACCAATATTTTACGATTCGTCATGTTTCAAAAAATGCCTATCCGTTTGTCTACGAGTCGTTAATTCTAATTTCAAATTAACTTTCCATATCAGCTGTCATCAGTCGTCTATCGGTAATTTTTAGCTTACGCTTCGTACATTTATTACTATTCGTAATTAGAACGGATAGTTTTACAAATATCGGAACTTGGCATAAATGATATGATTTTATGAAATTTTCGACCTTATCGATAGTATTCTTTTGAAAATATTTATGCTATCAATGAGCAATTGAGTAGCCTCTTATAATAAAGCCCCGGCTTTACCCGTGAGATACGTCAGGTGTCGCCGGTAGCGTTGTTGGGATTCTCCAGGGCGACCCCGTTCACTGTAATAAATAGTGTCCTAATTTCTTATTCTGTTATTAGGAAGTTTGATACGCTCAGTGTTTTGAATTTTAATAGGAATATTATTACCTTTTACCCGACTATGGTGAAACAAAAAGGAAAGGGTATGAAAGTTGGTATGTAAGGATGCTTGTAACTCTTTCACGATATAGGTACTAGATGGATTTATATATAATTTTGTACATATGAGTTTGAAAGAATAGGATAATTATATATAATACTTCTAATACCTAAATAATATGAAGGAAGTCACAGACTACCGCTGTTACTACCAATATTTTAAAATGTTTTCGATTTTACATTTTTTAGTGCTTTACGCCGCAAAAGCAAACTTGAAATATTTATTTAAAATAAGAAACAGAAAAAATTCTATTTATTTCTCCCAAACACTAAATATGTTACAGCAACAGAAAATTTTCATTTCCCAAACTAATTTTTTTTTTTTATAGTAGCGCAGTATATTGGCTCCTCCCAGCCTGATGGTAAGCAAGAGAGGAACCCACATCGCGATGATAACGGATTTGATATCAAAATATCCTATCCGTTAGCATCGCCATACTGGCCCGAAAGATGTTTCTTCACGCTCCTTTTTAAAAATTATTTTAATTGAACATAAAAATTTCATCTCCCATCATTAATTGTGGGATGATTTTTTTGTTTCCTTAAAAATGTGTTTCTTTTCCCGCTATACATACAAATCACTGAAAAAGATATTCAAAGACTTTCGTTTTTAGATGAAAACTATTAATTAAAGTATGACGACACTAGTACGTAAGAACGAATTCGCTGTTTACTAGATTTGGTGCGATCATAATAGTATCGATATTTTTAAAGCAATCAAAACTTTTGACCATTTTATAAAATTATAAGGTATGTTGGGGTAAGAGCGGATTCGTGAAAGTGCGGATAGTTTTAATAACTCCCAAACCAAGTACTATTTTTCAATACTGGCAACATAGAAAAGGACGCCATTTTGTAATGACTCAGATTTTATTAGGCAGTGTTAAGATTTCGACAAATACACGTGTGCTTATGAGCAAAATGTAAGGATTCGTAATTTTTAACAGATTTTTGCCAAATACGCTCTTTCCCCGGCTGTCATATTTCAAAATACAAGTGGAATACACTTAATTTGGTAAGTTTTTTGAGCTTATTATTCTTGTTGTAACATTTCTTTTTAGGTTAGAATTACGTATAACGTGTAGTTTAGCTTTTAAAATAGAATCCGCCCTTTCCCGTTTTCAAAGAGTATAATAAAAGGCAGTGGTTCTTAAACTTTTATTGAATGAGCATTTGTGTTTGGTCTGTTTCTGGGTGTAAATACATATTATAAGTATCTATTTAAATGCCTATTACTATTGTGAAATGATCCGATATACTTACATGAGGTTTGCATTAGCAACTTATATCCGAGTCAAAAGAAAAGTGATGACCTGTAATATTATTTATTCATATGTACGTAAATACATTCATTTGCCTTCGAGCAATTTTCAACTTAAAGCCAGGTTTTACCGCCAGTGGCGCCGCCAAAAATCGAAAAAAAGGAGCAATGAAATAAAGCCAAAAGTGGCCGTATTTGGCTGGCCTTAAAGCCACAAACATAGAGTTTAATATTGATTGAGGATTTTTGACAGATTTGGATAGGTTAATGTGTAGACGTATATACATGCTTTTATGCCGCTTTGGAATGAAATGTTTATTTCTTTTTTTCAAACACGTCCATAATGGAAAATGTGGGAACCATGCGTTTGCGCCATACCCTCTTTGATTTAAATTCCAGGTTGCTAAACGATTTTGAAAATATATCTTTTATTAAATTTTTAGGTCCAGAATGCCACGCAATTACATTAGAAAATCAGAAAGAGCTTCCAAATATACCAAAGAAGATCTAGAGATCGCAGTCGAAAAAGTAAAAAATAGAGAACTTACCAACTACGCAGCTGCTAAACTATACAATATTCCGACTTCAACATTAAACGATAGAGTTCTTGCAAAAAAAGGTTTGAAAAGTGATACCATGGGAAGACCACCAGCGTTATCGATGGAAGCAGAAATAAAGCTCGCCAGTTGTCTACGAACATTGGAGAAATGGGGCTTTGGCTTATCGAGAGAAGAGGTATTTGACGTCGTTACTGATTTTATAAAAAAAAAAATTTAAGTACCCCATTCAAGGATGACAAACCTGGGCCCGACTGGTTTATAGAATTTAGAAAACGGCACCGATTGTCCATTAAGAAACCACAATCAGTGGAATATATGAGAAAAAAGATGACTGACCCATTCGTGATTTTTGAATATTTCAGTCTTCTAGAGAAAACTTTGAAGGACTTAAATATTAACGACCGAAAATTAATATGGAATTTGGACGAAACGTCGATTTGTTTGGATCATACCTACGCCAATAGTATCTTGTCCCCATGATAGCGTATATACCAAGTTATGTTAACCCCTCAGATCAGATCGAAATGTCAAAAAAAAAATGACAGCAGGGCACCTCAGGGAGGATGATGTAGCATTCTGTAAATGCAAATGTACTTATCAATATATTTTCTATTTATGTTGCATCAAAATATCTTGATAATCGAAAGGATATATTTATTCTACGCGTTTAAAATTTTGAACCACAGTATAGACTGGATTACAAGAAATATATAAATTATCAAAAAAAATAATAGCCACAGACTAAGAAATTTTTCGCACTCAGAGTGTAGCTAATCAAAGAAGATAAATTCTTTAGCTTGTTTATAAAAAAATATTCTCTACCCACAAATTTTAGGTGTAAAATCAAGTGGGTCAGAGCGGTCGCCGGGTACCGCTTAGTGTTCAACGGAATGGCGCGATGACGTCACACGCGGTCCCCGGGGGCCGCTTGGGTGTTTAGGGGTAGTAATCTACGCTTAAAAAATACTTTGGGATTATAAGTTTTTTATGAGTTTGTTTATGAGATGCTTTGTAACTGATTACTAGTTACTTACTTATCGAAACCATTGTTGTTAATTAATACTATTAGCCTGTTTCAAATATATCGATAATTTATCAATAAGCAACTTAACTGCGTACGCCCTTACTTGATACAATATCTGATACATAACATCATACATTGATAGCTAAGTAGCCTGCTTAAGCTATAGTTGGATTTCTCCCTCAGCATCTTGATTAACGTAACCCCTCGCGACGTAATGCCGTGAACTCGTCTTCATGAACGTCATAACTTGTTGAGATCCCCCCCCCCCCCCTCGATATCTATCAGTTAGTTTAATACTTAACTGAGTAAGTTCAATAGTGTTTATTGACTTTGGCGAGGTTTTATCCCTTTGAGAGTTATAAGGCTGTAGCTTACTTGGAGAAGAAGGAATACGTGATGATGATTGGTTCAAAACAATGTCTCTATTTAGTATGTTAGATGTTCAAAATACAATAAAAATATAAAATGCTTAAATGAAAAAAACGATTTTAACACAGCACATTCAAGCACTTTGAAATAGCTAAAAGGAAGACTTAATCAAGTAGCTTTAAATAATGTATTTAGGTATTTCATATTGTTTATTTATTTATTTACAGCAGTAAAATAAACAAAAGGTGTAAATTTATGAAAAAAAAATGCTCAAATCTTACTGTTCTTAAAATTAGTGTCAGGATGTCTTAAACAATAAGTTTGATTTTAATAGTTAATTTCACAAGTAATACAAACTAATTCTAAAACATATACCTTCTTTAAGCAAATAACAATAGCAATACATTCTGCTTTGCCAAACTAGGATTTTACATTTTTATATTATATTTTATTATTTTCACGTCACTATTCAGACTGTACTAGCGTAAAAGACGTGTGAAATTTGCACTCTTTATTTAAATAAATAAAAATAAAATAAAAATAAATATTGGACAACATCACATACATTGCTCTGATTCTGTGGTAATTACCTAAAACACTTGTGTTACAGAAATCAGAAACAGCGACGGTACCACAACACCTAGATCCGAGACAATATAGAAAAGTTCGTTTCCCATATTGACCCGACCGGGGATCGAACCCGGAACCTCAGAGATGGTGCGACGCCAAAGTCCGACACGCTCGCCTCTCGGCTACGGAGGTCGGAAGGAGGTTAATTAACTTTAGGTTAAGTAATTGATATTCAATAAAAGTCCTTTTTGTTACTTGAATATTTTAATGAAGTAGGTCTAATTTGTCCAAACAGTGTTTTATTCATGGTCACCCCAAAACGTCGTATTTCTCTTGAAACAATTATTCTCACATATAAAATTTTAGTGTTCCACCCTGTAATTTTCACATACAAACTTTAGGCATTCCATTTTTAGTTTGAGCACGAGGTTCAAAGCAAACTTGCGTTTAATTTCAAACTAGATCCTACTGTAGATCTATATAGAGTTCCCGTTCTAGTTCATGAGTTAGTTCAAGAGTGAATGCGTTCATTGGCTCGGGTATGCGGGATGAGTCTGGGAACAATCTTTATATTAATGAAGTCTGGAAGCTATATATTACTTAAGAAATACTCATAGATTTAATATCAATTAAGGCAATTGTGTTAACAAACTTAATAAGCTCTAATTATTGTTTTTTGTCACCTTACTAAATTGTGATAATATTATATTTATTCGTATATTTTTCATTGACTAAACGCGACTATTTTTTAACATATATAATATAGTGCTTATTGCGAATTAGCAATATTTATCTAATATTATTTGTGTATTTACTTAATTTATCGCGTCGCCATATAAATTTTTGGGTAGAGAAGACAGAATTTTATAGAGAGACAAAACGTTGTCAGGATCTTAAAAGATATAGTATGATAGTTTAAACTCAAATATGGATTAAACACTATCTCGTCTGTGTTGTAATTATTTTGGTGGATTTTTCGAACGCGAAAACCGTCATTGATGTAATTTCTTCATAATTAATAACACAGTTTGCTCTTCTTCCTTGACTTAAACCACTATATTTTCAGCTCAAATATATGTTGTTCACTGGTAAGAAAACTACATTGAGTCCACGTTTTTTTTTTTGTTTTTTATATTGCACTTCAAGATTGACCTCATCTCACCTGATGTTAAGTGGTAATGAGGTCCTAGCTTAAGGGTGACCAGTACAGCATAATAAATCTGTTACTGGACTTGTCGCCCTTACCTTGAAGGCTTGACCCCTGCTACTAATGTAGCACCCCCCAGGAGCTCTGGAAACCTTATTCACACGCAGGAACACAACAACACAGAAGTGACTGTTATTTGGTTGCGGTCTTCTGTAAGGTATTTCACCAGTCGGGCTGCTCCAGTTCGAGCGATAAATCGCTATGCCCTACCTCTCTTAAATTTATTTTAAACGAGCAATAAAGTATAAATACCTAACTCATTGTACAAATCTGCAAATTAATAGAGGTTTACAGCAACAAAATATTCCAACGAACGTTCCAAATACTGTTTTGTTTACATGCAACTATTGCAAAATGACGAACAGTTCAAATTCTAACAATTCGAACTAATTCGAAATAATTCGTTCGCCGCATTTCTATTGTCAATAAACCCATTTACCTGTTCGGTGCTGATTTAGCGTTTACCGAAACTAAAATAGAACTGGATTTCGTATTTACTAGTTTTGAATATCGAGTGAAATTAACAAATGTAAATCTGTGGCCTGGTGCTAAAAGGGCCAAAGTACGTTAATATTGATTATTGATATTGGCCCTATTAGGACCAGGCCACACAAATAATGGTTGCTTAAAGCCCCATATACAGTGCGATCTAGTCGTTTCATGCCCGGTTAAATATAATTTTTAATACGATCCGTTTAAGTTACTGATAGTAACAAATTAGTTGAGGCATAAGCTAAAGTCTTTTCAGAATCATAGTTAGTTGGAGAAAAACGAATTGTCATTTTTTAAACATTACAAATCTATACTCTATACTAATATTATAAAGAGGAAAGGTTTGATTTTTTGTTTGTTTGTTTGTTTGTATGAATTGAATAGGCTCCGAAACTACTTGGCAGATTTAAAAAATTCTTTCACCGGCGGGAAGCTACACTATCTACGGGTGACATAGGCTATATTATATTTTCAAAAAAATTAGGGATCCTTACTAAAACTTCCAAAATGTAATTAAAATTCCTTACATCGCGTGCGCTGCGAAAACTATTGATGATAGAACAAAGTCATGCACTACGACTTTGCAGAACTCATCATTATCTACAAAAAGTGTCGGGATAGCATATGACTAAATATTATAGTTATGTCACAATAAGCGGTTTTGTAATCTAAAAAATTTATTAATATGCCGCCTCTTTTAAAGGCTCTTTATTTGTACCTTGGTATTAATCCTTATCAAAATAAATTACTTTATATTCAAGATAGCTTCAATACCTTTACATAACTTTTTGAATTATTCAATTCGGACATTTAATTCGAAAGATATCATGAGTTTAATAATGCAAGTATTAGATAAAAGTCGCTTGGTTGCCGCTCACCGCGCTCAGCTAGCCAGCATGCGATGTAGGCTCCAAGCGTCACGGGTCGCTATATTAGATATAGCTAGAAGTGGTCATGTATAAAAATAAAAATATATATCTATACTAATATTATAAAGAGGAAAGATTTGTATTTTTGTATGTTTGTTATGGATAGGCTCAAAAAGTACTGGGCCGATTTAAAAAAATCTTTCACCAATAGAATGCTACATTCTTCCAATTTGACATAGGCTACAAAATTAGGAATCCTTAGTAAAATTTGAAAAAAATCAACAGAAAAGCGGGAAAGAATTCTCTAAGGCGAAACGAAGTTCGCCGGGACCGCTAGTAGTAAAATATAGGTACCTGGCATCAGACAAATGATTCAATCATCGTTATGAGGATATTAAACGGTTTCTGGATTCGATTCCCAGTTGAAGCAAATTATATTTCTGATTTACGTATGTACTTACATAAAGTAAACATGCATTTTGACGACCTCCGTAGCCGAGAGGCGAGCGTGCCTGACTTTGGCGAGCGCCATCTCTGAGGTTCCGGGTTCGATCCCCGGTCGGGTCAATATGGGAAACGAACTTTTCCAAATTGTCTCGGGTCTGGGTGTTGTGGTACCGTCGTTGTTTCTTATTTCTGTAACACAAGTGCTTAAGCTACTTACCACAGAATCAGAGCAATGTATGTGATGTTGTCCAATATTAAAAAAAAAAAAAACAAATTATACTAATAGTAGCAACTTTATTTAAATGATGCTAGACTGTGCTTATTATGCTGTAATTATCATATAAGCTATGTGTTATAAAACTCCCGTCAAAACTGCGAGACTTTTCAAAGCTTTCAAAAATAAAAAAAAATCTATGTCGTATTGGTATATGCACGGCTTATACATCTATACGCATTTAGTATAAAAATATGACTTTAACATTACCAACAGTAATTTTGTTTATAAACCATCATGTTTGCCGTACTTTCATGTTAAGTGTATTAGAATAATTAATATGCATTTTGTGTCCACAATGTAATTATTGAAATACAGATTTCCACAAATTAGAACTTCAGGAAATGCGGTAGTTAGTAACTCAATTAAATAACACGGTTTGCACGAATTAGCGCCAAATTTGAGCAGTAAGCTGAAACCGGGATTTGAACGATTTACTGTCAATTGGAAATTCAAAGTTAATAGGTTTATTAAATCAGTGGTTACTGATTTGAGCAAACATGTGATTAGTTTGATGTCTAAATTTATCATTAATTTGTGTGTTCAATTTTGCTATTATGTCATAGTAATTATATACCTACTTATTTTCCAAGTAAGTTTTATTAAGAGAGGTAGGGCAAAGCGACTTATCGCTTGAACGGAGCAGCTCAACTGGTGAAATACCTCCACATTACAAAAGACCGCAGCCAAATAACAATCACTTCTGTGTTGTTGTGTTCCTGCGTGTGAGTAAGGTTTCCAGAGCTCCTGGGGGGTGCTACATTAGTAGCAGGGGTCAAGCCTTCAAGGTAAGGGGGACAAGTCCAGTAACAGATTTATTATGCTGTACTTGTCACCCTTAAGCTAGGACCTCATTACCACTTAACATCAGGTGGGATGAGGTCAATCTTGAAGTGCAATATAAAAAAATATATATTAATCTGTTTCTCTAATATCCTTCAAATATTTTCAATGTCAAAATGTTTTAATGTAAGTATGAAAAGATCTTTGTTACTATTTTGCGTGGGGAACTAGCAAGAGCGGGGGCACTTGCTTATTTCCCAAGCAAGGGGTTCCACCAGAATACCAGCGCTGCTGCGGCGTTAAAAATGTTGTAGCGGCATTTGCTGAGGTGGAACCCAAATTGGCCTCACAAGATATTGATAATAATAATGTTCTGTTAAATTGTCTTGCGTTGTGTTTGTATGTATATTTTGTGATGTCAATAAATGTATTTTCTTTCTTCTTTCTATTTTACGCAAAAACTACCCACACAATTAATCAAATATTTCGTCATACATTTATGTTACTTACAACACTTTTGAATCGTCATTGAATACTTTGCTATAGCTACTACCAAAAAGATACCGGCCTGAAATTCAGTAGATATATGACAGTGGCAATTTTAAACTCATTACTATTTACTGAATGGATTTGATAAACATTGTTTCGTAACTAGTCCGTTCCTAAAAAAAATACACGGGGTACGTTATATCCCAGCAACACTTTAGTACAAAATAAATGACGACCACAATCAATTAGATTGCAAAGTTTAAGAACTTGTTAGAACATTATCTTTATGTCGTATAATGGATATAATCGTTAGAAATGACCTCTGCTGCAAGAACTATCGTATCTATACTTACTAATATTATAAAGCTGAAGAGTTTGTTTGTTTGTTTGAACGCGCTAATCTCAGGAAGGACTGGTTGGAACTGAAAAAATATTTTTGTGTTGAATAGACCATTTATCGAGGAAGGCTTTAGGCTATATAACATCACGTTGCAACTATTAGGAGCGAAGAAATAATGGAAAATGTAAAAAAACGAGGAAAATTATTCATCCTTGAGGGCTTCCGTTGCGTGCGGGGTTGAAAAGGGGGCTGAAAGTTTGTATGGAAACCGAAATCCACGCGGACGAAGTCGCGGGCGGCCGCTAGTATGTTATAGTTGTTTTTATTATATTTAATGGATTTTAGATTACCAACGCACTTTTTTACTGTTACCACTCTCCTAAACAAACTGTCAACATTACCTAAGAGTTAACTAGTAGAGAATACTCGTAGTATTACATCCACTTGTTGAACTTTTTTATGCAATGTAACTTTAAACTAAATATTCAATACAACTAGCATAAACTTTGTGTTTCTATTCCAGCAGTTACGATACCGTCCCAATGGCCAAATTCTTGGGTAAATTTTGGGGCATTCAACATCAGAACAGATGGCACCCTCAGCTTGTTGGCTTTGGCCCCATAAGTCAGGGCGTTTGCCAACCAGATGAGCGCATCCCCACCACGACTAATGGATCCGATTTGAACGGCCTGACTTAGAAGGTATTTGGGCACCGAAACATATATCTAGTTAGCTAAAAGCTTGCTGTTTCAATTATTACAATAACACATTTATTTACTAGTTAAGTCAATAACAAAACTTGGTTAATTCTTGATGAAGGTCGTAAAATTATGTGGCAGCTTTTTAGATTCAGAATAACGTCTAGAAAATGTATTTGAAGGATTTTACTGCACGGTAAAAATTGCAAAATAAACTGACAATTAAGTTGCAAAAAATTATTTAATTTTTTTGGCTTTTATTCAAAACCAAATTAATATTTAGGAAAATTAAACAAGCAAAAATAATACCCCTTAATTATATCTGTAAAGCCAATTTCTGTAAATTTTTCTGTGCAATAAAGTGTATCTATCTATCTATCTATATCCCATGATAGTATAAAATATTGACTGATATTTATTGAATTTATCTGTTTCATAAACACACAGAAACGCAACAAACCACATTATTCATTACACAAATTGGTCCTGGTTGGAGATTGAACCCACAACCCTTCATCTAACAGCCAGAAAGGCTAACCATTACTCCATATCAAACCAGTCAATATTAGTTGTTTAGTTCCAACTACTCACTTCGTTTATTCGAAGCAATCTTCCCTTTATCCCAGTCGCTATCCTTGTTTATAATCTACAGAAGATTGCTATCTCTCCAGCGCTTCTCGTAGTTAAATTCAAATCAAATCTGCATCTGAGATGTGCCTAATTCTCCCAAATTGATGTATCCGCCTCCGCTTGGCAGCGTGCGGAGCGTTTGAGCGGAGACTTAGCGGAGGTTTTGGCACGGGCTCCGCAAATATTAAGGGTAACGTACACACCTACATGGGGTTGCGAAAGATTATGCTGTAAATACGAGCTGTGGGAATTAATTAATTGATTTGGTAGATAGAAATACAAATGGAAGTTCTTATCTTTGTTACACAAAATTAATAGACAAAATGCTTTGGTGATACAATTCATGAGATCAGCCAAAAATTCTGTTCTAATTAGTTGATTTTCGAAATATTTTTTTTAATCCATTGTTTTTTTTTGCTTGTTTCAAAACTACAGCGAATTTCGACTTTGAATGATAAAATGGCTAAACATTTTACAGCTAGAATAGAGCCAGCGTAATTTCGCATTCATCGCGAAAGAATATTAAGCCTCAGACGTACAGAGCAGGCGAAGACGAATTTCGTGTCATACTGTGAATTATGTAGGTACGCCGAACGAGAGCGGCTCGGATGAAGAACATCCTTGAATATGAGATAAACCATTTTTAAACGAGAATTTCTATTAAATTTTACAGTTACGGCAATCAGATGTAAACTTTTGTTCTTATGAAGCTTAAATCAAATACTTCTTTATTCGAGTAAATTACTTTTAAATCGCCATAGTATAATGCAAAGTGACTGTTCGGAGCCTAGTTTACTGAGAAGATACCGATAAGAAACTCAATAGATTAATAACAATAGCAGAAGCTAACTCACTGCTATGTGTAAAATACTTTGAATTAAGTCATACTACGTTACTAGTTACTATGTACATATAAATGCTATATACTGCTTGCAATTCAGTCTATTAAAACACTGAAATTTCTATGTCATAAAATGCATAACGATTTTATTAATTACTATGATATATATTAAAAGCAACAATGATTAAAAGTACCTACTTATACCCTGAACCTGTTATATTTTACTAACCTAAATACAAATGATTGTTAACTTAATTAAAAAATATGACTATTCAGAATTTAATTTGAGTGTTCAAATCTAAAAAAAATGGTCCGGGTAAACAAATAGACACTTACTGAAATTAGTTATAAATTTTTTTGCTTATCGAAATATCTTAAGTGATTTTATTAAAACAAATTGTACTGATATTTTTCATTATCACTAACTTTTTTGCAATACAAATGTAGTATTTGCTTGAAAATCTTACGAAAACATCTCAGTTACTCGCATATACTGCAGTAATGTAATCACAACACAAGCTCGGAGATGACTTACAAGTCATAATATGTGTTATGATTATGACCCGGCCGCATCTGGCATAACCTCACATACACATATTATATGCAAACATAATATTGTTATCTTATATATTATACATTTTGAGGGTAAGTTCAAATCGTTTGAGTGAAAATTTGATGAAAGTTGAGTTTACATATACACTTACTTTTTTAACTCCACGACCGCGGTACTCAAGTTTATGATAATATGATAGCCAACATACCTGAAACAATGAAAACATATGATTATTCGAATTTTTTCTATACAAATGTATACATATTTGTACATATTCTTCCGTGAAAAAGGTCAGACATAAAAGATGGTAAATAAAATAAAAACTACGACTTTTTTTTATCGAGAGGGTAATGCCTACCACACCGTCACTCTCTCCGGGGAACAGAGTAGAGTGGTGTGTCGGGCTCGCACCAACCAAAACCCTTGCCAAAACAAATAGTTATAAAGACAATTTATATCCCTTAAAATTATTCAAGCCTCCACCCATTATTCATATGCAAATAGTGAATGTATTAAATTTTCCAAGAATTAAATGAAACAGCTACCAGCGCTTCGCAGGAAGCCATTTGTTATAAAACGCATATCACTTCCCGAGCGAGCTCTTACAGACGCGGCTATGGCCCGTGAAACGACCTGGTACACAGCTGTCATGGTAAGTTGAACACATAGTGGGACAAGAAATGAGATTACGGCAAAGAAAACAAGTTGACGGGTTTTTAACCCCTTAACGTTTGAATTATTAAAGAGATGAAATAAAAATTATGTTTGTGCGAAAATATGTTTATTTATACTTAAATATTGAGATCAAATTATGAAACATTTTTTTTAACTTATATTATAGAAGTTATTAAACGACGCCACATATGGCTTCGTATGCAGTCTAGCCAACTTATGTTCAGTCATATATGGCTTCGTGTGCATTTATGAAAAATCATTTTCTAATATCTAATCTATTCTAATCTATTCTTCGTGAAATTCTTTGAAACAATTTCGTTTGTCATTATAACACAAAAACACGAAAAATAGATAAAAGAGGCAAAACCCAACAAAAACCAAGCTTCTCTCGTATTCTTGAAAGTCAAGAAAATGTGTTCATATTTTTTTTTATGCCTTTACTCACCTTTTTGGTATTTATTTATAAATTTTTAAGTAGCACTTTTTTCCTTGTAACCGGCCTGCTGCACGCGCTGAACATAACATTCAAAATATTTGACTAATAACATTTGCAAGTAACAAATTATACACGTTCCGTTTTACAATGAAAATCAGCTTCTGATGTAAGCTAGTTTTTTAAGATGGGGTATATAATTAGCCCGTAAAAAAATCATGAACTTTAGCATCCATATATGGTCTCGTATGCGATAAGGGGTTAAGTGCTTAATAGGTATAGAAGGGGTTTGGTCTTACAAATGGATTACCAAAAAATATAAGGCACATTTTTTTACAAAAACCTGTTAAAATTTATAGCAATGTCATTTTTTCACACAGTTTATACGAAACTGTAACATAAAATACTTTTCAGAAGTTTTTAGTTTAGTTTAGTGTTTAAGGCAGTAATTCGTAAAAACTGTGCAAATAAGTGTCGTAGCGAAAACCTTTAAAGCAATCTAATACCCGGTTCCAATGTTTTAAAAACGATCCAGTCTAGTTACGAATAAAAATAAATTATACGAGGCGAAAGTTAAAAACGATCGACTGACGACTGTTGACAGCTGTATGGTACGGTATTATTTAACGACTCGTAGTCGGTTGGAGAAAAACTGTTACTCATTTTTGACATAATATTAGGAATCGTAATGTAAGAAACGTATGTTCTTTACTAAAAGTGGAAGTACTTCCGCCGAGCTAGGTGTTATCTGCTCGGGGACCAAGGCCCAACTACCAATCTTGGTTCGTTGTATATATACTTAGTGGCGACGAAAACTCTGATATCGCGATGTAGGATATCGATGTCATGCATTACGTATGGAGCGTTGTTTACTACGCCAATTCTGCTGACGCTGTATTTGTGTCGATTTGTAGGTCGGCACAGTAAAATATTGGAACCGGGTATTAGAAAATTTTTGTTAACATGTCAAAAGGATAACCATGTGTCATTTATTTTTTTGTTGTTAAACTGTTGGACTTATTAGAAATATGAGCCATCTACCTTTTTTCAAACAATTCGAAACTCGATGAAATCATTAAAATTAACAGTGAAGTACGCCAGTTTTATCGGCCGACAGTACACGCGAGCCCGGTTGATGCATGGATATTGTTGTGAGAAAACAATGGACTCAAAAAACGCAGCTTCAACTGCATGTTATAATAATAAATTTGGTTCGCTGCGACGCTTTTAAGCTGAGCGAGGTGACCACGTGCTGTGAAAAAGGAAAGTTTTCCTCCGTTAATCAGTCGCAAATTCAATAGTTATAATAGTGATCCCAGTCATTTCTGTTCAACAAGAACATACTAATCAAACCAACTCAAGTTAATATTTTTACACTAGCTTGCTTTATTTCGGTATACAAAGTAAATTCATGTTCTTCAGTTTATGAAAAAATAATGGTCTTTTCACTGCATTAATCTCAAGGTTTCACTACTTTGTTTTTCCTGTGAAAACAAAATTAATAATTTTAATCACAAAAAGTTCGCCCTACAAAATCGTTACGCCAACACAGCCAACAGACGTTTTATATTAAACCTCGAAAGGCCACAAACTTTTTAAAGTAAAATTGAAATCAAAGACAATACAAAAGTAATTAAATCTAAGCATACCACAAAGATTTTCCTTTTGAGACACTAAGGTTGTTTTATCATGGCTCAAGAAGATGTTGAAATCCAGTAGTTTAACTTTCCTAAATGTTTATTTAGGAAAGTTAAGAAATTGTGTGGTAAAAACTAAATCGTATTTCATGGCCACCTTATTGATTTAAAACCGCTCGCTCGCTCAGCTCGCTCAGCTCGCCGGTATTTATCAATGTTTTTTACTTATTCACCGCCGCTTCGATTGTTGGACGCAACAATTGGCTGACGTGGATT
Organism: Glyphodes pyloalis; assembly: GCA_037074685.1. Taxonomy (NCBI): domain Eukaryota; kingdom Metazoa; phylum Arthropoda; class Insecta; order Lepidoptera; family Crambidae; genus Glyphodes; species Glyphodes pyloalis. The sequence continues at coordinate 1,058,535 of JAYKKO010000050.1, forward strand.
TTAGCGAAACAGACTTGCCACTTTTTGTTCGGTTGTACAAAAGGAACGGCTAATATATAAGTTTGAACGGAAACTGCTGAACTATTTGTTCCTACCCATTGCTGTTAAAGTTAATATTGTTTTAATTCGCTTCCGAATCCATACTTTTGTATTACTAACAGTATTGTGGCAGGATCTCATTAGTTTTATTTATATCAATACATAGACGAAGAATTAAGGTAGCTAGGCTATGAGTGGTTATTACCTATATCTAAAAGTAAAGAAAAGGCTTGAAACAAGCTCAGTTATATTTATTATTGTGTTAATTACTTATTTACAATATTATTTTAATAAATCTGTTTTACATTTTACTCAACCTCTCCTAAAATCAAATCCAAGACCCCAGAATCCACCTTTTAATATTTAAAACGTGAAAGTTTTTTAGTACATACGGATGTCTGTATATTTGTTACTCTTTTTCGCAAAAAATACTATATGGGTCTGGATGAAATAAAGTAGGAGGGAAGACATACTAAATTAACTTCAATCATTCTTTTCATTCCAAAATAACTTAGCTAGTAAATCATAATAAAAATCTTCTGAGAAAGTGTTAGCTTTTTTTTTATATTGCACTTCAAGATTGACCTCATCCCACCTGATGTTAAGTGGTAATGAGGTCCCAGCTTAAGGGCGAAAAGTACAAAAAAGTCAAGCTAGACTAAGAGTCTGTGTTTCAAATCATCTTATTATTAGAACATTTACATACTTAAATTAATTTCATTAAAACCCTTTCCCAATACCATTATTTTGCAAACCAACGGGGTTAACCATGAAAAGTATCATGTCTGCGTCACCCATTTAGTCCCATAGCGCCACTTTATGATCCATCGACGCGTGTGACAGCCGATAAATATTAAACTGCTTGTTCGGTTACTAAAAACTGGTCAAGCGCGAGTCGTCGTCATACATAAAGGTTCAACATAAATATCAGAAACAATTTGAACCCACGACCGTTATGAATTGCACGTGAAGGACTTGCACAAAATGTAATGGAATAGTAGACTGAAGACAAGTATTATTACATTAAAATGTGTTTTATGTTTGTAAGCGGCATTTTAATGAGCAACAGAAGGTTGATTTACACATACTGACATATACAAAAGAAAATAAAACTAAAACAAATTGAAGTATAAGAGCATAGCTAAACGGAATGTGAAGGTAGGATCACAACAGTCACTAACATACTAAGCTAATACAAGTTATCGCAAGCGATAAGCCAATATGGAACAATAGTTTTCCAAATTAACCTGACCGGAAATCGAACTTGGGACCTCGAGAGATGGCTGGGCGCCAAAGTCCAGCCCACTTGTCTCTCGGTTACGAAGGGTATTAAAGTCAACAAAGATAAAGTTTTCTGGAGAGATCCAAAAAAAAGAAAGTTTATTTTCCAAATTGACCTGACCCGGAATCGAACCGGGATCACAGAGATTGCTCGATGTTAAAGTCCGACCCGCTTGCCTCTTAGATACGGTATTCGTCAAAATCAACAAGGGTTCAGTTTTCCGAAAGAACCTTAAAATAAAACTCCATAAATACTAAAGCATATTGAATTATTCGCGGCGCATGATTGGGTGAGGCAGTAAATTTTAAATAAAGTTCACCTAACTTTATTAGGCGTCCAATATTTTAGGGGTGAATAAATTTTAAAGCAAACATCACTTTGTCAAATTTGTTGCAAGTATTCATCGATACAGTTTTAGGCGGCAAAACATTATATTCTTTATTTTTTATTTCAACGACCTCCGTTAGCCGAGACGCGAGCGGGCCGGACTTTTTGTCGCGCCATGTCTAAGGTCCCGGGCTCCATCCCCGATCAGGTGAGAAACGTACTTTTGTATATTGTCTGGGGTCTGGGTGTTGTGGTACCGTCGTTGTTTCTGATTTCTGTAAGACAAGTGTTTTAGCTACTTACCACAAAATGAGATCGATGTACGTGATGCTGTCTAATATTATTATTTATTTTTGGACTTATGCACTTGAAAATAGGGAAGCGGAATAAAAATTGTTTTTTTTTCGTTTTTAACATTTAAGTAGAAATAAACATAAACACCAGCTTATAAATCCAAGAACAAGATATGCCATGTATAAGATACTCTTCGAGGGACCATAGTTTTTTAAATGTTTACCAAATTAAGTATATAAATATATATTTTAAAAACTTAAGAACTACCTACATCAAAAAACTGTAAATATTTCGTTGAGGCCTCGGAGGCAAAATAAAAACAGGAAAATACTAATGTATCTCATTGTTATTTGTAAGAGAGGTAGGGCATAGCGATTTATCGCTTGAACTGGAGCAGCCCTTACAGAAGACCGCAGCTAAATAACAATTACTTATGTGTTGTAGTGTTCCTGCGTGAGTATGGTTTCCAGAGCTTCTGGGGGGTGCTACATTAGTACAGGGATCAAGCCTTCAAGGTAAGGGCGATAAATCCAGTAACAGCTTTATTATGCTGTACTCCTCACCCTAAAACCACTTAATATCAGATGGGATGAGGTAAATTTTGAAGTGCAATATAAAAAAAAATAGTACTTTCGTTTGAGTAATACTTTTATTTACACTAAAACCAAAGTAAAGATCAACAAATATCGACTACTGTTGCCCTCAAATGCACCAAAAATTCACCCAAAAATTCACTATTTGCATATTTATAGAGTTAAGACGGACCAAACGCAGCTGTCACTCTGACACAACACCACGTCAGAATACACTTTAGACTTTGCACCGACCTATGTCGCGCGCATAAGATCTAATTTTGTCCTGCAAGTGTTTACCATGACTGTACACTCTTATCTGCTTGCATTTTAATGTCACATTGCAGACTGTTTACTTTTTACAGGCTTAAACGTTCACCCCTGAGTTACGTCGTGTGTAAATAATTTTAATGCATTTGTAAGATGCGGTTCGCGGCCTGAGTAAATGTTTTGATAGTGGGACGCAAAGTAAACGCCCTTCTTAGTATCGAACCCCTATCCTCCCTTTATTTGGTTCGTCTCAGGGATTGAATCAGGCTCAGGAGGTCTGAAGTCCGATACCACAATTCCAATAATTTATTTATTTATTTATTAGGCTTATCAACTATATCGACAAAGTTTCTTAGTTTAGTAACATGTGTTATGGAACTTAGATTAATGTGCAACAGATTTACTGATAAACTCAACTTGCTCCATAAGATGAACAATTACAAATTCGCCTTAAATATAGCATATAATCGTTCAAACGATCTTAAGGAAAGGCATAATAAGAACACATACAATTCATGGCATCAAACGTGAAAAAAAACCTAACTATCTGCAGGACCCAACGTGTACATTGGTAGAGAATGCACCTAGCATTAAAATCCATCTTTCTTACTTAAGTTCTAATAAGATTTAAGTTAGCACTTAGATACAAACATAAATATTATTAGTTCATTGTTTGCATATGTAAGTAAAATCTGTAAATAAACTTTAATTTTTTTATAATATCAACGATAATTAACGATGAAGAGATTACAGGGAACCTTGAACCTCTTCAACTACGTAGAGACATTGGTTCATTAAGCGTCTTTTATCGACTTTATTATGGTGAGTGTTTAGAGGAACTATTTTCCCTTATCCCTCCCTCTCTTTGCCTTCGCAGAACCACAAGAGCCGGCCAACGATGTCATCGCTTCACCGTGGAAAATATTCTATCACGAACAAAAACAATTTGGTAACTCCTATCTTTGCCGAACTATAAAGAAGTGGAACTCGTTGCCGGCTCATGTGTTTCCTCCTTCCTTTGACATGGATTCCTTCAAAAGGAGCGTGAAGAAACATCTTGTGGGCCAGTATGGCGATGTTAACGGATAGGATATTTCGGCATCAAATCCGTTGTCATCGCGATGTGGGTTCCTCTCTTGCTTACCATCAGGCTTGGAGGAGCTAATATACTGCGCTACTATAAAAAAGGGCCGGGAAATTCTAAAGATGCAAAGGTTCTCACAGAATTGACATTTGAACGCATTACTTCCTCTGAGCCGATGCCGAAAAGAAGACAGATCCAAGTTCAACTCTACAATGAAAGGTTAAATCGGGCATCTTTCACGAAAAACTGAAATGGATCTAATGCAATTCTTATATGGGTTGGCACATATTTCCCACATCATAAAGAAGTAAAGTATAAAATCATTATTTTTTAAATATTCCACGTACTTTCTTAAAGCAATACATTTTTGATGAGTACTAAATACAGCTGTTTTCTTTCAACATTAGTCATACATAGTATAAGATAACAATTGTTTTTGTATGAAACAAAATTCACTTCTACGGTTTTTTAATTTATTTTGAAATTTCAAGAGATTGCATTTGCATTATGTATATGAATTGACTTACGGCGAAACAAATTATCGGATAAATATCGATCAGCGAAACGAATACTATTTAATATGACTATCGGCGATACGAGTGTTCGTAGAACTATTAAATGACAAAACGAATGCACGTTCAAATTATCATCGGCGAAACGAGTATTTCGGAGATTTTTCAATCGGAGAAACACGGTCGGAGTTATGATTTACACTCTGAAAAAGCATGTTTTAATCATTTGTTAGAGCTGTAACTCTGTGAAATGTAGTGCTAGGTAATGAAAAACCTAGCTGCCGGTTGCTAGTTCAAAATGAAACCTGAGCTAGATAAACTTCTTTCTTTGCCGCAACGTTTTGATTTGACAAATAGCCCAGTTGAAAGCTGTGCCTAAATAACTGAAACACACTGACATTCGCAAATCGGAACGTATGAACTGCAGTAAAGTTTGTACCGATTTTTATTTTGTGTTTTTATGTCAAAGATGCGCTTTTATGTTCACTTGGTACATGCGTAAGTTTTTTTGCGCCGTAGCGCAATTACAATATAACACAATGATCTAGCAATACTAGCTGGACTTGAGTTAGCGCCAGGATTTTTTGATGAGTACTAAACATCTGTGATATCTGTTTCGTTGTGCTGATCAATCACATTGTATGAGTGAGAATCAAGTAAGATTGGTTGGAGGGTAGTCAAAGCAAAACCATGATTGTTTCAAACAAAAACATTGATTTTTATTGATTAGCGGTCATTAAAGTATGAATAGTTTTTGTTGCTGACGCAAAACCCTTTTGCTTATTTTTTTTATATTTCTTTACTTATATATATATAAAGCTTTATATAATATAGATATAAAGTTTGATATATAGTCTAACTGTAGTCACAGAAAAAAATAAACTATTTTGTCTTTTCTTTTTACTTATGTGCGCTTGTGGTGAACTAAAGGTCCATTCACTGATAACTAGCAAAGTATTTTCATGGGCCCTATTAAAATATTTAAATACGCACCCAGTTAAAAGTAGCGTGTCAAGTGGACAGCTAACTTGAAAACGCGTACTAAAGTGTTTGCTTCTAAGGGATCTAAATATTAAATTCGCGTGTGATATGGTTAAAATAACATAACCAATTATCACAAATGAAGGCTCCACGGCAATAATGATGAATGTCCAAAATATCAAAATATGTAATCAACGTCATTCGGTCACTTTATACATGCAGCTAGTAATTTTGTTTACTAACCAGGCAATATGGCTTCCAGTCCAGAGATTTATTTATTTATTTGAGCAAATAAAACGGCAAATGCCAGTTACATTAATTGAATTAGACACATCAAAATACAAAATTACAATTAGTTACTTTACAAAGGACAGGCACTCTCATACGTCTCGCTCACAAAATCTCAGATAAAACCGTTCCTGATATTTGATTTGATTTTACACGTCTAGAACGCTCAGTGTCCCAGGTATTCACGGCAATAAGACTGAATTTTGGACAACGTTTATAAACTTACCATCGCTTAGCATAAATATCAATAAACACCCTCAAAGTCAGAAATAGAGAGACGTAGATGAATACGCAAACAAACGCTAGTTTCAAATAAAATTTACTTAATAACCAATCCTACCGCAATGGCTCAACGTAAACGCACAATTTGCACTGTAAACCAACAGTTAACAAGCTCACAGCATATTAACGTAGCGACCGCGTCTACCTAATGGACGGACAAATTTCACATTAGCGCATTTGCACTCAGAGGGTGAAGTAAATCCGTGTGTTAATATCAATAAAAACTCATTGCCCGTCTCTTTGCACGTTACACAGAACCAGCTTGTTTTATATAATATATTCTGTATTTTGGATACAAGTTCAAGGTCACACTTTAGAGACGTTTGTTTCACTTTAGTGCGTTCTTTTTGAGTAAAAAAAATATAATTAGATATGACAATGTCATTGTAAGAGGAAATGTCTGAAATATTATTATGGCTAAATAAATTTTCTTAAGAAATAAACATTCAGACTGAATTATATGTAAGGGCTAATTTTAAGAACGATTACATTTAAAACAGTTTATTTTATATGATTGAATTAAGGATTATGATTATATAAAAAAATATAAATAAATAAAATAAATAAATGCGCCAGACAATCACACCAATCACCTGGTCTCAAACTAAGGTTTTCCCTTGTACTATGAGTACCAGACGACAGATATTAACTGGGGGCGTCATCCCAGCACACCCAGACCCAAGTCAATTTAGAAAAGTTAGTTTTCCAAATTGACCTGACCGGGAATCGAACCCGGGACCTTACGCGCTTTGGCCGCCTACCTTAGCCACTGCGCCACCGAAGTCGTCAAATATGATTATAATTCTATTGAGTCCGTTAGTCAGATTTTTAAATACATATTTTTTTGTTAAACTATTGATAAAAACTAAAGATGATACAGCGTTTTAAACTTTAGTGGACAAACACGTGGATGAACCCCGTGCTTACATCACTGTTGCGCTTAAATTATGTGAAAAAGTGACGTCGCACTTAATTTGTAACACAATGTATCTTTGCTAACATGATACAAGGAAAAAAAATCTTATTTTATTTTTTGAAAATTTAATTGATGACACAATATTTAGTCATCTACTTTATTGTCAGATAAAAAATCCAATACTACTTCTACCTTTTCAAGCATATAGCCCTTTAGCTCAACTAGACCTTATGAAAGCAAGCCAGAGACAGGAGATAGATGATTACTTCCCTGAAAGGTCTTAGATCCGTGGTATTGCCACACACCAACAGCTAGCAACAAGCTCCCCTGTGGAGACTGACTGCACTGGTACAGACTGGTCCCTCGTCGCGGTGCGTAACTCAACTCAAACTCAACTCAAATATTTCTTTATTCAAGTAGGTTTATACATGTAACACTTTGGAATCGTCATTGAATACAATGCAAAGTGATTCTACTTCCGGTTCGGAACCTATATCTACCGAGAAGACACCGGTAAGAAACTCAGCAGATAAGTTACAGTAGCAGTATCTAACTTATAGCTATGTGTAGAACACTTTGGACCAAGTCATATAGTTTTATTTTGATGAGTGAAAAAAGCATGAAGTATTATTTTATTTTAAGAGGTAAGCTGGAGCAGATCAGTCCCCAAAGGTGGCACCTGTTCACAAGCATGACGTATGTGCCAGCCATCGCTTCACTCAACCATATTGAAGGGAATGTAACGACCCGCCACATAGCGCCACCACGCGTAGACTACCAACTCACACCAGCAAGTTAAGAGGTCGTCATTACGCCTACTCCTTTATTATTAATAAGTATTATTCGATATTTTGCTGTTTGCCATCAATTTGCATGTTCCAATACCATCACATCAGCCTATATGTCTTTCAGCTTTTCACGCAATATCTACACACTCACATGCACTTTCACACGAAACATCGTCGTCATATTCCAACGCCTTCATTTATTATTAGGTATTATTTGATACTTTGCTCTTTTACACCAATTTGCATTTAGTCTTCCCCTCGTTCAGCTCTTCACGCAATATCTACATATCTACTGCGCTATCACATAATATTTGCATATATTGTATTTTAACCACAGCACCTGGTGTCAAACCAATGCCAACCACGAAGCTATTATTTACGCGACGATAATTTCGCGCTTATCTGTTAACACGTGCAGTTACCATCCCGTTTACGTAGGTAATGGTAGACACTCCGGTACAGAAAGATGAAAATGAATGACGTCTGCAGTTACTGCGAAAAAGAAAAGGAAACACCCTTGAACCTCCTATGTTCCTCCTATCCTCCAACGTAACGTCAACTGAGGGAGGTGACGGCGTGTGTGGGACTCTCCTGCCCTAATAAGGGCAGGCCTACCCATTAAAACCCTCGGGGGACCTCATCGTCTTAATGGTTAGGCTGTAGAATATTTTAAAAAACACCACAACATCACCGGCATGTTATTGTGGATCCTAGATCCACAACGGCTCCGTTGTGGATCTAGCAACAAGTCCCAATGCTCATTGGGACTACACATTATTCAACCGAAGGAACTAAAAGCTTGAAAGCCAGGAAGATACTGGACTTTCCGGATAAAGGAGTTACTTTGAATTCGTGGCAATTTACTAATTAAATAAAACTCAGGAACGTTGCCAATTTGGAAAATCAATCCATTCTGATCATTTGTGACGTAAAAGAGATAGAACATAGTTTATGAATTCGAAGTTTTGTCAATCGGTATGCTGCACGCAGTCACCACAGTTCACTAGAACTGCAACTCAAACCCATATGTATTTTATTATTAAGCCCCTTATACCGAACATTTATTTTCTCTTTAACGTTTTTGTTTCTATTGATTTTCGTATAGTATATTTCGCACTTTGGCGTGCCTCCCCGCACAGGCCTCACCCAGTTCTCTCCAGTGGCTTCGATCAGCTGTTACTGCAGTAACAGCTGATCGACTGGAGTCCAGTATAGCTTTAGGGTTAGGCGGATATCGTCACTCCATCTTGTTTTCAGACTTCCTTTTTTCTGGTGTCCCCTCTTAGATACCATTTGGATACTTGTTTGCTCCATTTCCCAAATCCAAATACTTTATTCTAATACAAAGAGCAATTCAAATTCAATATTTGTTTATTCAAGTAGGTTACATATAATAACACTTTCGTATCGTCATTGAATATAACGTACCGTACCGTAAACGCGTTACGTCACTTACGACTTTATTCGCCGAAGGGTACGATAATGCAAAGTGATTCTACTTCCGGTTCGGAACCTATATCTACCGAGAAGACAACGGTAAGAAATTTTAGACACATTACAAATGATTACCTCAATAAGGTAACTGTTTAGGTAATGTTTTGAAAAGAGTGAAATAAAAACATCGTATGGGGTTGGCATTAGAATCGGTTTGGCTTGATTCATTCTCATTTCGGTCATTGGAGCAATCAGATACGTGTGTAGATGGGAAGCTGTTTTGAACCTTATTGTCTGCGCTGCGAAGATTGATAAAGTATTGCAATCATGTCGCCTTGTATTCAGTATATTGTATAAAGATATGTGCGTATATATACAATGTCGCACGCACGCAACCGCAGCAGCCGCTGTCAAACCAACGCCAACCTCGTAGCGATTATTTACGCGACGATAATTTCGAATGCTAATCAGATGGTGTGTGCGGTTACCATCCTGTTTAGGTAGATTATGGTAGCTACTTCAAAACAGAGAGAAATTTCAGTGGCTTTACTAATTATAACCACGAAAAGGTATGTTTAGGTAATGTTTTGACAGATTGCAATTTATGGCGTTGACTTTAGAGTATGCTTTGACTCGCTTCATGCACATTTTGGTCATTGGAGCAGTGAGTTACAAGCGTGCAAAGTTGTTTGGAACCTTATTTGAATAAAATAAAACTTGAAATACGTACACTCGAAAATGATCTTTCTTTGTATTCTGGTATGAAACCTTTGCGACATAAATTACTTCCAATTTAAGATTGGTGGAATACTTTTGTACAACTTAAGAGTTGTTCATTTCAAATATTCGATTGGAAGTTAAAAAAAAATCGTGTATATTCCAGAGCTTTATAACAATGGTCAAAAACAACAATAAAGAAAACAAGAGATAACATCAACTAAGCACACATAGAGCCAAACAAATTTAGATGAGTCCCAATAAGACTTACTAAGAATTCAACCTAAGACTTTATACATTTTGAACAACGAGTTCGTTCATTTAACCACGGACTCAAAACACACCTATTCACACCTATTTTTAGAACACATAAAAAACAACAAAAACACGCTCGCGTACAAAATTATCTTCTAAATTTGAAAATAGTTCAAACCCTATTTATAGGCCACCTTGTAAGAAAGATTTAATACAAGACCTTTAAGTAAGGTTTATAATGTCGGCAACCGAGTTCGTAGATTTTAAAGTTAAACATTTAAATGCAAACATAGTTGTTTTACGTAACAGTTGTAGCAATTTATACCATTGTTATGATGTCAAAAACATATTGTAAGCCCATGAAAATGTTCTGATAACGCTAAAGTTATCCCAGCGTAAAACACCAGATCATATCCGCTAAGCATGCGTCGTTTATTACATCAAAATTATCAAAAACACACTCAAAAGCGGTTATTAGGATAATGAGTTCACACTGTCAACGATTATGAACATAATTTCGGCTTCAAATTTAAGCTACATTTTGAATTCTAAATGCAATATCCGAACATTTTCGGATATTCCGAAACTGTTTGGCAAACATTATTTAGCTGCCGGTAACATTTTGCGTAGCTAAACTAAAATAAAAATCGTGAGGTTCAAAGCTAAATGTTCGGTGATGAGAGCTAATTAATTTCTGAAAAATAAATCTTTATTCTCTAAATTCACCTGAAAATCTTTTCTTATACCGACGGTTAGAGAATATTGTGCTTTCTACTATTAAATTGCTAACAGATATGACAGTAAATAATAGTGACAAAAGAACAAATCTTGTATTAACAAGCGGAATAAAAAGAATTAAAATTAAATACTAATCAATAATAAGTAGAAACATTTGCACTTCAGTGTAAATTGACAGTTTTTACTTAACCTTCATGCCAAAATTCAATTTATCTGCTATTAAAGTACAACTTAAGATAACAACACTAAACAAGCATTAATAAAGTAAAAATTTGCCTGCAAGCTTGGCAAAAAACATTTTTAATAATAATAATTTATTTTATTATTATTAAAAAAAGAATTAAAATTAAATACTAATCAATAATAAGTAGAAACATTTGCCCTTCAGTGTAAATTGACACTTTTTACTTAACCTTCATGCCAAAATTCAATTTATCTGCTATTAAAGTACAACTTAAGATAACAACACTAAACAAGCATTAATAAAGTTAAAATTTGTCTGCAAGCTTGGCAAAAAACATCATGAACAAACGAATAAAAAACACCGTAGTCTCGTTCCCACCTAGTGCTAATTAGCATTCGTTTCAATTAGTAAGAACTAGAGTCGGTTTTAATCTCACTCTGTAGTTTTCATTTAGTTAAATATAAAATACAGCCCCCGCTATGTGTACTCGTTCTAGGAAACATTTTGCTAACTAATTGCAAGAACAAATTCGCTTTGGTTATTTTTGAACGCAAACGTGTTTGACATATTTGTGTGTGTGTTTCTATGGCATCATAACTCCCAAAAACCGATTTTTTTATTTAAAATGGCTGTCCCGGCGAACGTCGTTCCGCCTACTATTTTCTAACCTTTTAAACCTTCCCTGGACCTCCACTATTGTTTTGAAACCAACATTAGCCAAATCGGTCTAGCCGTTCTCGACTTTTAGCAAGACTAACGAACAGCGATTCATTTTTATATATAAGATAATATAAATTAAAGACCGTACGTTGGGTATCGCCTGAGCAGTAAGAAGAGAATAAATTTGTAATAGATGAGAAATGAAAGTAAGCAATATGTAAAAAATACAAATATATTAAAGTGGTTATGCTTTAATAAACTTGTAATTTTTACAAATTGTTTTTTTTTAATAAAAAAAAAATTTTGAATATTCGTTGTTCAAATCTAGTTAAATACCGCGCAGGCGATACGTGAGTTAAACGGTCGGGCTTTAGTCTTTAAGTTGTCTTAAATATGTTTGATAGAAATTGGTCAAAGATAGTACCCGCTTTTTGAGTTGCTTACAAATTAAACCAGCTGTCCTTAGAGATAACAGAAGCGACTTCATTTTTGGTAAAGTTTTAGTTGAGCTACGTAACTTTGTCGCCTTATTTCGATGGAAATAAAAACCAAAGTACTTTACTTATTCTGTGAGATTTTTCAAACGACACCTGTCCCCTTTCTGCAGTTGTTCCAGCGCGATGTTTCACATTAAAGTCCTGTCCGCGGACAGGGCAAACTTCGAGAATGTTCCGAACTGCTCTGGAACACTCCATGCATCTGATGCTGGAAAATTCCAGAACGCCTCTGGAGTTTGGAAAGTGATTTTGGTTTCGAACGACCGCACGGCCGCTCCGGGTCGTGTGGGGCTGGAGTTCTTTTAATTGATTTACCGCGTTTTTTGTGCGATGGGACATCGAGTTATTTTAGTTTCTCTCTTGGATTATTATTGCATGATATATTATGCTATGGCTGGTGTGTAGCAGCGGGTAGGAAAAATTGATTTGAAAACCATATTGAAAGTTAAGCTTATGCATGCCGCGGCGGTAGCGGATTCACCATGCCGGCTGTTAAAAAAGAAGCAAACTTTACAAATCTATACAAAGAAACAGGATACAAGAAGAAGGATATATATCCTACTAATATAATACGAAAGTAACCCTGTCTGTCTGTCTATCTGTGACATAATGCAAAAGTAACCCTGTCTGTCTGTCATTTATGTTAGTTTACCAAACAAAGATCAATTTAAATGAGACAAAAGACACCACATACCTACTAATATTAAAAATGCAAAAGTAACTCTGTCTGTCTGTGTGTCTGTTACGCTTTCCTGCTTAAACCTCTCAACCGATTTTGATGAAATTTGGTATAGATATACGTTGAATCTCAATAGGCTACTTTTTATTAGAAAATAAGGGGGGGATGGGGGTAATACCACCTTTGAAAGTTTATATGGAAAAATGTTTATTTTTGAAGTTAGAGATATTAAATTTGGCACAAATATAGCTCTAAACTTGAATTAAAATATAGACTACTTTTTGTTTCGAATTTTAGGGGAGAAAGTGGTAAAACCGACCATGAAAGGATGTAGTCCACGCGAACGAAGTCGCGGGCACAGCTAGTACACTATAATATCAACCACTCCCATATTGACACCATTTTTAAATTAGTCTTTAAAATATTTTTAAGATTAATATTTACCTACCTTATGTTTACATTAATGTCTCAAAGGATTTCTTTAAACTTAAAAGGAAAATAAATTTATGATTTTCATTTTAGCTTTATGACTCTGACGTGACTGGCTTCGCCTAGTGTGTGAACCACTTTATCTTTTTATATTAAACTTCATGATTGACCTCATCCCACCTGATGTTAAGTGGTAATGGTCCTAGCTTAAGAGCGACTAGTACAGCATAATAAATCTGCTACTGGACTTGTCGCCTTTACCTTGAAGGATTGACCCCTGCTACTAATGCAGCACCCCTAAACTTAAAACATGTCTTTATTCAAGTAGGTAAGTAAGTAATATGTAAATATTACACTTTTTAATCGTCAATAAATACAATGCAAAGTGATTCTTCTTCCTTGGTTCGGAACCTATATCCACCGAGAAGACAGCGGTAAGAAACTCAGCATATCTGTTACAGTAGCAGTATGTAACTTATTGCTATGTGTAGCTCACTTTGGGCCAAATCATATAGTTTTGTTTTCATAAGTGATGAAACAATTAAGTTCTCAAGTATTTACTTTCGAGAGGTAAACTGGAGCAGACCAGTCCCCAGCGGTGGCACCTGTTCACAAGCATGACGTATGTGCCAGCCATCGCTTCACTCAACCATATGGAAGGGAATGTAACGACCCGCCACATAGCACCACCACCACCAAATTAACGAATTTTATTTTATTTTTCATTTATTATAGTGCGCGTATATGTACGGTCCACCACATCAAGGTAAACACTTGTTCTTCGATTATAGTCCTTATACACGCACTAAATAAGAGCGGTACAAAGTATATAGTACAGTCTGACGTACTCTTAATCATACAAAGTATGCAAGTGGGGTCCCCAAAACGAACTCTCACCGAGCTTAGCCTACGGGCATTTGTGTTTACCCACCAACATTTGATATTTAAATTGAGCCCTCGAGTTATAATAAATTGTGTTATTAGATCTGCTAATAGAAGCAGATGCTGATGCTATTTATTATTAGTGAAGAATTAATTTTGATGAACAGTAAACATTGAGTCTAGCAGTTTAAGAATGGATTCATAAAATGATCCGAAATTTATTCAAAAATTATTAACAAAGATGATGACTGGGTAAAAAAGCAACGATTCCATCAAGTCCGCCAGTTTGAAAATGTATTTGATTTGGTCCAAAGTGAGCTACACATAGCAATCAGTTAGATACTACATTACCGTTACTGTAACTAATCTGCTGAGTTTCTTACCGGTGTCTTCTCGGTAGATATAGGTTCCGAACAAGCAGTAGAATCACTTTGCATTATACTCGAATCAAACAAACATTTTTACAAATCGACTATATTTTATACTTGTAATAGGTAGATAATATTTTCATTTTCATAAAAACTAAGTTACAGTACCAATTACTGCACAATCAGGTGGTCTTACGAGTATTGAAAAAGTGAAGTCTTTAAACAAAATATTTGAAAAATAGTTGTTGCCTGCGACTTTCTAGTAATTAATTTGTGTTTCTACCACATTTTTAAATAAATTATTTTATATACATATATCTAAACTTAAGGGTCAACAATGTTAGTAGAATACCATGGAATAAAAGACAAAGCTTAATAAAACAACTAACTAAACCTAAAGGAAAGCTTAATGCATTTAACAGTAACTATACGAGTAAAAACCACGTACCTTAACACTAACTAGTCTAGAATAACTTAATTCTTTGAAATCTAGCTTTGTATACTTTATTTAAGTACCCAGTTTAAGGACACATTGTTATATTGAAAAGAGTAAGTGTCGAGTTTCTTGCCGGTTCTTCGCGACATGATCAACATTCCGAACACGGCGGTAGAATACTTTATTTGTACTGACGATTCATAAGTGCTTTTGTAAAGCTTACATGAATAAATATATTCTCTATTCGATTCTAATTGATTTCTCAATTTTGTAGAAAAATGTTAGAAGCGTACTTAACCATCCACAGCCGAGATTTCCTTATACCTCTATATACCAATTTAGAAAACATTGAAATATGATTCGGAAACTTTTTTTAGTCTCTTTCTTAATTTAAAGTATACTCTCGGAAGAAGAACAGTTTCTGATTTTTATGAATCAATTCTCAGGTCTGGTCAATATGATCAAACTTTTCTGTTTTGTCTTGGGTCTAGGCGTTGTGGTACCACCACAGGAGCTTTCGCTACTTACTACAGAATTTAAGCAATCTTAAATTCTGTAGTAAGTTAAATACATTGGTATTTGATAATCCAATTCAAACTAAAAACTTCGGTCCGCAACATTGAACAAGAACTTTCATTTATTTTCACATAAAGCAGAAGTAAACAAAAATTACATTTCCATACATTATGTTAACATAATTTGCTTTATTTTCATTCGTTTAGCTACAACACCGCTGAGTTCAGACGAGTAGCAAATTAAGATGGATCGCGGTCTGCAACTTGCGAAGCTGAGCAGTAATTAGCGACGTTGCGAGTTTATTGTTATGTGTGGATGTAGACGAGAGTTTACACACGTCACTCATTTTATTTTGTATTTTTTTTAT
Organism: Glyphodes pyloalis; assembly: GCA_037074685.1. NCBI lineage: Eukaryota > Metazoa > Arthropoda > Insecta > Lepidoptera > Crambidae > Glyphodes > Glyphodes pyloalis. The sequence continues at coordinate 1,074,332 of JAYKKO010000050.1, forward strand.
TTCATACTTCAAGATTGACCTCATTCCACCTGATGTTAAGCGGTAATGAGGTCCTAGCAGGCGGACAAGTACAGCATAATAAATCTGTTACTGGACTTGTCGCTCTTACCTTGAAGGCTTGACCCCTGCTACTAATGTAGCACCCCCCAAGAGCTCTGGAAACCTTACATGCAGGAACACAACAACACTGAAGTGATTGTTATTTGGCTGCGGTGTTTAAAAAATATGTAATAATCAAAACAAGTAAAGATACAAAAAAGACAGAGTCCTACAAAACTGCTCACACAATGTGCCGACCTACGACTTACCTACAAGTCGACACAAATACAGCGTCAGTAGAATAGGCATAGTAAAAAACGCTCCATACATAATGCACGATTAGCCAATCAATACATCAATCCTACATCGCGGTGTCTGAGTTTTCATCGCCACTAGACTTTGGTCCACGAGCAGATAACACCTAGCTTGGCGGAAGTACTTCCACTTTCAGTTAAGCACATACGTTCATTACACACAATAAATTGGAACCCTCCAATTTTGTAATCGGTGGGACAATATTGTTCCGCGTTTTTGGGCACTTTATTAATATATATCGATGCATGCATATTTTAAGGAAACAGAAAAGTGTATCACCCCTTGCAGTGTGAGGCTAACCCACTACTTTACTTCTGTTTCTTCGAAATATTTAAGTACTTAATAAAATACTATCAATTTTAACTCCACAGTCTTTCAATATATAAGGATTCGTAACACTATCAAAAGCTTAAGAGATACTATCACGTGAATGAAATACTATCAATACTATCGATAATTTAAAGGGCTTCTCTTGTCTTTCAAATATTTCTTCTCTTATTATACGAGCTTATTTATACAAGCGAACTGTCATACTTACCCGCTAAATGGCAGGTCGGTAATTAACCCATCAGAGTAACCGTCAAAGTTCGAAATTATGCCGGAAACATATTGAAAGCACAACGATGTTAAGCGACTGAAGAAAATAAGTCTGTCTTTTCGAGGATACAAATGAGAACGAATAAAATTGTTTATAAATTACTTTTCTTGTTTAAGACAGACATTGTAGCAAGTAATTGTGTTGCTTCTTGGCCACAAATTATGTAAAATCTATTTATTGAAAAAACACATTAGGTTACATGTATCTTGAATTTCTTTCTTCAAAGGATCATTGACGTCAATTATCGAACAAATAAATAAAATAATAAATAAATAAATGCGCCAGACAACCACATCAATCACCTGGTCTCAAACTAAGGTTTCCCCTTGCACTATGAGCACCAGACGGCGAATATCAACTAGGGGCGTTATCGCAGCACACCCAGACTCAAGTGAATTTAGAAAAATACGTTTTCCAAATTGACCTGACCGGGAATCGAACCCGGGACCTTTCGTGCTTTGGCCGCTTACCTTAGCCACTGCACCACTGAGGTCGTCAAATCAATTAAACGCTTTAAGTTATTTCTCCAGACAGCCTTTCTCTTAGGTCTGATTAGTGACTATGAGGCTCGAAACCGAGCTCGCTGGGTATTACTCTTACTTTTAAACTATCCAAAACATACTTGTGAGTGTGAAAAACAAGAACACTTGAAATCATCGCATCGCTTTCTCTACCTCTCATTCCGAACCATCAATTGCCAACAATTTGGTCGAAACTGCGATTTATACTACCGACGAAGACATTAAAACTCGACCCGAAATTTTTAATGCGAACGCTCAAAATTAACCAACTTTCGGATATTGACGGACCAAGTTCGGGGATTTAATACTGAGCGCTTAGTGTTCGGACAGTTTTTAAGCTGAAACTTTTAGAGGAATTGGTTCAAAATTATGAATTTGTTGAGTAGGTTTCCTTACTTACTAAGATATTATCTCATTTTAATTAGTATTTCAATGCTAAGGATCCAAACTTCTTCGGAGTTTGTCTACCAGATGTTTAAAGGTTACATTATGGTCTGATGTTTGGGTGGGAAACTGACTATTATTTTGTATCATCAACAGCACGTTGATTATAAAGATTATGACCTCGGCATCGACTTTATGTCGTACGTATAAGAATTAATATCAAAACCCGAGGAGCTCTGGAAACCTTAATCACACCGAAGTAAATGTTTTTTGTAAACGTTCTTCTGTAAGGTGGAGGTATTTCACCAGTCGGGTTGCTCCAGTTTGAATTTTAACAGGTACTCATATCGGGAATGCAATTTTAGAGAATTCGTAGAAATTTATATAATATTTACCATGGTTGGTACCACCAATATATTCATTGAAATTATAAAAAACGTTCCTATTATTGCCTGTGTTTAGCATTTAGTCCAAATTGTTTAAGTTATTGTGTTGAGCTTTATGAATAAAAATCAACTTTTATTCAAATCATGAATAAAAAAAAATGTTTTTATAACATAAATGCCCTTTGCCTAACAGTAAAACAATTACAAGCAACAAAAAACCTTATATAATCATTGTTTTTTTACAAGTTATTATCCCTATTATGGTTACTTCTGATCAGCCTAGCTGAACCAGGCCAAATCCAATTTATAAAAGGTAAAGGTTTGTCACACTTCCACCACCTTAGACTTACTTAAAACACACCCATCTCCCCAAGATCTTCGCCACTTTAAAATTGATTTAACAGCACAATAACTCCTCCTCGGAACTCGGAACGCATTACCATCAGAATGGGGGATGTATCGGGGCCTCAGACGCCTGCGTAAACACGCCGGAGATATTGCCGAAGAATATCCGGAGCTACAACTAGTGGTATGTACTGTCGTTCTAAGTTATCTGGATGATACGTTCTCGCACTTACAGTTCGTAAGATATGTAGTGATTCGAAATGCTTTTCTGCAAAATAAAAACAGATAATTCCTTTATCTGGAAGTGATTGCTTTCTCAAAAAAAGACGGCCTAAATTGAACTCGATATCTTTGTAAAACCAATTTCTGTAAATATTTTAAATTCGGTTCGAATCCTTTTCTGTTCAAATTTTTTCTGTTTCCTTAAAATATTTAAAGTTCGCTAGTGTGGCGTATAAAAATTATAAAAATCAATTTCTGTAAATTTATCTCTGCAATTTAATGTATCTATCTATTATTCCTTCATAGCTTTTTTATATTGCACATCTTTTTAAGCACTATCCAAATTTTAATAATATAATCTGCTGCAAAAATAATGATTTAAACCCGCCGCTGGGGTCGAGTCATACCTCATATTCTATTGACGTTTAACACTTTACCATTAGAGTTTTAGTGCTTACGCTAAATTTGAAAATCGGTTCGCGTAAATGTTCTTAATGTTAAAATATCAAGAGAGGCAGTTCAAAGCGATTTATCACTCGAACTGGAGCAGCCCGACTGGTGAAATACCTTACAGAAGACCGCAGCCAAGTAACAATCACTCCGGTGTTGTTGTGTTCCTGCGTGTGAGTAAGGTTTCCAGAGCTCTTGGGGGGTGCTACATTAGTAGCAGGGGTCAAGCCTTCAAGGTAAGGGCGACAAGTCTAGTAACAGTATACTTTTCGCCCTTAAGCTAGGAACTCATTACCACTTAACATCCGGTGGGATGAGGTCAATCTTGGAGTGCATTAAAAAAATGTATATATATATATAGAATATATATATATTTTTTTTAAATGGTTACTAAAAACGATACTTAAAGCCCAATAACATCAAAGTTGTAGTACAATTTTGTAAGTCGTTTGAGTAGAAAACAATCCTATGAAAACGGTCGTGCAAAAACACAAATGGAGAAAGTTGTTTTGAAAATGCTACATTCAGATATTTGATACATAATTTAATTAACTTTACTAGTATATAGAATTATTTTTTAACGATGTGACGCTTATGTAATATGCTTCAATTTGCTGCGTATTTTTTTTATAAGCAAATTAAATAAAACCCTATTCATAAAATAAAAACCATTAATAAACAGTGTCTACGCCGCGCGACTACATCCAAGCGCCATACCCAATCAGCAGAGTGCTCCATCACATCATACCTTCCTGACCAATCAGAGGCCTCTCCCGGCTTCTCAATTAAAAAGGATTTAAATTTAAATAGTTACATAAAGTGCTCAACCATTGTGCTATTTGGATTAAATTTAAACTAATATACAAAACTCAATTATTGTTTCTTTGTCTCGTACAAACAGTTATATAATATCATCATAATCATAATCAATTCATTTATTCATGTTGGTTACAACTAACACTTATGTATCGTCACAATGAATATAAACCAAAATTGATGATACATCTATATTTTACTAATATATTAAGACTTAAAAAATAAGCAATTTATTTAGGAATTTAATTTAACTATTGGCATGCATAGTTGAACAGATTGCCTTCTAGTATTCTGCATCATTTTTAGGGTTCCGTACCTCAAAAGGAAAAAACGGAACCCTTATAGGATCACTCGCGTGTCTGCCTGTCCGTCCGTCTGTCACAGCCGATTACTCTGAAACCACTGGACCAATTGAGATAAAATTTGGTACACATATGTAAGTTAAAGACCTTAAGGTGCATGTGTAACGTAAATAAATAAATTATGAATTTGAGGGTCACTTTTGGAGGGTAAATCACAACATTAAAAAGAAATTCGCTAACCATATCGTGTGACATATCAAATGAAAGATCTTGCTGTAAGGATTGCAAATATGTATCATTTATAATCTTGAAATAAATAGTTTTTAAGTTATTAAGGAAAATAGGCGAAAATTGACCATCACCCCCCCCCCCCCTTATATAAATTTAGCTCTTTACCTATACATTACAGGAAAACCTATGAGAAGTACATGGATTTAAAAAAAAGGGTTGTTTTGTTAAATTTACGTTTTTTTATTATTACCTGCCTGTGCCATGTGATTATTTTCAGCCATATATAGTTTTTTCATTCGATTACTTACCAGGTTCCAGAAGTATTTAATTATCTTATAACCTTTTACCATGAACACGTTTCAAAGCAATGTAAATTAGCTAAAGAATAAGAAGAATTAATTACTTTAAAAATCGACGGCAACAACTGTAACTTATTTACCTACATTTGATAAATAATTGTTTAGTTTATTGTGACCTATGAGCCCAACGTACGGAACCCTCTCCACGCGAGTCCTACTCGCACTTGACCGGTTTTTATTAGATATCAATTTTAAATTATCCGTTTAAATTCCGCTTTTGAAGGCCAGTTTTGTAGCATTTAACATTTATGTGTATGCATAAATTGTATATTAATAGATACCGTTATGTTATTTATATTGCTTCACTTATTGTTGTATATTATGATTTATTTTTTTACCATACTACTAGTTAATATATCTCAGTACTTGTTATTTACGCACTTTTTTACTATTACCGCAGCCATATACAAACTATCTGCATGACCCAACGGTTGGCTATGTAGATAATGCCCCTTGCATTAAGTCCATCTGTTGTACTTATTTGTGCAATAAAGTTTTTAAATAAAAATAAATAAATATTTGATAATATCAGTTAGCTCACTTTCATACTAAGGGCGCAATGTATGAAACATGTGCTTGAAATTGCCTTGCATAAAACATGTATTGTAAAAGGATGAAAATGTGATTTGAAGGGGTTTTGAGGCGGACGTGACCACTGGTGATAAAGGGTTTGTTTTTACCCGATTGCGGCCGTGGATAGAATAGTAATGTGTTTTTGCAACACGAGTTTGGGTTTAGTTAGTTAAATCGATGGTTCTTTACGTAACTGTTATTTGAATCTTATAAAATAACTTAAAAGGGGTTAGTTAACATTTCCTGTCTTGTGATAAAAAATATAAAGATTGAACTTAATTTAAGCCGAGTAATATCCAATATTTTTCCATTCGTATTGTGTCAAAAATGTCTATCTGTTTTTCTACGAGTCGTAAATTCCTTATTTTTAGGGTTCCGAAGTCAACTAGGAACCCCGGTAGCGTCAGCATAGACTTTGATCACTAGGTCACAGCTGACGCACATTCACATTAGTATATAAGCAATAATATAATTAATAAATACGCTCTTGATTACTAGACTACCTACTGGCTGTTTCATTTATCGTCTCCCCGCACAGGAGCCAAACCCCTATAGTTTCGCCATATCTGTCTGTCTGTCTGTCCGTCCGAGGATAATCTCAGAATCCGTTTGCACTAGAAAGCTGAAATTTGGTACAAATATGTATATTAATCACGTCAACAAAGTGCAAAAAAAAAATAAAAAAAAATGTTTTTTTAAGGTACACGTAAATTGGGGAGTGTTGTGTGTTTTTTTTTTAATTTCAATCCCAACATGTGTTATATCGTTGGATAGGTATTTATAAATTAACAGGGGCTTACTAAGATAATTTTTTGATAATTTAAATATTTTGGGAAATAATCGCTCCAAAAGAAAATAAAATTGTGTCCCCCCCTCCAACTTTTGAACCATAAGTTCAAAAAGTATGAAAAAAATCTAGAATATAGAACTGCATAAAGTCTTTCTAGAAAAAATATTTTGAACCTTAAATTATTTTTATCTTATAGATATATATAGGTATAAGATAAAAATATAAATATATACCTAGATCTAGCTTAATAAGACATTAACCATACATGGTTTCGCAAAAGTTTACATTTATAAAGACAATAGCGACCCACCCCGGCTTCGCACGGGTGCAATAGGTACTAAAATATGTACGTATTATACATGTAAGCCTTGCACTTTATTTTATTACATTGACTCCCCCCGTACCTCAGTGATGCTTACATGGAGCCTACATCGCATGCTGGCTAGCTGAGAGCAGTGAGCGGCAACCTCGCGACTTTTTTCTAATACTTGCATTTTAAAACTCGTGATATCTTCCGAATGAAATGTCCGAATTGAATAATTCAAAAAGTTATACAAAAGGTATTGAAGCCGCCTTGAATATAAAGTAATTTATTTTGATAAGGATTAATACCAAGGTACAAATAAAGAGCCTTTTCAAGCGGCGGCATATTAATTAAATTTTTAGATTAAAAACCGCTTACTGCGACATAACTATATTATTTAGACATATGCTGTCGCGACACTTTTTGTAGATAATGATGAGTTCTGCAAAGTCGTAGTACATGATTGAGTTCTATCATCAATAGTTTTCGCAGCGCACGCGATGTAAGGAATTTTCAGATCACCTTGGGTTACATTATTGGAGTTTTAGTAAGGATCCCTAATTTTTTGAAAATATAATATAACCTATGTTACTTGAGGATAGTGATGCTTCCTAATGGTGAAAGTTTCAGGGCCTATTCATTACAAACAAACAAACAAATCTTTCCTCTTTATAATATTAGTATAGATGTATTCTAAGAAAAAAGCAATCAAACCTTTCTTCTTCTTTTTTCTTTTTTTTTATCTTTCCTGTTTGTCCTGTTGTTTGTTGTGTTGGAAAACGTATGTACTATTATTTGATTTCACTGTGTTTTTTTTTCTTTTTTTTATTTTTTTTTCTGTAATCAGTAGTACAGTACTACTGTAGCCACTCGCTTGCGTGGAGAAATAGCAAGAGCCCCGGCTTTAGTTATTTTTCAAAGCAGGTAGGTTCCACCAGAATACCAGTGCTGTTGCGGTGTTAGAAATAATGCCGTAGCAGCATTTGCTGAGCTGGAACCTAATTGACCACATTACGTTCTGTGTGTGTGTATTTCTGTATTTTTTTTTTAACCGTTTTGTGTGTCAATAAACACATTTCTATTTTTTTTATATGTCTATTCCAAACCGCAGCCGATTCTTTTGTTAACATAAATAATAAATAAATAAATTCAAATAGTACAGTTTCAACGCGTTGACCAAATGATATGGGTCCATAAGTTTTTATGCATAGGTGTGGCAACGAAATAAACGCGTTTTCGCCGCGTTAGTACCGCGTGTAATCGCCATATTGCGTGACAAAGCTCTTATTAGATTGCACTAATAACACTGATTCCTCTATGCATGAGCTCGGGTCACATTTATTTATTTGTTTACTTTAGTTTACAAGTTGCCAAATTTTTAACACGATACCTCAAACGATTTAGTGATTAGTAGAGGGAAAAAAAGCTCGATCCATCACTAAATCGTTAGACGAACTAGATCATTGGCCGCCACGGAATTAATAAATATTCGGCCGACTAATGGCCAGTTCCAATATTTGAAAAACGATTTATTTATTTATTTATTTAAAAACTTTATTGCACAAAAAAGTACAACAGGTGGACTTAATGCTATGGGCATTCTCTACCAGTCAACCTTTGGATCATGCGGAGAGTTAGTTTATGGGTGCGGTAATAGTGACAAAGTGCATAAGTAATCTAAAAAATAAAATAAAAACATAATACACGAGAATAGTAACTATCAAGCATTACAAAATTCATTTCGGAAACAATTAAATATACATATAGACATACATGAATAAATATAATATATATAAAATATGAAGCTATACTTATATTTACATAATGAGCATATATATACTTATATATACATAAGTAAATCATACCACATAAAAATATGAAATAAATAATAGCTATATATAAATGGATCCGTTCAAGTAAGCTTTAGTAATAATTTATACTACGCGTAAGCTAAAAACGACCGACGGACGGATTTTTTCGGTCGGAACCAATATTTTTGTACATAAACGCGTTCAAACAAACAAACAAACTTTTCAGTTTTATAATGGTTATCTCTTTCATTTGCGACAATTGCCTAAAGAAGCATATAAGCTTTATTTATTGCTAGAAAAGACGTTCAAGCGTACGAAATTGCAGGTGACCACTAATCTACACTAATATTATAAAGAGGAAAGATTTGTACCTATTTTTGTATGTTTGTATGTTTGTAATGAATAGGCTCAAAAAGTACTGGGCCGATTTAAAAAAATATTTCACCAATAGAATGCTACATTCTTCTAATTTGACATAGGCTACACAATTAGGGATCCTATGTAAAATTTGAAAAATCTAAGGCGAAACGAAGTTCGCCGGGACCGCTAGTCTACTATAAAAAAATAATATTTGTTTGTTAGTCCCGGTTAAACTCGAAAACCGCGACCGATTTGGCTAATCTTGGTTTTGAAATACTTGTGGAGGTCCAGGGAAGGTCGAAAGGTTAGAAATTAAAAAAAATAGGCGTAATGAAGTTCGTCGGGACAGCTAGTGTATAATCCATACTAATATTATAAATGAGAAAGTAACTCTGTCTGTCTGTCTGTCCGTCTGTCTGTTACTCTTTCACGCCTAAACGGCTGAACGGATTTTGATGAAATTTAGTATAGTATACGTTGAATCTCAAGAACGGACATAGGCTACTTTTTATAAGAAAATAAGGGGGGGGTGGGGGTAATACCACCTTTGAAAGTTTATATGGAAAAATGTTTATTTTTGAAGTTAGAGATATGAAATTTGGCACAAATATAGCCTCGAAACTTGGATTAAAATATAAACTACTTTTTATTTTAAATATTAGGGGAGAGAGGGGTAAAACCGACCATGAAAGGATGTAGTCGACGCGAACGAAGTGCACAGCGAAGGGCACAGCTAGTATAAAAATAAATAGCTAATCTTTAAGTCTCGCTAAAACTCGACAACGGCTATTTATTTGGATAATGTCGGTATTGAAATAATTGTAGAGATCCAAGGAAGGTTCCCTGAACCTTTCCTAAACCTTTAAAAGGTTGAAAAATAGGCGTTACGACGTTCGCCGAGACAGCTAAGTAGTATTAAAATTGTTGAATTTTTACCGTATACTGGATCTTAACACATTGTGCCATTAATAATTCCCAATGTTTGAGCGGGACGCTGTTTGAACGCGATCAAATAATTAGCAAATATTTGCGCGATGTAATTAAGTTACAGCAGGTCTTTTGGGGAATGTTGATTTTTGCTCAAATATGCCGGCGGGCATTGATTTGATGGGGCGTTTTTTTTAATTCTACATGAAAATATATAGTCCATGAGTCATGTTTCTATTAGCTGTACACTTTAGAAAATCATTTTAAATTTATACCTTGAAATAAAATACTTGCGACTCCGGCTTCACACGGTATAAATAAATAAATAAATAAATAAATGCGCCAGACAATCACACTAATCTTCTGGTCTCAAACTAAGGTTTTCCCTTGTACTGTGAGTACCAGATGACAGATACTAACTGGGGGCGTCATCCCAGCACACCCAGACTCAAGTCAGTTTAGAAAAGTCTGTTTTTTCCAAATTGACCCGACCGGGAATCGAACCCGAGACCTTTCGTGCTTTGGCCGCCTACCTTAGCCACTGCGCCACCGAGGTTATAATGTAATTACTTAGAAATATTGGCTTTGCTATTCATTATTGCAAATAAAATCTTTCCTTCAAGAGGAGACAATCTTTCTATTTACTAAAAAAACAAAAAGTTTTTAATATTTAAGCGTACAAAGGAATATAGGGACAGAAAAAGCGACTTTGTTTTATACTATGTAGTGATACCACAACCAAATTTAATTTAACTAACAACCCAAATGAAATTTGACGACCTCCGTAGCCGAGATGCAAGCGGGCCGAACTTTGGCGTCGTGCTATCTCTGAGGTTCCGGGTTCGATCCCCGGTCGGGTCAATATGGGAAACGAACTTTTCTATATTGTCTCGGGTCTGGGTGTTGTGGTACCGTCGTTGTTTCTGATTTCTGTAACATAAGTGCTTAAGCTACTTATCACAGGATCAGAGCATTGTATGTGATGTTACATTTTTCCATATAAACTTTCAAAGGTGGTATTACCCCCCCCCCCTTGTTTTCTAATAAAAAGTAGCCTATATCCATTCTTGAAATTCAACGTATACCTATACCAAATTTTATTAAAATCGGTTGAGAGGTTTAAGCAGGAAAGCGTAACAGACAGACAGACAGAGTTACTTTCGCATTTATAATATTAGTAGGGATTTATTAAATGAATTTTATATTTTTCTTCCCCTTGTGTTCACGACATCTTTTATAAATTAATTAGGAAACCTATAGATAGCATAAAAATATGTCAGAACGAACGATGCTTTGCCTATATTTTTTTCTTTATTTTTCATTGTATGTAGCCAGTTTTTAAATTAAATTGCTTGTTTATACTATGTATTAAGCGGACGCCCGGTACGACAAAGTCACCACATTGTAACAGCCTTATCAAATAATCGACAAGTATGTAGTTCTAAACATATTCGGCAGAGGGCATTTACTGGAGGCTAAGAGTTGATACATCAGAAAAAATTGCCTACACTAAATTGCGGTTAGTTCACTTGGAAGAGCAGCACGCGCGATACGCGAAGGTCGTGGGTTCAATCTTCACACCGCAAGGGCAGATACAACTTTTCTGTTTCTTTAAAATAGCCTGATCAAACTTGACCAAATGAAAAGTAAAGCTTAAACGATACCTAACCAACATAAGGGACAATTTACACAAACATCTTACGAACACAACACTAACACAAAATTCGAACAATCTCCTGTTGACATAAGCTTATCGCCCCTCACAAGGAAGGGAACACTCGTAAATCCAGTATGGGGGTTAGAAGAAATATTTAAATTTAATTCATACTTCAAACATTCGTTCGTGTGATACCGGTTGTAAAATTCATAGGTTTTTAGGGTTCCGTACCTCAAAAAGAAAAAACGGAATCCTTATAGGATCACTTTGTTGTCCGTCTGTCCGTCCGTCTGTCAAGACCCTTTTTCTCATAAACGCGTAGAGGTATTAAATTGAAATTCATACTAAATACTCAGGTCTATAATACCTTTAAGCTGTAACAAAATCAAACTTCTATGTCAACGCAATTAAATGAAACAGCAATTTAAGCTGCATATTTTGAAACTCGCAAGTACTCGCAAGGGAATCAAAACCTAAAGGGTACTTCCAGTCGACCTAGAATCTTGAAATTTGGCATGAAGCAACGTTTTATAGCACACATAAAGGAAAAATTCCGAAAACCTTAAATTTTTAGTTACATTACAAAATATTTATGCTCCTCCATCTTTCCCCATTGTAATGTTATGAATTTCATTTTGCAATAAAAATACCATAGTTATGACTCAATTGTCGTAATGAACGAACTTTGTAAACCTTGCAGATTTGTACGGAACCCTCGGTGCGCGAGTCCGACTCGCACTTGGCCGGTTTTTTTTTTCATAGAAAAAGTTACTGTACAGTAAGTACGAGCTTTAATTCATGAATAACTCTGTACCTTGTCACATTAAGTCATTGTCTATCTGATTCGCCTAGTTACGCGGAGATTTGGTATGACAAGGTACTGAGGTGTAATGATATTCTCTAAAATCAACCCTACAAATTTGTGCAAATAATAATTTGTGCGAAGAATATAATTAAAGGGACGAGATATGAAATTTAGCTTAGAAAGTTAACAATTAATTGTATAGTTATTGATAAAAACATATTAAACAATATTTCAAACACGTATTTCTCAAATTAATATCTTGCATTAATAAACGCATTGTATAATGATAGTAGTTATATTTTCAAACAAAACAATGGTAAACTTTTTTTTTTTAATGGACTCTATCCCGCGTTTAGAAATAACGCAGTGATTCCGCGTGTTTAGAGAGACACGTCAAAAATAAGACTGCGCGCTGTAATGAGATAATGTTAATCTTCATAAAATATTGTCGACCACACAAAACATGCATTTAATGAAAAGTTACGTTATTTTAAAATGTTCCCATAGGTTAACGTATGGTATTAATCCTTTGTTGTAACTAACTTATAGTTAAATTTAACTAAAGGACAGAATAAAAAATTCAAAACGTCTTTCTACGCGTCCATTTTTGTTCCATACAACGATTTGTGTTAATAATTCAAATCGTCGCGCGTCTACGAACCTTGTGCTACGGTAATTACGGAGTGGCCGCTACGAAATTGTAGCTCTCGTAGTCGGTTAGTAATTTTGTTTGCACATAATTGCTGGCTACGGGTTTGCTCGGTTTGTTTTCTGTTAGTACACGTTTGAACATTCAATATGGTTTATGACCTTAGTGGTCTAGTAGTAACGAGCTTGGGCTCGTAATCTAGAGGTCGTGGTGTCGATTCCTGCGGGGTGTCATCTTTGTGTATTGTTTCCAGTTTTGTTAGGACAGTTTCAGATGGATCCTCTAAAGTGATCTCCTGATAAGAGAAATAAATAATAAATACATTTTGGGCATCACACACATTGCTTAGATTCTTAGTCTTAGATTTATCAAAAGCGTTTGATTGTGTAGATCACCAAACTTTGATATTGAAACTGCGGCATTATGGTGTCTCGAACAACTCACTAAGTCTAATTCAGTCATATCTATCTGAACAAATTCAAAAAGTTACCATAAATGGAACGAATTCTTCTGGCGCTTCTTTATTCATGGGAGTACCGCAAGGCTCCATATTAGGACCTTTGCTTTTTCTAATTTACATAAATGATCTACCTTATTTTACAAAGAACTTATGTGACATAGTATTATTTGCTGACGATACGTCCTTAATATTCAAAATTAATAGGCAGAGTGAAAATTTTAATGAAATTAATAATACACTCAACCAAGTACATCATTAGTTTACATCCAACAATCTTGTACTAAATGCCAAGAAAACTAAATGTGTTAAGTTTTCAATGCCTAACGTAAAACAGGTCAACTCAATAATTGAAATGAATAATGAGCGTATCGAACTTATACATTCTACAATATTTCTTGGCATAACTTTAGATTCGAAATTGCAATGGTCTCCCCATATAAATAACCTAGCTGGAAGATTGAGTTCAGCTGCCTATGCAGTTAGAAAGATAAGATTTCTGACCGACGTGGAAACGGCAAGATTGGTTTATTTTAGCTATTTTCACAGCATCATGTCGTATGGCCTGCTGTTATGGGGAACTGCGGCCGATATTCAAACTATTTTTGTGTTACAAAAAAGGGCCATCCGAGCCATTTACAAGCTAGGACCACGCGACTCGCTGAAAGAGTTATTTAAGGAAATTAACATCCTAACAGTCGCATCGCAATATATTCTCGACTGTTTAATGCATGTTTACAAAAACTTGCATACGTTTCCTAAAAAATCAGACACTCATAGCATTAACACCAGAAATAAAAACAAGCTTGCTGTTCCTAAACGTAGACTTCATAAAATAGGTAATTCATTTGTTGCTTTAAGCATAAAAATGTTCAATAAACTTCCGGAAGTAATTATTGAGTTACCTTTGTATAAATTTAAGACATATGTTAAAAGTTGTCTCTTGAAAAAAGGCTATTACAAAGTAGAAGAGTATATTAATGATAAGAACGCGTGGATCACTAACTAGTCTGCTCGCCTGTACTTGCGCGTTGAATATTATTTTAGTTTTCTCAATCAATGTTAGATTAAGACCACACAGAAGCATGTAGGTCAAAATGTATCAAAATGATGTATTTGAATGTGTGTATTCCTACAGTTATTTTAATTTAAATGTTTTTATTTTATTTATTTCAATAATTATATACTTTTTTTGTGTTTTTTTTCCAACTGACAAACTAACTGTATGGCTTGGTGCAAAATTAGTAATAAGTTTAGCTTTTTATTTGTAAAAAAAAAACTACTGAGTTTCTTGCCGGTATCTTCTCGGTAGTTATAGGTTCCGAACCGGAGGTAGCTTCATTTGCATTGTATAGAGACGATTCATAAGTATTACAAATGTAATCTACATGAATAAAAAATATTTACTTTGACTTTGACTTAGTAGGAAGCTGAAACACTTGTGTTACAGATATTAGAAATAATTGTGGTTTATCAGATTTCTTATCTAAAATGTCTGATAAAATAATTAAATCATGAATAAATATTTGAAAACCTCATCTAAAAATCTGATCCTGTGGTAAGGTAGCTGAAGCAATTTTATCACTGACATCAGAAACAATGATAGTAGGTAATATCATACCCAGACTCAAGATAGTATAGAAAAAACTATCTTCCATATTGACCAGACTGAGAATCGAACCCCGACCTGGGTGTTGAGGTATGCTCATCGCTTCTAATATTTCTACACAAGTGCTTTAACTACTAACTATAAAATCAGCGCAATGTATGTGATGTTGTCTAATGTTAATTTATATTTATAATAAAAAATATATACATAATTATTTTAAAGAAACAGAAATATTTCATCTCTCTTTCCGCTGCTTCAAAGTATTTAAAGTTCTCTAATGCAAGTCTAAAATTCTTAAAATCGATTAAGAAGTATACGATTGAACCTTATGTTATTACAGTAAAGAATAAATTTGCAATTCCAATGTACGCTTGTTACGTTATGTGCTCAGTTATGTTTTCTCTTTAAACCTCAATAAATAAAATACTTCCGCTTTACCACCTGGAGCCAATATCATCAGTTGACTGATAAATCTGCCTGTTCGACTGGCAGTAACAAACTATTCGCGCTCCGATTCCAACTTATCCGTCAAAATGTCGGATTTATTTGGGAATTCGTTTAAATTAGGCACGTTTTTTGTTGATTACAAGGATAAAGTCAGATTAATGTTTTTATAGAGTAATGGTCGCTTTATAGATAGATAGATAGATAGATAGATATACTTTATTGCACAAAAACTTTACAGAAATAGGTTTTACAGATTGATTATAGTACAATTTAGGCGGTCTTATCGCTAGAAAGTGAGCTCTTTCTGACAACCTTAAAGTAGAGGAAATAGTAGATGGCGAGAAAAGGGTACGGCCGTGAAACATAAATACGCTTTATTAAACATTTTGTATCTTTATGTCACCTTCTTAGCCTAATACTACATCAAATGCCGCAATTAATGATCTATAACACTTGGGTTTAAATTGGATTTAATCTACCCACCATAACATACAAGTCTTGCAGGCTTAGCATGCGCAATACATCAAATCTCTCGGATGAGACGACAAAAGTTTTCTATACCGTTGATTGGGCGATAGTACAACATACTCGTAATTTCAGCCAATCAGCAGTTGACGCATTGATTTTGACATTTCATAAGAGCGCGATAAAATTTACTCTCGCGGCGCATGCAGGGCCTGTTGAAGGATAATTTCTTTAGAAGACGAAATTCGTTAGTCTCGCTAAAACTCGACAACGACTAGACTGATTTCACTAATGTTGGGTTAAAAATAATTGTGAAGGATCAGAGAAGGTTTAAAAGATTAGAAAATTTGTGTGCACAAACTGTACACATAAACTATTTACGGAAAGAGGAACCAAAAGAAGAAATTCCAGTTTACACTGAATAAGTAATCTACAAAGCTACTTACTCAATTCCAAAACACATTTCTATTTCAATTAAATTTATTCCAGTATCTACTATTTCCTATCATTTTTATCACCCACAAATCTAGCCCCTACCGCTCCGTCATAGCAAATAAAAACTGAATTGCATAGACCATAATCACCATAAAAAAACCTTTAAAGACTCTCTCAACCGTTGGTCAGGGCTTGGAGCTATAAACCGACAATAGCGCCCTCGTACAATATTAATACAACCTTCCCTTTCGTTTAATATTTTATCTCACTCATTCCACGTGACGTGGGACCACCTAGCTTTTTGATTCCGACTCTGTTTTCGAATTCATAGGAACGAGATTCGACTGCTCTGTGATTGTTTGAATAAAATTAATTGCATTTTCGTTATTTTTCAGCTCGGTGCCCACGTGGGATGACAATGGAAATTCTATTTTTCTTGTTATAACTTTTGAGTTGTTGCGACTTTCGTCAATTTCAAAATCTCCTTAGGATTGTATTGTTTTTTATTTTGACATATGTTGGAAACTCAATCAGATTTTATTTAAAACGGGCACATAAAAACTACAACCAATGCAGTTTTTTTTTTCAATTGAAACTCTTAACGTCGCCTCACCGTACTTAAACATTTTGTTATAATCCTTCATAACCCCGAGAAGAAAGAACTGTAAGAAGACCATAAAATATGTATAAAATAAATATTCGATGAGAATTTTGCGGTGATTAACAAAAATATCAAAATATCCTAGAAAGCTTAAGTAAATTTAAGTAACTATAGCTGTTTAAATCATAATTTCATGGTCTATCATAAACATTATCATAATTGTGTCAAGAGGTAGGGTATACGATTTAAAGTGGATGGTATTCGTTTTTAATTAAAAATTAGAACCTACTTTAAATAGTAATCTTCATTAAAAAAGTAAAAACTTATATTTCCATCAATACTGCTCAACTATTTCCGATTCCTCATCCGGCGTACTTGAAAAAAATAACGCATTTTCACAATAAAAACACATCGCAATCTTCCCGCCGAGCTTATGCAGGAACGCATACGTACATATCTTAGTATCACACTGGGAGCATCACGATTTATGCATAGAATATCCGGGATAATGCATCGCTTCTCTCCCGTAATAAAAAGTCAACACAATACAAAGCGCGCATTACATATTAAACCTTGTGTGTTTTACTGGAGGTGACATAGTGTTTTCATTTTTTAATTAAAACGCGTCCTTTTTATCGCTTTCTAAAGACTAGTTTAAATATAAATATTTGACAGAATTACATACGAGTGCATTGCTCTGATTCTATGGCATTATGTGAAATAATGTGAGCTTCACGAAGCAATAAGTCAGATACCACAACTGTAACTAATTTACTGAGTTTCTTACCTGTAGACATCGGTAATGTACTACCGAAGCTGGATCTACTGAGAGTATTCTCGGTACATATTGGCCGCAGAATGACTTTAACTTGTGTACAATGTAGATTCAAAAGTATAAAATTTAAAATGGTAACTTACACCCAGACCCAAGGAAATATACAAAATATCGTTTTTCATGTTTACGATTAGGAATCGAACCCATGACCTCCCAGATGGCGCAACACGAAAATTAAGACAGAAATCAATTAAAAAAAACCTCATTCTGTAAAGTTTGTGTGCAATAAAGTATATCTATCTATATATTTTATCAACTGAACAGATAATTTTTCAAAACCACCATTAAAAAAACCAGAAAATGTTCATCAAACAACCATTCACCGAGTATTGCCCAAATTTAAACTGACTAAATTACGGCATGAGAGGGCCGTATAATTCCTCCCGGGGACCCGACTTATCGACGGAACCCAATTTACTCGCATTTCCACTTTTTCTCTCATTCACTCCTCTTTTCTCTCTTATCTACGTTTATTTTACGCGAGACTTCCCTTTGTGTAGGTTGACCACAAATGGCGATAAAAGTAGAGACAGCTTTAACAGATTGTGGTTGTAGAATTAAGAATGACATTTTGGTATGATTGCCTGTTGCAGTCGAATATTCGGCAGATTTGAATACAACGGAGTTTTGTAACATATGAGAGATATGTATGTGGGATATGGACGTATCCGATTGTACTAAATATGATACTGCTGCATGATATGAATATTCGAATGTTGTAAATAAAGAGTGAAATAATAAAAATGTGAACAGAAGTTCGTGCATTTGCAAGATGACGTACGACAAGGATGACGTGTGTGTTTTAATTATTTTATTTAAATGTTTTGGTTAATAAATTTGATATCACTATACAATTGCTCACATTGTATCTCGACTTGCTACATAACATTAAACATAAAAGTTAATATTAAACGGTAGCGTTGACTTTAATGTGATGTTTTTTTTTTATTCCATTGAATTTTTTAAAAATATTTTTTTACTTTAAAATAGAAAAACATTGAGCTGCAAACTCTTCTTTTTTTTTAATGAAATCTTGTAATAAATAAAAACTTATAAAATAAAAACCATCAGTTTTTTAGTAAAAACAAAAACACAGTTATGGTTTAAATCATTTTTGGTTTCGCTTTCCTGCGACAGTTCAGGTGAATATTTAGAACTTCAGTGTAAACACCAAAAATGCTAATAATAACAAATGATAAACATACATAAATGTCGAAAATACTAACTCGGAAACAAAACCGAACACGTGGCCGCCCTAGCTCGGCGAAACGATGTTATCCAGACGTCGACACGAATAAAATCTATTTGCTTTGAAAATAGAAATTATGGGTTTGATACAAGCGGCTTTAATAACTACGACTCGATTGAATAATAAATTAGAACTGACGGCCGCAATGTTCTGTTCGTTGCGCGGTGTTGTGGGAAATTGTTTTCGAAAATAATACTCGTAGTATACAAGCTGATGAAACTTTTTATACGGAACTAGCGGTTTCGACGTTTCAACATCAGTAGGATGTCTAATTTTTCTGACTGCCCTAGCACATATATGAGGACCCCATTGTAGCTTGGAATCTAAAGTGATTCCTAAAAAAGTGTTGAAATTAATGACTTCGATTTCAAAGAAAGAAAGAAAGGAACATTTATTATTTAAAAACATCACAACATTGTCACATGATTGACTTGATTGACAGACACACTTGATTTAACTAACTAATCAGTTCTAATTTGTCTTACATTTGGCATTGTTGATTTAATGTATTCAGCCTTTTTTGCATCGACGACTGGGTTATTAGTTGTAAACCAAGATTGTTTTAACGAATATTCAAGTTATCTGTAATTTTAATACGACGTTATTTAACACAATTACCCTTAATCTACGCTCTCTAGGGAGAAGGAAATACTTTTATTTATACAGGTATTTTAGCAAATATTAATTTTAAACATTTAAAATAATTGAACGGGTCAAAACGCGACACCTTTTTTATTTAGTAGTTAATACGAACTATTTACCTACTTCCCGACGTTTCGGTTAGGTTGCACCAACCGTGGTCACGAGCTGTCTCTAAAATGGAACGCTAATATCTTAAAATATTAATTTGCTTGTGACCATATTAATTTTACCTGAAAATTCCCCATTAAGATATTACGATTTTTTTTTTGAACTGTTTAAACATAAAACGAACCTTAAATGACACTCAAAGAAGAACATAAAGCTTATGTGTCTTTAATTTCTTTTCGAAAACGCTTGACACGCTTGTGGTGGCACGTTGAAATGTCTTAGCATTGTTTGATTATTATGTTACTTAGAGGCTATCAGCAGTTTTTAATTACATCACATACAGACAAACCCGGTTGCAGCGGCATAACTCAGACCTTAATACGGGGTAAGTCGCGCCGCGGGGCAGCAGTATCCGTCTAGATTTACAACGTCTGCATAGAAATTAAGATGGAAACGGATAAGCCTGAGCTGCGAGGTTGACGAAGGCCGCGTCCCCATTAGGCCGTGTCCCCAGTAGGCAAACTGTCAGCGGCTGACTGAGTTTGTGGCGTACCGATTTAGTACGCCCTTTCATATATTTGAAATGGAGTGTCCACAGTCTGCTTTGCGCTCACTATACGCAGTTTGCAGCGTTACGCGCGCTGACTATAACAGTGAGCGGCCGACTCCCACCAAAACCGGTTCTAGTCGGCGGCGACGCACGAAAATTAATTAGAGTTTGCAGCTAACTCAAATTTCAGTTTGCCACAAATTTGCGGCTAACTCAGTCGGCCGCTAACAGTGTGCCTACTGGGGACACGACCTTAGGCGAACAGTGAGCGGCTGACTGACTGACTGGTAACTGGTGGCGGTGGTGGTAGTAGCTGACTCAATTTATATTAAATAAGCGATGAAATAGACCGTATTAGCCGGAAATCAATCTATCAAATATTTATTTACTTATTTAGCTTACGTATACCACTTTTAAATCGTCATTGAATAAAATAGACTTTTGGTTTGGAACCTATATCAACCGAAAAGAAACCAGTAAAAAAAACAGTAGATTTGTTACAGTAGTGGTATCTTGGTTATGTTTTGATGAGTGGAGTATAATTGAGTATTTATATTTGAACATTTGGCTGGAGAAAGAGGTAAAAGCGCTTGCATTTTTTCTTTTATTTTTAAGATTCACCTCATCCCACCTGATGTAAGTCGTAATGAGGTCCTTGCTTAAGGGCGACAAGTACAGCATAATAAATCTTTTAGTGGACTTGTCGCCCTTTACTTGGAGGGTTGACCCCGCTACTAATGTAGCACCCCCGATAACTGGAAACCCCACTCACACGCAGGGACACAGCAACACCGAAGTGATTGTTATTTGGCTGCGGTCTTCTGTAAGGGGTATGTCAATCGCTATGCCCTTCTTTTTAATTCTTGTGAGGGTAGGTAAACTAGTACACATTAGTTTGCTTTCAAGAGTGTACGCGTAGTGAATAATGCACCGCCGACTGCGCGTATCATCCGCTGCGAATTAGGTGCGGCATAGAATGAGTCTGCAATCGAAGCGTCCCCATTTTGCGAACATTACGCTTTTTATGAACACTCCATTCCAAATATATAGAGAGGCAGACTGGAAGCAAACTCTCCGCCGCTCACAGTCCACCCTATGGGGACACGACCTTACTTAGTTTTTAATAAAAAAAATCACGCAGACGTAAGATAAGATATATTATGAACAACATTTTTAACTTAATTTGAATTAAAGTAAACAGTTCTTTCTTCTGTCAACTGGGCTCTTCCGTAAATTTTTAATTTAAAAGTTTGTAAGAATTAATATATGTCTTGAGGTCTAGACGTATGTTCATTACTGTTTTATGCAAACACTACTCATTGGATGCCAATTAGTAAAAAAATAGATAAAATATTAGATTAATATATTATTATAATATTTATTAATATATTTGACGACCTCCGTGGCCGAGAGGCGAGCGTGCCGGACTTTGGCGTCGCGCCATCTCCAGAGGTTCCGGGTTCGATCCCCGGTCGGGTCAATTTGGAAACAATTTTTTCTGTATTGTCTCGGGTCTGGGTGTTGTGGTACCGTCGTTGTTTCTGATTTCTGTAACACAAGTGCTTTAGCTACTTACCATAGTATCAGAGCAATGTATGTGATGTTGTCCAATATTTATATTTATTTATATTTTTTTTAATATAATAGGATATTTTTGTTTATAAACAACGCGAACAAAATTGGAGGCAAAAGCTAGTACGTTATAAAATTTCCTCTATATTATTTTTTTATATTAGCGCAGTATATTGGCTCCTCCCAGCCTGATGGTAAGCAAGAGAGGAACCCACATCGCGATGACAACAGATTTGATATCAAAATATCCTATCCGTTAGCATCGCCATACTGGCCCGCAAGATGTGTCTTCACGCTCCTCATATGATTATTATGTTGTAAAGAAGAGATCGATAATTGTACTTACAGACAAAAACACATCAGATTACACAATTTGGACTTGAAACTTCCCTATATCGTGAGCATAAGAACTATTATAGAATAAACCGTATTATAATTCATCTATTATTATGTTCTATGGAATAAATAATATCTATGTAATCTATTAACTAACTTAATAATTTCAAAACTTTCCTATCAACTATTTCTCGCTAACCCAAAATTACCCCGCTATAAAAACTAAAATAATAGTGCTATAACTAAGTTGGGCTAAAAATTGGTGGTCATAAAACGCAGGCGTTTAAATTTGCATAAACTACGGCCGACCCGCCCCCTGCAGATAGTTCGCGCCAAAGTCATAGAGTACCAGATAAGACAGCACACATTTACTGCCTAAAAGGTTGTATACCACAATCAAGTTTTTAAATAAATGAATAAAATATAACCTAGGTAGTTATATTTTATTCATTTATTTAAAAACCTGATTTCACACAAAAAAGTACAAAAGGTGAAGTTACTGCTAGAAACATTATTTATCAGTCAATTCTGGGGTCATGCAGATACTTATTTTATAGGTAAGAATATGTGTATGGAACACAAAAAATAAATCAAAATAAATTAAACAATATATGTTTTAAGAGTTTAGATTTTTAAACTATCCATCTATATATATGGAGTAATATATATATATATATATATATATATATATATATATATATATATATATATATATGTTCAGATATTAATGGTAATTTGTGGTGTACGTAACTTTTTGAAATTGTAACTGTTCAGAAGTATTTGGTCACTTTGTCTGCTTTTTGACGGACACTGTACATGCATAATACATATAATACATAAACATGTTCCCCAGGACAATCAGTTGCGCTTTGTAGACCCTTAAATATCTGATGAGATGTTGCATTAGGAGATATTTTGGAAATATCTTGGCTTTCAATGCAGCACTCACCAAAGAGATAAAAGGTATAATATTTTAGTGATCATAATCCATGTAGTAAATATTGCGCGAAACAATTACAAATTTACACCCACACATTCACACTATCGCGTTTTTACCATTAGTAAATTTAAAATAAATTGAGAAATTCTTCTTTTTTTAAAGTCAGTTAAAAAGTTTGTTAAAATTTGTAACAAAAACAAATAAATCGGCATGACCCAAGGGTTCATTCCACCTTTTGTACTTTGTTTAGAGAAAGAAAGTTTATTAATAAATAAGAGACTGAGGTAAAAATTTAATTGGTTGGCCTAAATCTACAAACGAATTTACCCTCTGTATTTTATCTGCTAAGTCTGCTAGGGCGGTGACACTAGTAGGGGTAAAATATGTGAAGAAACAGCAAGTGCCGTTTTCTAAACGAATTTATTGCACTCGGGGTAGTCTTATTAAAGTTTAGATTTTTTCTTTTTTACGAATTTGAATAGTTGAGGGGATTTGAAGGAGGAATTTAATTAATTTAAGATGAAGGTTATGAATGGCATCTTGTGTTAAATATGTATGAAATTGATTATCGATTTTTATCTTCTGTGGTTATAATTATAATTTTTATACAAAAGTTATGAAATTAAAATTATGATCGTTATTAAAGATGGTTATAATAAATCCATCATTCATACAAACGTTTTTATATAGGTGAGATAAAATTGTATTTATTTATTTAAAAACTTTATTGCACAAATAAGCACAACAGATATAATGTTTCGCATTTTTAGAAATAAATACAATAGTAAAGGCAATTCAGTGAAATAGTTTCAATTGTAAGAACTTTGTCCAAACCCTAACAAAAATGTTGATCTAAATGATCGTATGCTTAGAATTTCAACGATGCTATGAGATTAAACCGTCGCAAGAACTGTAGCATTAGCTTAAAACTGCAGGGGACAAATCTGTAAATTTAATTAGCAATGCAGTACCATAGTCTAAAATAACCAGTATCACAGTGCAGTAAAACAAACAGAAATTATGTTAAACCTTCGTTTTCGTGTGTGTTGTGCGTGTTATGTTGAACATGCAATTCTTTTTTCAAATTTACTAAACTTTGAGGCTGTCAGATCAATATTAGATAGGACAGTCTTTGTCTAACAGCGAAAGAAATATGAAAGAAGTCAGCGTAATAGGCATTTATCCAAATTAATAAATATCTGATAGGTCTAAAAGCACACTTTTATTATATGTATTTTTTTTACACGATTGTCCTTGCTTAAATGACTATGTGTACCACACATATGCCTAAAAAGTGTCTGTTCACTTTCGTCTTCAAATATTCAGATTTAAATTATTAATACTATTTTAATAGTAAAGAAATTGATTTTTCATTGTTTATGAAAAGTATAATATTTTTTTACTTATTAGTTACACTTGATAATTATGAAGTTGTGTAATCAGGAAATTTGTTAAGATCATTTTAACAAACGATCTTTCCTACATTTAGAGTTTCGACGGTTTTACTTGATTTAGTTCTCTTAAAAAAACTATTTTTAATTATTTATGTTCGCTATAGATCCTTAATGAGTAATTTTACATTAAAGTGAATATTTCATGTTTACTGTAAGCGTGTAGTTATTTATAGTGTTAAGTTTATTATTGTTTTGATTACTTACGGACTTTTTCACTGTTACCGTACCCATAAACAAACTCACTGCATGACCCAAGGGTAAGGTAGAGATTTTTTCTAGCATTAAGTCGAACTGTTGTACTTTTTTGTCCAATAAAGTTTTAAATAAAAATAATAAATTAAAATATTGAAAATGTATCTTTTTCCCTTGAGTTGTTTGTCGACTAATAATGTTTAGTGTAGCCAGTATACTGCATCTTATTGCTCTGTGTCAGCAGACCGTTGGTTGTAGTTTTACACGATCTCGCTTCGTTTTGGTTAAAATTTTAATTAGCATTCCCAAGAGAGCCTTTGCGAGCATTTTTAATGCTCACTGCAGTCGGAATTATTATAGCACTCAGATGTTTAGTTCCATACAATCTCGCGAGGTTAGGAAATTCGTTCTAGCTAGAAGCTAAGTAACTCTCATTATTTTAGAGTTTTCAGCTTCATTTGTTGTCACAAATGTGCTAGTTTTGTGTATGTATTAAATTTAGGATTGCATGCTCCAGAAATTGGTAGTGACAATCATAATGCTTACCTTATTTACTCAATCATTTTGATTTGAAGTAATTAGGTATGTGTGTATATGTAATGTATATGTGTGCGTGTGTGAAAAGATTGAAAAAAAATACGCGGGAGGTCAGTATTGTTCTTTAATCATTATTTATTGTTTTACTGGTACCTATTAGAAATATGCTAATTTATTGCCGTAAGGAAACTTTGAGCTTTGAACTTACCCATGTTTACACGGAAACACGTGTTCCCTTAAATGTTATTTAGGCGTGATAAGGTAAAGTCAAGAGTTGTCCTACATAATGCCTGTAGCGTTAGGACCTCAATAATATTAATTAAGTAATCTCAACTACAACGGGTTACTATTGCTTTCATGTGCTTATACAACACCTGAATGATGTTACATTGGCATCAATTTGTGTACCCTCATTTGAAAAAAAAATTTACCATGAAAACAGAATAATGATCTAGAAAGAAATATTTCCTCTCAAATTGTATTTCAAACAAAAGACAACAGTCCATTGACGCGCCATCCAAAGCGTAAACGACGCGATATTTCCACGTCACCGTTTGAAATACGCCCGACGATCGTCGCGAACTCGCACGCGGTCACGTTGATCGATGGCGGCTGTTTGCGCGGGATTGCGTATATCGACGTGCCTTGGGTGTTTCATCACAATATATAGGGGGATTTATATAGCTTGGCGTTTTTTAAACCTTCAAAATTTTTAACGCATCACATTGAATAGTACAATAGATTTATTTTTATTATTTTTAAATTTATATTAGTTCTAATATTGCTCTCTGGAAGGCTCTCACCCCTAGATATTTTGAGGAACAATAAATTTTGAATTTCCACTTGTGGTCTGGGATTCAAACCCTTTACGAATTCTAGAATTACTCGTAAATGGAGTTATGTTAGTCTTAGGATATTTTAAAGAAACAGAAAAAAATATCATCTCCCTTTAGGTGTGGCATTGGAAAAGCAGTACGCGCAATTCGTGAAGGGTTTAAAGGAGAGGATTTTTTTTCTATTTACACCAAAAAAATTTATTTACACTATAAAAAAATTAAAAATATCTTTTTCTATTCTATTCTTTTGATTGATAATACTGGTTTAATCAATTGACTAGAAGCATTTTGAACAATTTTTGTGTATTGGAAGAAATTGCTGGTTTTTTAGGGTTCCGTAGCCAAATGGCAAAAAAACGGAACTCTTAGCTTATATTTCGTACGCTTTGGTGCCTACCTAAACCAATTTCGAAGACCAACTTTTAACAGTTCCAGTCAAAATGAACACTTATCTGGTGTAGTTCCGAATTCATCTAATTAAGGGAATAGTCACTACAATCGGATTGAGCTCGGCTCGTTCGTGATTGGCTATTTAGCCCTGTAAGTGGAATTGGATGCTAATCTTTCGAAGCGCAATCTAGTTGACATCTAATTACGAGCTCTATAAAATAGTGTTAACCAATGCCTCTGCCCTGGCTTGGTGTTTTAAATACTGGATTAAGATCTTGAGGTA
Organism: Glyphodes pyloalis; assembly: GCA_037074685.1. Lineage (NCBI taxonomy): Eukaryota > Metazoa > Arthropoda > Insecta > Lepidoptera > Crambidae > Glyphodes > Glyphodes pyloalis. The sequence continues at coordinate 1,101,114 of JAYKKO010000050.1, forward strand.
CAAGGTTCGATTTCCAGATCATGTTAAAAAATAATAAAAAAAATAAAAAAAATCTGTAGATGATCTGATCTTTCAAACATAGCTGAAGTTTGTAGTCACCAATCCGCATTTGTTAAACTGGTGAATAAGCCATTACCCACCTTTTTTTTATATTACACTTCAAGATTGACCTCATCCCACCTGATGTTAAGTGGTAATGAGGTCCTAGCTTAGAACGACAAGAACAGCATAATAAAGCTGTTGCTGGACTTGTCGCCCTTAATTTGAAGGTTTGACCCCTGCTACTTATGTAGTGTGCCGAACTACGACATGACCTACAAGTCGACACAAATACGGCATCAGCAAAATTAGCATAGTAACCAACGCTCCATACTTAATGCACAATTAGCCAATCATTAACATCAATCCTACATCGCGATGTCAGAGTTTTCGTTGCCTCTAACTATATATACAACAAACTAAGATTAGTTGTTGGGCCTTGGTCCCCGAGCACACCTAGCTCGGCGGAAGTACTTCCACTTTTCGTAAAGAACAAGAGCTCTGTAAACCTTACTCACACGCATGAACACAACAACACAGAAGTGATTGTTATTTGGCTGCGGTCTTCTGTGAGGTGGATTATTATTATCATTGTAATAGTGATTCAATTTCGGTAATGAAAGCCTTTGCTTACAGCGTGACATTGATTAAGATGTGATAGTTATTTTTATTCTCATTACCCAACCGGGAGCAAGGCATGATAACAATATACGTATTTATTTATACGACATTAAAACGCAGACACTTTTCAAATAACAACTAAATCAATTCTAATGTTCGACAGTAAAAGCTATTAACATCCATAGAGTTATGAATCTATGACAACTTTTTTACACTTTTCTAAGCTGGTTAATGATGGCTATTTAAAATTAATTGAAATAAGTATTTGATTAGTCAGTTAGTTTATATTTATTTAATGGCTTATATACTTAATTTTATCAGAAGAAATCAATTAAGTTGCAACCTACTTAAAAATATATTTCGTTTTTATATGAAATTATTAGCTGGTACTCAGCCAACGAGTGCAGCTAAAACAGGATTAAATAAACGGTACTTCGTAGAAAAAGCGAACTGAGCAACCATCCAGTTTCGTTCCGTTTCACTCTAACCTCATTCTAACAGAGACGGCTGAGTATCTCGTTTAACGGACAATAACTCTGGGTTGTCGTAAAAATGCAACCCATTAAAACTAGAGTGAGCGTTTCCAAGTGGGAAGTGAGCCTAATTTGAGAATGTGGAAACGTACAAAAACGCTAAGGGCTCTCGTCCACTGGTGACAATCGCGGAACGAATATGTTGTTGTCGAATATAACTTATACGGGGTTTTTATTTAAACATGACCATTTTTTCAGGATAATATTACTAAAAACGTTTCGTGACAAGTTTTGGCGACCTCCGTACCCAAAAAGTGGGCCGGGCTTTTAGTATCGCGCCACATCTGAGGTCCCGGGTTCGATTCTCGGTAGGGTCAATATAAAAAACGATATTTTCTATATTGTCTCGGGTCTGGGTGTTGTGTTATCATCATTTTTTCAATTTCTGTAATTCAAGTGCTTTAGCTATTTAACATAGAATCAGAGCAATGTATGCGATGTTGTCTAATGTATATTTTATTCCAGATTTTTTCAGATATCGACAAAAAAACGTTGTCCTAAAAAAAATATTTTAGCTAGTCATTGTATTTATACGGTCAACCACAAATGACTTTGATTATTTAAATAAATAAATAAATATTGGACAACATCACATACATTGATCTGATTCTGTTGTAAGTAGCTAAAGCACTTGTGTTACAGAAATCAGAAACAACGACGGTACCATAACACCCAGACCCGAGACAATACAGTTAAGTTCGTTTCCCATATTGACCCGACCGGGGATCGAACCCGGGACCTCAGAGATGGCGCGACGCCAAAGTCCGGCACGCTCGCCTCTCGGCTACAGAGGTCGTAATAACTGTAAGACAACACAGCTTTATAAAAGCAAGTACACAAAATAATGTAGCATTGGAGACAAATACAAAAAATATAATATTGTGACATTTTTCGCTCTACTATCCATTATAATCCTCGGGATGCGTAAATTGAATCGTCCACCTTTCCTACTTGGTGATTGTACAACTTTCACTTGTTGACGCACGAGGTGGACAGGACGAAATAATAAAATACCAGAACTTGTTGAATCCGCGTTTATTTCCTGACAACAAATCACAACATATGGGCGGAGGGTCTATCTCCGTAGAAAAATCTTGTCACCGTGCTATAGCACATAACATTTCGTTTTTTACTAACGCCATCTTTTGATACATAAAAATACTAATAACATTAAACCTTTTTCACTAGGTAACGCCATATATTGACAAATAAAAGTAAATTAATAGACATGACAACAAATTTATACAGTGATAGACATAAAAAAAGTAACAAAGTACATACAGACATGATAATATATATTTTTTTATCAAATAAGTGAAAGGATCAGTAAACAAAGATTAGACCCTCAATATAAAACTCGACACGAAGCTCCATATCTTCCCATTCCGCCAACCCTATGTTGATCTGCAAATAACTTAAGGCGGTGGTAGAGACAACACGTCACACACTTTGGACTTTCTACCGCCCTTTTGTCATCCACATAAGACCTAATTTCGAACTGCAACTGTTTACTTTGACGCGTTGCCGACCGTACACGGCGAAATACTTTCGAAAAAATTCAACTCGCTACCCCATACGACATTAAACAGATTTTGCGCTCATAAAATCTGTAATTTGAATTCCTCCAGACATGGGGGGCCGTCCTCCATTATTCAAAGCTGAGAATATGGCGGCTCTTATTTATGACGTCATCAAACGCGGCCAACTCGAAAGAATAGTTTTATAAAATAGTTTTTATTACGTCATCAAGAGTGGTAACTCGTTGCAAGCGTAAGGTTTCGCGTTTGTACCGTTTTTTAACGTTTGCCTTTAAAAAAATATAGGACGCATTTTCTCAATCAATGTCAGAATTGGGCCTCGATGACACATGTAAGTCCTACAGTTAATTTAATTTAATTTACAAATACCTTTGTTTTTTTTTTTTCAATTTTTTAAAAATTAAAAATTTTATTTTACAATTGACAAACTAACTGTGTGTCTTAGTGCAAAATTAGTAATAAGTTTAGCTTTCATTTGTAAAAAAAAAACTACTGAGTTTCTTGCCGGTATCTTCTCTTTAGTTATAGGTTCCGAATCGAAGGTAGCTTCATTTGCTTTTTATAGAGACTATTCATAAGAATTATTAATGTTATCTATGTGAATAAAAAATAGACTTTGACTTTGAAAAGGTTTTTAACTTTTTACGTTCCAAATCTCGTTTTCGATTCAATTCAAATAAAAGTAAATTTCTTATTGCGATTGGGAATGTTTGGTTAACATGATATTATTACATATTACAGATGTATTATGTATTTCTATGTATTATGTAATCCGCCAAGAAACCATCATTAATTCTAATAGTATTTTACATTGTCAACAATTTTTGAAATTTATTTTATTAGTTTACTTTTTCTTAGTATTAGTTATATCGTTCACATCCTAATTAAAATAAGATAAAATACTATTTATATCAAGGAAATACTAACAAAAGCAGATAAGTATTAGAGTTTTAACACGATTTAGGTGACATTTTTACTAAAAACCGAATAATATATTTACTTTATTGTACACCGTTTGTTTTGCTTCGGAATTGAGTATCATCTCATTCTTCAAACAAAATAATAAAATACAGATATTATCACCCGTATCAAAACAAAGATTTTTCAATACCAAGACACTGTTAAAACATTGGTTATCTATCTTTAGTAAAATAAGGATAGAAAATATATAAATATTTTTCAACTAATGAAAGAAATAAAGAAAGACAAATATATTTATTGACATCATACAATTTACAAACACAACGCAAGGCAATTATAACAGATATTATTATAAATACCTTGTGAGGCCAATTTGGGTCCCACTTTAGCAAATGCCGCTACATTATGTTAGTGTTATGTAATATGCCTATAATATTGTAATAAATGGTTTTTACACACACTAACTTATTAAAAAAATATTTACTTAAATGTAAACAGGCCGTTTCGTTTCAAATTGGGTACCATCTTAATCTTCATACAAAATATCAAAAAACAATAATCCAGACATTACGTTTAACAAAAAAAAAACGCTTTAAGTTACCATTAAACGGACAGAAAACTGTTGTCAAAAATGTTGCCAAAAATAAGCATAGAAAGAAAAATATGAAAAAAAACAAGTCTACAGGAGCAAACAGGATCCCCAAAGCTAATTCGACGTCACAAACATTATTGCATTTGCATACGGAGCCGGGATCGGTCCGCTTTATGTTGCAACATTCCGGAACATGTCCTTATAGGGCTGCCTGTTGATATTTATAAAAAAAAAACAAAAATATTAGTTTAAAGTACTCGGATTTTTTTTTCATGTTTAAAATGTCGTTATAATGACGATCACTACGACAAAAATATAATGATCAAGTCTGAAGATACTAATAAGGATATTAACACTTATATTTTTGTCTCTTAAGGGAAAGACGCTTTAGTTTTTGTATTTTTAATAAGTGGTAGGTTGTGGTAGGGGAAAAAAGCGAATCTATGTACAATCACCTGCACTAATTATGTACCCAAACTTGATGGAAAGTAAACCTTATGGTTACGTTTTAAGAGTTGAAGCGTTTATATTTCGTGACTATACTATAAACAAGTCAATGTAGTGATGACATAAAACATTTAAATAATTTTTTCTTTTTAATTTGGTCAACTAACCAAACTACGTCCTCCCTAGCTAAGAGGCAAGCATGCCGACTTTGGCATCGCGCCATCCCTGAGGTTCCGGGTTCGATCCCCGTTCGGGTCATTATGGGAAACGAACATTCTATATTTTCTCGGGTCTGGGTGTTGTGGTACCGTCGTTGTTTCTGATTTCTGTAACACAAGTTCTTTAGCTACTTACCACAGAATCAGTACTAGTCAATGTATGTGATGTTGTCCAATATTTATTTATTTAACTAACCCAACTAGTACGATAAGCATTAGAATAAACAACAATGAATTAACAAACAATAAATTAGACAAAGTTCTATTGAAAGGTCACCAGAGCACGCAATATGGAGTACGTTATATTATAGTAAAAAATACCAACGGAATCGAAAACCTAACGTTTGCTAGAAAGAGTTCGTAGTTAGAAAGAGTTTAAGAGAGGTAGTAGGGCATAGCGATTTATCGCTCAAACTGGAGCAGCCCGACTGGTGAAATACTTCCACCTTACAGAAGACCGCAGCCAAATAACAATCACTTCTGTGTTGTTGTGTTCCTGCGTGTGAGTAAGGTTTCCAGAGCTCCTGGGGGGTGCTACATTAGTAGCAGGGGTCAAGCCTTCAAGGTAAGGACAAGTCCAGTAACAGATTTATTATGCTGTACTTGTCACCCTTAAGCTAGGACCTCATTACCACTTAACGTCAGGTGGGATGAGGTCAATCTTGAAGTGCAATATAAAAAAAGAGTTCGAAAATATACATTCCAATTTTACTACTTAAAGAATCTAAAAACATATATAACCTTAAGGTTGTCTGGAAAAGATCGCTTTCTAGCGATAAGACCGCCTAAATTATACTATAATCAATCTGTAAAACCTATTTCTATAAAGATTTTGCGCAATTAAATATATCTATCTATATAAATAGCAGAAAATTGGCAACAAAACAAGGATCGGTGACCCTACCAACCCCATGCAGCGTGCAATATCACCCGGTCGGACTTTTAATTCGCTCCAGTTATTTATTACATCCCCTCTTCCCCCCAAGACCGGATCGAACCAGACCAGGGGTACGTGACGCAATCAAGATATTTAAAACGGCTAGTTTGTAGTTGTAATGACTTGAAGTCGTTTGGGAATGCTAATAAATTTTCTTGGCAGAATATTAATCGGATTTTGATAGAGGTAGCGCAACCAGTTTGGTTTAAAAGGCAGAGATTATCCCTAATATTATAAATGCGAAAGTAGCTCTGTCTGCCTGTTACACTTTCCCGCTTAAACCTCTCAACCGATTTTGATGAAACTTGGTATAGGTATACGTCACATACTCAAGAACGGACATAGGTTACTTTTTGTTACAAAATAAGGGGGGTGGGGGTAATTTGAAAGTTTATATGGGAAAATGTGTATTTTTTAAGCTAGAGATATGAAATTTGGCACAAATATCACACGAAATTGAATTAAAATAAAGACTACTTTTGTTCGAATATTAGGTGAGATAGGGGTAAAACCGATCATGAAAGGATGTAGTCCACGCGAACGAAGTCGCGGACACAGCTAGTATCTAATAATAACGACATTATAGGTTTTCACTTTAAATCCGCAAAACCAGTAAAACATTCGTAGGATTAAGTATAAAAATATTCAACAAGTTATTGCAAGGTATTATTGACTTACCCATGCATAGATTTAAGGTCTATGTTAAATCATGTTTAATGAAAAAAGGGTACTACAAACTTGATGAATATTTTAATGATAAACATATATGGACATGATTATTTGCTCGCTAGTACACCATATTTTTAAGTTCTCTAGCTCAAAATATTGTAAAGATTAGGATAACTACTGAGTTTCTTGCCGGGTTCTTCTCGGTAGGATTAGGTTCCCAACCGGCTGTAGCTTCAATTATGGTTTATATTCATTTTGACGATGCATAAGTGTTACTTGATGTAACCAAGATGAATAAATGAATTGATAATGATTATTATGATTAACCAAACGCATTCAAGTTTTGAACATAAAAGTAAACAAATATATCTCTACTAATAATTTAAACGCGAATGTTTGAAAGCATGTATTGATGCCTTAATTTAGAATATTTTATCTAGATATCTGTTTGTTACTCTCACACAAATAATCATGTTAATTAATGTTATAAATGCGAAAATTTGTCTGAATGTATGTTTGTTTGTTGGCTAAAACTACTACTAAATATTTAAAGTTTGCTAGTGCAGAGTAAAAAAAAACATAAAAATGTTATTTCTGTTTTTTTAATCAATAATTAAAGTCCTAAACAACAATTCATTCGTAATTAAGTTCAATCAGGCATTATCTTGAAATACGAGCATCAAGATTATAACTTTATAGTTGTAATTATCTAAACTTAATTAAGGCATGCAAATAGGTACCTTTCTTATTAGAATATAAATTGACTTTAACAGTGAAACTATTTCAAATTGCGTAGTGCGTACTTTTAGTAGTATTAAAATTACCTCTTTGACTTTAGGTTTAAAATTCAAAGGAGTTTATAAGTTTAAAGTCTACTCCAATGAGACATCTAAAATTGAAAAAAAAAAAAAGTTTTTAAATTAAATCTAAAACGTCTTTGTCAATACCAACCTAAATCTAATGTAATGTTATTTTTAATGCTTAATTTATTGTTGTTTAAAATGATTTCTTTTTTTCTCCCCTGTTACCGTACCCTTATACAAACTATCTGCATGACCCAAGGGTTGACTGGTAGAGAATGCCCCTAGCATTAAGTCCACCTGTTGTACCTATTTGTGCAATAAAGTTTTTAAATAAATAAATACAAATAAATCTGCAAAAAAAAGTAACGCAAGAAACGAAAAAAATACTCTCGAAGTAGACGTAATTAATCTTTAGAGTTTTATATTTAAACAGTAGGTTTTATCATAAACCAGTCGGAAGCAAACTTTTTTTTTGCTTTCTTTTTAGCAACACACCCCAGTTACTAATTATTTTTTTGGCTTTTCTGTGCTAAAATATGATTGTGTTATTTATATATAAACTCTTGAAGCATTATTTATATTATAAGAAAAGGCATCAAAATCCATCGCTAGTTTTAAAGATCAAAGACAACGAGAAGCAATTTTGTTTTATAAATAATTAATATTGGACAACATCACATACATTGCTTAGTACTATATACTTTACTCTATATAATAGCATTTATTCTATATAATAGTAGTGAAGATTTAAACTGAACATTCAATAAACAGGTAATGGCCTATATAAATGTTTTAAAACTCTAAAATCTTCCTCGCATTTTCTCTCATTCCTCGGGCCATTCCGCAAGCAGAACAAGAATGAAAAATAAACCCGACTACCTAATTAAATCGCGCTTAAATTCTAAATCAAAGAAAACGACCATTTACATAACAATTTACAGCAACTTAAGAACATTGTTCTGTTAATATTTTACAACGCTTCCTTAAACGGGGAAATATTTCATCGGAACCAGATTTAACCCTGTTTGTGGGTCAATGGGGAATGTTCAAGTCATAAGAGACAAGCGATTTGAGAGTTTGAATACACATTTTAATTGTCTGTAATACTTAAAAGATTAAAACAACTTGCTAAATCTATCATTGACTATCTTTTTTAGTAACTAGTAGTAAGTTTTTGATGACCATGCATTTCAAAAACTTATTTATACAATTAATGCTCAAATTTTTTGCAGCTTGTCGTCCATTCTTCTACAAAACTCTGTACATTTTTAAAACGTTGGTTTTAATTTGTTTCAATATACTTTTCAAAACTCTTTATTCACATTTACTTCAAAGTTGGTGATGCTTCAAATCATTATTTTTATAAATATAAAATTGTTATCTTTCATCAGGTCCGATTTGCTTTTTTTATTAATCCCCCTGTTAGCTTATTTCAAATGATTTTGAAACAAATATATGAAAAAGAGCGTTCTTGATTTCAGCACTAATTTATTGTAATTATTAACTGACAAAAGTTTACGCTGATTTATACTAATAATACAAAGCTGATGAGTTTTTTGTGTGTTTATTCTGTTTGACCGCGGTGATCTCAAGAGGTAAAAAGTACAGGAATAAAAAGGGACGAACTTAATAAACATAATAAAATGACGTAAGTAATATTTCAATATCAAAAAGGATTAAAACGAAATAAGTACAAAATACATCAAAAAAGTTTTGCGTCGGCAACAAGACCTATTGGTTCGACTCGATATATTTTGTGTTATTTTGTTCTAAACACATTCGGCAGAGGGCCCTTACCGAAGGCTAACGGGTTGATACAGCAGAAAAATTCATCACCTACGATAACTTGTGGTTAGCTCAGTTGGAAGAGCAGCACGCGCGGTACGTAAAGGTCCCAGACAAGGGGTTATGAAATTTTTGCTGTTTCTTTAAAATATTTAAAACTCAGTTCGCTAGTTTCTCATAAATTGCTCCCTCGCCATTCCCAAACGCATATCTACCCCCGATCTAAGCCAAGCGCGCGGCGGTAGATGCTTCGACGAATTAACCGCCTCGTTTTTGTGAAAGGAAAACACGTTCGGAAATTATGACCGGACGGCTTTTCTTGAAAAACGAGCTATTGGTAGCAGATTGGAATCTGGGCGTACAAGAAAGAATTTTAATGTGTCAGTACGTCTATAATAAAAATAAATAATTACATTACATCGTTAAGAGGTACAGTCAGCATTATTCGTTTGTATACACTGTTTGTATATGACTGAGTAAGTGAAATAGACAGTTATATTAATGTGGCGCTGACTGTACTAAGATGCAAATAGCCCACGCAATTGCCAACAGTTACTGATGGCACATTAAACGTCAAAATATTTATTGAGGATAACAAAAATAAATAAATAACATAATATGATAAATACATAAAAAATAAAACACAAATAAATAAAAAATACATACATAAATAAATATCAATAAATATATACAAATCCATAAAGTATTTACGGTTTAAACAAATATATAGAATAAACATATTAAATCAGATTAAATACCAACAAAAGCTTAGCTTTATTTTAACACTTTGATAAAGAAGTTCGCGTTTAGTTAAGAGAAAGAAATAAAGATTTTACTCTTGATTTGAAAATGGGAAGGGACTCAGATTCCCTGATAGATAAAGGAAGGGAATTCCGTAAGCGTATGGACTGGACAGTGAAAGATTGTGAGTAGTATAAATATTGGATAACATCACATACATTGCTCTAATTCTGTAGGAAGTAGCTTAGCACTTATGTTACAGAAATAAAAAATAACAACGGTACCACTACAACTAGACCCGAGACAATATGGAAAAGTTCGTTTCCCATATTTACTCGACTGGGAATCGAACCAGTGACCTCAGAGATGGCGCGACACCAAAGTCTGGGCCTCATTTAAGATCTCTTAAATTATTCAATTTATTCTAAAATTATTTGTTTTGAAACCCATTTCTGTAAACGTTTTGTGCAATAAAATGTAAAAGTTATAAATCTGATCCGCCATTGGTTTAATTTTGTTAACACACTGATGGATGTGACAAAAATCACCAATAACAGGGACAGTGAAACCTCATGCCTACGTATTGTCTTCATTAATACTCTCATCCAACAAAAACTTTGCCCAAAGTAACTTACGCATAGTTATAAGTTAGATACTGTCACTGTAACATGTCTATTAAGCTTCTTGCCGGTGTTCCTACCAATGGCGGCGGGTGGGTTATCGAACTGGTGGTGCACTACACTAAAATATTAAAAATTAGAAAATGCAACTGAACAACAATTGCTATATAATATGTTAATTTTTTATACATTAAATCAATGCGAGCTGTCAATCATGGTTGCCATCGCCTCGTGCCCCCATGCCGGCCGGTCATTTCGTCAAACATCGGGTGCTCTCGGTAATCTTCGGTTCGCTCGTGCGGCGCTCGAAAACCGACTCATTACTCGGAACATTTCTATGAACTATTTTTTGTCTCACGCGTCAGGCGTATTAATTCGTATCTCATACAAGTGGTATTAGCAGTCCTCGTGCATTCGCCGAAGCGCACGAGAATTTGTCTTTACAGGAAAATAAGTCTCAATAGTTTAGTAAAGCGCTCTAACTGTTTCACCAATGGAAATTTAATTTTTTTATACGTTTTTGTATGCTGCTAAAAATAAATATTAAAATGAATTTAATAAAGACGAAGTGATATTTTGATTTTTTTAAATCTTTTGAATTGGTGGTTCAGCGCACGAGCGCACTTAAGGTACAGCCGCCATCCTACTGTATAAAAAGTTCCTACTCGATGGTAGATACTTTGAATGACTATTGGAAAGCGTTTAAACACATTTTTTTACGCACTATCGTCACCCGAGGGGTGATGAAGGCGTGTGTGGTACTCTCCTACCACTGCAGGCCTAAATACCTCATCACCTTAATGGTGATACTGCGTAAAACCACAACCACATTACAATACCACCAACAATAGTATTGTAACTTAACAAAATTGAAAGAATGAAAGAACAGACATTTATTATTTATTTATTTAAAAACTTTATTGCACAAATAAGTACAACAGGTGGACTTAATGCTAGGGGTATTTTCTACTAGTCAACCGTTGGGTCATGCAGATGGTTTGTATATGGATGCGGTAACAGTGGAGAAAGTGCATAAATAACTAGTACTCTGATAAAAAAAGAAATCATAATAAACAACAATAAATTAAGCATTATAATTACATTATGGTATCATTTAAGAGAGGTAGGGCATAGCGATTCATCGCTTGAACTGGAGCAGCCCGACTACTGAAATACCTCCACCTTACAGAAGACCGCAGCCAAATAACAATCACTTCGGTGTTGTTGTGTTCCTGCATGTGAGTAAGGTTTCCAGAGCTCCTAGGGGGTGCTACATTAGTAGCAGGGGTCAAGCCGTCAAGGTAAGGGCGACAAGTCCAGTAACAGTTTTATTATGCTGTTCTTTGTCACCCTTAAGCTAGGACCTCATTACCACTTAACATCAGGTGGCATGAGGTCAATCTTGAAGTGCAATATAAAAAAAATCTATTAAATATATTATGATGCATACACATACTATTTAAATTAAATAAAATATATATTTAAATATAAAGGTATACTTAGATTTATATAATATAGATAATTTATATATAAAAACAAATACAAAACAAATACAAAATTTAGTGTCTATCATTACAAAAATGAATGAAAACAAATAAGAGAATACCAGCAATTACATGAAAGGACATCCATCCATTTCTCATCATAGTAAAAAAGAAAGTAGTTTTTTCTCTATGTCCCTTTAATATGCTTAGATCTTTAAAAGTACGCCGTTGCGTACGTTTAAAGATCTATCCGTTGATTTTGATACAGTTTTATTTCAAACTCAAACTCATAATATATTTCGTTATTCAAGTAGGTTACATGTAACACTTTTGAACCGTCATTGAATACAATGCAAAGTGATTCTACTTCCGGTTAGGAACCTATATCTACCGAGAAGGCGCCGGTAAGAAACTCAGCAGATAAGTTACAGTAGCAGTATCTTACTTATAGCTATGTATATATTATTATAATAAAGTGTGATTCAAAAGATTTCTTTTGCAATATAGAATAGAAAAACCAAATATTTTTAGTATTTACATTGCATCCGTGCGAAGGCGGCGCTGGTGTCTAGCTATATAGAATATGGTGAAAGGTTTTAATATATACGCACGTCAATATAAAATACACTTGAATAAACTTGATAATTTGGACACAATTAATATTCAACACTCATTAAGGCAATGAAGTACATGCTGCCGCGCGGCGTTGCTCGGAAATTGTTATTTTCTTGCGACATTGTTCACCGTGTTATCGAGTATAAATCGCGGTTTGGACAAAGGAATTACGCTTGTTGTCATTACCTGATTCTGAAGTAGTTTATCATTGTTTTAATACGTAAAATATAATTTATTAGTTAGCAGATTAACTTTTTATTGAAGGACTTGGTGAAGTTTGAGCCTTTAATTATTTATTTTATTAAAAACTACTTACTTTAATTGGTTTATATATCACAGTCAGTTAGTAAAGTTTAAATATAACTTGAGAACACGTTTAAGATAAAATATCTCAAGAAATTTTCTGAATATTTTATCAAAGTTACTAATATTTCTATGAAAAAACCCTATAATTGTTCTAACAATTTGCTTACCACAAGGTATCTAATTGCACAGAGAATTCATAATTAGAAACTAATTTTACCGTTTCTCGGCATAAATGTATAATAAAAAAGAGATATATATATAGGTAAGAGAGGTAGGGCATAGCGATTTATCGCTCGAACAGCCCAACTGGTGAAATACCTCCACCTCACAGAAGACCGCAGCCAAATAACAATGACTTCGGTGTTGTTGTGTTCCTGCGTGTGATTAAGGTTTCCAGAGCTCCTGGGGGGTGCTACGTTAGTAGCAGGGGTCAAGCCTTCAAGGTAAGGGCGACAAGTCCAGTAACATATTTATAATCTATATTTATTATTACATACAGTATTTATTTATAATATTTATTCCAGCGAAGGTACTTGTACTACAGAAATCGTTAACAACGATGAAAAGTTCATTTTCCAAATTGAAACAACTGGAAATCGAACCCGGAACCTCAGAAATGGCGCAATGTCTGTCAGCTACTAAGATTCTCAAATTTTCATTAAACTACGTTAGTAATTAATTAAAACTTACGAGTAAATAAAATGAACTACGAAAGTTCACCCTTCAAAGTTGACATCATAAAAAGCCTTGTTTATTATGAGGAATACCAACTTCATTAGCATATTTAATCAATAAAATGCTTGTAACGGTGACCTGTGACGTTGTTTTCGAGTTACAACATTATTCGCCGATGTAATCTCGCCTTAATTGCTGTTCCAATGTCGGAATGTTTGTTATCGCGTCGGAACAGGCGTTCACGTCGGATTATCGTCTGGAGTCTATGTTTTATTCACGATTCTGCTAGTTAATTTTTAGCAGAAGTCGGATTCAGTTTGTTTTGATAAACTTTATTTACTATCTAAATGTTTAATACTTGGAGAGCAAATTTTTGAATTTTAAAAAAGTCCTAAAAATATTAACAAAACCCAATGTTTATATATTTACGCCTTTCAACATCACTTATATACTAAGAGTCATAGTAATTGTATTTAGTGATTTGATATACCTACTTTATAAGTAGTAACTAACTCGTATTTGCCCGCACCATGGTATACGTTATTTCGTATTAAAACATATCCTTAATTTACTCAATTTTTATTTAAGTATCTAATTTATTTAGCTGCCAAATTTTCCCTTAATCAATTCAGTAGTTTTGCTTGCAACAATACCCAATAAACACCCATTGCATTTACAAATAAACGATCTATTTTATAGTATATGTAGGATATACACGGATAACTTAATACTTGCATAGGTTCAATCATTGAAATATGAAATTAAAGTAGTATCGACGATTTCCTAAATGCTCCTTTTCAATATTTTTTACGACCTCTTTTAATTTCATAGAGGCGCATTTTGGATTTAAAATGTATCCTTATGTATAGTATTAATCAAGCCCTAGACCTTTTATTTGACATCTATTAAGAGGGGGTTATATCAAAATATGTAAAACGGCATTTTGTAGTGACCTGCAACTTTAACCTATATCTAAAAACTCCTGACTAATTTATCTTTTAAACAAAGAAATCGAAACCATAATTAGTTCATCCGGCAGACAGAAGCGTCAAATTTATAACACGTTTTTGAGTCGGCGGTTTTAATTACTTAGTACCCAGTTACATAATATATTATATCCTTCATGTATGATCATGATAATTTATTTAATGGCTGACATATAAATTGTGTCAAAACTTACCTGCTGCCGGCGATAACTTCGTGACAACACCCCATCGCGATTTCCACTGTAACAAGCAAACAAAACATGTTTTATTATCTTGTACACAGTTGTTTTTAATAGTTTAATTCTGTATGCATTTAAACGCTCTTCATAAACTGTTAATATTAAAATTTTTCACAGCAGTCAGTAGACAACTGTCTCGGTGAAAAGTAATTTAAAGTTTCAGCTCGTTTTGTATGAAAAAAGTACCAATTGTCATTCGTTTATTGTTTTTAATTCCTCGCGCTTTTTCATGGCTACCACACTTTTCTGCATTCCTAGCATTAAGCCCATCTTTTGTACTTTTTAGTGCAATAAACTATTTAAGTAAGAGAGGTAGGGCGTAGCGATTTATTTATTCAGCCCGACTGGTAAAATACCTCCACCTTACAGAAGACTGCAGGCAAATAACAATCACTTCTGTGTTGTTGTGTTCCGGCGTGTGACTAAGGTTTCCAGAGCTCCTGGGGGATGTTACGTTAGTAGCAGGGGTCAAGCCTTCAAGGTACGGACGACAAGTCCTGTAACAGATTTATTATGCTGTACTTGTCACCGTTAAGCTAGGACATCATTACCACTTAACATCAGGTGGGATGACGTCAAAAAATAATAATAATTAGCAAGCGTTAGAATAGGCCAGTACCCGATTCTTGACGATAAATTGATGATCTCGCCCCACAAGTTTCGCCCCGTGTACAAAATGTGAAGCTATTTGCCCCGTTGAAATATGAAATGGCCTTGTTTAAGTCTTATAAAAAAAAATAAGGAAAAGCAAAGTGGTCTGAAATAAAACAAATTTGAACTATACCTCTTTTATTTAAAAATTGATCGAATATAAAAATACCTATAAGAATTAAGGTTTCCTTACAACAACTAAAAGTTTCACAAAGGGTCAATTAATAAACCGAGATTTTACTTTTTACATTCTCCACGATAACGCATGTATACTCTATTTCAGATTTTAATTCATGCAAGCTCCGAGTACAAGTCGTTTTTGTTGCATCTTCCTATTTACCTTTTTGTTTTTTTTTTTGGGGGGGAAATTCTTTGACGAGCCGTACCGCCATCTGAGGGAAGATGACGGCGTGTGTGGGACTCCTCTACTTCGCGAAAGGCAGAGACTACGCACTAAAACGCCCCGGTTGGACTTCATCGCCTTTTAATGATGGTGCTGTGGGAAACTCAGCTCAGCCAGAACTACCACAGCATCAGCCAGAACTACCACAACAATCTTCCTATTTACCAGGGAAAATCGTATTTTCATAGGGGTAAAAATCAACAGTGACAAGAACGAAGAACAAACGGTTCAGTGCCGTTTTGTGTACAGGTAGCTGGGGATAGTCGCGATAAATAAGGAATTTTACACCCAGCCATTAATTGAGCACGAGTAGATTGTACCCAGCATCGCTGTACAGAAATAGTGGTCCACATCCAATAGACAAATAAATATTGGACAACATCACATACATTGATCTGACTCTGTGGTTAGTAACGAAAGCACTTCTATTACAGAATTAAGAAAGAGATTGTCTAGTAGAAATGCATTCTAGCAATAAGACCGCCTAAATCAAATCAAACTATGGAACTTATTCGGCTTTATTATTTTTATAGTACTATACGCCGTACGAGCGAACTTTAAATATTAGAAACAGAAAAATTTTATCTCCCCTTGCGGTGCGGGAATCGAACCCACGACCTTCACATATCGCGTGTGCTGCTCTTACCAACTAAGCTAACCGCAAATTATCGTAGGCGATGAAATTTTTCTGCTGTATCAACCCTTAGCCTCCGGTAAGTGCCCTCTGCCGAATATGTTTAGAACTATAAACCGATAAGTATGTAGTTAAAATTTTTCTGTTAAAGGCAAGGGGAGATACAATTTTTCTGTTTCTAATATTTATGGAACTTATGCTTCTGTATAATAAACGATTTCAATTTCAATTCAATAAAATATTAGTAAAGATATCTAAAACAACCAGCAAGTTAGAGTTACGGCTTTAGTTAACTGGCACAACTCACAATAAACCATACTTTAGTGTCTTCAAACAGCGGTCTGTGCTAAAACTCATCCTACGTCGACAACACCCAACCGTTTGCGTGAATAACAAATCCAGTACTAAAGTGAACGGTTTTACTGCGACCAAACAAACTAACTGTGCCATCGCTGGCTAGCACTGCGCAAATAACAGTACTAACGCTATGTACTCAGCAATGTATTGCGAACTAGCCAATGAGTTACGTGTTTATCGGCTTACGTTAAAGTATAGGATTTCGTTTTGCAGTGAATTCAAAGTTCTCTCTAAATCTTGCGTTTTATGTTGTAATTGTAAAATTGATACATACGCATACATTTTAATTGAACATTCATTTACTACTAAAAGGCGCTGTTACGTTATTTCTAGATAAAAACCCATATGAATCCTAATAATAATATAAATGAGTTAGTAAGAATACATAGATGTTTGTTTGCTACTTTTCGCTAATTTGGTATAAAGATAGATAAAATAATACAATAATAAAAAGGATACATTTAACTCCGATAAATGAAAATTAATTTGCAGGAAACACTTAGTAAATAAATAAATGTAAAGAAAATGTATTTCTTTAATTCTTGATTTTAACCTCTTTTATAATATGTAAAGCCTTATAGTTTTTATGAGGACATTTCAACTTGACACGTTGCTAAGGTAACCAAAGATTGTTGATGCCAAATGGAGATGTTACTCGTAAATTAAACTGAAATTATTTTATTAACACTTATTATATAAAATGAATTGGCATATTGGAAAATAGACTTTGAATGTCGTTTATCTGATTTTCAGGTATGTTATTGTGTTCAAAGTTGTAATGATAGTTTTGTGTTACTTTTATTTAACAAATAAAATAAAAATCTGATTTTCAGAACAACACAACATAAGTAGTTTGTTTTTATTTGCCAATGGATAATTGGATGAAATATCCTTCTTATATAAATATCCGAAAACAGCACATACATTGCCTTTTGACCCGACCGGAAATGGTACCCGGGTCTTTAGAGAAAGCGGAAGCCTAAGTCCAGCTCGCTCGCCTCTCTAGGACGTAAATATTTAAAAGCTAAATGAAGTATTCAAATATCAGACAAACATTTTAATTCTTATATTAAATTTAAATGAACAACTAACAGCAAACAGAAGTTGTCAACAACTCTACAACGAACAAACTCTTAACAACAGTACTTAAGCCCTTAAGGTAACTTTGACCTCTTATTTCGTACCAAGAGAGGCGAAAACGTGTCGCAAAAAATAATGGACGCTCCCAACTCGAACAACTGTCGTTCATCCTCATAAGGTATCGGGGCAAAAATTCAAATTTCCTTCATAAATCAGATGAGACTTCCGATGTTCTGGAGATATAGCGTAGAGGGCGCTAGCGTGCTTGTACAGTTTCAAGTTTTAGATAAAATAGGAGTTAGAAGATTTCAAATCGACTCTAATTGGCGTGGGAATCGTGGAATGCATGAAATTTGAACCAACTCTGTGAAAAAAAATTTTTGCATCTCCTTTTGCGGTGCGGGGCTCAAACTCACGACCTTCACGTATCGCGCGTGCTGCTCTTCCAACTGACCTAACCGCAAGTTATCGTCGGTGGTTAATTTTGTCTGTTGTATTAACCCGTTAGCCTCCGGTAAGTGCTCTCTGCCGAGTATGTTTAAATCAACATATTTATCGTAAAGCAGTAAAAAAATTTGTAAAAATTGATCTGTGAATGAATGTTTGTTCCCCGTACCGAAAACCTAACATCAAAATAACCATTTTTTACAGGGGTCGTTAACAAAATAGGTTGTTAACTTCTAGTCTAACTAAAAGCAGAGTACATCGCACGGCCAGTCATCTCTACAGCAAGTTTAATTGGCAAGCTGGTGTCTTGTTTGATTAAGCATATTCCAGTTTCTAGTTAAGTTCTGAATTGGATCGTCATCTTATTCTTGATAAACCAATTAAACTTTAGAACCTGACACATACTTATTTCTATCAAAATACTGTAAAAATTGGTATTCATGCAAAGCCATGAATGACTTTAAAACAAATAATTGGTGGTTACGAAAAGAAACCAAAAAGTTTTGTTACTCTTATCTTTGCCGCACCATTAAGAAGCGGAACTCGTTGCCAACTCATGTGTTTCCTCCTTTGGTATGGATTCCTTAAAAAGAGCGTAAAGAAACATCTTGCAGGCCAGTATAGCGATGATGACGGATAGGATACTACGGTATCAAACCCGTTGTCAGCGCGATGTGGATACCTCTCTTGCTGAAATAAGGCTGGGAGGAGCCAATATACTGAGCTTTTAAAATAACTTACTGCCCGACATTTTGGTTAGGTTGCACCAACCGTGGTCACGAGCTGACTCAAGTAGTTCGTATTAACTACTAAATAAAAATGGTGTCGCGTTTTGACCCGTTAAATTATTTTAAATGTTTAAAATGGAACGCGAAAGTCTTAAAATTTATAATATACTGAGCTACTATAAAGAAAAGGCTCTTCAATGTGTTTTCAAAAATCAAAATCATTTAATTCATTACTTTACCAACGCCTACAACTCGACTATATCAAGTCCTAAACTTTAACTATTACAGGGTTGAAATGAAAATTTAAAGTAATTTGCGGATAGAATTATTATATTACTTATATTATATGACGACCTCCGAGGCCGAGAGGAGAGCGTGCGGGACTTAGGCGTCGCGCCATCTCAGAGGTTCCGGGTTCGATCCCCGGACGGGTTATATATGGGAAACGAACATTCTATATTTTCTCGGGTCTGGGCGTTGTGGTACCGTCGTTGTTTCTGATTTCTATAACACAAGTTCTTTAGCTACTTACCAAAGAATCAGTAGTAGTCAATGTATGTGATGTTGTCCAATATTTATATTTATATTATTATATTACTGCTAAGGTAATTTTACTATCGAGTTTTCTGCTGGTATTTTATCGGTAGAAATAGGTTCCGACCCGGTAGCAGAGTTACTCTGTT
Organism: Glyphodes pyloalis; assembly: GCA_037074685.1. NCBI lineage: Eukaryota > Metazoa > Arthropoda > Insecta > Lepidoptera > Crambidae > Glyphodes > Glyphodes pyloalis. The sequence continues at coordinate 1,120,866 of JAYKKO010000050.1, forward strand.
TTGTTTTCAGTGACGACTCAAAAGTGTTGAGCTTGTTTTTTCTAAGAAAGTCTTCTGTGAAAAGAATATGTTGATTGATTTTTTACATTAAATCATTCAAGACAGGGGACCGCGATTTCAAAAATTGATTGACTGTTAAAAAAGTGCCTCGGGTCACAGGGCTTTACATTAAAAAAAATAAGCATCCTTGCCAAAACTTCTACAATGCTCCCAAAAGTGTTACAAAATCTACCTATTTAGCCACTAGTATTTCAGTAAGCGTCAGGACCCATGGAGCAAGTGCGATATTTTATGTTTGGAGACTATCAATATTCAGTACCTGCTTGATACTATTTGATACTTAAGTTAAAATTTATAGTACCTCAACGAGGAATGAAAAGACATAAAAATAAAGTGGTCAGACATTCTCGACCTCCGTAGCCGAGAGGCGAGCGGGCCTGACTTTGGCCAGCGCCATCTCTGAGGTTCCGGGTTCGATCCCCGGCCGGGTCAATATGGGAAACGAACTTTTCCATATTGTCTCGGGTCTGGGTGTTGTGGTACCGTCGTTGCTTCTGATTTCTGTAACACAAGTGCTTAAGCTACTTACCGCAGAATCAGAGCAATGTATGTGATGTTGTCCAATATTTATTTATTATTTATTTATTTATTCTGACGTCAGGTTGTCTGGGTCACATTTATTTTACATAGTTGGAGACCAAATATCTTAATAATTTAATTAAAATTTTTATTTAATTTTTTTAATTTTTAAATCCATGAAATCGCAACACACGTGCTTCTATCCAAATTTATAAAGAGAAAACACGTTTATTGTGACTTAGCAGTTAAAGCATATGAAATTGACTTCAAAAACTTACTATAAATCATTGATCGAACCTTCACAGTCCAATAGAAGGGGTCCACTGGCAATAAAGTTTAATGGCGACATTAAGCCCTATTGCGTGGCTTTAAAGTTTTTATTTGAACCCGCTGAAGTGCATTTTATGGACAAAAGGATGAAAGAGATATTGGTTCTTTGAAAATAATGGTTATTTGACAACGTAATACATTATTTGAATCGTAGTCAAGAACATTCGTAAACGGTCTCTGAATTTTTTGGTCTCGGGTTTTGAATGATTCTATTTGCTGCTTATATTTCAGGATCAAAAATATTTAATAAATAAATATAAATATAGATATTGGACAACATCACATACATTGCTCTAATTCTGTGGTAAGTAGCTAAAGCACTTGTGTTACAGAAATCAGAAACAACGAAGGTACCACAACACCCAGACCCGAGACAATATAGAAAAGTTCGTTTCCCATATTGACCCGACCGGGGATCGAACCCGGAACCTCAGAGATGGCGCGACGCCAAAGTCCGGCACGCTCGCCTCTCGGCTATAAACTAAACTTGTTTCTCAAAAAATAACAACTATTAAACTAATTTAACTTTGTAAATTACGTCATTTTTGTATTGTTTAGTTTAGACCTGTGATCTTACACTGCGATTGATCAATTAAGCTAAATAAAATGATAGGCAGAGACAACAAAGAAAAAAAATGTAACCAATGTTGTTGATTTTATTCAATCAATTTATATTTTGTATTTAAGAGCCTTTGTTCTTAACAAAACTTGTAAAATGGTCATTAAAAATGTATCTTTATTTTTATATGCTATTTGCTACCTATTTTTAGTAAATACACAATGAAAAGCGTGCGTCCTTTCTGGAATTGCAGTGCCTTTTGTAGTCTATAGGTAATAATCTCCCCCCACTGGTCTTCTTGTCTTGATGGGAAGGGCTCAGTAACCCTGTAGTCCGGAGCATTGAGGCTTGCCTTGCCACACTACTTCCGATACCACACAGGGTGAAGCGAAGACGGATACCGAGCTGGGCCGCGGAGAGCAGCTGGCTCTCTGTAGCAAGCCAGGAAGAGCAGAGGTGGATCGCAGGAGGAAAAAAATATCAGGAGCTAGTTATTGCATTTCCACCTTTACTGTAGTTGAAATAAATAAATATTGGACAACATCACATACATTGCTCTGATTCTGTGGTAAGTAGCTTAAGCACTTGTGTTACAGAAATCAGAAACAACGACGGTACCACAACACCCAGACCCGAGACAATATGGAAAAGTTCGTTTCCCATATTGACCCGACCGGGGATCGAACCCGGAACCTCAGAGATGGCGGTCGCCAAAGTCAGGCCCGCTCGCCTCTCGGCTACGGAGGTCGTCAAACTGTATATTAAAGAAGAATCAAACTACCGAGTGTGGAGTATTATTATTCCAAACATTGCCAACTAAATAAATGATTCTTATTTTGAGTGCGTTGTTTTCAGTATAACATTGTACCGACCAAAAAGTTTTATTCTAAAAGATGTCGCATGAAAAATGATAAGCGCCTTTGAATTTAACGCTAACAATTAGCATCATTAAAAACAGACGCCAAACAAAAAATAACCCTCGAATTCTTTTGAAACGTCAAAAAATGTCGCACGCAACTTTTAAGCGGTCACCAACAGATGTCACTGACGTCTTCATAGACAAGTTAACCCTCAACGCATCGCCGTGAATGCACAATGAACAACAAGGGGCCGAAAGTACCCCTGACCTGATAACGGTTTTGGATAATGGGTTGGTTGGCGGTAATTTTGCAAGTTAAACGATGTTTTTTCAGACAAGCAAAGTGTGCCGCATTTATTCCCTTACTGTTTTGTCATATTTTTTGCCATCATAATAAAGAACTAAATACTTATAAATAAATAAATGAAAATGTATCTCCAATATGTGCTGCACATATCTTCTGGAATATTTGACCAGTTATTTAATTAGTTATTGCCAGGAGGACGTTTTTTTTAAATAATCATTGGATATTTACCAGATATATTTGGATAGGATGCTTGTGAAGCCACGGCGAACCGCTGGTAATAAATAAATATTGGACAACAACACATACATTGCTTTGATTCTGGGGTAAGTAGCTAAAGCACTTGTGCTATACAACACCCAGACCCAAAACAATTCAGAAAATGTTAATTTTCCATATTGACGTCGCTAATCGAACCCGGAATCTCAGAGATCACCCAAAGTCTGGCCCGCTCGCCTCTCGGCTACGGAGGTCGTCACGTATGAAGCGTGGTTTACTATGCCAATTCTGTTGACACTGTAATTGTGTCGGCTTTAAGGTAATATCGTAGGTCGGCACAGTGTGATAGCGGATGTATCCAAACGTAATGCATGAGCGATGACTGTATGTATTCTATAATACGTAGGTAAGACTTGTTTTCGCTAATATATTTGGCTTTTAAACATTGCCTTTTTAATTCCCCATGCACTACATCTATTACAACACAACTGGTCATTAACTCAACCAAAACAAAACGGACAAACAAACAGAAACGCAAATTCTCCCGCTCAAAGCCTTAAGCCGTATTAAGACGTTCTTTTAGTCTTAACGTCGCCGTTAAGGGAACAGAAGAGACCCGCATATATTTACAATTGTTACAATTAAGTTGTGTCCTTGTCGTGTAATCTGACACTCTTAAGGGTTTGCGGGATCAGGGGAGGCTACTGAGCCTTCGTATCTGTGATCGGTGGGATGTTGCAGATGTGCGCTGGAGTTATGTATATTTTGTAAACAGTTTATGTATCTGCATATATTGGATACAATAAAAGTATCAGTATGTGTTGTATGTAATTTTTGTATCAGTATATTTTGTCCACAATAAATGTATTTTTGTATCACTCTGTTTTGTATCAGTATATCTTTATGCAAATATATTTATATAAAACAGCATATTTTATTAAAAATAATTGTATAAGTATACCTATTTTGTATACAATTTTGCGTACTTATATTTGGAGTACTATTTATGTATTACTATCCAGAAATAAGTATCAAATATGTTACTTTAATATTTTATCTGTCTGGATTCATACTGGATAGATATTGATACACAAATCTGTTAAATACTTATAAAATTATTAAAATAAAATAATAAACAGGCCGAACATTATCATTGCGCCATCTTGGGTTCGATTCCTAAAACAAACTTAACGAATAAGGGACAGAAACAATTCTTAGCAGATGCATTTATATAATGTATATATACTAGACATTTCAAGTTTGTATACCAGCTTCTGAGATTTCGTGGTAAATCAGTCGGCAGTATTTCACTTTATACTTTAAACCATAGCTCTTTTGTATCCTTATCCTCTTTTACAACAGATGACGCAAATACGCGGCCGGCTAATCCTCCGCAAGGCCTCTCACCCCAAGTCCGGACCCGGGTTAATATTTTATTGAAAAACCTTCTTAGTGACGGCTCGCGAGTATAGTCCGCCAGGGCCGGGCTTAACATTAATAATGCACCGTGTAAAGTGTTCCTTTTAATTGAAAGTATGGGTTTCTTGTAAGGAGATTACAGCGGGGATGTGGGGTGGATTGGGGTACGTTTTAATTGGAATATTCGAAAGCTGTCTTAGTATGCTATTGTGTGTTTCGGTATATTTAGTGCAAAACAAGACTTAATACATTACGACCTATCGCCGGTGACTTAGTACGCTTGTTAGTTATTTATACATAAAATATGATACAAAAATATTTATAATGTAGACGTAGTTTTAGAATGAATTCAGTCGAATTCATTTAAATTAAATAAGATAATTTTCATACCAACTTCATCCCTCTTCTACCATCTCAAGGGATTCAAAACTTTTGTGAAACAAATTGAGGCGAGAATAGAGGACTAGTAAAGAATACGTTTTAATTATTTTTTTAACTGACTTAAAAAAAAGACTTATCTCAATTCGACCAAACTTGTATGTGTGTACATTATGTGTGAGTTTTGGTGATAATTTCGTCGTTTATGAGCCGATTTGAATAATTTTTTCGTTTAAAAAGGAGACATGTCATTACCACTGTGATACCATTATACAGAAACTAGGATCCGATGACAGATTCCCAGAAAAATCAAGGGGGAGTCGGTTTTATTTGGCTAAAAATGTTTTTATAAATCCACGCCCATTAGTTCACAAGATACAAGCACAGTCCATTGTTTTAAGGGGCTATTCATATACCTATATTTAATGTTTTTTTTCACCTAAACTTCATCAAGTTTTTTCAAAATTTGCTTTAAGATTCAGTGTTCCAAGAACCAATTTCTAAAAAAAACTTGCCTACAAGTCCTTGATTTAGTTCAGATCAACGTACTAAATACGAAACTAAAAAACACTGGACAAGCACGGGCGAAGGATGAAGGACGTCGGTTTGAAATCCACAGTTTCTTTATAATATACAATAACACATACACGATAACACAGTACACGATCCAAACAACTTCCCAACCCTCAAGCAACTAAACTAAGTGTTTGACTCAGCTCCTGAGCCCGCCATCACAACCGCCCCACATTTGTTCAACTACAAATAAACAATACAGGATCTTCAGGTCCACCGTGCCTTCATAAATATTTGGGTCGTGCGCTAACGGTTAGCCGGAGTTACTATCTCCTCCCCAAGGTACAAAATAAAACTTGTCACTGAACAAACGGCTGGGGAAAGTTTGAGATATCCGACAGATAAGAAGAGTTGAAAAATGTGCAGTATATTTTATGTTAACGCCTCATTGGGTTTGAATGGCTGCTGCTGGGTTTGGGGGGTTAAAACATGACTTTTGCCTCCCCACATCTTTTAGAAGGCATGAACTTGGCGTATATTTGCTCTTTTAATACGTGTCTTAGAGTCTTATAAAGATTTTTAACCAACTTCAAGAAAAAGGAAGAGGTTCTCAATTCGACATAATATTATTACAAATGAAATAGACATCGCGCTTAGCCGGCCGCTTCACTTTATTCACTAACCTAACCTAACCTAACCAATGGAATCGTTAATTACTTCAATTAACTTTAGGTTAAGTAATTGATATTCAATAAAAATCCTTTTTGTTACTTGAATATTTTAATGAAGTAGGTCTAATTTGTCCAAACAGTGTTTTATTCATGGTCACCCCAAAACTACAACAAACTGTTGTCATTTTGCCTGATTTTGCATTCGGCATATTACATATCAGCGAGCGTTTTTAAGCTGACGACGCCGTATGTAAACGGCGGATTTATTCAAAGTGCCTGCGACATATATATATATTTTTAATAGACACACCGAAGCTAACTGTAAACGTTTTAAGATACATCAAAAATATATAGTTCGAAACAATAAGTATGTTCTAAACTCAAAAGGCAGAGGGCTTACCGAATGCAAAAATATTGATACGACATAAAAATTCACCACCTACGATAACTTGGAAGAGCAGCACGCGCGATGTGTGAAGTCGTGGGTTCGAATCCCACGGCGCGCTGAGGTGCCGGGTTCGATCCCCGGTGGGGTCGATATGGGCAAACAAACTTTTCTCTATTGTCTCGGGTCTGTGTGTTGCGGTACCGTCTTTGCGCAAGGAGAGATGAAATTACATTTCGGCCAGCAGAATTGCAAAAAATCATAAATCTTGTCTATGAATTTCATAATATATAAATTAAAAAAGATTTAATTTGAGATTGAAAATTAATTTTTACTTTTTCATAGAACTGTCTTTTTATGAAATAGTAAAAAATAATTTTGACTTGATTGATTTATTTATTTATTTATTTTTTCTATGGACTCTGTCCCGCGTTTATGATAACGCAGTGATTCCGCCAATGTCAAGTGTTTAGAGAGGCACGATTTAATAGAAACGCTCACAAAGTTTAACAATTAAATGGTACACTACAGATAAATATAATAACAATTATAATTTAATTTCATACAGACTAATATATTTACACAAATACATAATACATACGGGAGAAGAAAGAGTTAGAAGATAATTAATGTTAATAGGACGGGGAATTTTAGATGGAAGTATGTCATAGAGGGAAAGGGAATTTGATTGATTTATATTACTATTGTGTAGAAACTATGCAAAGAAGTGACGTTGCGCTAAATTTCACCGCAATGCATCTTCTTTTCTTATTTTTAAAAGGTGCCATCCGCTCCCGCAGTTTGGCAATCATATTGGCGATTTGCACTTTAGATACAGCCAATCTGAATAGCGACCGAGTGCTGACTTTGAACCATGATATTCCTTTTCTTCCCACATTTCTCTTGGATTTTGCCCCGGATGATCAACTGTAGTATTTCATACTCGGGATTACGCATAATATGAGGTTAAAGATATTTATTTCTCAAAAGAATTTAAGCATTTACTTACATGAGATTTTTTATAAACTACGAGTACATAAGTATAATTATTTTCTGGGCACTAGCGTATAATATGGCATATATTCAAGCTTTCCGCTCTTTATCGCTGTAAGCAATTCGAGCGATTTACCCATTCTTTGAAGTACAGTTTCGTTCCTTACTTTATCCTTCCATGATATGCGCAACATTCGTCTGTACACCCACATTTCAAATGCCTCCACCTTGCTACACAATGCAATGCATCTTAACAAATGTATTTTTAACCGATATGTGGAAAAATATGTACCTTTTTTTTTGTTGCTAACCGACTGCTGGACTTCACATAAACTTTAAAACTTTCGCGTTTAAAACAGTTCAAAACGCGACACCATTTTTATTTACTATTAACACGAACTATTTACTACCCGACGTTTCGGTTAGGTTGCACCAACCGTGCTCACGCGCTGACTGGTCTTGCTCGCCTTCGTCTGTTCGGAGGAGCTTGCAAATCTTCATCTACCCTCACATTCTCGTATAACAAAATGTTATTGAAGTCACTTTGACACACTACACTGATGGTATCCGATATTGTTTTTGATCGTTCTAACCGCGCCAAACACACATACATTTTAAATCTTCTATTGTACATAAGTGTTTTTGTAATGCTGACATACATTTTGACCACTTTGGAGGTGTCTCTCGCGTAAGCTATCAATTAAAAAAAATATATATAAGAAACCTTAATATCCTCAATATCATTGTTAAGACCCATCTATAGAAAACCCGTATTGGTTTGAAGAAAAAAAAAAATAGTTTCAGTTTAAAGTATGAGGAGCCCTTAAAATTTATTGTTTTTTTGTTTTTGTGCTTAATCTTAATGCGGTTCACAGAATACATCTAAATACTAAGTTAGTTTCAACAGTATAGGTCTTATAGTTTCGGAAAAAAGTGGTTGTGATATACGAACGGACAGACAGACATGACGAATCCATAAGGATTCCGTCTTTCGCCATTTGACTACGGTACCATAAAAAACGTAAACATGACCGCACTAATATTGGGGCACTCGCATGTAACTCGAGTCATCTATTAAATACGTCACGAAGTGAATGATTGCTCCTAAAGAAACAACGGGAGAGTCAGCCGCGACTGATGACAGGCGGTTCGGCCTTTTCTATGTTTAATGCGATTAACGTTTAAGGAATATATGTTATATAAAGATTGTAAAAAAAACCTGACTGGTTGAGATATTTAACTTACGAGGCAACAGAGATAATACTACAATATATTGCATGAGAACATGTATTATTAGGTTAAAGTGTAACCATATACAGGTACACAAGGATTTACTCAGTATATCTTAAAACTCCACACTTTGATTCTTCCCTAAGCTACATCCCTACTAATATTATAAATGCGAAAGTAACACTGTCTGTCTGTCTGTTACGTTTTCCTGCTTAAATCTCTCAACCGATTTTGATGAAATTTGGTATAGGTATACGTTGAATCTCAAGAACGGACATAGGCTACTTTTAATTAGAAAATAAGGGGGGGAGGGGGGTAATACCACCTTTGAAAGTTTATATGGAAAAATGTTTATTTTTGAAGTTAGAGATATGAAATTTGGCACAAATATAGCTCGAAACTTGGATTAAAATATAGACTACTTTTTGTTTCGAAAATTAGGGGAGAAAGGGGTTAACCCGACCATGAAAGGATGTAGTCCACGCGAACGAAGTCGCGGGCACAGCTAGTACCATATAGTTTACACAGACGTTTAATATAAAATACATCCAATTGCAAACGTACACTTATACAGCATGCAGATTTTTAGTTATACATATTATTATAAATATAGATCTAATTGTATTTTTAATTTCCATTGGGTACTCTTTTTATTATAATTACTTCACTATGATTACAATAGTCATGTATAATGTATTTAGTTATGGAAGAGCGGATTCTCCTGGCACAGGCATCATTATGCTTAAAAGGAGGCTCCAATCACACTCTGAGCTAATGTAAACACCTTTTTACTGAAATAAAATAGTATTGAATATTTTTTTTAATTTTGAATATATAACAGACATAATGTGAATATATGCAGGTTCATTTGTGAATATACGTAGAGAGTGAACAGGCGTGACGTATGTGAGTCACAATTATGTCAGGTTTAGCGATATTTTTTTAAGATGCACAAAGAATCCGAGCTAATATTATAATGAGAAAATATGTGTGTATTTGTCTGTTTTTTTACAGCAAGATGGAGAGTGGAGTTGACGTGATTTTTTTAGTGGATACATTTAAAAAAGTGGGGAGTGACGGGCTTCATTATGTGTCTTGGGGGGTTACCCCGTCATTTCTAAAATGGAGGTGGGAGTTTGTATGGAGTATTCCGCAATTTTCAAAGAAGAAAGTAGGGCAGTGTATTAGTATTAGGTAGGTACTGTATTTTTTTAGGAAATTTGCCCCCTCTTTTATGTAGAACATATTACTCTCTAGCGAAGTTTTCATGCAGGAAGTTACACATAAAAATCCATTGCTGTTACCATTCTGAGTGATCATATTTTTTTAAAGTACTTTAAATTCGTTGAATGAAACAAAGGCTTGCACATAAGTCATGGTTGTGGTCAGGAGCCACCTTTGAGAGCTGTTTTGCTCCAGCTTACCTCTCAAAATACAAAATACTTCATGTTTTGCCACTTATCAAGACAAAACTATACGATTTGCTCCTAAGTGAGCTACACATAGCAATAAGTTACATACTGCTACTGTAACTAATCTAGTTTATTACCGATATCTTCTTGGTAGATATAAGTTTCGAACCAGAATTAGTATCACTTTGCATTATAAATATATAAATATTGGACAACATCACATACATTGCTCTGATTTTATAGTAAGTAGCTAAAGCACTTGTGTTACAGAAATCAGAAACAATGACAGTACCATATCACCCAGACCCGAGACAATATAGAAAAGTTTTATTTCCATATTTACCCGACCGGGATCGAACCCGGAATCTCAGAGTTGGCGCGACGCCAAAGCCCGACACGCTAGCCTCTCGGCTACGGAGGTCTACGAATGCATTGTATTCAATTACGATTTAAAATTGTTATGTAACTTACTTAAAGAAAACGAAATTAAGACATATTTGATTTTAGTTTGAATACAGAGGTGGATTACTCCTAACAACTTGTAAAAAAATGTTTAAGCAGCATGTTGTTCTTACATTTTCTCGTATTTTTTTTAAACCTCGTCCCTCAAGTCAATTTGTTCCCGGCGTGTGGGAAGCCGGTTCTCTGATTCCGGCCGATAATAGCTTTATGCGGCGATAAACAAAGGCGAGTGCAGATAATGCGACTGCGCACTGATCCGACGGCCGATGGAGAGGCTGCTGTCATTTGTATAGAGCTGATGAATACCCCCACAGGAAAATTACTAGCCCACCCATATAAATTTTTTCTAGTTTTTTTTTTATACTTATTACACTTCAAGATGACCTCATCCCACCTGATGTTAAGTGGTGGTGTTAGTTTAAGAATGACGAGTATAACATAATAAAACTTTTACTGGACTTGTCGCCCTTACTTTGAAGGCTTGACCCCTGCTACTAATTTAGCACCCCCCAGGAGCTCTGGAAATCTTACTCACACGCAGGAATAGAACAACACCGAAGTGTTATTTGGCTGCGGTTTTCTGAGGGTAGGTATTTCACTAGTTGGGTTGGTCCAGTTCAAGCGATAAATCGCTGTGCCCTACCTATCTCAGTTAAGAGTGAGTGCGTATCACACCCTTCCGTCACCAGTGGGAGTGAACGGCGTGTGCGGGACATCCATAAACAAACTTAGTTCATGACCCAAGGGTTGACTAATAGAGAATGCTGTGAACGCTAAGTCCATTTATTGTACTCATCCGTGCAATAAAGTATTTTTTAAAATAACTAATAAAAAAAGCAAGCATCATAGGTAGATAGATATTGTTTTTGGCGCGAAATATTTTCGGAGATTGGTTTTATAGACAAATTGTGGTAGACTTTTACTCGGTTCGATGGTCTAGTTGCCAACCCAATGTTTTCTTACTTTTCTATTTTAATTACTTTTGACCTAATATTTGTTTTCATTCTGAAAGCTCTCTATGTGGAATTGCGGGGTGGAGCAAAGTATATTTAGAAAATTGGTAGGGTTTATTATCTCCAACTTGCGCTGGGCTAGCGTGACGATTAAACCAGTACCCTGTTTAACTCGATATTAAAGATGGAAGCTTTAGCCGTATGTTACAATACTTACTTCTAAATTGGGTACAATTGAGTATATTTTTATCCAAGAAGAGACAAAGAAAAAACATTAAAAATATCGTATATTCTTCAAATTACAATAATAATCCATAGGTACCGATCCAAAACTTAAGACATGTAAATTCTTAAAATATCTTAACATAGCCTATTAATTCAAAATCTAATGTTTTTTTTAAACAAAGTAGGTTTGAAAAAGACATATTCTCTTAACGCGTTAAAATTTTTAGTAATGAATACAAACTACTTACTTAAATTCTGAAGACGTATTCTCAACTCTATATTGTTCCTCTTCGCAGCGAAGATCTAAAGGAACCTTAAGACCCTTTTTTGGGGTAAGACGGACGAGTTCGATAAATTGGAGGGCGACTCTCGTCCGCAGGGCTCTCAACAGGGCCAAATTACTTTGTACCTAACCGGTGCGTGGAGTGTGGAGTGTAGGGCGAGAGATTACCTATAGGTAGGTAAAGAATGAGTTTTTAAGGTCCACTGGTATTGAAGTGTTAGGATCAACTTTCAGTATCTATACAGAAGCGCCGTGGCGCGGCTTAGCACGCGGACTATCCCCCTTTTTAGGGTTTCGTAGCCAAATGGCGAAAACGGAACCCTTATAGACTCGTCATGTCTGTCTGTCTGTGTTAGTGCGACACGCATTTCATTCGCGTGGACTGCATGTTTTCAAAACAAAAAGTAGCCTATGTCCGTTCTAGAGGTTTAACGTATACCTATACTAAATTTCATAAAAATCGGTTGAGAGGATTAAGCGGGAAAGCGTAACAGGCAGACAGAGTTACTTTCGCATTTATAATATTAATAGGGATATCCATGTTTTTAAAGCGTTTACATCTAAAATTACTTTTCGTGATACTAGCCTTGTTTTAGCAATCCAGTTATCTCAGCCATTTGTTTCTCACATATTCGTATATCTTGTCTACATATCTCTTACGATGCCGAGACGTGGGGTGCTGTGCTGGACCCGCGGAGATCCATCATGGCCACTTTGGTTGTGTTTATCTTATTTTTAATGTGGGTACGAAGGAAATTTGTTTGGGAAATAGCTGACACTTAATGATTTGGGTTATACAAAAACATTTGTGTAATAGGTTCCTGCTTTTCAGACTTTATTATAAACGTTTATGTATGCAAGAATGTATGACCTGGATGTCTTGTGTATTTTTTTTTATATTACTTTCAAGATTGACCTCATCCCACCTGATGTTAAGTGGTAATGAGGTCCTAGCTTAAGGGTGACAAGTACAGCATAATAAATCTGTTACTGGACTTGTCGCCCTTACCTTGAAGGCTTGACCCCTGCTACTAATGTAGCACCCCCCAGGAGCTATGGAAACCTAACTCACACGCAGAAACACAACAACACCGAAGTGATTGTTATTTGGCTGCGGTCTTCTGTAAGGCGGAGGTATTACACCGGTCGGGCTGCTCCAGTTCGAGCGATAAATCGCTATGCCCTACCTCTCTTAAACTAAAAGTTAAAGTTGGGGATAATAGTTAGTTTTGCATAAAATATAGAAGAAATCATTTTTTCAGTTGTACCCAACCTAAAATATTGAACCTATTTTACTTATCTTTTTGGTGCTTGTTATTGTCATCTTGGTCAAGGCTTATGTGAAAAAAAAAGCCGAAAATTAGAAAATTTCAGAATACTATTGTGATTGTGGGTGAAAACCAATTCAAATTAAATAGCTAAGACGTAAACAGGACAACGTCTGTCGAATCAGCTAGTCGTTGGCAAATATTTGTCACCACTACACCAAAATCCTTGCACAACCATCAAACGAATCCCGCAGCTCATTCCACATTTCCCGACGCCATAACAAAAAACGTTGCTGAATTAACATCTGTTCGGGGCTTATTATCCCGACAAAGACGTACGCAATTTCTCGCCCACTCCGCGTCAAAACCAAGCCGTCCTTTATTCGTTTGCCGCGGATAATTTACTTTCTCAGTTTGTCCGCCATTGTTGGCGGTCAGTTCGTTCCAGATTACGCGTTTGAATTTCGGAGACCGCATTTGAATTTGGCAGTTTTTAGGTCGAGCGAAAGTAACAGTGCTATCTCTTTAGATATCACTGTTTTAAAATTAAAAAAAAAATAGTAACAGTGAGATCTGAAGAATTAGCACTGTTACTATTTTTTTAAATATTGCACTTCAAGATTGACCTCATCCCACCTGATGTTAAGTGGTAATGAGGTCCTAGCTTAAGGGCGACAAGGACAGCATATTGAAACTATTACTGGACTTGTCGCCTTTACCTTGAAGGCTTGTCAACTGCTACGAATGTAACACCCCCCAGGAGCTCTGAAAACCTCACTCACACCAATCGGGACTAGAGATAAGATTGTTAGATTTATTATACATTTTTGAGTAAGTAGATGCTTTCATCTGCTCAGAAATCTCTTGTAGGGTCTGTTTCAGTTCTTTTTAACGACCTACGTAGCCGAGGTGACCGGTTGAAACCTTTTCTTAAGTCCTGGGTTAGATCCACAGATATGGGAAACGATATTTTCTTTATTATCACGGATCTGGGTGTTGCGGTACCGTCGTTTTTTCTGATTTCTGAAACACAACTGCTATTTACTACAGAATCAGAGCAATGTATGTGATGTTGTCCAATGTTTATTTATAAAGATGCGAAAATAAAGTCCGTCAGTAGGGTTCAGCATAAGCTGCTGCAGCTTTGAGCCTAACACTTCATCAGCGCCGATTTGAACCCAGTACCTTTTTTTAGTGCGGGGGAAACACATTGACGCACCCTACCGTCACCCGAGAAAGGTGACGGCGTGTGTGGGACTCCCTGCTCTAATAATGGCAGGAATACCCACTAAAACCACCCGATTAAATTAAATTAAATGCGCCAGACAATCACACCAGTCACTTGTTCTTAAACTAAGGTTTTCCCTTGTACTATGAGTACCAGACGACGGATACTAACTGGGGGCGTCACCCCAGCACACCCAGACCCAAGTCAATTTAGAAAAGTTCATTTTTCCAAATTGACCCGACCGGGAATCGAACCCGGGACCTTTCGCGCTTTTGCCGCCTACCTAAGCCACTGTGCCACCGAGGTTGTCATAATCAACCTCACCGCCTTGGTGTTGCCGTGGAAACAGAAGACCTACCACAGCATCACCAGCGGAACGGCCGCTAATCAAGCAGTCTCATCTCCCCTGGAATGTTTTGGGGGAAAAAGGATGGCCGATCCTTCCCCGTCTGAACCCAGTACCCAGCAATAATAATGGTCCCACACCATCACCGGCCACATGGCCGCTAGTTAATCAGCCCCTCATCTCCTCTTAGAATGTTTTGGGGGAGGAGCGAGGATGGCCTATCCATTGGACCATACCCGTCTGAACTCAGGTCCCAGCCATCATAATGGTACTGAAGCCACTAGACCATCGAGCGTTCGAACTCAATAACTCACAAACAAGCTATTATCCTCTAATCAGGGCAGTGTTTGGCCGCACGCCTGTAAGCCGATCTTCGAGCGCAATCAATATTTCTCAGGCGCGAAACGAAACTAAAACGTGCGCGTAAAACAAACGTTAGGGCCGCCTGTAATCCTTCTACATCAGGGCTGCTACTCAATAAAAACCAACTCTTACCTCAACGAAAATACTTTAGCTGAGCATTTTATATTGCAAAAGGTACCGGGTTCGATTCTCATGTAAATTATTTTTCGTCATCTTATAACTACTGATATTAAAAGAAAAAAACATTAGTCTGAGATTAGTTGTTTGGAATTATTTGACGCACGCATTTTTTACTTTGAAAGAAGTTTATTACTTATTTTTTTCTATACATGCAAATAAATGTATAAATGCATGCTAGAAATTAACTACTCGTAGGTATGTAGTATTTATTTTGTTCATTTTAGATTAGTAAAAAATTTAAGCGATCGTAATTTTTGTTATACTTATAAGGGTGTTTTCATCCCAAAGTAGACATAAAATAAGAAATAGTTACGTCGATGCGTGCTAGACGTAAGAAATAATGTACCTAATAAATTAATGGCAAGAAGAACTTCGAAATAAAATCATTCCATTTAAAAAAAGTGAAAACTTCTCGTAGAGAGATTTGAAATTGTTCATTATCAAGCCCTTTTATTTCGTACCTATATTAAAGGGACCATTTTGTACCGCTTTACATCGAACATAGTAAAGAACAATCTCGGTTAATTAATTAAAAAAAAAACTAATAAAATCAGTACGTTCGGGAGCTACGATGCTACAAACAGACAGACTCGTCAAACTCTAAAAAATCAAAGCGAATGCTTGTTTCTTTAAAACGTTTCTAGATAGCAATCAAAAGTATCTTTTACGAAGACCCGTTTTACGAAGACGAGAGATATAAAAAAAAATACAAAAAGAGGCCCAACTCTCCAAGTTTTTCCTAGCATTATTTTTTAAGGGTTGATGACTGTGTGAAAAGCAACGACTTAAATAAATTTTCCCATCGAGTTAAATTTTCAAAACACAGTGAAAACCTATTTATTATTACAACTAATAATAAATAGGTCAATAAAAAATTATAACCATACAGCACATTAAAGTTCAGCGTAAACTTAACTAATGCCCGTTTCAATATTTGAATAACGATCCGTTAGTTACAGATAGTAATTAATTAAACAAGTCGTAAGCTATAACAATTCCAATAAAGAATGACTGATGAGAGCTGGTAAAGAAATTAAATAGTGGAACATTAACAACTCGTAGTCAGTTATAGGAAAACGAATAGTTATTTCGACGCATAACGATTCGTAAAATCATAAACTAACTATCCGCATGACCCAATGGTTGACTGGTAGAAAATGTTCCTAGCATTAAGTCCACCTTTTGTACTTATTTTGTGCAATAAAGTTTTAAAATAATTAAATAAATAAAATCAATTCAATGTTGCCATGCCCTTGCAGTTTGTTACATGTATACCTTTTGTGCAATAAAGATAATTTGAATAAAATATTAGAACCGGGCATACGTTGTAAAAACTAAGCAGGTAGCAGAGACAATTTTTACAATTTTTAGTCGTTAATTTTTCCCTATTCTTATGTTTAGACATCGCAACACACAATTCCGCAACCCTACCTCGAAGTAAAGCCACAAGCGGCAGCTAGTTGGCCGGATTGATAACGTTTTTATTTGCCACTTAACCAGAGAGGGTCCGCCGTACCTCTGGCTAAGTCCTCTCGGGGAGAGCTCTGTTTGGGAAGGCAGAAATTGAGTATTGAACCAATTAAACATTTTGAAGAAACAGAAATACTTCATCTTTCCTTTGAACGATTTTCACATATACTAGTAGGTTTAGGTTTATAGACATTTATTCTCGTTAAGACATAATATTACATCAGTTACAGTCGCCGTAAGATATATCGGAGCAGACAAAGTGACCAAATACTTCTGAACAGTTAAAATGTCAAAAAGTTTCATACACCACAAGTTACCATTAATATCTGAACATTCATTACTTCAATAATATCTGAGCAGATGCTAGTCAATAATTTCTTTAGTTAGAATCCCACAGAGCAAAAGATGAAATTTTATTATGTCTTGAAAATATTTGTTCTAAGTCTTTAAAATATCTGAATTAACATTAACTGTATCACATAACTGAAATTACCTCAAGTGCGACACATTCCTCATAGTTAAACGCTGTAAATAACATAAGTATTTATGTATGAGATTATTGTTTAGCCTAAATAATAAAAATGGTTACCCAAAGTTACTTTTCCACGCTAATAAATTCACAAGCATGGCTACTTTTAAAACTAGATAGTTAGTGTAATAACCAAACGACAAGAAAGCTACGTAACCAGGAAAAAGTTTCAATTAATTTCCAAAATATACAATTAAGTACTTGTTAACAATAAATAGTAAAAAATTCGACTATCCAAAAATTATAATATTATCAACAACACAATATTTTTTCACGCAATCATTACATTTAATTACGGTCTCTCATGTCTGTCTGTGCGTGAGTGCGCTATCAATCTTCCCTCCTAGGCAAGTAGGGAGGTGGGGAGGTGGGGAAATGGGGAGATGGCAGAAAAAAACATGAAGCAATACCCGTCACAGTGACGCGAAGGAAACGAAACGAAAATAGAGTTTTTGTTCCAAGACGGCTCTCGGCAGAACGTAGGACGAATGTCATTCAATCAACTGAGGTAATGAAATACGAGTACTTACAAGCTTTATTTAGAGTAGCTACTAGCCTATTCTTTCAAGTGTAAATACTGTTCACAAAGTATTCATTACTAGACATAAAAAAGACAGAAAAACAAATTAATTTTGAAAATACATTGCAACAGAACTATTCTAGAACGAGTTTAACTACTTAGAATTAATTGGGTTTTAGAAACACATCACGCAAAACTATTTACCCCATTACTGCAAAGTGAAAAAGATGATTATGATTCTGACTGGTATATGTTTCTATATGTTTATTATTCCCTTATTTCATAATTTAATATACTAGCAGCCGCCTGCGTCTTCGTTCACGTGGATCTCTATCTCGCCTAATATTCGAAACAATAAGTAAGCTATATCCGTTCCAGGGGGGGTACTCTCGAAAACGAAACGAACAAACGAAAGGTTTCGATTTTGAAGATTATTCAAAAGTTTGGGAATGAAGACGTGGTTTTTGATTTGCATAAATAATATTTTGTTTTTGGAAAACGCTTAATTTGCATTCGAAGTGATTTCTTTATGATTATAAGGATTAAAAATTGCCATTCGTTGTCGGATCCGACATATTTCGTTTATGAGAGTAGACCCCCAGAGGTTCAACGTGATTTAGGTGTGAAAGCCGGACAGACATACAGAGTTACTTTTGCATGAATAATATTAGTATGGATTTTTTATTATAATTATATTCTCGACTAGATTATAAAAACCTTGTCAATAGGTCTTTCACTAACGAATCTTTTGTCATCGACTATCGACGACACCGAAATTTATGTACAAAATTGATATATATTTATATCAATTTATACGCTGCACAATCTCCAAATTAAAAGTGCACTGATAAATAACCTCCACAAAACTCCCATTTATTTTACCTCTAAACTTTCTACCGCTTCCCAATCGCTCTTTAATTACCTAAAGAGCTCCTTTGAAGGGCCCTATTTACGTGCAGACCCGTTGCAGCTGCCAAACGAGGTGGTCACTTGCCAAAAAGCCTTCGACAAACAGACAGGACTAAGGATTTTATGTTAAGACCGGCTTTTTAGCAGTCTTTATTTACTTTACAGCTTACAATTCTATTTGATCTCTACAAACAAATGAACATAGCAAAACATAGCTTTTTATATACATACTAGCGGTCCCGGCGAACTTCGTTTCGCCTTAAAGAATTTTTCCCGCTTTTCTGTTGAATTTTTTCAAATTTTACCAAGGATCCCTAATTTTGTAGCCTATGTCAAATTGGAAGAATGTAGCATTCTATTGGTGAAATAATTTTTTAAATCGGCCCAGGACTTTTTGAGCCTATTCATTACAAACATACAAAAATAGGTACAAATCTTTCCTCTTTATAATATTAGTATAGATAGCTGCCCGCCCCGGTTTTGCACTGGTGCAAGTAAATACAAATGAAGTTTACGGCTTTTCTGCATAATATGTATAGATTATACATATGAACAACATCACATACATCCCTAATCGCTCACTATTCAACAATCACTCTATATATAAAAAAAATATCATAAAAAATAGTTTCGTAGTTTTAATCATCTAAGCATGTATACAGACATACAGAAAAAACTATTTTGTTTTATATTAGTGACTAGCCTATACAGCCTATGTAACTCAGTGTGAATGTAGCTTTCCAAGGGTGCAAGAATTTTTGAAATCAGCACGGTAGTTTTTGAGTTTATTCATTATAAACATACAAAAATATTAATCTTTCCTCTTGATAAGTGTGAACATACCATATAAGAGGAAATCATGTATTATTTAATTGCATCGAATAGGTTCCTAGACTACACAACTGTTGGGATGGAGGACTGGATAGGATTTTGTATCTTCTAATTAGTTCAATTATCCATTTATTTTCTAAACAAATCATTTCAGACCTCACACGGAGACAGTAACGTCAGATTAGCAGCAAACGTCATTAGGCGTCATTAGTCAACGTGATGTGACGTGGACGCATCGCTAAATGACGTCTGTTGTCGGTAATTTGTGACCGGACTCTTTTATTAATCTTTTATTAAATTCAACAACGGTTCAAACTCTAAACCTACCTTAAAAATATAGCCTCCAAACCTAGAATACAAGGATGAACTAAGTTTATTGCCCTATGAATTTGATCTGAGACCAGGTTAATTGTGCGACCACCTTGCGCATTCAATAATGTATACTAACAAACAAATATAAAAAGTTCTACTTAAAAATGTTCATATTTACAATAGCTGTAGGTTTCTCTTTCCTCTGAGCAGTTCAACGATCTATTTCATCGATTTTATTATTTTTATAGTACTATACGCCGTACTAGCGAACTTTAAATATTAGAAACAGAAAAATTTTATCACCCCTTGCGGTGCGGGAATTGAACCCACGACCTTCACGTATCGCGCGGGCTGCTCTTCTATTTCATTCCCCAAACAAATAATTTCTGACCCCACACGGATACAGTAACTTCAGATTAGCAGCGAACGTCATTAGGCGTCATTAGTCAACGTGATGTGACGCGGACGCATCGCTCAATGACGTCTGTTGTCGTTAATTTGTGACCGGACTCTTGATGTGGAAGATATTAAGGATGTCTTTGATTTATTTGATGATGTTATTGCAATAAATAAATTGGAGCTGATTTATTACGGTCTAACGACAATCTATGGTTTGAATACAGCAGTTGACTGCTATATCAAAATCACAAGGACAAATATAAACTAAACGTTCAAATAATTGTATTCTGTATTTGTTTTTTTAATGTGTCTGAGTAATAAACTGATTATTATTATTATTCCTCCTCCATTCCATTTTTTTTTAAAGTCGGTTAAAAATAGACGCCATCTAGGTAAATGCAAAACGAGTGTGATTGGCCTCCACATAATCTTTAGAATAAATACTATAGAATACGCAACATTCGTGTTCTATAGTGAAAACAAAGCAATTTTCACATAAATTTGATAGTAACTGACAACAGACGAACCTTAGTAGTCATCTGTAGGTACATTTTATAAATAAAATTAGGATTTCCGTTTGCAAACTAAAAAACCAGTTTAACTACATGCTAACGAATGTATACGGTATGCCGTATGTGCATGTAATACATATTCATACCTGTATATTATTTTACAACTTTTGCCTATCTGATTTGATGGAACGACCAAACTCGTTCCGGCTTATCTCTGAAAGAGCTGAATTTGATGAAAAGAGTAGGTAACTTAGGCTACTTTTATTTTATAAAAAATAACTTCGTTGTTCTGTAGCTACGCGAACGAAGTCGCGGGCACGGCTGTTGAACATAAAAAAAAGAAAACGAATGATTAATTTTCTTATGAAATTAATGCTTAGTTAAAATTAAAATGTCTTTACGTTTATCGCAGTTTTACAGCAGGTTACAACATGATGTTAAATTAAGGTAGAATTTAAGCAGTCACATGGAGCATTTAGCAAACATCTCCTAATTCAATTTGCAACAAAGTTTAAATCACACTCATTTCAATTGCTACTAAAAAGTTGCTCATCAAGACCGTGCAACAAACTCGTTTCAATTCCAAAACCAACTCTGTTACTCAGAATTAAGACTTATATTTCGTTTTAACATCTCATATGAGTTGAGCATGTTATGGTGATTTGAGTCTTATTTCGAGTGGAGTAAAGGTGGTGGGGGTCACACGAGGATCAATTTGGCGGAGATGGTGTATTTAATCTAAAACGACAAGCTTAAGGACGTTCCCGCGTACATTTATCTTGGGTTACAAGCGACATCTGGACCGAATGTATCACGACGTACAAATTGTACGTGAGAGAAACGAGGAGGAGGCATGGAGGTTGAATGAGGCGCAAATGAACGGTAACAAGTGATGGAATGTACAGCCACCGTCAGATATATCGGAGCAGGCAAAGTGACCAAATACTTCTAAATAGTTAAAATGTCAAAAAGTTCCATACACCACAAGTTACCATTAATATCTGAACATTCTTTACTTCAATAATATCTGAGCAGATGCCAATAACATCTAAACACTCATAACGTCAATATAAGTCACGCACGTCATGTGTCTCATTTAGCTACCTGTATAGATGAGTGTACAGATATTATTGGTAAGTTTTGTGTACAGAAATTATTGACAAGCATCTGCTCAGATATTATTGAAGTAAAGAATGTTCAGATATTAATGGTAACTTGTGGTGTATGGAATTTTTTGACATTTTAAATGTTCAGAAGTATTTAGTCACTTTGTCTGCTCCGATATATCTGACGGCGACTGTACTACGATATGAAGATTTTATATCATCTTGAGTATTGGATAAGGTTTCTTGAAGAGCGCTTGATTACGAACGTTATGATAATGTTAGTAAAGTTCAATGCACGATGACGCGTCCCGCTACTTTTGATCTCGGGCCACCGCGGTGCGTGAGGGGTAAGCGGGAGGCGCGGACACTTTTTGCCAAGCTACAATTACCCCGTGCTGATAGTATATCTAGTATACACGTGCATCCATTGCTAATTAATGAAAATCCCTACATATGTTGGACAACAACAATAAAATCACATACATTGCTCTAATTCTATGGTAAGTAGCTAAAACACTTGTGCTACAGAAATCAGAAACAACGACGGTACTACAACACCCAGACCCGAGGCAATATAGAAAAGTTTGTTTTCCATATTGACCCGACCGGGGATCGAACCCGGAACCTCAGAGATGGCGCGTCGCCAAAGTCGGGCACGCTAGCCTCTCGGCTACGGAGGTCCATATAAGACTAATTCAGAAATGTTCTCGTCAAGGAGATAAAAGTATTTGTCGGGTTATTTTTTGACTGATTGTAATTACTACAAACAATGAACGCAGAACAAAAATTATGTTGGACATTATAAGAATAAAAACAGATTTATCATTATATTATATTTATATATATTTATTTATATATATATCATTAATTTAGATACAACTAAAAATATAACAAAAACTGAATTTATGTCTATAAAATTCAAATAATTTGTGATTCAGATAATTTGTGATGTAAAAAGTAATTCATTCTTAAACATTAGTTGAAGGTACAGTCGCCGTCAGATATATCGGAGCAGACAAAGTGACCAAATACTTCTGAACATTTAAAATGTCAAAAAGTTCCATACACCACAAGTTATCATTAATAACTGAACATTAATTACTTCAATAATATCTGGGCAGATGATAGTCAATCATTTCTATACACACAACTTACCAATAATATCTGAACACTCATCTATACAGGTAGCTGAATGAGACACATGACGTGCGTGACACATATTGACGTTATGAGTGTTCAGATGTTATTGGCATCAAAGGGAACACAACAACGATTCAAATAACACTAAAACTTTTTCACTTTAACTCAGAGTAAAATTAAATCGCCTAACGATTTCTGTTCGAATTCCAATAACAGGCAGTAAAACAATAAGACGAAGGTATATTGGTTCGTTGAGGCTTAGAAAGGAATATTCATTAAATTTACGAGTTCACCTTTAAAACGGTGCAGTGAGAACGGAGGAAATCATTAGCATTTTCTACAATGGGATGGGAATTCTCCTAAAGTTAATAGGGATGGGACGGACGATGTCGATAAAAATAAGCGATAGAACAAAGTTGTGTTGTCAAAATGTAAAATAATAAAAAAAATACTCTTGTCCAAATGTATTTTGACGACCTCCGTAGCCGAGAAGCGAGCGGATTGGACTTTGGCGTCGCACCATCTCTGAGGTTCCGGGTTCAATCATCGGTCGGGTCAATATGGGAAAGGAACTTTTTTTATTGCTCCGGTCTGGGTGTTGTTTCTGATTTCTTTAACACAAATGCTTAAGCTACTTACCACAGAATCAGAGCAATGTATGTGATGTGGTCCAATATTTATTTATTTATTTTCCCTTCAAAGAAAAACCCTAAAGGTAATGATTTCTTTTTCTTTTTCTGTCTCCTTTCTGTATATTTGTACTTATATGACAATGATGTGACGATTTTAAGTAATAAATGTTTCCATAACTCAGTGGATTCTAATGAGACTACCCTTCTATAGGACAGAGGAGTCCAACACACTCCGTTTCCTTCTAGCAGATAGCGGTAAAGCTCCAAAAGAAAAAGCTCTAATTTCCAATCGAAAATAAGGCTAGGAAAGTTCACTGCTAAACTTTAGCCTCACCACAAGCTATGTACGTCAACTCGTAACCATGGAACTCGCTTAATCAACAAAATACTAATTTAAAGAAGCTTTGACGGTTTAATGGTTCAAGTATTGCATTAACTCCGGGTCCGAACCTAGGACTTTTTCCGACATAGTTGGTATGTGATTACCAACCCACCATGTTAGGGTTGTGATTCAGCCAATGCCTATCGTTGTCGCAAAGACTTGACTTCAATGAGGCCTAAGGCCCAGCAAGAAGCAACAGACCAAAACTACTAATCTTAAGACGAACATATTACAATTAAAATAACTTAATGCTTTTGTTCACTCATCAAAATAAAACTATATGACTTGGTCCAAAGTGTTCTACACATAGCTAAAAGTTAGATACTGGCACTGTAACTGATCTGCTGAGTTTCTTACCGGTGTCTTCTCGGTAGATATAGGTTCCGAACCGGAAGTAGAATCACTTTGCATTATATACAATAACGATTCGAAAGTGTTTGATATGGAACCTACTTGAATAAACAAATATTGAATTTTAATTTGAAAACAAGAACAGCCCATAAAAAAGGCGCTGCACAAGGCCAAAGAAACAGAAATGTATGTCATTTGCCATTGTCTTTGAATCGACAAAGTACCAAGGCATCCCTTCACGGGACCCCATACACCAGTAATTGCACGTCCACGTTTGGGGTTCGAACACATAAATTACAACATTTATTCGTTCCCAATTGTAAGCGTTATTGCCATCATTAGCGTGCCATGAAAGCCGCACATTGAATAATTACGTATATTCATATTACCCGACTGAATTATTTCGTACGGACGTAAATTTGAATAGATTCGGTAATGTGTTACTGGTGCGGCCGAATTGAGATTCGCTTTGACAATTTGCGGCGATCCTACTGATGTTTACTGTATCCCTGGTAATATTATAAATGCGAAAGTAACTTTGTCTGTCTATTACGCTTTCCCGCTTAAACCTCGCAACAAATTTTGATGAAATTTGGCATAGGTATACGTTGAACCTCAAGAACGGACATAGGCTATTTTTTTTTAAATAAGGGTGGGGAGGAAATTATCACCTTTGAGAGTTTATATGGGAAAAGATTTATTTTTTAAGTTACAAATATAGCTCGAAATTTGGATTAAAATAAAGACTACTTTTTTTTCGAATATTAGGCGATATAGGGGTAAAACCAACCATGAAAGAATGTAGTCCACGCGAACGAAGTCGCAGGCAAAGCTAGTCTCTAGTATAAAACAAAGTAGCTTCCTGCTCTGTCCCTATATAAATTGAAATTTTCACGAACTATGTATAGTGCATATGCCGGCGAACGAAGTGAGGCTTCTAGTATGTAGTTATATAAATATTTTCCAATAAAGAGCTAGCTGTTGCCGTTAACTTCATTAACGTTACAGCGACATAAAAAATTGTATTAGACCGGTAATCTTGTCCGAAATAAGCCATTAAGTCATATGGCCAAGTTCATTTTTTTTAGTGTTAAATCAATTTAAAAATAAAATTAAAACACAACAATGAACCTATTTTATTCAAGTACAAACATTGCTTTTGTTTTTGTACTTTTAAATTCACATTACTATTTGATAAAAAAATTAGAATAATGTGTCAGTAAATATAGTTGTTGAACTTATTTGCTCTTGTATCTTTAGAGCCTACACCATGATAACAAACAATAACACCGATTAAACTAAGTTTTTTCCTTGTAATATGAAACCAAGCAAGGGCTGGGAGCGTCATCACAGCACACCTAGACCCAAGTTAATTTAAAAAGGTTAATTTTCCCAAATTGACCTGACTGAGAATCGAACCAGGGACTTTTCACACTTCGGGAGACTGCTTTAGCCACTACGCCATATCATGACCAACCAAGATTACGGACCGCAATATACCTAATGTTTGTCATGCGGTCGTGATTTAATAATGAAGTCCTAATTAGTTTCAATTAAAGATGGTTCAATAAGCATGTTTGCCTGGTAATGTAATATATTAGGTCATATTGGAGAGAGGTACAGTCCGGTGTAATTTAATCAGGACGCTCCGTCGGTTTGTGGTTAATTGACGTAACGAACTGCACTTGGCTCACTGTTTACCACCAAAAACAAGGATCCGATAGTTGCAGGGAAAGCATGGCATTAAATTCTAATTTTGTACTTAATCTTAATGCGGTTCACAGAATACATCTATATACCAAGTTTCAACAGTAGGTTTAGTTTCGAAAAAAGTTGCTGTGCCATACGGACGGACAGACAGACATGACGAATTCATAAGGGTTCCGTTATACGCCTAAAAAATAGCTGTTTGACAGAAGTACATAGATATTAGATATTCATAACCACAGCGGTACAGATTGCAACGACATACATATTATTATTTGGACTCAGCTTATCTGCAACTAATTTTACGCCAGCTGTATCTCAGTGCTTATTTACTTCAGGAATTTAATACAGTAATAGTAATTTCGGAAACCTGATTTTCACGCTGAGCAACATGAATTCGTTGCTCTGCCTTGCGGTCGGCTGATCGTATCTATCCACAATGGAGAGAGATTAATCGCGGCCGACACGGATAAATAGCTCCTGCCGAATATGCTTGCCTGGTAGTCTGTGTTTTTAAGGTTTCGTGCCTGAAGGTGCTCCTGAGCAATTAAGGTAGTCTGTTAGTTCCCATGCTTCTGATAGATAGCCAAAATACAAATGTGGATTGTTGGAACTATATAAAAAAATAAGACTTTGTTAAATCGGCCTTAAAACTTCAAGATCTGTTTAAGAAACGCCAAATCTATGATAATTGTGACGTCACTGTTTCAATGTCAAAGTCAATATTTTTTATTCATATAGATTACATTAGTAATACTTATGAATAGTCTCTATATATTTTTTGTTTTCTATCTTTATATAAAAACCGGTTCGGTATTTTTAAGAATATCAGTTTACTAACCAGTCAACATACCTATTTCAAGATACCTTATATATTTTTTCCCGGCCTGGGTACATTATTTTGTGAAAGAAAAATGGTCTAGATTATTTAAATACCTACATAAAACTTGTCTTAGTCAAAGTTTTAAGCCATTAGACTGACTTTAAAAGAAATACATTGGCACACCTTACCGCTGTTTTCTTAGAGAAAAAGACAGCAACGTGTGTGGGACTCCCCCGCTTTGATATCATGGGTGATCATGGGAAATGGTGGCGGTATGTGGCGGGTCGTTACATCCCCTTCAATATGGTTGAGTGAAGCGATGGCTGGCACATACGTCATGCTTGTGAACAGGTGCCACCGCTGGGGACTGGTCTGCTCTTGTTTACCTCTTAAAATAACATAATACTTCATTCTTTTTTCACTCATCAAAATAAAACTATATGACTTAGTCCAAAGTGTTCTACACATAGCTATAAGTTAAATACTGCTACTGTAACTAATCTGCTGAGTTTCTTACCGGTGTCTTCTCGGTAGATATAGGTTCCGAACCGGAAGTAGAATCACTTTGCATTATATACAATGACGATTCGAAAGTGTTATTAAATGTAACCTACTTGAATAAACAAATATTGAATTTGAATTTGAATATAATTAAACTTTTATGGCCACAGCATCTATACTAATATTATAAAGCTGCAGAGTTTGTTTGTTTGAACATGCTAATCTCAAGAACGACTGGTTTGAATTGAAAAAATGTTTTTTTGTTGAATAGACCATCTATCGAGAAAGGCTTTAGGCTATATAACATCACGCTGCAACTATTAGGAGTGAAGAAATAATGGAAAATATCAAAAGGGGGGTGAAAGTTTGTATGGAAACCGGAATCCACGCGGACGAAGTCGCGGGCGGCCGCTAGTACCATATAAAACTCTAGCTGTTCTTTTCTGCCTTTATCATATAACAACCCAATTCATACATTGTCTTGCGAATATTTTACTTGGATACTACTACGTAGGCAACGTTAAAAATACATATTAGACCACATCACAAACATTAGTTGTGTTACAATAATAATAAGAAACAACGACGGTACCACAACACCCAGACCTGAGACAATACGGAAAAGTTTTCCAAATTGACCTAACATGGAATCAAACGCCAGAGGTGGCACCACACCGAAATCTAGCCTGCTCTCCTCTTAGCTAGAAAGGTCGTCAAAGCCATGGCTTTGAATATCCCATTCTATCCAATAGCACGAAATAACTAATAATACCATTCGATCAACGTCCTCATTAAGCCATTTATCTAATCAGGAACACTCGACTGAGGTGAAACATTCAGCTCACACGCTTACATTTGACGACGATATAATCCCGACAATGACTGCCACGGCATCCAGAACAAATAGTCTTATCCGCTCATTCCTCCCATCCCTACTATCGACTTTGAGTTGGATGAAATACAGTCCACAATCAATCGCACCAATATTAACATATTTGATAGAAGTAATAGAAATTGCTACTAACGTCTGCGTTTAAGGGTCGAATGGGATCACGCCAATCTGAACTCTTCCGAGTTTCCTTTAAGGTTGGCTTTTGAATAAGATTTTAGGGAAGTTGATTTGCGCATGGAGAGTGACAGAGACAATGGGGTGTGTTTATGTGAATGGCGTTATTGTGCGAAATCTATGGCGCGCGTCAGCCGACGGGGAGCACCATAACTGATACGGCTTTAAAACAAACTGTTCTGATCGGGTTGTTTGTTTATCAGACTTGACGTTTAGAATTTCAATCTCTATTCATGCATGATGCCGGCCGTTTGTATTAGAAATCCCATTGGAGGAACTATTACAGTGTTTGCTGTGAAAATGTGGAGTCCAGTCTTCTTTCTTTACATTATTCGTGTCTAGTAAGTTAAAAGGATTTTAAAATTTGTTTTGTTTACAAATAGATGATTAAGAACTTCATCAATTTTTTTTTAAATTGGTTAGGGTAAATAACTAACTGTTGCTTGCAATTTTGTCCGCGCAATTTCGGGATAAAATCTATCCCATATGTTATTTTAGTATATTTTATCTTAATACCAAATTTTAATATAAACATATATTTGGAGATCCGTTCATTCTCACAATTTTTAGCGTTTATAATATGAGTAGAATATATTTTATAGTTTACAGTAGTTTTAGAAGTAATGTACCCGCTGAAAAATAATAAAATAATAAAAACCATATATGTCACGAATTGATTTTGATACAAATATTTATCAAAATGGATATGTTCAGTGAAATGTTGTAAAACATATTACATACATATAAGGTAGAGAATATTCTTTCGAAATACAAAAGTCACTAAATTTAGATAGATAGATTAAAAGTTTATGCCAATTATATTTTTTATTCAGGGATTTAAGCACTTATTTTCCCAAACAGACATTTTTGTCATTTGCCCTTTCGCTGCGGATCCACCACTTAGTCACGAGTTAATTACTTGTTTCTACAATAAATAAACTAAACTAAATAACAGTAATTGCTAAAAGAGATTTGAACTGACTATTTTAATTACTTCATATTTATTGGAAATACATAAAACTGTCCTCCTGGACTAAACATGTGTTAAATGGGCTAATTAACATTTTATCTTAATTATGGACTGCCATTAAATTTTCGGTTAATATGGTAGACATTTTCACGAGGCATGATGCCACTCTGCCATTTGCATGCCAAGTCCACTACTTGAGACAAATTATAGTTGACTTTATTGGAACCTCAAAATAATTAAGCTTCCTTTTCTTCAAATTGACTAATTGTTTATTTTAAAGAAACAGAGAAATTTTATCTACATTGCTGTGAGGAGTTTTAATCCTTCACGTATCGCGCGTGCTGCTCTTCCGACTTGACTTGAGCTAACCGCAAGTTAACGTAAGCGACGAATTATTTCTGGTGTATTGACCTCTTAGCCTTTCGATTCACTAGTGTAAAAAAAACTAACTGTATATTGTCTTGATGTGAAGTTAGTTTAAAGCTTAGTTTCTTTCGTTAAAAAACATTAAGTTTCTTGCTGGTATCTTTTCGGTAGTTACAGGTTCCAAATTTGAGGAAGCATCATTTAATTTGAACAGAGACTATTCATAATTTGACTTTTAAACTAAACAGTTATTGAATTTAGTTCAGTATTACTGTTGTAACAAACTGCCTTATAGAGAAACAAATCAAAAATGTACATTTAACTAACCTTTGAATCCATTTTTTTCCTTACAACCCCTTATGAACATGATTGCAAAGACTCTTCAATACTATCCAGTTCCCAATCAAGTTTGTAGCAAAGAGAAGATTTCTAAAGGACAGCGGAAATATAGGGGTGTTCACATCAGCAAATCGCTTGCGAGACGGTTTCGATAGACAGAGCTATTACAGATCTCTTGTAGGGCTACCCACAAACCAGGCGACACGCAAGCCTGACATATCATTTAACCTACGAGTAAAATACTAAACGAGGAGTTAAAAAATACTGATAAGCGGCTACATAAAAGAATTTTGTAAAATTGAGACCAATTTCATTGTTTAAAAAAGCGATAATCGATTAGTTTTACGTAGTTACAGTTTGTTTTGCTAATACAATTTCTATATGTTATTTTCAATGAAATACTATTTAATTACCGATGACCGATGGTTCATGATAAGAGTTTAGAAACACTTAAACTGATTAATAGACTACAATAGCGTATATACATAGTAAGGGTTAATAGTGATTTGTTTTAAAAGTAAATTCACTTTATTTTGATGACTTAGCTTAGGATCGCTCATCTTAGCCTTACTATTTCTATAAACTAAATATGGCACAAACATTATACATTTCATAAATAAAACAAATGCGAAAGTTTGTATGGAAAGACGGATGATTTATACCCTTTAAAGCAAAAAACTCAATATTTTATTTCATTTTGTTGATAAATATGATACTTTTATCGTAAAACAACGCAACAAAAGTCACGACTAACACCTTGTATTTGATAACATCAAAATAATAACTGTATATTAATCTTAATTAAATGGATTCTGTCTAATTCGATAATAGTGCACCACAAGCTTATACCGAACGAAATAAATTACCAAAAATGCATTAGAAATTAATAAAATGCACTCACGCAATTTACGAGGCACATTGACTGGAAGCTTGAGTCATACCCAATTATGGCTTCACCCTCTGTTACACAACTGTTTTGAAGTATTAATACGAGTTCGTAATTTAAAAAGTTTGAAAATCGTTATAAGCATTAAATAAGTATTAAATTTGGCTGCTGTTAATATGTGAAACGTTTAGAAATTGAATCATAGTTCTACGACAGTAGATAAGAATTGTACGTTCTAATTCATCTTCCGATCGCCTGAGAATCCTCAGGCGATCTCCAGACGATTTAGAAGCGTCCAATTCTTTACACCAAACCCTTTTTGGTCTGCTTGGTCGTGCTAACATTAACGTTTACGCTGTAAACATCGGTACCCAGAAAATATTACCTTTCACTCGGGAGTGGTTCATTCTGGCCTGTTTGGTTGTATCGGTGAAATTTAGATTGAGTTTACCACTTGGA
Source organism: Glyphodes pyloalis (assembly GCA_037074685.1). Taxonomy (NCBI): domain Eukaryota; kingdom Metazoa; phylum Arthropoda; class Insecta; order Lepidoptera; family Crambidae; genus Glyphodes; species Glyphodes pyloalis. The sequence goes on from JAYKKO010000050.1 coordinate 1,152,235, forward strand.
TCAGTCTTAACCGTTTCTGAAATTGCACCTAAATGTACCTATGTTCGAAAAGCGTTCACTGTCTAAATTAAACAAAAATATCGACACGAACCTATTGATAAGTGGAAATATTTGAAGTGTCAGCATGTCCCCGACCCCGCTACTTCCAACCCGTGACCGCAAAAAAAAAAGCCGACAGCGCGAGCGGATGTGTTGTAATGCGATATGATACTCCAACAGTATGAATGACATACCTACTTGTACACTTTCTTGCACAAAATAACAAATAGCATGATGAACCGTCGTGAAATCATAAACTTCCAGGTTCGATTCCTGATTGAGTTAAGAAAGCGATATTTTCTTAATAATACCCTTTCACAGTAAGCATGCTACAAGATACATTTTATGAAAAACTTTTAAAACGTCAAGATGTTTAATCAATATGTTTTTTTTACTTTAGCTCTATATCAATATAGTGTTATTGAAAACTAATTATTCTAGAACCTACGTATATTTAAATTAGATCAATAAGAACATGAAAAATAGCTGTGATCCTTACTAAGTACCTACCTAATGATCACATAGGACCACTGGTAAGGTAGTTTACTTTGAACGGAAAGCATTTTAAGTTCGATTCTATTTTTTCTAAACATAATGAAGCAGTAATTAAGATCACAAATAGCATAGCTTAGATCTTAACCATATTATTTATAATCTTAAGAATTCATACGATAGTTTTAATCAACTGTCAATATAATTAGAGCAAAATTGACTTCATACAAAATGTTGCTCTTTAAACGTAATAGGAACTTAACTAACTACATTGTAATTGATAATAAGATGTTGCTGGATACCAATGTATTATTAAACAATAATGGTTATCAAGCTATATTGATTCACTGAAGTATATTTGAAACAGACCTAGCATACCATTTGCAGCAATTTGTAATGCTAAAGAGCGGTCCCCCGCCTGTTGAATACAGTATCTATTAAAAAAGACCTCTGAGATGATAATGTTTTAACGTTTATGAAACCTAATTATCGAATAATTAACCTGATCTACCATCACATAGCTAGTCATTTGATGCTTACTGCTAGAGATTCTATTAGCCGGAGCAAACTATTAAAGATAATCGTAAATTTACTTGAGGGAATAAAATTATTATGAATACTAATACAAACGCCTGTTTACATAGTTATAGCATAATCAAGTAATAATGAGTATTTGGTATTTCGACTAACTAGTCAGTTATTATTATTTATTTTATAATTCAGGAAAGAAATAATTAGTAATTATTTTTCCGTTACTTAATTATTTGTTGTGGTTAACAAGCACTCTATAAAATCATAATTAATTTCTTAGTTTAAGCTAAGGTAGTTTTGTTTCATAATTTAATCTTGATTATTACAAAAACAATTACGTTGTAAATATTCAATCACGACTGAATACTTATCGAAATATCACTCAATGGAAAACCAAGGAAGTAAAATAAAAAAAAATCAGGCTTGGAGATAAGTAGGTACTTACTTCACAGGCTATGGTTATGTTAAGTAAAGGTTTTAGGTTCGATTTCTAATAAGTTTATAATTATGACTACTAGTAAAATGCATGTTTTAATGTAATCTGTTAATTAATATGCTCAAAATAATTGATTCAGTTCTTGTTTGAGAAATTCATCGGCTTGGACTTTAATCGAACTATCAGTCTGCTCTAAAATAATTGTATCACAAGTTTTATTAGTTATTCATTATATAAAAAAATATTAAATTCTTTGTACATAACTAAAATGTTACAAAATTAGTTATATTTTAAATTAAATGTATCAATTGTTATGTTTAAAGATTTTAACATTTTTAAAAGATTTTTAATACACTGTTTGTACCTGTAAGATATCATACAAAACATCAATTAACTATTTATTGATAATTTTAAAAGTATGATTTCAAATTGCCATTATTAAAGCAATGAATCGAAAATTTACGAATCTAATAAAATAGGTCAGTTGCGCAAGCGCGTATTTTCTACAGGCAGTGACGCTCGTGGCTAAAGTGCATACGCGCAATGCTTCAGGGTTGATACTCTCTTAGTTTATTTAAGACTTTGTTAAGAATTATCACATGGTTGAGAAAAAATAAAATGAACCTGTTACTATTTGTAACCTCTAAAAACTACATTAAACATTCGTCATTAAAATAAAATAAGCATTGAAAGTTATAGAAGAAACAAAACAGTAGGTATTTCTTAGGAAACATTCATGGTTTACACATCTGCAAAATATTTACAAAACATATTCACATTTCAGTCGGACGTACGTTTGTTTTATAGGCATGAGAAAAAAGTAGGTTTAATCATAACTGTCTACTTGTGTCAACCCTAGTGAAATTTGCGGAGTTCTCAATATTTTTGGTTTAAATTTGGGAAAGACGGGCTAGAGGTTCATTCTGTGCTTCAAGTGCTTCGAGAAGGGAAACCAGCTCCAGTGACGTCACTCTACTCTTCAGCTCCAGTGAGTTTTTATTGTGAGTGTTCAATATGTAAGTACTTAATTAAAATAACATATTTTTTCACAGATTACTTCGAAAACTTGAACAAAGACCAAGAAGTTGTTTTAAAATAACTTTAACGAAAAATTTAACAGACTGTGAATTTAAAATAACTTTAGCACTGACTGACAAGACTGTGTTTTAAATTAATTTTAGATGTTACAATCATTTTTATTTTATGTTTCAGGTCTGACTCCGAGTTTGAAACTTTTGAGCCTGTACTCACGGCCAGGTCCACGAGGAAACCAGCCTCTCGTGATAACTTAAGGTAAGAAGATGTCTGTCATGTCTCAATTAGGTAGAATCCTAAACAAGTCTTGTTTGGAATTCTGCAAATCGCGTTCATGTCTATGTGAACACTCGTTCAAAAGTGATAATGAGATCAATATTTTAGTTGCGATTTTTTCAATAACACCGTTCTAATTCTGATCACACTTTATTTTAAATAATCTACACTACCACGCATGACCTTATAATACATATTTTTTGCAGATCTGACTCTGAAGCTGAAACTGTTCCGGCTCCCGTACAAAAACCAAAGCCGAAGAGAAAACCTACATCTCGTGAAACTAGCAGGTGAGATAACACATAAGTATGTACCTAGTTAAAATTTTTACCGAATATTTTTTGTTTCGTGTGTTTTAATGATATCTTTCACGGTTTCAGATCTCAGTCCAAAAAGTCGAAATCGAATCCTAAGGAGTCGTTCGACATATTCGGCTTGCTGTCCGATGAAGAGGAGAGCATAGCGAGTGAGCACGCAACGCGAGGCGCGAAAGAAGGAAGGCAACTCGAGAGCAGCTTCAGCAGCAAGGTCGCGAACGGGTCGGTGGTGCGGCGCGCCTCTCTCAACGGACGCTACTACGTGGAGACGCGGGTGTACAGCGCGCACGAAGCCGCCGCCACGCCTCCTGCTCAGCGGTACACCAAGGCGCTTGTCACGCTGAAGGCGCGCCTCGATCCGGATCAGACCGAATGGGAATATTTGCAAAAATACCTCAGAAAAACTAAAATATTGTTTAATGATAGCAAACCCGTATTCTATACTAATAAATAATTGGACAAACTATTGTTATTATTGAATAGTTAATTAAAAATAGTAGGTAGGTATTATTTTAAGTCTATATTTTTTTTCCTCCGTCGCAGATCATACATGCTCAGGTTATAATTTTAACTACACAATAAAAACGTTAAAACAGTGATTAATAAGGTTTAGCATTTTTTTTAATTAATTCAATATTTGTAATTTACATTACATTTCTAGCTACTAAAATGCCTTTTTGCGCTGAGTGTTCTGTACAAGTAGGTAACAGACAATGGGTAGGTCACCTGCGCAGCGCCGCACACAAGAGCAAGTGCAGCGCATCGCAGCCACAACTCAGCGATGGCGTTGTCCAACTTACGACTGCTTTTCGCGGTCGTATTTCATCTTATAAGATCATGCCTACAGATGAGTATGAACATTCTTTGCCAGATGTGTTTTTTAACGGTATAATTTCTAAAGTAAACAATCTACTGGAGGAATCTTTAAGAAAGCACATAAGTTTAAAAGTTAATTTTGAATATTTCGGTAACTTCTTTTTGTTTAAAAATGAGACAAGTGAAATAAAATCATTTGCTACCAAAAACATGTTGGTTACTCGTAATTACGATTTCAAAAAGATTTTTGAAATGATGGTTACTAGTCTTAAAACGAAAATCGAAGAATTTGAAGATCGCGATAGTGGGTGGACTTTCTTGAGTAACGTTTCTTTGGAAGTGAATATTAATAGATATGATCCACTGAGAGGATCTGGCTCAACTTATGTTGATTTACCGCTTGCGATAAAAAAGAAGAAAGCTTGTGTAAACATTCGTAATAAGGATGAATATTGCTTTTTATGGAGTATTGTCGCTGCTCTTTACCCTGTTAAACAAAACTGTCATCGTACTTCTTCGTATCCAAATTTTGCTCAAGTCTTAAATATTGATGGTTTGTCGTTTCCTGTAACTTTCAATGATATTTCAAAGTTTGAACATAACAACCCTGAAATAAGTATAAATGTGTATGCGTTAAAAAATAATCGTACGGTAGTAGGACCAATTTTTAAGTCCGAATTTAAATCTAAAACGAGAACTAAAATTAATTTACTTTTGATTGAAAATGACGTGAAAAGTCATTTTGTTCTTATAAAAAACCTGTCACGACTTGTTAGAAGTCAAATTACGAAACATCATGCAAAACTTTATTTTTGCGATGATTGTTTGCTTTTTTTTACGAGCGAAGTTAAACTTGATAACCACATTTGTAGTGGTGTTTGCACAATTCTACCTAATAAAGGAACATATCTAGAATTTAAACATTTCGACCGAAAGCAAGATGTTCCTTTTATTGTTTACGCGGATTTTGAAACTCTACTTTTACCTTTCCAAGGATGTGAACCCAATCCTACATCAAGTTTTACTTCTCCGCTTCAGAAACACATACCGGCAGCTTTTTCATATTACATAGTATGCACGTTTGATAGCACTTTGAATCGCTTTATACAATATCGAGGAAAATATTGTGTAAAGAAATTTCTAGAAAGCCTTTATAAGGACGTTGAAAAAATTTATGATATTTTGCACAAAGACATTAAAATGAAATTTGATGAACATGATGCAGAAGCCTATGCTCAGGCTGAAGTTTGTCACATTTGTGATAAATTATTAATTGTTGACAAGGTGCGAGATCACTGTCATCTTACAGGACGTTTCCGAGGTGCTGCGCACCAATACTGTAACCTTAAATTCAGTGTTCCTAAATTTGTTCCTGTCTTTTTTCATAATTTAGCGGGTTACGACTGCCATTTATTTATAAAAGAATTAGCTGAAAGTTTGGGACCTGTAAAAGTAATACCTAAAAATAAGGAAAATTATGTATCTTTTACAAAATTTTTAATGTTAAATAATGGAAAATACGCTCAAATTCGATTTGTGGATTCGTTCAAATTTTTAGGCACGAGTTTAGAAAAATTAGCCTGTGGTTTAGATAAAACAGATTTTCAACATTTAAAACAGTATTATCCCAAACAAACTGAATTTTTATTATTAACGCGTAAAGGAGTTTATCCTTACGACTATATGAAACAATGGAAATCATTTTCTGAGCCGCAGCTACCTAAAAAAGAATGTTTCTATAATTCCTTAACAGATGAACAAATAAGTGATGTAGATTATGGTCATGCTCAAAAAGTTTGGTCTGTTTTTAAAATAAAAGACATGGGCGAGTATACAGATCTTTACCTAAAAACGGATGTTTTACTATTAGCAGATATTTTTGAAAATTTTCGCGACGTTTGTAAAACGAATTACCATTTAGACCCAGCATTTTACTTAACAGCTCCAAGCCTTTCGTTTGATGCGATGTTACTTGAAACCGGTGTTAAGTTAGAATTACTAACTGACTTGGAAATTATACGTTTTATACAAAAAGGGATACGTGGAGGAATTTGTTTGTGTTCAACGAGATATGCTCAGGCAAACAATAAATATTTACCGCATTATGACCCTACTGAACCAGATTCGTTTTATAAATATATAAATATATAAATTTAAATACAGAACTTAGAAAAAAAGCTTCAACTTCTTTTCAACAAGATCTTTTCAAATTGATGAACAATTCAGTATTTGGAAAAACCCTAGAGGACAGTGAAAAAAGAGTAGATGTGCGTTTAGTTAATAAATGGACTGATAAATCGAATAAAACTAAAAAGTGTTTATCAGCTGACAGATTAATTGCAAGACCCAATTTTCACAGTGCTACAATTTTTTCTAATAATTTAGTTTCAATTCAGATGAAACCGGAGAGAATAATCATGGATAAACCAATTTACATCGGTTTTGCTGTATTAGAACTCTCCAAAAGTCATATGTATCAATTTCATTATTCTGTTATAAAGACTCACTATGGAGATAAAGTTCAGTTATGTTATACTGATACTGATAGCTTTGTTTACAAAATTGAAACTGAAGATTTTTATAAAGACTTAAATGAACATTTTACTAACTTTTTTGATACAAGTAATTACTGTCCCAATAATAAATTTGGACTACCTTTAAAAAATAAAAAAATTCCAGGTCTTTTCAAGGATGAGCTAGGAGGCGAGATATTGACTGAGTTTGTAGGTCTCCGGTCAAAGTTATATTGTATCAAAACAGAAAAAACATTGATCAAAAAGGCTAAAGGTGTAAAGAAAAATGTTATACGAGACTTATCTTTATTTGATTTTAAAACAGTTCTTTTGAATGATAAAATTATTCGAAAAAGAAATATATTGTTTAAATGTCTCAAGCACGAGATTTTTACTGAAACTGTTAATAAGGTAGCTTTATCAAATCAAGATGATAAACGTTTTATTTTGTCAGATAAAATTGCAACATGGGCATGGGGTCATGAAAATATATTTTAGATTTAATACTTATATATGTATATGATAATATAAAATGTTAGTAATTAGTGTAATTTAGGTGTTTTATTCGTGTCAAATAAATGTGTTTAAAATAAATACAAGGTTTGTTTTATTTACACGAGTTTCCTACCTAAGTAGTACCTAATCACATTTTGTGACATGTGATTTATTGAGGTCAATTGCTACGCAATGCATAGCAAGCTCAGCTATATTGCTGATGCATTCAAAACTTATAACCAAATAAAATCAAACATTTCATTTATAACTTGTAATTTCTGACAAGCGGTTGGCCATTCATTTGTAAGTATAACTCTCTTTACCAAAAAAATGTTTTCAATTTACAATTTAAAATAATTTGAATTTAATCCTAACTTTTGTTTGTTACAGATAATGTCGGATTCAACAGATATTATATTTTCTCAATATGCACAAGACCCGCTAGAAGGTTTCACACAAGAGTTTGGAAATTTTATTCAAGAAACTAGCGAACCACAATCAAAAGAGAAGAAAACTGGACCGAGAAAAAAGTTGACAAAAAAAGCGAAACGATTGATACCAAAGTCATTTGTTATAACCAAAGAACAAAAAGGAACGAAATTGATCAAAATAAAGGTTATAGACCTGGCAAAGGAACTTTCAACGGCAGCTTCAAGATCGAACTATGAAGAAGCTGAAGATGATGTAGAAGTCAGTGCGCAGTATGTGGTTCAGAACCCAATAGACGAGATTATGGACCTCACAGAAGCTATTGTTAGAAAGATATCAAAAAAACTTTGCGGTGATAATTTCTAGTGTATTTATTGGTTTGACATTTATTAAGTATCAGTGTACGTTGTAAATTAAGCTTGTGTTATATTTAAATAAATATATTACTGTGAAAAAATTAAGTTTCTTATTTTCTCTCTACGGTTAGAAATTAAGGTAGGTAGGTAGTTAAAACAAGAGATTACAATTTAAAATAATTTATTTAATATCATACAGTCACGTTGTTTTCAGAACACCACATCTTAATACATAAAACATTTTTTAGCGCACATATTTTTGAATGATTTATACAATTGTATAAAATAAAATCTTTACAATATAGATCACAAAGATAATTTAAGTTAGGAATCACAAAACAACTTATGTCTATGATATTATTCTCATTACACAAAGCCTTTACCCATTTTATTTTTTCCTCTCCCTTTAAAATAATATTCTTATGTTTTAAATAAGGCTTAATAATTCTGTGAAACTCTTTATAGTCAATATAGCCTTCACTCCACCGATAACCTCTGTTTTTTTCAATCCAACAGACCTGTTTCTTTTCTTCGACTGTTAGTGAAGTGAATGGGTATGGGGGCTTTATTAAAAATGTTTGTGTATACTCCGAAGTAGCAAAAGCAAATTCTTTTACTATAAATTCATTGTTACTATTTTTAAATCCTTGCAGATCTACAATTATTGTATTTTTATTCATGATAATTTCTTTACAATATTGCTTAAAGGTTTATACTCAAATAAACAGTCGTTTAAAATCAAGCAATAAGCAGCTGTCTGATCAGGTATTTCTTGATCTGTTTCAATTTCAACTCTAACGTCGATTGATCCTTTTAAAGTTTCGTGTTGTCTTGAACAGTCGATCACAAACAAAGGCGCAATATCTTTAAATTCTTTTAAACTCATCAAAGGCTCTGGTCGACGTCCATGATATGACTGTTGAAATCTGGCATACGCTTCGTATAATAAAGTATACTTGTCTTCGGAAAATGTGACATTCAGTCCTTCATAAGGATAATACGATGAATTTAAAAAGACTCTCACATCACGTACATGGCAATGATCAAATTCCGCCATTGACAATAAGCTGTTATGCTTGCGATTGGTTTGTAAAGCAATTACAACAAATCTGGGTTTTTCTATTTGCGATGAAGTTTTTATGGACCAAGTGTGCTTACGTGTTTTAGGTAGTAATGGATATTCATATAAATCCCAATTGCGAAACGCTAATGGTATAGCTCGGTCTTTTTCTAAATGTTTCAATAAGTTAATTCTTTCTCTATCTGATACTTTAATGTGAGGAACTCGCCAAATTATTTTATTAATTATAATATCTTCGACTACTTCGCCTGATTTTAAGGTGATCGCATTGAGATTAGTATTACTTCTCAGTAATACTAACTCGTGTTTACAATTTATGATTATTTTGTCATAATCTTCAGCAAATCCTAATATCTTGTTAAGTGGTATAGATGCAGAAAATGTTCCACCACTTACATTGTTCGACCCTATAGTTGACCAACCCCAAACTCGAGAGCATTTAGATTCATTTTCATTCAAAGAAAGATAAGATTTTATTGTTGTTGTAACACCCGCATTCTTAATTTTATCTATTTCTACTCCATTTAGCTCGTATCTTATGTCTTGGAAGAGAAACAGTGCCGGATTATTGACGAAATGCACATTTGATACCTTTTCTTTGGTAGACGTGTTATACACGTTTACTTTCCCCTCGATATATAAACTACTAAGTGAAGGCAGCACGTACAGGTCTTGTTGATTGATAGGAATTCGTATTTCATCGTTTTTGTTGAAACTAGTTACGTATGGCTTATACGAATGATATTCAAAACTTTCAATACTGCTATCGTAGGCTGTTTGTTGAGATATATTTAGAATATTCATTTTATTAGACCAATAAGTTTAAGAAATTCTTTGTTGGTTTTGGTTAGCTTCCTTTTTAGCTGAGGTGGTGTGCCTTTATGGGAAGATCTTTTAGAACTGACTGGAATTCTCAAAGCGGTGGGGTTTTTATTGAAGTTTATCATTTTTTTCTAAAATGTAAATACAATTGAACCTCTTCACCTCGTAAATTTATCTCTTTATTTTCAGCGTCCAACAATCTTATGTTGATAGCACTTATCGAATTCTGGTTTACAGGAAAATATATTAAATTTTTGGGTATTTCAATTATTCGGTAACCAGGTGGTACATTGGGTACAAATTCGTAAATTATATGACTTGCTTTTCCATTCACAAATGAACCACTTACTACATCGCATTCGATCCGCACGATGGTTGTCGATAGAATGCTAACAGGATACTGAGATTCAGTACTTATATTTGCGTTAATGGTATTCATACCAAATCCTAAAATTTTACCAAGTGATTCATGTTTATTGAAGTGAACATCTTTAGAACAAAAAATACTTGTTTTCAATGTATTGTTGTTGCATGTTAGTTTTAGTACAGTGTTTTTTATGTTATTTTTTAAATAATCACAAATATCCTGAAGCTCGTAAGACCCTTCAGGAATTGTGATTACCTCATGTTGTTTATTGTTTCGTTCATCTATATTAGGAATAGAATTGAAAGTTGAAAAATACAAAAGACCACATTCGTACTCTCCTCGTAATTCTAATGTAGGTGAATAGTTTGTTGTTAAAGTGGCTCCTGCCCCGGTTATGGACACAGTGAAAGACATTTTTACACTGACAATTTTATTTATTTCATTCAAATATATATATTTTTTTTCCAGTAGCTTCTTAAAAACTTTAAACACAAATGACCACAGTTTGTGGTACCAAACTTTTGAAATTGCATATAATTATAATTTATAGGTAAATTGTTGAAATACTTGATTAATTCTAATGGTGGTTTTAAATTTCCGAAACTATCATAATATTCCACGTAATCGTTTTGCTTCACAAAGGCTACCCAATGAGTGCCTGGATTTTTGCAGCTATCCAAATTAAGTATACCACATTCTATCTTTCTAGGTTTAGAAGGTAATGTATCTCTCATAAAAACGCCGCGAAAGAAGGGTATATCACTGGCATGTTCCAATATATCAAAATTTGTAAGTGCATGCCTGGGTAGCCGTTTAATTAGTTTTTTGGAGGATTTAGATATAAACCTGCTCCTTTTTTATGAGCTTTTATATACAGCCCTTTGCCAAGAGCTACTGCTTCCATCATTCTGTTGTGACGTTCAGACTCCTGAAGACTCTTTTGTGCAGCTTTAGAATCATTAACAGCTTTTGCTATTCCTGCTGCACCTCCAGCCAATGAACCCAAAGCTGACAAACCCGCAAATATGGGAATGAGTGGTAAGAGTCCACCACATTTTGGGATTGGGATACAGCGTGGTAATTTCACTCCTTTTTTATTTGTAAATAATTTTTTTGCAGCTGCGTATGCATGTTTTATTGCAGAATATTTGTCTTTTGATTTAAGTTTTTTTAATTGTGATTTTATTTTTTTGATACCTGACATGAATGATTTTACGCCTGAACCAGCTCTAAGTTTAGCTTTCATAGCATTTTTAACAATCCACGATGCTATTTTTTCTCCTTTTTTAGCATCTTTCGATTTCAATCTTTTCTTAGCCATATTTAAAAGTTCTAAGTCAGCTCTATGCCGTGTACTTAAATCTTTATTATTATAAGCAATATCGTGATACATACAAGCTTCGTCTAATTTGTTTACTCCACGTTCGCCCTTCAGTAACCGTTTCTGAAGTTTTGTTCCGGGCCCACAGAATTGATACCCTGGTAAATGTAGCTCAAAGGGTAACTTATCTATTAAGGTATTAATAATACCACTGCCTTCCTTCATCGATGATCACAAAGTGATATGACTTAGTAATAGGCGGGTTTATATACCTACATTACTATTTCACTTTTATCAACCCAGCTGTTCTCTTCATTACTTAAACCTAACCATTTTACCAATAGCTTGTTTCCTTTCTTTTTAATAACTTTTTCAATGAGATAAATATCTGGAAATTTTGTTTTTTGTAATTCGTATCCGTAAAAAGAACCCAGAATTGTTCTGTTGTGTTTGTCTTCTATATGGTAAGTTTGAGGGTTGGTTTGGTTCACCTTCACAATGCGAAATATTTCGGTAGACCAATTAGGAGTGTAACCTTTATAAAAATCTCCTTTAAATTTACTTATACGAACATAATCACCAACATGAAAGGATAATCTTGTGCATTTGTTATTTTTTTGCGTTTGTATAATATTCGATTTAACTAAAATCTCATTCGTACTATTAACATCAATCGGTTTGAATTTTGTACTTCGGTGCAAAGTATTATTGTATTGGTTTACAACAGAATCTAAATTATTTTGGAACCATTGATATCGTCCACACAGACTGAATAATTTAAATAGTTGTAATTTTAATGTTCTTATTACTCGTTCTACAATAGAGGCTTTTTTAACAGAGTATGTGGAATAATGATTTATGTTATATTTTTTCATAACCTTTTTAAAAGAATCATTATAAAACTCTGTTCCTAAATCTGTCTGCAAGTTTTTAGGGTTTCTAATGGATTTAGTTAAAATACTTTGCATTGCAACCATGACACAATTTTTTGATTTGGATTTCAAAGGTCTAACCCATACAAATTTTGACAGAGCATCGATAACTACTAAAATATATTTATATCCTTTGTTGAATGATGAATATTTCTTAAAATCTATAAGATCAGCCTGCCACAAGTCATCAATTCCTTTTATAATGGTATTTCTACGACTGAAATTTCTTCTGGCTGCTTTATGAAGCTCGTTGATAATATCTTTTTTACTCATTCTTGTCAGATTTTCCTCCAATCATAAGATCAATTTCTTGTTTTGAATAAAACAACGTACTCATATTTTTAGTGGTCAGTTTTTCTAAATTGTTTAAGTACTTTTTGACATTACTATGAATTGTATTCATTTCTTTTTTCAGTTCTTGAAGACTTTTATCCAAATATTCTTTATTGACTGCCTCATCATCCTTTTCAGGAGATAGTAAGCCTTTTAACTTTGATGATTTTAAGTCAAATTCACCAGTATCAGTTCTTACTAAGGTATCAGTAAGAATATTACTGAATTCAGATAGTCGTAAACGCTTATGAACGTGATGCCCAAATTTGTCTATATTCATTACCGTCTTGTCTGCTTCTGTAGTGCAATGGTACTGCACAATTCTTGGGATGGAAGCTTTATATATTTAACGTCTTTTATGATACCAGCCTCGTGTAATTCTTCAATAATAGCATAAATTTCATTATGCACTCCAGTGTTACCAGCTGTCCATGATCCAAGTAATAATTTCAATCGTTCCACTAATTCATTTGGATCGTTCCAGTAAACTAAATCGGTATCCTTCTTAACTTCTTTAAAAATATCAATACCTTCTCCCCTTTGCTGACTTTCTACGCTACTTGTATGATTTCTAGAGAACTTAAACAGTGGTTTAATAATTTGTGCATATTTAAATCCTTTGTTACCGTTTATTGGCTTAGCTGGATCCCAATTACGTTTGTGTGCATTCGTATCTTTAAGTAATAATTTGTAATTTCGTAAGTCCTTCTCGGTAATAATATCTAAATTTGGTACCTTTTTATATAATAATTGTTTAAGGCCAGGTGTTTTTTTCAAGGTACGGCTACCAATTTTTAGAATACGATTATCATCAAAAACACGGGTATTTCCCAGCATAAGTTTCCCTTTCACATTTCTAACACCATAAGGTACATCTTTAAATGTTTCGGACATCATAGACCATGACAAAGAATCGTTAGTAATACTTGGAGAAGACTGGAGAGATTTAAATGAGTTCTCATGAGTATCTTCAGATGGTGATGTAGTGAGAGTTTTGTTAGGTGTTTTTCGATCATCATCATCATTATCATCATCTGTGGTTGTTTGATTGTCAGCAGGTTCTTCAAAATCTTCAATCGAGCTATTTGATAATTCGCTTTCACTATATTTTGTTTTTTTTACTAAATCAGTTTGCTCTGATTCTTCCTTTGTTTGATATTCATTATCAGGTTTATTAGTTAACAACTTGAGTGGATCAACGATAGGTTTAAATATCGTTTCTAACGCTGTATTTTTGGCGTTTGTAGCATCTTTTATCATTTCTACTTTTCTTTTTACTGCTGCTGCTGATTTCACAATTTGTTCTTTAAGGTTTCGTTCCATTGTACAGGATTCCACTCGGTTTGACTTCCCTGGTGTGATTGATTCGTAAGTAACCAAACTACTTCTTTTATAAAATTTAGTCAACTTCTATAAACGTATCAAACTTCATTCTGTAACAACCTTTGTTTCGCTCACAATCTTTATTAATAATAACATAGTTATAAGGTTTACTCCAAACCTTTGCACACATTTCACGGAACTGAGACCATGTCATATCAGAGCCTACATGTTCTTCATAAACGTGCTTTAGATTTATATCATCTTGTTTAAACAATATGATAAGATTAGCATTATCTCTTACTAGTTGCTTGGGTACTTTAGTATAAGTTTGATTAATATAAAAACAATCAATGTTTTTATGACGACCCATAGCGAAATAATCACGTATATTATTTTGATTTTCAGAAGCCACATCGTCAAATATGATAATTGAGTTAGGTAAAGCTTCATGCGGACTAAGAATTTCACTGTTATGGTTATATTTGTTATATGTCAACCCTACAACATTTTCCAATACTTTTTCTAAAAATAAGTATTTAGGTTGATATAAAGACTTTGAATAAACATATAAATTACAAAAACGTGGTCCATTTTGGTGCAATAGCAGACTGATAACCAAGTTGGTCTTGCCACAGTTAGAGGGACCGCAAACAATACTACGTATTGTATTTGGTAATAAATTTCCATGACGTTTCACCATATTCGGTGACACTGGGCAGATACATTTTAAATTTAGGGTTTCTTTTTGTTTTAGAAATTTCATACCAGATGTTTTAACTGAACCGTTCTAGTGGATGTGCAGCAACGAAATGATGTAATTTCAGTCACGTCTGTAACTATATGCGTGAAAATGTCTGTATGGGATTGGTTCATTATTGATCGTATAGAATTGGACGCTTCTAAATCATCTGGAGATCGTCTGAGAATTCTCAGGCGATCGAAAGATGAATTAGAACGTACAATTCTTATCTACTTACGACATTGTTCAAAGTAATGAAAAAAGGAATAGGTCTTAGTACTACTCCCTGAAGCATCCAAAGAATGACTAATAAGTTACAGTTTCTGAGGCTATAAAATTGTATGCATTGTATTTTGTTAACTTACATTAACCATATAATGTGTAAGAAATATAATGATCTGACCTAATAATCTACTGAATATTTAAATAAATTTTTGAAAAAAATGGCAAAAGCTTTAGTCATATCTATAATCCTAACTGTTTTAGAAGACAAACGGACTTCATCGATCTCAAAACATAAGCCAGTTGTTTGTATGACTTTTTCAATCGATATTCCAGTCAAACTAAAGGTTAAGGATGTTGTCCTTAAGGTAGTCTGGAATTGCCTAACGATAAGATCGTCTAAATTGTACTAAAATTAATCTGTTAAACCAATTACTGTTGAGTTTTTGTGCAATCAAGTATATCAATCTATCTATCTAAAGATGTAAAAAAGATACAGTGACTGTAAGGTTCGAGTAGTTTTCTAAGTGGCTTCAGACACATCTGGCAGCCCTGAGTTGCAGGTAACAATCATGGCGCAGCGATATTTCAAGTGACCGGTACAATAGTGCAATCAAGGCGTGTTGCCGCGCGGCCAATTTGCGGCCAATATTGCTTAGACGCAACACGGATGCTATAGGATAAGAGACCCAGACAGTTGAAACGTGACGACTGCAAACTGGCAAAAAAAATCAAATTTTGTGTAAAGAAGTAAATTTAGTGATTGCCTAGTTATTTTAAAAGTGAAAATGTCTTTAAACTGTGATTAGAGCAGACAACATTTCTAGCATTACAAAAGTACTGACTCATTTGTTCAAATCATATGGGAAAAAATTAATAAAAAATACGACTTGCAATATTATGACGAAGTCCTGATTCCCATTTCAAAATGGCCGTATTGTTAATTGATGCTTCCACTGAAATGCCCAGAATCACTCCAAAATGCAAAACTGTTAATAGTTACTTAACAAACACCCTGCATAACCTACGGCTGAACTAGTGACTAATACTCTTAGAATTAACTCAATCTTTGTATATTCATTGTGCAGTAAAGATTTAATAACAACATGATAAAGGAGATTGCCCATAGCCAGTACTCTAAATAAAGTTTGTAGTGTCACAATCTTTTTCTTGGGGAAAAAAAAGTTAAATTTTTTTACACCATTTCGGTGTTTTTTACTAAAATTCCTTTTGGGGGTAATTTTTAAAAAAATATAAGTAATTTTATAGTTTCCGATACATTTGACAATTTCAGCCATGAGGGAAAGTAGGAAGGTGTACGTCTTGAAGTATAACGAAAGCAATCGAATTGATTCTGATTTTTCAATAATGTGCAGTAACGATGAGAATGCATTCCTATCATTATGATTAGGTACCCATTTTAATTTAAAATTTTTTAATCGTGCATGAAATATTTTCATAATATATTAAACTGTCATCAAATAAAAAAAGATAATAACGATTTTAGACAATCACAATCATAAAATCGATTAACGTCTGGTTAATGTCACATCACCTCATGACAGTGACAATTTGACGACTGTTCTATATCTCTTTGTCTAGAGAATAGGTTCCTATAGGTGTCATTTTTATAACCTACGATACAATGTGTTTTCTTTAATATCTTCAAACTCCGGAAACGAGAATAGGTATAATTTTATATATTTGTATATATTTATAATGTTATATATTTATGAGTTTATGTATGTTTATCATGTTAAACTACGAAATAATTCTAAAATAAAAACTGTATTTATGTTGCACGGCCGTACCCATTTCTCGCCATCTACTATTTCCTCTACCTTAAGGTTGTCTGGAAGAGATTGCTTTCTAGCGATAAGACCGCCTAAATTGTACTATAATTTTTCTGTAAAACCTTTTTCTGTAAAGATTTTGTGCAATAAAGTATATCTATCTATCTATCTATCTATCTATAATTTCGTAGGAAAGATATACATAAATAACTTACTTTAAATAAGCAATTTTGATCATGACACATAAATCTTTAGGTCAGTACATTCGTCCATAGTAATTTGGGCATTGTCCTTTGTACACTAAAGTTCTTAAATAAAAATATGTAAATATTTTTTTACACTTCAATTCCAATGACATTTGAATGGATATGTATTGCAATTTGAAAATTGTATTTATAAATCTGGTTATTCATTTTAATTGTGGTACAGCAACGCCAGAACGCGATCGTCACCTACTTAAGGTCTGTAGCTCTTAGTCTATTGCTCTCCTGATGTTATTCCTGGTAGCCTGTTTTGGCTAGTCGGCAGTTCAGTCCCGCAATCTAATCTACGTGTTACGGTAAAACGGATGATAGGCAAGAATTCTTTTGTCTGTATAAAGAGTAGGCGCAATTCTGCTAAAAAGAAAGCAAGCTTAATTTAGGCCGGAACTGTAACAGTTAATTTTGGCTTCATCCGAGTGGTCTAGAGCTTGATTTTATTTCTGATTGTATTTTTTGGGGTTCAGGGTGAGAAAACGTTGTGTGCAGGCCATCTTTATAGTAACGTTGATTTCAGTAAAACAGGCAGGCAGGCAGGCTTTGTCAAAATTGCTTTTTAATACAAGCCTATTTTTTTCTAAATCGGATCAATAACTTTGATTGAAATAAAAATAACACACACGATTTAAAATATTTCGGTTCCATCAAACTTAATGTAGTGATTAAAAAACTGAGATTATAAGACTATTTTATAACTCGAAGCGAATCTCATTTTGCATGTAAGAAAGCAATGTATTATTATTTGGACGATATTTTTACTGAAGGTGGTGAGGTGTTATTTGGTAATCGCTAACCTTTTTATCAGAAATTTAAAGTTATATATAAAATCAGACTTAGTTGATGTATTTGTTTAAAACAACATTACATTAATTATTCTGATCCCTAATTAGCAATCATAGTAAGGAGGGTGGCAAGTACCAAATGCGTCATCAAAATCAGCCCGTTAAACCATTTGAATTGAATTTTTTTACGAAACTCTACAAGCCCTACAAAACAGTTGACCCAGAAAATCTCAAAACACTTAATCAAAACGCGACATCAATAACCCGTAAAATAAACCATAAAAAAATATTCACCAGAAAACAAAGTCATGCCGAAAAAACCATCGAGATACAATCGCTCCACTTTACATATTCATTTAACAAATCCCCCCGAAACCACAGAGAACACAAAAATAATTCGATAATCGCGTGATTTGATTACCTTTGACGTCACACTCGCAATTAGTGTTTGATTCCGCCGCACCGCGCGACAATGGCGCTAGGGTCGCGTTTAATTTGATAACCTTCGCATGGGGGTGGATATTATTTTTTGGGGTTCCGCTGGTCAGCGAAAAATTCTGTAGTTTATTACTGTTTTTCAATATATTTTTTAGCAATTATTTTTATTGCAATTGAAATTCTTTAATGGACATTTTTTTCTTTAATGGAAAGCTACATTATTCCTGAGTTATGTGTATTTAAATACGACTTTATAATTTATATTTTCAATTAATTTTCGTTAATGGCAGCATAATAATGTGCAATATGCCATTTAGTTTTTAAATGGTATTATTTTGTCATTTAATACAATAATTAATAAATAATCAACAAATCCGATATTTAAATTTAAGAAATAACATTCAATTTAAAACAAAACAACAATACACGTTAAAAAAATCACAATAGCTAATTAACATAAAAAAAAAATTAAAATGAAACAAAAAACACACAAATTATAAAATTTACTACTCGCTCCCGTCAGTCCCCGACGCAAAGGTGCCCATCACACTGGCCGCATTACCACGCTGAATAGCAATGGCCAGCCTCTGCATCAGGAACGAACCAGAACGTGAGTCGCCTGTTACATCGCTCAGTCTACGTAATTAAAAAAAATAACTATTTTGAATAAAATTATTACACATGTATAACAATGACGTCAAAAGAACTTAATTTTATTAATATCTATTCTTTGCAGGGTAAACATTTTAGTTCTTATACCTAAGAGTACGATGACTTAAAAGAACGATTAAAAGCACATCAGACTAGACTATGACCATAGCACCACCCTTATGCCATGTGCATAAGGACTATTATAGAACTGCAAGTGTTTAACTTGACATGCTTTTGACCGTACAAAGATCAATGTGTGTATTAGAAACAGAAATTTTTTATCTCCCCTTGCGGTGCGGGAATTGAACCCACGACCTTCACGTATCGCGCGTGCTGCTCTTTCTTTGATACGTGAAGGTCGTGGGTTCAATTCCCGCACCGCAAGGGGAGATAAAAAAAAATTCTGTTTCTAATATTTAAAGTTCGCTAGTACGGCGTATAGTACTATAAAAATAATAAAATCGATCAATGTATGTAGTCTGACGTGTTTTCCTATTCTATCTTGTGGTCAGTTCTAAAATAGTTTTGTTAAATTTAATGACGACCTCCGTAACGGAGAGGCGAGCGTGCCGGACTTTGGCGTAGCGCCATCTCTAAGGTTCCGGGTTCGATCCCCGGTCGGGTCAGTATGGGAAACTTTTCTGTATAGTCTCGGGTCTTGGTGTTGTGGTACCGTCGTTGTATCTGTTTTCTGTAACACAAGTGCTTTGGTTACTTACCACAGAATCAGAGAAATGTATGTGATGTTGGCCAATATGTATTTATTTAAAAAAAAATATTCAAAAATAATATCTTGTATGTACTGAACCTTCTTTCTCAATCCGACTCACCCTTGCCCGTTTTTTTAGTTCTCTAGTCCGTTGATTTGATTTGACGGTTTTGAAATGCGGGCGGCGGTCTGTTACGACAATGCAAATTGCCTCCTCCCATATGGGATTGGATTTTCATTCCGCTTTGTCTTTTAACTGGATGACGCCGATAATGAAGTTATTGTGCAGTTGTTTAGTTTTGCAACGAGTGGGGGGAGAGGGGGGATTGTTTCAAATGTACAGTTGCGGTCCGCGAACTTTTATTGGATTAGTTGGCCCTTTTGTTTGGGGATTTGGTTTTATAACGATACTTATAGTTAAGCACAAGTTTATCGTACGTTGTTGATACAGTTTTGTTTATTAAGTAACTAGCTGTGCCCGCGACTTCGTTCGCGTGGACTAGATCCTTTCATGGTCTTTTACCCCTATCTCCCGTAATATCCGAAACAAAAAGTAGTCTATATTTTCATAGAGCTATAAAAAATAAACATTGCATTACCGTGCATTGCATCAAACGTAGCATTACCTATCAAAATTTTGGTGATATTGCCGTTACAAAAAAAAAACATATTAAATATTTTTACTCTTTGCATTTGTAGTTATAAAATACGCGATTATTCTTAATTCTAAAATTCCACGCATTTAAATCTAAGGAGTACATGTTATGTACCTCTTATAACGGTTCTATTGAACACAGGAACAAAAAGGAAGAAAGTTATACAGGGAACATACGTTATTTTGTACTTTCACTGTGACACTTTAAGAAAGAGTAATAAATTCAAAAACAAAAGAGAATTAAAAATAAATAATAACAAAACATATCAAACTAGGTTTGCATTGCCATAAGATTCTTTACCTTCATCTTTTTTTTTCTAAAATCCACTTCATGCATTTTTGTTACTCTATAATGTTTAAGCCTTTTTGGAACAAAATAAGCAATGAAATATTTATTTTGATTTATATTTTCAAAAACGATGCAAATGTTCCAAATTAAAAAATAAATATTAATTTTTATTTCATTATTTTAAAATGTTCGATTCGAAATTCAAATTTTGTGTCTTTTTTATATCATATATACATACCTTGTCAAAGGGCCTTTAATATCTCGCATCATTTAGTCGTTAAAAAATACAATACATAAACAAAGGAATGAATTGTGATTCGGTGCTCACATCTGATTAAAACGCAACAAAGTTCTTCAATCCCGGAGCTGCCAACACACAAATCTCAATACAAAGCTGAACAACAAACGAAACTCAGACAAAAACGCGAATATGAAAAACGTTATCTAAAAACCCAGTGTATGTAGGTGTCGGAATAAGTCTCGCAATAAACCGAACTGGCGCGAAACAAAATAGAAAAATGAGGGGAACTTTTAATGAACCATGTTCAGAGTAGTGAAACGCTAATGTTTGACGAGGTAGCGATGTTTTGATAGAATCTTTATCAATCTATATAATCTTTTAAAGTTTATCTAATACACGTCTTTGCGGCCGTTACAACTTCGCACGTGGAATATGCTTAGTAAACAACTGAAACTAAATTTAAAAAATCATCTACTTCTACTCTCATATAGCATACATTTCAAATGTCTTTCAATTTTAAGAGAGGTAGGGCATAGCGATTTATCGCGCAAACTGGAGTAGCCCGACTGGTGAAGTACCTTCACCTTACAGAAGACCAGAGCCAAATAACAATTACTTCTGTGTTGTTGTGTTCCTGCGTGTGATTAAGGTTTCCAGAGCTCCTAGGGGGCGCTACGTTAGTAGCAGGGGTCAAGCCTTCAAGGTAAGAGCGACAAGTCCAGTAACAGATTTATTATGCTGTACTTGTCACCCTTAAGCTAGGACCTCATTACCACTTAACATCAGGTGGGATGAGGCCATTCTCGAAATGCAATATATCAAAACCAAAATATATAAACACCTGTTATTGCCTCTTAGGGACGGGGTTTCGTGAAATCCGTTTCTATCGTTCTTTTTATCATAATTTCCTGTTTTGTTTTTTTTTTCGCTGTTTAATTTTTTATTTTACTTTTCTTTTTTTTTCTTTGTTTCCTGATTTCTTTCTTTCATTATTTCGCTGATAGTTATAATGATAATAATAAAAAAATAAAGATTTCCACACTTCCAGCTAACGCAACTTCCGCAATCTGTCAATCATGCTACATTTAGGCCTTCACCCTACCGCCCTGGGCTAATCATGGCGGTCATTTATTAAAAACTCAAACAAACTTAACCGATTAATCACCCCAAATGACCGTTCTATGAGCGACAGGACATTTGGCTACTTTTAAATGGCATTAGAAATAAAAAGCAGAAAAATTCGGTGAAGGTGTCCGTTGTCCAAAGTGGAAGTAAGTATTAGCCCTGTATAAGGCAAGTACATTCCAAATTCGGTTGATTTTAACAAAGTTTAAATGCAGCAATGCTTAAATATAACAATTAAGCAATAAACCGTAAAAGGGTACGATAGAAATATCTAAAAAAACCTTATTCATAATAATATTATGTATCATGGTAAAATTATTTAAGAGTAGATAAGAATTATACCTCTAAGTTACATGGGAAATGTATTTATTTATTTATTTAATAGGTACACCAACAGAACATATACATAGCATTTTAGGGGTATGTGATACAGAGGTAAGTTCTAGTATATGCTCCAATAAGAGGAGTACACAGCATTCAAAATAGGAGCAACACAGAATTAGATAATTTTTTGTAAGGAAAATTGAATTTAGAAGAAATATAACAAATTTAGTCAGATGACATATTGTGCAATGTGGATATGAATTTATTTTTTGAAAGGTGGAAAATGTCAAGTTCAGGGTGTTTTTTGCGGAGTAAACTATATTTACAGAAACATCTGTGTAATGGTGAGTGGTGACCGAGATTCGTTTTGCATGTTTGAGTAAATTAGTTAATAGTTCGGGATTGTTGGATTCGGTAATTGAACAAATAAGAAAAACGGAGAATCGATGTGTCGCAACTTATTTGTTTTAAAACATCATTAAGAATAGCTTTGTTTTGTGTGGGTAAAAAAAACAAAACTATCATTAATGGTGCCAACTTCACAAACATTGCTTTCAGTCTGTGATAAGTATCAAGAGTACTTGTATAACAACTACCCGACGGTATCATAATGCCCAGATCCTAGACAACATAAAAAAACATTTTCTATATTCAACTGACTGGGAGTTAAACCCAGGACCTCGAAAGATAATGCGACGCTAAACTCTGAACCGCTTGCCCCTCGGCTTTCGGAGGTCATCAATTTTAGTTGATTTAATAGCAAATACATTATTACTACTGAATTTTTCGATATCAAATACGTTGTCATCGCGATGTGGGTTCTTATCTTGCTTACCATCATCATCATCAGGCTGGGTGGAGCCAATATACTGCGCTACTATAAAAAAAAAATCTTTGCTATTAGAGTTACTTTAGTTTTGAGGTATTCAGGTTGTCATTAACATTTATAATAAGCAATTCATTGTAATGATATCTGTCATTATGTTAACGAAAATGTTTTATTTAACTAAATCATACCATTTTTGAGCCCCGTCTACAAAGGTAAATCAATTCGCCATTATTCTATCAAAACAATCCATTTCAAAATTTCACAGCGAATTTATCGAATGACAATCAAGCAAATTTTCGTCTTGTCCCTAAAATTTCAAATCCCATCTGTCTTCAGCGATTAAATCATGACAATCGAATCGCAACAATTCGAGATATCTCCGTTAAAATTCGCAAACAAAATAGGCACGAGCTCCGAATCGCTTCCCCACTACAAAGCGACTTGGACAAAGCTCGGATGTGAATATTTCGGCGAAGTTTTAACTTAGTTACTTGGTGGAAGCTGAGCAAGAATGCTCGGAGCTGGTCTTTGTACGGGTGCGAATGATTGTTTAACTGTACGAGGATCGTGTTGTAGAACATATTTTAGAGAACTGGCTTTCATTGTTACGACCAATGGATCAGTTATTTAAATAAATAAATAAATAAATATTGGACAACATCACATACATTGCTCTGATCCTGTGGTAAGTAGCTAAAGCACTTGTGTTACAGAAATCAGAAACAACGACGGTACCACAACACCCAGACCCGAGACAATATGGAAAAGATCGTTTCCCATATTGACCCGACCGGGGATCGAACCCGGGACCTCAGAGATGGCGCTCGCCAAAGTCAGGCCCGCTCGCCTCTCGGCTACGGAGGTCGTCAAATTTATTTTAAAGGAACACTTGAGTCAGGTGGAGTGAAGCGATGGCTGGCACATACGTCATGCTTGTGAACAGAAGCCACCTTTGGTGACAAGTCTGCTCCAGCTTACCTCTCAAAAGTTTATTCTAATGCTTCTTGGACTTGGTCCAAGGGGTACATATATATAAGTTTGATACTGCTACTGTAACTAATTTACGGTGTCTTCCCGGTAGATATAGGTTTCGAACCAGAAGTAGAATCACTTTGCATTGTATCCAATGTCGAACCAAAGGTGTTATAATATGTAACCTACTTAAATAAAGAAATATTTGATTTGATATGAGTAAAATTTCATCTCCCCTTGCAACACATGCCGATAATTATGTAGTTCTAAACATATTCGGCAGAGTTCACTTACCGGAGGCTAAGAGATTGATCCAACGGAAAAATTCATCGCCTACGATAACTTGTGGTTAACTCACTGGGGATCGAACCTGGGACCTTACAGACCTTTCCTCTACGGAGGTCGCCTTAATTAAAATTGCCCAAACTAAAAACACAAAACAAATTCAAAAAGTTCCACATTCAAAATCCCAAACTAGACAGCACACATCTAGCGTTCCACCCAGTTCCACCGCAGTGGGCACATGTCTTTTTTGCGGGCAAAATATCGCCCACTAAATCATCGGGGCACAAAGGTTACGCGCGTAATTAGTTTTTTTGCCCGACGCCATATTTCAACTGTTCAGACCGCATCAGTAATAATTTCACAATTATAATATGTGCTTTTTCATTCTCAACTCGCCTTGTTCACTGGATTTATGGCGTTAAGGTTTTATTAAATTCGAATCGTTTGAACACATTCGGGCTAAGTGGAAATAGAATGTGGATTTAAAACGTAATTCGACTTACGGAGGGTGCATGTTCGGGGTCTTATCTGTTTTTCTTTGCGACTTACCTGAAATGAAAAGAAATACTTTAGTATACAAAAAGTTTTATTCAACTAAATATACCTACATTTAGAATGAAAATTCTGGAAACAATGTGAGTGTAGAAAATATCTATAATTGTTATTTAGTGATTTGGGAACTTTTAAAATTGGACAGTCCCTTGCAAACCAGTTTTAAGGGCATTTATTTTTAGTATCTTTAATACGACAAGATTGAATATTTTGTAAGTATTTAAAAAGCTTAAGGGGTTAGACTTTGCAAGCCTAATGTGGCATACATTAGGCTTGCAAAGCCTATCTAGTCATTTAGCAAAACAATTAGCGCAAACTAATTTAGTTTTTATTTTCTCCAATCAAGCATCAATACATGTTCTTAACACCATCACTATGGAGTCCAAGGGGAGGTTAATGGGAGGCTAAGAAATAAGGGGGAGTAAGTATTTCGAATAGTCTCCGCTCTGAAAAAGTCCCACACATACCGTTGCCTTCTCCGAAGCAAATATGACCAAATATATTACCCCCGTAAAAAATAGCCATTTTATGGCACTGGCCATTTTGGATTAATTTGCGCGAAACAGCGAAAAAAATCAACTAATTGTATAAATAGCACCCCGACCCTTATGCATCGGTTGATATAAGGCAAACATTCAAAATCTGTCAGTTTCATTAACCGACTCCAAAAAAAAAAGAAGGAAGGAGGTTGTTAACCGATAACATTTTAATGTGCTGTCCATTTAAAAACGTGAAATGTTATTACCTATAACAGACATACTATTCAAACTGGCTTTACCCTATGAGTCTTAAATAATTAAATCTAGTTCTTCAAGGCCAGACGTTAAAATTGAAAGTTCAGTCGTAAATTAATATTGAATCAAATTATTCAGATCTATAATTTTTAATTCTAGCAGACTGGCAACAAATCAAATGCCCAACTTGTCATAAATTTCACTCGGCCTATTAACCAAGCTGTCAGCGCTCTTTTTCACAATTTACATCAGCTTTTTACGACCTCATCAACTTGCAAAAGTTGTAATCCTGCTTGAAGCGTTTAAAGTAAAGAAACGTGATTTTAATTCTCGGTCAGTTGACGTCATGTATTAACGATTTTGCACCCTTTTTTCAGACTGGCGTAATTTTCTACGCGTATAAAGCCGTTTCAGCTTACACGCGCGCTACATTACGCGCTGTAAAATATTTGGGCGTGTACGCTCGAACCGGTGGTGTCGCGTCAGTATCAACAAAAGTAGGCGTGCGGGCAGGTGTCTCGTGGTTTGCGCTTGTACGAGCTTAAAAGCGCGTGTACGCTCGTACGAAATGGTGGATGTATATTTTTAATGGTGAAAGATTTTGTTTAAAATCGGCAAGGTAGTTTTTTGATTTGATTCAGTACAAATATACAAACAAAAAAATAAATCTTTCCTCTTTATATGTAAGCTGTAAAGAACATTATAAAAATTTGGTAATGCTAAAATACCTAAAATCGTACTTGTATGGAGATACAAGTACGATTTTAGGCATTTTAGCATTACCAAATTTTAACAAAACATATTTCATTAATTATTTATTTGTATCAATTTTTCACGAAGTTTTTAATGCCTCTATAAAATATATTCCATTTTTTTTCGACTACGATCGGGTTCATTGGCAAAGAATATCCCTAGGCATTAAGTGTACCTTTTTACACTTTAAATCATGCATTAAAGTTTAAGAGAGGTAGGGCATAGCGATTTATCGTTCGAACTGGAGCAGCCCAACTGGTACAATACCTCCACCTTGCAGAAGACCGCAGTCAAATAACAATCACTTTAGTGTTGTTGTGTTCCTGTGTGTGAGTAACAGATTTACGATTATGTACTTGTCACCATTAAGCTAAGAACTCATTACCACTTAACATCAGGTGGGAAGAGGTCGATCTTGAATTGCGTTTTAAATATAAATGTATTAACTTCGCAGGAAAACGCATTAAAAAATGGAACATGATTTAAACATCCAGACAGCATACGTCATGCACACGGGAGTGACCGCAAACGGCGCGTCTGCGGGCATACCGCAGAGAGGTCGGTCGGACGCGTTATGACGATGGATTTATTATGAACCATTTTTCACATGCTACCACTTTAATAATAAGGCTCAGAATTGACGGTAATTTAAGCTTACTAAAACGCAAGCTCTAAGGCATAGTTGTACTTGCTTTTTTTTTCTAAAAAGGCCTCTCTCTCGCGTCGGAAAAATGTACGTTAAAATCTTAATTTGTTCTATAAGAAATCCGACGTACATAGTTTTAACATAAGGAATAAACATATGGCTAGCTATTTTAAACTAGTATAACCTTTATTGGATTAAGTATAAAAATATTCAACATGTTGCCGTTATCTATGACTTACCCATGCATAGATTTAAGGTCCATATTAGATTTAATATTATTTTTTATATGTCATCAAACATAATCATGTTACTTACTACTAAAGGGTACTTACTAAAGGGTACTTACTAAAGGGTACTTACTAAATACTTAATGAATATTTAAGCGATAAAAAAAAATTGACATGATTGTCTGCTCGCTCGCAGATCATATTTTTTAGTTCTCTTGTCTTATGTATCCTATAATGTAAAGATTAGGTTAACTATTGAGTTACTTGGCGAATTCTTCTCGGTAGGATTAGATAGAGGTTTGTATTCATATTGACGATGCATAGGTATTACTTGTAACCAGCATCAATAAATAAATTGATTATGATCATGATTATTATGAAATCAAAGCGATAATTCCACCCTGTCAAGTATTTAAAGAGGCACCTTATTATGGAAACCGCGCTGTATTAATTGCAATTTTGTATCACACATAAGTTCTCCATTTTATTATTAAGGCACACTACAGATAAATATAAACAAAACTAGAACATTATAATTGAATTGAAATATATTCGTCAGTAAGCTCAGTAGCTTGTGTGTACTGTTTATCGCACACAACAATATAAATCTTTCCCTTTATAAAATTAGTGTAGATTTCGTACCACGATATCCACTTCAGTTTGTCAATTATGAACTAATAAAACAACTGTGGCTTTTAGTTAATTACAGAAAGAACTTAACCGATCAACGCCAAATGCAGTTACCGCATTGAGTATTCCAGACACAATCGCTTTGTAACAGTCGCTAATAGTAGTGTAAGAGCAAACCAATTGGAGACAAATGTTATTGTACCGGAAGATATAGTCACTTTATTTAATTTAGCCTTAGACTTGTCGTAAACTAGGTAAGACTGTGTGCTGGGTAATAAAGTAGAATTATTCAACGAATGCTTGTATTCTGGTAACATTATGTACTTTTTACTTTTGTTTTACGTTTTTTCGGTTAATGCAAGGGAATGCGAATGAATTGTTGCTCATATTTTTAGCCAATATTTTAAACATTATAGTTTTTACTTTGGATTCCTGCAACCAGATTTGGCTCTTATATTGTATTTTTTTAAACGGTTTTATTTAGCTCACCCCGTTTTATTATTTATTCTTGGGTCAAATTTATTTTTATTGTATTTTTTTTGCGGAGTTTTTTTTGTCCTTTTACTACTCTTTTAGTATTTTTTTATGTTACCTGAAGCACTTTTTACTACTCTTTTAGTTTTTTTTAAAAGAGTACTAAAAGGTGCTTCAAGTTCACACGAAAAAAAAAATTGAGATCGGCAAACATTTAGTATTAAGCAATTATAAGACTCTTTTTTAAGTTTCACAGAAATCCGTTCAATGGAACTTCCGAGGTATAAAAATAACACACTCCAATACACTGTGAGATGAAATTTCTTTGTTTGTTTTTAAAAGTTGATTTAAAAGAATACGTATGTTCGCGTTAGTACAACTTTAGAAACATTTAAAAGGAGTTTGCGCTAAAGAATCCGCTCTAATTGTTCCGTCTTATCCTTAATAGCTCGCAATGAACTCTAGGTATCCTAGCACCGTCTGAACGCACCCAATCATTCACACGCGCGAACAGTGGAAGAGAGAATTACTTCACTTCACGCGAACAATCTACTCTGCGGTTATTTAGACTCGCACTGTTCAGAGTTTCTACTTATTTCTTTGAAACGCTGCACTGTGGTCGGGACTTTATTAATTATATACAATTGTTTCGCTTTCTTTCTGTTTTTAAAATGATAGTCATAGAACCAAGGTCAATCTTCAATAAAAAAAATCAAATATACAGTTATGCGAGCGCCTAACAACGTTTGTTTTAGCAATATTTAAAAAATAACCTAAAGACGTGAAAAAAAATATATGGAGGAAAAGTGTTTTTCTTTCTCTCGTTGTGTTTAAAAGCGTTAACAATGAAATATTTTGTGTATTATTGAATATCCATGCATCAATTTGACAATACCATTAAGTTTCAGTTATAAAAGGGAAGATATATTTCGCTCGCAACTCTATATGAAAACTCCAGGAAATCAAAAAGTATGTATTTTGAATTAAAGGCGTTATTAAATTCCTCTCTCGAATATTTACACTTTAATCAACACCCAAATAAGCTGATTCAATAAGCTGAAAAAAAAATCTTGAGAATGTTACATAAGACTTTTAATATTTGTGCTATATATATATTAAAACAAATATTTGATTGGGATCCTGGAGTTATTGTCTAGGGCTACGATTTGTTCGATTGATTCAACTGTGATCAGTAGAAGGAGTTTGGGGAGGCCAAAGCTTCAAAATGTTTGCCACCCCTACAAATATATAAATTCAGAACTGCTTTTTTTATACTACTCTTTGATGACTTTGATGAGATTGACCTCATCCCACCCGATGTTAAGTGGTAATGAAATCCTAGCTTAAGGGCGACAAGTACAAGACAATAAAACTGTTACAGGACTTGTCGCCCTTACCTTGAAAGCTTAACCCCTGCTACTAATGTAGCACCGCTCAAGAGCTCTGGAAACCTTACTCACATGCAGGAACACAACAACACCGAAGTGATTGTTATTTGGCTACGGTATTCGGTAAGGCGGAGGTATTTCACCAGTCGGGCTGCTCCAGTTCGAGCAATAAATCGCTACTCTCTACCTCTCTCATCATGCTTGCTGGAAAGAAACGTTTCTTAGATCCATACAACTGTGAACCGAAATCAACACTTCAATTCAATACTCGCTCGCTACAAGGAAAACGCGTAACAGAACGCAAAACCGCTTTAAACTCCACAGCTCGCTCCCGGGGCGATAATGAAATGATTATTCTTTGTTACGTCAGTCAGGGATACATTACGTGACGCGCATCCAATCGCCTCGGATTTATTGCTAGACCGTGCTTTACAACGTTTTCCAAGCACAATCAGAGTTTCGATCGGACGTAATTTACAAGCCGGCTTTATTACAAAACCGGAATTACAAACGTTTTCCTCTTTAAAGTATACTTTGAGCGAAGGTTTATTCATTTATTTAAAAACTTTATTGCACAAAAAAGTACAACAGGTGGACTTAATACTTTGGGTCATGCGGAGAGTTAGTGTATGGGTGCGACAATAGTAAAAAGTGCATAAGTAGTAAGTATCTAAAAAAACATAATAATCAACAATTAATATAAGGTTTAGGGAATCTGCAGCTCCACGCAAAATAAACACAAATGATTGTCCTCGGAATTGTAAGTCAAAGTCAAGTAAAATATTTCTTTATAAACACTTTCAAATCGTCATTTTATACTTACAATGCGAGGGGATTCAATCAGTCAATCAAATCTTTTATTCATAAAGATTACATGAGTAATCCTTATGAATCATCTCTAAACAATGCAAATGAGGCTACTCCGGTACGGAACCTATAACTACCGAGAAGATACCGGCAAGAAGCTAGTAGTTTTTTTACAAATAGAAAGCTAAAATTAATAATAAATTTGCACCAAGACATACAAGTTTTTCAGTTGTAAAAAAAATTATATAATGAAATTACATAATAAAACAAAAACTTTTAAATTAAAATAACTGTAGGACTCCATTCTACTGGCAGTTCAGGGCCTATATCCACTTAGAAGATACCAGTAAGAAACTCAGTAGTAGTATCTAACTTATTGCTATATGTACATCACTTTGGACCAAGTTATATAGTTTTGTTTTGATGAGTGATAAACATTATTGAGGAGGTAGGCTGGAGTAGACCAGTCTTCAAAGGTGGCACCTGTTCACAAGCATGACGTATGCGCCAGCCATCGCTTTAATCAACCATATTGAAAGGAATGTAACGACCTGCCACCTAGTGACGTTTTAGAGAGCCTGACAACTTCACCCCCCGTCAGCAGGAGGCTACCTGAAACCTAATTGCTTGCTTTAACAAAGACAGCTAATAATTATAACTAATTTAGCATCAAAGCATATACTTTAATTTTGTGAAATGCAAAAATTAATGAAGGAAAAAAATACAAATAAGCATAATACATTTACCATTAGATGCTTGTGTGAAATTTTTAAATAAACATTTTTAAAAGGTTTTCCTATGCAAAAGTAGGTAGATGTCCTAATTTTGAAATTTACCTATTGAGGAAATGAAAAAAAAACTTAATATGAAAATATGAATGACAAGCTAGTGGACCATACCTCTAGTCATAACCAACCTTTTTATTTTATGAAGTTGGGTAAAAAAATGAGGACGTACCAGAATGGACACAATCGTGGTGCATTAATTATGGTGCGTTCCTCTTACAAAAACGATCCTTTTTTTGTGCTGCAATACCCAAAGATTTTTCCTTTTAATCTCCATTCTCAAACACTTATCAATTACTTATAAATCCGGGAATAAAAAACAGATTAGTCAATCGGACCTATAAACCTATCCCGGGGCTTCCCCCAAACATTTCCCTCTCGGCAAAGAATGGCGCCCTAAAAGGTATGAGCCGAAATAACGACCGGGATTAGTGGCGGTAATCCCCGCTCTGTTTTACTGACGAAAATGTTCCATATACTAGGTGTTCGGAGACTTTTTTTAGGTGGGTCCAAATTCCACAATACTAATCAGAGGTGCATAATTCAATCATCAGTCATTTTATTGAAAGTATTGATTTTTATAACGTTTTAAGTGCTTTACGTCTTAACGCCGAACTAACGAACTTTAAATCCCTACTTAATATTATAAATGCGAAAGTAACTCTGTCTGTCTGTTACGCTTTCCCGCTTAAACCTCTCAACCGATTTTGATGAAATTTGGTATAGGTATACGTTGAATCTTAAGAACGGACATAGGGATTGGGGTAATAACACCTTTGAAAGTTTATATGGGAAAATGTTTATTTTTTAAGTTAGTGATATAAAATTTGGCACAAATATCGCTTGAAACTTGGATTTAAATATAGACTACTTTTTATTTTGAATATTAGGGGAGATAGGGGTAAAACTGACCATGAAAGGATGTAGTCCACACGAATGAAGTCGCGGGCACAGCTAGTATTATATACTCTAAAGATACAAAAAAAATAATCTACCCTCGCGGTGCGGGACTCGAACCCACTACCTTCAACTATCGCACCGATAAGTATGTAATTCTAACCATATTCGGCAAATAGCACTTACCGGAGGCTAACAGGTTGATACAACAGAAAAAAATCATCGCCTACGATAACTTGCGGTTAGCTCAGTTGAAAGAGCAGCACGCGCGATACGTGAAGGATTTTTTTTCTGAATCTTTAAAATATTTATTGAAAGTTAAAATCGCCTCGCGAGATATACTTGAGTGATGTGAATGAGACATTTGTCGTCAAATTGAATTGTGGCTTAACTGAATCGAATCTAAGAGCTTTTCGGTGTTCCTTGCATATTTGATTACTGTCTCAATTTTACAGAAAAACGCTCTTCGGATGAACGATTGGAGTTTTAGTTATTTGACAGTACCTATTTTGTATTGAGTTATCACGTAAAATGGATTTATGATTATTTTAATCTTTACAATATCAAAGCAATAATCTTAAAAACTAAACACCTACGATACTCCTTGTAAAGTATCGTCGTCAGTTTTGATTGTGCAAAACTCCTGCCCTAAATGGTGTTTGGAATTCTGAAGAAGCTTACTCAAAAATCATAGAAGAATGAAGTCCTATGATTTTTAAGTAAGCAAAATTAAGAAGGCGGCAAAAGTGGCCTAACAAAATTAGGTACAAAAAAGTAAGGCAGCGGACACAAGAAGGGGCTACGGTAACAAACATTTAATAGGTTTGTATTATTAACTGTGTTATTATTGTATTGTATTATTATTACTAACTGTGTGTCTTAGTGCAAAATTAGTAATAAGTTTAACTTCCATTTGAAAAAAAATAACCTCTGAGTTTCTTGCCAGTATCTTCTCTTTAGTTATAGGTTCCGAACCGGAGGTAGCTTCATTTGCTTTATATAGAGACTATTCATAAGTATTACTAATGTAATCTATGTGAATAAAAAAGATTGACTTTGACTTTGATTTGCAAATGACGTTTCAATTAAAAACGTTGTGTATCTAGGTTTAGAGTTCAGTACTGGTGGCAAACGTACTGAAACTTTGGGGAGGTATATTTGTAAATTCAGAACCACCTAACGCTTAAAACGGCAGGACCGTAAATAGATGTAGGCATTCAAATTACATCGAAAGTTCTGCCGATAAATCTAGGTCTCCAATTCCGCCACTGCCCAGCGACTGGTATTTGTGTAATTTTCAATTAAACGGGCCTGACCCGACTCCTGGGAGCAGGTATTCTGGGTCGTGGGTTCACGCAGATATTGATTGGGTTAAAACTTAATTTGATTGCTGTTGAAGTATGTTTTACCTGAATCTGAATCTGAATATTTTTTTACAGTTTGTATAGTGCTTCACGCCGATATTAACGAACTTTAAGCATTTTGAATAAACAGAAAATTTTCATTTCCCGAGTCGTTATGTATGTAGCTCTAAACATATTCGGCAAAGGGCACTTACCGGAAACTAAGAGGTTACTGCCTACTACAGAAAATTATTTATCACCTACGATAACTTACGATTAGCTCAGTTGGAACGCGTGATACGTGAAGGTCATGAATTCGAGACCCACACCGCAAGGGGAAATGAAATTTGTCTGTTTCTTTAAAATATTAGTTATATTAAAGTATATATTATTAAAGTACCTATCCATACATTATTTAGTAATCTAGTAATATCTTGCTATGAATTCGTAAAACTAGACAATCCAATTGATGTTTAGTTTAAGTACAATATTTGTATGAAATTGTAGTGGTTTTAACACGGCATACAGTTAATTAATAAATAAATTAAATTTTTAGACACCCTTTTAGAGTTTCATATTCTTAAAACGCTCAATGCAGCATAAATTTAAGCAGTAATGTTGACAGTAATAAAGTACATAACTGCTGTCATCTTGTTCCAATTTCAAGAAATCAACTCTAATACTATAACACTAAGATACCTGACCTACATTTAAGATCCAATAGACCAACCACAACAAAACTCCAATACAATCCAGTCAATACAAAACACAGTGCAACATATGAAGACATGCAACGTAGTGATTCCATTAGTGATACCGAGAATAGCTTTGACCGGCACAAACTTAGAGAAGCCTTGTTCGGCTTAGACCATTTGAGGGAATGAATCAGGTAAATAAACGTCCTCCAGCTTGAAAAAGCATGGACAGAAAACATCACTTATATCCTAAATAACAAAGTTTAAAGTTAAGTTTGCAACAAGCAATATTTTAAGAGTTACTTGTATTAAAGGGAAAAGTTGTGAGAATGTATGGATTACCCTTTCACGCAAAAACCACAAAACAAAATTAAATAAACTTTGGTAGGAAGAGAAATGACATACTACATATACTTACTTACTTAATGCTCATATAGGATATTTTGTATTCCGTAATAACGCCGGTAAATTCGCGGGCAACGAGTGGGCCAATCATTTCATAAATAATCACTAGAACTTAACCAAACTGTAAACTTTTAGATGGCCTGAAATTTGTACAGGACCAAAATATAGAACTTTACCTACAACATATTGTTATTTATATATTATTGAACATTTTAAAAAAAGTATTAAAGGCGAAATTATTGCCATACAAATAATATGCTGAAAAAACCAAATCACTCTACACTAAGTGTTAATTCCACATTCAATTTACACTGCGTCGCTTGTAATTTAAAACATAGCTTTTTCAAACTCCGAAACGTAATTTCAGTTACAAAATTCATTTATGGAAAAATATTAAATCAGAGCTGTAATAAAAACATAATCAAATAATATCTTCATAAAAAACAACACCAGAAAAGAGGCTGAAAATAGAAGACGGCACGCTCACTTTCAAAACAACGCGACTCCCTAACTCCGAATGGAGCCATCTCACACTGAATTTAATAATCCAACTTCGCCTTTTTAAGTCCGGTACATATTCAAAGAGTCTTTGTTTCGAGAATTTTCAAAGAAATAACGAGAAACGGAAGGACTCCCCGCCGAACCGAGTTGGAAAGTCTCGAAACATTTCCAATTATTAGGACCTATTCGATGCTTACTTTATCTGCGGCCGCCGATACTTGATAAATGAACCGAGAAATTCGCTATTAATCATCGTTTATTGTGATTTGAATGACGACTGAGTAACGAATGAATATTTTTATGATTTTTTATCTTTAACGATTGACTTTTCTATAAAAGGTAAATCTTACAATGTTAAGCTTCTTCATGCTTTAAGAATGCTTTTAATTATCAATTTCAGATAATGACTTCTAGAGGTCGTCATATATTACGTCGTGGATTTGAGAAGTAAAAAAAACATTGAAAGATCAAAATTATGATTTGCTTAAGGTTAAGCTAAGTTAATCCATACTAATATTATAAATGCGAAAGTAACTCTGTCTGTCTGTCTGTCTGTCTGTCTGTCTGTCTGTTTGTCTGTCTGTCTGTCTGTCCGTCTGTTACTCTTTCATGCCTAAACGGCTGAACGGATTTTGATGAAATTTGGTATAGGTATACGTTGAATCTTAAGAACGGACATAGGCTACTTTTTATTAGAAAATAAGGGGGGGAGGGGGGTAATACCACCTTTGAAAGTTTATATGGAAACATTTTTATTTTGAAGTTAGAGATATGAAATTTGGCACAAATATAGCTCGAAACTTGGATTAAAATATAGACTACTTTTTGTTTCGAATATTAGGGGAGAAAGGGGTAAAACCGACCATGAAAGGATGTAGTCCACGCGAACGAAGTCGCGGGCACAGCTAGTAAGAAATAAAGGTACAAATTGTTACTTGTAGCAAAGTTTTCTGTAGCACATATGGTCTCTAAATCTATTTTCCTTCTAGTCTATTGTTTTTTAAATGTTAAAAGTACGTAGTGCAGAGTGAGAAATTATACGCGGCGTAAGCTTAAAACGACCGACGGATGACCAACAGACGACTGATGGCAGCTGATGTAAAAAGTAAATTATATAACGATATTAACGACTCGTAGTAGGTAAGAGAAAAACGGATGGTGATTTCGACGCATTACGAATCGTTAAATATTGAAACCGAATATAAGTGATTACTAACGATCTGTACTAATATTTCAAAAGTGAAGAGTTTGTTTAAACTGGCCAATCCTTAATCATAACATCACAAGCAAATTATAGGAGCGGTGAGTCAGTAGGAAATGTGATCCCACGAGTATAAGTTATTACTTATACTAGTAACTTATATAATTATACGGCCGTTATTTAATAAGTGCTACAATTGTCATAACCATCACGCTATAAACTTGACCAAAACAGGGCGCTGACGGAATTACGCAAATGGATCCCTGCTCAGCGTCATCATCAATTAGCGTGAGAGTGTGAGCGCGAGTGAACAGATAGAAGCACGTCAGGCTACACTTTGGACTGTCTACCCGCCCTTATGCAGTCCGCATAGGAACTATTATCGAATTGCAAGTTTACTTTGCCGTGCCGTCGACTGTACGTATTCATTTGACCCGCCATCTGGCGTATGTTCTCGTCGAGTGCTCTAAGTTACAAACAATAGGGGAGCAAACTAAAAATATATTATAAGTCCGTCTGTTTAATTATCTTAAATATAGGACATGTATTTATATATTTCCTACCAAATTAAAAAAATAATGGGAATAAAAATTGGGAGTGTACACCAATAAATATATATTTTTTAAGGTAATAATTTACCAATAAATAAATAATCACGTCAAAATTGAAAAAACAGCTCTGGAACATCTTAACTCAAATATTAGAAACAGAAAATTTATATCTCCCCTTGCTGTGCGGGAATCGAACCCACGACCTTCACGTATCGCGCGTGCTGCTCTTACCATCTGATAAAAAAGGAAAAAATAAAGAGATTTTTTTTCTGTTTCTAATTATATTTAAAGTTCGCTAGTACGGCGTAAAGTACTATAAAAATAATAAAATCTTAAATCAAAGTTAAGATTTTTATTTAAGTAAGTTACATTGTAAGAGTTTTGAATCAACTTTGAATAAAATAAAATGACAGAACTTTATCTACTAAAAAAATTTAGGAGTGAAATATGTTTAAGTTACAGTAGTAGAATTTAATTTATTACTTTCCGTAAATTAGTTTAGACCAATCATTGTACACCAGTAAAAAGCAAAATTATTATGGGGATATTTCAATAAAATTTTGAAGTATCACCATTGAATTGAATCGTTGCATAACGTTATTAGTGACGTTTTTTATACTAGTGACGAGCCGAGCTAAAGCTAAACAATCCAGCATATTCAATTTATTTTTTATTTTAGAGGTCATCTATAGAAAAGACTTAAAAAATTAGAAAATCAAAAACAAATATTTTAAAACAATTTCATATTAAAAGTATTCTAGTAAGTAAGTATTTTATATTACATCTAGCAGATTTATCGAACCCACAACCCTTGCTTCAACAGTCCGAAGCTAATCATTACTCCATAGGGCCAGTCTGAGAGATGCTCATGACGATGCCCACCCTTCCAATATTAAATTGCAGCGCTTTTAGCACACACACAAACTTGAGATCCAGATAGAGATAGATAGATACATCACATACATTGCTCTTATTCTGCGGTAAGTAGCTAAAGCACTTGTGTTACAGAAATCAGAAACAACGACGGTACCACAAAACCCAGACCCGAGACAATACAGAAAAGTTTGTTTCCCATATTGACCCGACCGGGGATCGAACCCGGAACCTCAGAGATGACGCGACGCCAAAGTCCGGCACGCTCTCCTCTCGACTACAAAGGTAGTCAGTAGATATACCGTATAGCACAGAAAAATTTACAGACATTGGTTTTACAGTCATAATCAAGTACAATTGTACTTGATTCTTATTGCTAGAAAGCAATCTCTTCCAAACAACCTTAAAAGTAGAAGAAATAGTAGAGAAACGGGTGCGGCCATGCAAAATATGTATTATTTAAACTATTTTTACTATACTTAACAATGTATACTAAATTAAGTATGTTGTTTTGCGTTGAATGTAACAGATAGCATCCCGCTAAACTCTCACAACTTGGGCCTGGCCAAAATGTATTATTCAATTGGTAGTGCACTTTTTTCCCGCACCGCCCTCCGTTCGACTGCACTCCACTACCGTGCACCCACTACACCCGTGCACCCTGCGCCAGGAGTGTATCCGGAAGTGGGTCTATGAATGCGCCCGTTTATTTTCTCTGAAGTGTTAGAATGAAATTGAAAGGTTTAGAGTTCGTTTTGAAAATGGATGTAGTTTTAAGCTTTCAGGTTAAAATGTCGTGATGGTGTGTTGAATGAAGAACATTCTTTGTTTGAATTGAAAAAACACATATTTGTTACAAAATAAACCCCTAGAAAATCAAATAATAATCTTAAACGGGAAGATTTACTTTTACATAAACCTACCCGTGAGGTATACAAGAGCAAATCTTTTATTTTATTTTCTGTGTCTTTTTTATATTCATGGTTTGGTATACATATAGTACGTATCAACTAAGCACACAAAGACCTAAGACAATTTGAAAAAAAAAAATACTGATTAAGTTGATCTGACCGAGAATCGAACACGGGACCTTTCCGCGCTTTGGTCGTCTAACTTAGCTACGGTCTCCAGAAGAAAGTAACTCAAAACAAAAAAAAAAATGAGCAAAGGAATTTACGCAATGTAACAAATTAATTTCTGACATTTTATTTTGTATTCAAGGTCGATTCAAAACTCTTACAATGTAATCTACTTAAATAAACTATAAACTTTAAGTCAAAACTTTTTTTGACTTGTGCATTTATTTATTGGTAAATAATCTCCACAACATTCTGCCATTTATTGGTGTACAATCCCAAATTTGTATTCTCAATAAAATTTACGCTAAATCGAAATCCGTGCATTGCAAAATCTATCGATATAATTAAGCTGTGTGCATCCATCAGCATTACTGCTTTTAATCCGATTTTCTACAGATGTGACACACAGTAGTGCAACATATTTGTGTCATTAATTAGGAACAGCCCTCGGAGTATTTGATTTAATTTTAAGAAAGCCACTTTGTTGAATTATGTTTATTTTGGTATTTTTTTTTATATTGCACTTCAAGATTGACCTAATCCCACCTGATGTTAAGTGGTAATGAGGTCCTAGCTTAAGGGTGACAAGTACAGCATAATAAATCTTTTACTGGACTTGTCACCCTTAGATTGAAGGTTTGACCCCTGCTACTAATGTAGTACCCCCCAGGAGCTCTGGACACTTACTCACACGCAAGAACACGACAACGCCGAAGTGATTGTTATTTGGCTGCGGTCTTCTGTAAGGTGGAGGTATTTAACCTGTCGGGCTGCTCCAGTTCGAGCGATAAATCGCTATGCCCTACCTTCTTTAAAAAATATATATTTTTTTATTAGGAACGCAATTAAATTTTTCTCATCTTTTGTATGACTAAACAAACCAATCTCTTGTGTGGTGTAAGACTACCAAATGCTCTTTTAATAAACATAGAGAAATTTCTGAATGGGTTATGTTTCACAGACACACACCTCTTTTCAGCCTTCATAGCTGAGAAGCGAGCAGGCCCGTTATTATTCTCGTAACTTCTCTGAGGTCCTAGGTTCGATGCCCGGTCTTGTCAATTTGGAAAACTCAGGAGTGTTTCGGGCTAAGTGTTTGTAATACCGTCGTTTCTTAAACAAAAGTGCTTTAAGTTGATTAATACTAAATCATAGTAATGTACCGATGTCATTTATTGCAACCGAAAACATCGTCACCAAACGAATTACAAAACACACCAATTTTAAAATCGCAACTCGCGTCCGAAATTTGCGCAAAACAAGCAAAATTTCATCAGCGCTTGCACAATAAAAAATCGCCTTCCGAAAATGGAGCAGACGAGCCAATGCGCTATTAATCCAAAACAAAAAATGCCGAACGGTGAAATTCAATAAAAAGCATATCAGCAAAAAAATTTCGCACAAACACTCGTGTCCAATTAGCGAACGCTTTTAAAGGCTGAAAAGGCTGGAACAGGGTACGTCCAGGTCAGCAGAAAGGTTGCTAGGCAAAGTTTTAGCTCTTTGAAAAAAATGGTAAAGGGCTGCTTTGGGCGCCGGCAGAAGGGACAAGGTAGCAGCGAGTGGAACGTCTGTCAGACATAAGTTTGAAGAGTAAAGAGTTTAAGGGTCTGGGTGTTGAGATACCGCCGTTATTCCTGTTATGTGATTCTGATATAGTTATAACGCAGAATTAAAGTAATGCATATTATGTTGTCAAACGATTATCCATACTATAAATGCGAAAGTAACTCTGTCTGTTTGTCTGTCCGGCTTTTACGCCTTAACCACAGAACCGATTTTGATGAAATTTGATATAGTATAAAAATAACCTCTGGAACGGCTACTTTGCTTTGAAAATAAGAAAGGGGGAGGGTAATATCGCCCTTGAAAGTTTATATGGGACAATGCTTATTTAACAGCTCGAAACTTGAATTAAAATATCTACTTCTTTTTGTTTTGAATATGTTTTGAATATTTGGGGAGATATGAGTAAAACCTTTTCAATAATTGAACAATTATTTTCACGATATCTCTAGATTTGTCATGGCTGTCTGTTCTCATGTGCGTTGCGAGCAGGGCAACCCGCCTCACCCTTGTCGCCAGATAAGGCGCGGCCAACGAGTTTCCAGTATTTATTGAAGAAAATTATATATTATGTCTGTTCATCAGATGATTGAAAAATCGATCAAAAAAAAGGTTTAACTTTGGCCCACTTCCTATAATAAGAGTAATACTATTCTACATTTGCAGTTTCAAATTTGAAGCAACAACTACGCTATCGCTTTTCGCGTAAACCACAGAATCCATTCGTTAATTCTCCTTGATTTTTTTTCAACTCAGCAGAGCCCTTTGAGTGTTACGGATAATTTAATAAATTTAATATTTACTCAAGTTTTACAGTCTGCTTACGTCTACGATTTCTTACCGTTTGTTTGTTTGGGCCACTCAACATTATTTGAAGGCGCTTTCAGCTGCTGAAAATGTATTTATAGAATGATAACTAAGGTGAAAAATTTTAGGTCGGCTTTCAACGAAGGAATGGTATTTAAAAATTTTATTTAGTTTCAGTACATATTTATAAGAAATCTGGGATTAATTTTTTTTTTAATTTAAGGATATTGGGAATCAAAAGACTTTACAAGAATAATTTTTACTATTGCAGTAACATATTTAACTTAAATATCAAGCTGTAAAGTTCACTTACCATTAAAATTCAACATAAGCCGAAATTTACGTGTTTTATTCAGATAACACTGGGGTCTTTATATAATAATGTATTGATGAAAATGTATTCTATCTACTATAGCAGTCTGATCACTTTTGAAGTGAAACAAAAATTAAGTTTTCCACTATTACCGCACCCATATACAAACTATCTGCATGACCCAAGGGTTGACTGGAAGAGAATGCCCCTAGTATTAAGTCCCCCTGTTGTACTCATTTGTGCAATAAAGTTTTTAAATAAATAAATAAATGAAAGGTGCGGTGGGTAAACCTTTACTTTCTAAGTTATTTCAACTACGCAGCTTTACCTTATCCTAAACTTAAATGAATAAGATAAATCGAAATCCTCCGCCTATTGGACAAGACCAGTCAGTCGTTAAACCCTAAATTCCTATTCCAATCTGAAAATTACTTTGGACATCTGCAAATCTGTTGAGGAATTTAAATCAGCCATTTCTTCCATTCAGGGCATAAACGAGATTTCTCGATAGCTCACAACCGATGGCCAAATTATTTGATGAAACAATTCAGCGTTAAGTTGGGACACACCTGGCTGGATTTATTTTTAACAATTTTTTTCATTTATAATGTACGTGATTATTTGAGCACGCCTTTCTTTTTTTTTTGTCGAGGCGGAAATGCCCACCGCGCCGTCAATGCGGGGAACAGAGAGTGGCGTATAAAACCCCCTCGGTGGTTAACGCTGCGCAGATGTAGGGGAATAGGGATCCCTTACGGATCCTACGCAAGCTCCCCCACAGCATTTGAGCATGTTCTTTGCTGTTCACAAAATGTGTAAGCTTCTTTTTGGCATAGTTGTTTTTTGTTATAGCAGCGGTAAAAATACCTATCATAAAATCACTACAGCCTATATTATAAATAAAATATACAACTTATGCTGCTAAATTGAGTTACTGTACAGACACTAGCAGCAGCAATCGAGTTAAACACTTGAGCTCCTATGATGTTACCTTAAGATTAATTTAGGAATGAAGTTGCTTACGAGTATATACACGTAATTGAGTGTAAATGGATGTGCAGGGCTATCTTTAGAGTCAAAAACAATATCAAACATGACCATGTTTTACTACTAAAAATGCGCAAATCAAAAAGTTGAATAAGTTAACTAAAACGTAAATTAAGTGTTGTTTCGCACAATTACAAGCATACGAAAGAAGAGCTTGAATAAAAAAATACCAGGCGATTGAAACCACGGTCGAATGCTAATTAGAAAATCTTGAGATTAGCTTTGTGCTGAACCACAAACAAGCAGCATTATTCGATTTTATTATTTTTATAGTACTATACGCCGTACTAGCGAACTTTAAATATTAGAAACAGAAATTTTTTTTTTTTTTTTTTGTGGGTTCAATTCCCGCACCGCAGGGGAGATAAAAATTTTCTGTTTCTAATAAGCAGCATTATTTTTATACAAAATTTAAGTAAAACACTACTTAAAGCATACAAAGTAACAAAAACACACTAAATTAGGCATTCTAAGTGACATCAAATGTCTTCTAAAGCACTCAGAATTAAACTCGAAACTTTGTGAATTACAAATTCAAATTCGTCACTCATCTCGGTGCACCTTCAACTTAAACGATTGAATACTCCTCATCTTGATCCTTAGGAACTTAAGGGCATCAAGGGATGGGATACTTGAAACTGTTCTATTAAATTTGGAGACAATCAGGGTGGATTTTTTAGTCCGGTCCTTATACAGAATTGATCGAAATATTTTTGAGCTTTCTTAATAGATAAGAAAACAAATATAAACGTAAGTTATTTTGAACATCACGCACATAAATTCAAACACTTGTGTCACAGAATCAAAAAACACTGAAGATATCACAATGCCCAGACCCGAGACTATAAAGAAAAGTTCGTTTGCCTTACTCAATGTTTGTTCTATAGTAAAGAAACGTCACGTCATCTGGGAGCTCCCGGATTCGATTCCCGGTCGGGTCGATATAGAAAACAAACTATTCTTAAGACAACGAAC
The DNA here is from genome assembly GCA_037074685.1 of Glyphodes pyloalis. Classification (NCBI taxonomy): domain Eukaryota; kingdom Metazoa; phylum Arthropoda; class Insecta; order Lepidoptera; family Crambidae; genus Glyphodes; species Glyphodes pyloalis. Next base: position 1,195,712 of record JAYKKO010000050.1, read on the forward strand.
TTTTCTTTCAACCACGAACTTTTCCATATTGTATCGGGTCTGGGTGTTGTGATAAGTTTCAGATTTCTATAACACAAGTGCTTTAGCTACCACAGACTGAGACCAATGTATGTGATGTTGTCCAATACCCCCTAACTAACTAACGATCTAACAAAAGTAACAAATATAGTTTCAACGGAGCTGACGTCATGTTGAAATACCTCATAAGCACTTTAATCTATGTCGAACACAGGTTTCAGGCACACGTCCAGGACAGACATAAGCCAATGCCTAACATAACTTGAAGCGGAGTTGATTTAAGTGCCAGTTCGGTTCCCGGTCATGCATATTCATGAGCCTGCACCAGATTGGGCATTACTCATACGGGTATGATTGTGTGTGCCACTAATTGTTGGATTGTGTGTCGTTTGGCGGTTGTTGGAAATAATTAATCCATTGCCATGGGTGCGAGCATGAGGATTTTTTATCTATATCATTATTAAATTTTCTTCGTTAGGCAATTTTAATTACAGAGACGGAATATGAAAAGGAAGTATAAGTAACTCAAAGATTTACTTATAATATAATTATAATTAACAAGTTTTTTTATTTGAACTCTTTAATAAGGCAAGTAACAATAAATAACATTTAATTCCATAGTATTCCATTTATTTCTTCAGGTTTAAATAGCTATAATGATTGATTAATTTTGAATGCTATTGTTCAGATGTTTTTATTCTGATAATTAGGTAAAATATTTACTTACAAAGTATTGTAATTATTGTGGAAAGTGGGTGATAAAATCTATCAGACTGTTTATTAGTTTGACTCTTGGTTTAACAACAAAGGTAAGCGTCACTCATAACTCAAGACAAAAATTAATTAAATTCGAAAGGGATATGAACCCACGATCTTTAGGTATGGTATGCACGTGGTCTTCTTCCAACTCCGAGATAAGATATTTTTTTTTTTTTAATATAAAGTTCACTTGTGCGGCATAATGAACTATAAAAATTGTAAAAATCTATTCAGATAACATCTAGGTGGAGGATCCAACCCACAACCCTGTTCTCACTATTGATCCCCCCCCCCTTGATCATCCAGGGGGGAAATGATGGGGCCGCATAGCGGCGGTCATTCCGCTGGTGGTGTTATGGATGTTCTGGTTGAACCAAGTTTCCACTACTTGGCGATGAGGTCCAACCAAAGGGTGGTTTTAGTGAGTGAGTGAACACGCCGTCACCTCACTCGGGTGACGGTACTGTGGGTCAAAGCATTTCTCCCCGTCACAAAAAAAAACTAGCTATTGAAATACTATTTGTAATGAAAGAGAAAGAAAACATTCTCAGCACTCACGCTCAAACTAAAAACTGTTTTACAAAGTTTTACATCTCTTTGATCAACGCTCAGTCATTTAAAATCATTTACCAGTTTAAACTCAAATAAAGCAATGAATTTCAACCAAAGCTTTACTCCTCCAGGAATTACCGTCCCGTCATTTCACTCATCTTCGGGACATCTCAAACTTCGGATTGGTTAATTCCGTCAAAGGAGAAGTTATTAATTTTAATTACAACTCCGGGTTAACTTTGTTGCGATGTGTGTTGTCTTTGTTTATTTTTGTTTGAACCTCACCCGTTGTTTTTGTTTGTGTTTGAACTGATTGGATTTGTTGTCGTTATTTAAAGATTACTGGGTTAGGTTAAATAAATTTGTGGATGTTTAGGATTGCAGAATGGGTTTGGGCGATGTCGCTCGGGCGGTTAGATAAATATTTGTGGACGAGATAAATGGAGTAAGCTGAGTTTATTTGTGTTAATGCTTGACCTCTTGTTTAGGCAACATAACATGTATAAAATATTGCTGATGAACGCATTAAACCTGTTTGTGATAGAACCGCCAATTCCCATGACACCATCAATAGGCACTGAGGGGTGCGGGAGGGTTTTAGTGGGTAGCCTCCATTTTTAAAGGGCGGGGAAGTCCCACATACTCCGCTGTCTTTTTCCACCGGCAGCCGTACGAAGCGCTAATGCATTTCCCTTCCTTAAAAAAAGGAGTAATAATAAATAAATGAAAGACAAAATCGCATACCTTACTCTGATTTTATAGTAAGTAGCGTAAACACTTGTGTGACAGAAATCTGAAACAACAACGGTACCACAACACCCAGACCCGAGACAATATAGAAAAGTTCGTTTCCCATATTGAGCCGACTGAGAATCAAAAACCGGGACCTCAAAGATGGCGTGGCGTTGAAGTCCGTCACGCTCGCTTCTCGGCTACGGAGGTCGTCATGTTTTTTTTGGATTCGATTTGATCTGAAAACAGGTGCACAACCAGAAATCATACAAGTTATATGAAAAGATCTGTTGATAGAAACATCCCACACACAACACACAATAGTTGTAACAGTACCCATTGTCCATTACGTTCATTTTCTCCTCAGCGTAATGTGATCAATCAATTTGGACGATCAGGGATGAGGACCCAATATCGGCACAGGCGAATCTATTGATGCGGTCGCTTCCGATTCGGGTCAGTTTCAACTAAATTGAGAGTGATTTATGTATTTCTTTTCACTGTGTATTGCCAATGTTTTTTTTTAGTATTATATGCAGGCAGCGGAATTTTCGTCACTATTAAAATGTATAACATGATTAGTAATTTTATTTTATTGTTGTAGCGTTAAGTTTATTTTTGTTTTCATTACAATTATTTCTGAGATTTCTTACGCACGTTTTCTATTACCGCATCCATATACAACCTTTTTGCATGACCCAAGGGATAAATGGTAAAGAGTACCCTGAGCATTAAAGTTCGCCTCTTGTACTTTTTTGTGCAATAAAGTTTCAAAAAAATATATAATATACATGGTGCATAATATTTTTAAGAGTTATAAGTTCAGCTATATTTGTAATATGAACGACAGAGTTTCTTGCCGGTATCTTCTCTGTAAGTTATAGGTTCCGAACCGGAGGTAGCGTCATTTGCATTATATAGACGTTTCATAAATATTACTGGTGTAATTTACATGAATAAAAGAATATTAAATTTGAATTTGAAAATATGTAAAGAATACTACTGAGTCTATTGATGAGATTTTTGAGGTAAATTTAGGTTCTAAGTCGGTGGTTACAAATAGTCACTTTTTAAAAAATAATATGTAAAATTAAAAGTGCTTTAAACTGTTTTTTTTAAATTAAGTGGCGTTAAGCAGACAGGAGATATACTCCAAAAAGAAAAGTACAAATACCCGATCCGATGACAGACAGACATTTTTGATTTTCATGATCGTAACCAACTCACTTTGAACTTGAATGCCACTAGAGCAATTAAAAAAAAACGAAATATTAATTATACAAATCGAAAAACACGTTTTAACTCCTGAACTTTTGATAAACCTTCAAAAACTAAACCTTCGGTTTGTGATTTCGTTTTTTAAAGTCGCCTACTGGTCCCATATTCTAGGTAACTATCATCAACGTCATCGCTTTTAACATACGCAACATCAACTAGGCTCTTTTCTTAATGCCTCCCAAATTTTGTACTCATATCCCTTTAATACAACGTCAAAATAACATCTCAATTCTCAACATTCAAAGTGTCTCCTTCGCAAACCCTTATAATAAAACAACAAGAAGCACACTCGGTTGCAGAACTCTCGAAACATGTCACCCAAGTTTGCGCGACCCTTGAGGACGCCTCACTTATCACACAGTACCACAATGTAAGTCAACGCAGTCTTGAAGTTAGGTAGAAAGCCATAATGATGAAAGCGATGGTCACGCACCATCACGCATCGATGGAGGGAGAGATAATTATTTAGTTACAATAATGTTGCTGCTGTGTTAGTGTTAGTAAGGTTTCCAGAGCTCCTGGGGGGTGCTACATTAGCGGCAGGGGACAAGCCTTCAAGGTAAGGGCTACAAGTCCAGTAACCACTATTATCATGCTATACTTGTCGCGTGCATACCAATAAATAAATAAATCAGACCTCAGACATGCGATATTTCAGACTGTTGCATTATTTAGATAGTGACAATATTCTGCCAGCGTATATTGTTTATTATCAGATTTTCAGCAAAAATCTTACGTTAAACTTTTATTCCTTGCTCCGATATTTGGAATAAAATGAGACAGTGTTCCTTTCGGTTAAACAATGAGCAACCAAACTCCCAACACTTAACAGAAAATATATTATTTATGTGTATTTGCTTTAAGCTAGGTTACATATCTGGATATTTTTGATTCCTCATTGAATACAATTCAAAGTTACTCTACTTTCGGTTTGTAACTTATCGAGAAACGAGAAGATACTGATGAGAAACTTAGTTAATTTGTTACAGTAGCAGTATCTAAAATATTGCTAAGGGTAGGACACATTGGACCAGGGCATATAGTTTTGTTTTGATGAGTGATGAAACAATATGTAAGTGTTCACTGTAGCAGACCAGTCCCTAAAGGTGGCACTTGTTCACAAACATGACATATGTGCCAGCCATCGCTTAATTCAACCATATTGTAGGGAACATAACGGTCCGGCTAAAATTTACAGTAACGATACCTGATCTTACTATAAACTGAAGAGTCTGAAAACCATAAAACTGAAAATGCAGAATCAATTACCTACTAGATATCTACAAATAAACGATTTGTATGCTGCGTGCTCTCGCCGCGGCCAGTAACGAACGAAGCCGGGGGACAGATGATGTCGTAAAACTAAACCATTGCCTTGCAGTGTTTGGGTGCTTTAAATTGATAGAGCCAAGTATATTTTAAGCGGATTCTGATTCTCAAAAACCAAATAAAAGGTAATTTATAAATTATTCTAATCCATGCAAAGTTGGCAAAGTCAATGGCATGGAATAGGCAATGTAATTGGCTCTGTTTATAATAAAAACATAGAAGCAGGCCGGACTGACAGGCTTTAGAATCTTACAATATAGATAATTTTTTATGTAATGTCTCACAGCACGACAAAGGATTCCATTATTCCATATTCAACTACTGGCTCAATCACTACGCTAATGAAATCTGTGTTGATACACAAAACTGATCTGATGTATTTTTGTTTAAAATCATACTTTGCTCTGAAATTGAACCCATGACTTTCAGATCATAACCTCATCCACCAGACCATCGAGGCAATGTAGTCAATAATGGTCATATTTGATAGACATACTATTCAACAACTAATACCGTTGACGTACAATCAAGCCACGTCAGACTATACACTTCGGGCTTTGTGCCGGATTTATGCCATAGACCCGAGATCTTTTTTTTTTATATTGCACTTCAAGATTGATCTCATCCCACCTGATGTTAAGTGGTAATGAGGTCCTAGCTTAAGGGTGACAAGTACAGCATAATAAATCTGGTACTGGACTTGTCACCCTTACCTTGAAGGCTTAACCCCTGCTACTAATGTAGCATCCCCCAGAAGCTCTGGAAACCTTACTCACACGCAGGAACACAACAACACAGAAGTGATTGTTATTTGGCTACGGTCTTCTGTAAGGTGGAGGTATTTCACCGGTCGGGCTGCTCCAGTTCGAGCGATTAATCGCTATGCCCCACCTCTCTTAAAAATCTAACTGCAAGTGTTTTCCTTCATGTTTTATCTACTATATAAAAATAAGTCGGGTTTTCCTTCCTGACGCTTTAACTCCAGAACACACGAACCGATTTCCACGGTTTTCCATTCGTTGGAAAGGTCTCGGGCTACAAGATTTACAACAAAGAAAATTCAGGAAAAATTTCAACAAAAAAGCGGGAAAATCCTCTAAGGCGAAACGAAGTTCACCGGGACCACTAGTTAACTATTATACACAGAAAATAATTAGAAGTCCACCGAGATAGATCAATGCTAGTTCTAATTATACTATGTTGTGATTCCATCGACTGCAACTTGGCCGTCTATTTACCGGCCCCATTTCGCTCCATTCTCTATTCCAGCAGCGTGAATGCAGAACTTACACCGCATCAAACTGCGCAAGGCGGCGCAGCCACACACGATCGGTCACAATCGATGTGCAGTTTGCACAAGCGTGCATCGGCGGTCGTGCAATTAGTCGCCTTGTACAGTCGCTCTACTATGATGACGAATTAATCAATCAATTTTTACACTTGTGTCAAAGTCAGAAGACACAAATTTAACTAATCAACAACTAACACCGTTGATGTACGATTAAAAGCACATCACTATAATGACGAAATCAGAATATATAAAGTTAAGTATTCGTTTCTGAATTAAGTGAAGAAACATTTGCGGGCCAGTATGGGGATGCTAACGGATAGGATATTTCGGTATCAAATCCGTTGTCATCGCGATGTTGGTTCCTCTCTTGCTTACCATCAGGCTAGGAGGAGCCAGTATACTGCGCTACTATTAAAAAAAAGTACAAAAAGTATTCGAAACCGTTTCAGACGTTTTGTAAGTCTGGGGGTCGGAAACTATTGAAATGCTTGAAAAGCCCAAAGTCACTGCTTAAGCAGTATGGTTTCTTGAGCTTGACGCCATGTCCGATGGATATCGTCTCATGAAAACATGGGAATGAAATTTTGAAATTATAATGCTTTTGCGGTTGAAACCCTAGTCCGTTGGGTCCCAACGCATGGTATATTTTTAAAATACCTATTTTCCAAATGCTGGCAACTGCCTTAACCAGCATCTCTCAATCGCCATTGAGCGAGGTGGTGCAGCCAGCATTTTGGGTATCATACCACAGGCACAACGTTTGTTCATTTAAAATATTTATTTTTCTTTTTCCATTATTATTTCCAATTCAATAAGTTAGTGATGGTTTATTAAAAGTAATCCTACGTTTATTTATTAATGTAACTAATTCTTGTAACGGTTTTGCGCAATAAAGTTCTTATGAAATTTAGTGTATAGATAGATTAAATTCTAAAATAACGTTTATGATACAATTTTCCCGACAAAACACGGAAAAAGTCGTGACCAACAGCTAGTATATATTATTCGTGAAACGAATTAGTGATCGGCAGAAAAAGCACACTCAAACTCATATAACAACAAAATCGTTGATAAAACGATCTGAACTGGCACAGGTTCCCCGCCCACAGCCCAGATTAAGATAGATTGCGCCGCAAAGTAAATAAATAGACCTGTCTGGTGAGATGTATGCGTTATCGTATATATTCTAATAAAGTGTTTACGAGAAATACCTACAAGTGGTGATATATACCCACAATTGATTAAGTACGTGTCATTGTGGAGGCAATTTGTAGCATAAGGTATTTTTAATAGAAAATAAATAAATATTTATTACCTTCTAAGACATAAATAGTTTTCCGAATCGACCCAGCAAGAACTGGTTTTAGATTAGCGCGTTTAAACAAACCAACTTTTAAAATTAGTTAACGGGTCAAAAGCGACATACGAATAGGTAATACGAACTACTTACTGCCCGGCGTTTTGGTTAGGTTAAACGGAACGCAAAAATCTTAATTATATCTAAAGAAACAATAACTTCAGCTAAATAATATTAGTATAGATGAATAGGTACTACAAATGAAGGGTCCACTACAATAATGATGAATGTCCAAAATATTAAAATCTATTTTATCAACGTCATTCGGTCACTTCATACATGCAGCTAGTGATTTCGTTTACTAACTAGGCAATATCGCTTCCAGTTCTGAGATAAAACCGTTTCTAATATTTGACAGCACGTCTAGAACACTCAGTGTCCCAGGTATTCACGGCAATAAGGCTGAACTTCGGACAACGTTTATAAACTTAACACCCAAATAAATCGAAACAAAAAACAAAGGACGTTTATCATTATCGCAGTGGACCCTTCAAATTTGTAGTTGGTATACGACGCAATATACAAAGTATCTACTTTTGTGCAACGTCAACAAAACGCGTCTGAAAAGTTTTCATGGTTTTTACCTGAGAAAGAAATGTGCCTAAGATACATTTGTCCACATTTTACCTTATTTCTTTTACTTGTTTTCTGTGTTAGTGAGTTTCTGTTTTGGACGTCTCTCGACTTGCGAGATCGTCTAAAATGGACATAGTTCTTAATTAGTAACGTGGATAATTAAGTTTAATAAATGACTGTACCTGGATTTTCAGGGATAAATGTTTGCTTAAAGTGGAGTATATTTAGACTGTTGGTTTTTGTTTGCTGGCTGTTCATCTTTAGTTTTTAACCAAGTTTTAAAATTTGAAGAGTTTTCCTAGTTTTCAAATAGATAATTTTTATTATATTTTGTGTATATCGACAAGTTGAATTAAGTAAATAATGATACCAATGATGGTATCATGATAAAAATGGCCAGGATCTAATGATGACATCCTTGAGAAAAAGAGAGGAATAATTTTTATTTTTGTTAAAAATTATTAGGTATGAGACAAAAACAAGTGACTATATTAAAATTTTGTACATATTATGAAGAAAATAACATCTCAAATGATATATGATCTGGGAAATTTTTCACACAAATGATTATGTTTCAGCGAATCCTATACAAGTAACATTGAGTTGCACAGATTTTAAAATAACAAGCAAAGAAATTTACTTTCGTATTATTTAATACTATCAAGCTCATTTTTATGGAATGTAGTTTATAAAATTATGTACGTGGAGTAAGTCAGAATTCGGAAAAAATCTGTAGATGATACGATCGACGTAATAAGATGAATTAGAAATAAGAAAAAACAGTTCCATGGATTCGAAGCCCGCATAAGTGTTGATCCTAAAAATCCACAAAAGCTTTCTTTATCGGCATCTACATCTCCCCTGAAGAGTTAACGATCTTCACGACTCGCCTTAGAGGGGTGATTAGCCGGTATAACGATTAACGGTGGCTTTTATGGCTATCCACAAGATTCTTTACTTGGTCCTTCGAGCCAGATAAAATGTGGGTTTTAAGTTATACTGGTTTCTGGGCTGTTTGTTAGGGAACCAGATAACGGGCACATTGAAGATAAATGAGATTTACGTTTGATTTTTTTTATTTCAATTTTGTAAATGGTATTAGTAAATTACTTTGTATGGGGGTGTCAACTTGACAAATAAAAAAAAAATTCTTACTGTGGACATTCATCCCAGGTATAATCGATTTTCTATTTTGTAGCTAAATTCTAGACAAAATCATATATCTAAACAAAGAACTTACAACAAATATACCTGCATAGCATTGCCAAAGCCAAGTCTAAAAATACTTTAATAAAATGCTTTTTTTCTCAATAATCGTATACCCAAACATATCAGTTACAATTACTTTTCCTCACGCGCAAATCACCTAATGCGGAGACTTCATCCAGATGGATCATGTACCTTACCACAAACCAACAAATCATGACCCTTACCACCATTTACGAATACAATTCTGGTAGTCCAAGGCATTCTGGTGTTGTCCCAAATAATCACATCTTTGAGTTTGCCAATTACCTCTGCAGGAAACTGTATTTCCTTAGTTTAACGCAAGCCTTCAGAGCAACGAATGTTAGGTCAACAACGGATAAAAAATGTGCGTGTGTACGTTTGTTGCGTGTGATATTTCTATGGGTAAATCTTTGGGATTTCTTTTTGTAATGGTATTCACATGTACACAATAGGAAAATAACATGTATAATATTGAACGAATAACGAGTCTAAGGTCCGCTCAGAATATATGCGCTTTTTACATAAATACGATCTGACCTCTGCACCTTTTATTCTCTATTTAGGGATATCCTCGTTTCTGAATCGAAGTTTTGAAATGTATTGGCAAAGTTGGTAATAATTAAATTATAGCGTTTGACTAATATTTCTTACACACCAAGACATTCATAATTATACACATTCATCATTTCAAAATTTCGATCGGATTAGCTATCCAAAAAAAGGAAGAAACATATTTATTTAACCTAAACTCGAACGAAGCCGCAGGCTCAGTCCAGTTTCTAAACACCATTATACCCTTTCTCCTTAACGGCGCCTTAAATCCCCATAAGCAATAACCCAAATAGCCAATAACATCACAAAGTCATACCAATAAAATTATCTCGACGAATGAATACTTTGTACAAGATGATAGCGGGGAAAATGTCGTCTCCTTTGAACATGCCTCGCCAATCTAAATTCTAAGGATATGCTCGGAAAATGTTGAAACCTAAGGGAAGAAGCCCTTTGGAAACTTAATACCTCTTGCACTCGCGACCTCGCTTCGGAGAGTTGTGTTAGAGGGCATGAAGCCTGAAAGGCATACCTCTAAAAGGCTCTAGTCTGATAAAATAATAATAATAAATCCTTAAAATAACACTTCTTAGGAGTGAGAGCCTACCGCTCCCCCGCAAGTTCGGTGAATATGAGAAGGCCATCTGAGGTCATCATTCCCACCCGCTCACCTCTCGGCTATGAGTTTGCTTTCATAGTTTTTTATTTATTTAACCTACATATCTGTTAGTAATCAGAGATTACAAGTGCGTTACAAAAATGCACATATATCAAGACCACTAAGACATTAATTGGTCAAGGCTTAGATAAATGGGAGGCCACAGTGTAAACCGCTTCATAACAAATAGTGAGATACCAAAAAGTTAGTTAACAAGATAAACCCAATCACCATACGATGGTACGAATACGTCATCCAAAGTCAAATTCCTCATTCAATTCGAACAGTTCGGATCCCTCCTTGAACTTATGCAAAGTAAATAATGGAGCAGTTAGCCTGGTTAATTGGTTAATCAACACGCTAGCTGTATTGTAATGGACAGTTTTCAATTGTTCTCTCTTGGTTCGGCAAATTATACCAATTATGGGAGTTGGTGCAAGTTACATTTTGGAGCGGATGCAGGAAGATGATCTTCTTGCTCCACCTCTCTCTAAGCACAAGATTTTACGTCAAGCTTTGAAATAAATAGGTGTTACCTTAGAGGACTGGTCCAGACTACCTCTCATGAACAAATTAAAAAAAAAAACTAAACGTACTATGTTTTTTCTTCACTCATCAAAACACCATATATGTTGTTTTCTACATTTTTATTGTGCTTCGTGGTCCACTACAACTAAGTTCTTTTTTTTTTGTCGAGGGGGAAATGCCTACCGCACCGTCACTCTCAGCGGGGAACAGAGAGTGGTGTGTCGGGCTCGCACCGACTAAAACCCCCTCGGCGGCCAACGCTGCGCAATTGTGGGGGAGTCGGGATTCCTTGCGATTCTACACAGGCTCCCCCATAGCGCCTACCGCCAAGCGGCCCATCTCGCCGCGCAAATACGCAGCTGGAGCGTGTCAGGCCACCTGACACGCCCCACCCCCCCGGGACCGAGGTAACGGACGCCAGGCTTACCCCTACGCCTAACTAACTAACTAACTAAGTGCTGCCAACTATGTAAGTTGGAAGAGACAAGACACGCGATTCGGGAAGATGTGGGTTTGGATCCCACACCGCCAGGTACATGAAATTTTGCTGTTTCTTTAAACCATCGGTATGTTTCAGGTCCAAAGTAATCTAAATTTTCTACTTCTTATATTTTTATATTCCTATCCAGTTTTGTGTTTTCATGGGACCGTTATTTGGTTTTTACAAACCTTGCCCTAACATTACAAAAATAACGAAAAATTCATTATCCTATTCGGTTCAGTATTTCTGAAGTTATCCAAGTATCTAAATAAATAATAAGTAAATGTGCCAGACATTCACACCCATCATCTGGTCTCAAACTAAGGTTTTCCCTTGTACTATGAGTACCAGACGACGGATACCAACTGGGGGCGTTATCCCAGCACACCCAGACTCAAGTAAATTTAGAAAAGTTCGTTTTTCAAATTGACCCGACCGGGAATCGAACCCGGGACCTTACGCGATTTGGCCGCCTAACTTAGCCACTGCGCCACCGAGGTCGTCATTGTACCTCCTTTGAATCATTTTGTGCTATGGATAACATATCTGTGAGGTTTAATGTTTATTTATAATACAACAAAACACCAAAACTGTGTATTTTTCTGAAATATATCAGCTTTCTTCTAGCCTCTTCCTCTGTCTCCGTCTAATCCTTCATCTGCCCAACGAACCATATCATAACTATTAAATTACACCCGAAAGTGGGATCCAAACTGCGCTCAAGTGTTCCAAGTTTCGGTAAGTTGCTGGCTTCACTTAACTTAAGTTACCTTTGGTCACCGAGACAAGTTGCACCACTAACTTGAGGCGTATGGTTTCACCCCATCGGTGGGAATTTAGTATGGTATAGTAGTTAGGGTAATTATAAATGAAAATTGTCCATGAATTTCACAGACGAAAATTAAATAGATTGTTTGATGACTTAAATTTTAAATCTTTATATATTTATGTTTTTTCGTTTGTTAACACTTTAAATAGACATTTCAATCCTCTTTACATCACTAACGCAAAAGTTCGTAAAAATATATGACAATCTAGTTAACTAAATGTATGTTTGTTACTCTTGCATGCAAAAATTACTAATTAGATTTAGCATAAATTTGACACAAAGAAAATTGGGACACTAGATTAACGTGAATAATATTTTTTTCCCCGATATATTTCGAAAAAAAAAAACATAATGTAAAAATTGTTATGATATGGTTAATTTTCGTAGGCGATATAAAAAAAACTCGAAGCCGTGGGCGAGAGCTTGTAATTAATAAACGAGAGATTTTAAGTTTAATACATAAATAAAAGTAATAGACTTTTTTTACTTAAAAAAAAACAAAAACTATTTTGACTAACAAATTTACTAGTTATCTAGTGAATTAGGTAGCCATTTTTGTAAAAAAAGTTTAAAAATACGAATGTATTTGGGAGAGCGTTAGGTTCTCAACCATCAAATACCACCAAAAAATCCCCCAAGATAAATTTAATTTGCAGGTCCACCCAAAGATATTTCGATTTAAATTAATAAAAACAACATCCCCAGCCCGCCTGTATCTCAACGTTAATTAATTCGATTCTCGACTAGAAGATATCGCGATTCAATTCCGTTTACAATGGCCGTCATCTGGCTTGTACCGAGTGAGAGAAAAAACTTTTTATTTAATAACATCAACGATCCGCAACAGAATTCAAATTGAAATGTCATCGCGTACCGTCAGAAAATGCGACGTCGCATATTGGAGAGGGCTTCGTTTTGACAATTTTTTCTGAACGCCCCGCCCGTTCGAAAATAGACCTTAAGCTCAATTCAGAAGGTGGTCCAGTGGCGACTGTTTGCTCGTTCTTTATTCGTATTAGTGCAAAGTTCCGTGCAGCGAATAATCGCTTTTTAATGAAAAGATTAGTGCGCTCCGAATGCTATTGTCGTGGCACAATCAATGGGACTTGGACACTTCGGGAATTTTCCAATTTGCCGAGCCGTTGCGACATAGACCGTTTTCATTCTTCAACGTTTACTTTTTGTTGACACTGTTTTTTTTAAACAGTGAAGTTTACTAATAAGTCAAGGCATTAGGTATTGCTTTAGGTATGTATGTTAATAAAGTTGAAAATGGTTCACTTTCAAAATATTTTTGATAACTCGGTACTGATTGAACATTACTAAATATCAAAATTGCATACTGCTTATCACATAATGATAAACGATCACAAATAATACTATCTGCATGACCCAACGGTTGACTGCTAGAGAATGCTCCTAGCGTTAAGTCCACCTAATGTACTTTTTTTGTGCAATAAAATTTTTAAAGAAATTAACAAAAACCAATAAATCGTATCAACCATTCCCTTTTACGACCCTATGCCGAATCTTCAAATCTTAAAGCTAGTGTTACCCACCCACAATCGATTGTATATCAATAACTATTCGCTAATGCAAAGGGGCTCAAATAATCTGAAAATCCATTGCTATCTCGATTAAATCGATTCTATCGATTCTAATCTTTATACAATATAATCGTTGTTAACCTATAATAATGCATAGTCAGATATAATATAAACAATATTATCGATGATAAAATAATGTTTGCAGCTATCGATAATATCAATCTAGTCGATTTAATTGAGCTATTGCTGGCATATAACAGTTAAAGTATTAAACTTTCTTTGCCGTTTTTGAATAATATTATAGATAGAAATAACTTTATTGTTAGGTATAATATTAAGTCCCTTCTCACAGATAATGTCTAAGAAGGCATTGTAAATGAAAGGCGATTTTATCGATTTTATATTACTCAGAGTGGACACAATCGATTAATCGATTACCCAGCACTACTTCAAACGCTCTCGTTCAGCAGCAGAGTACAAACCATCTCAGTGACAATTAAAACAAACTGGCGGACCCTTTGTTTCGCCACCTTCATTTCTTAATGCACCCATTACGTCAGAGACAAAAGTTTGCCAATAGAGACGGCACAAAGTGAAAGACATCAATGACGGAACGCCCTGAGGAATGACAATGGATGTCCGATTTTCTTAATTAAAAATGTCTCACTATTGGGACAATGGGGACGCTCGAATCATCACGATGCTATTGCTGACAAATGCGGAATTGAAATGTTTGAGGGGGGACATTTTCAGTCTATGGCCGACGAGAGAAACGATTCTAAAATTCAAATATTATGTTTTTTTTTCTATCTAATAAGTTCTAATAAAAATAAATGTTGCTTGGTTTCCGGATTTGAAATTTCGAATCTGTTTCCGACGTTCTGTAAAAATGAGAGTAGGATCATTTCGAACTTTGCAGCAATAATATACAGCAAAATATTACGAACAAAAATGCATTCTTGGTTTGGTAGATGACGGGACGACAATAGCTATTTATAAAAAAAAGAGATTTCTTAATTTTTATGAATTGAATTAAATCCGTATCTATATCAATTTAGTTCCAAGAACTGTTTAAGATGAACAGGCAAAAATATATTAAAATAATTTTAATTTACGTTTCTTTGTCGTTTAGTCCCCATTTAAGACAATCTGTTATTTATTTAAGTACTAATACATGTATGCTAAAACTATAAATATTTTATTGGTGCAAACTAGGCTAACCCCCGTGTATAATATTTTGTGCTGTCATATCTCTATTTGTACTAGAACTGTATTTGACTAATTTGTAAAAACAAAGAATAATAATTTGTGACAAAACTTAGGTATGAATTACGTTCTGTAAATACAACACCGTAGGGGGTGAGGTAACATAAAAAAACTGTTTAGTTTTTCGTAACAGAATCTAAAATCTAAGAAAATTATTATAATAAGTTTTGTCACAAATTAATAAATAAAATTGCTGTACACTAATCTTTCCAGTACAATTATCGCGAAAAATATCAGTCAAAAAAATAACTTAAAGTTTTTAAGACCTGTTAACGTTTTTTTTATTAGACAATTCAAATGAAATCTTCGAAAAATAAATACTGGCAACCGAGTCGTTGTCGTGTCGTTTCCGGTGAACGTCGGAAGGTGTTAGTATTTTTTTTTAATTAAAATGGGCTGCGCTTTGTTGTTAGGGTTCGTTCAGCTATTTCCACTTCCAGTGATACCCGGGGGGTTGGTGTTCAGCAATTATTTCATATTTATATGATGCGAGAAGGTTATTTACAACTAAATATATATGAAACGTTGATTTGGCTTGTAATTTTTCAAACTTGCACAAGTCCTACTTAGAATTCGTATCTAACTTATATTTAAAACGAAATTTTTTTTTAGAATGTCTACATATAAATTTGTTAATCTTTCACGTTAACACTTTTGAATGTGTACGAATGAAATTTGGTAAAAAGATAGATGATATACAAAATTAACATATAGGATACTATACGATATCCGAGACTATCGCAAATAAAGTCACTGGCAACAGCTAGTTGTAGATAATTTTATTTTGAACTATCAGAAAATCAATAGGTAAGTTTTCACGCTTATTTAAATTTTTCCTTTGCTATTTGATAAGTCTTGAAACTTGTTTGAATGAAATTGTTTGTTCATCATTTTGAACTTCAATTGGTTAATTAAAGTCTTTTTTAAATACTTCAACAAATCTCGGCTTTAAGTCACTAACATCAGTTCTCTCTACCATCGTAACAAGTTCGTCTGGCCATATTTTAGTGAGCTCTTCTTAAACTGCATTTTCTGGAACAAGGTCTTCATTTTAAAGTATATCTGCCTCATCGGCTGTCATTAAAACGAGATAACTGGCCTGCACATTACCACTTTATAAAATTTTAAGAGCTAAGTTCTTGTATGGATATCTTATGTGAGGTAATCACCTTAAATCAACCAATTGAGCCTTCTTCATCGCACTTGACATGACTATCGGCTATCAGAATAGTATTGTTCATAAATAGTTTCTTAAAAGAAGACATTATCCCAAATCTCAACTTCAGGATTTCCATAATAAGCACATCAGAAGTTAAACTTAAAAAATCTTCACAAACAAGATACAAACAAAATAGTTAGGTACTAACTTAATTCAGGCCCCGAGCTGTAAGGTCAGAGCCGAAAATCCCATAACATCGTACCCGACGAAGGCTATAAATCTCAATCGTGTAATATTTTAACTTCCAATAAGCACAACAGTGATCACATTATTCGCGTTATGAGATAAATCCTTGGCCACTCGAGCTCCCAAGTTGTGATCAGCAAAGCCTGTTCTTTGCGTCGGGGTGGTGTCGGTTAAGAACAGAAGCGGATCAGAAAGAAATAATAGTTTGGCCATTAACACCAAATTATATAAACACTGATCTTTATATAGCTTTATAATTGCAAATGCATATATATCCTGGAAACATGCAAATTTGTCCGAAAATATCCAAACTTCTACACACAACGCAAAGATAACCCTGCCACTTACCATTTGCGCCACAGAAATAAACTTAACTTGCCAACCTCACGAATGATTCTCTACTCTAATAGCACTTACTTAGTGGTCTAATTTTAAGTTACCACTTTGTAAACACTAAAGATGCAATAAAAATATGATGCAATAAGAGTATTAATTGATCTTTAGTACCAATTCTGAAGTAGAAAACCAACTTTTCTACATTGACTTGAGACTGGGTGTGGTAGGTACCATCGTTGTTTCTGATTTCTGTAGCCCGGCTTGACAAATCAGAACTAGATGTGAAAATGAACTCGACAATGAAAATAACAATAAAAAATTTCGACTTTTGTCAAATCTTACAAGATCTTTCGCGATCCTTATAATCATAGTTTCTTTCCTATATTGGAAAGTATTATTTGTCGCTGCATGTTAGAAGATATTGTTTACTTTTTGGCTAAAGAAAGAAATGACAGGATTAACACCATTCAACATAAAAATGATTATTCCTAAAAAGAAAAATATAATAGTGGTGAAGAATTAAATATTTGATATTTAATTAGTAATGCACACATGAGTTGATAACCACTACAAATAACAATTGAAACGAAATGGGTCACAGAGAGTTTTATCTCTTTAGGAATCAAATATTCCCGTAACATTAACATCGGACCAAAATCAACCAAATGTATCAAAGTATCACCAACTGACGTCATCCGAAACTATTAAGTTCTCATCGCTTATAACTCGAAACACGGTGTCAAAGTTTTAATCGGTCGCCGACAGGGCATTGTTGGCCGCGCGGCTGATTATACTGCCCTGAGTCTTACACTGACGCTTCCCCGCATCGCTTCAAACTCAAACTTGAGCTCATTTGAATAAAGACCAATTTTGATTAGTCCAATTCCACTGACGAGTTGTTGGTAGCTTGCTATGAACGGTATTTTTGGGCTACAGTTACCGTTTATTTCGTCATCCGAGGTTCAGTTCCGAAATGAAATACGATTGTGGCAGAAATCAGGAGAATAATTCATTCGCTATTCGCAAATGGTAATTTGTAAAGAGAATTGAAATTCGATGTTGCTAACCTAATATTATGCACAGAGACGTGCAATTTGTTTTGGTTACATTTCGCTTTTATGCACATATAAGATAAGGCAAGTGTAGATAAAACCTCAATAAAACTGGTAATCTTCACTTCAGGTTTGGTCTAAAACCTGATCTAGTATTGAAAGATAGCTTTGGTATATTGTTTTCATCACGAACATTAATAATTATATCACACTGCTAAATAGTGGTAGCAATCAGCTACACTAAATTGACCAACAGAAAAATAAATTCAGGTTACATGAAACATCGATTTTTATATAAAATAGCAACTTCACTTCTGAAGAAAAATATATTTCAGCCAATGACAAAATACACATTAGAATACGGGTATTTGTTCTTTTACTCTTTTGATTTACTTTTTTATTAAAATATAAAAGCTTTTTCTTTATTTCTTACTTTCATTTAAAAAGTTTTAATTTTATTCTCTTTAACCTCAAAATATGTTTGCCTCCTAAAATAATACGCGAAGACAGGAACCTAACTCCAATATATTAGACCGAAAAGTGAGCTAACTTTATCGTCTTCTATACAAATAATAACAGTCAGAACTTTCCACTACGCTGAAGCATTAAATTTATAGGAAAAGTTCAGCGGCCTAAGTGTCTAGGAAGAAAACTTGCCTCCATAAATAGTTGCTACATACAATATTTTACACAATCAAGAATAGGATCCCGGCAGTTCAGCATAGTTAATTTTAATATTGCTGCAAGTAAATCGCAATGTATGCCACCCATTGCTGCTCTGGAAGTCAAGTCTGGTAATAGTGAACGATTTATAACACGCAATGGAAACAGGAACGTATTTGATAGTTTCGAAGGCGAAAACCAATCACGGAAGGAACTTTGCCTATAAGGAAAGCCTAAGTTTGATGAAAAACTTGGATACATGCATAGTGTTAAGAGTCGAGCAGATAGACTTGATATTTGGAAAGGAATCAGTGTTTTTTATATTGATAGGAAAGAAAACACTAAGTTTCTATTTATTTCTTTAAGCTTGTTTCCTGGTAATTTCTTTAAAATTCCATCTTAATGTTGGCGAAGGCAAAATTATGTTACATAATTTTGTCAGTTTTAAAAAAATAAACACGACAATGTTTTTTTTTCAGACAACCAAGATCCATATCGTGTTAGTAAATTAACTTAATAACAATGTTAGTACTTCATTACTAAAAGTGACCTCGATAATTATCACGCGCGTTTAATTAATTACTAAGAATCAGGTTTTAAAATTTTGAAATCTCTTGCATATATTTCTTTACCAGTTAGCTCTTGTATATTTTTCTTTACCGCTTTAGCTGTGAAAAACCAACTGTTAACATAAACAAGAGTGAACTAAAATTTGAAGGAAGCAATTTTCATAACTCGCCATTGTAAGTTTTCAATAGCGCTTCCGGACTTTTGTATAATTTTAGCTCCAATGAGAACCCATTTTCTTTCCCTCCTCCGGGATTTAACTTCTTGTTTTAGTTAGTTTGTATCTGACTCGATTGGTTGTTTTTAATATCCGTTCAAATAATCCAGCGAATATTTGACCTAGGTTTTAAAAATGATTTTTGTTGGTTTAAGTTCAAACATTTATGTTGGTTTAAAGTATATTCTCAAGTGTATAATTATTATCAAATATCAATATATAAAGAAAGAAAGAAAAATATTTATATATGTAGCAACAAAACATTCTAAATGAGTTATTGTTTAAGCAAATCATTTATATTAATATTAATATGTTATATGGTACATATATGAACTCTGTAGACGTAACCAATATACTTTAGTATGTAAACTGTGTTGTTTTTTTATCAAAAAATGAGAAATATTTTACATATTTTGGAATTCAACTGTTTTACTTTTATTTTTCCTTTTTAACAACTCTTACTTTGTATAGGTCTGTTAAATGGGTTAAAGTTTGAGTAACCAAATTGGTGCCGTAGCGCCATCAATGAGGTCTCAGTTTCGATTCCATGTCGGGTAGATATTTAAAATTCACTTTTCTATGCCGTCTCGGGTCTAGGTGTTGTGGTACCTTCGCTGTTTGTGATTCCTGTAATACAAATGTCTGGGTACTTGCCTCAGAATCAAAGCACTATATCTAATGATGTTCAACATATAACAAGGAATGCCTCAATTACCAATTCCAAGCAACTATGACAAGGGTGCACATTATTATTAATTAAAATGAAATATCGGAGACGTTTGTAATACTGTTATGATTTACCCAGTCGCCTCTATTAACTAAGTCGGGTAAGAGATTTATTCCAGCCCGTTTCACGATTACGCCGCCGATCCCCTGGCCGTGGTTCCGCGGAATGGCCTCTGCTCCCACAGACCCGCTTTGTGAGTTACGTCAAGTATGTAATCGGGTATTGGGAACACGTTACATTTTAGGTGCTCCGGATATCTTTGTGGAGATGGTGCTACGTGTGAAAAATATGCTATCCTAGAAATGCTAAACCAAATAGGAACAAAATTTCATTGGGGCAAAGGCGTTCGGAATTTATGTTTTAGGGAACATTTTTATTGCATCTAGAGAAATTGAGCTATTCGCGTTCCATTTTCAAATATTTCCATTTCACTGTATAAGCGTAGTCAGATTTTAATTAGCTTACTTAAACACAACTATATAACTATTGGTTACATAAGTTCTTCTTGCACAGGACACAGTTATCATCTGTTTTCGTAACTAATAAATAAGCTTTTCTATGTTTACCTTAGACACTATGTAATTTGTTTTGCATATCACTTTGTGGGACATTATAGATACTATTATATTGTTAGTATTGCAGCTGACTGTTTCCAGCTAACTTTGTTGGTGGAACCTTTCGAAAAGTAGTTCGCAATGAGGATGTTCACGTACGAAATGCTCCTAGATGGCGATATGTAGGCGTGGGGTCTAACTGCTACGTGATTGGTTATAATTTAAAAGACATTGACAGACATGTCACTAAGACATCTTAATCACCAATCAATAGAGAGTCAGACCCCATGTATTACGAGTACCATGTAGTGTATTGTGCATGCGGGATTATTTTTTAAATAATAGATGTTATCGCTTTTTGACACGTCGTTAATTTATTTCGAATCCATTACTCTCTTACACATCAATAAATATAAATATTGGACAACATCACATAAATTACTCTGATTCTGTGGTAAGTAGCTTGAGCACTTGTGATAGAGAAATCAGAATCAACGACGGCACCACAACACTTGGATCTGGTCCAAGACAGTATAGAAAAGTTCGTTTTCCATATTGACCCAACCGGGGATCGAACCCGGAACACCTCAGAGATGGCGTGGTCTCAAAGTCTAGCTCCCTCGCCTCTCGGCCACGGTGGTCAAATAGGTTAGGTCACATATCAAAAGGGTTTTTCACAAGTATCATCAAAAGCGTGGAAGTCTATGTATTTCTGAACAAAGATATCTCAAAATCTGTCGAAAAAAATATTTTACCAGTAGAAAACACCGTTTTTTAAAAGTCTTTTTTTAGCCTAAAAAGTTTACAACCAGTAAAGTATATACGCTAAATAATAGCACCTTTACCTAGCGCACAACCAAGAAACGTGATAACTTTGTTACGCGAACATGCCAGGCCTTTCTCACTAAGTAGCAAGCTAGTAATTACAACTTAATTGCATCGTTAACCGACAGCACAATTAATTCGCAAGGGTTGATTGGGCTAGTTAAATTAGAAGCAAAAGATTAAGCGAACCAACTTTGAAAATTTCTTGTTAGCTTACACAGCAGCTATTATTTTTGTTGAACCAGTAAACCACAAGCTCTTACAAGATTATTAAGCGATACTTACTGGGGATGTCTACCCAGCACATCAAGCAAAACCCAAGTTAGTCTAAAAAGTTACTTTATAAAATTGCCATGATAAAGACGAAGGTTTGCTTTATTTCTATTGGTAAAGAGTTTTGACTACCGTCCATTGATCCTGCTTGACATGGTCTAAAGGTCTGCTGCTTAGTTAGCGCTACTTGGCCAATTAATTAATACAAAAGTGGTAGGTAATCTGTCAATTATCATATACTTACATCGTACCACCACTAATTGACATAAGTACATACTTATACCTCCATGACATATGGATAGATAAAATTATCAACCTATCTTCGCGTCACATTCACTCATTCGATAGAATCAATTTATTTGGTGTTGCATTACCATGAGGTTTTATCCAAATGATCCAAGGACTTTAGAGTTAGGAATTTGTAAGAATGCCAACGAATCCCGGGAATATTTAGTTGGCAAACTATTTACTTAAGAAACAACAAGGATACCAGATGTTGCTGGTCGAACATTGCCTTCTTAATTTGACATCCGAATTAGGTCTTTGGAACGCAGCCAGACAACAGTCGTGCTTTATGGATTTAAACGTTCCCCACAAATGTTTCGAAAGATTTTGGAGCTGGAATCCTTACAGTTTACATTTGAAGATATTTCGATGATGTGCTTGTATTTAGTACATCAATTTAAGAACAATGTTGATCATAATAAATGAGAAAGGAATGTTATAACACTTCCCAAATTGAGTTACAACATTGTATCTATCTAGCGAATGTCGAGTGATGAGTTATGGCTCGGGATAGTCGTATAAACGAAATTGCCTCACGAGATGGCAAAATGGAAACCATTTCTGGAGTTTATTCGTAGATACAAGAATTACTTTAGCAAGATATCCTGATTAAATTTTAATTATTTTTTATGAGTAACTTAATCATACTATTATTACTCTCGTTCTAAAACAGTATAATAATTATTGTATAAAACGCTGACCTGAAAAGATATATTTTGATATAAAATGAATGGGGACACAAATTTTAACTCCAACAAAATTTTGCTTTATACCCCTGCAATGCGACATAACATCATCATAATACTAACGCTGATGACAAATAATGAAGCCGAGAAATTATTTCACAAAACAAGATTAAGACAACTGGTTACCGTCAATTAAATTGCGCAGTCAACTTAATAGCCTCAACTTAAAGACAGCTGACATTCGCCGTTTATAGGAATAAGCTTTTAAATTTCTCTAATTAAGAGTCGAGATTTATTCAAACCGTTAAATCCAGGAGCGGCAGGAAACAAAACGTGATTGCTCGCGGACTTATAATTTAATGCAATTTCCTCGCTTATTGTGGGGTGCGAGGGAGGGGTGCGAGCGGGTTAGCTGTTGTGGCATGCTTTGCATTAATGGCGGTACTCATTTTTGAGATTGGTTCGTAAAAGGCGAGAAATGGGGAAAAGTGCGATTTATTACTATTGTTAGTTGTGTACTTAGGGGCAATAGGCAAGACAAATGTCATTAATATCATGCGTTTAAATAACAAACCCTTTACAGCACTTCTTAATAAATGTTAAAGGGCATATCAGATTGTAAGAAAAGGTTTTAAGCGAGCTAAAACTCTTTAAGTATCTTAATACTTACTGCCTTTGCGCTACTTAGTTGCATTTAGCACTGTCACAAACTGGCATTTCTCACCGTCTTCTGGTCTGGATCTGATCTGAATCTTCCAACTAAATGTAACTATGAAAATTTTTACCTTCAAAGTTTTAGTTTAGATTCTGACAAATTATTTATACTCTTTGTTTATTTTTACATTCGTTTGCACAGTCCGGCTTGCTCCGTTTTAAAATTTGCGTTCCCAATTTATAATTAACATAACAGGGAGGTTTTTATTGTTTTTTTTTTATTCATATTGCAACATACCAATAATTGAAGCAGATTCAAAGGCAGACCTTAACTTTTGGTTGTGAACTATTTTCAATGTTTGATAACTTTTACCTATTACTTTTAATTTTTTTCTATTTATTGACGCTTTCTAGCAATAAGACCTCCTAAATTGTACTATAATTTATCTGTAAAACCAATTCCTGTAAAGTTTTTGTACAATAAAGTATATCTATCTATCAATTTGTCTACATTTTCAGATTTTTTGAACTTGCATATTTTTTGTTTGAATATTTTAACTATTAGCACCAAAAACAAAAATATTTTTAAATTTTAACTCGTATTTCATTTGTTTTTATTTTTATCTCACCCAATTGGCTACTTGACAGTTTTTGAAAAAGTATTGTAAAATGTGCGCCCGTTCATTTTATGTCCCAAGCAATTCGATTTATCTGGAAATAATCTAAATAACCAGAGAAAAATAAGATTTTGTGTAACACATTTAAAAAGCGCGCGAAAACGCTAAGTTACGTCACTGTTGCAATTATGACGTCAACGTCCTAAACAACGAACCGATACGCATAGGAACGACTTAATTTAGATAAACGGAAAATGTTTCAATAAATTCTTAATACGATTAGAGACACAATAATTCAATTTAATCGGTAAAATAATCATTATTTCGCCACATTAAAATAAATAATTTTCGCCGACAGCTGTCATTTCCGAATTGCAATGGTGGTTTCCGTTTCGGTTCTTTTGTTCCACAGATAAAAAAACTAAAATTTATTTTGAAAGAATAAAATACTAACTATGCTTTTAATTAAAAAGTAAAAATGTAAAATGATTACTTAACTAATAAGCTAACATATCTAACACTTTTCATATTTTATTGTTGACACTGTCAAGTAGCCAATTCCACGCTTGTACATTTTGAATTCCTCAACATCGACAGCTGTTGCCTGCTCCTATATCGCAACTACCAATCACATAAGCAGATTTGGTAGAGTAACTCTGCTCTTACACCCCACGCCACTCTGAAGGGTGCAGAATCCTCTTATTGCAGCTCGCTGGACTGCGATGATCAGTCCCCTTCGGCCCTCGGTTCGTTAACGGTAATACTTAGGGCTGATGGTTGCACTTTTCGGCGGTACTCATAGACAAGGTAAGGAATAGACATGGTTGAGCAATTGTTGATTACTGTGGTCTTTTGGACTTTGTCAAAAATCAAGTAGTGTGTGTATATACAATTTTCTAGGTCTGCAAATTGTCCTTTATCGGTTTAGAATATTCATTGTTACTTAAAAAAATGTTAATATTAAACCTTAATTCTGAGAAACATGATTTTGGCTTATACTTTTTTCTTGCAAATAGATCTCTGTTGCAAATTTATTTCTATTCATGTACTATTTAATCATAGACAATGAAATTTGACCTTTAGATCAAGGTTGTATCTTAACTTTTTTGGAACGACGTAAAATTGTTTCCATATTTCTTAGCGTAACATTTTGAAACCACAAATATTTCAAAGACTATCAAAACAATAATATAAAGAAGTAGAACTCGTTGCCGGCTCATGTGTTTCCTCCTTCCTTTGACATGGATTCCTTCAAAAGGAGCGTGAAGAAACATCTTGCGGGCCAGTATGGCGATGCTCACGGATAGGATTTTGATATCAAATCCGTTGTCATCTCGATGTGGGTTCCTCTCTTGCTTACCATCAGGCTGGGAGGAGCTAATATACTGCACTACAATAACAAAAAAAAATCCACAGCATGTCCTTATCTGTTAGATTCTCCAGTCTACGCCAGAACAGTCTATGCTGGTTCGTGTGCGTCCCGCCGTCGCGTCGTCCCCGCACGTAATATATTCTGAGATTTTTAGTGTCAGGTTGCCGTGCCTTAATTGTGTCATAAAATGTTTGGCTCCGTGTAAACTTTGTGCTGAGTAATGATAAGTCAATAGACTTGAGAAGGGAGGAGTTGTTTCGATAATTTATTTTGTATTCGTAACAGGTTCTAATTTGGAAGGTGTTGTAACATTTATAAGTAAATTTTTAATGTTATGATGCGAGAAAGCATAGTTTTTGATGAATTCTAAGGACTTAAACATAGTATGTCCAAAAAAAAGTTTTGTGGGACTCTCGCCTTTTTTTACGCTAACTTGGTTTGTTAAATGTCATTCATATACTCTTCTTCTTTGTAGTAGCCTTTTTTCAAAAGACAATTGGCATATCGTACATTTTAAAATTGCCCAACAATACCAGTAATACATCAAAGCTGAACTATCAACACCAACTGTAACTCAGCACCGCAACATTAAACAATGTAGTCAATAGCTCCGAGGCTTGCACTCGCACTGCAGTGCATTGTGAACGAGACTCGGTCAGCGTCGGTGCATACCCAGTTGAACAATGGATGATGCGTGTTCGACACTCGCAAAAGACCAGAGCTCAATTCAAAATTTATATTCCGTTGTTTAATAGAAGAGAAGTGCTCGTGGTAGTTTGGAAATGCTGAAATTTTGTTACGCATGGCCGCAAGCTAATTTCGGATGGTTAACTGTGCCGAGCAAAGAAGATTTAAAAACCTATAGTCCTATAGCCCCTTTAGCTCCATGAAACTTATAGTCAACAACCATTTTTTATATTGTGCTTGTGTTGTAAGAAATGTTTTTATTCACTCTTACTGCTAAAACTAAAGTATTTTACTGTAGCGTGTATGAAAAATTATTTTGAATATATAACGATGTATATTTAGCAATAATGTCCTATGTCATCACGTCCGCCAGTTTAATATAAGCGCTTTTTGCTTTTATTGAACTTGCGGGCGGCTTTCAAATTTGTCTTGATAAACAGTCCTCCTCAAGCTCTGTTGCTTGATACCTATATCCATACCATAATTATGCAATTCAATATTTTATGACGGTAGCCATCTTGGACCGATTTGTATCAAACTTTAACACTTCCTATCAATTGACCTTTCAAACAAAAAAAAGCAAAGCCAAAATAGGTTCATTAGTTTGGGAATTGCAGTATACAGGTAATGATATTACTGATACTATAAATATGTTATGAACCTAAGTTTTACCAACTCTTCATTGAATCAGCGTATGGTGTAATTGTTATTACAAGCCTTCCTTTTTTATCACCATTACATTTCTCTGTTAGACAGAACATTCCATCTAATTGTCCGTTATTAACCTTGGACACTAAAACAAGATCAGTGTTCTGGCTAGCAACAACAGCATGTACTATTACAAACGTATCTTCAATTACCTCTTCACGCTCAAACACAGCTACTGCATACTTTGTTTGCCCAAACGTTTGTTCTACTCGTTCCAATTTACCAACGGGTCTACGGTATTTTATTTCGATATTTTTGAATAAACATCCGTGTTTGCGCAGAAAGTTAGGTTCTCCATTTTCAATTGTGCATGCGGAGTCGACGTAATTTAATTTGTTTCATATTACTTTACTACGAGGTGCAATGCTCTATTTAGTTTTTGATAGTTTCAATTTCGTAAATCACCTGGCCTGTAATTCGGTGACTTACAAAATTAGCATGGAGTACCATTATAGCAGGCACAGCACTGTATGTAGCATATTGCTATGATTGCTTTTGAAAAAAATACTTTGTGTATCTTTTAATAATTCATCATTAACATTACATTTTCGTTATAAAACCTCATAATTGCAAACCCATATATTTTTATTTTGTTATTTATTTTCCATAACACAAATGCATAAGTTACATTGATCTCATTTCACTAAACTTAGGGAGTTTAGGTATCCGTTTTTAAGATTTTATTACCAATAATATTATTTCAACTTATAACACAATGATTGCTTCGTAAAAAATTACATCAATCTACAGAAACTGTAACTTTCCAACAGATATCCCCATGAATGGTAACAAAAAAAGCCTTCAAAATTTGAAAAGCGCTTCACTTAATACAAAATAAAAACTCAAATAACAAAACAGGCACTATTAAAAACTCTTTCACAGTTTAAAATCAAAACAACGACTAAAGCTACTCCAGAAAACGTCACAAAGCGAAACGAAACGGCATCCGAACGGCTGCAGTCAAAATCTAAGTAAATAAACTTAATCCTTTAAACACTGCTGCTTCCAGCGAGAGGTCCGTCCCCCAAAGCGGGAAGCTTACGCCATGAATATTAAGCGATATAATAGCAACGCTGATTATTGTCTCGAACGTTTAAAACAAGGGAAATGGCCGATGCGACACCCATATCAATGGCGCTGAGGAATTTCTTATTAGGAAGTTGAATGAGATTTTTCTCCCGGTCTGCGTCGCGAATGCTAATTGACAGACAGAGTAATGCTGTTAAAAGTTTGCTTTCTTTATGGCGAGGCTAGAACTTGTTTTCTTTTGGGAAGTTGTTTTCGAGAACCAAAACATAGCCGTGTATGTAAATAATTTAGAAAATGGTACGGAGATACTAATGAGCAGTCATTGGAGCAGTCATCTTATATCCACACCTCTTACATGGAAACAAGAACTTTTTCATTTTTAATAAATAATCCTCACACACCTCCGTAGCCGAGAGATAGACATCGCCAGACTTTGGGGTCGCGCTTTAAATATGGAAAACGAGCTTTTATATATTGTGTGGTAAATACCTAAAGTACTTATTCGTGTTATATTAAAATTTAGAATCTATAGTAAACTTATTTATCTTTTCTCATACTAACTCACCCTCTCACATACATACACTCACTCACACCTAAAACACCGAGAGGACTCACGTAAAATCAATTAAAATTTTATTTTTTATTTAGTAATATCTCTGTAACTAAACTAATTGTAATGTTGTGGCTTATAAATAATGTGTAATATTAACTCCGAGGCTAGAGGCGCTGAATGCTGAAATACGGGACTCACATCCCAGTTCGGCAGCAGATGCCATAATTTATACTAAAGCATTAGTTATAGGCTTAAAGTTATGCTAATATTGTACTACACTGTTTTTTGAGCAATAAATATTATTATTATTATTATTACTTACTAATACTTTATTTACAATCAGAGCAATGTATCTTTTTTTGTTCAATATTTACAAATAATTGTAAAATATGGAAACAATCATCATTTCATCACACCAAAATTTCGCACAATAACCTTTCACTTGAAAACTTTCACGTCCTATTTCCACGCCTATTCTCATTCAAAGCAAACTTGTCAAAATCATCAACAAATTTGAAAGCTCTCCTAACAAAAACCCCCCGAGTGTCACTCCGAACAAATATTTTCCATCGCCTAAAAGCCGAAGTGACAAATACTTGTGCAAACGGCGTTATCCGACGATGCCCTTGTAATCTTAACTTAAAGACGATAAAAGGACCAGTGTGTACTCTCACTTGTCTTCGCACAAACATTTGCGTATTTTGTAGGGCTGCGGGCGTGCTTTTAAGGTGATTAATTAATTTCACTAATATTATTTAAATAAAAAAAATCGCAGAAACATAACATTTTAGAAATACTGGACCACACCCTTTGAAAAACCTTTTCAAATTGTTAACCTTTTTTTTACAAACTGTGTCTTAACACAGTTTGTAAAAAAAGGTTAAAATTTATTGGAATCCTATGCGTGAGAAACAGCGGCGGGCTGCTGTTAGGCCCAATGTCAGACAACATGACATACACTATTTTATGTGTTAAAAGTTGTTATGTTTATAGTATGTATTCAGCACTGTGTAGTAATCAAATAACAAAGAGTTCATTAAATCTTAAAAATTTGCTTAAAAACATAATGTTATTTTTATACTCGGGGTTGCATGTCCAACTGAACCTTTTTACATATACTCATACATAGTTAAATAAAAATGTATATTTAGATATACTTCTGCCACAGCAAACGATTGCATCTTTTAGTGTACCATACGTTACTAAGCTTACAAGTAATAATGTTTTAAATTTTTAAACAAAAGATAATCTAACCTAACGGCTGCCTTTTACTTTACCGCTTACTATTATTTTTATAGATTAGTCAGATCATATTATAAACACAAAACTTAAACTTCTTACAGAATGGATAGCACTGACGTTTGGCACACAAGTTACTATAACATAGTGTCCAAATTGAAGTATGAAGTTTATTTACAATAAGTTTTACATGTGGCATCAATAGATGGCGTTGGATGTAATTACATCGCGCAAGTGAAATGTTTCTGTAAAACTATAAGTTCAAACTGATTTTCAAAATAAATGTCTATACGTTCCGGATTTTGGTTGTTTCCTTCATCCTGATTCGGCATACCTTTGGACATGGTCCTTCGAGCCGGATTTTGGTTGTTTCCTTCATCCTGATTCGGCATACCTTTGGACATGGTCCTTCGAGCCGGATCGTTTTTTGAAGAAAAAGTGCTATATATCCATAGTTTAGAGCTCAAAGTTGCTCCATACAACATTGCACGCAAGAGCTGATATTGAAGAGTTTTGGCGTACTAGTCACAGTATGGACTAGCGGGATTGTATGGAGGAGGTGATATTACATGGAACTACCGGCACCGTGTTTGCAAGAAAGGCGCTAGCGAAATTTACTTGAAGCAAACGGCGAAGTATAGAACACATCTGGAGTTATTGCAGTAATTGAAGACTTGACAAGGTGAAGTGGATTTGGTAAAGTGCAAAAATAAACTGTAAGTACGTTTTACATTCAGTGTAGTTTAGGACTTAGAATAATTACGAAAAAAGTGATACTACGGGGAACCTATGCCGGATTTCAAAGCGGATTGTAGGCGTTCAAACACTTAGAAAATTTCGCATCATTTTGGACTTTAAAATTTCCATAGAGAAGGTTCTGCAGTAATTTCGGTCGAAACTAAATACTAACAAAGACACAATGGAAGGTGATTTTAGAAAAATGCAGGACTTATTAAGTCAATTAGACAGACAGAGAATTAATTTCAAGAAGTCACCCAAAGACAGGATTACGGAGTCTTATGTTGAGGCGAGATTGGAAGCTTTACAAGAGTTGATCGACAAGATTTCTAATATTAATGATACGATTCTAGCATCAAACCCGCAACCTCATTTAGATAAAATTAAATATTATGATTTGTTTGATAACGGATATGAAATGTATTTAACTTATAAGGGTGAACTAAAAACCGCATTAAAGTCATTAAAACCAAAAAGTTCTTGTAAAAGCGATTGTTCAACTTCGTCTGAGAGTAAAAATGTAGCTGTCAGGTTACCTAAAATATCTATCCCAGTATTTAATGGTCAATACTCTGAGTGGGCATCGTTTAAAGATTTGTTTATATCCCTGGTCCATGACAATTCAGCTCTGGACGATGTTCAACGTTTGCATTATTTAAAAACTCAACTCAAAGGCGAAGCTGAACAACTGGTAAAACATATACCAATAACAAAGGTCAATTATATGAAATGTTCGGACATGTTACAAAAAAGATACGATAATAAAAGGTTTATGGCTAATTGTATCCTAAAACGTTTGTTTGGTCAGCGTAGTTTAACTTACGAATCAGCACAAGGTTTAAAAGAATTATTAGATACCACATCAGATTGTATACATGAATTACAAAATTTAGGGATCAAAGTAGAGTCATGGGATATTATTATTATATACATTATTAGTTTGAAGTTGGACGCTGATACACGAAAACAATGGGAATTTAAAGTAAATGATGATTGCGAAGATTTACCGTCTTTCAGAATGTTTAAAGAGTTTTTAGAGTCGCGTTTTAGGGCGTTAGAGTTTGTAGAACCTGCAAAAAATAAAGTTAAATATAATAATCCAAATACTTACCCCAAAGTCTTACACGTCACTTCAGATGTTACTTGTCCTCACTGTAATGAAGGTCATAAGCTGTTCTCTTGCAGTAAGTTCGCCAAAGAAGACGTAGCCAGTCGTCAGGATATTGTGAAAGCACTTGGGCTTTGTTTTAATTGCCTTGGCGGACGTCACTCAGGAAGATATTGTCGTGTGGTCATAAAGTGTAGGATATGTAAAGGAAAACATCATACCTTGCTCCATGGTAAACCTAATGCACTTACTGTCGCAGTCGCAACGGAGTCAGATGAGCTCAGCCAACAGGAATCAGGCGAAGAAGAGCTGAACCAGCCGGAATCGTCCAGTGAGATGAATGAGACCACAGGTATTTTGAACCATTTTGTGTCAGGGAAGGTTTCTAATCAAACCTTATTAGCAACGGCTTTGATTAAGGCCGAGTCCAAAAATGGTTATCCACAAATATTGAGAGCTCTGCTTGACCAAGGGTCTCAAACATCTTTTATTTCGGAAGCGGCCGTACAATTGTTACGGCTGAACAAAATTACCTCGAAATGCACTATTTCGGGATTAGGTGGGGTCATGGTGGCTTAACCTCGAAATCGATGGTTATGGTTAATATTCAGTCGCTACATGATCCTAATTTTAAAGTGCAAGTGAAGGCACATGTTATTAATACGGTGACTTCAATTTTACCTGAAACGAAATTTGACTTACCTAAATGGACTGAATTAGATAATATTCAGCTGGCTGATCCGCAATATAATACGCCGAATAAAATAGATATTTTGCTAGGCTCTGAGGTTTATTGTACTATCCTGAAAGAGGGTTTGATCAGAGACCCTTCGGGTTCAACAATAGCGCAGGATACATACCTCGGATGGGTGTTGTCGGGAAGAGTTAGTGGCCAAACAGAGGAGTTAAATGTTCATAATGTTATCCTAAGTTTACACGTGCAGCTTGAAGAAAATGATCTGCTTAAACGGTTCTGGGAGCTTGAGTCAGAACCTACGCCTTCAAAAGAAAATGTCTTGTCTCCGGAAGAACAAGCTTGTGAAAATCACTTTCAAGCTACAACGCGCCGAGATGACACTGGTCGATATGTTGTGGAGCTCCCTTTTCGTCCAAACATTATTCGGCAATTTGGAGATACTAGAGCTGTGGCTGTCAAGCGGCTACATAGTCTGGAAAAAAGATTAGAAAAGAATAAGCAAAATAAAGAGAACTATTCGCAAGTTTTAAAAGAATATGAAGAACTAGGTCATATGGAGAAAGTTCATAAAGATACAAAGGCAACCGTCGAAAAGTTGTGGTTACCACATCACGCGGTAATTAGATTGGATAAAAGTACTACTAAAACTAGAGTAGTATTTGACGCGTCTGATAGAAGTGCTAATGGAGTGTCTTTAAACGATACTCTGATGGTGGGCCCAAAATTACAACCGGAATTACGTCATACTATTATGCGCTGGCGCTTAAATCCTATATGTCTTAACGCCGATATCATAAAAATGTATCGACAAGTCAAAATTGCGGATAAACACAGTGACTTTCAAAGAATCGTTTGGAGAGATGACGTAAATGTTGAAATTCAAGACTACCGACTTATGACGGTTACATTTGGAACTTCATGTGCCCCATACTTAGCTGTCAAAGTGTTGCAGCAGATAGCGATTGATGAAGGTCCGGAATACCCGCTGGCTGCTAGTAAAGTCAAAACAGACTTTTACATGGACGATCTTCTTACAGGCTGTCAATCTGAAAAAGAAGCTGTTAAATTATATGAAGAAATGAATGGATTACTAAAAAGGGGAGGATTTATTTTACAGAAGTGGTCGTGCAACAAAAAGGGTTTATTAGAAAATGGAAAGGAAAATACAGAAATGAATAGGGAGATAAAGGAGGACGAGATTACTAAGGTAGTGGGTCTTGCTTGGAATCGCCGGACAGATGAATTTGATTATTGTGTTAAATTGCTGTCAGATTCTCCAGCTGAAACAAAAAGAAAAATTATCGGTGAAATATGTCGATTATATGACCCCCTTGGATGGATTTCTCCATGTATTGTTACCGCCAAGATATTTATCCAAAAGCTCTGGATGTCTGGGTTTGATTGGGATGATAATTTACCTGAACATATATTGCAGGAATGGGCGACATATCGTAATGAATTGGCTAAGTTGAATAATTTTCATCTTCCAAGATGGATTGGAAGAAGTGATAGTGACATCAAGGTGGAATTGCATGGATTTAGCGATGCATCGAATGCAGCATATGCCGCTGTAGTGTATATGCGATGCATCACTAAAGATGGTAAAATCACAACTCATCTGGTCACCGCGAAAACAAAGGTTGCTCCGATCAAACAGGTGTCGATCCCACGACTTGAATTATGCGGAGCTGTTTTGGTCACGAAATTGCTGCGAGAGGTCGCAAAAATTCTAAACGTAGAGAAGGCAGACTTACATGCATGGACAGACTCCACTATTGTGCTGGCTTGGCTGTGTGACCATCCCAGTCGATGGAAAACGTTTATAGCCAATCGTACGGCTGAAATACTTATTCATCTTGATGCAAACCAATGGTCATACGTCTCTTCTAAGCAAAATCCTGCTGACGGCGCCTCTCGAGGTATGCTTGCGATTGAGTTGGTTGATGACCCTTTATGGAAAAATGGACCACAATGGTTATGTGAAAATGAGATAAAATATGTAAAGCCACTAGCTATTTGTACCAAAACCGATTTAGAAGCTAAACCTATAAAAGTGCACGCTGTAACAAGGGATGACGCCGAGGAAATGCAAATACTTTACAGATTTTCGACACTGAGAAAGTTGATTAGAGTAGTAGCGTTTTGTAGAAGGTTTCTGCGTTTGAAAAATTCTGAAACATGTAAAACAAAACCATTACCTTACCTTACAGCTGTTGAAATCCAGGAAGCTCTTGTGTGTTGTATTCGACTGCAGCAGCGAGACTCGTTCCGTGAAGAAATTACCGATATCCTGAAAAATAAAAACATTAGCAAAAAGAGTAAATTGTCTACTTTAAATCCTTTTCTAGACGGTAATGCGGTGTTACGCGTAGGTGGTAGAATTGAAAAGTCAAACTTACCTGAACATAGTAAACATCCGGTTATTCTTCCAGGAGACTCAGTTCTGGCTAAACTTGTAGTGGCTGATGCACACGAAAAAACAATGCATGGCGGTCAGCAGTTGACCTGCTGTTACATTCGAAATAGGTACTGGATTACCAAACTTAAAGATACGGTGCGAGCTCATATACATAATTGCGTGCCATGTATTCGTAATGCTGCTAAAACTCGTACTCAGCTTATGGGTCAGTTACCATCCTGTAGAGTGAACCCAGGAAAACCCTTTCTTAATACTGGTGTAGATTACGCGGGTCCCATAAATATAAGAGTTTCCAAGGGAAGAGGAAATAAGTCATACAAAGGCTACATCTGCCTTTTCATATGTATGGCTACGCGTGCCGTACACCTTGAAGCGGTGTCCGATATGACTTCCGAGGGATTCCTTGCAGCATTTAGACGTTTTGCAGCGCGAAGAGGCCGTTGCAATCAACTATGGAGTGACAACGGCACAAACTTCGTCGGCGCCGCAAAGGAGTTGAAACATTTGTTAATAGGCAGGGATTCTTCATTTTCCAAAGTAGTGGCGGCTTCATTGGCTAATGATGGAACTGATTGGCATTTTATTCCACCTCATGCACCAAACTTTGGAGGTCTATGGGAGGCTGGAATAAAAAGCACTAAACATCATCTTAGACGGGTTATTGGTGATTCCACTCTCACATTTGAAGAAATGATAACAGTCTTATCGCAGATCGAAGCGTGTCTCAATTCCAGACCGCTATCACAGATGAGTACGGATGCTGATGATCCTACCCCGCTGACACCAGGCCATTTTCTGATCGGTGAACCTTTGATACTCGCTCCCGATCAAAGTTACAGTCAGGTTAAAACATGTAATCTGCGTCGCTGGCAACTTACTCAGAGAATGACCCAAGACTTTTGGCGACGCTGGGCGCGCGAATATTTAACAATGTTTTTCCAACGTTATAAATGGAGGACTAAAACGCCGGAATTAACGGTAGGCGATGTAGTCCTAGTACGAGAAGATAACTTGCCACCGGCCAAATGGCTTTATGGTCGAATATTGCAGATTCATCCTGGGAATGACAACATTACGCGAGTTGTGACGCTGCAGTATAAGAATTCTGTTATTCAGCGTCCAATTTCAAAGTTATGTCTTTTGCCATGTACCTAATGATGACTAAGATGTGTTAGATATGTCTTGTAAATCTTTAGTTGTGCACAAGTGTCATAATAATTGTTAAGAAGTTTTATTTTATGAGTTTATGTTTACTGAAATGTTTATTGTTCTTTATTTTTAACTAGAATATTAGTGATTATTCTATGTGTGTTATACAAGATAGGTTTCTTTTATTTAAATATCATAAGCTACAGTCCATAACCGAGGTAAAAAAGAAAGTTCCTATTTAGTTGTTAATTTAATGCATAGAATGTCATATCCATATACTTAAGTATATTTTTAATTGTATTTGGTCGTTAATTTCCTTTATTTCTCATGTTAAAGGACTAAAGAGTCCTTGGTGGGCGGTATGTCCAAATTGAAGTATGAAGTTTATTTACAATAAGTTTTACATGTGGCATCAATAGATGGCGTTGGATGTAATTACATCGCGCAAGTGAAATGTTTCTGTAAAACTATAAGTTCAAACTGATTTTCAAAATAAATGTCTATACGTTCCGGATTTTGGTTGTTTCCTTCATCCTGATTCGGCATACCTTTGGACACATAGAGTACCCTAAGAAAAAAAATTCAAAATTCACCCCGAAAAGGTTAAACCGAGTGTCTAAATTACAACGTGAAAATACTCTCACTAAAAACCGTTAAGTAACGTAATAGCCGCTATACAATTTCACGTTGTCAATAAGCTGTACCAAAACTACAACATCTACAAAGCATTCAGTACAATTCAGCCCGTCATAACACACTGCAATTTAGTGCAACAAGGAAAACTGTCAAATCAGCTACGCATATTTGCCTAAACAATAACGGCCCCTGCCAACCCTAACTTCGGGTGCGCGGGGTCATTTTGTGCGACGGAACCCAATTGGTCTGTGATGGAGGTACGCACTTTACAGTTCATGTTTATTTTCTGCTCGGAAGCATGCTTTGTTTATTTTCCTATTTATGACTAAGGATGCTTTCTTGAGCTCAGGTTTTTAAATTAGAGGTAATTGAGAGAGCGAATCGATGTTCTGTTGTTTTGTACAGATGCTTTTGTGGTAAGTAGAGGATCGAGCTTGCATATTGGGAGATGTTATTATATGAGGTGAGTTATGGAGAGGTCTAGTCTCAGATTCATTCTGAAGTATCTCACCTGAAACGTGGTGATCAAATAGAGAACTATTGCTATTGATAAAATCCAAAAGCAGCAAGTTGAAGTGGCAGTGGATGGTCATATTTCTTTTTCTTTCTTCCACTGGGTCACATTACCTTATGAATCATTTTGAATGTTTTTTCGTTCGTTTTGAATACAATGCAAATTGATTCTACTGTCGGTTGAGAACCTTAACAAGAAGATACCGGTAAGAAACACAGTAGATTTGCACTTTGGACCAAGTTATATAATACAAGTCATTACAACTTTTGCGTCATAAACAGATCAACTTTTTGATTGCTCAGATTTTTGATTTTGTCACGGCTTCAAGAGATATAAATAAATAAACAAATATTGGATAAAATTTGTGGTAACTAGCTTAAGCTTGGGTTACAGAAATCAAAAACAACTACGGTACCACAGCACCCAGACCCGAGACAATGTAGAAAAGTTAATTTCCAACATTGACCCGACCGGGGACCGAACCCGGGACCTCAGAGATGACGCGACGCTAAAGTTCGGCACGTTCGGCTACTGAGATCGTCAAACCTGTGTACCTGCTCTGTATTTGATACCAATTTTGAAACGTCCATGCAATTCAAAGAAAAACAGACAGCTGGACAATTTAGGTAAATAGGCTTATTATTTTGAACAAGCTTCTCCTTAATTGAAATAGCCAATTTCGTGTGCATTTATTGATTTGTTCAGATTAATGATACTCATAACAACAAAAAAGAATACAGGCTCTAGCCTCACTCTTTCTTTATAGAAATTATACTTTTAACAGTATTCCATAGTCTTTCAATTCGCGTGTTAACCACGCTAGTACCTAAAAAGTCTATGTAACTCAGCTAAATGTTGTAACCGCCATCGTTGCCAAAACTGTTGTCGTCATTTCCCTTTTTCCCGCAGTGTATCGGATTTACACGTGACTGATTTAGTGTACGTTACCCCGTCCCTCATAATGCAGCCAGTCAGGTGGAGAGATATCGCTTTGTTGACAATTCTAATGGCTTTGAGCGAAACGGAAGACGGTAGGACCTTAGGATGAAGAGAATGAGATAACGGAAAAAAAATGTCATTTGAGAATTAGATGATTGATATTTTTTGAGATAGATTTAATGATTGCTTAAAGGCAAAAGTGTACCATCTAAGGTTTCTTCTTTACCTTCCATCAACCTAGATTGAGGTCTTACCTGTTCTTTTAAAAAATCCAATAAAATAAATGCTAATTGTTTTATTGTAACATAAACACTGTTAATAATTAACCATGTTTTTTTAAGAACACAATAATTATGTTTATTTTTAAATATGTTTTTTTGATCCTCGATTTTTTCTTTAAATAACAATATTTTTTATAACAAAACAATGATTTCTTAGTAAATTTTGCCAATATTGGCATTTATTTCTCTACAAATAACGTAACCTAAAGTTAGTTGTAATTACGGGTGATTATATTAGTAACCTTATACAGATCATTTGTGATAAAATTATTAGTAAAAATGAGCAGAACTTGAAAATGCGGTCAGAAAATCAAAAAGATATTACTAGTATAACAGAATATTATTATCTACTACAATAGATATTGATATTTTGTTAGTAACTTACCTTATTTTATATACAACTAGTAGACCCAACAGACTTGTCCCGTCAAAAAGATTTCAAATGTAGATGGACTCTTAAGTTTTAGTTAGGACACGTTTGTACTGAAAAAAGAAAAGGGGTGTCTTTAGAGTTTTCCCCGGCAATTATTCGATTTTTTCGACCATTAAAAACCATCCGTGGACTTCAACGAATATTTAAAAAAAGGAATTGTCAAAATTGGTCCAAGCGTTGTCGAGTTATGCGCTTACCAACACTTTTTAATAGATTAAAAACTCATTTATAAAAGCGAGTTAGACTTTTGCGTTTTTTAAGACTCTTGGCACTATTTATCAAGATATATTTCACGTGTTCGATCTTTATGATATAACAATAAAAAATAGAAAGCTTTTCTAGTTTCTACATTATAAAGTTTCTGTTCTAGTAATACAATACACTATTCCACAACACAGGTATATCAATAACAAATATCCTTGAATTTCACGAAAAAATCTAGACCTATTATTATTTTTGTCTATCCAAACGCTTATCAGAGCGAAATCTCCAAGGCAACTCGGTCTTATCGAACAATAACCTTTAAAATCAGACAGGCATTCGCTGAATAATTTATTACAAAAATCTGCTTGGTAACGTTGAGGTAACGGCGGGCGCTCACGCAACTTGGCTCTCAGTTTACAAAGGATCGAAACATTGCACCGCTATTTTTACCCGACCGGCCTAGAAAAAAGGTAGTGTTTTGTCTCTGTTTAAATATGTAACCTAACTAAGTAGTATACTTATACCGCTGGTCATCGACATGTTTCTTATTATTTTATACAGCAGCGGTATTAGTTACGGACACTGTACAAGTATTGTAAAGTTGTTGTTTGTCTTAACGCGCTAATCTCAAGAACTACTGAATCGAATTGCGCTTATAGCAGGAACTGTTGGTGCGATTAAAAAATTATTTTCGTCTTTGATATTTTATTAATCTAGGAAGGCTTAAGGCTATGTGCCATCACGCTGGCACCTAAAGCACAAATTCAGTGCTATAACTCTGGACAGTAAAATATACAAAACTATATGACTTGGACCAAGTGAGTTACAACATAGCACTAAGTTAGACTACTGTTACAAATCTGCTGAGTTTCTAACCGGTGTTATCCCGGCAGTAGTATCACTTTGCAGGTTTGAGTATAGGCAGTAGTGTCACTTTGCAAGTTTGAGTATAGGCAGTAGTGTCACTTTGCAGGTTTGAGAATAAGCAATAGTGTCACTTTGCAGGTTTGAGTATAGGCAGTAGTGTCACTTTGCAGGTTTGAGAATAGGCAATAGTGTCACTTTGCAGGTTTGAGAATAGGCAGTAGTGTCACATTGCAGGTTTGAGTATAGGCAGTAGTGTTTGAGTATAGCTGTCTAAACGTCATCCTTAAAAGATATAGCAAAGCTTATCAACGATATTGTTTCATCAAAAATCTGCCTACTAATGGTGGTCGCTTACGGTCTGCCCTCACGCGAATCACGGAGGTCGATATTACGAATTTGTCGGTTAATTCACACTTACCCGTTATTATGAGGTGAACTTTGTATAATAATTCTCTTTTATACGAACATTAGACGCAAATGGGTTTACGCGTGGCAATAAACTTTGAATTGAATGGGCGTAAGTGGTGCAGTATCCGTTGCTTTGATTGGCTGGTGGAGGTCTCGTAATGTTGTCGGGACTCCTGTTTGTTAAATATAGCTTAAAGTAGAGTTTGATAGTCCATTATCGATAGTTGGTGACGTTGATTCTTGGTGTCCCTAAACGTAGACTTCATAAAATTGGTAATTCATTTGTTGGTTTAAGTATCACTTTTTTTTATTAAACTACCTCAAGTTATTGTTGATTTACCTTTGAACAAATTGAGGACACTTGTTAAAGGTTGTCTTTTGAAAAAAGGGTACTACAGAGTAGAAGACTGTATTAATGACAAAGAAGTGTGCACCACTACAAGTTAGTGGTCTGTTTGCCTTCACATGAAAATTTCACTAATTCTATTAATAAGCTATTTATATTTGTAAAAATTCTACAAGAGGTACCTATTTCTTTACGTAGACAAATACTCGCAAGTTGGCAAAATTCTTATTAATTACTTGGAATCAATTAATTCTTTATTTAATTTACACACTACACTGTATGACTTAGTGCAAAACTAGTTATAAGTTCAGCTATATTTGTAATATGAACGACAAGAGTTTCTTGCTGGGATCTTCTCTGTAACTTATAGGTTCCGAACCGGAGGTAGCGTCATTTGCATTATATAGACGTTTCATAAATATTACTGGTGTAATTTACATGAATAAAAGAATATTGAATTGAATAAATGACCGATGTTAAAATTGTAGTTTTTAAAAACTCAAATGCTTGTCACCACAGTGGACTATACATAACTTAATAATGCTGAATTGGTTAATTTTTGCATACTTAGTGTACATTCCAACGAATTCGTTGTAACTATTGTTTTCATTGTAACTGACGGCTTAGACGTTCTTAAAGATAATTTAATCATATATTATTTTCCAAATGACATCTGTGATACAGTCAGTTACAGCGTGACGTTGTGATAGAATAAATGATAAATGTAATTGTTTTTTATTAGAGTACATTATAACATCGGATCCAGAACTAAGAAAATCATTCATTTACCTCGTCCCGTCCTTGCATGGCGAGCCTGTCAGGACATAACACTACGTCACAGCAGTTAAAAACTGATATGATGCAACTCACATTTATAAACTTACACTTTTAAAATGAATTACACTTATGCAACCACGTGTTAACCTCAAACTTCCACAGCCATTCCCAAAAACTCAAGGGAAATACCTTTTCGCGCCGTCAAACACCGGTACCGTCAGTATTTTTCCAAGTCACCAAAGGAATAATGGGAAAAATAAAACAATAGATTGATGAACACATCCTCAACCCTTGTCAGGGCGATCGGACCAGGTGCGTTTGAAACCGTGACGTCACTATTTACGGTGCCCGCCCGGAGTAATGGTTTTAGAAAAAGATCTAGAGAAGGTGGAGTGCATTGATCGCTTCCTGACAGTTAAAAAGTACTTCACTACATAGTATAAAACAAAGTCGCATTTTCTGTATGCCCCTATGTATGCTGAAATCTTTGAAACTACGCCAGTTTTATGCGATTTTTTAGTTGTATGAGGAAGATGGATATGTATAATCGATACATATTAATGTACAGAAAAGCCGAAAACTTAATAAGTATTTACTTGCACCCGTGTGAAGCCGGGAATGGTAGCTTATACTATTAAAAAAGTTATATGATACCAATGAGGGTGTTCTCGGATAAAATATCCACTAGATGGCGATA
Organism: Glyphodes pyloalis; assembly: GCA_037074685.1. NCBI lineage: Eukaryota > Metazoa > Arthropoda > Insecta > Lepidoptera > Crambidae > Glyphodes > Glyphodes pyloalis. Next base: position 1,237,357 of record JAYKKO010000050.1, read on the forward strand.
CGTCGACGTGGGGTTCATCTGTTATTTGATTGGTGATTTAAACGTCATGGTGACATGTCTGTCAATGTCATTTAAACCATAACCAATCACAAAGCAGTTGAACCCCGCGCCTACTTATCATTAGTTACTCTTTATTACATCAGCTACCTGCCAATAAAAGTCCTGTCAAAATCAGTCCAGATAGTCAAATATTGTAAAAAAATATATTTTGGTATATGTCCCGAATATTTTATAGGCATGTTTATTTTAATGCAAGCGTATATTCAATATTACAATCAGACACTTCGATTTTATGTAAATGTACCTACAGATTTATTTATTCAAAAAATGTATTGCACATTAAAGTAAAACTGGTGACCTTAAGCTAGGAACGATCTCTACTAAGCAACCCTTGCAGAGAGTTTACGCAGTAATTGTGAAAATGTGTGAATAGGATTCACTTGTCCGTGACTTTTTTGCGTATAAAAAGTACCCTACATGTATCACATCTATGTATCTTCTTTTAGAACGCTAATAAGTTTCTTCTCCATGCAGTGACAGGTACCTACGCTTCAACTTCAGAACCTCTTTTTCTAGGTCGGGAGACTCTATCAAGCTATTTTAGGGTTGAAAGAAGGCCTGATTCGTGCGGTTTTATGGTTAGTTGTTCATCTTGCAGGGTTAATTGCTTCGAGTTAGGGATCTGTTTGGTAAACAGTGCTCGGTTCAATGAACTTAATGATAAAGGGTTTTTATACAATAATATTTAATACTAGCTGTGCCCGCGACTTCGTTCGCGTGGACTACATCCTTTCATGGTCGGTTTTACCCCTATCTCCCCTAATATTCGAAACAAAAAGTAGTCTATATTTTAATAGAGCTATATTTGTGCCAACTTTCATATCTCTAACTTAAAAAATAAACATTTTCCCACATAAACTTTCAAAGGTGGCATTCCCCCCCCCCCCTAACTTTCTAACAAAAAGTAGCCTATGTCCGTTCTTGAGTTTCAACGTATACCTATGCCAAATTTCATCAAAATCGGTTGAGAGGTTAAAGCGGGAAAGCGTAACAGACAGACAGACAGAGTTACTTTCACATTTATAATATTAGTAGGGAGGTCCACATTTGGGTATCTTCTGCAGATTATTATGTTACGTAAATAAAAGACAAAGACTTTTATAAAACCTTTGCTGTATATATACTAAGAGGATAAATATGTGACAGACTTAGATATTTAATTACTTAAATTAATTTGATGAAACTCGTTTATGTAATTAAACTACGAAGTTGATTTACATTAATGAGTAATGAGTATGAAAAGCCAGGGGAGATTAAACGTTTCTATTTGTATAAAATATTTGAAGTTTGCTAGTACAACGTGATGTAATGTGGAAATGTTAAACAATCTTATTCACATATTTAAATATGTACAATATTGCTGAACTAATTTGTTTTATTTATCTTCTGAATGTATAGCTATGTATTTGTTTTTATATATATATATATAAAAACAAATAAATAATTTATAAATTATCAATATTATGTAAATCTAAGTATACCTTCTTTTTTAAATATATATATTCGTTTTAATTAAAATAGTATGTGTGTATCATCATTGTATATTTAAAAGATATCATAATGTTATTTTTAATGCTTAATTTATTGTTGTTTATATAATGATTTCTTTTTTTCCTTCACTATTACCGCACCCATATACAAACTATCTGCATGACCCAAGGGTTGACTGGTAGAAAATGCCCTTAGCATTAAGTCCACTTGTTGTACTTAATTGTCCAATAATGTTTTTAAATAAATATTATAAAAAATGATGTTTCAGCGGTAAAAAGCTAAAGCACTTGTGTTACAAAAATCAGAAACAAGGACAATACCAAACAATAGATCCGAGACAATTCTGAAAAGCACGCTTTTAATGTTGACCAGATCGGGAATCGAACTAGGGATGAAACATCAGAGATGGCGCAACACCAAAATTCGCCCCGTCTCTGTACTATGGAGGTTGTCAAATCTATATATATAAAAACGAAACCCGTTTCCCGTTGTCACGCCATTATATGAAAACGGCTTGACCAATTTGGCTGTATTTTTGTTTTGTAGTTTTCTAATACTCTGTACTAGGTTCCAACGGAAAAAAATATCAAGAAAATCTCTCCGAAACATTGAGAAACATACATTTAATTATGCATATTTTAAAAAACGCGCATAACGAATGCCAACGTCATTCACAGCCATATACTATATTTATGAGAGCATAGTTTGTTCGGAAACTTAATTAACTTAATTACTACTTAATTACTACTTAATTACTACTTAATTAAATTCAGGTCAGCTAGTAATTGTTAAAAATACTAAGTAAAAGCCGTTTTTTTCTAGTTCTGAGCAGTAGTACGTTTTAATTTCTTATTCTATGAGCTCATTACGCCGTCTTTCTATTTCTGTTTTTATATTTCCATCTACCAACTCATTACATCGGTTTAAACTAATTTACCATTTAAAACTAAAAGACTCGCCTCAAACGTCAACCGCCCACGTGTATCCTAAGAGCCTTTAAAATTCTCAAACAAATATAAGCTTTTAAGTAACCGCTGCAAGACGGACAGTCCTTTTCTCCGAGGAATTCCTGATGAAACACTTTAAATCGTCTGGTGCTGTATAAAAACTTTGCCAATTCCAGTTGAGATGCTTGCTCTAGAATTCCAGTGCTTATTCTTGTTAGCGTTTCGAGGTACGGCCGAGGGCGTTTAATTTTAGTTGTGGGACAGTTGACGGCATGTTAAGATAGACACTTGCAGTTTGATTCGTTCTAAAATATTGCAGAAATCTTTTTTTCAAGTCTGGCTTAACAAGTTCTGCAGACTTTTAGATTTCCTTTGAAATAAAAACTGAAATGCTAATAGTTTAAGTATTTTGAAACTAAGATATTGTAGAATCTTCTTATAAATTAAATGGTTATTTTCATAATCTCATTCCCAATCCATACAATTTGGTATTCAGTTCGAAACTTGGCTTCAGTTCAAGTGCTGTTATAATACTTAACTTGATTCTAAAGTACATATTCTAGCCTGGCTAAGATTTTGACGACTTTAAAAAGAGGGATGTAATCTAAAAGTACTTTAATTACTTTTAAGGTCAAGTACATCGCACTCCACTAGAAAAACGAATTTCTTTTACGCCAAAGAAACAATGTGACAGGAGTTCAAAGGTCAAACGTCAAAAGTTCTTGTAGAACGATGGCTGACCCATACATCAAGGTTATAATAAATAGGTTACACCTTTAGAGACAAGTCTACTCTAACTTACCTCACAATTACATACTTACCAATGTAGTTTACGCTTATTCATAAGTTAGATACTGCTTGAAACCGACCGTTGGACGCAATAAATTAAAGCCCGGAATATCACCAAAACGTTATTAAAAAGCACACTAAAAGATTGCAAATTATGGAGAAACAACAGTTCGCCCTAGGTTTCATATAAGACAAAATTTCCCAGAGAATTACCATTAAGGTGATGAGGTCCCCCGGGGAATTTAAGTGGGTAGGCCTGCCCTTTTTAGGGCAAGATAGTCCCACACACGGCATCACCTCCTTCGGGTGATGAAACGCCAAGCATTTCCCCCAGACATTTAACCGTCGATAAACTGAAAATAGTAGATTTTATTATTTTTATAGTACTAAACGCCGTACTAGCGAAATTTAAATATTAGAAATAGAAGAATTTTATCTCCCCTTGCGGTGCGGGAATTGAACCCACGACCTTCACGTATCGCGCATGCTGCTCTTATGCTGCGCGATACGTGAAGGTCGTGGGTTCAATTCCCGCACCGCAAGGGGAGATAAAAAAATTCTGTTTCTAATAAACTGAAAATAGATTTTACATAAGTAAATAAACAGTATTAGCGCCACTCAATAAGTATTGAGCGTATTACATTGCTACTGAAACATATCTAGTTACAAAGTATTTTTTGTGTATCTTCTTATTAGAGCTTAGTTCTGATGACTCAGACTCTTTTTTTGTATTAATTGACGCCTCCAAAGTAGGTATATTAATATTACCTACTTTAGTAAAAATACTTTTTTTTAATATCGGGGACAGAAGCTTAAGTTTTTGTAATACTAATTTTTCAATGAACATTTGTACGAGATCGCTCCAGCTCGTCCCATGTTCCTCCACTCAGCAAGAAGGGCAAGCGCCAATATTGACGGAGCTCTCGGCGACAAAGCGAATTGGCAGTACGCGCCAAACAGCGGCAATATTTTCACTACAAACACCTCAACGATAGGGAAATTTGCGAACATCTGAGTACAAGGCTCAAGATTTTGAGGACTGTACAAAAAATTTACCGCGCTGATGGTTTGGGCGTAGTATGTGGATGTAAGTAAGCAGGTATAGAATTTTGAAGGCAGGCTCTTACGGCTGGAAAGGTACGAAAAAAAAGTATAAAGACTTGAAAAGCCTTGCAGAGACTCTCTGTGCTCTAAAAAAAGGAAATATTGGAAAAGGGTAGGGAGATATTAGTTTGATGAGGGCATAATGATCTCTTTGGACCGGGAAGATCGAAATAAGGTTATAGATGCCTTTGCTCTGTACTGGAATATTTGGACTTTTAGGAGCAGTAAGTTAAGGCAAAGGTTTTCATTAAAAGTCCCTTAAAAGCAGGAAAACTAAAATTAAAGAAGAGTGAGGGTTTTACCTCAATATGATACATTTTGGGAGATGTTCAGTTCAAAATCGGGAAGAAGTCTCTACCCTTCGTGGAGATTATACCAAACATCATCAAGTTAAGTATTTTTGTTAAGTATATGGATATGTATCTGACAGTAATCTGTCTGCGTACCCTATCTATACTAATATCTATACTAATATTATAAAGCTGAAGAGTTTGTTTGTTTGTTTGTTTGAACGCGCTAATTTCAGGAACGACTGGTTAGAATTGAAAAAATATTTTTGTGTTGAATAGACCATTCATCGAGGAAGGCTTTAGGCTATATAATAAATTATAAATGCGAACGTAATTCTGTCTGTCTGTCTGTCTGTTCGGCTTTCACGCCAAAACTACTGAACCGATTTAAATGAAATTAGGTACACATATATAAAGGACATAGGCTACTTTTTAATGCCAAAAAAGGGTTGTTAGGGGTTGAAAAGGGGGGTGAAAGTTTTTATGGAAACCGAAATCCACGCGGACGAAGTCGCGGGCGGCCGCTAGTAATAAATAAATAAATAAAAAGCACCATGTTCTCATCCATAGGGTTTTTTCCATAAACCTGCGAGGAATAAATGATTCAATATTATTTTATTCTATAAATAATAAACATGTAAATGGCTTCAAAATAGACTTGAGAAAATAAGACAACAATAAACATGAATATTTCACAGAACTCCTCCAAATATCTACAAGATTAAGCTCTCCGCTTACGCACACTCGCACACGCATTTTTTCTTGTTCCCCAATTTGGCAGTTGTTGTGTAAATATTAGCTCAATCTAGTTCCTCTTAGAGATGTTACCGTTAGTCAAAAATTCCGGTTAGATAAAAAGAATAATAAATTAATTTTTCTTTTTATCTATTATATTATTTTATTATTATTTCTAGGTCTGATCTTAAATTATTTAAAACTTTACCTGAAAATATTATCCAGTTGCCAATGCATAGATTTAAACCTCTTAAAAACATTGTTTCATAAAAAAGAGCTACTATTTCCTCTAAACAGATGTTTACTTAAATAACTGACATATATGGATCTAGAATATACTTAAATTCTCATATAAATGTGAATTATATTAATTTAAGTTGCTAAATAGTAAGTGTTGAATTTTTTGCCAGCTTTTCTCAGCATCATCAATATTCCGAATACGGTGGTAAAACATTAAGCTTATACTGACGATTCATAAGCGCTTCTGTAAAGCTGACATGAATAAAGATATTTTCTATTCTATTCTGTTCCGATTCTGCATCAGATTCTATTGGAGCAGAGAATCCGAACTATGAAACAACAACGAACGTCTTAAGATAGCAAAACAAGACATGCTTGTGTTATCTTAGAGGAAGAACTGGTTTGTTCGCCATGTTCTAGTTTGTCTGATGTTATGGGTTTAAACTCATGCTATTGCAGTATTTGTTAAAGTTGTTTATGCCTTAGAATAATCAGAAGATGAAACCTTTGGTAAGAAAACGTGTTATTCGGTAAAATTGTTCAATCAGAAAGAACGACCTTGTCATGCTAAGTTGGTAACTTATGTGACTAGTTTGTCTGATATTATGAATATGAAGCTCTTGAAGTGTTTGTTGAAGTTGTTTATGATTTAGGATAATCAAGCGATCAAAGTTTTTATAAGTACGTGGTATTAGATAAAATGGTGGAGTGACGATTTGCGCAGGACGGTTGGCAGGAGCTGGATGAGAGTCGCCGAAAATCGAGCGAAGTGGCGAACATTCGGAGAGGCCTATGTCCAACAGTGGACTGCAACAGGCTGATGATGATGATGATGATGATTAGATAAAATTACGTAATGTGTCAAAAATGACAATCTGATTTCTCCAATCGGTCATTATAAAATACCGTTTCATACAGCTGTCATCAGTCGTCCGTCAGTCGTTTTAAGCTTAAGCTTAGGTCTCGTATAATTTATTACTATACATAACTAAAACGGATGATTTTATAAATATAATATTTCCTGCCTTGTATATTTTAAACTATACTGTCTTGTAAGCATTTTATAAAAACAAAATCAAAGACGGAATTGACACCTAGTAGCAATTTACCAGTCAATCACAGAGAGTGGAGCGGATAAAATATACCGACTCGTACATTGTGAGGTTTAACTTCAAGCGCTACTCTAATATCCGTTAGCAAATTTATGTATCCGTAATACAGTATACACATCCCTATCCTTGGTCCCGAAAGCGTCTGTTATTGCTTCTTTGTTTGTTTGACCCCAACTCTTACTTTCGCATAATGTACCTCGTTTTGCATGATAATTTCTGAGCCGAAATGGAAATTAGGAGATGTTATCCTTCAGATCGATCGTATAAGTTTTTCAAGCCGTGTATTGCCGCTGTTGAAGATTTGTTTGCGTGTTTAATTATTTTTAACTCGACTACATTTCAGTCTCAACTCTTATAATAAAAGCTTCTTTACCTTACTTACTTATACACAACACCCAAACTCTAAACGATATAGAAAAGTTAGTTTCCCATATTGACCCGACCGGGAAACGAATCCAGGACGATGGCGCGGCGACAGTCCGGACCGCCTGTTTCTCTGCTACGGAGGTCGTAGATATATTATGGATGCACAAAAGGAATACATGCTTGATGAAAGATTAGACCTTCATTAATTTATCTTAATTTTCATTCCATTGTTGTAAGTATTAGACTTGGGCAGTTTTTTTTCTTTTATTTATATCCAAATGTTCACCTTTGGTTAATTTATCAGAGCACGCAACAAGACAAAGCCCGCGTCCTTAATATTTATCAATTAGTGCACCCCCTTGCATCAGATAATCCCATGCCCATTTCCAGTTCAGCTCCAGGTATACGACTCCTGAGGGAATTGATGCATCTCTAAGTTCAGTTCCTTATTCTTTTGCACGCGAACGCGTGTTGAATCTACGAACATCTTGTTTAATATACCTTTTAATATGAAGAAATAAAAATATTGGACATCATCACAACATTGGTCTAAATCTGGAGTAAGTGTCTAAAGCATTTGTGTGACAGATATCAGAAGCAACGATACATTGTATAAATGTTCGTTTTGTGGGAATTCTAAGAAACGATATTTGTAAATTCCTTCCCTAAGGGGTTAAACGGGATTTGGAAGTTTGTATGAAAGTACTCTCATTTCAATAAAATGTTTTATTGGGGTTATAGAAGTTATAAACCAAATATATGAACTCAGAAATATAATTAATACTTGTATTGATAGATTTTCAGCATTAATTAATTCCTAAATAAAATATGTTAAGTTAAGATCTAAAGATCTTAACTTAACTTTAGAGAGGTCGGGCATTGCAATTTAATGCTCGAACTGGAGCAGCCCGACTCTTACTCGAAATACCTTCACTTTACGGAAGATCGCAGCCAAAAAACAATCACTTAGGTGTTGTTGTGTTCCTGCGTGTGAGTAAGGTTTCCAGAGCATCTGGGGGGTGCTATTAGTAGCAGGGTCAGGCCTTCAAGGTAAGAGCGACAAGTCCAGTAACATATTTATTATGCTGTACTTGTCACCCGTAAACTAGGACCTCATTACCACTCAACATCAGGTGAGATGAGGTCGATCTTGAAGTGCAATAAAAAAAAACTATGAGTTAAGAATTGTCATTGTTTAGGATATCAATTTTTGTGAATATAATCTCTAAAGGTGTAAAAAGATTCACGAGGTAAATAAACTGTCAAAATATAGGACTAGCTTTGCCCGCGACCTCATTCGCGTGGACTAAAGGGTTTTTCCAGTTTTTCCCGCTAATTCCCGTTCCCGTGGGAATATCGGGAAGTCCTTTCTTAGTGCACTAACGTAGACGTAGCTTAGATAACGTAGAGGTGCACCTCTACGTTACCTAAGCTACGTCCCTTCTAAATTTCAAGTTCCTAAGTTTAGCCGTTTAGACTGTGCGTTGATATGTCAGTCAGTCAGTCAGTTTCTCCTTTTATATTTTAGATTTCTTTTTTTGTGAATGCAAAAGGTGTAAAAGGCGTACGTTATAATAACCAACAACACGCGAAAGAAGTCGCGGGCGGCTGCTAGTCGGACTATAGACCACCAACTAACATAACCTAGACCTCGATACTCAAACCACGACGGGACCCAGTCAACCGCAGTCTATTAATGGAGTCTCGCGTCACCGGAACACTATTCGTCTTTGTTAGTGCTGATTAATTCGCAACCTAATTGAGTTATAGAACGATGTATGGCCGACCGATCAGCTGGCGGGTGATTTGTTGCTAGCGAGAACAACTGAGAATGTTTGAAAGCGAGAACTAACTTGGGACTTTCTTGTTTCGTTGTTTTTGAGGTTCCTTTGCCAAATGGCGAAAAACGGAGCCCTTGTGAATTCGTCATGCCTGTCTGTCCGTATGTCACAGCATATTTTTTTCGAAACTATAAGACCTATAATGTTGAAACTTATGTAGTACGTAGAAATATTCTGTGAAGCGCATTAAGATTTTTCACAAAGATAGAAAAAAAACAATACACGTCAGGGGCAACCCATGCTAAACCTAAACTAAAAATTATAACTCAAATTTTTGGTTAAACCGATAGGAGGTGTGTATGGATAGGTCTTAAATAATGATATTGAGATTTGTAATGAATTTTTTTCTTAATAATTAGAATATAGTTTGCGCGACAGACACTTGCAAAGTGGTAAAATATGTGCACAACCGTCCCTTCCCCCCACAATATGTGTAAAACTATTAGACACGTATGTGCCCGAACTAACAGAGGACTTTTGTTTGGTTGGTTTTTGGGAATAAGGATGACAATCATCTAAAGACTGGGTCAAAAATACCATTTTTTACCCAAATTCATTTTATCCGTTACATGGTTATTAATAAAATGTAAGAACTTTTTTTATTTGTCAAATTAATGACAAAATACAAATATTAAACGGTGCCAAGCTGCGGAGTTGAGTTAATTACGTCACTAGTGGGTGAAAAAAAAGTATTAACTAATGAAGTCACGCGATAATTCAATTCAATGTGTGGCCATTATTTTTTGATTAGGTGGAAATGTAAGATGTCTCATATTTTTGGATGATCTAACAGACGAACTATAAACTTATATTAAATCCTTTCCCCTATTTTCAAAATGTTTATCTCTAATTTTAAAAGGATGTTTAGTTATTAAAACAAAAAAAATATTTTGATGTTTTATAGCCTGTTCTCCCCCGCAAAATAACTTATCATGGTATGTAGTCGTCACTGGGGTATAGGCCTTAAAGTTCGATATATAGATGCACTTATTGCATAGAAAATTACAGAAATTGTTTTTACAGACACATACAGTACAACTAGGTGTTTTTTTTTAGATATTGCACTTCGAGATTGACCTCATTCCACCTGATGTTAAGTAGTAATGAGGTCCTTTTTTTTTTTTTTTTTTGACGGGGGGAAGTGCCTTGATGCACCGTACCGTCACCCGAGGGAGGGTGACGGCGTGTGTGGGACTCCCTGCCCTGAAAAGAGCAGGACTACCCACTAAAACCCCCCGATTGGACCTTCATCGTCGCTTATGCAGCTCCGTCTACTCCCCCCACAGTGTTCGGGGGCAGACTGGGGTTGGCCGGTCCAACGGAACCATCCCCACCTCGCAGTGGGGGCCGGTGCAATGCCAGCTGAGGTGCCCTCACACCATCAGCCGGCCGGTCCCCACGCGGTAGCTGGGCGCGGTCTTATTGCCGCCGCGCCCTCAGCCGCCTTCTTCGGCGGCAGGCCGGAGCGGATGGGTCGTCCTCCCGCTCCCGCTCTGCGGCCTCCTTCTGCGACATGACGTCTTCGCAGAAGGAGGCCATCCCGTCCCATGCCGTCTCACTCCCGAGCATAGCCTCGACTATGCTGGGGAGTGAGAGATTCGGCCCCACCAGAGAGATTCGGCCCCACCAGAGATTCGGCCCCACCAGAGTAGTAATGAGGTCCTAGCTTAAGGGTGACAAGTACAGCATAATAATTCTGTTACTGAACTTGTCGCCCTTACCTTGAAGGCTTGACCCCTGCTACTAATGTAGCAACCCCCAGGAGCTCTGGAAACTCACACGCAGGAACACAACAACACAGAAGTGATTGTTATTTAGCTGCGGTCTTCTGTAAAGTGGAGGTATTTCACCAGTCGGGCTGCTCCAATTCGAGCGATAAATCGCTATACCCTACCTCTCTCAATGGTCTTATTACTAGAAAACAATATTTTCCGTATACCATTCAGGCAGAGGAAATAGACATCGAGAAACGGATACGGCCGTGCAAAATCTAAAGTGAGAAAATTTTACACAAATATAAACTTAATACTTCCAGAAACCTTTAAGCCCAGGTTAAATCTGGCTGCCAGTTTTAGATAAAACTAAATTTCGAACACAATATTCCATCCGCTAAGTTGTATCAGAAACGCAATCTAGAATTCCTGAGCGCCATCACAACCGATCCATAACTCAATTTGGCAAACGAGTGAATTAATCTAAGCGCCAACAATGATGAATGGTGCTGGGTAGAGCGAGTTTAGCCATTAATACTCTGTAGATGACTGCCGTGATTGACTCGTGGCGGAGTGACAGACCATACAGTAGTAAGGTACAATTGTACAGACTTCATGTCGCGGGCATAAGAACTAAAATGGAATAGTGTATATCTTTTCTTATTTTATATATTACACTTCAAGATTGACCTCATCCCACCTGATGTTAAGTGGTAATGAGGTCCTAGCTTAAGGGCGACAAGCGCAGCCTAATAAAGCTGTTACTGGACTTGTAGTCTATTGCGTCTCTGTATGGGGACCACCCCATGCAGGTGGTGCTGCTCCCTGTTACCTCCTGGAGCTGGAAAGAGCACAAAGAGCCGTGATAAAAGTAATGACACACAAACCTCGAAAATACTCAACTGAAAAGCTGTACAAGGAGACACAGCTGCTTAGTGTCCGACAATTGTACATGTACAATGCTATCCTCCGCCAACATAAAAAAATAGACCTCTCTCAGTTACCCAAAGATAAAAGACGTGTCAGGACACCTGTTCCAGAAGTCAAAACAATGTTTTCTAGACGCCAACTACACCACATGGGTCCATTCCTGACTGAACGACTCAACACTGATCATTAACTCAACCAAAACACAACTCAAATCAACACTAAAAAATATATTAACTACGCTTAGCTATCCTGAAACTGAATCTATTTTAAAAACAAAAGTATAAATATCTATATATTTATTTTTTTTACTGAAACACTATTACTATGAGACAATCACACACACACACACACACACACACACACGAGCGCGCTTATCGTAAGAATAAATAAAATTGATACTAGTGAGCAGAAATAAAAATTGTATTATAGGTTATATTTTGTATTTTCTTATCGTCTATTTCTTTCTACTATTAATTGAATAATTATGTCATAGGGGTGGAGGGTTGATTGTTTGAGATATAGGACTTGTCCTAGTTCAAGTGTCAACCCACCATAAACTATCCGCAGAACCTATGTTAATTTGAAACTGTATGAGATGTAAACATGTTTATGGCGAGGAATAAATGATTATTATTATTGTCGCCCTTACCTTGAAGGCTTGACCCTTGCTACTAATGTAGCACCACCCAGGAACTCTGGGAATAACTCACACGTAGAAACACACAATTGAAGTTTTTATTCCCTATACTTTTAAGTGCCCTCAAGCACAAAACCTCAAGCGTGTCATGTATTAGGATTTTATTTATATCTAATCAAAAGCCAAATAAAGTTTCATCGCTTTATGTTCATCATTATATAATTTTAAAAAAGGATGAAAATTTGTGAAATAAAGGCGTATTCATCGTTCTAGATCCTCCTTAAAAAAAATGTTTAAGGTGGGATTTTTATCCACAAAATTCATTTATTTTTCCATTATTTATTTTTCAAATGTTCGTTCAAAACTCTTACTTTCTCAACTACACTTGTAACCACTTCCTTCTTCCGCGACACACTTGCCCTTCGCTACTCCATAACTCCGTAACCTAAAGCATTACAATTTACTGCCCTCCGAAGACGGTAACTTATTAACAAAGACCCTCACAACTTGCCACAAACCGCACGGCATTATAGCAAATAAATCACAAAGAGAGACCAGTGTAGTTTGGCCCCCCGCCGCTTGAGGGGCGAGGGCACACAGGGGTCCGTAGTCGGCTTGGTACGAGTGGTTACAGAAGGACACCTCTGTTATTACTACAAGTGCTCTTATACGCTCAATCTCAAAGGCTATGGTTTGGATATTAGCGGGAATAAATCGTGGAATGCGTTGAGATTTGGCGACCACAGTTGCGTCGCAGAAAAGGTAAATAGGTACAATCCATATGTATTGAAACCAATTGCAGAAGAGAGAGAAAAGAAGCACGCAAGTGGTTGCTTTTTTGGCCTTGGTTTTCTGTCGCAGTCTCATCAGCGTTATTTTGCAATGAAGTATTGAACCTAAATTTTGTGTCTCACTTATCGATCAACCAAGTCTGATCTTAACCCGTTATGTAGTTTTGGCATGAAAGAGTGCAATAATAGTGTTTGTGAAGTTTTCTCATTAAAGTTTTTTTTTGTTACATCCGTAGGTATGATAACAATACCTGAAGCATCCAAGAAAATTCAAAGGAAAATCGTTTGTTTTCTGAAGATTATAAAAGTCGTCTATTTAAAACTTTATTGCACAAAAAAGTACAACAGGTTCTACCAGCTAACCCTTATGTCATGCATAAAGTTTATATATGGGTGTGGTAATAGTGAAAAAGTATGAAATAATCTGGAAAAAATTACTATGTTCGAATATGACGATTCAACTTTTAGTGCCATTCAATCACTAACACAAATATTTAACGCAGATTCGATTAAATTAAAATTCTCGAATCGCTCTCGTTCAGACCGCGGCTTTACCTGTTGCCACTTCAGAGACATGTAGCGGGAGTTGGATTTGATCCGTCGAGTGTTTTCGGTGACGACTCGCGTTCCGTTTATATCGATACAATCGTCTCGTACATCTCGAGAAGGTTCTATCGAGTGGACGAGTTTTTGATGTAATCAGTTATTGTGTTGTTTTGGATTTTGTCAGTAATTGTTTTTGTTTTTGAGTGGAGACCGCGACGCTGTGAACGTGGCGTAGACGACATACGACTAAGTAAGAGATATTTAGTCATAAATTTACTACACAAAAAAATACATAGGGTGGACTTAAGTAGAAGTATTTTCTACCAGTCTACTCATGAAGATAGATTTATGGGTGCGGTACGGTGCGGTAAAAGTAAGAATGTGTATATGAATTACAAAAAAAAATAGTAGTAAGCAAAATTCTAGAATCATTTTAGTTATTCTAGAGTTAGTTTTGTTCTCTTACCAATTGCTGATCAAGGTGAAGCCATCTATTTTATAATATTTTTTATGTACATAACACCCTTCATGTATTTATTACAGTTGATAATTATAGTTTCATATTCAAATAAAAGGTATATTTTTTAAAGCACATCATATCCATAGTCATACTTACATACATGAGAAATATAATATGAACTAAATAAATTTAAACTTTCATAACGTTTTGACAATTATCTAAACTATCTTACCCTATACATTTTCGCTAATGTAAAACCATCAAATCGCCCGTGAGTTAACTTGGTGCAAAAGACCCTAAGAAAATCTATCAACGATTCAACGAAAAGGAACCATAAAAAATATTTCAATCAACTAAAAGTAAGCACAAATGGGTCAATGCAGGATTTAATGGAAACTCTTTGAGACCAATCGAAAACGAATCTCTGGTAGATTAATGGATTAAATGAAAGGAAAATCCCTTACTTTTTTTCTTAACCCTTTGAAAGGGGCAAGATGCTCCCGTTGAATCTATACTAATATTATAAAACTGAAGAGTTTGTTTGTTTGTTTGTATGCGCTTATCTTAGGAATTGCTAGTTCGAATGGACAATTCCGTCTTATGTAGCATCGTTCATTTATAGGGGAATGCTTAGGCTATATAAAATCACGCTGCGATCTATAGGCCAAATAATTATTAAAAGTGCCTAAGAAAAATTACTTTGGGTTCGGATTAATGTATGTGATGTCTAATATATAATTGTTTAATCCCAATTTTTTATTACAAAGTTTTACTACTATCATAATAATGAACGTATATTTGCTAAGCTTCTTAAATTTCCTTTCAAATCTACTCGTGGACACGTTTAAAATCATTACTACCTTTTAATTAGCATGTAATCCATACCAAATTACACCTAATAGCTCAAAATCTTTAAAATTAAAATAAACAGGTTCAATACCTACCTATAGGTACTTAAAAGGCATAGATCACACCAATTTTGAAATCGTTGTGCAAAAATACAAATCAAAGATAAATAACACTTATGGCTATGTACCAAAAGTATTAAAATTGTAAAACACAAATGTTATAAAGGTAAAGACTACGAAAGACCCGCAACAGATGCAATCTAAAATGTAATACATTTTGTGGCTTGTCTGTTGTTAAATATGTACGTATCGTATCAACGTATCAAACACAAGAACAAAAACCAACCTCTTAATTAACTCTATCCATTAAAAAATTGCAACAACATCTAATATAGTGCTGAAGATCTAAGCATATAAGAAAGGTAGGGCTTAATGATTTGTCGCTCTAACTGGAGCAGCCCGACTGTTGAAATACCTCCACCTTACAGAAGACCGCAGCCAAATAACAATCACTTCGGTGTTGTTGTGTTCCTGCGTGTGAGTAAGATTTCCAGAGCTCCTGGGGGTACTGCATTAGTAGCAGGGGTCAAGCCTTCAAGGTAAGAGCGACAAGTCCAGTAACAGCTTTATTATGCTGTACTTGTCGCCCTTAAGCCAGGACCTCATTACCACTTAACATAAGGTGGGATGAGGTCAATCTTAAAGTGTAATATAAAAAAAAATACATAAGGACAGACACAGCGATAAGTGACATTGTGTAAATCAATTTGAAGTGATATTCAAAAGAACATTTTAACAACACAAACTCAAGAAGCAAAAAGTAAAAGAGATCCCAAACCGTCGCATCAGGGCTGTAAGGCTCTATGTCACAAACATCCCCCCCCCCCCCATAAGGCGAGTGATAACAATCAGCCGACATCGTCGCGGCAAATTGACAAATAATTGCGACGCGCGAACGGACAAATGTGGACTAGCAGGAAACAACGGGCTTGTGAAATTTGTGCGGAATATAGCCTTTTGCTTTCGTTGAAAGTGGTCTTGTTTACGAGTAGATTGCGGCTTAGAAGTAAATCTTGTATCTATAAAAAGGCGGTTAATAGCGCGATAGATTCTCAAGACATTCTGAAGAACATTAAATATATCCTAGGCCAAACTCCCGAAAGAAGGTCACAAATACGTTTGTTGTGCCTCTAACCAACACTTACCTTGGAAAAAATGCACCTAAATTAATACCAAGAATGTTAAATTCTTACAATAGATTAAACGGCGAATGTAATCTCGATATTTGCCACGAGACTAGATCAAAATTCAAGAGCACAGTTATGTCATTTTGTCAGAGGCACAGCTACAATAAATTGTGTTAATTTATTATATTTATATAACTCGCACGGAACTCTAAACTTATCATCTAACTCTGTTGTTTTTTTTAATTGATGTTGTTGTCACCTGTTGCATACAAGATGCAACTTTCAATCCTACTTCATTAATTTAATGCTTATATGTAACCTGTTGGTGTACCAAATAAATGAAAAAAAAAAACGTAACTCCGGAGTAACTATGCTTCGTTTCTAGCATAAGTTATATACGGCAAGTTAAAATATACGCTTACTGTACATTAAGTTTCAATTACTCCCGGCAACATTCCATTGTATTTTAATGACGATAGAATTAATGACGTAAGAGACATTCAAACTCAAATACTTCTTCATTCAAGTAGGTTACTTATAACACTTTTGAATTGTCATTGAATAAAATTCAAACTACTGCTGGTTCGGAACCTATACTACAGAGAAGGCACCGGCAAGAAACTCAGTAGATTAATTTCAGTAGCAATATCTACATCTAACTTATTGCAATGTGTGTGATGAACTCATCAAAACTGAAAAATATAAATAATAGTGAAAAGTCTGAAGCTGAGCACTGTTCCCCTCATCCCTACTAATATTATAAATGCGAAAGTAACTCTGTCTGTCTGTCTGTTACCTAAACCTCTCAACTGATTTTGATGAAATTTGGTATAGGTATACGTTGAATCTCAAGAACGGACATAGGCTACTTTTTATTAGAAAATAACGGGGGGAGGGGGGTAATACCACCTTTGAAAGTTTATATGGAAAAATGTTTATTTTTGAAGTCAGAGATATGAAATTTGGCACAAATATAGCTCGAAACTTGGATTAAAATATATACTACTTTTTGTTTCGAATATTAGGGGAGAAAGGAGTAAAACCGACCATGAAATGATGTAGTCCACGCGAACGAAGTCGCGGCTAGTGATTCATAATTTAAAATAGTTGTTGTTCTAATTGTGTGAAAAGAAAAGGGATGGTTAAATTACATACGCAATTTTCAATTATTTTTCAATGGCCATAACTTGTTTTATTGTTTTGTATACAAATATCAAAAGTGTCTGCTTGTAATGTTGTTCTTTTAAGTTAAATAATAAATTACTTACCGTTTGTAAATTTTACAAACCAAGATTGGAGTAACATGATAATCAAAGTTTAATAGTTCAATTATTACGCTATTCGTGTCCTAATGGCTCGTTACTGAGTAAACTAATAATAGGTTTTTATTGTTTGAAATTCTGGTTTATGATGAGTTAAACAATTCAATTGGACCAATTCAACCGGAACATTTAACAATCCGGATATCCATCAAAATTGGATAGCAAACATCATCAGAGCTCAATTTATTAAAATTAAAATAAAATCGCAGAATTAATTAAGCACTCACTGGGCGCGTTGTCCAAATCGGTCCGGGAATTAAAATTTGATTGCTGCGCACAGTGTAATGAAATGCCGGGCTTCATCCAATCATTTATATAGAAATTCGTCTTGTACTTTTAGAAGAGTGTAAGTAGAGCTTGGTTTATTATTAGCCTATAATACTATGGTGGCCATTCCTCTAATGAGCACCATCACGCTCTGTCTTCAGCTGAGATATCCAGCAAATGCCTGCAATCTTTTTTTGAGAGAAAGGCGTAGCAATTTATTGCTTGAACTGGAGCAGCCCGACTGGTGAAATACGTCCACCTTACATAAGACCGCAGCCAAATAACAATCACTTCGGTGGCATTGTGTTCCTACGTGTGAGTAAGGTTTCCAGAGTTCCTGGGGGAGTGCTACATTAGAAGCAGGGGTCAAGCCTTCAAGGTAAGGGCGACCAGTCCAGTATTATGCTGTACTTGTCGCCCTTACTTCTCCTCCTCATTACCACTTAACATCAGATGGGATGAGGTAAATTTTGAAATGCAATATAAAAAAAATCTTACGCAGGTCGTCACCCCAACTAACCAGAGGTCGGTCTGCTCTACGTTTACCGAAGTTCTTACTCGCGGGAATATAAAAACTGGGATCAACGTACCAAATCATAGATCTTGGATTCCATAATAGATGACATTATTAATAGATACATTTGGGGACGGGTCTGCTCCAGCTTACCTCTTAAAATAAAATAATACTTAATGCTTTTTTTCACTCATTAAAATAAAACTATATGACTTGGTCCAAAGTGTGTATCTTCTACACATAGCTATAAGTTGGATACTGCTACTGTAACTTATCTGCTGAGTTTCTTACCGGTGTCTTCTCGGTAGATATAGGTTCCGAAACGGAAGTAGAATCACTTTGCATTGTATTCAATGACGATTCAAAAGTGTTACATGTAACCTACTTGAATAAAGAAATATTTGAGTTATGTTCATTGTTACCTATAAGTCGGCACAAATTCAGCGTCAGCAGAATTAGTATAGTAAACAGCGCTTCATAAGTAATGCACGATTAGCCAATCAATACATCGATCCTACATCGCAATGTCAGAGTTATCGTCTCCTAGCTAGCTCGGAGGAAGTAGGCTTCCATTTTCCTTACATTCTCATGTTTGTAGTTTTTAAGTTTAATATTGCTGTGCTTTAACGGGGTTCATATTGAACCAATTTTACAATTACACCTGTATATTATTTTAAACATGTTTGCAATAAATATTTGATTGATGTGTAAAAAAAACAAGTTATTTACAATAGAAAATGTTAAACTCCTTTCTCCTCTTTCGGGCATTGAGTTTTATTCTAAGCCCTCTATTTCCCGACGCACAATGAGTAAAAGGGCTCATCAGCTCTACCACGATAAATTGACCACTAGCGTATGGTACTATAGGACGTAATATTTAAGTGCCCGCCCGGTGCCGAGTAAAGGGATTTCGGCCATTCCGACCCGATTGCATACTTAAAATGTGAGCCGATTTTATTTTATTTTATTATTCTGCTCGTGATGGATGGCTATTGCTTTTACGTAAGATATGATGGTGGAACATTACTTTCGAGGACGATTGAACATCTAATTGAAGATATCTTTGTACGCAAAGGCGAATTGCATTGCCCAGGAATGTTCTAGCTTGTCTTAGTTCCTAACAACAGTGGCTTTAATTTGGAAAAAATACTTGATTTTTCTTTAACATAAATCACTTGCTTTACTTAGTGTATTTTAAAGGAAAAACTGAGTTTTCGTTTATTTGGCGACTTTTGAGCCCTTTTTCTCAAAAACGTGTTAAGGTATCTAAAGCAAGCTTCTATGACAATTTTCGCCAGTCAAAGATTCAGACATATTTAAATATTTTGTAGGGGAATTAAAATAAATTACTCTACATAAATCTAGAAACATGAAATATGGAAAAAATTAACATACCTAAACAAAAAATTAAAGATAAATTTGTACGGAAACCTCGTTGTGCGAGTCTGACTCGCTTTGACTGTCTTTTTTCTGAAAACACATATTTATATTAACATGAGAACCATAGTTTGATATGGGTGGTCCTAAATATTACCGCGTACAATGCATTTGCATCGGAAACATAATGCAGCCTTAAATCATTTTGGATAATAATTAAAATTAAGCGTGCTACTGGGCATTTAGTGCAGTCTGGGCGTTTGTGGCAAATCACTCTAGGGTAGCAGTTAGGCGTTGATCGTTACCCCGTACCACGCACGGCGCCACACCCATACCACAATGAAACAAAATTATCAGTTAGGAAGCTGGAAGGCGTACCAGAAATTATATATCCATCCAGCTCCGCATCATCTTTCGAGCGAACTAATCGTTGTCTATTTCCTATACCGTATTTTGCCAATATTGGCTGACCTTTTGGCTGAGTGCTTAAAAACCATGACTTCAGAACCATTGAGTTGAGTCTGAATCACCAAATTTATCAATGGATTGGCGGAAGCCATTATTTGCAGGCCCGCTGGTTGGTGATTCGCACGTTGGGAACCGTACATTCGATGCCAATGACGCTGATTGATTCTGATTGAATGGCAAATGATTCTGTGATTAACCTGAGCATTTGTACGGTTGGAAAGACGTCTGACTACACACTTTTGATTTAGTACCGCCCTTGTGTACCGGGCATAAGAACTAAAATCGAACTGCAAGTATTTAATTAATGTTCACCGTAATAAAAAATAAAGTTCTTAAATTGATATTCTATAACAAAATAAATTAACTTAAATTTGCAAGCTGTGGCAGCCTGTAAATGAAACTGCACTTAGATATTGTAAGTGTGTACATATGTTTTATATGGTATTAGATTTATTTCGATTTTTAAGTTACCTCAGAAGAATATGACGCCTCTGTAGGTCAATTGCGTCAGTTTAGCCAGTTTCTGACTGACTTCCAGACTGTTTATGTATTGGATTGTACCCCCAGGATTAAAAAGTACGTCAAAATAATGCCGGCCGCACGTGTGAGCACTTTTGTTACGATGTGAAGTGCGCCGAGACACACTGGCAGTTGGAACGCCGCGTTTTTAATTTATAAATCCATACTGATATTATAAATGTCAAAGTAACTCTATCTGTCTGTTTGTTTGTCTGTCCGACTTTCATGCCTAAACCACTGATCCGATGCTAGTGAAATTGAGTGAGGTATACGTTGAACCTCTAGACCGGACCCTGAAAGTTTATATGCGAAAAATATTATTTTTTTAAGTTAGAGATATGAAATTTGGCACAAATATAGCTCGATACTTGGATTAAAATATAGACTACTTTTTGTTTCGAATATTATTGAAGATCTGGGCAGAACCAACTTTGAAAGTATGTTAGTCCACGCGAACGAGCGAACGAAGTCGCGGGCACAGCTAGTATGTTGTATTAAAGGCTGTGGAGATAGCAGATTGGTGTCGCCAGCGAAAAATTTATATTATCTTCTTAACTGCTAATACGCTATAAAATAAGTAGTATGTTTTATCAACTTTACTGAATATCTGAAATGTTAACAATTTGTTTATTAAAAAGTTATTGTTAAACGCAAACGTCATAAACCAAATGATTATATTAGAGTATTGTTGTTTTAAAATAATATCGATTTATCCTAAACTAAATTACAATCGATTTTATTATTTTTATAGTACTAAACGCCGTACTAGCGAACTTTAAATATTAGAAACAGAAAAATTTTATCTCCCCTTGCGGTGCGGGAATCGAACCCACGACCTTCACGTAGCGCGCGTGCTGCTCTTACCAACTGAGCTAACAGCAAGTTATCGCGCGTGCTGCTGCGATACGTGAAGGTCGTGGGTGCGATTCCCGCACCGCAAGGGGAGATAAAATTTTTCTGTTTCTAATATTTAAAGTTCGCTAGTACGGCGTTAGTACTATAAAAATATTAAAATCGATTAAGAAGCCAGGTGTCTTCGATTCCGTGGTTTTCAAACATTTCTGCAACGACTGTACCACGGGCCGATAAGTATGTAGTTCTAAACATATTCGACAGAGGGCACTTGCCGGAAGGCTAACGGTTGATACAGCAGAAAAATTTCATCGCCTACGATAACTTGCGGTTAGCTCAGTTGGTAAGAACAGCACGCGCGATACGTGAAGGTCGTGGGTTCGCTTCCCGCACCGCAAGGGGAGATAAAAATTTTCTGTTTCTAATATTTAAATTACAATCATCTTTCTGTCCGAATGAAACAAAACAGAATCATGTTTAGAATAAGATAAATAAAGATTTAAAAAATAACAAATGGTTGCCAGTCATGACACATTTTACTTACATTTTGTTGATTTTTTAAATTTCTTGATAATAGATACAAATTGCTTACCTGAAACAAAATATGTTTAGTTAGTACAAACATTGAAAAGGGCAAAATAAATAAATATCTTATAGGAACTTAAATTTTCAATATTCATAATTTGTATAATAGATATTGTAAATTCAAGTTGTTTTTTTTTTTAAATTGATTAAGCTAAAATTTGGTAGAAAAATTGATGAAATACTAGTGCACACAATTTCATTAGCTAAAGGATTTTTTGTGCAACAGTCCCCCTTATTTTTGGGGGTTAAATTGTGACTTTTAAAGGTTTTTGTATGAATAATTGTGGTAATTTAAGCCATGTTAACTTGAAATATGTTTATTTTTTACTTACAAGCATTACTTGTGTAACGTCGCGGGTACAACTTGCATTGTGTTAGAGATGTATTTGTTATATTTTTAAACGGTTATCGTATTTTAAAAAAACACGCGTTTAAAAACCGCTCGTCTGCCGCGCCGCCCGCAGGCACTCCAAAGCGACATCCTCGTTTGTTTTACTACTCGCAATTAAGCCGGCTGAGTGACGGGGATTGTCGCGGACGCAAGTGAAAAAACGAGTTTTTTTTTCCACCACTGCGGATGCAACAGAATGGATCGAGCGAGATACAGATCATTATGATGAGGCGCTACAATTCTTGTTCATTGGCACTGATTCTGTTAATAAAAACTATACTTAACTAAATGTAAATGAGGTTAATAATAAATTTTAAGACTTTCGCGTTCCATTTTAAACATTTAAAATAATTTAACGGGTCAAAACGCGACACCATTTTTATTTAGTAGTTAATACGAACTACTTACTGCCCGACGATTCGATTAGCTTGTGAGCACGGTTGGTGCAACCTAACCAAAACGTCGGGCAGTAAGTAGTTCGTATTAACTAGGTACTAAATAAAAATGGTGTCGCGTTTTGACCCGTTAAATTATTTTAGAGGTTAATAATGGCTGTTAAAACTATACTTTAACAACAATAATTATACAACTAAAGATAAATAGCTAAAGATCCCAAGATGGCTAGACTGGGGTATATAGGCACAGAGAAACTTCCAGCTATTTTTAAAGAAATAGAAACATTTCATCTTCCCTAGCAGTATGAGGCTCAAACGCACGACCTTCACGTATCGGTATCACATGCGCTGCTCTGCTCAAGTTTTTACAATTTTAAAATTGTGATTTACGCCGCGAGCTTTTACGAATGAACTTGGCGTCGTTGTATCGTGCTGCAGCACGCAAGATATATAAAAGTCGTGGATTCGAATCCCATATCGCGACGCAAGATGATTTTTAAAACCACTTAAACTTTTAGTCAAACAAAAACACAAAATCTGACCACGAGGGGTAAATATTTAAGTCAACAGAAAGCTTTCTCTTAGAGCTTCAAAGCATAAACTATTCAAAAACCAAAAAATACTTGATCGTAAAATACGTTACACTGACAAATTTCATTCACGTCTTGAAGCGGGCCTTGAAACTCCCTTTAGATTTCCCTAGACGCGCCGAGCACGCAATTCGCGTGCTATTTAGATTCTACTCGTCAGTAACGTCACTAGTTGCGCTATATGATAACTGCTTAGTTGTATTATGATTGTTGATTATATTTTTATGACTAATAATAAGAGAAAACGCGAGATAAATACATAATTTTGGATTATTAAATTAATGACAGTTTTAGAATAAAGTATAGAAACCGTGTCATTATGATTTTAAAATTTTGACGACGTCAGTTGCGCGTGCAGAGTACTACCAAAGCCGTTTTATTTGATACCTATATTGTTAGGGTTGTGTAAAAATATTATGTCATCCGACATCTTGTCGCAGCCATCATATTGGACCGATTTCCATCAAACATAGTTAACTTTAATTCAATAAAAAATATGTAAAGACAGAATGACCTTCGTCTAAATCTCAGGTCCTCTGGATATCGATTAGAAACACTAAACAACAGGAAAAAATATTCTAAGGATAGCTTAGAATATTTGCCATTATATGCGTGGTGTGCGGACCGTTGCTCGTTCCAAAAGTCAACCAGTGACAGTCTTATTTTTTCTTTTCATCGCACTACCATCGACAAAGACGTTCCGCCAGAGCCACAACTGTCACTCTTATTCTAAGAATCAACGTTGAGATAGGTAAGCGCCTACAAATATATTCGAAATCGATTCATCCATTTGAGAGCTACGATGCAATAAACAGACCCGCACACAGACTGAAATGTCAAACTCTAACACCTTGTTTAAGCATCGGGATTTAAATAGGAAATCTAAGCATCCTATTACTGTACTCTTGGTACGTTCAAAAGCAATATTCAAGTAGTAAAAAAAATTGTATAGCACGTAAAAAAGGTTCACTATGCTACAATAAATGTTTATACTATTTTGACTATGCGTTATATATTGATTATCCTAAATTCCTGGAAAACGGGACACTGCACCAATCTTGGAACGTCACTATTATGTAAACAAATTGTAAATTCGCAAGTAAACGTAAGCTTGTGTTTATAACATTGTACGTGTATGTTGTATCAATGGATGTTAAATCAGAATACTGTTTCCAATAACAGCCAAGACTGTTGAGTCTGTTATTTGAATATTTCTGACACGTATATGAGCATATGCCGATGGGGTTTCACGAGAATTAATCCTATTAGAGCGGCGGTTGATATGGATCTGACGTTTCGTGTTAGGAAGCATATGGTTTGGTTGGGTCTCTAAAGCAAACCGAGAAATAAAACGAGCAAAGAATATTTTTTAGTTCTACCTACTTTATTTGCATAACATAGGTACTAGTTTTATTATAAACTATCGGTCCCGGCGAACTTCGTTTTGCCTTAGATGATTTGCCAAATGTGTAAATTTTCTTTGCTATAAACCTCACGGAGCCCGAGACCTTTCCAACGAATGCAAAACCGTGAAAATCGGTTCGTGCGTTCTGGAGTTATAGCGTCAGGAAGGTAAACCCGACTTATTTTTATATACCTAGTAGATAAATAAATATTGGACAACATCACATACATTGCTCAGATTTTGAGGTAAGTAACTTAAGCACTTGCTTTACAGAAATCATAAACAACGACGTTACCACAATACCCAGACCCGAGACAATACAGAAAAGTTCGTTTCCCATATTGACCCCGGGACTTCAAAGATGGCGCGACGCCAAAGTCCGGCCCGCTCGCCTCTGGGCTACGGAGGTCATCAAATTATATAGGTTCGCAAAGTTTTATAAGAATGTATATGTCTTAATGAATGTTTATTAATTTACGCAAAAACTACAGAATGGATTTAGATGAAATCTGGTTGTGAAACGTCAATTCAGTTTCTTTATTAACATAAAGAATACTTTTTATCCCGGATAACGTGAATAAAGTCTCGGGTTACAGCAAATTTTTAATAAAAAGCAATTTAATTCTTAATATCTCAGGTCTGGGTGCTGTGGCCCTTTCGTTGTTTCTGAATTTTGAAGCACTAGTGTTTAAGCCACTTACCATAGAATCAGCGTATGTATGTGATGTTGTTCAATAGTTATTATAACTATAAGAATGGTTTACCCACTTTTGTGAAATAAAACCCTTGGTCAAAAATCTGTGTTCCAACAAAAAAAAAACATTTTGCCATTAAGACTGCTGAATACGACTTTAAATAGGTGTTTCAGAAAAAATAAACTGTTCATTTTTACGAAAACATTTTTATCTGTTGGTAAAATATTTACGTTTCAGTTTTTAAAATAAAATAAAGTTATGTTTGGCCTCGGTGAAGCTCGACTCTAGGTTCTCAATTCGGTTCAGCTTCGAGAGCTAACTATTTGTCCACTGGGCCAGTTGAATGTCTCAAAAAGATCCACATAAGGCTATGGCCGCACTACGGTTTTTCCCGCAACCGGTAAATCGTGACCCCACAAAGTCACCCGAAACGCACGCACTACGGTTAAAAACGACGCCATTAAAAATTCTATGAACTACTCGTACAAAATTTGGCGCGGTTTATTGCGCTAAACATTCAATAACAAAACGCGGTTTTCAAATCAGTCGTGGAAAAGAAACATAGTGCGGCCGCTCCCATTATTGTCTATTACTAATGAGTGTACAATTTTTTTTTATAGTAGCGCAGTATATTGGTTCCTCCCAGCCTGATGGTAAGAAGGAACCCACATCGCGACGACAACGGATTTGATATCGAAATATCCCATCCGTTAGCATCAATACAATTCCTTCACTGCAATCTGCATTCAACCCTTTAAAGCGCGAAGGTTTTAAAGTGTCCACGACACAATAAGATCAGTTCGACTGAGTCGCAAGCACAAACAAAATCACTAGTGCGCAGTCACTGCTATAATCCGATTTGCGCGTCAAACGAAGAATCTTTGTGCTGTTAATTAAACGAAACGAGTGCTGGCGCGAAGTGTAGCAACTAAACAACTTACTCCATATATGTATATATGTGTGGAGTTATCACGTATCATGGTTATTATTTATTAAAAAAATAAACAAGATGTAGTTAATTTTTTTTATCATCAATAACCGATAAAATCGCAATAGTATATTTTTGTAAAAAAAACATCGTAGAAGAATCTAATTAAAGTTGTAAAAACAATATTGGGAATTCACTTTTTAAAACGTACATATTAATTTGGAACTAGATTCTACCGCCTATTATATACTTAAATAAAACTTTAGTTTTAGATTTTTGACTAATTTATTACATACTAGCTGCCACCCGCGACTTCGTACGCGTGGACTCAGTATTTTCCAGCAATAAACATAGCCTATGTTACTCAGGGTGAATATAGCTTTCAAATGGTGAAAGAATTTTTGAAATCGGTCCAGTAGTTTCGGAGCCTATTCATTACAAACAAACAAACAAACAAAACAAACAAATCTTTCCTCTTTATAATATTAGTATAGAAGTATAGACTACATATGAAAACACAGTTTTTCATCATGCCAGGGTCAACATTGACAATATTAAATGTCGATTCCAATGTAACCTGTCCTTCACTTGAATAATAATTTTTAAATTTTCCTATTTGTGAATCTATAATTTTGCCTTTGTAGGTAGGTTCTTAATAATTTAATCAAATCTATGCTGTAGTTTTTGCGTATTGACAAATTATATGTTAAGAAATATAAATATTTTATATATTTATATAAATATTTTATATATTTATATTTATGGACTCTGTCCCACGTTTAGAAACAACGAAGTGATTCCGTCAATGTCAAGTGTTTAGAAAGACTCGTCAAAAATGAGCAAACCGTGCACTGTAATGAGGTATTGTATTTTATAATTTTACTGAGTTTTAATTCTTGTTTCTTCAATGCGTAACATATTAATTTTTGATAATGTCAAATATTCTATTTAAACATTATACGTCGCGATGTAATGTGAGATAATTTAATGAACCTTGGTAAACAAATGTTCACCATTATAAATATCACTCTATGTGATGTTGACTTAAATATTTACAAATTTATCACCCTTCTTCTTTAAGAAATTCAATTTATTTCCGCATTTAACACGTTTTATTTTACGTTTTTATTGTATGTACTAACTTTTTTACTTGAAATGAAACTTAAATGTTTCCACATTCAGAATTCTGTGACAGCTTGTAATGAAGGCAACGCTGTCATCATGTGTCTTCATTGAAAATGCATTAACAAGCTGTTGGTTTAAGTCTAGTAAGCTGTCTTTTAATTCATAGAAAGTTCCTTTTATCATCAACTGTTATTTTTTCTTCCTAAAAGTTATGTGGAAGAGATAGCTTTCTAGCGATAATAATGCCTACATTGTTTTGTCTGTAAAATCAATATCAGTAAATGTTTTGTGCAATAAAGTATTTTTACACATTTATCTTTCTATTTAAATATTAAATTTTAATTTCACAATTTTCACAAGTTCTTCTTTGTATTTATGGTATTTGGAAAAAAGTCGAACATACCAATACCCTATGAACACAAAAGTATTGCGAGAAGTTATATAAAGTTTTCGTTTAGTTTTCACAAGTTCTAGCCAAAAATAAAACTTTCTTTTTGTTTCGAAGAAAGTCAGCCTTTGACAATTTGACACTTGTTTATCATACAAATAGGAAATAGGTATACCATGAACATTAAATAAATAAAAAGACTAAATCTTCGAGTTTTCACAATTTTTATAATAAAAAAAAAACTTTTTTTTTGTTTTAAGTCAACCTTTAACAATTCGACAGCTATTTATCATAAGAATCAGAAAACCAATATACCACGAACAGAAAAGTAATACGAGACCGTATGTCAAAGTGTCATTAGTACCCCAAGAAGGGGCGGCTTTCTCATTCCCCAACCCTCCCACTGCGTTAGTGGAAATAATTGTCCCCGATAGAAATTACTAGTTTTTAATACAACCGACAATCGCTGATGGCCGAGGCGACGGTGATTGGGGTCTTTGAGACCCGTTCGCGTGGAAAACGTCATTGATAATTATGAGTTTGATGTTCAATTTTGCTCGATTGAACAATGCTAAATTTGGGTATTGTTGCTTTTGGATGTGAATGCGTGCTCGTTGGAGCAATTATAATTAATCTTCACTACATAGTATAAAACATAATCGCTTTTCCTGCATGCCCTATGTATGCTTAGATCTTTAATTCCCGGTTCCAATATTTAACGATTCGTAAGCGTCAAAAATTACTATCAGTCTTTCTCCAACAGACTACGAGTCGTTCTTACCATTCCATAGTTTACTTTCCATATCAGCTGTCATCAGTCGTCCGTCAGTCGTTATAGATAGATAGATAGATACACTTTATTGCACAGAAAATTTACAGAAATTGGTTTTACAGACATATTTAAGTACAATATAGGCGGTCTTATTGCTAGAGAGCAATCTCTTCCAGACAACCTTTAGGTAGAGGAAATAGTCGTTATTAGCTTACGCCTCGTATAATTTAATACTATTCGTAAATAGAACGGATCGTTTTCCAAATATTGGAACCGGAGATTAAACTACGCAAGGGATTTTGATGCGGTTTTGTTTATTATTTAGTGTAATTCAAGAGTAAGGTTTTTATTGGCAACTAGCTGTGCCCGCGACTTCGTTCGCGTGGACTACATCCTTTTATGGTCGGTTTTACCCCTTTCTCCCCTAATATTCGAAACAAAAAGTATTCTATATTTTAATCCAAGTTTCGAGCTATATTTGTGCCAAATTTCATATCTCTAACTACAAAAATAAACATTTTTCCATATAAACTTCCAAAGGTGGTATTATCCCCCTCCCCCCCTTATTTTCTAATAAAAAGTAGCCTATGTCCGTTCTTGCGATTTAACGTGTACCTATACCAAATTTGATCAAAATCGGTTGAAAGGTTTAAGCAGGAAAGCGTAACAGACACACAGACAGACAGACAGACAGAGTTACTTTCGCATTTATAATATTAGTAGGGATGTAGAATAGAAAAGCCAACATTTCTAAGTATTTACATTGCATTCGAGCAAAGCCGGGGCGGGGCGGTAGTTGGATATAAATTTAAACTTTGGATTTAGGTAATTTTTTTATAGTGTTGTGCCTATCAGACATGACGTATTACTTGTACGTTCGTCAGCTCGTCAAGATAAACACTTACAGTTCGATATTAGTTCTTATACGTATGACATATGGGCGATGCAAAGTTTGACGTAAAGATGATCGATGATCATCGATGTTCAATGTTTTAACATTGATGTTCATCACCGGAAGCAGCCGGAATCAACTGAGGTACCACAATTAATATTTAAAACCATTATAAACACCCAAATAATCATACTTAAGCGTATTCTGTTCTTGGGCAATTCTTGGTATATTCATTAGTGAAGTTTAATTATCTCCGCAACCGAGAGGCAAGCGGACTGGACTTCTCAATCTCTGAGATCCCGTGTTCGGTGCCCGGTCTGGTTAATATGGAAAACAAACTTTTCCACATTGAATCAGGTCTGGGTGTTGTGGTACCGTTTTCGATTTCTGTAACACAAGTGCTTTTGCTGTGTACTTATAGAATCAGAGCGATGTATGTGATGTTTTCCAGAAGTATATGACGTCACAAGAAATTAAATATGGCGGCATTTATTCGGCACAGAATCATAAACTGGAAAAAAATGTAGATTAACTTCCCAAAAATTGCACAAGATACCTTTATAAAAAATCGCGGAAAATTACCTACCAGGAAAAACTTTAATAAAAAAAATACAACGCCTTCCATCAAGACATACAACTTAATGGCTTTTCCGTTACCCTATTATGCTAAAACCATTAGTGGAAATAGCTAACAGATTCTTTCTTAACCCCAACTTTAAGTGTCACGGAAATAAATCACCTTTATTACAGAATAGATAAGGTTGCAAATGCATCAGCAAATGCAGTTTTAGTGATTCAGAAGATAAGGATGCAATGTGTGTGATCGTGTGTGAGTGAGTGAGATGGGATACGAATTTGAAAGACTGGATTGGCTTTTTCTTTAGGACGGTAAGGGTGAGCTACGCATATGGTTTACAGGTTCCGTACTAACACAATTGACCATTGTATTCAATGACGATTCAAAAGTGTTATATGTAACCTACTTGAATAAAGAAATATTTAAGTTTGAGTTTTGGCCAGGCATTGACCATAGTTCTAAACAGTCTACTATTTTATAATACAAACTGGATCCTTTGAGAGTTTTTGTCTAAAATGCAAACTCATATATGATATGTAGATATATATAAGAAGGTTATTTCATCCAATCATCCATTGGCAAATAAATACAATCTATGTTGTGTTGCTCTGAAAATCAGATTTTTATTTCATTAGTTAAATAAAATTAACACAAAACGATCATTACAACTTTGAACACAATAACATACCTGAAAATCAGATAAACGACATTCAAAGTCTATTTTCCAATATGCCAATTCATTTTATATAATGTTAATAAAAAAAAAATTGTTTAATTTACGAGTAACATCTCCATTTAACATCAAC